>OX422216.1:44766126-46194018 GCA_949130495.1 Sambucus nigra | reverse complement strand
TATTTTTGAATTTGAGCATAGGGTGACAATTTGCGCATTTTGGTGTAGTGATCATTTTATTGTGTTGAAAAATCTTGCAATAGAGTGTTGGAATCGTGTAATAAATGAGTTTGAATCAGTGTGAACAATTGTGTAATATAATTTAGATTGAATGTTCGGACACCATATTTGAATAGGGGTTACTTTGATAAATCTTAACCCATATATATCCTATTTTTTCATCCTTTCATGTCCCATTTGGCCCGATGATTCAACTTGATGTTCACTTTGTCCATGAATTTAAGTAACCCCTTATTTTGATAGTCATTATAACAATCCCCATTTTCTCACGTAAAGGCTGGCCAGACACGATAAGCCGAAGATGGGGCTTATCGACAATCTATACCATTTTCAGAACTGAAGGAATAAAAACTTCTTTCATTTTGTATTAAAATCCACAATGAATAAAAACTTTGAGTAAAATTGATTCAACACATAAATAAATAAAACTGAGTCATCATACAATGTCCAAAATGTGAAACTAAGTTCAACTGATATAAATAAACACTTGGGATTATGACCGTACAAATCTCAATATGAAATAAAATAACAAAATGCTGAAGTGCAACCTACACTAGAATCAATGGATTGTAATCCAATACATCCAATGAAACTACAAGCCCAATCCATTGTCAGTCATATTATCTCTATCATTAAGAATACTACGCGGGGGGGGGGGGGGGGGGGGGGGGGGGGGTAAGGAGGAACATTTATAATTTGGGTTAGAGCCTGAGGTGTGAAAGGATTCACCAGGAAATATGCAATTTATTACTAACTTATACTTCATGTTGCCCCATCGATGCTCACATGTAGCGAGTATCTCACCTCACATCTAGAAGCAATCCTACTCATGTCCTCAATAAAAAAAATATCTATAATAACCTCCATCATTTAATCAATCATGTAAAGAATAAGACTTTCAACTATGCAATAACTAAAAGTGGGTACTCCTGTCTGACACCTTAATCCCTGAATAGACTCCATAATATAAAATTCTCAATTTACATAAACTAGGCGCTTATTCTTACGTCATAATATTTTGTAAATCCTTTGTTTATCTATTTAGATTATTTAATTATTACATTTATGTTTTATTGTCATTTACCCCATTAGACTATAATTTTCATTCTCTTAAATTACCAATTTATTATACTCATTAATAATTGGCTACGCTAATATTCATTCTCTTTAATGTTTGTCTACTTTTTAAGACTACCAAATATTATTCTTATTAATAATTGTCAGCCACATTATTCATTAGGACTTATCTTTGTCCTTGATTATCCACATCATTTTATTAGCCTAACATTATTATCATTAAACATTGTCTACATCTTTAGACTAAAAGGGCACCTTCCCATATATGGTACACCAAAATGTGTGTGTATATATTTATATATATGACACATAACGGCATCTACCGTTGGTGTCTCGTTCGTGATCTATTGGCAAGTCCGGAGGAATCCCTTATCCTAAGCGGACACCAGAAAACACACACAAGTTGGGGGAGGTCCCTATGCAGGACACCCGTATATGGCACATAATGGAGCTTCCATGTAATACCTATATGGCCTACCATCGTCAAGCCAACCTTTTCCATATAAATACATATTATCCCCCAATATGTATAAGTAGTTACTCTATAACTACTTTAATCCAAGAAAATCTCAATCCATATAAATTATAGCCTTCTTGGCCTAATCATAACATTTTAGTCAATTATCCCATATTTCAATTTAAGTCGTTATCTTACGACTACTTCCCAATTAAATATTAAGTCTCAAAAAAATCCTTTTTGGATTTAAATCACATTTACTTCATAATTTATTACTCTTTAAATACATATGCATAGTTATTCCCAAACTAATCTTTCCAAAACATCATATGTATAGTTATTCCCAAAATAACCCTTTCAAAACATTATAGGTTATGTTATTCTCAAACTAGCTTTACCAACACGATTATAGGTATAATTATCCGAAACTACCCATACCCATACATTTAATAATCTTAGCATGTCGTCCTCTTGTCTCAAACTTTAATCATTCCAGATTATTTATTCTTATTTGCTTCTTGATACCTTTTCAATAAGATTTATATGTACATATATAAGAAATCGTCTAATATGGTTTGGAGTATCACCCCAACTACAATACCCAAATTCACTCATTCGGTCTGTATTTAAATCCTTCTGAATTTATTGCACAAAATCCAACTATTAGGTCAGACCCCCTTTAATAAATTTAATATTTGAAAATTTATTATATATATAATAAATTAAATTGGTTATCCTGTGCCTACTCCCGTAGCATTAGCCCTTAAAACCTAAGTCAATTTCCCTAATTTAAAATTTAATTAATCATACCTTAATTAATTTATTAAACAGGTCACACTCGACCAAAATGCCCGGAGTCACTCCTTGGGCCCGTATCCTAACTAAATTTCCCATCTCTCACCCTCTAGGTATAAGCATTCCTTCTAATAAATTATAAATCCCATTCCATAAAATAATTACTTGACTGTCTAGTTACTCGTAATTACTATTCACTCAAATGTGGGTGTAATAATGTTCCATCAATTTATTAACCAATAAATCAAAATTTCCTCTTCCTTAATGTTTCTTCACTTACTGTAAGTAAATAAAATAGAATATAAAGCAGTAATCAAAACCCAGAATTCAAATGTTACAACAAAAAGGGACGAAGAGAGAGAAAAAAAAGTCCCACGTCGCTCGAACGACTGGGCCCCCTCTTCGTGCGACATAAGCAAGTCGCTCGAATAACGCATGGTGTCGTTTGAGCAAACCCTGTCTCTTTATCTTCCTTCGTTCATCAAATGCAGTCCACCGAGTTATGAGATTTTCCACAACTCAGAATAGGTTTCTTCCCTGAATTTCATCCTAATAAACCAACATAAATTCTATTCATTAATTGTTATGAATTTAAACGTTTGGACTTTCTTCCGGCACTCAATCATGATAAATTCGAAATAAAAGGTACTAAATTTGGGAAACTCTATATAGATTTCAGTCCATAAATTCAATATAATAATATCTCCATTTATGATTCAATTCTCCCCAAATAGTTATCAATAACTTAAGGAAATCTAACACCAGTATTTAGATTTGTCGATACCTAATTTCTGGGACAGTTTCTACATATAAGAAAACACTCTACATGATTTATTCATCATCAATTCCAATATAATAAAATTCCATAAATGTCAAAACATGAATCAACCTTAAATCTAAGAATGGACTTAGCACTTATATAAGAATATCACAAATTGAATAAATATGGCAAGAGAAGCCTTGCTTAGGATTATGTAGAGAAGCCTCTTTCCTCCTCCTAGGGTTCTCTTCCTCCTCATAGGAGCTTGTTCCTCTCTCTTGAAGTGGGGCTGCTAGGGTTAGGTTTTAATTAGGAGATCTTATAATTTTTTCCCAATTCCCGAGTTGGACTTTAGGCCCCAACTTTGGACCCCCAAATGAGCCCAAATACAAAATCTAATTAGCCCGATAACTACCTGAGAACGTGTGATAATTGATTAACTTCGCAACTTTCAAATATAGCACACTTATTTAATTAGAGTCCCTAACCATGCATCTAAGGTGCGTGTGTCAACCCATAAATAAATAAAGCATGCGACACAAAATATGCTGAGACACAGATATCAGGAAAAAACCCCTTTCGGGTAAAACCTTTATTTCACTATGAATATACAAGCCGCAACTTACAATTACATAGAGAAATCTGCAATGGATTAACGGGCAGCCAACCCACAAAGACACGCAGTCTTGAACTCAGCAAGAGAATACACGCAGCACCCTCCAAGGACTCGCAGCCCAAACAACGAAGAAAGAACCGCAGCTCTCCTCAATGACACGCAGCCATAAAACTTTGTAGAGACTCCCTCAGCAATGACACGCAGCCCTCGGTTGCAAAGATCTCTCCACAAAGATGAACAACAACAAAGCTTGTGTTCTAGGGTTCCAAAAGATTCACAAAAGTAATTGGGATTTTTGTGTGTGAATCAAAAAGATGTTTGGCACATCAAAAATTGAAGTCTTGTTGTGTTTGTACTCTTAAGAACGTTTTCTCAAAGACTTCAAGAAATACACCATCGGAATAGTTATATATATAGGAAATATAAGATGGTGGATAAAAATCTGACGGAACTGCTCGAGTTTATCCCAGGCGGACCGGTCCGGCTAGGAGGCGGATCGGTCCGATTTACCGGATCGGTTATTTTAAAATATGGCTCCATCGGTTCGCATTCGATCCGGGGTCTACTGGACCTCGAGCAAGGCGGATCGGTCCGGGTAGAGGGCGGATCGGTCCGGAAGAGAGGCGGACCGGTCCGGTTTTCCCAGAAAAATAAATGCCTCATTTTTCTTGAAAAAACTTACTTCTTATTTTTATAAAAAACATTTTATAAAAATTTCCCAATACTAAATATGAACTTTAAGGAACGTAAAAACAAAATTTTACCAAGTTCATTCTCGCAGAGGCTATGATGTTGAAGACACTTTGATATTCGGATCCGTTGATGTAGATGCAATCTTGATTTTTTTCAACGGTGTAACGGCGTACGACATACAAATTGATAATGGACAAAAATGTCCTTACACTACCCAACTCATATATATATATATATATATATATATATATATATATATATATATATATATATATATATATATATATATATATTCGGGACCATTTCTAAGGTCTAAACTACCCAAACGAGCCCATAATACCTCTCAAAGTGCGTTCGAAATATTTTTATTCCAAAAATATATTTAAGTGTGTCGTGACACACCCAAATACTTTTTATAAAATAAATAAATAAATCACGTTTGATTTATTCCAAATCATTAAAGTCAAATCCTAAAGTTTATGAATAATACAGAGCCTAATTACTCACAACCCGGATTAACTAATTTCACCGAATTAATTTAATCCTTATTAAATTGTATTTTATTCCAAAAATATACGGGGTATTACAGTCATCTTTATCTCACTTTTTGTTTATGCTGAATTCTGTTAATTTAAATAGAATATTAGCTTGTAACTGGACTTCTCAAGATGGAAAAAGAATGGTTGAGACTCCCAAGGTTTTTTTTCCTCATACATAGATATAAAAAAAAATCCTTATCTTTTGGAATACATTATATTTAAAAGTTATAAAACATTGTCAATCCAATTAAATCAATGACCACATGTTACTTATTTTGCGTAGATATACTGACGAGTACGAAATTGGAGTAAAAGTATTTATAGATTTTGCTAAGAAAAATTCAAGAAATCCTAATATGATAATATGTCCTTGCAAAAATTATAAAAACCTTGGTTAGTGGAAAGAGAATACACTTTTTGACCACTTGATTATTGATGGGTTTGATCCATTGTATAACAAATGGGTCCTGCATGGTGATTATACTCATACTTATTTTCAAGATACCGGAGTTGTTGAAGATATGTATCGGGGGAACGAAAGTTTCAAACAAAATTTGAAGGATGTTGAGACTCCTTTATATCCTTAGTGTACAAATTATACAAAGATACCAGCAATTACATTTTTGTATAAACATAAAGCCACACATGGAAGATCTGATAAACGATCTAATGAACTTTTTGAGGCTATTCAAGATATGTTGCCAGAGGATAACACTCTTCCCAATCGTATGGAACAAAAAGGATTTTAAAGGAATTTGATTTGGGATATGAGAAGATAGATGCATGTATTAGTGATTGTTGTTTATTTATAAAGAGTATGAGCATTTGAATACATGCCCTAAATGTGGATCGTCCCAATGAGAATTGGATGAACTCACTAAAAATATTAAGAAAGGAGTATCAGAGAAAGTAATAAGGTATTTCCCAACAATTCCAAGATTTCGTAGGATGTTTTTGTCACCTGAAAATGCTGAGCAGTTTAAGTGGCACCCATGTCATCAGAGTGAAGATGGCAAGATGAGGTATCCAGTTGATTCAATAGCTAAATTTCGAGGACGAAATTTTTGCAAGTGGGGAAGTTTGTAACAACCCAAGACTTTTGGAACAGTAATTATTTTATTTTGGGAGAAATAAATAATATTTTATTGGAGAATAATTAAAATTGGCAATTGAGGTTAAAATTTAGAGTCGTCAAAAAGTGTCTCGAATGGAGATTTTGAGGATACCATTGTGTCCGGAAGGGTCGAGAAAGTCGAAATGACTGTACTTGGGGTCTATTTGGGTTCTGAAATAAATTAGGACCGTTTGGATCGAATTAAAGTCACCGGGTCATTTAAAGTGTGTATTATCATTTAAAGATGTGTATCTTGGGTTTTAGGCTTAAAAAGCCTACGGGATATGATTCTCCAAAAGAGAGAAAGAAAAAAAAAAGAAAGAAAGAGAGAAGAAGAAGAAAGAAGAAGAAAAGGAAGGAAAAAGGAGAGAGAAAGAGGATTTCCGGGCAAATACGCGATTTCAAGGCGGATTCAGACCCTACGAACCCGAGGCAAGTGATTAAACTTGCTAAATAATTGTTGTGTACATTTATTGCATGATTTGTGGATTGATATTTTGGGTTTTAGGTTAAATTTGTCAAAACCTAATTTTTGGGAAAAACCTTAGATTTGTAGTGCATAAATGGATTTAAGGTTAGAAATTAGTTTATATGTATTCTAGGATGAATATTGTTGATATATTTGTGATTGGGTTGAAGAAAAATGGAGAGAAAACCATTAAAATGATTTTTGGGTATTTTGGCTTACTTAAAAAGTAGCCATTTTCGAGGTTCAGCAGGGCCGAATCGATTCGGCCCCTTAGCCGAATCGATTCGGAAAAATGCAGGTGCCCAAGTCTGAGTGACCGAATCGATTCGGACTCCAGCCGAATCGATTCGGCCTGAGACAGAATCCCAGGTCTGATGACCCGAATCGATTCGCCTTCCTGGCCGAATCGATTCGGAATAGGCCCGAATCGATTCGGAAACAGGGCTTTTGAGGGATTGTTTCTCTAAGAGGAATTTTATCCCGTTTTGTCCGAGGTTATCGTTTGGGGATCTCTATAGGCGATATTTGGAGTATGTTTTGGAGACTTTTAGTGAGTTTCCCTTCTAAGAAAGTTTGGAGTCATTTTGACTAAGTTTGCGGAATATCGATTATAGATTTTGGTATTTTCCTAAGTGGGGAAACCCACCTTTACTCGGGGTTTTATTTGGTGATGATAACAACTTCACGATTTGAAAATGAGGTTGATTTAGAGATGCCGAATCTTAGGATCCAATCCCAATTGGGATAACCTTAAAGGTTCGCCAAATGAATTGAACCTTATTATGACCGGAGATTTATAAATGCTATTTGATGTGCGTTAGAATATAAAAATATCCTTAATGATGTTTGATTAGGGAGATATCTCATATAATGAGAAATGCAAATTGAGGTGCATTGGGATATAGAATATCCTTAACTTAAATAAAATTGAAAGACAATTCATTACTAGAAGTGACATGAGCGCTTCAAGTGAGAATTAGTATAGCATATACTAAGCGGGGTTAATGTGTGAGGTTGGGCGTTAGTATATCTTGAGAGTAATATACTAAACAAATGATGTTAATCAAATTGCGCCTAAGAGCATATAATGAAAATGGATATGATGTTGCAGGTATACCTTATATAAAATGGTATATCTTTATTATGTGGGATGTATGTATACCTTATATGATGGTGTATATACATGTTAAGCATACCCCCTCCTTGCTATCATTGGGAAGTTTCGTGCGTAGAGGGTGAGCATTCTGACTAGAAAAGCAGGATGTGGATATTCCCCAGGTCATAGTCGTCCTTTGTGGTCAGCAAATGATATTTATGATATATATATTTATTTATTTTGGGGGTGAGAGGTCGGGGGTATGTGACGCTCTCACTTGCCGGTTAGGAACTATGACCGCTTTTCGGACGTCGTGTGCATGAGTAGATCACGAGGTGGGTGTCGTTGAACCCCACCAGGTGGCCCTAGTTTGCTACGTATATGGGCTGCTAGAAGATGATAGCATGTGAGCCTACGTCCTTCGATTTATAGCTCGGTTGGATGGTTATTATTGCTTGTGGTTGTATTTGGGTGTCAAGGGCATAATGGACCTCAACGACGTACATTGCCAGGATTAGTGTATCGGGGGGGTTCCTTGTTTGGATTTCGCCTCGGCGAGACGTCCCACGCACGAACCACAGTGTAATGTTGGAACTTGGGGATAAGTTTAGTCCTTAGTGCTCATAATTATATATATATATATATATATATATATATATATATATATCACCTATCCCGACAATCGACAGTGCCAGGAGTAGTGTAACGGGGGGTTCCTTGTTTGGATTTCGCTTCGGCGAGACGTCCCACGCATGAAACGTCGTGTACTATTGAGAATCGAAAATATTAATCAATTAAAATTTGGATGATAATCGTTTGGGTTACATGCATCTTGCATTGAGGGTATAATGAGCCCCGAGGATCGATACGGTCAGGAGTAGTGTAACGGGGGGGTTCCTTGTTTGGATTTCGCTTCGGCGAGACGTCCCACGCATGAAACGCAGTGCCGTGTTGAGAATCGGGAGGATTTTAGTTCTTAACTCTTGATGCTAATAACTCATCTATTATAATTATATATATGGTTTCGTGCCTTATATGGGCATAACTAGAATATAAATTCTAGTAAATGAGATTGTTGATGTGTTGTGATGATGTGGACATGATTGGATCATGTAACTTTATACGTTCAACAAATGAACATTATAAAGATAACTATAACTATTACATTAAAGTTAATGTATATGCTTTATAAATTATGGGAACGAATGTATCGGGGGATAGGTTAGATGATTTTTCTTAAATACTTTATTTGGGTTTAAGTTAGAATCCTCTTACCTATTTAGAATCGGACATCCATTTGGAGATCACGTGCATACGTTTAGTGCGCGCCTTAGATGAGAGGTGAGATGAATTTTTATGGAGAGTTCGATTCCAACTAAATCATGTATTAACGCATTTATAATTATTATGCATTTTAATACACTTGCTATAAACTGCTTTTCAAAACTCGGGCTCTGACCCATTTATATTCTCCCTCCCCCTTGTATATATTGTATTACTTCAGGTGTTCCTCCGCAAGGACGCCTTTGATGTCCCTCCATTCAGGATTGTGGAGCTGTAGCAGTAGCGGACTGTTGCGGCACTTTGCTTTAGTCGATTCCTATCTATTGTATATCTAGATTAGGATTCAGTTGAATTGAGTTAGTATTCAAGTGTTATAGATTAACACTTTCATATTCCATTTCTCAAATTATTGTATTGTCTGTTACCCGACAACATATTCGGATATTTCATTGTTGAGATTTTTGTTGTACAATGTATTGTACTCTTTTATTATTGGAGCATGCACATTTCACATCATAGTTAGATGTATATTGTTGGTTGTGTGCATTATTGGTTTTGTTGTTGTCGTTAAAAATAAAAGTTTTAAATTTTTGACTATTCGCACTATATGATTTCGGGTAGTTAGACTTATATTATAGTGTTTAGTTGTTGATGTTGAGACTGTACCATCTGAGATACCTGATTTATGTAGTATAGGGCTGACCACCCGTTATTATTTGGAGCGGGTTGTCACAGGTGGTATCAGAGCATCAGGTTCTAGTGTCTTTAGGATCAGTGTGCGTTACTACGATCTTCCGTAAGCGTTCTTGATATAAAGCCTTATTGTTAGGATGATTACATTCATACGTCCATATCTTTCTGTGAATCAAAAATATTTGAAAGGCGTTCTGATACAATTGTTCTTGTTTCAGATGCCACCGAAGGGAGGTCGTTCAATCAGGGCAAACAAAGGGCAACCCCAAATGCCTCAAAGGAACATGACTATGGATGATGTTGCCAATATTATGGCATAAGCGGTTACTGCTGCCGTTTCTACGATGGCTCAGCAATCTGTCGCTCGAGCAGCCCCACCCCATTTAGGATTGTCCTTATGGGAGAGAGTGAAGGAAGATTTTAGTAAGGGGCATCATCCCGAGTTTGCAGGGGGAGTTGTTGCGATGGCTGCAAGTCAATGGAAAAATATTATGTAGAGGCATCTTCGTATGATTGAGTGTAGTGAGGTGCAAAAACAATTTTTAGTCACCTTTAGGTTATCGGGTGCAGCTCTTCAATGGTGGGAGTCTGTCACCACATTTGAACAGAGGGATACTTTACCTATAAAAGAATTTTGGGAACTTTTTGATCGAAGGTATTTGCCTTCCCCTACTCCGGATATGGGGATTTTTCAAGGAAAAAGGACGATGGAAGAATATGAAGAAGATTTTTCTCTATGGGCGAGATTAGTACCTAATGATGGTAAATACAGAAGAGAAACATATATCGAAGTTTGTTTGAGGTTTAGATTGGAAAATCCAACTACATTTGTCAGAAAGTCCTAAGTTAATGACTTTCGTCGAGGTCGTGAATGCGGCACTATTAAGCTGTCATGAACATCATTTTCGTTCTCAAGAGAGTAAGAACTTTGGAGATTCGAGTTCATCAGGTAAGTTTGGCAAAGAGAGTGCCAGTAATGTGAGTGGGCAGAAAGGGTTTATGGTTAAGTTTTTGTTTTGTAAAGAAATAGGTCATAAAAAGAGATATTGTCCTAATAGAGGTAAAGGACCACGTTTTGATGAAATTTTGGAAGTACAACCCCTACAGCAGATTCGAGGTCGCTTTAGACCGGGGGACTATGTTTGGGAGCCCATTGATGAGGATGGGCAATCGGACTAGAGATGGATGTTGTAAGAAATTTTTCATTTATTAATAGGATTATTACTATATGAAGTTTTGGAATATCGTATGGGAGATATATATGAACCGGGTTGTGTTTTAGCCCTTTTTGTTTATGTATGGTATGTAATGACCCTAAGGGGAAATTTGGAGCAAGATAGGCTCTTATTCTATTATTTTGTAAAAGGATAGATGATTTTGCAAGGTGCTCATAAAGAGCTTTAAACCTTATGGTAAATGTAAGAATGGTAAGGGTGATAAGTAGTAATGATAAAGTTACTTCTTCTTATATAGTCATAATAGACTATTATGATTGTTGTATTCCAGTTATGGATTTTGCCTTATATATGGCAATATGTTGAAATGATGTAAGACGTTGTTTATGTTTGAAAGTTGATTGTGGTTTGATGGGACGCAGGTAAAATTTTAGCTCATGGGTATGATAATATTTGTGAGCTATACGTTATATAGATGATGATCTATAAAGACCTTGTGTTGGACATAAGGCATTTTATATTATATTATAATATATAAATCGTTTTCAAAATAAACTATTTTCAAAATAAAACTTTTATCGGCCTTTGGGCCCTTTCAAACTAAATTTTTCACTAAAATATTTTCAAACTCTAGTCCGGATTTAACAAACTCTCAATCCCCGACATCGCCACACAGTAGTGTATTGGGAGGGTTCCTTGTTTGGATTTCGCTTTTGCGAGACATCCCCCGCATGAAATTGGCGATTGTCTGGAATTGAGAGGAGTTATTTCTTTGGACCATTCACATTTTTACTCTATTAAGATTCCAGTATTACTTATTGGTGGAATTGTGGAATTTTGGAGGCAAATAAAGCCTCATTATGATTGCTATGAGCACAAAGCTCAAATTTAAAGGGTGTATGGGCGCCCTTGTTGTGGAAATTGGTTTTATTTAATTCATAATCAACTTAAGATAAAATAAATTAAATTAATTCGTCGTGGGAAGTTAGAAGTTTGGAGATAGGATTAGTGAGTATGGGTAGATTAGAACTAGTTGAGCTTTGGGAGAATTAGGCTTAGCTAAATTTCGAGGACGAAATTTTTGCAAGTGGGGAAGTTTGTAACAACCCAAGACTTTTGGAACAGTAATTATTTTATTTTGGGAGAAATAAATAATATTTTATTGGAGAATAATTAAAATTGGCAATTGAGGTCAAAATTTAGAGTCGTCAAAAAGTGTCTCGAATGGAGATTTTGAGGGTACCATTGTGTCCAGAAGGGTCGAGAAAGTCGAAATGACTGTACTTGGGGTCTATTTGGGTTCCGAAATAAATTAGGACCGTTTGGCTCGAATTAAAGTCACCGGGTCATTTAAAGTGTGTATTATCATTTAAAGATGTGTATCTTGGGTTTTAGGCTTAAAAAGCCTACGGGATATGATTCTCCAAAAGAGAGAAAGAAAAAAAAAGAAAGAAAGAAAGAGAGAAGAATAAAGAAGAAGAAAAGGAAGGAAAAAGGAGAGAGAAAGAGGATTTCCGGGCAAATACGCGATTTCAAGGCGGATTCAGACCCTACGAACCCGAGGCAAGTGATTAAACTTGCTAAATAATTGTTGTGTACATTTATTGCATGATTTGTGGATTGATATTTTGGGTTTTAGGTTAAATTTGTCAAAACCTAATTTTTGGGAAAAACCTTTGATTTGTAGTGCATAAATGGATTTAAGGTTAGAAATTAGTTTATATGTATTCTAGGATGAATATTGTTGATATATTTGTGATTGGGTTGAAGAAAAATGGAGAGAAAACCATTAAAATGATTTTTGGGTATTTTGGCTTACTTAAAAAGTAGCCATTTTCGAGGTTCAGCAGGGCCGAATCGATTCGGCCCCTTAGCCGAATCGATTCGGAAAAATGCAGGTGCCCAGGTCTGAGTGACCGAATCGATTCGGACTCCAGCCGAATCGATTCGGCCTGAGACAGAATCCCAGGTCTGATGACCCGAATCGATTCGCCTTCCTGGCCGAATCGATTCGGAATAGGCCCGAATCGATTCGGAAACAGGGCTTTTGAGGGATTGTTTCTCTAAGAGGAATTTTATCCCGTTTTGTCCGAGGTTATCGTTTGGGGATCTCTATAGGCGATATTTGGAGTATGTTTTGGAGACTTTTAGTGAGTTTCCCTTCTAAGAAAGTTTGGAGTCATTTTGACTAAGTTTGCGGAATATCGATTATAGATTTTGGTATTTTCCTAAGTGGGGAAACCCACCTTTACTCGGGGTTTTATTTGGTGATGATAACAACTTCACGATTTGAAAATGAGGTTGATTTAGAGATGCCGAATCTTAGGATCCAATCCCAATTGGGATAACCTTAAAGGTTCGTCAAATGAATTGAACCTTATTATGACCGGAGATTTATAAATGCTATTTGATGTGCGTTAGGATATAAAAATATCCTTAATGATGTTTGATTTGGGAGATATCTCATATAATGAGAAATGCAAATTGAGGTGCATTGGGATATATAATATCCTTAACTTAAATAAAATTGAAAGACAATTCATTACTAGAAGTGACATGAGCGCTTCAAGTGAGAATTAGTATAGCATATACTAAGCGGGGTTAATGTGTGAGGTTGGGCGTTAGTATATCTTGAGAGTAATATACTAAACAAATGATGTTAATCAAATTGCGCCTAAGAGCGTATAATGAAAATGGATATGATGTTGCAGGTATACCTTATATAAAATGGTATATCTTTATTATGTGGGATGTATGTATACCTTATATGATGGTGTATATACATGTTAAGCATACCCCCTCCTTGCTATCATTGGGAAGTTTCGTGCGTAGAGGGTGAGAATTCTGACTAGAAAAGCAGGATGTGGATATTCCCCAGGTCATAGTCGTCCTTTGTGGTCAGCAAATGACATTTATGATATATATATATATATATATATATATATTTATTTTGGGGGTGAGAGGTCGGGGGTATGTGACGCTCTCACTTGCCGGTTAGGAACTATGACCGCTTCCCGGACGTCGTGTGCGTGAGTAGATCACGAGGTGGGTGTCGTTGAACCCCACCAGGTGGCCCTAGTTTGCTACGTATATGGGCTGTTGGAAGATGATAGCATGTGAGCCTGCGTCCTTCGAGTTATAGCTAGGTTGGATGGTTATTATTGCTTGTGGTTGTATTTGGGTGTCAAGGGATAATGGACCTCAACGACCTACATTGCCAGGATTAGTGTATCGAGGGGTTCCTTGTTTGGATTTCGCCTCGGCGAGACGTCCCACGCACGAACCGCAGTGTAATTTTGGAACTTGGGGATAAGTTTAGTCCTTAATGCTCATTATTATATATATATATATATATATATATATATATATATCACCTATCCCGACAATCGACAGTGCCAGGAGTAGTGTAACGGGGGGGTTCCTTGTTTGGATTTCGCTTCGGTGAGACGTCCCACGCATGAAACGCCGTGTACTATTGAGAATCGGGAATATTAATCAATTAAAATTTGGATGATAATCATTTGGGTTACATGCATCTTGCATTGAGGGCATAGTGATCCCCGAGGATCGATACGGTCAAGAGTAGTGTAACGGGGGGGTTCCTTGTTTGGATTTCGCTTCGGCGAGACGTCCCACGCATGAAACGATGTGCCGTGTTGAGAATCGGGAGGAGTTTAATTCTTAACTCTTGATGCTAATAACTCATCTATTATAATTATATATATGGTTTCATGCCTTATATGGGCATAACTAGAATATAAATTCTAGTAAATGAGATTGTTGATGTGTTGTGATGATGTGGACATGATTGGATCATGTAACTTTATACGTTCAACAAATGAACATTATAAAGATAACTATAACTAATACATTAAAGTTAATGTATATGCTTTATAAATTATGGGAACGAATGTATCGGGGGATAGGTTAGATGATTTTTCTTAAATACTTTATTTGGGTTTAAGTTAGAATCCTCTTACCTATTTAGAATCGGACATCCATTTGGAGATCACGTGCATACGTTTAGTGCGCGCTTTAGATGAGAGGTGAGATGGATTTTTATGGAGAATTCGATTCCAACTAAATCATGTATTAACGCATTTATAATTATTATGCATTTTAATACACTTGCTATAAACTGCTTTTCAAAACTCGGGCTCTGACCCATTTATATTGTCCCTCCCCCTTGTATATATTGTATTACTTCAGGTGTTCCTCCGCAAGGACGCCTTTGATGTCCCTCCATTCAGGATTGTGGAGCTGTAGCAGTAGCGGACTGTTGCGGCACTTTGCTTTAGTCGATTCCTATCTATTGTATATCTAGATTAGTATTCTATTGTATTGAGTTAGTATTCAAGTGTTATAGATTAACACTTTCATATTCCATTTCTCAGATTATTGTATTGTCTGTTACCCGGCAGCATATTCGGGTATTTCATTGTTGAGATTTTTGTTGTACAATGTATTGTACTCTTTTATTATTGGAGCATGCACATTTCACATCATAGTTAGATGTATATTGTTGGTTGTGTGCATTATTGGTTTTGTTGTTGTCGTTAAAAATAAAAGTTTTAAATTTTTGACTATTCGCACTATATGATTTCGGGTAGTTAGCCTTATATTATAGTGTTTAGTTGTTGATGTTGAGACTGTACCATCTGAGATACCTGATTTATGTAGTATAGGGCTGGCCACCCGTTATTATTTGGAGCGGGTTGTCACAATTAGCCTCAAATTCTTTATATTTTTTGGGAGTTTAACAATTAGAAACCTTGATTCAAAGTGATTAATTATTTTTTCTATTTTTTATTGCACCCTCAGATAATTTAACAACAAAGCATTTGTGAATTTCAATAAGTATTTATAAATTTCACAAGTTATGTGGGTGAATTTATAAAGTATATGTCAATTTCATAAGGTTTCATCCCTAAAATATCGTTAAGGTACAATTATCTAAAGTTAAGGTTCTCTTTACCAAGAGGATTTTCTATGGAGCACAAGACTAAGTGGGATTCAGTCAATCACAAATGTTTACAAATGGCGTCTATAAAATTCTTAAATATTTTTTCTTCCAAATTTTATTGATGGTGTGTTTGGTTATAAAGTTAGAACATGTTTGAAAATAAAGCTCATTATTATGAGATATTGGAAAATTTGTGGAAAAAATGGGAGTGGTTTGGTCTTATTTTTTGAGTTTTCCATTCGAAATCAATTTTTTTAGGAGGACTAAAATATGAACCGAAATTAAAAAAAAATCAATTCTGATAGTAACAAACTTATTTTTGAACCATGGTAAAAAAAGGGTAGAATTTATTTGGCAGAAGATATAGGTTTTAAATCAAATGGTTCTCATTATCTAGAGGTCATTAGTCAGTGCGTTGAACTTTAGCAGATTTCTCGATGAGGATTTTCTTTAATACGTGGTTAGCTGCATTATTTGATGGTGCACAAACAAGAACTAGCACAATTTCCAGATACATAGATTTGAAGGATAGCTTCTCCGAGAGTATTAGTTTTACCTGTACCTAGAGGTCCATAGATGACATAAGTGTGACACCCCGCCTAATGAAATACCAGGTGATTAGTCTCATATCAAATTAAACATGAATCTTATTTGGATCATTCTTAGCATCGCTGTTGAAAACTTTTTAAAACTTACTAACCACCTAGTATTCAAAAGACATGGTGCCAAATTTTATCTTTTTATTTAACATCCCAACAACAACATGCGAGAGAATATATAACTAACCATCATACAATCACTGAATCAAAAAAATACTAAAAATGGAATATATGCAATCCTCGCCGAGACAACCACCTGCTACAAATCAATAACTAAAATGAACCATAAGAGTATTAAACTGAGTACAACATCTAACTAAAATAAAATGGAACAACTAAGGCGACATGGTCAAATGGAATACTGACTGCATCCTACTCTAGAAATGAAATGACTAAAGCGACTAAATCAAAGTCTTGCAACATCCACATGTGCCGCAGCTGCTTAACCCTGGAATAGAACCATTCTGGCGTCCCTGTGATGGGAGACCTAAAAGGTTTTGAAAATATTTTATAGCAAGGGTTAGAACCCAAAATATTTTGAAAATATTTAGCAAGTGAATTTAATTGTAGTAATTAAAATCCATGAATGCTCTTCATATTTAACTTAGTGTCGCGCACTCTCTTGAGGACACCTCACCCTTCGACTAATGTGCACGCCTATTGTACCTATACATGACCCATCTATCAATCTACCCAGTAACTAGCCGTGTCATATATATATATATATATATATATCCTACTTTTCCCACTACTCTATCCCAAGTGAGTTTAGAATACGAGTTATAAGTTATTAATCTCACTAACATATTTAAATCATTCTCATTTGATATCATATAAAAATCTCTCAAGTTATATAATTATACATTTCACATCATGTATTCACTCGTATATAAATCTGCACCATATATACATATCACTATATCACAACATTCACATGCACGTTGTAGATATATAAATGCTATCACAAACGCATAGGAGGCGACCATAGTTCCCCCTGAAGGTGACCGTCCCATACCATAACGGCTCACCCCTAATAACAAACGCTATGACCTGGGGATTATACTCACCCTGCATTCACTAGCCAGGGGACTCACTCACATTACATAACCTCCTAAGATGGCATTAATATTGGTATGCTTTACTATAAATATTATTCCCACAAATATTTATAAATAACATATATATATATATATATATATATATATATATATATATACACTAAACATCACCGTATATATATATTGAATCCAGACTACCGGTGGACTACATCCATACACAATCCTAAAACATGTAAGCCTACGATCCGACTTAATTTCAATTAATCATATACTAATTAATTTCTTTATCTTGGTGTCTCTCTACCAAATATACCCGGACTATCTCTCTCTTGGACTGAAATTCAAAATTCTCAATTCATTATTCAATTTCATTCAAATAAGTTTGCACACTTAATTAATAAGGTTTCAAGTCACTCAATAATAAACCTTAATTCTCTAATTGGATTTATCGTCCACTTAATCCAAGGGTTATTTTCACAATTTCAAACCCTAAATTATAACCACAAAATTCAGATTCATCCAACCCAGGAACTATTCATCACAAAATAACAATCAGGTCTAAATCAGAGAAGGGAAAGAATCTGGCAGATTAAATGCAGTCATTCAAGAGACAAGCCGTGTCGTTCGAATGACTCTGGTTGTCCTTTGGAAGAGACACCATGTCGTTCGAATGACCCTGGTGTTCTCTGTCTTCTCCATTCTGCCTCGAAAAACCCAGTCCGCCATTAAAACTACAAAGACTTTAATTTTGTACATATTTCACCCCCCAAACCTTCCAAGATTCATCATAAATCCAACCATGTGATATACTCAATCTAACTACATCATCTGCACCAATTGTGTCATCAAGTCCACAAAATCTTATCATCTCCACATATTTTTAAATTACAAATATGAAATCCTCAAATTCAAATGTAGAATAAACCCTAACATATTAATTTATTCACATCTTCTTTAATATGAATAGGAAAATGCAATTTAAGAAATGCAAGTTAAACCACTTGCCTTAGGGTTGTAGAATCAAGTCCTTTGATGAAGATGATGGGTTGGATTCAAGGGTCTCCTCTTGTTCTTGAAGTAATCTCTCAAAATCTTTTGTAATTGGTCTCCTCTAAGGCTTTCCCCAATTTTGGTCTTCTAAAATGAATTAAAGTCCCCTGACCCTTTCACAATTAGGATTATTAACTCTAATCCCGCTTTTGGGCTTATGGGCTTTCTAAAAATGGCCCAAACACTTACTTGGGAGCTAAAATGTGTCTAAAAAGGTCCCGAAACCCATATTATACCTATGGACACTCCTTTCCAACTATTTCGACCCATCCGAACTCAACCGTGCACTCTGAATTACCATACGAATTAATTTATAACATTCTTCAAATTCTTGACCTCAAAATGTGACACCAAATAGTCCAAATAATTAATCCTCAATTCGCCAAATTAATAAATTGCTCAAATTTAAAAAATTTCCAAATCACGAATTTAATTCCTTCCAATAAAATAAATTCTTTTTCTCCCAAAATATTATTGAATTAACAGTCCTTAAATATATGGGGTGTTACAATAAGGGGGCCACGCCTCACCCGAGGATCATGTTAACCGAACTCATCTACTCCACATTCAGCGTGTCAGATTTAGGTACCAATTGGGCAGATCGTATCAATCTCTTTTTTATGGAGTCGGATGGGAAGAGAAACTCTGTCTCTAAACCTTCTGCAGCTTCAATGGCTTGATATTTCCTTCTCATGTTCGTTCGGTTGTATGCGAACTGTACATTCTAGACGTTACCAGCTCTCTGACATGAGTGAAATTTTTTGTTGAACTTCAAATGAACTTCTTCGACTTCCACACATAGATATAGCCCTGTACAATAACCTATTTATAACTTTGGTAAGACAGGCATGCTTTAATTCTTAAGCTAATATATTAAGTTATAAAGAAAAATGAATTTCAACAATCCCCCTAAATTATTGGTCTAATTGCCAATATATCCTAGTGTTGGGATAAAATTGCAAGTTACCCTTATGGGTCATTCTATAGTGTCCCTCAAAAAGTTGGAAATTACTCTTATTTGCTTGCAACCTTACTTTTTCTTCTATTAAATACACTAAAATCCTCCTCTCCTTTTTACGCCACTTCTCAAGGTTGTCCATTGAAAATCCTATTAACTCGAAGAGTGTTTTTAAATAATTAAGTTCTTAGACAACTTGAGTGTTGTTAACTATTCAAGGTGGACCCAATCCTATGTAGGCAGCTACTACTTCTACTAATTATTAGGCAGTTAGCAATTAACAGCTTAAGTGTTGTTAATTGTTAAGCAGCAGCTGTTGAAACCAATAGCGAGGCAGTTGAAGTAGGTAAATTACTTATGCAATATTTGATAAAAAAAAAGTTTATGGTGGCACTATGGGTGAGTAGTTGGCATGATCATGTTAAATCATAGGCATATAAAATTCCTTAAGTTCTTATTCTAATCTTTTTCTTTTTCTTTCAGTTGCAGATTGAATACAAAGTTTTACAAAACATTTGAAGAAAATAATACACATGTCAATGCGTAATACTTTAGAGGTGAGTTAATATGTCATTTATCTCTTTTAATTTTAAACACTTTAATATATGCGTAGGTAAATTCCTTATCATTTATACAATATATTTCATATGCATTTCAGGTTGATATGTGTAAGAGATCGAGACCAATGCATGTTTCCAGCTCTGGTAAGGGTAGGGAAAAGGAAGGTGCAACTATATTGAGTGAAGGATATAACTCACCACCCGAGGAAGAGATACCAGAATCCACTTTTGTAGAGAAGGTGAAAAAGAGAAAAAAGGGACCATCGAAATTAAATGTAATAGCAATTGCATTGAAAGATCATAAAGATATAAATTTCATTGAGTTTGGGCAGCCTATTAGAGATGGGTCAATTCAATTACGTTCTATGCTTGGGATTGTGGAACGAAATTACGTACCAATAATGTAACCTGGTTGGGATAAGGTGACTAATAAAATAAATAATTAAATATGAAAGTTTATAATTGTAAGTGTTTTTTTTTGTTGTTGATGAAAATTTGATAATTTTGGTTGGTTAATTTGGAATTGTTGTGTTTTTTTATCACATTTGACTTGTCATAGACTTATACTTTTGTACGTATCTTTTTATTAAATGTAGCAAAATATAATTTTGACGAGTGTCGAAAGGACATGATTTTAGGTCACACATGATAAATGTGGAAGGATTTCAAATCAAAACTATCAAAAAAATACTAGAGGTAGCTCAAGGCCCGAATATGACTCGTCATCTTGCCCTTATGAAACCACCTGAAGTAAAATCTAATGAATGTGAATAATTTGTGAAAGATCGTTTATACCCTGAATTCAAAGTAAGTGCTATTACGTTGATTGTATGATTATTTTTTTTTAGAGATTAATTGTGCATTATCAATACTCTTTTATATTTTTTGTAAATTATGAGTGACAAACAGAAAGAAGATATGGCAAAACAAATTTATCCACGCACAACTAGTCATGGAGGCTATCCTAAACTTAAGTAGATAATGGTACTTTTTATATTGAGTTTCATAATTGTTATTATATCTTTTTCGTACTGTTATGTATTGATAATCTATTTGATTTTGTGTTTATTTTGTAGAAAACTGAAAATCCACATAAAGTCATTCGTAGAGTTGATGTTTGGTTAAGTGGACACAAAAGGAGTAATCGAGATCCGGTCAATCAAGTTGCTGGTGAAGCTATGGTAATGATAAAAATACTTAAACCACTACATATATATGTATATATATAACTTAATTTTGATGCTTTGTTGTTATATTGATATTTTTGTTAAGGTTGATTTTTTTATTTGTTCTTAGAGAAAGATTGAAGAAATTCCATCTCATGACTCCTCTTTAATAAAAGATGATACAACAACAAAGGTGCGTGGTACCGAATGTCCTGGTCGGGATCATGGTCTTCGATTTGGGGTTACACCTACAAAGGTTGATGCCACACTACAAGGCAATGCAAGGGTTATGACACTTAAAAATCAAATTCAATAACTTTTGGAATGGAAGACACAAGTCGAAAGCTTAATGAAACGAGAAAACATACCAAATATGGTAATATACGAAATTAAGCTTGGTGCTAAATATCTTTTTATGTTGATTTTTAACGAATCTCTAATAAAATTCTATTAGTGTCAACATGGAGGTATTGAAGACAATATAGACAGCCTCACACCTACTCCACAGGTTATTGTCAACAAACTTTTGTCATCTAACTTTGTCCTTAGTGTACATCAATGATTGTTGATATTTTTTTCATTATTGTTAGTCCCATAGAGAAAGTAAATGTGCACCATGTGCTTCAAACTAGAGAAATGAAACATGCTAATTATTACACTGGATGGGTAGAGGAGAAAAGGTGGTTGATGGATAGATCGAATATACGTATTTAAAGTCAATGGTGCACTATCAAATGTTTGGACCTGATTGTTATAAAGTGTGGATTATTCAAACTATTGTTCCAAAAGTGCCTATGTTTTGATACTCAGATGAGTTTGCTATAATTGATGGTGCAAAAGGAAGTACCATTGCATGGACACAATGATACATTAAGTTTAACTAATTATGTAAGTCACATAACATGTATTTTCTTATAAATTATAATCTTTTTACTAATATTTTTAAGGTAGGACATGCGGTCCAGTGAATATTTATGTTGATGAAAATGTACTCATTTGTATTCTAATTGGTGTAAGTGATTATTGGTGATTTAGTAGTAGCTTTCTTATTATTGAATTGACTTTTAATGTTAAAACAGGTTAGATTTTATGAATAAACAAAGGAAACTCTAACGAAAATTTTAAAAATAACAAGTGATTTAAAAATAATTAACATGATGATTTGTTGATTAACCTAGTTAAATATAATACTACTTTTACATGTTTTATAATAATACCATTATGCCTAAATATTAGATATTGGACTAAATTATGTTTATTTTTTCTCCAACGCATTCGGATATCAATTGGGACAACGTGGATATCAATTGTTGAACACGTTTACGGATTTTGGGAGGATGAATTGCTTTTGACTTTTGGGAGGATGCAGTCTTTTTTTGGGAGGATGGAACTTGAATACGACTTTGAGATGCATTATGTTTAGAACTTCTTTAAGTTGTTTGACTTTATTTCGAGTATGTGGTTAAAGATCAATATGTTATTTATGGATATGACCTTATGTTTTAAGACTTTATTTTGGATATTATTATTATGAATGAACATACTTTTAGTTATTTTTATAGTTTTAAAATGTCTTATGAAATGTAATGTAATGAATTGTAATATAATTTATGGAGGATGTTAACTAATAAAAAACTATATATTTTTAAAAATTAAAATAACTTTCATGACAAAATTGAAGTGTCGTAGAAAATTATTTGCCTGACACTTATATACTTGTCGTAGAAGTACTTACAACGATACCTAACAATAATGTTGAGGTGAAAGTACTTAACAATAAATTACATGACACCCGATTCGCCTCTCTCTCTCATATAAATATTATTTTAATTTTTGTTGCTCACTACATAATTTTTTTATGCAATTCACACTTCCATTTTCAAAGAAGATAAAATTAGAGTGTTGTTTTGTTTGATACAAGTTCTTTTTTATTATATATTTTATTATTATATTTTATATCGTTGCCAATTATTATTATTCTCGTTATTGTCTTTTGTGATATTTTACAACATGTTTGCATATAAAAATGCCTAAAAACATGAAAGTGGATTTCAAAAACGTGAAAAAAAGAAAATGAATTCATCAATTCTTAAAAAGGTGTTATGTATAAATTTATAGTAGGTGAAAAATGAAAGAAACTAGTGATTCCCATTGTAACAATTTTGAAACTTTGAGTGAAAGAAAATGTGTAATTCTTTGCATTTACACAGCCAGTCCCAAGCCCTAGTAAATGAGAAGGGTTTTTATAATTCTTAGTTTTTCTAAAATAAATTACTAGTAAAAGGCCCACCTGTAAAACGATGTGTGCGATATCAATCGAGTTCACAATTCTCTAATGCATTCAAACACACTTATTTAACTAGGCGTCTAAATTTGAATAGACCAAATTCAATTTTATTCATCCCCTATGTATGCATCTAAGTGTTCAATCAAATCATAGATGTAAAACAAAGACGACGGATGCAGGGGAAAAAACATTTCAGGTAAAAACCTTTTTAACACTTTTAAAAGTTTATAAGACGACTTACATACAACCTGATAATCGCCCACAAGTGTAACGCACGGTGTTTTCATCAAACCTTCAAAGCTATGCCTCAGCCCGCAGTCCAAGTCATCCACACGCAGAGATATACGCTCGATATCCACCGATCAGTAGTGAGTTCCTTCTAGGAATCACAGGGTATGGAGATGCCTTCTCCACAAAGGTTGAACAATAGCACGGTTGTTCTTCGGGTTCCAAAATAATTCACATAAAGGTATCGGAATTTTGTGAATTGAAAAACAAATAGGATTTTAAGCCTTAAATGAAGAAGCCAAAGTATTTTGCTGACATTCAATGTTTGCCAGATGAAAAATGTGAAAGACTTCTTGAGAAAAACGTAGTTGGAAAGTCCAATTTATAAGAAGATTAAGGCGGTGGTGTCGTTCGAACGAGAGACGATGTCGTTTGAATTATCGCGTGACATCACGTCTCGTTTGAGCCACAAACGATGTCGTTCGAACCAGATGTGATGTCGTTCGAACTAGATACGATGTCGTTCGAACCAGATGATTAAATAATAATTATTTTTGTTTATCCTTTCAATAAATGTTCCACCTTAAAAACTCCGAAGATATATTTTTTGAAAAAAACATTTAAAGCTTCGCTCCAATACTTAGAAAATATTTTGTGAAAAATATCCCAATACTCTAAGTGCATTATTAAGGTACTCTAAAACGTAACCTTACAGATGTTAACTTTGGAGAGGTTGTTTGTTGAAGAACCTTGATTATTCGAATCCGTCTTGATATGAATGTGATATTGAACTTCTTCGACGGTGTAGCAGTATACGAGATACAAATTGATAATGGACAAAAATATCCTTACAAATCTCCCCCTATGTCTATGCTGGTCCAAAATAAAAACATATGAATTATCAATGAAAATATGACCTATACAAATCTACTCTCCCATGAACCCAAAAGTGAAAAGGTAAATGACAAGTCTTCAAACTTTTTCAATATTCAACAAACTTCAAACATTATTTGTCATCATTAAGGTGTACAAAAATGATCTTTAATTGTACCTACACACATGAGACAAAGCAAATACCTCATGACGTATCAAGTTTGAAATGATATAATCATAAACATGAAAGTGTAATAAATTCCCCCCATACTTAAACTCCCCCATAAAATCATAATTCGTTCTCCCTCTTTTTATTTATCCGAAATAGACAAGGAAAAGAATAAACCACATAAAGCAAATCGAGGAGTCACGGGAAACAAAGAAAACAAAATATTTTTAAATTTTTTAATTTTTTCATACAAATATGCAAAAATGTTGTTACAAAAATCACACACCATGAATTTACACTAAGATAACCAAATTATGGATACGGAATGAATGGGTGTGAATAGATTCGATAGGAAAATCAACTCAATCATGTGATATGTGCACGGTGCATAAGTATACTCCTAACGAATGAACATCAAAAGAGTTGTTAGGTATCGAATTATTAAATTTAGATGACATCGTCTTAATCATATCAACAAATTAAAGTATAAATGATTTCCACGCCAATAATGTCCAAAACTATGTAATGCTTTTTCATAACTTTCAAAAACGTGCAAATCGTTTTAAATTCCATCCAAAACTCCCTCATTAAAAGACAATGATTTTTATTTTTCTTATGAGGTGATGAAACTAAAAATCCCATTAGCCCATTTTTGGCATAATTTTCTTTTTACTGCAATACAATTTTTTCGGGCTCTTTGAAACCTCATTGGACCCCGGATAATTTTCAATTCCTCACTTTTTTTGGTTCATTTAAACCGTGGATTTATCGCAAAGGAAGAATTAAAACACCTTTCGCAACCCTTTTCCGTTTTAAAAAAAATCACACAAACACACAAACGATTTATATCATGCACTAAATTTTGTCAAGTTTTATCGCATTTGGTTAATTGTATAGACATAATTGATATGGAAACACTTGTAGATGGGGATTGAAGGTAATCCGGAGATTAGGGATAATTCCCTAATTGGCAATAGTGTTTGAGATTAAGAAACCAAGGCAGCTTAAGCGTGGCAACTCAGCAAGGCAGCTTGGCATGGCAACTCATACTTTAGCTTGTCGTATTAGTTCTATTGCATTTATTTTTATATTGACTGTAAGATATAACGGTTGTAATGATGTAACGAGAATAATAATGAGTTTTAGTGTGAGGTCAAACGGTACTCACGAGAGACTAGGCTTGGCAGGGCCTGAGAGAGCTTTCATGCTCTATCGAATAATCTCGTCGTGGGAACTTTAAAGGGACTTGGATTGGAGGATTGAGAAGTGAGGCACCGCTGGGGCTTATCCTGACCATCTTAGATACACCTGGTAAAAACACCGAAGGACCCTGACCGAGGAACCTCAGGCGGAGTAGGTTGGAGTTCCATCGGGCGTTGAGTTGAGAACCAAACATCCCTCTACTTAATATCACATCTACTGTAAACGATGTCACTAGCCAGCTAAACAATGTCAGACCAGTACTTGAGTAAACCACCGTGGTATTTGGGGCTGTTAGGCGATTGGTGAGCCACCTCTGCAACAACACTCCCCTGACACACAGTGCTTAGGTAAAAGGCATGTCTTGGCATTTAATGTTCATGACTTGGAAACAACTAGTGCATCAGGCATTTAATGTTGCGACATAAAGCATGGGGGATGCCTTTCATAGTCTTTAATGACTGAGTTGCCTCGGGGGTGGTGTTGGGGGCTATTTAAGGACACCAACCACCTTTGAGGAGATCATGATCTTTTTAAGAGTTCAGGAGTTATTGTTAGAGATAATACACATCAGGGAGAGTTATTTCAAACCATAGAGCTTACTCACCCACCATTATTATTTATTACGAAGGTTTTAATACTTGACAGAGATTTTTGAGGGTTTTTGGTGTGTTTCTACTTGCCTACCAAGCTGTATCTAGGGTGCTTACTTCTCTCTCCCTCTAGCTAAGTTATTTATAAGTTCATTACTATTTCTTGAGTTATACACGAGAGATTTGTGAGTTTAAACTGACTCTTATCTTCATTGGGGTTTGTGTTTATATGTCCTATCATTAATCCAAATCTTTGGCCAATTAGCTTATCATTACCATACTTAAACAGGGGTTACGCCTCCATCTTATCTAAAGTACCCTTTTACATTTGGCGACTCTGCTGGGGAGGCATTCTTCTAAGTAAGGAGTATGGCGTAAGATAATGATAATCGAAGTCTCAACTTTGATGGCATCCAATATAATGAAGAGTAAGCTGCGAGAGAACTAGAGGCCCTGAGGGATGGGACTCCTCGAGTGGAGGTACCTCCGATTATGGCAACGTTAGGCGTTCCTGGGGTGACACAAGCTTCCACGAGTGTGGGGTTGGGACCCACTCAGGTCGCGCTTCTCATGAGCAAGTTTTATGTGTTTTTGCAAACTCAAGTAGCTTCAACTATGCTGGGAGGATTGGAGGCTAATGCCTTCGTAACACCAGGGGTAGATCCGAAGGCCCCACCACGTGCAGGTATTACGAGAACGGTCCCGGTAAGCATACCCTCTGTTATGAATCCAGCAGTGGGAACCTCAAGAGTTTTAATGGCCCCCGCTGTAACGATGGTGCCAGCTACAATGAGCACCCAACCCATGGTGCCATTGGCTGCTGCCCCAGTAGTGTCACCCATGGAGGAAATGAGAAAGGAGATGAAAAAAGAGATGCTGAAGGTCATGTAGGCTTCCTCTTAATCTTCTGGCGAGGTAGCTTCATTTTATGATGACTTTCGAACACATTATCCCGAGGAATACAACGACGAGCCCTATTCGAAAGACTATATTCCTCCCATTTTTAAAAAATACACGGGAAAGGGGTGGAATCCAAAGGAGCACATCAAGCGCTTCATCGAACACTTAGGGGCACATTACAACAATAAGAAACTTCGGTTGAGCCGATAAAGCATATACCTGGTATTCCCATTTGTCTCCCAGGAGTGTTTCTATGTGGGAGGACATGCATATTTTGTTTGTCCAATAGTTCTTTCTGGCAGAAGATGAGTTTACTTTGACCCAACTGGGTAGGGAGAAGCAATGACCCGGGGAAGAAGTGGTGGCCTATGTTCGTAGGTTCAGGGAAAGATCCCTCAACGTGAGGGAGGAAGCCAAAGAGTCTAAGTTATTGGATATCTGTGCTGAGGGGTTACTTTTTAAGTACATCTTCCATCTCATTAATGAGACACACGAAGGGACCTTTTGGGCGTTCTTGAGGGCAGTTAGAAACATCTCCATGGTGGTATGGCCAAATCCGGTGGTGGTACCCATGATGTTTAGGCAGCCAATGCAACCCGCGGGGTGAGATCTCAGCCCCCATGGGTAGGATACACCGAGGGAAGAGATGGGGGTAAGGCACCGAAGGACAATAAGAAGAAGTTCAAAAGAAATAGGGAGGACCCACCACCATTGCCTTGTATAGTAGAGGAAGCTATCAGCTATTACAATGTAATGGTCCAAGGCGGAACGGTCTACGAGCCAAAAGACATTCCCGTTGGGGAACCCGATGCGGCAATGAAGGTGGATCCTAGGTACTACTAGGTTCATCGGAGGATCCAGCACCCAACAAAAAGTTGCTTCACACTTAGAAGAATTATTCATAACTATGTGAAGGCAGGGACGTTGCAAATCCCTCCACAAAACGTCAATAGCAACCCACTACCAGCACATGGGGCCAATCTCGTGGCGGCCTATGATAAAGAGGTAGATAGAGGAGAAAGAGAAGAGTATGAAGCAGCCTTGGAGACCTGTACCAAAATAATGGCTAACGTAGTTTTGGCCTATAATGAAGCAAGCTCCAAAGACGTGGAGGGCGTGTATAGCGTTGAAGGTTATTAAGAAGATTCGGGCCTAGAGTACTGTGCTATCACAAAATCCCCAAAGTTCACCTGGTTCTTCGAACAGGTTGGGATACCAAAAGAGAGAAGGTTGGAAATAATCTAGGCAATACTATATATTGGGAGGAAAGAGGCGATCCCTTCACTGAAATGGAAGGGACCCATGGCCAGGTTGGTGAGGAGGTTCCTTTAAAAGTGACCTTCAGCGATGCTGATAGGGCTGTGAGATTCCCTAACAACAGGCCATTATATGTGACTTCCAGCGTTAATGGAGTTAGTTTCGTAAAGAATCTTATGGATGGGGGAGCTTCCATCAATATTATGCCAGTTAACTCCTTTCATGCAGCCAATATTCCAGAAGAAAGATTGGTCCCCATGCCTTTGGTGATTTCGGGGTATAATGGTGAATCTTCCAAATCTACTGGGTATGTTAATATTGGGATTGTGATGGGAAATTTGAGTTCCCACATAAAATTACATGTAATAGAGAGTACAACTTTCTATCATCTTCTAATAAGAAGGGTGTGGATGCACAACCAAGGGCTAGTTCCTTCTACGTACCACCAATATGCTAAGGCGAATATCAAGGGAAGAGGAGTGACCATTAGGACAACAAAAAGGCCCTTCGCTATTGAGGAAGATCACTTGGTGGATGCGACATTTTATACGTAGTTGGAAGAAGATGTTCGGGTCCTAACGAAAAGAGTGGAGGGAGCATGGGTTCCTTCGATCAGAGAAAGGATGTGGTCCTTAAACGAGTGGAGTAAAGAGGTTACAGGCAGCGCAAGAGCAATGACCGAAGAAGATCATCAGGTGGTCCCGTAGCCCCAAAACATCTCGAAGCAGCTCAAAGACATGATGAGACCCAGAGTGGATTCGATGGAGCATGAAGTCTAATGACAAAGTGTGCTGAGTCGGTTCTCAGGGAAAAGAGTGGCCGAGGCTTCTAAAGAGAAGAAGAGGAAGACAGTTACCACTACCAGTAGACAATGCAAGAAAATCATTACCGAGGAAGGAAAGGTAGTGTATCGATTATAACGGTGTGAGCGGGCGATCGAGGAAGCTGATAATGAGGTTGACCCGATATATGAATGCTTTCTGATGGATCAACAGGGACAGTGCATGGTGATAGACAATTCCAGCATATAAGAATTTGTGGAGGAAGTCACCGAGGAACCAGATTACATGGCAGATCAACCAAAACCCCAAGAACAAGAGTTGGATCAGTTGAACCTGGTGAAAGAAAGGGAGGACCCGATGCCCATCTTCATCTCGAAAGATCTCAGTAGGGAGAAACGAGGGGCCTTGGTTGAGTTGATTTGGGAGTTTATAAACGTCTTCATATGGAAGTATATAGATATGGAGGGACTAGATGAGGAAATGGGCTATCACAAGTTGAATGTAATGCCTTCAGCTATTCCAGTGAAACAGGCAATGAGAACGTACAAGCCTGAGCTGGATCTGAAGATCAAGAAAGAGGTTCAACGCTTACTAACGGTAGGGTTCATCATACAGATACAACACCTACTCTTGTTATCCAGCATTGTCCCCATGGGAAAGAAAGATAAAAATCAAATAAGAATCTGTGTGGACTTCAGATATTTAAATAGAGATTGATCCAAATATGAGTTCCCTCTACCCTCCATTAATAGCTTGATAGATGCAATGGCGGGTCATGAGATGTATAGCTTCATAGATGGGTATATAGGGCACAATCAGATCAAGATGGACCCCTCAGATGTAGAGAAAACAACATTCAGGACCCCTTTAGGTAACTTCATGTACAGGGTGATGCCATTTGGACTCAAGAACGCAGGGGAGACTTACCAGATAACAATGATTTGGTCATAAGTTTGTAGAATTCTATGTGGATGATTTGGTCATCAAATCGAGGAAGGAGGAGTCCCATATGGGTGATTTGAGGAAGGTGTTTTCTCATTGCAGTAAGTTTAAATTAAAGATGAATCCATTAAAGTGTGTTTTTGGAGTAACAAGTGGGAAATTCCTAGGCTTTGTGGTTGATTGACAAGGGGTACAGATGGACCAGGAAAAGCGGCGGGCGATCTTGGAAATGCCATGTCTAAGAACGGAGAAGGATCTAAAGAGTTTCCTCGGTAAGGTCTCATACCTTAGGAGATTTGTGCCTGGATTGGCCGAAATAACACACCCATTGATGTAGCTACTGCAAAAATACATGAAGTTCAAATGGGAGGCAATTCACCAGGAGTCTTTTGACGGACTGAAGAAGTTGCTCGTTTCACCACAAACCATGTTTCCCCCAAGGGAAGGAATACCGTTGCAGATGTATCTCACATCCACTACGAGGTATGTGGGAGCTTTGTTGGTACAAGAGATCGACGAGCAAGAATGGCCAGTTTACTACCTTAGCAAGATCATCCATGGACCAGAAATCAGATATAGTAGTTTGGAAAGGCATTATTTAGCCTTAGTATTCCTAGCGCAAAAACTTAGACATTATATGTTGTCTTTTATAATTCATATTGTAACTAGATGTGATCCCATTAAGTATTTTCTTGCAAGAACTATATTGATTGGCAGGGTATCTAGATGGTTCCTTATCCTCTCTGAGTATGACTTGAAGTGCGTGGTTCCTCGCGCAATCAAAAGCCAGGCGTACGCTGATCTGTTGGCTATTTTCCCTTCAAGAACATTTGAGGCACCCAAAGAAAGCATCCCGAGAGATGATTTGCAGACCAATCACCTAGAGGCAACAGATAGGGAATGGATAATGCAGTTTGATGGATCCTCGACAGAAAAGAAAGGAGGAGCAGGAGTTATTCTTTCACAAGGAATGGAGGAGATTTGCCTTTCTTATAAGTTAGATTTCCCTTATTCTAACAACGAGGCAGAATATGAAGCATTGGTGTTGGGATTGCTAGAGGCTCTTTGAAGAGGGATTCGTTCACTTTGTATCAAAGGGTATTCTAAATTGGTGGTTCAGCAAGTGAATGGAGAGTATGCATTGAAACACATGAGCCTGACCGTACAAAATAATTATCCAGAGACTTCTTTGCCAGTTCCATCGAACCAAGATCCAGAGGCATCCTAGAACGATGAACCGTCACCCAGACGCCTATGCCACCATTTCCCAAAAGATTATTATGAGGAGCGATACAACTATAGTCGTTATTCAACGAAGAACAGCTCCATCGATGGTACAGTCAATCTTGCCGATGGAGGAGGATGCGGACTGGACGGGAGAGATTAAGAAGTAACTGGAGTCTGGTGAATGAACGATGGGGCTCAGGGAATTGGCCCAGTACTTTACAAACCAAGGAAACCCTTACTTCAGAAACACGGGAGGATGGCTGTCAAGGTGCATCTGCCCAGAAGAAGCAGGGCAAAGGTTGAAGAAAATTTACGAAGAGCACTACGAAATGACTGAGATCCCCCTTTATAGAAGAATTTAAAGGGATGGATATTTCTGTCTTAGCATGAAGAAAGATGCAGCTGAGTTACAACGGAAGTGCGACAAATGCCAATTATTCTTCAAGGCAGTTGAGTGTCATTTCGTGGAGGCTCAGGCTGACTGGAGACAGCCCTATATTGACTTCATTAAGGATGGAGTTGTCCCAACAGAGAAAATTGACGCGATGGGGTTCCGATAAAGAGCCTCGAGATTTTATGTTCAAGAGGGACAACTTTATCAAATGGGATACTTCAACAGGCCATTGCGTTATATTACGAAGGAAGAGGCAATCGAAGTCCTCAAACAGGCACACGATCCAGCTCACATAGGAGGGGCCAAGTTGTATGACCAATTGATGACAGTGGGATACTATTGACCAATGATGGAGAAAGATTCGGCTGAGTTCGTTCAAAAGTGCAAGGTTTGCCAACTTCATGGAAATATGATCTATGCCCCGTTAGTAGACTTACACTCCCTGGGGACACCTTATCCTTTTCACACTTGGGCGTTCGACCTGGTAGGGGCAATACACCCTTCTTCGAGGGGGAAAATATGGATCCTAGTTGCAACAGAGTGTTTCATAAAGTGGGCTGAGGCGATACCACCGAGAAGGGAAACAGTAGGAGTAGTGAGCAACTTCATCAAAGAATACATTATTTGCCATTTTGGGATCCCAAAGGTTATCCTTTCAGACAATGGAACCCCTTTCGTTAATTCAGAGGTAATGATGCTCACAGATAAATACTCCATTGTCCATCACACTTCGACGGTGGCATACCCAAAGGGAAATGGTCAGGCCGAAGCGACTAACAAAACTTTGGTCAATATCTTGGCTAAAATAATGGAGGATTTCCCAGGATTATGGGATGACAAGATACCAACCGTTTTATGGTCCTATCGAACGACTAAGAGGAAGCCCACATGGTATACACTGTTCTCTCTTATTTATAGCGTTTAGGCGATTCTCCCAGTGAAGTTAGAAGTTCCCTTGGCTCGATATGCTTTTCGAAGTAGCTTAGAATAGGCATGTACAGCTGTAAGCATTGGAGGAACACAGGGTTAATGCGATGAAACACTTTCAAATGTATACGAGATAACTCTCCAGGGCATATGATAACTTAGTGAGACCAAGGAAGTTTGTGAAAGGAGACCTTGTATTGAAGGCAACAGTGAAACATATTAGGGGGATTCCTCTACCTAAGTTTGAAGTAAATTGGGAGGGACCTTTCATTGTAAATGAGGCTCATGATAAAGGTTATTTCTTAATTTCAAAAATGGAAGAAGATAAACCATTCAAGATTAACAATAAATGGTTGAAAGTTTATCATGTGTAGGCAGTTATGTTTGACCATTGATGTAGTTGGATGTTATGAATACACAAGTTCTTTGTTTTTTTTATGATGAGTGCCCAAGTTCTCTTTATTATGGATCAAGAAGAGATTAAAGAATTATAGAATTTCACACTTCACAATATAAGCAAACAGTTGCAACACAAAGAGATGGCATAATAAAATAAGTATCTTTTTCCATTCATAAACTTTAGGGGCATTAAAAAAAAAATTGGGAGATATTGCCTAAGAGTTACATGAGAAGAAAAGAAAAATACATGTACAAATTCATTCGCCAAGAAGGAACCAAAAATCTAGCGAAGAGAAAAAATCTCCAGGGAGGCCCGAGGAAGCTGTTTGGTAAGACCGTTGAGCACTGATAGAGACCTTCAACCTTGTCTGCACTTATGTACGCTCAATCAAGAGTTTCTCTCGTTTCAACTTCACCGCGCGCAAAGATTGTTCGAGGTCCCCCACCTCTTTGTCAATGGTTTCAAGAAGAGGTTCTATCTCGACCAACTTGGCTTCCTCGGGCCGCTGATCCTCGTGATGTTTTCGTAAAAACTCCCTCTTGCTGTCCAATTACTATTTTTTCAAAGTCTTCAAATGCGTGATGGGCTAGTCAAAATGGAACCCGTCACGACCCAACTCCCTTAGATAACCCAACAATTGGTTGAGGAGGGGTCTGGTAACATTTGCAGTTGGAGTATTGGCGATTTTAGCAATGACGATGGCCATGCCTTGAAGTTTGTAGCTCATAACTGAGATATTCGAACGTAGGCAGTCCACCGTGAAGGTTTCAGGATGATAGCTCACAAGTTGCTCAATTGCCAAATGGAGATTGGAAGGAATTTGGGGAGAACGTTGGAGGACCATCAGGTAGAAGGCGTGAGGATCCAAGTCTGGCAGAGGAAGGTCACACCCAAAGTCATTCTCCGCAGCAGCACTTATCGTGGAGCCTTGATCATTATGGTTAGATCCTTCGGAGGAGACAGGTTCAAGATGTGGCGAGGCAATAGGCGAGGGAACTGGTGGAGAATCCTCCTAAGCAACCTGAGAACAGGTAGAAGAAATAATGAGTTTGTGAAAAAACCTTAACAAGTGTTTTCGTTGTTAAGTCACCATTATAGGTGGAGTTTGCAAAAAACCTTAACAGGTGTTTTCGCTATTAAGTCACCGTTATAGGTGGAGTTTATGAAAAAAAATCTTAACAAGTATTTTCGTTGTTAAGTCACCGTTATAGGTGGAGTTTATGGAAAAATATTAACAAGTGTTTTCGTTGTTAAGTCACCATTATAGGTGGAGTTTATGGAAAAAGCTTAACAAGTTTTTTCGTTGTTAAGTCACCGTTATAGGTGGAGTTTATGAAAAATCTTAACAAGTGTTTTCATTGTTAAGTCACCAATATAAGTGGAGTTTATGAAAATATTAACAAGTGTTTTCATTGTTAAGTCACCGATACAGGTGGAGTTTATGGAAAAAAAACTTAACAAGTATTTTCGTTGTTAAGTCACCAATACAGGTGGAATTTATGAAAAAAAAACTTAAAAAGTGTTTCCATTGTTAAGTCACAAACACAGTCAAAGTTTGAGAAACTGAGAATTACAGAGAAACTAGCAAAGTACCTCAGTAGCAGTAGCAGCAAGAATGGGAGTCACCACAGGGGACATAATGGTAGAAACCGTTGGGGGTGGGATCATCGTTTCAATGGTTTCAACGGGGTCCTTGGTTGAAGAAGCTTCAAGGGTGGTAGGAAAACTTCCCTCACCAACACAAGGTACTAAGGCCAATATGGGCGCATCATCGGAAGAATATGTTGAACCTTCAAGAGATGCCCCAACGAGAGCGGTAGCACCAACCTGGGCCTAGGAAGGGAAAATACCACTTAGAGCAAAAGGTGGGGAAAGACTGGGAGAAAGATGTAAATAGAAAAGCCAAGTGTCAAACACAAGAAGTAAACACAAAAAGAACAAGGGGCAGGAATGCACCTAACTTACCCCTGTTATGGCACTGAAAAGAGGAACTGCAGTAAGGGGTCTCGTCAATGCAGGCGGAAGGAGAATGTTAGATATCAATGATGCCACCTCCACCTAAAATGGACCAACATGTTAGAAATGATAAAAAAAGAAATGGGATAAATAAAAGATGTGAGACTTGGTAAGAAATTTACTTCAGAATCACGCTCCTCAACCACAACGAGGGGCAGAGGGACCTCTTGCTCGGTGGGTAATTCGGAGGCTGGAGTAGTTGCCTCGGGTTGGTCAGACATCTCAGCAGCCCCTGTGGCAGCATCTCTAACCTGGTGCAAGGATGAACATAGAGAATATGTGAGACTTATCAAGGGGGAACATGGAAGAGTAGTGTCTAGTGGAGAGATACCGCAATGCCCCCCCCCCACGAAACGGCTTAAGGGGGCTAGGAGGACTAGGCCTTTCTTCTCCAACTCCCTGCACCAAAAAAAATTTCTTAGTAAGAAATGAGAAGATGCAACACACCTTAAGAGAAGGGGAATGCAAAATAAAGAATTCACACATACCTCAGATCTAGAGGGAGAACGAGAAGGTATAACCACTAGTGAAGGTGGCGAGGAGGTAGCAGTCGAAGGAGATGGGGAGGAAGGCTTCTCATGTGTCTGTTTCTTCTGGGATTTGGTACCCAACGTTTTCTTCCTGGAGCTTGTTGAATCACCAGTTTCAGGTACCCTCTTCCTTCTTCTCATTTTTACAGTTGGCTCCGTGGGATTAACCACGATCGCGGGGAACGTACCTGGAGGAGGAATGACAATAGCGCACCGTTGGAATTCATCATTTATTCGTGCAATCTCAGCTTGCACCTACCTCCTCAGCTCTTCTGCCATCTCTGGAGACATGGGAGGAGGAACGGAGGCAATTGGGAATGCCTCTAAATGAGTTTCTATTTGAACTTGGGGCTTAGACTTCTTGGACTTGGACTTCTTGGCCTTCTTAGCAGGTGGCTGAGAAGGCCCTTCTCCAGTGGCAGCTTCGGCTGAGGGGGCAGATGGTTTGGGGGTTGCAGCGGCCTTGGGTTTGGGCGTGGCAACAGGGATCGTGGGGCAGTATGGAGGAAGCTCAATATGAGGTTCTTTGGGGGTCTAACTTAGAGGGAACTCAACCCCGAGAACAGAATTACTCTTCAAACCCAACTCCAGGGAAGAAAATAAAAGAATTGGAGGATACACGGGATCCCCCTTGATGAAATCAGAAATTTTGGCCAGTACTTGGTCGCAAACAGAGGGGTCATGTCCCCTTGCCTGGTGATACTAGGGATGGTGACTCGCCCAGCCAATGTGGAACTCACTCCTCACGTAGCAGTTGAAGAGAATAGAGAACATGCCTTGCCAAATGACACCTTAGGGTTAGAAAATTGAAAATTGGGCGAGGGGCCCCTTGATCAAAGCCAAACTGACGGCTGCATCGGTTGGGATTGTAGTGCTCGCTGGTGTATCCCCACTCGATGTATGAGGGAAGATATCTTGGTGAAAATATAAGGACCACGACTAGTGAAGGGTCTTCGATAATAAGGTCTATAGTGGTTGCCTAGATTATTCTTGGCCCATGTTTGAAAAAATCGCAAGTATAGAGAACTACATCCTCTTCGTAGGGCCTCATTACAAAACTTAAAAAGTCATCGATAAAGGAGGTCAGCTCCTTTCAGCTTTGCCTATTGTGGTAAATAAAGGAGCGAGGGAGCAAGATTGTTTCCCCCGAAAGGGGCGGTTAGTCTTGGTTGCTACGGTTGGGAAGCGCACATAGAGGAAGCCCGTTAAGAGAATGCAGTTGGCAAAATTAGCTAGGTTATAACGACCTAGAGATCACTCCATATTAAAAAGGGCTCTATCAAGTCATGTGTAGAGGGATCCCAAGGTAATTGCAGCCAGGGGGAGCTTGATACCCCGGGCCAAATGGAGGGATATGTTGATGAGATCCCTTCACAGCTAGTTGTTGGGATTCCCCGTTAAAAAGAAGTGAGAAAGAATGACAAGAATATAGGTAGGAAGTTCTAGCAATGTACCTTGCCCAGGGGAAGCCTCAGAAGAACTACCTTCTGAGGGATTCTTGAAGAAGTAGTTGATAAGAGGAGTGAAGGTAGCTTTGTTTGAAGTATCGATGCACCTTCAGCATATACGGTCCAACTCCAAACGGTCAGCAGTCTCTTGAGCATCCAGGGCTTCATCAGAATAGGGCTCATGGCCTGTTGCCTCAAGGCCTAGGAGCTCGTACACGTCCTCCAACATTATTGTGAATTCACCCCATGCAGCGATGAACGTATGAGTGGTAACGTTCCAGCTTGATACCAGAACGGGAAGGGCAACATTATTTTTGGAGAAGGTGAACTCACCAAACCACTTGGCCCGATAAAGCCCAATCTTAGCGAGGGTATCAGTATGGGAACTCTGCATGTGGGAGTTCCAAGCGGAAAAGTGAGCAGGAGAGCCCCAGGACTTTTAAAATCGATATGGGACCATGGGAAGTCCCCTCACTCAAGACGAAATCTGAGAGTCCCCTCAGGAGGTAGAAACCCCAGTCATCAGAATCCTCATCTTCATAACCAAGCGTCGTGGCATCATACTTGGCGTTAAAAATGCAAGTCTTGCAAAACCCAACAAAATCATCACCTTCGCTAAAAATGGGGGACCGGCGGTAGAAACGCAACTGTTCTTGACGAGCAATAGTCAATGAGGTGTCAGAAGGGGCAGTGACAACAGGGGCGACAGGCAGAGCACTAGTGGCAGGAGTGGCAGGGTTTCTTGAAGAGGCCATTGCAGACAACAGAAGTACGAAAAGGCTTGGTAAAAGAAGAGTGGGAAATAAATAGGGAGATGCATAACCGCAGGTGGTGGCGTAAAATATGAGAAAAGGAGGAGACTGAGTAAAGAATAGGGCAACAATGAAGGTTGCACAGAGTTCGCACATAGTTTCTCTATATAAGGAATGCAGGAGCTTGAAGAAGATGAAGAAAAATGAGGGGTTTTGAAATAAAAGAGACGTTTGAAGGATAGTAAACCCGACTTTTGAGTTTCCCACCATCGCACGTGCAAGGGTCGCCTACAATCATTTCAAATGAACACGTGGCACACCGAGAAGGGTCTCGATAGTTGAAAAGACAGTGCCACATCATTTAATAAATGACGCTTGGTGAAAAGAAGGGGGTTGCCTTCTCCAACAAGTTTGAGTTTTAGCGCCAGAATTTTTGTCAGACGTATCCAATGACTCCTAACGAAGGCAGTCTCCCAACGGTTCAAAAAAGCTACGATGTCCCCTCGCCACATGTCCAAACGTTGTTTAAATTATGACTCAGTTACATCGGGGAGAATTTCTGCTTTTTTGAACATAGAGAAGCATCACAGGGGATAATTTCACTTACCAGGAATCCAAACGAGTATTTGAGAAGGTTAGTAGGCCTTTTGGAAGAATTTCAAATAGTAAAGCTAGAATGGTTGAGGCTTAGCATGAGGAAAAAGTGGCAATGTCCCTTCTCCCAAGCACCAATAAGTAATGGCACTTCGGCTCAGGTACATCGGGGAGACTTTTACTTTTTCCAGGAGATTATAACACTGCGGTTCTAACAAAGGAAAGGGAGCCAGAATTTTTTCACACAAAGAAGGTTCATCGGATTGAGAAGTTTCGTGCAGACATTTCTTGTTGCAACACATCTCTCCACGAAGGAGCAAATGTTGAGGGGGCTTGAAGGTAATCCGGAGATTAGGGATAATTCCCTAATTGGCAATAGTGTTTGAGATTAAGTAACCGAGGTAGCTTAAGCGTGGCAACTCAATAAGGCAGCTTGACGTGGAAACTCATACTTTAGCTTGTTGTATTTGTCGTATTGCATTTCTTTTTATATTGACTGTAAGCTATAACGGTTGCAATGATGTAACGAGAATAATAATGAGTTTTAGTGCGAGGTCAAATGGTACTCACGAGAGACCAGGCTTGGCAGGGCCTGGAAGAGCTTTCATGCTCTATCGAATGACCTCGTTGTGGGAACTTTAGAGGGAATTGGTTTGGAGGATTGATAAGTGAGGCACCATTGGGGCTTGTCCTGACCATCTCGTATACACCTGGTAAAAACATCGAAGGACCCTGACTGAGGAACCTCAAGCGGAGTAGCTTGGAGTTCCATCGAGCGTTGAGTTGAGAATCAAATAGCCATCTACTTAATGTCATATCTACTGTAGATGATGTAACTAGCTAGCTAAACAATGTCAGACCTTCACTTGAGTAAACCACCGTGGTATTTGGGGCTGTCAGGCAGTTGCACCTCTGCGACAACAACCCCCTGACATACAGTGGTTAGGCAAAAGGCATGTCTTGGAATTTAATGTTCATGACATGGAAACAACTAGTGCATCAGGCCTTTAATGTTGTGACATAAAGCATGAGGGATGTCTTTCATAGTATTTAATGACTAAGTTGCCTCGGGGGTGGTGCGGGGGGCTATTTAAGGACCCCAATCACCTTTGAGGAGAGCATGATCTTTTTAAGAGTTCAGCAGTTATTGCTAGAGATAATTCACACCAGGGAGAGTTATTTCAACCCAGAGAGTTTACCTCACCATTGTTATTTATTACGAATCTTTTAATACTTGATAGAGATTCTTGAGGGTTTTTGGTGTGTTTCTACCTGTCTACCAAGGTGTATCTAGGGTGATTACTTCTCTCTCCCTCTAGCTAAGTTACTTCTAAGTTCATTACTATTTCTTGAATTAAACACGAGAGATTTGTGAGTTTAAACTGATCTTATCTTCATTGGGGTTTGTGTTTGTATGTCCTATCATTAATCTAAAGCTTTGGCCAATTAGCTTATCATTACCATCCTCCAACAGGGGTTATGCCTCCATCTTATCTAAAGTACCCTCTTACAACACTCAACCAACATGTGATAAACAAGTACAAAAGTCAAACAAATTCGTGCATGTTTTCAATAAAGGACAAATAGAGTCAATCATGTAGGTAGCAACACTATATCATCTCGAAGACTCCAAACTTTGTAAAGCATATGAATGACACAGTATATTGTCTTAAGACACTGCCAAATAGTCACGTGGACAAAATGGAATGAAATTGTGACTTGGTCATCCTAAATGTCAATTCATACAAGGTTCAAACAAAATACAAAACCCTTTTTGGATTTTTCAAATTTTTCTAAAAAAAATCTTTTTTTATTTTTCAAACGCTATTTAGACTCAACCCAGTAGTACCAAATAAGTATAACAAGATGAAACAGAGGACTACAATAAGAAAATTAATTCCAGTGGTCGTTCGAACGAGAATCCTTATCATTTGAACGACATAGGATCTCGTGAGAAGTCTTCGCTTGAGATGAGTTCTCGTTAGAACGAGAGAAGAAAATTTTCCCAGATTATTCAGAATATCATGTAGTTTTGACCAATGAGAAAATTTTGACAAAATAGTTCCTGGAAAGGGCAAGCAGATCCAAAATAGTGCTAAAATAGTACCAAAAATAAGAAAAGCAAACAAAAATGTTAACAAAGTATAAAACAGGTACATACTAGCAATAGGCATAAGATAAAATCATGAAAATCAACCTATGCTAGTGAACATGTCTAGACCTCAATCGGTAGGTACGGTGGAGTTTTTTAAAGACGGTGACATCTTTTGAAATAACTCCATCAAATCATGAGAAGTCTTGACCAAAAAGTTTACTTTCTATCTAATATGTGCAAACTCTCTATCATTATGTACAAGCAAAGTATCATGGGTGGGTGCATGCGTATGAACATGTGTAGGAGCAAAGCGTGACAAATAACCCAACTTAAAGAAAAACTCCCTAAGGTGTCCTATCTTTTTGCAATGGGACCAAACATAAACCGGCCTAGGTACACCTCTCTCAACAAATCTAGGACGTACTCTTCTAATAGGTGAGGGATGCCTAGGTGGGTTGGGTAGAGTCACTAAAGTGGGAACCGGATTCGGTGCAAAAATATAAGTAGATACACCATCGGGACCTTTTACTAAACTCTCACCACCACCCAAAACGGGATTGAGAACCATCTTTTCAATCTTCTTAGATGCATTATCTAAAGGGAGTTTGACCTCCCAGGCACGTTTGAGATCACTCTCGAGTTGGGATACACGTGTCATTAGACTAGACACTGTGTCGGTCAAGTCACACTTCCCCCCCTAAAGACTTCTTTATCTCTCTACAAATCTAAAACCCAACGGCCTAAATCCCATTTATACTTATTTGTTTTCAAGGTCTCGGTGTACAAATCCCTAAAAGCTTTTTGGAACTCACTTTCATCTCAACTCTCAAGCTCGCTCTCATCCCCATTAAAAACACTCGACTCATCACTGTCACTCTCGTGAACACTATCATCGTGGGACAAAATAGGTGTGCTCACACGAATCTAAAAAGCTACACATATCCCATGTCCTAAACCTTTACTGTACTCATCTCCCTCATCTTCTTATCTCGCTCACTATCACTAAGTGTGGCGAGCATAGCAGTTTCTTTGCTCTATCTCCTTATCCTAGCAGGACACTCTTTAGATACGTGCCCTTTACCCTCACTCTCAAAACACCTGATCTCATCCTCTTGATCACTTTCTTTGTCCCCCTCTTTCTTTTTATTGGAAGAATTTTCTTTAGACATTTTGAGAAACTTTTTAAATTTTTTTGCAAGTAAGGCCATGTCAAAATTAGACTCGAATTCACAAAAACTCACTTTCTTTTTCTTATCCCTCTTCCTCCAAAACATCCTCACTCGATCTCGACTGTGACCTAAGTGCAATCCCTTTATCTTTAGGTTTGACAGTTTGGGGAAACATATCTATCTCGTAAGTATGAAGATCACCTTCCAACTCTTCCAAAACGTTTTATTTCGAAAGTCACTATTTTAAACTCCATGTGTGATATCAATCGATTTCACAATTCTCTAATGGATTCAAACACACTTATTCCATTAGAGAATTGGGTTCCAAAAAAATTCACATAAAGATATCGGGATTTTGTGAATTGAAAAACAAAAAGGGTTTTAAGCCTTAAGGGAAGAAGCCAAATTATTTTTCTGATATGCAGTGTTTGCAGAATGAAAAATGTGAAAGACTTTTTGAGAAAAACGGAGTTGAAAAGTCCCATTTATAGGAACATTAAGGCGGTGGTGTCGTTCGAAAGAGAGACGCTGTCGTTTGAATTATCGCGCTACATCACGTCTAATGATATCGTTCGAACCAGATGATTAAAAAATATTTTTTTTTCATTTATCTTTTCAGTAAATGTACAACCTTAAAAACTCCGAAAATATAATTTTTGAAAAAAGTATTTAAAGCTCCGCTCCAACACTTAGAAAGTAATTTGTGAAAAATATCCCAATACTCTAAGTGTATTATTAAGGTACTCTAAAACGTAACCTTACAAAAGTTAACTTTGCGGAGGCTGTTTGTTGAAGAACCTTGATTATTCGGATCCGTCTTGAAGTGAATGTGATCTTGAACATCTTCGACGGCATAACAGTATAAGACAGTAACACCCCGCCTAATTAAATACCGGGTGACGAGTCCTTTATTAAATTAAAAACCAGGTGAACGGTTGGTTCATTCTCAGCATCACTGTCACAAAATAATATTTCCAATTTGAACACCCTAAATAATTAAGCTAAGTGTCAAAACCATTTAAAACCTCATTTTTCCTTTATTAAATACCAATATGAAAATATTTTTAAGAATAACAGTTTGAGAGTCACATAAATAAAAGGATAACAATAACTACACTACCATTTAAACCATCTAGATAAACCAAACCAAGTTATGAACTATAAATGAAATCATTCTGACAAAAGTTAACTCCCAAGGAGTACTAAATGCTGGAAATATCACAAATCTCTGACAAATCCAACTGGAATAGGAAATCGGGCGACACATGCCCTAACTATGAAGATCTAAAGTAGGAACTGATTCAATGACGAAGTCGTCTAAAGCAAGGGCCTGCAACTTCCACATAAACTGCAGCACATCCAATCCAGAGAACCTAAGCATGACGCCCATGTGGCTAGGCACCTGTAATACATACATATATATACAATAGAGAAAGAAATGGGAGAAAACGGGTCAGAGCCAGAGTGTAAAACAATTTTAAAAATAGTTTAGCAAGTATTTAAAATGCTTACCGGCTAATATTACAACCATGTTAGTATGCGACACTCTCTTGAGAATCCTCATCTCGCATCTAGTGTGCACCCCTAACATACCTCTAGGACATCCTAGTGATAGTTCCCACGCTAACTAGATTAACCACATGTATCCATTCTTTATAGCCCAAATTATTCCCACGTATTAACCTTATAATACATATAATGATGTTATAAACATATATATATATATATATATATATATCCATTTAGATTCAACATGGATAAGTACCTTATTATTTCAATTCAACTAAGTGTTTTCATACATAACTATCTTACATTTCTACTTTAGCCACATAGTAGATATCATCACATGTATATATATATATACTCACTATATTATATATATACTATATTGCACCCCGAGATACAGTTGCTGTGCTGCATTACTCTGCTATCTTGTCCCAATACATCACGTCGCTGTATAGGGGACTATAGGTTCGGTAAAGATTCCTCGAACCACAAATATCAAATCATAAATAATGGAGGCGAACATAGTTCTCATACCCACGGGTCACGCACATACCTACGTTCTCATAGTCAGCGAACTTATCAACTCACCGATTAGTCTTTCATAGTCCTATGTTCTCGAGCGACAAATAAAAAATCCCATGGATTCATCAGGATATGACTGCCCTCACGCGCAAACCTCCCGTCGATAGCAAGTAAGCTAGGTATGTCATACACAGATACATAATATATGCACAATCACAAAGTCATACATATAAATATTCTATTTTTCCAAATTAGGTTCGCCCACGACCCCTAATTGTTATTATCCATTCTCAACACAAATTTTACTCAATTATTTCTCATAATGGATTCGTCTCTTTTATTCTCATTTATTATTTACTTCGTTCTTACGTCTCATCTCTCGAAGTATTCTTTCTCATTAAGTATAAATTTCAGTAGGTATACCCTCACTTACCTTCTAGTCTAAATATTTCACGAGTCTCAATCTTTTAGTAAATGTACGCACAATTCCCAAAGTATAAATAACTTCCCGTTATCCCAAAATTTTATCTCATATTAATTTCACTCAACGGAGTCTAGTTAGACCCTACTAGTCATCTTCATAACCCCTTCTACTCTATCAATGATAATCAAGGGTTCCTAAGCATTTTAACTGGACTAAACAAAAAGGGAAAAAATATGCAGTTTTCCAGGAGGGGTCGATCGATCGAGAAAAGGGGGTCGATCGATCGATCAAGCAGTTCTTGACCAGTTTTCTGCAATATTCAACCTACGGGTTCAACCATTTTAGCCCCTACAAACCTCTATAATTTCATCCCAAACTCCCATCAAAGTAATCAAAGTGTATAAGCAATGTACATAAACAAGTTATAACGTAACGACATTAAGAAATCCTCAACGAATCAATCAAAGAGGGGTTTAATCTCAAATCTCTTTATAAAACCAAATTTTGCATGAATAATCACCACCCTCTAATTTAATCATGATTTTCTTCCCAAATATTATAATAAATTCATGGGTAATCCTCTACATATGATCAAGATTTTAGACCACATGGGATCTCCCTACAACACATATAAATTCTCTCCCAAAACATATAATTCTTCAATTAAAACGTATGATTTTCATTCCTAGACTAGCATGGAAGGTATATTAACTTGGAAATTAGCAAGATATATACTTTCCTAGGATTCAAGGGTCTGATTTGTTGATGAAAAATATATTGTTGCGTTCCTCGTCGTGCGATCTACGTATTGGTGGTGGTGGCGATGAAATCGGGTGAGTTCTAGGCCTTGGATTGCTTGAAGACTCTTCGCCTTCTTCTCAAATCTCTTCACCTTCTTCTCTAATCACTTAACCTTCTTCTCTAATGGTTGGCTTAGGCTTTGTGTTTTTTAACCCCAAGAGACAACTATAAATGGCTAATAAATACTAAGAAAATTCGTGGGTTTAATTACCCAAAAATACCATAAGTCTAAAATACCCTCCCGGGGTGTCAATTAGGCCTAAAAACACCCCGAGATACAAACTAAACCCCCGAGTACACTTTTCTGACTATCTCGACCCTTTTGGACACTTTGGCGCACTCAAAATGACTATACGGACAACTTATAATTTATTCACTTTAATAATAATAATTTAGTCCTGGCACGACACAGGCGCGTCTCGAATTAAATTTACATAATTGCCATTTTATTCACTCGTGACAATTTTAATAAAATCAATCTCTTATATTACTTTACTCATCTAGTAATATTCAACAAATTTCCAATAATTACTAACTCACATCATGCTAGTAAATATAAAAAAATAATTTCCAGATTAATATTAAATTAATACCTCAAATTAAATTTAATAAATCCCCAATTTTAAAAGTCATAAAAATACGGGATATTACAACGACATACAAATTGATAACGGACAAAAATGTCCTTACACTACCTAAAATCTTGTGCCTTAGGCCTCAATTTTTCTAGGGCCGGTCCTGGTTGTCCAATGGCATATAAGGGTGTAATTCATATATTTTAAAAACATCGGATGTAACTCAATTGCTAGTTCATGCATCCTAATTTAATAATTTTTCTTTCCTTTTTTTTGTCTATCACATAAATAGTATAAAATAAATAAATAATATATAAAATATGATGAAATTACAAATTTATTCATCAAAATAATACTCGTGAAAGACAAATGGTTTTAATGCAAGTCTTATGTACAAGGATATTTCTCACTTTTAGAGAGAGAAATTTGAAAATGTTTTTTTTTTAAATATTGGCTTTCAAACTGCGACTATCGATTTGAGATAGGAGGAATTTAACAAAATATAAAATAGAATAAATATAAGCTTGTAATTAAAAATGATTTCTCCTGGAGAATTTGATAGTACTCCGATATAGATATTTTTTTGATATTCAACTCGCCAATTTAAAAAAATAAAATCCAACAATACTATGAACTTTTGTTGTAAAATAAAAGGGACAGAGAGGGGAGTGAGTTTTTCATTCCATTGATATGTAAATACTTAAGGGATATCATACAAATTTATAGCACAAATCAAGGTATCATAAGGGATCTTTTAATAATAAGGAATACTAGTGGACATCCACTAAAAATACACATTTTATTATACTCCCCTTGGATGTACACTATTTCTATCATTCAATGATTGTTGCCTCATTAAATCCATATTAAGGAAAAATCGAGTGGAAAAAAGTCAAGGTGAAGGAAAAAGAGTACAAATTTTGTGATCATTGAATCAGTGTTGGACGTGCTTAGTACTACCTCATTAAAACTTTTAACTGAAATAATCAAAGGGAAAAACCTAGTTAAAGGAAAAGAGTATAACACATATATGTCCAAATTATCATGTTTTGATTTTTACCGCTGATAAAATGCTCCCTCTAATTAGATACTCCCACTGATTATGGTATTTCTATGATGATTGAGTAGATGCATTCCTATTTCATACACAACCTTTCAAAATGTTATTTTGACTTGGTTAAGATATTTTATAGGATGTTACTTCAATTTCATTTTTCTTCTGGAACTCGACTTTTGTGAAGAGGAGTTAAGATATAACTTTATCAGATCTATTTGACATCAATAATATGACTAGTCCGGAGTTAATGTATTGCATAACCCTTCTGGGGTTCATGCATACAGAAATATCATAATGTGTCCGTCATATCTCCCTTATTGTATCCTCTTTGAATTCGAGTTGTAGATGTATCGTTTCATTCAGTCAGTTGTAATAGCACGTGTTACTGTGAGTAATTCATAAGTTCTTTGATTGTTTCTTATGATAATAATAAAGATAACCTGCATGTACATAACTAACTAGACATATATGGTTAATTATAATTGTATCATATAATATAATTGATATTAGTCGCATGTTTTTATAAGTTATAGGTCATTTTTCTTTTCAAGAGATATTATGTCAATACTATATCTAGTCTTTTATATTGTGTTATGTATAAAAATACAATAATAGCGTACAAGTATGGTACTTCTGCACCAAATTTAACAATGCAATAATAACATGCAAATCTGGTACTTTTGGACCATAATTACACTTGTCATCCTCTTTACGCTGATATGAATATTTTAATATCCAATGACCGGAGACCTTGGGTGTACAAAATGGTGTGCTCAATATATGATTAAAATATTATAATACTTTTCAATCCATTTCACTAATGGATCTCTGTTTAACTACAATTATTCTCAATCATCATGCTGGGACAATAACTAATTACCCTAAAGTCATTCATTTTTGAATTCCCGTTTTAGTTATTTTGCATTTCAATTGAGCTTTTCAGGAGAACATCATTTTAAGAATATTTTTATAATGCCACATTAACATATATGATTATTTTCATACCCTTTCTTAGAAAAGTATTTGCTAAGAGGGTCGTACCTATATCCATCAGGATTTTCTGTTGTACAATGAACATCTTCGTTGATTTGAGTATGTACTCCTTATCCTTGCTTCACGCAAAAAAAAATCTTCTGGGATTTTATACGTATATAAATCTCATATACATAAGCAGTTATAATGTTCATGAGCCTTATATATATAAAAAACTGCTAAGCTAGTAAGATATCTGAAAACTATTTACGACCGTAACGGGATGGTATGTTCATAGATAATCAAATTTTGTTTTTATGGAAACCTTATGCCATTGGTAATGCACTTTTTAGCTAGTTTATAACTTCTCTTTCTTATAAACACCCATTCTTAACCTTCAGAGTTAACGTCTCGTGAGGTTTTTACTATAGGTCCAAATGAACTACATTTATTTAGAGACTCGAATTATTCCATCGTGACATTTTCTCATTTTGGTCGATATATTATTTGTTGACATTCATTTATAGTACATGGATTTGTACTTCCCCTTGATTTTTATGTATCTAAAATATTTATAATTATATCATCGATGATCATCTTTGGCGATCCCACATTTCTCTTATATATGTATACAACATAGAGATCTCATTATTGTTCTGGGGTACCTTTGCCGCTTCAGGGACTTTTATAGTCACTTTAGGGACTTATGTCTTTTTATAGACAATAACTTCTTTTGGGGTTTTAGGGAGAGTGAAACTTTTATTCATAACTTCTTTTGGAGCGTTATTTTGGCATAATTTTGTTTGATCTTCACTACTAGGGAGTCAATTAATTAGGACCTATAGGTTTGTTACACTTCTGGCGTGCAATAAATTTGTTTTCCGTCGAATTTATTTTGTCCTACTAGGAGGATGATATTGGCAAGCACATTTATAACTAGTCCATGTGACTACATGTAACATTTTAAGTTTCATAGTCATTTGATGCTGCAATATCATTTTCTCCTTGATCATATGGGGGATTGGATGAGACAAAGTAAAAATATTATATGATAATTCTCATCATTGTTTATGAACGAACCAGTCTTCTGGAACAATTTGTACTTCATGTAAGTTCTTACCTCCCCCTATGATGGAAAGAGTGTCTCGTCAAAATGAAATTTCACAAAATATACGATAAACACTACACTTATCAATAGTTCAATAACCATTGAGCTTCAGGCTCATTAGAAAGTGCATTTTTGACAATAAGAAATGTTTTATATTATAACTCCTTGCATAATGAAATGAGTATTTTCTAGTGTAAGCTTCTAACTTCCAACACCAGAAGTAATTCAAGATTACTTTTCATTTTTTATTTTAATCTGGTACCCATATATTATGTTGCCCATAAAATGAAGAGAATTACTTCAGGGATTATTTTCATATTACTCATTTCATATGAATGGGAGGGTATTGCATAACAACATCGCATAGTCTCTTTTTAAGCCTTAAGTTCAACTATGATGGGAACCATTGCTATATTACACACCAATGTGAGTTGTTCATCATCTGCTAGACAAATATCATTATAAAATGATAGTTCACAATTATCAGTTATAATATTCAATATAAATTATGAAGTGTGGATAAGTCTAAATGTGTATATATATATATATATATATATATATATATATATATAAACAATAATAATTTATGTTACGGTCAAGCATTTCATAACCGAACTTAAATAAATGGAAGTATTTAAAAAAATTCATATCAAATAATTATCAGATACTTAAAGAATGGGATGGATAACAAAAACTTAAAGTGATTATTTAAAAACAGATCTTAAAATATTTAAATAATTTCAAAATTGAGGATATATATCATTTATGAAAATTCATCCAAAGAAGTATGTCTAAAAATAAGCATATTTATGACTTTGGATCATTATAAGTAAGAATTTAATCATTATAGTAAGAAAACACATTAATAATACGGATATTAAATCAGGTTTATATTTATAAGAGGAAAAAATGACTAATTAAAGTTTAGAACTTTGGGTTCATAACTGATGAATCAAAATTTCATGTTCATATCATATGTTAAAGACTTTAGGCTGGAAAATAAGAACTATTTGGTTTCGAATATATAACAAGGTAATAAATCTTTAGATTCTAAAAAAATCTGGGTTTAAACTATTATTGATCTTTTTTTTCAAGATTATTTAATAAATAAAAGAAACAGTTGATGATATGTTATGGATCATGAAAGTAATTATAACTAATATTCTTTATAAAATATAATGAGAACTTCAGGTTCTCTATTTAATGTCAAATGTATATGAATTTTTAGATTTTGTGTAAATTATAAAATTAAAATCTATGATTTCGGGTCCTACATTAAAATAACACACAAAGTGTCTAGTGCGAATTATGTATACAACTTCAGGTTTTTATCATTTGCATGTGAGAAATTCTGGTTCTACAAAAATAGTTCAACTTCAAGTTCAATATTACTATTGTTGAAGGACATTAAATTCTCTGCCCTTTTATTTAAAAATAGAGAATCTTGCAAACAATTGTTGAATATTTTTATTAAGTCCGACCAATAATAATTTATTTATTTTTATTAAAGAAATGAGGGGCTTAATTTTTCACATTCTCTACACATTCCCAAGATTCCAATGTGTATTAAATAATTGGGATGTAAAAAGGACTTAAAATTAAATATTATAAAAAGTAATTTAATACTCAAATGAAGCAAAACACCAAAAGAAAACGATTTTATGGTGAAACCATTAATATGATAGTTAAAGTAACACTTAAGTATATAAAAAGACATTTAATTTAATAAAGAGAATTAAAATATAAAGAGTGTAAAGGTCATGTTTTAATATCTAGTTTCATTTAAAACTAATTTTAATAAAAAAAAATAATATATTTGGAGCTTCAGGTCCATATTATAAATAATTATTTTGAGAACTTTTAAAATTTATACCTCGTGAATAATCCAAACTTCAAGGTTTGATTTATGGTATATTTTATTTGAGCTTTGGGTCCACATGTTTTTAAATAACATGAGGGCTTCGGGCCTCACATTTTCAATAGCAATCGGAAAAACTATATCCTAATTATACATAATAATTTGTGAACTTCTCGTCACAATAACAATTATTGACCTTCATATCACAACTATAATTATGTGACTATTGATCTACGCTCATTCAATTAGGCAATCAAAACTTCAGATTTGATTGCGACTTAGACACTTTAGGTCCAAATAATTTAGGAACTTCAAGTCCAAAAATTTTGACGTAGAAAAGTTCAATTTTCATATTTGAATAATTATTGGGAAAGTTGAGGTTCCAATTGTAAATAATTAGGGTAATTTCATATCTTAACATTAAATATATAGGGACTTTGAATGCTCAGACCAATTATCTCCAATCTTAAAGTTTGATAAGGATAAAATTATTTGGAACTTTAGGTCCAAAATATAAATAACTATCACGGATTATTAAATGTCCTTACCCTTATTATGAAATAATCAAAACTTCATGTTTGATTACAAAATTATTAGAGCTTTCGATCCAAATTATGAAAAATTTATGACGCCCCGCCTATTTTAATCATGGGTGATCAGTCCTTTAATAAAATAAATAGGAATCTCATTTGGTTCATTCTTAGAAGCACTGTCAAAACTTTCTAAATTACTAACCACCTATGTTAAATTAAGTCGGGGCCAAAATTTATCTTTCAATAACATAAAGTAATATGCGGAAATAAATATGATATAAACCATCCACATAATAATAGAAGCCCGAAATATCACAGGATAATCGAGATAAAAGATAAAGGCCGAATAAACCACCGACTCCAAAATTAACATCCAAATCATAAACCTAACTGAAATAAAAATGAATCTAAATACAAAGTTTGATAAATAAATCTGAAATAAATGTATAATTTGAACCAAAAACATGCTCAATCGAAATAGCTGATCATGAATCCTAATCTATGAATGAAATAACTAAAGAGTTTACGCAAATTATGAATAATATGTTTGGCGTCCCTGTGTCTAGACACCTAAAAGTTTTTGGAAAATAGATTTGATATGGGTTAGAGCCCAAAACCTTTGAAAAATATTTAGAAAGTATTTAAATTGAAGTTAAAAGTAGTTATTAGATACACATGTTAGTTTCACGTACACTTCCCTGAGTTCGTCACCTCTCAGCTATAGTGCACACCAAACATCTCCTATTTTATCCACCTAGTTATACTACCCACCCTTACTAGACATAATAAGTATATAACTAACCACGAAAAGTTTAGCTCACCCTTACCCCCCATACGACACGCTACCATAAAACCAATAATTAATATTAATTGATATTATTATTGAACTGTTAATTAAGTTTCTTTTAGTTAAGTTTCTTATTTCCATGACCGCCATAATGGGAGGTTTGCATACAGGAAAGCTACTTTGGAAGCTTGCAGAAGATCCTCTCAAATCCATGACCGAACTCCTGACTATGATCGGGAAGGTTACGAATGTGGAGGAAGCAATGTTTGCAAAAGATGAAGACGAGAAAGGAGCAAGTAGTAGTGGTGGTAAGTTTCAGAGAAAGAATAAGGATGGAAAGAAGAGGTCGGCGAATGATAAGTTTGCTGACTATAGTACTTTGACGGTCAGTTGTGAGCACACCGTGAATAAAATAAAGAATGATCGGTCCCTGAGGTGGCCTAATAGATTAAAGGATCCTCCTCACAAGAGGAACAAAAATCTATGGTATGAGTTCCACCAAGACCCTGGGCACCTGACCGCCAAATGTTTTGCTCTCAAGTATGAAATTGAGAAAATGCTGAAAACTGGAAATCTGAGAAAGTTTGTTGACAAGGGTAGTTCCAAGGGTGGCCAGGACAACACCCGAAAGAGAATGAACTACAAGTGAAATCCTAATAATCCAACCAACCGAGATGATTACGACTCAGACAATGATGATGAAGAAGACCCGAACTTGCCACGTCCAATTACTAATCTTAAGGATCGGCTCAACATAATTTCTCTTGGGGTTAAGATAATATGTGGAGGACTAGTTGGAGTAGGAAAAGAGGTTGCTAATAGAAAGGCTCACGTAGTAGAGGCCATGTCTCTTCCTCCGTAGCCTAAGGAAGTGCACTAAGCAGCGATTGAGCCTAAGAAGGTAAAAAGAACTATGGTTGATCTGAATACTTTAATTGTTAGTTTATCTAGGATGGACTTTAAGGTGATATTAGCCCCTAATGATGACCCATTGGTAATTACAACCCTTGTGCATGGGTATGAGGTTCCAAGAATATTGGTCGATGGTGGCATCTCGAATGATGTGATGTTTTGGGACTACTACAAGGGTCTGGGGCTGAGCAAGAAGAGGCTGGTCCTGTATCATCAACCCCTCATCGGGTTCAACAGAGAGAAAGTACACCCTCTAAGGATATATTTAATGGAAGTCAGAATGGGTAACTGCTGGACAAAATGCCTTTTGAAGAAGATTAGTTTCTTTATCATAGATGAAAATGTCTACACGACTTATAATATAATTCTCAAAAAGGGTAGCCCTCAAGGAGTTTGAGGTCGTGCCCTTAACCGCTCATGAGATGATTAAATTCCTAACCCCGTTTGAGGTAGGGAAAGTGCAGGGTGACCAAGTTAAGGCATGCGAATGCTACTTCAACTCGACTGAGGAGAGGGAGGCATACAAAAGGGCCACTACGACTTACAAAATTGATACCTTGGACACCAGAGATGAAACAAAGTTAAAGAAGGGTAAGACCACTAAGGATGTAAAATCCATCATCCTCAATGAGGATGAGCCAGAACAAATCATCTCAATCGACAAAGCCCTGAAGAAGGAAATTAAAGAGGAGCTAATCAAGCTAATAAATAAGAGGCAGAGCATCTTCGCTTGGAGCTATGGGGATATACCTGGCATTGATCTAAAGGTCCTTTGCTAGAAGCTCAATGTGGACGAGGATGCAAAACTAGTCAGATAGAGAAGAATAGATTATTCTCGAAAGAAGTATGATGTCATCCAATAAGAGGTGAAGAAGTTAGAAAATACTGACTTCATTAGGGAGGTCATTTAACCTGAGTGGTTAGCTAATGTAGTCATCGTCCCCAAGGCCAATGGTTGAAAGATGTGAGTTGATTTTATGAACCTGAACAAAGCCTGCCCCAAGGACAACTTTCCCCTACCGAGGATTGACCAGATGGTTGAAGCCATAGCAGACCATGAATTAATGAGGTTTATGGATGCCTACTCAGGCTATAATCAAATTTTTAGGGAACTGAACGATGTTGAGAAGACATCTTTCATAACTAACAAGGGGACGTATTATTACAAGGTCATACCCTTCGACCTGAAAAACATCGGGGGAGCGTATCAAAGATTGGTCAACAAGACGTTCGAAGAACAAATCGGGAAGATAATGGAGGCGTAAATCGATTATATGTTGGCAAAGAGACTCAAGGCCGACACTCATGTAGCTGACCTTGATCGAACTTTTGATACTATAGACGAGTTTAAGATGAAACTCAACCCCGCCAAGTGTGTCTTCGGTGTGGAGGTAGGCAAGTTCTTGGGCTTTATTGTGAACCAGAGGGGAATTGAGTCCAAACCTGAGAAGATCAAATTTTTAATGGAGATGGAGACTCCAACAATAATAAAAGATGTGCAGAGGCTAACTGGATGGGTGACAGCATTGAACAGGTTTGTGTCTAGAGCTAATGATAAATGCCTTCCTTTTTTAAAGTGTTAAGAAAATATTTTGAGTGGAATGCGGAGTGAGATAAATACTTTCAAGATTTAAAGTCCTATCTCGACTATCCATTCTTGCTGTCAAGACTAGTCTATGGAGAGAAGTTGTATATGTATCTAGGAGTATCATAATAGGCCATTAGTGCTACCATTATGAGAGAAGAGGATGGTGTCCAGAAGCCAGTGTACTTTAATAGCAAGGACCTCCAGGACAAGCAGAGATATCCTAAAATGGAGAAGTTGGCCTATGCCCTAATCCATGCATCAAGAAAGATGAAGTCGTACTTTCAGGCACGTACTATGGTCCTCCTCACCGTCTCTCCCCTCAGATAGGTCATCCAGAAGCCTCTAGGTTGATGGCCTAGGCAATTGAGTTGGGGGAGTTTAATATCATCTACAAGCTAAGAACAACCATCCAGGGGAATGTCCTAGCTATTTCGTGGTCGAGTTCACATGGGATGAGGCCGACACAGGAAAGATTGAAACTCCAGCTTATGAGCCAGAAATAAGAGTGCGTCTTCCCCAGACCGAGGATGATATGATCACATCAAGAAGTAAAGTGTTCGAGAATGAGGAAGAGAGGTACCTTTTCAAGAATGGGACCCTAAAAGAGGGTAATTTTTCCATAAATGGTATTGTGTTGAGCGTGTTTATTGATGGATCTTCATGTGAAAATGGAAGTGGAGCAGGATTGATTATCTCATCCCTAGATGGGACTGACATTGAACAAGCCCCGAGGTTCAAATTCAAAGCCTCAAATAATGAATTAGAATATGAGGCCCTTCTAGCAGGTCTCTCCTTTGCCCGGGCACTGAATATGGACCAGCTCTTGGTCCAATAAGGACCTCAGGTTATTTATGAATAAAATTTTGGGAGTATATGAGTCCAGGGATAACAAAATGGCCAAATACCTTGGAAGGGTAAAATTTGTGCTGAAGCATTTCAAAGAAGTGAAGCTGAAGAGGATACCTCGACTCGATAACAGCTGAACCGATGCTTTAGTGAGGTTGTCCTCCACCACGAGAACATAAATCAAAAGGACGGTGCTGGTACATATCCTACATCGGTCGACCATTGAAGTGAAAGAAAATACTGTGGAATTTTGCTTTAACTTGAATATCAGAGCTTCTTGGATGGATCCTATCATCCGATACATTAGGGATGTAGAGTTTCCCAATTACAAAGCCAAGAAGAAGAAACTGAGGTATAAAGTGGCCATGTTCTCACTACACAAAAAATAGAGATTTAGCAAACCCTTATATTAAAAATTTGGCACATTTTTAAACTGTGCCAAATTCTGGCACTATTTAATGACAATCTAGCAAACTTTAAAACAGTGCCAAAATTTGGCACTATTTTAAAGTGTGACAAAATTGAGTACACTTAACTAAAATATAAAACACCTAAAAAAATTCACTAATACGCACTTTGGTCTCCCACTCTAACATCCTTCTCATTCCCTCTCAACCCCCGCTCATCCCTCACTGCTCCTCCGCCCATGTCTCTCTCTCTCTCTCTCTCCATGCACAACTCTCCGGTCAACTCTCTCTCTCCGCGTAGCACTCGCCAGTAACATCTTTCTCTCTCCGCTCACATCTCTCTCTCTCCACTCACCCGCTCAGGTAATTTTTACAAGCATCTATATTTTTTTAACCTAAGTCTTTACAAAGACAACCTAACAAGATGCCTTTTTTTCATGTAGATAAAGATTGATGTTCGCGATTTGCTTTTAAAAGGTATTCGCAATCTGCCAAAGTTAGTGTTCAAAGTATTCTTGGAAAGGTGTTAGATTTGATCCTAGAGTTTATGCAATCCATGATTTGATTCGTGTTTTGCAGTTTTAGGGTTTAATATATACATTTTTAAATATATTGCATTTTTTTTAATGTGCGGGTGTTTGGTACAAATTAATTGTTGATAATGAAAAAAATAAATCATTGTTTATTAATTTTAGGATAAAAATACAACTTGAAAAATAAGGAATACTCTTTGTGTTTGATAAAATATTGAAGAGAGAGTTTTACATTATTTTGAGACTCTTTGTCAATATTTTAAACTGTAAATGTTATGCTCCAAGTGAAAGGAACTGTTATTCGTTTAGTATTTATTTTGGTTTCAATATATATCTTTTTTTATTTCTATATATTTTGGAATATGTTCCCTTTTTATTCCAAAGAATACCTAAATTTGAATTTTAACATATGTGCTTTTGTGATGGGAGTACCTGAACTACTGAAGCTTTATGCACATGGTTCTTTAATTTTATTTTCTTGAAACATTGATGGGTATCCAACCCTATTAATATTGTTTCTATATCGTTGGTTTTAATTTGGCTTTACTATGTTCCTATTTGCGACTCTTTCATATGCATTAATTATTAGTTCTGAAGTGTGCACGCCTATCATTTTACGGTCTAATACCCTCTGTATGAGTACTTTTTAAACTACCTATTTGTAGTTTGGCTACTGTACCCGGAGAAGACTATATTAAAAACATAATTAATAGCCATTTTTCTTCTAGTGGATGCTTAGTCCAATTTCTTAGAAAGTCCAACACGTATTCTCGTAACATGTCCTCGAGGATTTAAATGGTTTTTTGTGACTATCATTCCTTTTAGGGATAATAAGCAGTGTTGATATTGAGTTCAATACGAAATTCGTGTTGTATTCTATCCCAAAACTTCAACATGAACCTGGGGTCTCTATCCAAAACGATTGGTAACAGCTTGTCGTGCAGCTGAATTATCTTTATAGTGTATGATATGGCTAGTCGAGTTAGGATATCTGAAATTTTGATTAAGAGAAAGTGCGTAGACTTTCTGAGACGGTCCATGATAATGCATAGTGCGTCAGGTCCTACTTACGAACAAGGTAGATTCGTGACAATGTCTATGGTATCCGCTACCTACGTCATGATAACACGCCCATATGGCTTTTGATGCCCTGCCATAAGTTGCTGACAAGTAAGACATTTGGCGATCAATAAGGAGAAATCTTTCTTCATTCTTGACCATCAATAGTATCGAAACAAATCTAGATACATCTTGGTGCCTCCTAGGTGGATGTTGAACCTTGATTAGTGTACCTCTTCCATAATCTACTCCCAAAGCTTTATGATGGTAGGAAATATCAATCCTCCCTTAAACATACTCCATTATTTTTATCCAGGGTAAGATCATCAAATAGTTCCCCAACTTGGAGTCATACTCGAAAGTGCATGAGTTCGTCATCATAAAATTGTGTGTCTGAAACCTTTTTTGGTTGAATTGTCCTCGTTACCATATTCTAAATATAATCTTGTTATCTTCTCCTAATCACTTTCAATTCAAAACTTTCTAGGTCCTTGAGCATTTTATGACAGTGGAAGTCTATAGCTGCCAATAAAAGATCTTATTTCCTAATGAGTTCGTTAACCATTACATTAGCCTTCCCCAAGTGATACTGAAGCCCAGAGTCGTTATCTTACATGATTTCATTCCATAGACATTAACTTAGGTTAATATATCGTTCGGTGAAAATGTAGCAAAGAATTTTTTGATCTAATAACACCTCAAAACAATCCCCATATAGGTAGTACTGCTAGATCACGATGTGAATATAATTGGTGCAAGATATAAATCACAAGTAGGGTAGTTCCTCTCATAATTATTCAACTTCTAAGATGTGTATGCGACCACTTTACCACCTTGCATTATAATGAACCAAATCCTGCTCTCGATGCATCATAGTAAACCATATAGACCTTTCTTATTCTGGGAGAATTAAAACTGGTGTTGTAATAACCCATTCTTTTAGGTCCTGTATGGTTGCCTTACAGTCCCTGGTCTACTCAAATATTACATTCTTTTGGGTAAGCAAGTCAACGGAAAGGTTATAAGAGAGAAGTCTTGAACCAAAGCTCTTGATCTTTGTAACACTCTTTGATCGTTCCCAACTTAACAATGATTCTACCTTTTCAGGATGAATGGGTATACCTTTTCATGAGACAACTGACCTAAAAACTTGACTTTCTCCATCCAGATCTGACACTTGCTGAATTTAGTGTACAACTGGCTTTCTTTAAGTACTTGCAAAGTTGTCTATAGATATTCCTCATGGTCCTCATCATATGTAATTTTTCAAACATTTATTCAATTTTCTGTTTTGATGTTTGCATGTTTATTCCCCTGTTTCATCTATTTTCACGATTTTGAAAGTAGATATTTTTACTCTCTTAATGCATTGCAATTGTACCATAATCCCTATGTCTCTACTCATGTAATAGTTTGTGATATGAATATTCTTAGTGAGAAATTTAAAATAAGGAAACTATGATGTGACTTTTCTCTCAATTCTCATATATGATTGCTAATACGTGGGCTTTTATAAGCATTGTACATTGATATCGTTGCAACAAAATTAAGAAACGAAGGTTCTTATAACTAAGGAGGGACGAGTAGACTTAGTCTCTAGCTGGTGTTATTTGGATATTTCCAATTCAACAATTCAAATATATAATTGATTTCACGTGATCATTTTATTAAGTAGGAGCTATATCAGTTTTATATCTGAACTATCTACTATTGTGTTAAAATTTCCTATCACCAATAGAGGAACTCCAATAGCTTGATTAGAGTTAATAGATATTTTATCCCACAAACTCATCCTTTCAAGTTTACTACAATTAGCATATATCATTGATGCTTGAGGTTAGATAAATTGTTGGTAGTCTTCAATGCAACTCATCCTTTTAAGTTTCTTTTTCTTCTTTTTAAATTTTTTGTTTCATGTTCGTATAAATCAGCCTATTTAGATTGTTGGTAATGTTACATTTTGTGAGGGAGTATTACCCTATGATGTTGCACCGGTTAGTCAGGGGGTTAGAAGAATCTTATAATTCCATGAACGACTCCATTTATGGTTATTTCTTACAATTCCATGAACTCTCCTCTTAGTTTGAGACCAATTCATCCAATGATGTTTTGAACCATATTCCTTTGAGGAGCCCCATAATAAATTACTGAACAGTTTTTAGATAAGGCCAATTATTTTGATTATGAATTGTATTTGATTTTTTATTTGTTGTATTGATTCAACAAGCTTCCAATCGATGTATTTCATTTGTTATTTGGTGTGTTCGTTCATCAATCCATTATCTTACATACTTGACTCTTGAATTTAATTTTATAACTAAAACTAGTGCCCTCACGGCAACCCCCGTGTGCCCTCGCGGGTTGATGCTGAACTGTGCCCAGGGGGCTGCGCAGCTGCTGCCATGTGCTGTTGTAATTCTGGACTGTTAATTTTTCCTTTTAATTTTGGTCCATTAATCTTATGAGGAGTGAGGTCCTGAATGTAGTTTTTTATGCTATGCCTAATTAGCATACATAATGTGCCAATCATGAATGTAGTTCATTATCTTTGGTCTCCTAATTTTCATTATGTTTTGGACTAACTGGTTTTGGATTCTACAGTAGCTGATGTGAATGGTAAGTGGTGGAACACTTTGGAGTATTGTTATGCTGCTACTGATTCGAACATACATTGTTTGAGACTAATATTTAGAACATCGTGATGATGAGGTAGCAGCAGCAGTAGTGAAGATGAGGTGGCAGCAGCAGTAGTGAAGATGGTTCATGGATAGTAAGCAACGCTCCTTTATGTGCACGTTAGTAGACGAAATCAATATTTAGAACATCCTTTTCATGTGACTGATAAGGATGGGAAGAAATTAATAGACGAAAGCATCATCAAGCACATTGATCAAGTTTATATCAGGTCAATGATGCTAGGGATATGAACTCAACAAGAGCAAGATGTTGTGGATGTAAGTCTTCAACTCTCTTAATTCATCAACATGTTTGATGATTATATATTGTGTCGTGTATGACGCCAAATCTCTTAGCGTGTCTAATTAAGCCAATTAAGTCAAAACCTATCTTTTTTTAAACTAGTTTAATGTCATTATTTTCACAGCGTATCTATTGTTGTTGGGATTATTGGAATAATAATTCGCACATATGCATACAAAGAAATGGTAGAACTTGTATGTTTTGGGTGATTTCTAGTGGTTCTACTGCTTGGTTAAAGAACTTGTATATTCAAATTTCAGGTTGTCCACTGAAATGGTAGCATGCATTGCCATTGAAGCAATATCCATATTGGAGAAAATGCACTAAAACCCTTTAATTGTTATCCTAAACTTTGAAGCTTCATCAGGACTCTCTATTCTCCCCGAACCCATCGTTATCCTGTGCCAAAGCTGGGTCGTTACTCAATTTCGACTCCGTTTCCTATCCAATCTCAGTTAGTCTCGTATCCATTTCCTTTTTGTTATCCCTTAGATCTATTATTATTTTGCTTATGTTCATGTTTTTTGTTCGATTTCATTTTCAAGGTTAAATAGGATGTCGGTTCTACAATGTTAATTTTCAAACGTTTAATGTTCATTTTTTTATGTTTATATATTAAAATTACAGTTTATGAATATGACGGTAATTTGAAAATATCTATATTAGGCTTAAAAACATGCCGTTAGTGGGTGAAAATCTAAACTAGCCCCCAAACGGCCCTTTAAGAGGGCACGGACACCTCGTACAGGACCAATGTAACTTGTACGAACTGATCACATAGTCACGAGCCTCCCTATTTGAGATAATGACGATAATTTCAAAATATGTAGATTATGCTTCAAAACAATACGTTTGAGGGTGAAAACCCAAACTAGCCCCCTAAACGGCCCTGTAAGAGGCACGAACACCTCGCACGGGACCAATGTAACTTGTACGAACTGACCGCGTAGGCGCGGGTCTCTCGGTTTGAGAATATGATGATAATTTCAAAATATGTAGATTAGGCTTGAAAAAAAGCCGTTTGAGGGTGAAAACCCAAACCAAACCCCAAACGGCTCCGTAAGAGGCACGAACACCTCGCATGGGACCAATGTAACTTGTACAAACTAATAGCATGGTCACAAGCCTCCCGATTTGAGATAATGACACTAATTTCAAAATATGTAGATTATGCTTCAAAATAAGCCGTTGGAGGGTGAAAATCCAAACCAGCCCCCAAACGGCCCCGTAAGAGGCATAAACACCTCGCACGGGACCAATGCAACTTATACGAACTGACCGTGTAGTCGTGGGTCTCTTGGTTTGAGAATATGATGATAATTTCAAAATATGTAGATTAAGCTTGAAAATAAGACGTTTGAGTGTAAAACCCCAAACCAGCCCCCAAACGGCCCTGTAAGAGGCACGAACACCTCACACGGGACCAATGCAACTTATACGAACTGACAGCGTTGTCGCGGGCCTCTCGGTTTGAGATAATGATGATAATTTCAAAATATGTAGATTAGGCTTGAAAATAAGCCGTTTGAGGGAGAAAACCCAAACTAGCCACCAAACGGCCCGTGAGAGGCACGAACACCTCGCACGGGACCAATATGACTTGAAGGAAGTAATTGTGTCTTCACGGGTCTCTCAGTTTTTGAATATGACAGTAATTTGAAAATATCTAGATTAGGCTTAAAAACATGCCGTTAGAGGGTGAAAATCTAAACCAGTCCCCAAACAGCCCCGTAAGAGGCATGAACACCTCGTACGGGACCTACTACACCAAATCTGCACTATTGTCACGGTCATAGACCTTGACAAGTTGGACTTGTCAAGGCCAATGACCGTGACAATTCGGGGCGAGACAATTTTTTTATCACGGACGTGTCACGGTCATTGACCTTGACAAGTCGGTTAGGATTGTCACGGTCGTCTCAAGGTCATGGACCGTGACAAGTTTAGTCACGGTTCTTAACCGTGACAAACCCGTGATAATATTTAAAAAAATTGTCACGGTCATTGACCGTGACAAGTCCTTGACAAATCTTGTTAAGGACTTGTCACGGTCAATGACCGTGATAATTCTGGGCAGAATTTAAAAAAATATGCTGGACAGTATGGCCAGTGCCACTGCCCAGCAGTATATTTGTGCCTGTTATAGCAACGTTGGTTGTACCTATTCAAACATCATATATCCAAATAAACTAAAGATAGTGCAAATATATATTCATGACGATATAATCCAAATATTCAAAATAGAAATAATATACATGACGATATAATCCAAATATAATTAAAATGGACAAACTTAAAAGTAATGTTACTACATGTCTTGGGTAAATGTGAGGAGGTGAGTTGGCCACACGATATACGAATTGACACACCCACTAATATACAGCTTGCCGCATTGTTCGCGCAACCACAATAGGGAGTTCTCCTTCCCGTATATCACATGCGCGACGCTCGAGGACACCTCCTTGTCCTCCCCTTCTTTATCCGAAGAGCCACATAAGTATCGAGCCTATGTGGCTTACCCCCTGGCCCACTCCCTACCCCCGGAAATAAAATAAAGTAAAATTAGTATCGGCCCCGCAAAGTAAAATAATGAAGAATAATATATTTTTGTAGTTATAGAAAAATTAAATCTTACCTTCATCCTATGCTCCACCTCGGCGTAAGAGGTCCAGCCAGAGTAGTGCACGTCCGTCTTTTTTGCCCGATTTTCCCTCCCCGATTGGCGAGATGCCAATTGTCGATCCTCGATCTCATTGTCAATGAACTTTTTCCATTGTGCCAATGAGATCAGCTCCTTGGGCGGGACGAATCCACGCCATTGTATAATGGACTCTTGTGTTTTCCCAAACTACCGTATCCACATATTTTTCTTCCACTTCTTGTGTTGCTCCCTTAACTACTCCAAGACGGAATCGCGTAGCTTTGGATCCAAGTTGAATTGTTCATGTCCAACAAATTCAATGTTAGTTGCGAATAAATAGAAATATAAATATAAATATAAATATAAAATGAAATCTAAATTGAAATTGAAATTGAAATTTAAATATTCATATAAATATAAATATATTACCTGTAGTGCCACCCAAACAGCTAACTTGAGCTCATATGGCACCTCCTTCCAACTCATAAACCTCGGGCCGATGATCGTCTTTAGCAGCTCGAGGGATCTCGCTAATAGCTCCGATTTGTTCTTGATGGTAATCCCAAATTTTCCATATTTGGGGAGCCTAGGGACGGAGGAGCCCTCGTCGCCTCCACTACCACCGAGCCCAGACGACATCATCATAAACAACATCATCATCTTCACCTTAATATCTGAAGGAGACATTTGCTGTAAAAAAATGTTATTAGTACAGATAAAAAAAAATTAGTTGAAAACATACACACACATATACACACACATATAGACATACACACACATACACACACATATATACACACACATATACACATACACACACATATACACATACACACATAAATATGTCTAAATTAGTTGAAAACATCTAACGTGGAATAGATGTAAAGCATGGAATTATTATTATATATATTATATATGCCGGAATAGATGTAAAGCATGAAATTATTAGTACACAAACCCCCCACCCCACCCCCTGCCCCCTCCCCCACCACACACCACCACACACATATATATACTTTGTATATATTGTTCGATATACAAAGTAATTTTCAAAAAAAGTTGAAAAATCCCACCCCCATATGGACAATAATCCAGTGGTCATGCCACTTTTAAAACTAACCAACCCAACATTTACTAAACAAAATAATCCAACATCAATTTCAACAACAAATGTGTAACTCGTACTCCTTCTAATTCATCTACTCAATTAATTCATTTGATATTTTAAACTAACAATTAAAGTATACCTTTATTAATTTACTAATTTACAATGAGGGGCAATCCTACTTTCATATGAAATTGACACTAATTTTAAATTTTCTTTCATCTAAAACTATACAATTAAGATTACAATTAAAGCTATACAATATATTAATTAAAGCTATACAATTGTTAAAAAAAAAAAACCACCACACACACACCCCCCACCACACCCCCTCCCCCCTCCCCCACCACACACATATATATATACTTTGTATATATTGTTCGATATACAAAGTAAGTTTCAAAAAAAGTCGAAAAATCCCACCCCCATATGGACAATAATCCAGTGGTCATGCCACTTTTAAAACTAACCAACCCAACGTTTACTAAACAAAATAATCCAACAACAATTTCAACAACAAATGTATAACCCGTACTCCTTCTAATTCATCTACTCAATTAATTCATTTGATGTTTTAAACTAACAATTAAAGTATACAATTAATAATTTACTAATTTACAATGAGGGGCAATCCTACTTTCTTATGAAATTGGCACTAATTATTAATTTACTTTCATCTAAAACTATACAATTAAAATTACAATTAAACCTATACAATTTATTAATTAAAGCTATACAATTGTTAAAAAATCCCCACCACACCCCCCCCCCCCACCAGACACCCACCACCACCACCACACCCCTTACCCCCTCCCCCCGCCACACACACATGCACACACCTACGCACACACACACCACCCCACCCCACCCCCACTCCACCCCACCCCCACTACCCCCTTCCCCCCTCCCCCACCACACACCACCACACACATATACACACACATACACACACATATACACATACATATACACACATATATATACACACATACACATACACACACATATAGAAATGAAAGAGAAAGAGAGGAAAAAAAACATACCTTAGAGAGAGAGAGGGAAAACCAAAAAAGGGTGGGAAAAAAGAAGACTAGGGCTTTTTTTACTGCAGAAGTTGTCATGGCCGTGTCAAGGTCATTGACCGTGATAATTCTTTGTCACGGTCATGTCAAGGTCAATGACAGTGATACAAAACACTTGTTTTTTTATCACGGTCAATGACCTTGACAAGGGTGGCCGGCTGAAAGGTGACAATTTTGTCATTTTGGTGTAGTGACCAAGGTAACTTAGACGAACTGATCGCATAGTCACGACTCTCTCGATTTGAGATAATGACGATAATTTCAAAACATGTAGATTATGCTTCAAAATAAGTCGTTTGAGGGTGAAAACCAAAACCAACCCCCAAACGGCCCTGTAAGAGGCACGAACACCTCGCACGGGACCAATGTAAATTGTACGAACTGACCGCATAGTCGCGAGTCTCTTGGTTTGAGAATATGACGATAATTTCAAAATATGTAGATTAGGCTTGAAAACAAGCCGTTTGAGGGTGAAAACCCAAACCAGCCCCCAAACGGCTCCGTAAGAGCCACGACCACCTCGTACAGGACGAATGTAACTTGTACGAACTGATAGCGTAGTCGCGGGCCTTCCGATTTGAGATAATAATGATAATTTCAAAATATATACATTATGATTCAAAACAAGTCGTTTGAGGGTGAAAACCCAAACCAGCCCCCAAACAGCCCCGTAAGAGGCATGAACACCTCGCACAGGACCAATGCAATTTGTACGAACTGACCGCATAGTCGCGGTTCTCTTGGTTTGAGAATATGATGATAATTTCAAAATATGTAGATTAGACTTTAAAACAATCCGTTTGAGCGTAAAACCCCAAACCAACCCCCAAAGGCCCCGTAAGATCACGAACACCTCGCACGGTACGAATGTAACTTGTACGAACTGACAGCGTTATCGCGGACCTCCCGGTTTGAGATAATGATGATAATTTAAAAATATGTAGAGTAGGCTTGAAAACAAGCCGTTTGAGGGTGAAAACCCAAACGGCCTCGTAAGAGGCACGAACACCTCGCACGGGACCAATAAGACTTGATGGAAATAACCGTGTCGTCATGGGTCTCTCAATTTTTAAATGTGATGGTAATTTGAAAATATCTGGATTAGGCTTAAAAACATGCCGTTAGAAGGTGAAAATCTAAACCAACCCTAAATGACCCCGTAAGAGGCACGGACACCTCGTACAGGACCAATGTAACTTCTACGAACTGACTTCATAGACACGAGCCTCTCGGTTTGAGATAATGACGATAATTTCAAATTATGTAGATTATGCTTCAAAATAAGCCATTTGAGAGTGAAAACCCAAACAAGCCCCCAAACGGCCCTGTAAGAGGCACGAACACCTCGCACGGGACCAATGTAACTTGTACGAACTGACAGCGTTGTCGCGGGCCTCTCGATTTGAGATAATGATGATAATTTCAAAATATATAGATTAGGCTTGAAAATAAGTCGCTTGAGGGTGAAAACCCAAACTAGCCAATAAACGGCCTCGTAAGAGGCACGAACACCTCGCATGGGACCAATATCACTTGAAGGAATTAACCATGTCTTCACGGGTCTCTCAGTTTTTGAATATGACGGTAAGTTGAAAATATCTAGATTAGGATTAAAAACATGTCGTTAGAGGGTGAAAATCTAAACCAGCCCCCAAACGGCCCCATAAGAGGCATGGACACCTCATACGGAACCAATGTAACTTATACGAACTGACCGCATAGTCATGAGCCTCTAGATTTGAGATAATGATGATAATTTTAAAATATGTAGATTATGCTTCAAAACAAGCAATTTGAGGATAAAAATCCAAACCAGACCCTTAAACGGCCCTATAATAGGCACGAACACCTCGCACGGGACCAATGTAACTTATACGAACTGACCGCGTGGGCGAGTATATTGGTTTGAGAATATGACGATAATTTCAAAACATGTAGATTAGGTTTGAAAATAAGCCGTTTGAGGGTGAAAACCCAAATCAGCCCCCAAACGGCTCCGTAAGAGCCACGAACACCTCGTATAGGACCAATGTAACTTGTACAAACTGATAGCATAGTCGCGGGTGTTCCAATTTGAGATAATGATGATAATTTCAAAATATGTACATTATGCTTCAAAACAAGCCGTTTGAGAGTGAAAACCCAAACCAGCCCCTAAACGGCCCCGTAAGAGGCATGAACACCTCGCACGGGACCAATTCAACTTGTATGAACTGACCACGTATTCGCGGGTCTCTTGGTTTGAGAATATGATGATAATTTCAAAATATGTAGATTAGTCTTGAAAACAAGCCGTTTGGGCGTAAAAACCCAAACCAGCCCCCAAAGGCCCCATAAGAGTCACGAACACTTAGCACGGGACCAATGAAACTTGTACGAACTAACGTCATTTTTGCGGGCCTCCCGGTTTTAGATAATGATGATAATTTCAAAATGTGTAGAGTAGGCTTGAAAACAAGTCGTTTGAGGGTGAAAACCCAAACTGGCCACCAAACGGCCTCGTAAGAGGCATGAACACCTCGCACGGGACCAATATGACTTGAAGGAATTAACCGTGTCGTTACGGGTATCTTTTTATTTTAATGTGACGGTAATTTGAAAATATCTGGATTAGGCTTAAAAACATGCCGTTAGAGGGTGAAAATCTAAACCAGCACCCAAATGACCCCGTAAGAGGCATGGACTCCTCGTACAGGACCAATGTAACTTGTACGAATTGACTGCATAGACACGAGCCTCCTGGTTTGAGATAATGATGATAATTTCAAAATATTTAGATTATGCTTCAAAACAAGCCGTTTGAGAGTGAAAACCCCAACCAGCCCCCAAACGTCCTTATAAGAGGCACGAACACCTCGCACGGGACCAATGTAACTTGTAGGAACTGACCGTGTAGTCACGGATCTCTTGGTTTGAGAATATGACGATAATTTCAAAATATGTAGATTAGGCTTGAAAATAAGTCATTTGAGGGTGAAAATCCAAACCAGCCCCCAAACGGCTTTGTAAGAGCCACGAATACCTCGTACGGGACCAATGTAACTTGTACAAACTGACAGCGTAGTCGCGGGCCTCCCGATTTGAGATAATGATGATAATTTCAAAATATGTAGATTATGCTTCAAAACAAGCCGTTTGAGGGTGAAAACCCAAACCATCCCTCAAACGGCCCCGTAAGAAGCACGAACACCTCACATAGGACTAATGTAACTTGTACGAACTGACCGCGTAATCGCGGGCCTCCCGATTTGGGAATATGATGATAAGTTGGAAATATCTAGATTATGTTTAAAAATAAGCCGTTTGAGGGTGAATACCCAAACCAGTCGCCAAACGGCCCCGTAAGATGCACGAACACCTCGCACGGGACTAATACAACTTGTAGGAACTGATCAGGTACTCATAACTTGCGTAAGATTTTCAATTTTAGAATATAATAATAATTACAACTCCTATATGTACTTTTTTAGCTTGAGTAAGCTTTTGTTTTATAAATTACTTGGTTACTAATATCGTATCTTTTTTGTATCCTATTTTTTTTTGGAGGACAACATTTTATCATTAGCATTTATTCACGCGGAACACATGAAGAATTCAATGGTTTACAACAAGGGGTTCATTCATGATTCTATTTTTTTTGTGTTATGATTGTGCAGGCTTTGTAGTTTTATTATTAACTTTTATGGCCGTGCGGGCTTTTGTAAGTTTATTGCTATATTTTATGGTCGTACGGCCTTTATGTTGCACATGTTACATATTAGCAGGTTTTAGAATGTCCAGAAAACAGAGAAAACTCTGCCAAATTTTTTTTGGTCTGTGAACTACTAAAGACTTATAATATTTTGAAGTTTGTATGTACATTAGTTTATCAATAACGTGCAAGATTTGCAATTTGTGAATTTTCTTGTTTTCAATTAATTTTTTTTTTCTTTTATCCAAAAATTTGACACAGTTCAAAATCGTGGCAAAAGTGTATCAAATTTTGGCACGGTTTTGAACTGTGCCAAAAGTTTATCAAAATATTCTCAATCTGGAACAGTTCAAAAGTGTGCCAGAAATATAAAATTCTGGCACGGTTTAAAAGTGTTCCAGAAGTGTTCCTGTTTGGTCAAATCTGGCACACTTTTAAACCGTGCAAAAAAAAATGGCTATTTTGGAACACCTGATTCTGGCACAGTTCAAAATCGTGCCAGATTTGATCTGGCACAGTCTTAAACCGTGTTAGATTCCTGTTTTTGGTGTAGTCTCTCCATCATAAGAGACATCTTGTATAATAAAGGGTTCATACTCCTTCTACTCAGGTGTGTTCATCTGTCTGAGGTAGAGTACATTTTAAAAGATGTGCACGAGGGATCTTGCTCCATTCATACTGGAAGAAGGTCATTAGAGAAGAGGATCATCACTCAGGGATACTAGTGGCCAACGTCAACCAAAGATGCATCCGTATATGTGAAGAAGTGAGGCAAATGCCAAAGTTTTACCACCATTCCCCATCAGCCTCATTAGCCCCTGACCTCTATCACATCCCCATGGCCATTTATAGTTTGGGGGATTGACCTATTAAGACCCCTGCCAAGGGCTGTGAATAATTATCAATATTTGATTGTAGATATTAATTATTTTTTGAAGTGGGTAGAGGCTAAGGAGATGATCACGATAAAAAAAAAAAAAAAAGCCTTTCAGTTTATCTAAAAAAACATCATATGTAAATATGACCTCCTAACACTTTGATTTCTGATAACGGGAAGCAGTTCAAGAATATCTCCCTTGAGAAGTACTATGAGCGGGTTGGCATTAACCAATTCTTTATAACTCTAGGCCGATCCCAAGTCAATGGGAAGACAGAGGTTACGAACATAACAATTCTTGATGGAATCATGAAAAAGTTGGAAGATGCCAAAGGGAGATGGATTGATGAGGTGCATGCCATCATATGGGTGTATCGGATGACAAAGAGGACCCCAACAGGGGAAACCCCGATAGAGATAGGTCTCCCAACCCATAGGGTCCAAACATATGACCCGAAGTAGAATGTTGAAGAACGGAGACTAAACCTAGATCTTATAGAGAAACAAAGAGAAGACACTGCGATTAGGCGGGCTGCCTATCAAAAAAGGACAGGAAAGTTCTATAATAATAGGGTGAAGGCCCGACCACTGGCAGTAGGAGACCTAGTTCTGTAGAAGACTTGGCATAAGCCTAACAAGCTTCATCCTGACGGGCATGCTCCCTATAGGGTGGTGGAAGAAGTGGTTCCGGGAATGTATCGGATGGAAAATTTAGATGGAGAGACATTCTCCAATCCATGGAATGATGACCATCTCAAAAAATACTATCAGTAAGAGTTTTGTTGATTTCATTTGTATTAATTTCATTTGCCTATGTCTATGAGAATTTGATTTCGAATGAAATTTTTTGTTCTCCCCTATTTTGATTGAATTATTTTAGATTGTATCTATTAGATTATCCTAAGCTACAGACCATCATTCATGGTGAAGTAGCTCCTACTTACTCTCCATGACATGACAGTCCAGATGGACGAGACGAAAGTGTATGGACGAGACGACTCTTATCCATACACTCTCAAAATGATGAGGGGGGACATAATGGAAACACCATAATTTGGTGAATTCAAAAATAAAAATGACTTAAGTGTGGTTCATCTTAAACATCATTAACTTGGTGAATAAACTCCCTTGGCCGAGATGGCAGTGTATGGATGAGACGACTCTTATCCATACACTTTCAAAATGACGAGGGGGGACATGATGCAAACACCATAATTTGGTGAATTCAAATTTAAAAATCACTTAGGTGTGGTTAATCTTAAACATCATTAACTTGGTGAATAAACTCCCTTGGCCGAGACGACCGTGTATGGATGATACGACTCTTATCCATACACTCTTAAAACGGTGAGGGGGGACATGATGCAAACACCATAATTTAGTGAATTAAAATTTAAAAATCACTTAAGTGTGGTTTATTTTAAACATCATTAACTTGGTGGATAAACTCCCTCGGTCGAGATGACAATGTAGGGATGAGACGAATCTTATCCATACACTCTCAAAACGACGAGGGGGACTTGTGATGCAAACATCATGATTTGGTGAGTTCAAATTTAAAGTCATTTTATTTATGATTATTAAAAATCATCTTTGGATGAGGATGAGTTCAAAGATGCAAATCAACTCATGAAAATTAAACATCGGCAAGCTCATTCATCATCAACAAAGCATAAAGGAAAGGCATTTAGACTAGGAAACATTTCCATTCATTAAAATAAGAGATTCAGTTCCATACAAATAAAGTAATGAGTTGAAATGTTCACAAGATAAAGACAATTACAAAAACACGGGTATCGGCCATAGACGACCACCCTACTGAGTCTGCTCAACATTGGTATTTACTTGAGCATCGTCTTCGGATGCAGCCATCATCTCAGCATCGACATTGCCTACCTCAGTAGGGGGTCGAAAAACGTCCCCTCTCCATCAACGGTGGCAAAGGACTTAACATATGATAAGGCTTCAATAAAGAGGGGGTCACGAATGTCAATAGTTTCCAGCCATGGATGTATGGAGGATACGACATCAACAAACTTCAGGACGACCCATTCGTAGTCCATCTCGATTCCCCTCTTCAGATACTCCAGTCAAAACCTTGGAATTCATCTGAAGCCTTATAGGCTTCAACTACCTCATCCTTAGCCCTTCGAACAGTAGTAGTAAGGTCAGACGTGAACTGGGTGACTTGGGTCTTCTGAGCCTCGACCTTTTCCTTCAAGGATTTATCGTTTGCCTTTAGATGGTTTCTATGATCCAACTTCAATTCATCCATGGCCTTCTTATGACTGGACCTATGCTCTTTCAGCTTCTTCTTTAGGTCAACTTCAGCTTGAATTGCCCTGTCATCATCTTAAAGTTTTTATTGGTTTTTAGTCATCCACTTGGTGGCCGAGGTAAGAGCACACATGGACTGCAAAATTAAAAAAGTCAGAGTTAGACAAAATTGAAAGTTATATGAGATGAGATGACTTGGGGAAGTAGAAGGATGAAACTTATGCCATATGGTGAAGGCCAAAGTCATAAACCTTAGCGTGGGCATTTTCCCCATGAACTCGTAGTCAGCCTCAGGGGGGCTGCAAACATAGTAGACTTTGTTGCCTTCATATTGGCAATTAAAGATACGGGTCCGACCTTCAGTTGGACCAGATTGGATACCCAAAAAGCCTCAAAGGAGGAGGAAGATCCATGAGCATTTTTTGCGCAGCCGACTAGCTGCCTCGTCTAAGGGTCAGTCTGAGTGTCTTTGGGGGCCATATGTTCTTTCCTCTTATGGGTGACCTCAAGACGGGTCGTTCCCCAATAATTGATTTATTAGGTCATTTCTTGTTACCTTTCTTTCCCAGGCCAAACAAGAGACTTGGAGCCATCATATTCCAAACCTCGTCTAAAACGTTTGGAGGACAGTATGCAAAGAAAAAGAAAATTGATTAGAAATAATATGTGAAGATGAGGGAAGAGTTTAAGGGATTAAATAACTAACATAGCTCGTCCAGGGGGTAACCCCCAGACCAGACTCCTCAAGATAGTCATCCTTAAATTTTGTAAGGGCCCCTTCATTTCCTTATTCCCTCATATACTCAACCATGCCCCGTTCCTCAAGGCTGAGGCTGGGGTCCAATTTAGCTATCATAGAGGGATTAGCCCAGGTACGATGGACCCTCGGCTCGTCCTTATGTGGGTCAACCTCGGTGAAAAACTCCCAGACCCCATAGACGAAGAAGAATATTTCTTTCCAGTAATGATTTTAAGTTTGGGCAACTTGGATAAGCTTTTTGGCTGGTTTTCTAGCCCCTTAGTGAAAATATTCGGCTTGTTTAGTAGAGGACGACATGTTGTAGCAAGCTGTAAAAAGCATAATTAAAGGCTCATTTGTAAAGGTATTCTTCCATAATGAGGCATACCCAAGGATGATTCTCTAAAATTTCGGGGCCAGATGGGTAGGTACAACACCCAAGACAGACAAGCTAGCTCGGATGGTAGGATAAAAAGGTAGCCTAACGCCAACCCTAAACATCTGATCATATACGGTGATTTCTACTTACCGGCCTTGAAATACTTTTTCATCCTCGTTCGGGATACTCCTTACAATGTCAGTCTTAATGACATACAAGGAGATTAGAATCTTTGATAGAAGAAGCAAAAGATCTAGCATATAAAGTATAAACTGGATCCTCGACCTTGACATCTGGATCATCATCCTCAGAGTTGGCATCACAATCGACCTCCTCAGGTATAGGGGCCCCTCTGGGAACCTCCCAGGAAATTCATGATGAGTCATAGCTAAGTTAGGAATGATAGTTTTATTGACTATCGTCTCATCCCTAACATAAACAACGTAAATGGATGAGGAAGATGACGTACGAGATTCCCTCATCTCCTCTTCGAAATCTCGATCCTTAGCTTGGGTAGAGGACAAGTATGGAGCCTAAATGGACGAGAGGAATATTTTTTTTAAGGGAATTAGGAAAATGGGCCGTACCCAGTGGGGGTCGACCCTGCGTTTAGCCTCATACTCTTCTTCTACCCTACGAATATCTTAAAATCACCTCTCCCTAAGTGTGGGGAACTCTTTGGCTAACCTGTAAAGATTTTGTAACATCTAAAAGCCTAGGTAGGACTTAGGACTATAAGAAGTTAATAAACTGTAAGTTTGAAAGAAACAAACACCTTGGGGATTTAACCAACTTTAATCCAAATATTAAAATGGGGAAGTGAATCATTTTTTACAAAGAACACTCGAGAACAATTTGAGTGCTCACCAGAGAAGATGACCTGCAATTTATCGAACTAATTAATGGCTCTATAACATGGAGAAAAACCTTAAAACCACCAACAATAGCCTCAAGTCCTCTCTCTCAACCAAATTACTGAAATCCTCAACTTTAAAACCACCTAACTGTCACCAAACAGTTGTCGAGAAAACCCTCAAGCTCACTGAAAAATTAAAAAAAATGCTCAAAATCAAATTGGAAAGAGAAAAAGCTTGAAAAGAATGGAAAAAATAGGTTACCTAGAAGAGTTAGAAGAACGGGGAAGCAAAGAGAGCCCTAAAAGCACGCCTGGAAATGCTTGAACAAAAGGGAAGCACTGGTTTTAGAGAGAGAGGGCACACGAATTCTGTGAAGGAAGAAAGAGAAATTAAAGAGATTTTTAGGTTTAAATATCAGCAATGATTTTGTACAACTTTCAAAGCGGTGCATGACTCTCAATGTAATTCATCCTTATTGAACAATACCCTAATCGTGCCTGCTAGCTGTAATTCTTGGGCAACACATCATGCCACATAAATGCTGACATGTGTCCCTCTACAATGGACCAGAACTGGAAGTCGAAAGGATACCTCATCCAAATGACACTTTACCCCTCAGCCTCATTATGGCCATCCCCGATCCTCGTGGTGGGTGGGTAGAGTGAGGATCCTAGGTCCCGCGCGTCCCTCTCGGGAGCGCTTCGGTCGGCGTCGTTGATGAGGTGAAAAACGTAGAGATATGGAGTCGCCAGTCTATTTTACTCAAAACAGACAAAAGAAAGGGAGACATCTCGAAGGATAACGTCCAAGGACATACTGATACATATGAAACCAAAAGGATTCGAGAAGGGTCCGGATGCTAAGTTACGAAATGGGAAGGTATTAGGCACCCATTCTGCCCTTACGGTCTCTCATGGATTTTTGCTATTTTCCTTTATTTTCCCCGTGATATGTGTTCATGTGTATATATAGTGGAGATAGGAATCCTCGGCTTGTATCATGGGAGAGATAAAGCGAGTCATTCGTAGGAAGGTTCATATAAATAATATTAGAAAATAGGATTTACGCGATTATCCTTGTGTTGATCGTTATAATGGAACGATAACGTATGTGGAATAATACGCCGCTAAGATCAAATATATATATATATATATATATATATATATATATATATATATATATATATATATATATATGTAAATGTATTGAATCTAAGAGAATTGAAAAAAATAGAAGATGAGAGAAAAAGTGAGAATAGGACACAAGTCTCGGGTTTTACCCCGAGATGCCTACGTAGCCTATAGAGGCATCAAAATCGACGTAGTTCGCATGCAAAATGAGGGGTGGGGTTTATCCCATAAATCCAACCGGGGACTTTTCTTATTTGTTGTGTGTGTGTGTGTAAGAAAGTGTTTTAGTTATGCGGAAAGTGTGAGAATTCTCGTTTGGAATTTATGAACAAACCCTCTTTTTCTTTTTTTTGGATTTTTTTATTTGTATGAAAATAAGAGATGTGCAATAATACTAAGTAAAAAGTATATTAGGATATGTGAGATGAGAGAATAAAAACGCTAAATAATAAAACAAATTAATGTGAATTTATGAGAATTTAAGGAGAGAATTGAGAAAATTGGACCTTCTTGAAGATCTTGATCTTGATCTTGAGTGTTGGAGAGCAACCCTTACACTTGGATGATGATGGAGGGTAATGAATTCACCAATTTTGATGAAAAGGATGATGAAAAGTGAAGGTTGGAAAGGGATTTGGATGTGGAAATCACGCTGACTTCGAGAGAGGTTTTCTGGGTTTGCTGGGAGTGATGTCTATCTGATCTGGGCTTTTATGCAATGAGATCAAGGCCTCCTTTTTATAGGCCCAGCGAATTTCCGATTGGCATAGCCCTGGTCATGCCAATCGACAGGTGCGTTTACGCACACTGCCAATAGGCAGGGTCTGGGACCTGCCGTTTGGCATTGTCTTTTAGGCCTTTTTGGAAAATCGATCGCTAAGTGCAAACCATTGATCTGAATCGCGCATGGGGTCCTTTGGATACAAATCCCTTCATCACTGCAAACCCAGGTAATTAAAAGACCTTAGAAAGTCCTTTGGAGTGCTCCCAGGTAAGGGAGTTGACTTTGGGTCAAAAGTGGTTCGAAAGCGCTCGTTGGTCCTTTGGACGGGAAAACTTTGGATGCAAACAGATCGTTCATCCGCATGGTAAGTCAGAATCATGCATGGGGTGGACCATTGGAAAGGTTAGGAGATTTACTTCGACATTCCAAATAGTTTGATCCGGTTTGGGGAGTTGACTTTGGTCAACTTTTCCCTGGAAGCATTTGGTGACCTCTTAGAGTAAACAGATCGTTCGTCAGTACCGTGAGTCAGAATCGCGTACGGAGCAGACTATTGGAAAGGGTTTTCAATGCCCTTTGAAGATTCATTCTGTATCAATCGATCTAAAGAGTTGACTTAGGTCAAATAGAGCTCGAGAGCACCCGATGGCCTCTAGATTAGGTTTCGGGGAAAAATGGGTGGTTCGTTCGCATGGTAAGTCCGAATCGTGCACGAGATGGACCGTTGGAATGGGGTTTTAGTGCCCTTTAAAGATTCATTCAATATCGATCGAGATGAAGAGTTTTACTTTTGGTCAAACGGAGCCTTGGAGCGTCGAATGACGCCTCTAGGTCAGTACTCGGGGTATGACCTGCGTTTACAGTGATGAAGGGAGGTGCTAGGGACCTAAGGGGAGTTTAGGGGGTAATAGATTGGGGTGTCTACAGAGCCCATAGACGAATAAGTTTGGAACAAATGATAGCCATTGAATAGACACCGCATGATGCCTTTGGGAGAGTATGACCAGAGGGTTGAGGTCGATTATGAGGACCTAAGGATGAGGATGACCGATTCTGCGGGTCGAAGCCAATTCTGGGGGCTTGGAGATGAGGGTGACTAATTCTGCCGGTCGAAGCCAATTTTGAGGTCTTAAAGTGGCATGTTGGGGGTGGTCTTAAAGGAAAGATTTAGGTTAATTCTGAGGAACTAAGGATGAGGATGACCGATTCTGCGGGTTGAAGCTAATTCTAAGGGCTTGAAGATGAGGGTGACCGATTCTGTGGGTCGAAGACAACTCTACGGGCTTGAAGGAACATGCTGGGGATGGTCTTAGAGGAAGTGATGACCAAAGAAATGATGAGGGTGACCAATTCTTCATGTCGAAGCCAATTCTGAGGGCTTAGGTTTTGATGACCGATTATGTGGGTCGAAGCCAATTCCGCAGGCTTTGGAGAGATGACCAATTATGTAGGTCGAAGCCAATTCTGCGGGCTTAAAGATGAGATGACCAATTCTGCGGGTTGAAGCGAATTCTGTGGGCTTAAGTTGGGGTGACCAATTCTGCGGGTCGAAGCCAATTTTGCAGTCTTAAGTTGGGGTGACCAATTCTGCGGGTCAAAGACAATGCTACGCAGGCTTAAGTTGGGGTGACCAATTCTGCGGGCCGAAGCCAATTCTGCTGGCTTGAAGATGTGATAACCAATTCTGCGGGTCGAAGCCAATTCGACGGGCTTAAGTTGAGGTGACCAATTCTGTGGGTTGAAGCCAATTCTGCAGGCTTAAAGACGTGATGAACAATTCTGCGGGTCGAAGCCGATTCTGTGGGCTTGAGGTTGAAATGACCAATTATGCGGGCTTGAGGTTGAGATGATCAATTCTACGGGTCGAAGCCAATTATGTGGGCTTGAATATGAGATGTCCAATTCAGCGAGCTTAAGTTGGGGTGACCAATTCTGTGGGTCGAAGCCAATTCTACGGGCTTGAGGTTGAGATGACTAATTCTGCGAGTCGAAGCCAATTATGTGGGCTTGAAGATGAGATGACCAATTCTGCGTGCGAAAACCAATTATGTGGCCTAAAGTTGGGGTGACCAATTCTGCGGGTCGAAGCCAATTCTACGGTCTTAAGGTTGAGATGACCAATTCTGTGGGTCGAAGCCAATTCTGTGGGCTTAAGATGGGGTGACCAATTCTGCGGGTCGAAGCCAATTCTGCGGGCTTGAAGATGAAATGACCAATTCTGCGGGCCGAAGCCAATTCTGTGGGCTTGAGGTGACGATCCAAGATAGAGGTCAATTCTGACCTAACTAAGGTGACAATCCAAGACCGAGGTTAATTCACCTAAGAGAGGTGACGACCGAGGACCGAGGTCAATTCTGACCTAACTAAGGTGAGGATCCAAGACGGGGGTCAATTTTGACCTAAGAGAGGTGATGATCAAGGACCGAGGTTAATTCTGACCTAACTAAGGTGACGATCCAAGACCGAGGTCGATTAAGACCTAAGAAAGGTATACATTTCCTTCGAGAAAATCAGGGATTCTGTTGGGGATAAAGATTGGATTTGGGTTCCGCTGGGGAATAGTGAATGACTTGGGTAGACGATTGCTGGGGAAATCCTTGTGTCTTTTGGAGACTTTGTGGAGGAAAGGAAAATTTGATGCTAAAAAACTCCGCTGGGGGAGTGATTATGTGGTCCAGGTATTGGACGTATTGCTCGGGGAGATTTGAGACCTTTGGGGTATAGGAGGTGATCCTTAGAGATTCTCCAGGGACGTTGCCCGGAGGGAATTCACTTGGCTTTTTAGAGTTTCACTGGAGAAATAGGGGTTTCTCTTGAGGGAGTGTGAAATTTACTTGGTGAAAATGTTCTAAATCCTTCCTGGGATTTTTAAGAATTTTTTGATGATTTTTCAGGATTTTCAGGTATTTTCTGGGAGTTTTTGTACGAAATTCTAAGGGGGGTGCCGGTCAGCATGGTATGGGGGGTTCCATTCGACAGTGGCATGGACTTTTGAACTACCTTGGGAAGTTAAAAGGGCAGTGCCGATCGGCATGACCCTTGGCATCCTATATAAAGGGGGCGAATTCCCTTCATTTTTTACAGATTCTTGCTTTCTCTCTTTCTATGATTTTCCTCTACAAATCGTTCTAGCATTCCGATCTCTAAAAAATGGTCGATTTTGTGATCACTGCAGCACATAGGGAATGGTTGATTGTTGATGATTGGGAGAACATGGAATGGAGGGCCAGGGCGCCTCTTTCTTTGGGGAGCGAGAATTCTTTTGACACATTTGTGCCGGTTACGAATGAGCGGACCTTGCTGCGGGAGCCATCGCGTCATCGCTCTTCGAGGGTGGTGAACCCTGGTGGTTATGTAAGTAATGTGACTTTTGGCATCCTTTTTGGTGATTTCCTTCTTTCTTTCTAGGATTCTGACAAGATTTTTCTTTTCACATTCCAATGTCTCTTTGAAGAACATGCGTGCCCGTGGGACGACTGGGCTTAAGGATGTCTGGGAGCATCTTTCACCTATGGTGCGTTGGGTGGTATCATCAGCGGGTTTTGGGAGGTTGGCATCTGCGCTGGATGAGACACCTCATTCGACAGCGGTCTTGTGCGCTCTGGGGGAGAGATGATGGGATACTACCCACACCTTCCATTTTAGTTTTGGGGAGATGTTCATGACTCCCATAGACGTTCAGCAGCTGTTAGGGCTGGATTGTGATGGGGAGCAAATAGAGGTGGATCGCTCCCTGCGGGTGATACTCGAGGCGGTACGAGAGGCGCTTGATGACGTAGGGAGGATAGTGTTTGGGGATTCCATTAGGCTGCCCTTCTGAAGGATGTTTTGCTGAGTAGGGTGGTTGATGTGGAGGATGGGCAGTAGGTGAGGCAAATGGCCCGGATGTTTATTTTATTAGTGCTAGGGGGCTTCATGGAGGCATCGAGCGGTGACGTCGTCCATTTGTGGTTCTTTCCGTACCTAAGGGTGTTTTAGAGCATTCCCTTCTATGATTGGGGGAGCCTGACTTTGGCGACCCTTTATTTTTCTTTGGATGCATTTAGTCGGTGCTATCGGCAGACTTTTACTAGAGCCACGTATCTCCTTGAGGTATTCTTTAATTTGTGCACTTTCCTTTCATGCATTCGCACTTTCCTTATGCATTTTTTTTTATTGTGGGTTCTTGTCTTTAGCAGACATGGTTTTATGAGGTGATTGGGTGCAATACCCAGTTGATCGCTGTGAAGTATGAGACCGTTGGAGACTTATGGCGGTTGTACCGGTGGCGGAAGGCCAATCGGCAGTCGAAGGGATATTTTTCTCTGGAGGCAGTGCGTTAGGTCTTGAATGACCTGACCAATGGTAGGGTAAGAATTTTTACTTTTTAGTCTTGGTCTTTTGCATGTTCTGATTTTGTATTGACTTATGCCTGGTGGGGATTTTCAGGTGACTTTTACCCTTGGGACACGGCCATTTAGGATACGGGGGTGACTGGGGTGAACGCGCAGATGAGGCGTTTGCTGGCGCATGAGTTTGGAAACTCTCGGTATCTCTGGGAGAGGGTGGTCTGACAGATTGCTGAGGAAGTGGTGGTGCCACTTGCGAGGCCTCTTATGTCTGTGAGGCGGGAGCGACTACTGCCGGAGGACGCGAGGATTGCGGCGATGATTGGTGAGTCCTACCTATTGTACACTAATACGATTGTGCTGTATGACTATATGGACTTTGTGATGAGCTGGATGATGGCGCCAATCATATATGATGCCTTGCCTTTCCCTCTTGCGGGTTCGAGTCAGGCAGTGGGGTCCTCCCACAGCGGTGGTGGTCCGTCGACGTCTGTGGTGGTGATGATTTCAGAGGTTTCTTTGGTGCGGTTGCATACCCCTTCATATAACATTCGGCGAGATAATGGGGGGATGGTGCCTATATTGCATCATCCTCATGCGATGGATCCGGAGGAGCTTGGTTTGATAGAGGAGGTCCTTTATCCTGCAGTATACCTTTCTGTGCTTTTCCTCTTTTTGGTTTCTTTTTTATTTTGATCTTTTTTGCTTGATACTGATTTTGCCTTTTCCTCACAGCAACTTCAGGTGTCGACCACTTGGCTGAGGGACATCAGAGACTGGATATCTTTGGCGACTGCCCATATTCGGTATGCGGTTCCTGTTATTTCTTGCTTGGTGTCTTCTGCTTCGTCCGGGGAGGATTCTGGCTCGGGTAGTGGTGGTACGTCATCTTGTCATAGGGTAATGAGAGCGCGTCGTAGGGGTGAAACCTCTTAGAGAGAGGGGTGAAGGGTAGGAGGGAGAGAGAGGGAGAGAGAGAGAGCGATAGAGAGAGAGAGAGAATGTGGGTTCGAGCTGAGTCCCATTTTTTTTTGCTTTTCTTTTATTTCCTTTAACATTGATGTAACACAGAAAAATATATATGCAATGGAGTTTTTTATTATACTCTGTTAAAAGTGAATGAATGCATATACATGTGCTTTTTACTTTGCTGCTGAGACCGTAAAAAGAGATATTTTTGGAATTTTGAAGGAAAGTTATAAAATTGAGAGATTATACAAGGGTGGATGGGGATTTTTTAAATTCTGTTGAGAATATCAATTTATTTTTAACGAGTTCTGATTTTGAAAAAAAGAGGAAAAAAAAGGAAAAACTTCTAAAAATTGGGGGTTGCCGATCGCAAGCCCCTTGCCCTTCCTATCGGCATTCAAGTCCAGTCCCATCAATTCAAAGTTTTGATTTGGTACCCTCCTCAGCCTTTTGTACTTTGTGGGGTAGGATTCCTCCGATTTCTGCACGGATTATGTCTTTTTTGAGTGTTTTCAAGTATAAAAAGGGGTAAGGGTTGAGTGTTTTCATCACACCTTTACATTCTTACTTGCCTACTATCTTTTAGTCTTACAAGATGGCTTTCCTTGGTAGCATTGAGTTTTCTAACTACCTCAAAGCCCTGGAAGCAATGTGCTCTTATAATGTTGACTACGATGCTTTCAACATGCGTCAAGTCTCTTTGTGGCATAATCGGCCCATTGAGTGGAACATGTTAATGGCAGCGGTACAATTTCGGTACCCCGAAGACCATGTGTTCCGCTTTGGATTGGATGAGGTTTATCCTACCTACGAGGAATTTTCTTCCATGCTGGGGATAAATCCCAGTGTTTTCATGGCTCTGCCTGAGTTTTCTCATTCTCCTAGGGATTTATTAGTTGGGCTTCTTCGTATTTCGCCTTCGGCGGCTAGACCACTGGTTGCTGGAGGAATGATCTCTCTTTCGGCGGTGTTACAATTTATGCATTTGCAAGAGGTTAGCGATGCTGGATACGCCGGCACCGTTGTTTTGAGCTTAGTATCAAAATTGTTACTGGTGACTGGGGAAATGTTGGCGGACCCACAACTTGCAGCCATTACTTCATAGATGTCATACCGTCGCAATCCTGCGATGGTGATACTGGAGGAGACTTTAAACGACCTAGATTCTTAGCGAGAACGTCGTTCTGTCTTTCTGAGGGATAGCCCCGTGATGCTGTTCATGTGGTTGTCTGAAAGACTCCGCCTGGTGACTCCTCCGGAATACCCTTTGTCGGCTGTACCAAACTTCATTTTGCTCTATTTCATCAGTGTTGTCTTGGATATTGAGAGCTGGGAGAACTGGTTTGTGGATCATGGGGCTCTAAATATGTACTGTTCAGTACCTTGGTGGGGACAGCTGCTGCCTATTCTGGAGCTAGGAGAATACCCGTATGTTCGGCTGATTAGTCTCAAACAGACCTCTTTCTATTTCTCTTAGCGGCTTCTACGCCAATTTGCCTTCCTCTGAATCAACCAGCGAGGTAGCACCAGTGTAAGATGATTTTCGTACTCCTTACCTTCAGGAGTACAACGACGAATCCTACCCAAAGGACTACTGTAACACCTGGTATTTTTGTGCATTCGATATTTAATTAACTCGATTAATTTTAAATTACTTGTGTGACGTAACTTAATTGAATTAATTATTATTAGTATTTATTTAAATACTAATCTAGAGAGTAAATGGTTAATATTTATGGAATTTAAATTACTAAGTGAATAGTAATGATTTATTTACGTTATAATGAGTGATAGTGACATGGCATTAATTTATCTCAATCGGTAGTCGGGTATAGACTATATTGGAGTCAAGATAAAGACTTTTAGTAAAATAATTCGGATGATAATTCTGAGTGTGCGTCTGATTTCGGATAGGTTGAAATAGCCTAAAAAGAGTACCCGGGTGTAGTAAATGGGTCTCCGGGCATTTTTAGGCATAACTAGGCCTCACACGGGACTATTTGGGCCATTTTAATAAAGCCCACAAGCCTAAAAATGGGATTGTCTTAATAAAACCTAAAAGTGAGAGGGTGTGGTAGTCATAACTCATTTAAGAAAATCTAATTAGGTAGAGGAGAAAAGAGGAAGAATTTGGAGAACTCTTGGGAGCCAAAAGCAAGAACAAGTGTGGGTATTATTCATCAAATAATCATCTACACCATAGGAATTCAGACCCTACGAATCCTAAGGCAAGTGGTTAAAATTTCTCTTAAATTAATTGCAGTCTTCAATTCATATCATATTGGGTGTGATGAACATAAATTATTTTGGGTTGGGTTGATATCTAAATTGGGTTTTCAATTTATGGAGGTATACACATGAATTGTGTAATATAGCTGATTAATATTACATAATTACTGTTGAGGAAATCAAGCTTATGAATTTACAATCAGGGGTGAGATTATTACACTACAAATCAGGAGACAAATTGAGGATGGAATGTTACAAACCTTGTGTGGACTGATCTATAAATTAGGAATAATGTATATGAAGTGTAAAGGATTTGGGAACATGAAAATTAAACTTCGAATCTGTGTAGATGTTTATAATAAGATTGGGGGACTTATGCTTTTTAGGTTTGATATAAAATTCTTAAGGGTTTACAGAAGAAGAAATCTGGGTAAAAGAAAGTTTATAGGTTTTCAATGGTTGGCTGAACGGATCGAAGAAGGAGAAAGAGAAAACGCAGGGGGTCGTTCAAACGACTTGGGTCTCGTTGGCACGACAGCCATTGTCGTTCGAACAACAGGCTGAGCTATTCTAGCGACATGAAAAAACCCGACAACTTTTCTTGCTTCTACTATTTGGTTAGGGTTTTTGTTGAAGAGGGGCTACAGTTGTGGTTCAGTGACCTTAATTCTTTGTGAAAATTTCCTTTGGGACAAAATTGTGAAACGGGAAATAGGGGTAATTAAGATTGGAAGATGAGCATTAGGGAGTATTAAGTTAATAAGTGTGTCAAACTTATTAAGGGGAAATTTGGATAATAAATTCTGAATATTAAAGTAAAGTCCATGTGAGTGAGTCCGGGTAGTTTAGTTGGGTGACACCAAGTTAATAAATTAATTAATGAGAGATTAATTCAATTAAGATTCGAGGTATAGACTCAGGTATAATTTAGGCTAGTGCTACGGATGTTGGACATGGTATATCCAGGATTAAATTTAAATTATATATATACAGTAGAGTGATAGTATATATATATATATTGTGTTTGATAACTAGATATTTATAATTATTTACCCTCTAGTGCTGTCACAGGAGGTTGTGCGACGTGGGTGAATCCCCCTAGCTTGAGGATCAGGGAGAGTATAATCCCCAAGTCATAGCATCTAATAGAGGTGAGGCATGTGACATGATTGTATTCACACTCGGGAAAATATGACCGCCTCCAATACGCTTATATTATATGTTCCGACTCGGCGGTATTTAGGTGTCTCATGAATCCAGGTGGGACTGAGTAGACATGGGATGATAACACTTTAGAGAAGAATCCGGTGAAGTGATAGACTTATATATGTGCGACATAGGTGTGAACGTTGTATTATAGTTCGACATATATAATGGACTATATAATTATATACGGGTAAAAAAATACATGAAGTGAACTATATTAATTGTATATAACTCATGAGAATGTTATATGGTCTTAAATGGAAATTGATTAGTTAAGTTAATGTGTTAAATAACTTACAAATCATAGATTAAACATACACGGGATAGAGTAGTGTGACAACAAGGAGTTATAACAAGAACTAGTTACGGAGTAAATTACTAGGTGGGTTATAAAGAAAGAGTTAGGTGTGCATAATAGTTGAGGGGTGAGCGGGTCCTTAAGGGAGTACGACACTAGGTTAAATATGAAGAACATTCATGCATTTTAAATTACTACAATTTAATCACCTGTTAAATATTTTCAAAACGTTTTGGGTTATTACCCTTGTTATCAAATATTTTAAGAACCTTTTAGGTGTCCATCCATAGGGATGCCAGACTTCATTCTAATCCAAGTTTCGCAGCTGCAGTATATGTGGATGTTGTAGGAGTTGGAGTAGTCGCCTCTTTCATTTATTCCTAGTTTAGGAATTCTATCTCAGTCTTATTTTGAGCATCTTTCTCATTGTATGTATTCATATTATTTCAGTTCAATTTGTATGCGATTTATTTACGAAGATTTATTTGGTTTGGATTTTAGCCGATGGTTGATTCGGTAAGACTTTGGTTTAGTTATTTTATGGGATGTTTAGACTCTATTATTATGTGATGGTTCTATTTAGTTTTTTTCCGTTGTACTTAATGGCTTGTTTATTAAAAGATAAAATTTTGACGTCGGCTTAATTAACTAATAGGTGGTTAGTAATTAATAAGGTTTTTGACAGTGATGATAAGAATGAACTAAATGGAAATCCTAATTTAATTTAATAAAGGCCTGATCACTCGGTATTTAATTAGGCGGGGTGTCACAGATGGTATCTGAGCATCAGTTTCAAGTTTCCATAGGATCCGTACGGATTACTACGATTTCAGCGTAGCATTCCTTTGATATAGAGCTCTATTATTAGGAATATTGACTTATATTCGCGCTTTTGAGATAGCGTACTTCTGTTATTAATATTTGTATTAATAGTGAACTAATACAACTCGTTTTAAAATTCATATGCCGTATATGAGAGGTAGACCTGCTCGGGCAGCAGCCAGGGACGAGGTGAGAGAGGCTCAAAAGGAGCCAGAGGTTTCGCAGCTACAGGCCCCACCAGGAAAATGCGAAAAGTGCCATAAATTATCTCCCATGGTCCATCAACCAGTCCATGGCTATTTTCATAATGAGGGTTAAATATCGTGGGACCACTACCAACAGCAGCTGAGAATCATAATTACTTACTGGTCGGCAAAGATTATTTCACCAAGTGGGAAGAGACAGAATCCTTGGCCAACATTAGAGATGACAACATGATAAGGTTCATCTGGAGTAATATCATAACACGCTTTGGGGTATCAAGATTTGTCATAACTGATAATGGCACACAATTTGAAAGTGGTCCATTCCATAATTTCTATGATGTGCATGGAATCAACCACCACTTCAGTTCAGTAGCGTACCCTCAAAGCAACGGTCAAGAAGAAGCCTTTAATAAAATAATGCTTGATGGCCTTAAAATGAGACTAGACAGAGAAAAAGTCACTTGGGTGGATGATCTTCCTCATATTCTCTGGGCATATCGTACCACGCCCAGGAGACTAATCGGGGAAATGCCCTTCGTACTCACTTATGGAATGAAATTTGTCATACCACTTGAAGCTGGCCTCCCAACTATGAAAATAAAGGTGCTCGGCCAGGGACTGAATGATGATGCCCTCCTCGTTGAACATGACCTGGCCTAAGAATGAAGAGAGAAATCCATAACCACGATGGCATCATACCACCAGCAGCTGGCAAGGCAATAAAATAAGGGGGTCAATCCGAGGAAATTTCAAGTGGGAAATTATGTCCTCAGTAAAATTCTCGGCAACACTGTAAGGCCATTAAATGGCAAACTGTGGCTCAATTGGGAGGTACCGTTCAAAGTAATCAAACATGATCTACAGGGAGCCTATCGCTTAGAAATAATAGAGGGTAGAGAGATAACAAGGGCATCGAATGTGACCAAGATCAAGAAGTTCTACTTTGTTATTCATAACTGAAATAACAAACTACAAGCTTGGTCGCATTTCAAACTTATGTTGCTCGTAGTTTGTTATTTCAGTTATGAATATAAATGTGGGGAGTTATTTGACTTTTTAGGAAAGTAGGGGGAAGGGAGTTATCCGTTTCTTTTCTTATGTAATTGTACTGTAATTTCTTAATAGTGAAATAAACAAGTTTTTGATCATCCAGCTGTGCCTTTTTATGAGTTTCGTATTTTTGAATTATTTATAACGATCGCTAAAGCATACGTAATCCTTTTGTTCAAGTATATGTTAGAATGAACTGTCATTCTCGGAGATAAGAAAAGAATAGTTTTTTGTGAAAAATAAAGTGTCGTGCTCATGTAAAATGTGTGAGCTGGCTATGTACCTCTAGGATTTTGAATTTTTTTAATTTGCTTGAAAATGGTTTTTGCAGAGGATCAGGCCCATGTAGTTATGGGTAGAGGGAAATGAAGATTTTTTTTTAGAATAGAAGGGAGATGAGAAGAGTCGTAGCGCGTCGAGATTTCGGACTAGGGGTAAAATTTATTGACACGGTCTAGGTTGACTGGACGAACCATCTCTTCTTCGTCTAAGTTTGTGAGCATGGCGGCACCGCCAGACAAGATCTTTTTGACAATGTACGGTCCGCTCCAATTGGGCTTGAATTTACCTTTGGGGTCCCAGATGGGCTCTACTATATCTTTGAGGGCTAAATCCCCTTTTCAAACACCGCGGTCCTTGACTCTCTTATTTAATGAATGGGCTATGCGGAGATGGTACGCTTGTATGTGATACAATGCCTCCAGTCTCCTTTTATCCAAGAGTGACGGCTCGTCGAGGTAGCTTTGATGCCAGTCCTTCTCACTGACCTTGCTTTCAAGCATGACGCGTAACAAGGGTATTTCTAGCTTTATGGATAGGACTGCTTCCATGACATAGACTAGAGAGTAAGGGGTAGCCCCAGTGAAATTAGGATTTAGGTTCGGTAGCCCCAGTGGGCGTATGGGATCCGATCGGCCGAATCTCGACTGCTTTCGGTCGTCTTACTAATGATGGCTTTGAGGTTATTATTGGCGGCTTTGACTGCACCGTTGGTCTGAAGATGGTAGGGAGAAGATTTGTGTCTCTGAATCCCATACTCATTGACCACTTCTGTGACTTCTACCTCGAAATAAAACTCGTTATCTGATACTAGCTCGTGCGGGATCCCATATCGGCAGATGATGTTTTTATTGATGAATTTGGCCATTTTCTTGGCATTCAAGATTGCATATGACTTGGCTTCGACCCATTTGGTGGAGTAATCAATGGCAACCAGGATGAACTCATGCCCGTTAGAGGCCTTGGGTGTAACTTTCCCTATAATGTTGATGCCCCGGGTGGAGAACAGCCAGGGAAAAGTCATGTTTTAGAATCACGCGGAGGCAGGTGTTGAAAGTTAGAGAACTATTGGCATTTTAGGCATCTCCGGGCATAGGCGGTGCAATCTTGGATCATGGTGGTCGAGTAGTATCCTTATCAGATGATCTTCTTGGCAAGCATGTGACCGTTCATATGGGGTCCTCATTCCCCATTGTGGATTATCTGCATTATCTTTTCAATGTCAGCCCCTGTAATATAGTGCAGATGAGTTCCATCGAAGTTCCTTTTGAGCAGTGCTTTATGACAGATGATGTACTGGGCGGCCAGTCTTCGAAGGGTTTCTCGATCTTTCTTGTTGGAACACTCGGGATACCTACCATTCTTGAGGAGGTGCCAGATATCATAATACCGATAATTGGCTAGTTCGGGATCTTCTGTGGTGACGAGCTCAATGTGGTAGCAATGGGTTGGTTTGTCTTTGCTTTTGAATCTGGAAGGGGGTCATTGTTATTCCTTCGGGCATGTCGACCATAGAGGCCAACATAGTAAGGGCATCGACTAGGTTATTCTTTGCTCGAGGTAGGTAATGGAAGGAGATATCTTGGGATTTGTAGGCTAGCTCTTCTAAGTGGGCATAGAAGGGTTGGAGCTTCTCGTCCTTAACTCTCCACTTTATGGGCACTTGATAGATAATGAGGGCGGAATCCCCGTAGACATCTAGACATTGAATACCTTTCTTGAGAGAAACCTTGAGGCCTCCTGTGCATGCCTCGCATTCAGTCATGTTGTTGGTACAAGGGAAATCCATCTTGATGGCGATGGGAGTGTGGGAGTCATCTGGGGCGATCAGAAGTATCCCAATGCCATATCCCTTTTTGTTGGCAGCGCCGTCAAAGAATATTTTCCATTAAAGAGGGTGAAGTTTGTCCCGGGTAGTACAGAGCCATGATAAATTGTTTCGATAGGAGTACTATCTTTGCCATTACAGGACATGAGATGTTTTAGTAGCGATGCCTCACCCAGAGGGAGGGTCTTCCACCCATTTGTATTACATAGAGGAGGATACCTCTAAGGATATTCTGATTCTCCTGTATTTGATTACATCCGTTCGTGTGATTCTGAATACATTTGGTAAAGTAGAAGTATGAGTTTTATCTTCGGAGGATGAGTGTGTTTTATGGGGAATGAACGAGTCACCATATTTTGTTCATTGCTAAATTAGCATGTGAGACGAGTCTAGCGAGTATAACTATAAATGTCATTATTCTGAGGATACTTTTCTAGTGTAGCGGGATTATCTTTAGTGCTACCACGAGGATCAATGGGTATATCAATAGTGTTATATACTTTATTGAAGTTATTTGTGATAGTGATGTGATATACGAGTAAGATATTACCTTGGTTACAATTTTATAGAAATGGCTAGTACGATAGTTGGCAGTTATTGCAAAGCTATCGGAATGGTTACCTTAGTACCTCATGTCTTGTCTAGCGAGACCTCACCTGTGAGAGGGTCGAACTCACACTTCATATTATCTATTTTAGAGACTTCGGAGGGAATAATGGGCTCGAGATACTCGATCCCAGAGTGTGTAGGAACTTTTTTGTTATGATTCAGTATGTATTAGGTTTACTGTTGGGCGGTAAGTTTTGACTCATTATTATGTTTAGCGCTTAGGACTTGGTGATAGGTATAGAGCATTGGTCTATCTACCCTTTAGAGATGTGAGAGTAAGAGTCAGACTCATATGATTGGAATCAGGATTTTGAGAGTCCTGACTGTATGTCTACGAGATTTATGAATTTTGATTTCCACCAATACTGAACGATCATGGATTGGAAAAATGTTCTTTGTATAGGTGTAATTACGAGAGGTGATGTATCTTTTCGGTCAAGAGATGGAATAAAGGGGTGCATGTTATGGATGAAGGGCCTAATAGATTTTGATAATCGACAATGCTAGGTAGTAGTGTATCGGGGGGTTCCTTGTTTGGATTTCACTTTGCGAGACATCCCACGCAAGAAACTTAGCATAAGGTTGGAAGTAGGAAGATGTTTGGTCATTTGTCTATCGGTTGGTACCTCTGTCACAGTAGGAGAAGGTAATTATATCTATAAGTTGGAAGTTAAATTATGATTTAAGGCCAGTGAAGTTCGTTGTGTGCTGAAAAAGCATAGAAAGTTTTGTTTTATCACCACAAATTGAGGGGTGGAACAATGATAAGGGGGAATTGAAATTTCGATCTCTAGGGTGATTGAGAGTACCCAAGTGTTGTAACCGCATTCGGAACACAAGGGAAATAAAGAGTTGGGACGATTTTTAGTGAGGATTACTTGGGAAAGAAATTTTAATACAAGAACGAAGACTTGGATTTATTTTGAGGTATAGAGCATTAGTGAGTTATTTTAGTTGTTGCATCCATTTGAAAGAATTGTTGTACTTATCTAAAGAGATGAGAGATTAGTTGTCCCTCTTTTGTTGATGTGGGATTTAGATACTCTATAACTTGTTGCATTGGGGAATTTGTTTAGTTTTATCGATGAGTAGTTCTCCGCTCGCTCTCCCCGGGCGGCCGGGGTGTTACAAAATGTGGGCATCCTGGTTAGCTGATGTTAAAATCGTCTGAGTTGGTGGGAGTGGAAGTGTGGAATATATGTTTGTGGGACTAGCATAACGAGGTGGAAGTGATAGAGTGGATTAACCGTCGCATGAGGGGCGATAATCCATACATACGTGTGCGATCAGAATAGCACACCCGAATTTGATCGAAAGGCTGTGGGAAGCCGTTTAAAAGGAGTATTCCTTGAGAAGGGTAGAATTTAATTATTATGGAGAACACTCGGAGCGGAGTTGTTATTATTCAAGTGTAAGAGCGACTTGCGCATATAAAGATTAATGATGTTAGTATGGTATAAAAGGTCCAGAAGTGCACATTAAGTGTCACTAAATGTGAGACATTTCAAGTAAAAGTTGATGTTTAGCGGGACATAATGAGGGGTCTCTGCATACACCACTCATAGATAGAGATCGGTTGGAATAAGAGGATCAACCAGAAAATTTTGAGGCTATCGACAAATCCTATAATGGAAGAGCCCGGTAAAGTCGGTAAAGTTTTGTGGATGGATTACCATCTTCAAGACAAGATAAAGAGTTCATCCGAACATGTGGGACAAGTCGCCCAAGAATGAAGTAATTAATATTCCTTTGGGGTGATTAAATATATTTACTAGTTTACCCCAGTCTTCCTTTGAAAGGAAGGATCGCGCCGGTATGTGGTCCTACACGGTATTATTTTTTGAATCGGGATAAAAATTTTTAATTACACCTACAATATGGGATTTCAGGAAGCAGTGGGAATAACATTTCATCTTGAGTAGGATGAATCACCCCTCGCCTAGGAATAGGCGCACGGTGATTAACGATTAGTTGAGCCGCATGAAGGTAATTTTGGGATCTTGTTGATCATTTCGTTTCCATAACGGATATAACTAGCAAGTGAAGTATAGTATGGTAAATTTTCGTGGAAGCACTCGTACTTGTTTGTTGCGAACGAGGTGCTTATTGAGGTTTTGGTGTGGAAAAACCTTAATTATTCTCCCTTTGTATGTTTAGAAGTGAGCGGATAATCAGAATTTTGGATTTGGTCAAGTTAGAGTCTGATGACTATAGTGGAATTACCACAATTGTTTTAAGCTACAAGAGTATTCAGATATTCGTATGGTTTGCCTCAGAATGGGAGTTTTGTTTTTAGATAAATACGAGTAGTTATCATTTAGTGAGGTGTGGCATCCCAAGGATATTGAAATAATGGGAGTCAATGTTGTATAAGCTCGTCTTATGCGAAGGTTGTCGGATTGGAGCACAAGGTGAAGTGTCGTTAAGGAAAGTGTGAAATAAGCTTACGATGAGACAGGGACTATAGCGATTGAACGCCTTACTATGTAAATAGTTGTGTACTGATAAGGTATCCAATTTTGTTTTACTAGGTAGTCCTTACTTTCCGAATTTCTGGACGAAATTCCGTTATTAGGGGGGAAGTATGTAATACCCCATATTTTTGTGGCTTTTAAATTTAGGGATTTATTAAATTTAATTGAGGAATTAATTTAATTTTATTCGAAAAATTTGTTTTAAATATTTACTAGCGTGACGAGAGTTAGTAATTATTGGAAATTTATTGAATATTAATAGATGAGTAAAGTGATATATAAGATTGGTTTTATTAAAAATTGTCACGAGTGAATAAAATGACAATTATGGAAATTTAAGTCGGGACGCACCTGTATCGTGTCAGGACTAAATTGTGATTATTAAAAGTGAATAAAGCATAAGTCGCCTGTATGGTCATTTTGAGTGCGCCAATGTGTCCGGAAGGGTCGAGACAATCAAAATAATATACCCGAGGGTTTAGTTTGGGTCTCGGGGCGTTTTTAGTCCATATTAACATCCCGGGAGGGCGTTTTAGACATTTTGTATTTTTGGACATGGAAACCCACGAATTTTCTAAGGTTATATCAGATGTTAGGGGTTGTCTTCTAGGGTTAACATAATCAAAAACAAAGAACGACCATTGGAGAGGAAGGGTAGAAGCTTTCCAAGGAGTTCTAGGCCAAAAACTCCGTCATTCGCACCGCCGTCACCGCCAAATTGTAGATCACGCGATGAGGAACACAACCACACCAATTTCTTCCACAAATCAGAAACAAAGATTCCCATGCAAGTATCTATCTTGCTTTATTTTAGTTGATGCTTCAATTATGTTAGTCTAGGGTTGATTAGAACTAGTTTCATGAAAGAAAACATATATTGGAGACTAGAATTCACATGTTATAGAGGTAATAATAACATTCTGGAAATCTAATTCAAATGTAGAGGATATACCACGAATTATCTTTGAGTTAGGATTAGAAAATATGGAAAAAGAATTGGAAAAATTAAGTTAAAGAAAATACTACGGTTCTTGAAGTTTATGTAGATTTTACCCATTTAATCCTTATACTTGATGAATTCGGACATGTTTTACGTTTAAAATCATGTATTTAGGCATATAGTACTTGTGATGATGTTGGTTGGGAGTTTGGGAATCATATATGGAGATTTGGTTGAGGTTGGAGAGGCAAACCCGTAACCGGGTTAATGCAGTTTTTGCCATAACTGCTTGATCGATCGATCGACCCAAGAACATCGATCGATCGATGATCGATCGATCGACCCCCTTCCCTCGATCGATCGACCCCTCCTGGAAAACCGTATGTTCCCCTTATTTTGGTTTAATCCGATTAAAAGGCATAGAAACCCTTGATTATTATTGTTAGAGTATAATGAGATATAAATAGGACCAGTAGGGTCTAGATAACCCTGTTGAGTGAGAATTTAATGTAAGATGAAATAAAGGGTTAACGGGAAGTTATTCGCACCTATGATATCGAGCGTATGATAAATAAAAAATCGAGACTTGTAAGGAAGTTAGACTAAAAAGAAAATGAGAGTACCTACTGAAATTATACTTAAGGTGATAGAATACTTCGAGAGATGAGAAGTAAGTAAGGAGTAACTTATATATGAGAATAGAAGTAACGAGTCCGTTATACGAGAATCAAGTAAAATGTGCTAATAGCGGATAACTATAACTATGGGTCGTGGGCGCACCTAATTTAAAACCATGTGAATATTATATTTATATGACTATGTGATTGTGCATATATTATATATCTATGTAAAAATCGTACCCGAGCTACTTGCTATCACGAGGGTTTCCATGCCGGGATAGGCTTATCTCGATTGGACCTTTATGGGGGATAACGACTTGTACCCTAGAAGATAGTATCCTCAATTACAGGCTATCTGAGTGATAGTCAGATGGTCCTAAGAGACGTGAGGGTATATGCTGACCTCTTACGACCGAGAACTATGATTCGCCTCCATTTGTATGTGTTTTGTATTAATACAGTTCGAGAGTGATTCCGAACTAGTATTTCCCTTAGTATGAGTCATACGGGGACTTGATAGCAGAGTACGCCAGCACCATAAATTTTATGTGGGGTCCCGTTAGTATATATATTATATGTGAGACTAATATATATACATATATTTACATGGGAATTTTCTACTGTGCGTATACGTAATTAAGTAATGAATAAATGTTTCAACTCTCTTAAATGTTCGGGAACTTCATAATGGTACTGATTTGTTTTAAATAGCGTAAGGAATCTTGAAGAGATTTGTTTTCTAAACTAAATACTATCACCCTGTTATTTCTCGAGATAAAACTTTATGGAAAATAAGTGAGATAGACTTATGAGGTTTAGTAGTATGATAGACGTGCACACTAGATGAGAGGTGAGAATTCTGAAGAGAGTGTCGCATACTAGCATGGTTGTTGCATTAGCCGGTAATAATTTTAAATACATGTTAAACTAAATTTTAAATTGTTTTACAATTGGGCTCTGACCCATTTCCTGTTATCGCTTCTCTCTTGTACATATATGTATACATTACAGGTGCCCAGCCAGAGGGGCGTTATGCTTAGGTTCTTTGGATTGGACGTGCTGCAGCTTATGTGGGAGTTGCAGGACATTTCTTAGACGACCTCGTTGTTTATTCCACTCTTATTTCAACTCTAATTAGTTTGGGGCATGTGTCGTCCGTTTCCTTATCCACTTGGATTGTCAGAGATGATTTTCATTTATCTTTAGTACTTTGTACTCATGGGATTTTAATTACTGTCAGGATGGTTTCATTTGTAATTATTAAACTTGGTATTGGTTTATTTGAATGGTTAAATTCTTGGGTGTTTATTACCAACCTTAATATTTGTGTGATTTCTTAAACTGTTAATTATTAAAGGTTTTCATATCTGGATTTAATAAAATGGAAATAAATGGTTTAAATGGTTTTGACACTTAGCTTAATTATTTAGGGTGTTTAAATTGAAAATTTCAAATTACGACAGTGATGCTAAGAATGAACCAACTGTTCACCTTGATTTAAATTTAATAAAGGACTGATAACCTGGTATTTAATTAGGCAGGGTGTCACATGAGTGAACCATGCAGAGTGTCAGCCCCAATGTCTGTAAATTGAACAATTTCCCGGAGTCACCTTCCTCAGAATCTTCGATATCTTTGATGAGTAGTTGTACACAGTTTTGGGAACTTTCAGCCCATGGTTAGCTATCTTTGGAAAAAGATCTCCATTCCAGGCTTCATCTTCTTGTCTGTATGGTTATACCATGGTTCCGAAAAGCCGTAAAAGGGGAAGTCTTCACCCTCTTTGATGAATCGTCCATTCAAGGAGTCACCTGGGATAGTCTGGACGCAGTCTAGTCCTCTCTTTGGTCGAGACTGGTGAATCATTCAGAGCTCTTGTTCTGATGGTCGATACCCCAAACCATAAGGAGGGAAAGATTTCTTCAGTTTAATAGGCTCAAGTATCCCTTATTGTCTTTGTCCTAGCCCCAGTCCGGGCATGAAGTGCATGTTTTCGAACATCTGAATCACATTGACGTTGCCATGAGGGTTGTATTTTATAAAAACCCTTTCTTTGAAGTCGTCCCCTTCCGGGAGTAGAAGTGGCTCAACTCAGAATCCTGATAGGAGCATATCATTTGACCCGTATTGTATCTCAAGGATTGGACTGCTAGTACTTGCTCCCTCGACATTGTCGTCGTCGCCCAAAATGGTGATGACTCATCCATTGGTGAAGAAATTCAATTTATGATGGAGCGAGGAAGACACACCCTTGATACTGTGGAGCTAAGGTCATCCTAGCAACAAGTTGAAACAAGCTGAGATGTCAATAACTTAGAATTCGACGACAGGATTTCTAGGGCCAACCCCTATTACAAGCTTTATGGATCCCATCACCTACCGATGGGTATTATCGTAGGTGCGTACAACAGCGAAGGTTGGAGCGAGGTCACTTTCTTTCAGGCCTAAACATCTGAAGGTTCTTAGTGGGCAAACATTCAGGGTGGATCCATTATCGACAAGAGAGAGTGGTAAGATTTTTCTCATAACTTCGACGGAGATGTTGAGTGCATGATTGTGGTTTGGCCCAATATTAGGGATTTCTTCTTCGAAAAAGGATAGCATTCGGGTAGAGGTCAAGGATCCAACCAAATTTACCGCTTCTTTCGGTGTGGTAGAGGGAGGAACTGTCTCTAGTGAGCAACTTGATCAAAGCATTTCTGGGCAGCTGAGAACACATGAAAAGCCCCCATAGAGTGATGCTAGCTTGAGTTTTCTTTAGTTGATTGAGGATCTTGCTTTCCTCGATGGTCATTTCTGGCATAGGATGGTTTTCAATGCTCTTCCCTTTGTCATTGGCTGGTAGTAATCTTGGGATCTAGTAATGCCTCCCTGATCTGGTCATGTGATTTACTAAAGAAGGGAAGAACATGAATCCCGTTTCCTCGTCAATCTTAAGTTATTCTACTGCCTTGTTTATTTCTCCAAGGAGTTCTTTGAATGATATCGCCCCACACATGTCGGCTACCATGCCAGTTTTCTCTGAAGCTTGCTCTTCATTCGAATCTTCGAACTCTTCCCCCCATCCGGTGGCAACAATTCTATCTTTCCATGAAAAGTCAATGCATTCCACAACTTCGACAGCTTCTTCATACAGGCCTTCCCATTCTGTGGGGATATGTGAGGGTGAAAGGACCATGCGCCCTTGTAATTTCAGAGTATTAACTAACTCGGTTATACTAAAGATATCATTGGTCTGCCTGAATAATTCTGCCATAATTTGGATGACATCATCTAGTCTAACTTCATTGGTCGGTACTACCTAACGATCTAATTATCGGGCCCATTTTCTTGCTTGCAAGAACAGCATGTTAAACCTCTGGCAATTAATGATCATCTATGAGGGCAATTTCAGCCCGAACTCTAGGAGTTGGTTTAACACTTCTGATAATTCCATACCTCCATTTTCAGAACAGGTATGGACATCAATGCATGCTCTGCTAAGGAGTGACAGCGTCTGATTAGCGAGGCTAGTAGGGTGTAGGAGGAAATATGGGTAGGTTTGGAGAGTTTTAGGAGAGTATATGGGTGTGATTTGTGTTGAGGGATCAAATTCTGGGTTTTCTTCTAAGAAGATGGAATTTGCACGATTTGGGAGTGGGTTATGAATAGTGTTTGGCTTAGGATTGGCTGGTGGGGCGATGGTAAACCGGTCAATTAGACCTTGGATTATAGTTCGAAGGTGAAAGCATTGGTCGGTGGTTTGGCCAGCAGTTTGGTGAAAGGCGCAATAAGCATCTACCTTGAAGTTTCTTGGGAGTGGATTTGGCAAAGAATGGGGATCCAAGGGTTTGACAAGGTTTCGGCTTAATTGGGCCTGATAAACTTTGGAGAAGGGAGCATGGAGCTCGGTGTATTTCTTTCGGACGGAACAGGGCGGCTTTCTGGTGCTTATGATGTGGTTGGTTGAGAGATGTTATTGATGGTTGAGACTGGAGCACTGATAGGTTTGTCATATTTTCTGGGGGTGAACTGTCCGTACACCTTCTTCGGTTCAATTTCTATTTTAGACATACCCTCCTCGATTTCTACTCCTTCTTCTCTGAGATCTCGGAAGTGAGGATAGTATTATCCTCCCATGGTTACTCAAACATGGGGTAAGAAGTTCTTCTTCACTATGTTGACTTGTTCTTCCTCGAAAGGCAGATTGGTCATGGTAGCTGCTTTTTCCCTCCATCGGACTATGAAGTTACTGACTGATTCCCCAGAGTTCTATTTGAGCAGCTCTTAATAACGACGGGTGACCTCAGGCTCTTCGTTATACTTATATTGCGACATGAATTCTCGAGCCACATCCTCCCAGCTATGGATTCTAGACTCTTTGAGAGATAAAAAGCATCAGAGGGTGCTATCCTTCAAAGTTTGATATAACATTTGGGACATCACTTATTCAGAAGCCCCTAGTAGAGTCATGGAATGGTGATAACTACGGAGATGAACAATCGGGGGTCAACTTCCTCTGAATTTCTCGATATTTGGCATCTTGAACTACTCGGGTAACCTCGCCTTAGGATAAGGAGACATGTGGGTGTAGTCCATGTAATTCCCAGAGATTCTGACTTGGTCAAACTTCATAGTGAGCATCTTGAGGTCTTCTTTGACCTTGTTCAACTCCTCCTATTTTGGATCAATGATCATAGGCAAGTTGGCCCCATGCTGGGCAAGGTTTGGCATCAAAAGTTAGGCAGGAGGCGGCCCATTAACAAGAGGGGCATGTGGAGCGTGCTGATATTCTTCCAGAACCCAAATAGGCTCGGGTGGACCCATAGCACGAGGGAGCAGGTCCTCGGGCTCTTGAGGAATGGGAACCTGCTTTCGTTGCATCTCTCGGACCTCAGTTTGGAGGCTGTCAATCTTGGACACGAGCTGAGCTAGGACTTCTGCCAGATCCGGCTGCATAATGGGTACTTGATTTGTGTTCTCCATGGAAAGCGGATAGATACCAGACTCGGAAGAAGTAGCAGGGGAACGTACAGAACTCCGAGGTGATTTGACTGAAGACCGAAGCCAATAAAGATCCAGGCCAAGAGCATGCGATCTACCTGAGAAGGCGCAAAATGGGATTTATTTTTGGGAAAAAGAATGAAAATATTTTTGACATATTTTTTAGATTGGAAGATAAAATATTTTTGGCTTTTTGATAAAGAGAGGAGAAATGTTTTTGGATTTTTGATAAAGACGGGAGAAATGTTTTTGAATTTTTGATAAAGAAAGGAATTTTTTTTGGAGACGGTCTCAGCATGATTATTATGATTATTATGTTCTCACTTGTATTAAATTCTCCTAAATGCAAAATGAAATACCGGACGGGACCCGAGCCTGGAAAGATTCGGTTTGTAATATATGGAAATCTATGGCTAGACTTGTGACCAGGCTTACAGACAGGGTCCCATTTTATAAATGCATGAAAATTTAGGCGGCAGGCCGACCCGAAATTCGGCTGAGTTTCGGGTTGAAACTGGCAATCTAATATGTATGTCCTAGGATTCACACCTATATGCGGGTATGCAGTTGGTTGGGTGAATTGGAAAGGGTTCCCCCTTTGGCGTGACTTCCACGATATACGTCTTGCTCTCGCAGGCAATCGGTACGTGTGGACAAGCCATTTGATATACCTGAGTGTACGTGAATTGCTTCACCATATACCTAGTGGGGATGGTACGTGTGTGATCGAATTCGATATACTTGGCGTACGTGAATGAGTTCCCTGTGATATACCTCTCGTCGTGACTTCGGTCAAGCGGTATGGTACGGGGGAATCGTTAGATATACGTCGAAGGTACTTGGCAAATGGAAGGTGAGAGTCATATAGCTTAGGCTAACTGCGCCCTGTCGGACCAGCGCCCATCACGAAGTGACCCTCCAGTTACTGGACAAAATTTGGTCAATCAAAATGCTCTTTGGTGATGTCGTGTGAATCATGCATGCTTATCTTATTAGTATCTTATGAGAATGTCTTTCTTGATCATGCCAAACAAGGAGAAAAGTACAAGTATCAATGGTACATGAAGTATGGATGGGTGATGCGTACAACACATGGGTATATGTGATCCTAGGTGCACGTGGTGCAAAGTGTACATGGAGAATTTTCTATAAGTGTGTGAATAGAAGCATAAGTATGGGGGACACATGGAAAAAGGGAACATGCAAAAATGGGGGAAAATATAAACAAACATAACATTCATGTAAATAGAGTCTAGCCCTCAAAATCATATCCCCAGTGGAGTCGCCAGTGTGGCCATCCTCGATCCTCGCTGCGAGCGAGTAGAGTGAGGATCCTAGGTCCCGCGCGACCCTCTCGGGAGCACTTCGATCGGCGTCATTGATGAGGTGAAAAATATAGAGAGATGGAGTCGCCAGTCTATTTTACTCAAAATAGACAAAAGAAAGGGAGCCATATCCCGAAGGGCAGCTTCCAAGGATATACTGATACATACGAAACCAAAATGATTCGAGAAGGCTCCGGAGGCTAAGTTACGAAATGGGAAGGTATTAGGCACCCATTCCTCCCTTACGATCTCTCATGGGTTTTGCTATTTCCCTTCATTTTCCCCGTGATATGTGTACATGTGTATATATAGTGGAGATAGGAATCCTCGGCTTGTATCATGGGAGAGATAAAGCGAGTCATTTGTAGGAAGGTTCATAGAAATAATATTAGAAAATAGGATTTACGCGATTATCCTTGCATTGATCGTTATAATGGAACGATAACGTATGTGGAATAATACGTCGCTAAGATCAAATATATATATATATATATATATATATATATATATATATATATATATATATAGAATCTAAGAGAATTGAAAAAAATAGAAGATGAGAGAAAAAGGGAGAATAGGACTTAAGTCTGAGGTTTTACCCCGAGACGCCTACGTAGCCTGTAGAGGCATCAAAGTCAACGTAGTTCGCATGCAAAACGAGGGGTGGGGTTTATCCCATAAATTCAACTAGGGACTTCTCTTATTTGTATGTGTGTGTCAAAAAGTGTTTTAGTTGTGAGAAAAGTGTGAGAATTCCCATTTGGAATTTATGAGCAAACCCTCTTTTTCTTGTTTTTTGGGTTTTTTTATTTGCATGGAAATAAGTGATATGAAATAATACTAAGTAAAAAGTATATTAGGATATGTGAGATGAGAGAATAAAAGCGCTCAATAATAAAACAAATTAAAGTGAATTTATGATAATTTAAGGAGAGAATTGAGAAAATTGGACCTTCTTGAATATCTTGAGTGTTGAAGAGAAGCCCTTGCACTTGGATGATGATGGAGGGTAATGAACTCACCAAGTTTGATGAAAAGGATGATGAAAAGTGAAGGTTGGAAATGGATTTGGATGTGGAAATCACGCTGACTTCGAGAGAGGTTTTCTGGGTTTGCTGGGAGTGATGTTTATCTGATCTGGGCTTTTCTGCAATGAGGTCAATGCCTCATTTTTATAGGTCCAGGGCATTTCCGATCGGCATAGCCCAGGTATTTCTAATCGGTAGGTGTGTTTAGGCACACTGTCGATAGGCAGGGTCTGGGACCTGCCGTTTGGCAGTGTCTTTCAGGCCTTTTTAGAAAATTGATTGCTAAGCGCAAACCGTTGATCCGAATCGTGCATGGGGCAGACCATTGTAAATCCAATTCAGAGACCTTAAAAATTCATTGGACTACTCTCGGGTTCAGGAGTTGACTTTGGGTTAAAAGTGGTTCGAAAGCGCTCGTCGGTCCTTTGGACGGGAAAACTTCGGACGCAAATGGATCGTTCGTCCGCATGGTAAATCAGAATTGCACATGGGGCAGACCGTTGGAAAGGTTAGGAGATGTACTTAGACATTCCAAAGAGTTTGATCCGGTTCAGGGAGTTGACTTTGGTCCACTGGTCCCTGGAAGCATATGGTGACCTCTCGGAGTAAAACGGATCGTTCGTCCGTATCATAAGTCAGAATCACGTATGGAGCGAACCATTGGAAAGGGGTTTAGTGCCCTTTGAATATTCATTCAGTCTCGATCGAGCTGAAGAGTTGACTTAGGTAAAACGAAGCCCGGGAGCTCCCGGTGGCCTCTAGATCAAGTTTTTGGGGGAAACGGATCGTTCGTCCGCATGGTAAGTCAGAATCGCCCACGGGATAGACCGTTGGAAAGGTGTTTCAGTGCCCTTTGAAGATTCATTCAGTCTCGATTGAGATGAAGAGTTTGACTTTTGGTCAAACAGGGCCTAGGAGCATCCGATGGCCTCTAGGTCGGTACTCGCGATATGACCTGGGTTTGCAGTGATGAAGGGAGGTGCTAGGGACCTAAGGAGAGTTTAGGGGGTAATAGAATGGGGTTTCTACACACCTCATCACATCAATGTCTAAGGGATAGGAGTAATTGATATGCCCTAGTGTACCCTCGTCCAGACCTGGATCCACATCCACCATAGCAGACTAGAGTCAGGTTGTTCAAAATAAATAATTATAGCTCGGTTGTGAACCCGACTTGAGTCATCCCAGCATTGGCCTCATCTAATGACTTCAGTCAACATGGTTCAATATAAAAAACCTTATAGAATGTGTAACCTCGGCCTCGTCCCTACCCTATCAGATGATGAGGACCTACCCAAGTCAGCAATTCATTACCAGTAATGGTCCCATTGGGGAGCCAACCCATCTTCTCGGCCTAGACAACGTGACCGACCATACCACCTGATAGAGCGCGTGGGATGGAAAACGCGTGGAACAATGCGCGTGGGCTGCAAGACCATGTGGGAGAAACCGTTATGGCCAAATCTCCCCCACACGTAAGGGAATATTTTATCATCATGACCTACAGTGACAGAGACAGTTGGCTCATCCTCATTCTCTAGGAACATTCTATGCATGCATATTACATGCTTGGGGGTACACTACACCCCCAAAGCACTATAAATACTTATCTTCTACATCATGGTAGAGGATCGATTATTCTCAACCCTACTAGAAATATATCAAAATACTCAGTAGAGAGAGAAAAGCTTGAGTGTTGCATTTACAGGCCATTAGTGCCCTTATTATAGTGAAAACCACCATTCACACTGCACAGTGGACGTAAACTCTGACCGAACCACTTATAACTAGTGTTATTTTCTTCTTTGCCTCATCTCTTTCTATATTTTTATACCTGTTATTACACCATTGTTGTGTTTCTTTTAACTTAATTATCATACTTTTTTGGTGATACGAATTCTAGTATCATCAATTACTTTTAGATAAATATTATGTATCTTTTCTACCATCACACAAAAGTAGAATAATCACACTTATATATATATATATATATATATATATATAATAACAGCATCCCCAAAATGGCCATCGCGATGCATGCATACTCTAGTATCAAGTCTATGTACCTCCCGTACTAAATAAAAGGTCTATCTTTTCAAAATGGCACATTGAACCATAAATCAAATAAACACATATTGGAGGCGAACATAGTCCTAAGCCTTTGGGCTACGAACATACCTAACGCACCCAAATGACCGGTAAACACTATCATACACACAAATAATGCTCCACCCTAAGTCCTATGCTCTGGGCACACATCTATACCATGCTGGCATCGCCAAAGTGGGATCTCCCACTGCGCAAAACCTCCCGTGATAGCAGACAACGTAGGTATACTCACCCACATAATAAAGCACACAATAGGCATACACATAACCTATCATTATCTTCAATCTAGGTGTACACGCAACCTATAAATATATCCAGTACATAGTATATATTTCTCGAAGACCCAACGTACTAACGATTCACACTTATTATGCTTTTCGTATTTTTCGAGTATCACTCACTACCTGAAGGGTCCTAGTTATCTCTTAAGTAATTTCAGTGTTAAAATCACTAATCTACTAGTATCAATATTAGGTTATCATTTACACTTTCTGTAACCCAATTTGTAAATTCCCGATACGTAACATATCCCAACCTTTAATTATAGGTCTACTGGTATTATTTAAGTTCTAATATAATTAATAAACCATCATCAAATTTCCCCATAATTAGTGGTAAAGAAAACCTCACATATAAACAAAGTTTCATATTTCAGTAGCAGTCGATCGATCGATCGACATTCATGGGTCGATCAATCGATACCTGCTTTGACATCATTCTTCAACGTATTTCTTTCATGTTTAACCCATTAAAACTCCATGAAACCTTCCTAAACTCCCATATAAAGTAACCAAGCATCAAACATGTGTATATAGATGAATTCTAGCATATATTTCACATCAAATTTTCAAATAATCTAACCATAAACAGATTTAATCTCTATAAATCATAAAACCCTAGTTTTAATATTATCCATTCATATTCATCAAGATTTCTAGATTTATTTTGATTTAATCAACATACAATCTCATATTTCATACCACAATCATAAATGAATAATATCTAGCATGAGTTTTGTCGCAAAACATGAATTGGTTCTACATACAATTCCAAGATGTCATTCTTTTATGCAACTTCAACCCTTCACTATCATGGGTATTATAACACGCTCAATAGATTGCAAGATAAACACTTGCCTTATGTTTGTAGGTCTTATTTTCATTATTTTTTGATGGAGTTGTTGTTTCCTTGCTCCGATATATATTCCGGCGATGTCGTTGGTGGAAAAAGGTGTAGAATGCCTTAAGGCTCCTCTCTTCTTCCTCTCATATGGCCTCCCCTCTCTCCCAAGTATTGTAACCCTAGACTCTATCACAATGTGGCTGAAATGACACTTATAATTTTGGAGATTTTCCAGCACTAAACTTCCAAATGACCAAAACGCCCTTACGTGGTGCCGAGTTGGTATAAAAATACCCCGGGACCCAATTAATACACTCAGAGTACTCTATTCCGCCTATTTTGGCCCATTCGGAATCAATCGTGACTCCAAAATTTCCATTCGAGTCACTCTACATAAATTTCCTATCTCGACCATTACCACATAGCCCACACCCACCTCCTGGTTGAGATATAACATAGTCCCATCGATATTACTCGCTACGATGTATAATAATTATCACATGTTATTTACTACACACTTAGTAAGTTTATCCCATAAATATTAATCATAATCTCTCCCGATCAATATTTAATAACACACAATATTTTATTTTAATTAAATTACAGCACATGTCTAATTTAAAAATAATCGAATTAATTAAATTCTAAATATTCAGAATTACAGGGTGTTACATACTTCCCCCCTTATAAAGGAATTTCATCCTCGAAATTCGAACGTACCTGTAGTAGATAGCTCTAAATACTTCTCTTGTATCTCATTCTCCCGCTCCCACATCGACTCCTCTACATTATGGTTCCCCCACTGAACTCGAACCAAGGGCCCCACCTTAGACAACATTAACTATCACGTACGAGGAATTTTCTAGCATAAAGGCTCCATCCCAACACCGTTTTTCTTCAAAGTATTCTAGAGTTATCTAGTATTGCTAGCATGTTGTGGAATAGTGTAGGATTTTCTAGAGTAATATGGAGCATGCATGTAAAGTATAGAATATTCTAAAATAGTAAGGAAATATATAGCCTTCTGGAATATTCCCATAAGGAAGTGGAACATTCTCGAGAATAAATCTAGTCCATTGGTGTATTTTAATCTCAACTGTCCTTAAAGGAGGTGGGATGCCTATAAATAGTTGGGGAGGTAATTTAGCCAAACCATCTAAGACAAGCATTGTAATCTATTCTCAAGTAATACAAATACCTGTTCTTTGTGTTCTACTTGTTCCATTCTTCTCCCTTCTCTAGCACTTTTACTATAACTTTGCTACATTGCTAGGCTTACTTAGTAGCTCATCGGTCATTGGAGTGATAAGTGTTGCATGAAGGGGTAGCTAAAGTCTATCCCCATGACAAGTGGTATCAAATAATGTCGTGAATTGAGTGTAACACGATTGAGGGTTTAGAATATAGCTAACGAATCAGAAATGACTCATGTTGAGGGTAAGCACCAAGGACGTGAGAAGGAATGAACGGATGTTGTCAAAAAGCACCGAGGCAAGTCCAAGGATGCAAGAACCAACTATGTGGAAAGGATACACGAAATTGAGGGAACCCTATCCAAAATAACCCAAGATATAGGATTAATCTATGGCCATCTCGATGAGCTAGAGGAGAAAGATGTAGCTATGCATGACGAGATTAAAGGCTTGGTGAACCAGCTAGGTGGAGACCTTCGACAAGCTCTCCAAGAACTACGTGATGATATTCTTGTTCTAATAGTAAGGATAAAGGCACAATTCGAGGGGGGCAATTAACGACCTCAAACAACAAGTTTACGAGGTACGTGCCGACATCTCTCTTTGAAGAAGGCTTACTTAAACACTATGTCGGTTGTATGCCCAACCCCAGTAGTGGACATTCCTACGCCGAAGTCATATGATGGTACTAGGAATTATAGAGATTTGCAAAATTTCCTTTGGGGTATGGATCAATACTTTGAAGCCACAGGTGTTGCCGAAAATTCTAAGATTCACACGGCTACACTTTACCTTATTGACACGGCTGCCTTATGGTGGAGACGAAAGTATGGTGATATTGGTAAAGGCTTATGTGCTATGAATACTTGGGTTGATTTCAAAAGATAAATCAAACATATATTTTATCCTAAAAATGTAAGAGATGAGGCTTGTGGTAGGTTATGACGACTCAAGCAAATGGGGACGATAACGGAGGACATCAACAAATTCATCATCGTCACCCTAGAGATCCCTGACTTGTTAGACAAATATTCTTACTTCTACTTTGTTGATGGCTTATAGTATTGGGACAAGACAGAGTTGAATAGGCGTGGAGTACGTGACTTCACCACTGCTATAGTCGAAGCAGACATTTATCGATTATGGCATAGGGAAGGGGAAGCCTAACCGAGATGCTTAGCCACCAAAGATCAAGATGGATGACGATAGAAAAGGTGGGGGAGATATACATCCTAATTCCAATACAGGAACACGAGGCCCACCCCCGAGTAAGGATGGGAAATATTATAACAATCAAGAGGGGAAGCAACCCAAACATGGGTCCTGCATAATATGTGATGGGGCGCATTGGGCTAGATTTTGTCCAAAGAAAAAGGCCCTTAATGCCATTATGGCTAAGTATGAGCATGCCGAAGAATTGCAAAAGAAACATGATTATGAGGAAACACAAGTTATGGGTTCACTCTGGGTTCTCAATGCTATGAAAGCTAAGGAAGGGATCGGGGCACCTAAGTGTCACAACAATGGACTTATGTACATGGATGCTACTATCGATGGGTGTCCTACGTGAGCACTAGTCAACATGGTTGCATCACATAACTTTATCTCCATCGAGGAAGCGAAGAGGTTAGGCCTCAATACAACTAAGGAAGGAGGAAGGATCAAATCAGTAAATGCTACTGCCAAGCCTATACATTGAGAAGAACATGTGTGAGCACAAGTATTACAGGTTGGCATGGAATGGTCGACTACATAGTGGTTCCCATGGATGATTTTATGGTCATCCTAGGAATGGAGTTCCTAAAGAAGGCAAATGCATTAGTGTTGCCCAGTGCTGCCTCGATATGCATCATGGAAAATGGGACTCCATGAATGGTTCCAACATCACCTGGGAGTAAAAGTTGGATGAAGACAATGTCAGCCATGCAAGTTTTGGAGAATGTGTCCAACAACAAGAGATATGAGAGACATCGAATGTCAAGATGCACGAATTAGGTGCAACGAGGGTGTTGCACAAATTTGGTGGGGGAGGATGTCACGTACCAAGAATTTTCTGCAATTTTCTAGCATAAAGGCTCCATCCCTATACTATTTTTCTTCGGAATATTCTAGAGTTATCTAGTATTGTCTAGCACGTTATGGAATGGTGTAGGATTTTCTAGAGTAATATAGACCATTCATGTAATGTATATAATATTCTAAAGTAGCAAGTAAATATGTAGCCATCTAAAATATTCCCATAAGGAGGTGGGAACATTCTGGAGAATAAACCTAGTCCATTGGTGTATTTTATTCTCCATCGTCCATTAAGGAGGTGGGATTCTTATAAATAGTTGGGGAGGTCATTTAGCTAAACCATCCAAGCCAAGCATTGTAATCTATTCTCAAGTAATACAAATACTTGTTCTTTGTGTTCTACTTGTTCCATTCTTCTCCCTTCTCTATCACTTTTGTTATAACTTTTCTAGATTGGTAGGCTTACTTAGTAGCTCATCGGTCATTAGAGTGCTAAGTGCCACACGGAGGAGTAGCTAAAGTTTAACCCCATGAAATTATGCTCACTACAATAAAGTATAGAAACTAGTCTCTCATCATAGGAAATATCTCGCTGTAATTCTATCTCCACTAATAGAACATGCCAAAAAGACCCCTCGCTCCTCTGGTACCTCTTCAGCGACGACACATGGAACACATCGTGAATCCGTTGTAAGTACTCTGGTAAGCGCAACATATATACAATTGTTCCCACCCTCTAAATAATAAGAAAAAGTCCCACATATCTCGGTGATAGCTTCCCTTTCCTTTCGAACCTCATGACTCCTTTCATAGGAGACACCGTACCAAAACGTGATCATGAATATCTAACTCTATGTGTCTCCTGTATGCATCGACGTAACACTTCTACCTATCCCGAGCTATAAGGATGCGCTCCCAAATCAACTCAATCTCGGTAGTCCTATCCTGAATCATCTCTAGACCTAACAATTTGGTGTACCCCACATCTAACCAGCAAGCGGTTGAACGACACGGACCTCCATATAATGCCTCACATGGTGCCACGCCGATGGTGAACTGGTAAGAGTTATTATAAGAAAATTCCACTAATGGAAGTTACTACTCCCATCCTCCCCCGAAGTCGAGTATACACATTCTCAGCATATCCTCTAACATCTAATTTACTCGCTTCGTCTTCCCATCCGTCTATGGGTGATACACGGCACTCAAATGAAAATTTATGCCCATAGCCTCCAAAAAACTCTACCAAAAATGGGACATGAAAATCTTATCCCGATCCAACATGAGTTAATCGGAACCCCGTACAGCCACACTATCTCTGCGATAAATAACTGTGCATACTGCCTCGTCTCAAAATCTGTACAAACTGATAGAAAATAAGACACTTTAGTCAAACGATCCATTATCACCCAGATGGAGTCTTGACCTATCTGCGATGTCGGTAAACTAGTAATGAAATCTATAGAGATACTCTCCCACTTCCACACTGGGACCTCTAGTGGACGCAACATCCTTATCGGTATCTGGTGGTCTACCTTCACTAGGTGACAGGTAACACACCTCGAGACAAACTCTGCTATGTCCCGTTTCATCCCTGACCACTAGTACTGCCTACACATATCATGATACATCTTTCCCCATCGGGATATACTATAAACGTCGACCCGTGAGACTCTATCATCACTACGTGTCTCAAATACTCATCCTCTAGAACAACGAGTCTCCCATTGAAGCGTAAGTCTCCCTTATAGCTAATTGAATAGTACTCTGCCCCCTCTGCTAGTAGTTGGCATACTTTGTCCTAGAAAACTGATCCCCAACTTTTACTTTCACCCCCGCATAAAAATCTCTGAAGTGAGAGCTAACGTGAACATACAAGCTTTGGAGATATCATCATCATATCATAGCTCCCCCCACTTCACCTTCCAAACCTCTTCTATCTCCCTAGTAGGCCGTCAGAGCAACGCATTTTCCACCATGTTATCCTACCCAGGATGATACTGAATATCATACTAATATTCCTTCATGAACTCTAACCATATCTTTTGCCTCATGTTTAGATCCTTCCGCGTGAATAGATGCTGAAGTGATTTATGATCCGTGAACAAGATAAACTACTCTCCAGAAGGTAATGCTACAAAGTCCTCAAGTCAAACACAACCGCTGCTAACTCAAGGTCACGTGTGGGGTAATTCTTCTCATGGAGCTTAAGCTTGTTAGATGTATAATATATAACCCTCTCCTCCTTCTATAATAGACCCCCAAGTCCTTGTAAAGATACATTTGTATAAACACGTTACTCCACTCCTCCCTTAGGCAATGCGAGCACAGGTGCTAATATCAATTTATCATTTAGCTCATCGAAAGCCAACTGATAGTGGTCATCCCAAATAAACGGCACCCCATTAGGAGTCAGATTCATCAATGGACTCGCAATCTTCGATAAACCCCTAATAAAGAGATGATAGTATCCGTCCAACCCCAGGAAGCTATGAACCTAGGTCGGTATCATGGGCCGAACTCACTTCTGCACCATTAATACCTTACTCGGATTAACAACAACGCCCCCGTTGGACGTAATGTGGCCCAAAACTGCACCTCCCATTACCAAAATCCACACTTTTAAAATTTGGCATACAACTGATGGTCCTGTAACATCTATAAAACCATACACAAATGCTTTATGTGATCATCCTCAGAATAGGAGTATACCATAATATCGTCTATGAATATGATCACAAAGTGATTAAGAAACTCTCTGAAGACTGGATTGATAATATCCAGGAACACTTCCAGTGCATTCGTTAACCCAAATGTAATCACCCTAAACTCATATAATCTATACCATGTTTGAAAATCCGCCTTAGGAACGTCCTCTCTAATGCTCAACTGATGATATCCCATTCTTAAATTTATCTTGAAAAGTCATCGATCCGAGGCAACAGATACTTATTCTGAATTGTGACCTTGTTCAACCCCCAATAATCAATACACAGACAAAGAGGCCCATCCTTCTTATTGAGAAACAACACTGGTGCGCCTCACGATGATGTACTCCATCAAATGAAACCCTTCTCTAGAATTTATTAAATTTTCTCCCTCAACTCTCGCACCTATGAAAGAGCCATGCGATATTGTGCTCGGGCAATTTGCCTTGTACCTGACACTAAGTCAATGAAAAACTCAATCTCTCTACTAGGTGGAAACCTAGGTATCTCCTAGAGCACATCCTTGAACTCCCTCACTACTAGAATCGAATCTAAAGAGACAACCACCTTTTGTGAGGCCTCCTACTCAATATTTTATAGGTGTGTTCTTGACCCTCCCTCGGGAAGAGGCATTTCCACAGGGAACATTTTATGTCCCTAAATAGAAAACATAATGGTTCTCCCGAATCAATCAACCATCGCCATGTAACCTATTAACCAGTCCATGCCCAAGATGACATCATAACCCTCCATATCTAACACTAGAAGGTCTGTGGCTAAATATAGTCTCCTAACATCAATATCTACACCCCAACTGATCGAGTGTATAAGCAACCCACTACCCAAGGCTGACTCAACATACATAAGGAGATTGTCAGCTATCTCAAATAGACTGATAGCGCGTGCAAATAGGGTAGCTATAAATGAATGTGACGCCACTTTATTAAAAAAAAATCTCCTACCCTCAAGCCCATGAATTGGAAGCATACTGGTGGCACTTGTGGTGCCTACGATAAGACTACATCTCTAACGTTATAGACATGTCCACACTATAACTTCCCCTTCTACGGTGGGATTGGTGGGGCTGGTGCGGCAAGGGATAATTGCTCCTTTTTTCCCTACTGGGCACCCTATAGTGGTGCTCTATCACGTGGTGGTACTCTACCCCATAGTGGGTAGTCTCTCCTCTTGTTATTCTTTTGTCCATAAGTAAAGAAACAACCTAAAAAGTTTCCCTGGCTCTAGAACTAATGGACCTGTTGATTCTGTCCCTGATGCTGGCCCTACTGGCCTCTCCCATTGTTCCCTTGGCCCTAGAGGCTCTAAATAAGTTGTTATTCCTGCTGAGGACCCTGATGTCCCTGCCTAAATCCCCTACCCTCGGGTCGATAACCCCCCAATATGAATTTTTTGGCCGAATCCACCTACTGGTAATCTTTCCTCTTGTGCCTACTCATCTGATATTGCGGTGCCCCACTAGCACCGTTCGCTCCAGCCTTGCCCGACTGGCTAGGTGACCCCCTCTCTTCCTTTCTTTCAGGTGAAAGCGATGATTCTAATAATGAAGAAGTACAACATTGAAAATCTCATTATAAGTCTTCAATGTTGGGTTTCCAATCAAATGTTGCCTAATCCTATAGGCGAGTCCATCCATTAACTTCAACATTTTCCTCTCCTCGTTTTTCACCTCGTCAGGCACAAAATTTGCCAGATGGGTGAATTCTTCCTCATACTCTACTACATAATGGTCACCTTGAACCACCTCATTAAACTTCTTCTGCATCTCTATCTCAACAGCCGATGGGGAGTACTTGCGGTCAAACTGCACCCATAACTCAATAATAGGCATAACATGTCTCTCCTCATAAGTGGTAATGGACTCCCACCACTGTAAAATTACTCCCACGAGCTAAAATGTGTCCAACAATTTATTTTGAATGTCACTACACTCAACCATACGAAGGTGGTGCTAAATGTATTTCTTCTACTAACATGCAAGGATCACATTAGAACTACCCTGAAACTTTGGTGGGTGGCCTTTCTGGAAAGCCTCCCTCACTCTCTGCCAATCATTCTGCCCCGAATGGGACTGGACCATCTGTGCCATTAGCTGTTGTGGCTAGGACTGGGGAAAATGAAGTGCCATGGAAGTCATAACAATATTAACTCCCTGTGCCACAATAACTACCACCTCTGCGATCGTCACTATCCCTTGCGGGGGTTGTGGCTGTGGTACATGAGACTCCTATTGAGCATACCCCTCTTCGGCTCTCGCCGCTGCCCTAGCCGATCATCCTCTCTTGGGTGGCATCTTAAATCAGATTAAATTATACAAATTCATAGTCAATACAAAAATAATAGCAGAAGAATGAAATCTCAAATACGTAAAAGTGAATGCAACAGTCCTAATAATATGACTCGATATTAACTAACGTTATGATGGAATTGTAATAAGCAGCACAGATCTCATGGAATCTAGAACCTGATATTCTGATACCATCTATGACACCCCACTTATTTTAATCATGGGTGATCAGTCATTTACTAAAATAAACAGGAATCTCATTTGGTTCATTCTAAACATCACTGTCGAAACTTTCTAAATTACTAACCACCTATGTTAAATTAAGCACGTGCCAAATTTTATCTCTCATTAACATACACTAATATGCAAAAACAAATAGGATATAAACGTCCGTACAATAATAGAAATCTGAAACATTGCAGGATAATATAGATTAAAGAAAAATGTCGAATAAACCATCAGCTCTAAAACCAACATCCAAATCATAAGTCTAATTGAAATAAAAATGAATCTAACTATAGAATCTGATAAATAAATCTGAAATAAATGTCTAAACTAAATGGGCAACATGCCCAACTGAAATAACTAATCATGAATCCTAATATAGGAATGAAATAACTAAAGTGTCTACGCAAGTCCTGCATGCCTCCACAAGTGCTGCAACTACACATCCTTGGAATGAATCATCATGCTTAGCATCCCTATGGTTGGAAACCGAAAAGTTTTTGGAAAATAGATTTGATAGGGTTCAGAGCCCAAAACCATTAAAAACATTTAGCATGTATTTAAATTGTAGTTACAAATAGTTATTAGATACACACGTTAGCTTCACATACTCTCTTGAGTTCCTCACCTCTCAACTATGGTTCACACTTAACGTCTCCTATTTTACCAACCTAGTTATGCTACCCAACCAAACTAGACATAATAAGTTCCTAAATAACCATAACAAGTTTATCTCACCCGTACCACCCATATGATACGCTACCGTAAAACCAATAATTAATATTAACCAAATATTATAATTGGACTGTTAATTAATATTACACCAAAATGGTCAAATTGGCACCCTTTAAGCGCTTAGCCTAGTCACGGTCATTGACCGTGACAAAAAAACACGCATTTTTTGTCACGGTCATTGACCGTGACAAGGCTGTGACAAAGGCTTGTTACGATCAATGACCGTGACAAGATCGTGACAATTACAGTTGTCACGGACTTGTCACGATCATTGACAGTGACAAGTCTGCAAAATTATCACGATCAATGACCGTGACATGTCCTGACAATTCTTTGAGTAAATAACCCTCCCTCTTCTTTTTTTCCCACCGATTTTGTTCCCTCCATTTTTCTTTCTCTCTCTCTAGCGACTGCTCTCTCTCTCTCTCTCTACAACTTTGGTATGTTTTCTCTCTCTATTTCTCCTCCATTTATGTATATGTGTGTCTGTGTAAATGTGCATTCATGTGTGTGTGTGTGGTGTATATATGCGTGTGTGTGGGGGGGAGGTAGAAGGGCTGGGGGGAGGGGAGGGAGTGTATGTGCATGTGTGTATGTGTTTGTGTGTGTATATATGCGTGTGTGTGTATATATATGTGTGTGTGTGTGTGTGTATATGTGCATGTGTATATGTGTGTGTGTGTGTGTGCGCGCGCGTGTGGTGGGCAGGGGCAGCCGGGGGGGAGTGGGCAGGGGGTGTATATGTGGGTGTGTATGTTTTTTTAATTAAATTTTTATTGGTTTATTAGATATTTCCCCTCATATTATAGTGCCCCTTGTAAAAGAATTGATTGATTTAATATTGATTGGTTGTTAATTTTTTTTGTAAATTAATAATCGGTGCTCCTTTCATATGCAAGTAGGATTGCCCCTCGTTGTAAATTAGTAAATTAATAATTGCATACTTTAATTGTTAGTTTAATTGATGAAAATAATTAATTGAGTATATGAATTAGAAGGAGTACGGGATACACATTTGTTGTTGTCATTGCGGTTGAATTATAGTGGATAGATGTTGGGTTGGTTTAATTTTAAAAGTGGCATAACCACTAGATTATTGTCCATATGGGGGTGGAATTTTTTAACTTTTTTTGAAAATTACTTTGTATAATGAACAATATATATATAGTATGATAATTAAATGAAACATACTTGAAATTATATATAGTGCGCATAGATACTAGCCTTCTATTTCTTATGCGTACGCGTTCAATAGCCCTTAGACCCATTCAAGAATCATTACCCATGTAATGAGATCTCTCGAATTGTCCCGTTTGGACAGTTTGGGACTGCAAAATTTCTGTATAATAATATTCTTAGTGGCTTAAAGTTATTTATTACAAGTGTTTTACTCGGAGTATATCAACAATGAGACATGGTCAATTGTCCTACACGCGCCAAAGCGTCTAAATAGTAGCGTGGATGACTTGGCTGCTCCTACCAAATATCAATCCATTTTTTATGATAACCCGAATTTGAAATAATTTTTCAATTTGTAATAAATATTCCAATTTGTACTTTATCAATACATTTTTAATGCTTTTAATTGATTTTCACTTTATCATTTTCACTCTTGTGTAGTGTGCGTGTGTGTGTGTAGTAGGGGTGGGGGTGGGGATGTTTCGAATTTTTAGTAATTGTACATATTATGAGCTAGATGTTATTGTTTTGGAATTCAGAATTGAGGTGTTACACAGTAACAATTCATTTGGATTTGTAGTAATTGTACATATTTGCATGTCTTCTTCTAATTCATTTTGATTTGTACTAATAACAACATTTTTTTACAGCAAATGTCTCCTTCAGGTATTAAGACGAGGATGATGATTGGGATTATGATGATGTCGTCTGGGCTTGGTGGTAGCGGAGGCGAGGAGGTCTCCTCAGCCATAGGCTCCCCAAATATGGCAAATTGGGGATGACCATCGAGAACAAGACGGGGCTATTAGCGATATCCCTCGAGCTGGTAAAGACGATCATCGACCCGGGGTACACTAGTTGGAGGGAGGTGCCAAATGAGCTCAAGGTAGCTATTTGGGTGGCACTACATGTAATGAATTTATATTTTTATTTATATGTCAATTTCGATTTCGATTTCGATTTCGATTTCAATTTTATATTTATATTTATATTTATATTTATATTTATTCGTAACTAACATTATATTTGTTGGATAGAAAAAATTCAGTCTGGATCCAAAGCTATGCAATTCCGTCTTGGAGCAGTTGAGGGAGAAACACAAGACGTGGAAGAAAAATATGCAGACCCGATACTTTGGGAAGACCCGAGAGTCCGTTATCCGAATGCGTGAATCCGTCCCGCCGAAGGAGCTGATCTCATTAGCACAATGGTAAAAGTTCATTGACAATGCGATCGTGGAATGACAATTGGCATCTCGCCAATAGGGGAGGGAGAATCGAGCAAAAAAGATGGATGTGCACTACTCCGGTCGGACGTCTTACGCCGAGGTGCATCATAGGATGATGGTAAGATTTAATATTTCTATAACTATAAAAATATATTATTCTGCATTATTTTACTCTGCGGGGCCGATACTAATTTTACTTTATTTTATTTCATGGGACAGGGAGTGGCCCTGGGGGTAGGCCACATAAGCTCGATACTTATGTGGCTATTTGGATGAAGAAGGGGAAGGATAATGAGGTGTCCCCGAGCATCGCGGCCATGATTGTAAGTTATCTAACAGTTTACTTTTTATTAATTATGTTATAATTTTTTTATTTACTTATTTTACTAATCATGTGCTTTTTGTCATTTCGGGCAAAGCTTAAGGAAGTGCATGAGTCACAGTTTGAGGCCGACAAGGAATCTTTGTCCACAGACTTACTTAGCTAAGTGCTTAGAGCTAATCGCAGGGGAAGACAAGAGGTGAGCTCGCGGTTGGCCAAATCTAGGATCATCGGATTGGAGACGAGCGGCACCAGGCTGGCTCGAATGGGGGACTCGCATGACGCGAAGCTGTCCCGTTTGGAGGCGACGGTTCAAGATATGTTCTCATTCATGAAGCGTTCATTGGGCGGAAACCGTAATGGGAAAGTAAATGAGAAGGTTGTGTAGGAGGATGAGGTGCATGATGATGAGGATGTAGACCTCGCTGCTTCATCTCCGACACGTGCGGACTTTGATGATACACTCTCTTATTTAGCTCCCTTCAACCGACAGATGTCGACACTTGGTTGGCCGAGCGTGTTTTTACTAGACATATTTGATGGCCAGTGGATAGGGCGGGGGTGGAGGGACCCGAATATCGTCCAGGGTATGCCAGTTCATGGACATTTGCTTCAAGACATCGAGTCCAAGGTGCTCATCACGCATGTGATACCCGGGAAGGAGAACTCCCCCTTTTGGTTGCGCGAACAATGAGGCACGATGTATATTGTTGGGTGTGTCAATTCGTATATCGTGTGGCCTACTCACCTCCTCAAAACTAACCTTACCCAGACATGTAGTGACATTATTTGAATTGAATTGTTTTAAGTTGTTACATTTGAATTATATTTGGATTATATCGTGATGCATATTGTTTTGGATGTATATTTGCATTATCTATATTTTATTTGGATATATGATGTTTGAACATGTACAACGTTGCTATAACAGGTACAAATATACTGTTGGGCAGTGGTAGTGGCCATACTGCCCAGCAGATTGTTTTTTAATTTTACCCAGAATTGTCACGGTCATTGATCGTGACAATTTTTTATTAAATGTCACGGGTTTGTCATGGTCCTTAACCATGACAAAACTTGTCAAGGTCAAGGACCGTGACAAGACTAATGAACTTATCACGGTCAATGACCGTGACAAGTCCGTGACAAGAAAAGTTGTCACCCCCAGAATTGTCACGATCATTGACCTTGATAAGTCCAACTTGTCAAGGTCAATGACTGTGACAATTTGGCAGATTTGGTGTAGTCTAAGTTTCTCTTACTTAAGTTACTTTTAGATATACATTATCTATCTTTTCCACCATCATACAAAAGTAGAATAATCACACTTTTGTGTGTGTGTGTGTGTGTATGTGTGTATATATATATATATATCACATTATTATATATATAATAATAATAACATTCCCGGAATGGCCACTGCAATGCATGCATACCCTGCTATCATGTCCATGTACCTCTCATACCAATTCAAGGACTATTGGTTCAGAATGGCACCTCGAACCACAAGTCAAATAAACACATATCGGAGGCATACATAGTCCTAAGCCTTTGGGCTACGCACATACCTAATGCACCCAAATGATTCGTACACACTATCAAACACATAAATAATGCTCCACCCTAAGTCATATGCTCTGGGGCACATCCAGAGCTCACTAGCATCACCAAGGTGGGATCTCCCACTATGTGGAACCTCTTGTGATAGCAGGCAGTCTAGGTATGGTCACACGCATAAGAAAACACATGACACACAACCTATAAATATCTTCAGTATAGGTGTACACGCAACCCATAAATATATCCAAAACATAGTATATATCTCTGGAATACCCAATGTACAAAAGATTCACACTTATAGTGCTTTTCGTATTTTTCGAGTATCACGCACTACCCAAAGGGGCCTAGTCATCTCTTAAGTAATTTCAGTGATTAAAACCTCACTAACCTACTAGTATCAATATCGGGTTATCATTTATACTTTTCATAACCCGATTTGTAAATTCCCAATACATAATGTAGTCGTTTAATCCCTTAGTCTATAGTCTCATATTACACTCACTAGGACTAAGACCAAGCTTTAATTATAAATCTATTGATATTCTCTAAGTTATCATATCATTAATAAACCATAACCAAAGTTACCCATAATTAGTGGTGAAGAAAACCTCGCATATAAACCAAGTTTCATATTTCATTAGCATCGATCGATCGACACATTTGATCGATCGTTTGATCCATCATTCGATCGACATTCGTTGGTCGATCGATATATACCTCCTTTGACAGGATTCTCCAAAAACATATTTCTTCTATGTTAAACCCATTAAACCTCCATGAAACCTTCCTAAACTCCCATATAAAGTAACCAAACATCAAACATGTGTATATGGATGAATTATAATGTAAATTTAACATCAATTTTTTTTTAAAATCTAACCATAAAAAGATTTAATCTTCATAAATCATAAAACCCTACTTTTGATATTCTCCATGCATGTTCATCAACATTTACAGATTTCTTTGGAATTTATCAACATACAATCTCAGATTTCGTACCACAATCATATATGAAAAATATCTAGCATGATTTTTATCCCAAAACATGAATTGGTTCTACATACAATTTCAAGATGTCATTGTTTTACGTAATTTCAACCCTGCACTATCATGGGTATTATAATATACTCCAAAGATTGAAAGATAAACACTTGCCTTATGTTTGTAGGTCTGATTTTTATTGTTTGATGATGGAGTTGTTCTTTCCTTGCTCCGATCTTGATTCAGGCGATGTCATTGGTGGAAAAAGGTGGAAAATGCCTTAAGGCTCATCTCTTCTTCCTCTCCTATGGCCTCCCTTCTCTCCCAAGTGTTGTAACAATAGACTCTATCACAAAGTGGCTGATATCTATGACACCCCGTGTAATTAAATATCGAGTCATCAGACCTTTATTAAATTAAAATTGTGTATCCAGTTGGTACATTCATAGCATCACTGTAAAATATCATATTAATTACTAACCACCTAATTATTTAATAGAAACCGGTGCTAAATTTTATCTTTCAATTTAAACTAATAAAGCATGCGGAATAAAGTAAACCAAACCATACACAATTAATCAGTGCATAAAAGGAATGAATAATAAATGACTGGACGACATCACATTCAGCTACAATCTCAACTACAAATAATGAATCCAACAATCCAAATAAATATATCCAAATATTAAATCTGAATAACTGAGCGACATGCCCTGAATGTAACTGAGACTGAAACAAATTCCTAATCTATGAATAATGGAATGAAACGTCTAATCAAAGCTCCTACTAGCATTCACATATGCCGCAGCTGCGTCTCCCAGGAATAGATATTAAGCATGGCGTCCCTGTGGCTGGACACCTAAAAGGTTTTGAAAATGATTTTTACAACAAGGGTTAAAACCCAAAATATTTTGAAAATATATAACAAGCGAATTAACTACAGTAATTAAAATGCATGAATGATCTTCATATTTAAGTTAGTGCCGCACTCTCTTGAGGACTTACTCACCCCTCCACAATTGTGCACACCTAATGTTCCTTTTTTTTTTATAACCCCTTAATTAAACTACCCTGTCTAACTGACTTGGTTAATTTCTCCTTGCCATACCACTATAAACCGAGTATTATTATTAATTGTGATTTATAAGTTATGACTCACACTAACTTAATCAAATCTGATATTAAGTAAAACATATAATAATCTCACCAGTTATATATAATGAATTCATTTGCACCACATGTATTTTTATACCCGCATATAATTTCCTACCCAATTATATACGTATATCTATGCCCCGACAATCCCATACTTGTCGAATAATTGCGTAAATATAAATTTTACATCCTCCCGAGTGTACCCTCACCGGATGTTTACTCTAAAATGCTATCACCCCAGGTATGCTCACATAACCCGGGTATTCCAAGTCGAAATCACTCAGGTGCTTGGTGAAAATATAAGTGTAGTGGAGGCGGTCATATTTCTAACCTGAAAGTAAGATAAACCCTCACCCATAATTTGGACGCTATGACCTGGGGATATACTTTCCCTACTCCTCAAGCTAGGGAAGTCACCCACATTACGCAACCTCCTATGATAGTACTAGAGAGTATATACATACCATAAATATTTTACACCAATATTTATAAGGCACACAATTATATACATACACTACACATCACCGTATATATATAATAGTTTACACCGGCTAATACATGCCCAATACCCGTAGCACTAGCCTGAAATACCCGAGTTTTATTCCCACTCATGATTTAATTATTATCACATTATTAATTAATCAAATTAGTGTCATGCAACTACGCTACTCGAACACGCTCACTTGGACCATAATTTAATGCATATGATTATATTCCCCAAATGCCTCCCATAACATTTCATCCCCTTATGTCCATTTAATAATATTAATACCATCTTCAACAAGTCCTAGGTACTAAGAAGAAATTTAAACTACACTAATTAAATCCCCTTAAACGTTCCCTAAACAATTTAAGGTTAATAAATAAAATAAGCCTTACTTCCGAAATACCTGCTTGATCGATCGATCAACTCCCTGGGTTGATCGATCGATCGAGCAGTGTCTTCTTCTCCACTCCTCTGTTTCGGCCATCAATAAATTCCAAGGTTTGATATCTCAATCTCCATTCTTAATTCATCATCCTACCCAGATAATTTTACATCACAGCAGGATATAAATATCATCTAACCATTTTGGCATCATCGATTTCTGAAGAAAAGTCACAAGATTTCAAATGGGTCTCTACGGTTACAATTTCAATCGTTATTTCTAAATGGATTCTACAATCCACATAATTCATACCATCTACTGAATTTATGCTATAGTTCTATTTCTAACAACTAAGAATAGGACTACATCAAATTACACATCACGGTCAATGAATTAAAAACCCATTTTTCTCCCCAACCCCCCGGAAAAAAGATTCAGTTTACACACACTAAAATATGAATCGAATTTCAAAAATTTTAATTATAAAAGTTATCCACTTGCCTTAAGGTTCCTAGTGTTAGATTCCTTTGGTGTAGAAGAAGGTTTAACGATGAACACACAAATCCGCCTTTTGTTTTGCTTCCAATGGCTTCCCAATTACTCCCCAAAGGCTCTCTCTCTTCCTCTCTCAAGCTTCTAGGTTTTGAGTCGTATTAACTACCGTTTAACACAATTAGGTTTTGGTTTATGAATATTAATCCCATTTTTGGACTAGTGGGCCTAGGCCAAATGACCTGAATACCCCCGTGTGGGCCCGGTCATGCCTAAAAGATCTCTGAGACCCAAATACTACTCCCGAGTACTCTTTTTCGACTATCTCGATCCGTTCGAAATCAACTGTGCACTCAAAATCATCATCTGAGACACTTTCACGAAACTCATTATTTTTACTTAAATTAGTTTATTCTCGATTCCCGGTTGAGATGTATTAAAATCTTGCCATTTAACTTCCTATGACGTATAATGAATATTACTATCCACTTAGTAATTATATACCATAAATGTTAACCATTTACTCTCCTGATTTATATTTAACTAAATAATCCCTAATTAATTCAATTTAATTACGACACACTAGTAATTTAAATTATCCGAATTAATCAGACATTGAATGCTAAAAAAGATGGTGTGTTACATACTTCCCCCCTTATAAGGGAATTTTGTCCTTGAAATTAGGACATACTTGCGATAAATAGCTATGGATACTTCTCTCGCATGTTATCCTCCCTCTCCCATGTCGACTCATCAACATTTTTAGTGCCCCCACTGAACTCGTACTAATGGTACTACCTTAGATCGCAGATTTCGCTCACTATAATCAAGAATGGCAATGGGTCTCTCCTCATGTGAGACATCTGGCTGTAGGTCAATCTCCTCAAGTGGGACATGCCCAAATGCTCTCCTGCTCCTCCTATATTTCTTCAGCGATGATACATGGAACACATCGTGTATTCGCTAAAGATGCTCCAGTAATCCCAATATGTAGGCCACCACCCCCACCCTCTCAATCACAGGGAATGGCCCCACGTACCTCGACGCTAGCTTCCCCTTCTTGCATAATCTCATGATCCCCTTCATAGGAGATACTCGAACTAACACCTAGTCCCCAACCTCTAACTCCACATGTATTCTATTGACATCAACGTAAATCTTCTACATGTCCTGAGCTATCTATATACGTTCCGGAATCAACTCAATCTTGGTAGTATTCTTCTGAATCATCTCGGGTCCTAATAACTTATTGTCCTCCACCTCTAACCAGCAAGTGGGCGAATGACACGGTCTGCTATATAGTGCCTCAAATGGCGCCATCCATCTAGTAAATTGGTAAGAGTTATTATATGAAATTTCTACCAAGGGAAGATACCGCTCCCATCCTCCTCCAAAATCTATGATACATATCCTCAGCATGTCCTCCAGCATCTGATTTACTCTCTCTCAGTCTGCCCATCTGTCTGGAGATGAGAAGAGGTGCTCAAAAATAAGTCCGTTCCCATGGCCTCCGAAAATCTCTTTCAGAAATAGGATACCAAGATCTTGTCTCTGTCAGACACAATGTTGATCGGTACCCCGTGCAGCTTAACAATCTCTAAAATGAATATCTGCGCATACTGCATTATCTCAAAATCAGTACGAATCGACAAGAAATGAGCCACCTTGGTCAGCCGATCCATTATCACCCATATCGCATCGTGGCCCCTTTGCGACGTAAATAGACCAGTGATAAAGTCCACCGAAATGATTTCCCACTTCCATACGGGAATCTCAAGTGGCTGAAGCATCCATGAAGGCCTCTGATGGTCCGCTTTCACAAGCTGGTAAGTGGATCACTTCGAGACAAACTCAACTATCTCTCGCTTCATCCCTGCCCATCGATACTTCCTCCTTATGTCCTGGAACATCTTATCCCCACCTGGATGTATCGAAACCTCGAACCATGTGACTCAGTTATAACTGCATGCCTCAAATCCTCATCTTAGGGAAGTATTAATCTCCCATTAAAATATAGTCCTCCCTCTGAGGTGATCGAGTAAGACTCTGCACCCTCAGCTAGCAACTGTCACACTTTGTCCTAGCAGAATTGATCTCCTGCCTGTGCTCTCACTACCTGCATCATAATCTGAGGAGTGATAGCTAAAATTGCCATGCCTGCCCTGGATAACTCATCATCGTGTCAAAGCTCACTCCACCTCGCCTTCTAGAGATCTACCAACTCCCCAGTACGTCACCGAATTAATGCGTCTGTCACTACGTTAGCCTTACCCGGATGGTACTGGATATCGAACGGATAGTCTTTCATAAATTTTAGCCACCACCTCTGCCTCATATTAAGATCCTTCTGCGTGAAGAGTACTAAAGTGACTTATGATCCGTCGATAATGTAAACTGCTCCCCTAGTAAATAGTGCCTCCATATCCTCAAATTAAACACGATCGCTGCTAACTCAAGGTTGTGGGTGGGGTAATTCTTCTCGTGGGGCTTTAGATTTTTAGATGCATAAGCTATAGCCCTCTCCTCCTGTTGTAACAAACCTCCAAGTCCCTGTAAGGATGCATCTGTATAATCATGGTACTCTACTCCACTCCTCGATAACGCAAGTACTGGTGCCGATGTCAACTTGTCCTTTAGCTCATAAAAAGCTAGCTGACACTAGTCGCTCCTCACAAATGGTACTCCCTTTCGAGTCAAGTTCGTCAAAGGCCCCGCAATCTTTGAGAACCCCCTGATGGAGCGACGGAAATACTCGGCCAATCCCAAGAAACTGCAAATCTCGATCGGTGTCGTGGGTTGTCCCCACTCCCTCACCGTCGATACCTTACTCGGATCGACATCTATGCCCCTGTCGAACATAATATGGCCTAGAAATTGTACCTCTCGAAGCCAAAACCCACACTTGCCAAATTTGACATAGAGTTGATGGTCTCGTAGCATCTGTAGGAACCGACATAAATGCTCGGTGTGATCCTATGTAATACCCCATATTTTTATGACTTTTAAATTTGGAGATTTATTAAATTAAATTTGAGATATTAATTTAATATTAATCCGGAAATTATTTTAAATATTTACTAGCGTGATAAGAGTTCATAATTATTGGGATTTTGTTGAATATTACTTAATGGATAAAGTAATATGTTTAATCGAATTTATTAAATCGGGATCCGCATGTGTCGTGTCGGGATTAAATTAGAATTATTAAAAGCGAATAAATTATAAGTCGCTCATATGGTCATTTTGAGTGCGCAAATGGGTCCGTAAGGGTCGAGATAGTCAAAATAATGTACTCGGGAGTTTAGTTTGGGTCTCAGGGCGTTTTTAGGCCTAATTAACATCCTGGGAGGGCATTTTGGACATTTCGTATTTTTGGGAAATTAAACCCACGAATTTTCCAAGGTTATATCAGCTTCTAGGAGTTGTCATCTAGGGTTAACAAAAGCAAAACCAAAGAACGTCCATTGGAGAAGAAGTGGGAAAGCTTTCCAAGGAGTTCTAGGACAAAAACTCCACTGTTTGCACCGCCGCCACCGCCAAATCGTAGTTCGCGCGACGGGGAACAAAACCACACCACTTTCTTCCACAAATCAGAAACTAAATTTCTAGGCAAGTATCTACCTTTCTTTACTTTTTATTTAATGTCTCAATTATGTTAGTGTAGGGTTGTTTAGAACTTGTTTCATGAAAGAAAGTGTAGTTTGGAGACTAGAATTCACATGTCGTAGAAGAAGTAATCATATTCTGGACATCTAATTCGTATGTAGAGGATACACCACAAAATTTCGTGGATTTAGACATAAAAAATATGGAAAAGAATTGGAAGAATTGAAATTTAAAGAAAAGATTAGGGTTCTTGAAGTCTATGTAGATTTTACCCCTTTAAATTGTTATAATTGATGAAAACTCACATATTTTATGTAGAAAATCATATATTTGGATATATAGTGTTTGTAGTATCATTTTTCGGGAGTTTGGGAATCATATATGGAGATTTGGTTGAGGTTGGAGATGGATTTTCGTAACTGGGTTAATGCAGTTTTTCGTCATAACTGATTGATCGATCAATCGACCAAAGAACATCAATCGATCGATGATCGATCGATCGACCCCCTTCCATCTATCGATCGACCCCTCCTAGAAAACTGCATATTCCTCTTATTATGGTTCATTCCGATTAAAATGCGTAGTAACCTTTGAGTATTATTTTTAGAACATTTGGGGATATAAATAGGACCATTAGGGTTTTAGTAAACCCCAATAAGTGAGAAGTTAATATAAGATGAAATTAAGAGTTAACGGGGAGTGATGTACACATATGTAATTATTCGAACGTTTAAATAAAAGATTGAGACTCGTTAGGAAGTTAGATTAGAAAGTAAGTGAGAGTACCTACCGAAATTTTACTTAGGGAGATAGAATACTTCTAGAGATATGAAGTAAGTATGGAATAACCTATAGATAAAAATAAAATAGAGGAGCCCGTTATACGAGATAAATGAGTAGAATGTATTAAGAACAGGTAATTATAATTATGGGTCGTGGGTGCACCTAATTGAGAAATGTGAACAGTGATATATATATATATATATATATATGACTGTGTGATTGTGCATATATTATATATGTGTGTAAAAATCATACCTGGGCTACTTTCCATCACGGGGGGTTTCTGCGCCAGGACAGTCTTATCTTTATTGGGCCTTTACGGGGGATAACGACTTGTACCCTAGAAAATAGGATTCCTTGGTACAGGCTATCTGATTAATAGTCATACGGTCCTAAGAGATGTGAGGGTATGAGCTGACGTCTTAGTGACTTGGAACTAAGCTTCGCCTCCATTTGTTTATGTTTTGTGTTAATACAGTTCAAGAGTGATTCCGAACTAGTATTTCCCTTAGTACGAGTGATACGGGGACTTGATAGCAAAGTATGCCAGCACCATAAATCTTATGTGGGGTGCCGATATTATATATATATATATATATATATATATATATATATATATATATATATATATATATTATATGAGTGGCTAATATAGATATGAATACTTAAGTATGGGAACGTTCTATTGTGCATAAAGGTAGTTAAGTAATGAATAAATACTCCGATTTTATCATTAAGTGTTTGAGAATTTTTGACAACACTGGAATATTTTAAAATGAAATGAGTTAGATGTGAGAACTTTAATTTCAGAAATTAATTATCCTAGCCATAGTAATTGTCGACATGAAACCTTATAGGAAAGTTAAGTTAAAATAAACTTTTGAGGTTAATAGTGAGGTAGGTGTGCACACTAGATGAGAGGTGAGAATTTCTCAAGAGAGTGTCGCATACTAACATGGTTGTTACATAGCCGGTAAGCATTTTAAATACTTGCTAAAGTAAAATTTAAACTATTTTACAATCGGGCTCTGACCCGTTTTCTGTTATCTCTTCTCTTTTGTATATATATGTATATATTACAGGTGCCCAGCCATAGGGGCATCATGCTTAGGTTCTTTGGACTGGACGTGCTGCAGCTTATGAGGGAGTTGTAGGCCATTTGCTTAGACGACCTCGTTGTTGATTCCACTCTTATTTTAGTTCTAATTAGTTGGGCATGTGTCGCTTGTTTCCTTATTCCGTTGGATTTGTCAGAGATTATGTTCATTTATCTTTAGTATTTTTACTCTTTGTGATTTTATTACTCTGAGGATGGTTTTTCCTTTATAGTTTTAAAGTTGGTATTGGTTTATCTGAATGGTTAAATTCATGAGTGTTTATTTCCAGTATTAATAAATGTGTGATTCTTAAACTGTTACTTATTAAAGGTTTTCATAATTGGATTTAATAAAATGGAAATAATGTTTTAAATGGTTTTGGAACTTAGCTTAATTATTTAGGGTGTTTAAATTGGAAAGTTTATTTTGCGATAGTGATGCTAAGAATGAACCAACCGTTCACCTTGATTATAATTTAATAAAGGACTGATCACCCGATATTTAATTAGGCGGGGTGTCACAAGTGGTATCAAAGCATCAGGTTCTAGTGTCCTTTAGGATTTGTACGGCTTATTTTGCTTCCATCTTAGCGCTCTGGATATAGAGCCCTATTTTTAGGATTGTTGTATTCTTTTATTTACACTTACATCTTCAACTATTCGAAATTTGATAATAACTATAGACTAATAAACTTTATTCTCATTTCAGATGCCTCCGAGACGTGCACCCCGAGACAGAAATGCCCAGGCCGAGCAGCCAGCAGCTCCAGCTCAGGGGATGATGAACGCAACCAAGGTAGACGTTATTATTGCTCAGGCGATGAATGCCGCATTGGCATAGTGCAGCAGGCTCCACCCCAGATTCAGGCAGTGGTTCCAGTACCAGCACATCTTCCATCTGCATGGGAGCGGGTTAGGGATGCCTTTCAGAAGGCTCATCCCCCAAAGTTCTCGGGTAGTTCGGATATCATAGTCGCCAGCCAATGGAAGAAATATATCCATAGGCATTTGTTCATGTATGAGTGCACGGATGTACAGAGACAGCTTTTGGCTTCCTTTAAGCTAGTGGGGGCCGCTTTGCAGTGGTGGGAGTCCACCACCACCTTGGAGGAAAGGGACATCATCACGATTTAGTCGTTCTAGGTGCAGTCTGACAGAAAATACTTCCCATCCGGCATACAGACAGAGATGACGTGAAAGTTACTGAATCTGAAACAGGAGAATATAATTGTTGTTTAGTATGAGGAGGAGTTTACTAGACTTCTCACTATAGTTCCGGATGAGGCACCCACAGAGGGGAGGAAGATACTATTGTTTATGGATGGATTGGCCTGGAGGATCCGCCAGCATCTCATAGGCAATCTATCACTGTGTACCTACACGGATGTACTCAACGTTGCGTTGTTACACTGTCAAGATCACTGCTTCCATCTGCAGGAAAGAAAATGAGCAAGAGAGTCCAGCTAGAAGAGTAGGATAGGGGCAGTAGTACTAGTGGGGCACCAGCAGCCCAGGGGCAGACTCGTCACAGTGAGCAGAGTTCCCATCAGGGGGACCCTGCTAAGCAGTTCCGATCAGGTGACTCCAGACAAGGATTTAGGGGATTTAGGCAGGGCCAACAGGCCAGTCTAATCAGCAGGGCCAACACCGTCAATAGTAGGGACAGCAGCAGGGCCAACGGCATTTTTAGCAGGGCCAGTAGGGCTAGTGGCAGGGTGGTAACGGCCAATAGGGACGTGGTCAGTAGGGACAAAGGGGAGGTAACTTCAGGGGGCGATGTTTTGGATTTGGCAATAACGGCAATAGGCGAAAAGATTATCCAGAGGGAGATAGGGACCCACCGCAGCAAGGTGCCCATAATGAGCCATAGAGGCCACTCTTTCGAGCCGCCCTCCCAGCACCATCTGAGGTACCAGCCCTACCAGCCATCCTAGTAGCTCTAGTACAGCAGGGGCAGTTGCAGTATGAACGTGTCTATAATATCCACCAGGCGGCAGCTCCTCAGGCACCACCCGCGATTGAGGGTACATTTTCTATCCATGGCACTATGGGTCGGGTTTTATTTGATACTAGGGAGACACACTAATTTATAGATACTCATTTTGCAAAGGCCTTAGGATTATTATCCACAGCAGAGAGCAGGGTGACATGCGTAGACTCACCACTGGGGAATGGGTCGTTGATTTTCTTTATATGTCGGGGTGTGGGAGTAGAGATTAGTAGCTTGATTTTACCAGCAAACATGTTAGTCTTAGATATGCATGAGCACGATGTGATTATTAGCATGGATTAGCTCGCCGCACACAAAGCCATGATAGATTGTTTTGGTGGGAGTATTATCTTTGCCATTCTGGGGCAGGAGATATTTTGGTGACGATGCCTCGTCTATAGGGAGGATCTTCCGCTCATTTGTATTACATAAAGGAGGATACCTCTAGGGAGGTCTTGATTCCCTTAGATTCGATCACAGTCATTCGTGAATATTCTGATGTATTTCAGGAGATACCAGGCCTACCCCCAGTCGAAAGATAGATTTTGTCATAGACTTGATGTCAGATACTCGACCGATAGAATGTGCTCCGTACCGTATGGCGCCAGTAGAAATGAGGGAGTTACGAGATCATATTGAGAAACTATTAGGTCAGGGCTTCATTCGTAGGAGCACCTCACCTTGGGGAGATCCAGTTTTGTTTGTGAAGAAGAGAGATGGTTCACTGAGGTTATGCATGGATTACCGGGAGCTGAACAAGGTCACGATACGGAACAAATATTCGTTTCCTCGAATCGATGACCTGTTCGAACCGACGTAAATGCTCGGTGTGATCCTATGTAATACCCCGAATTTTTATGACTTTTAAATTTGGGGATTTATTAAATTTAATTTGAGATATCAATTTAATATTAATTCGGAAATTATTTTAATATTTACTAGTGTGATAAGAGTTAGTAATTATTGGGATTTTGTTGAATATTACTTAATGGATAAAGTAATATGTATAATCAAATTTATTAAATCGAGATGCACCTGTGTCGTATCGGAATTAAATTAGTATTATTAAAAGTGAATAATTTTAAGTCACTCGTATGGTCATTTCGAGTGCGCCAATGGGTCTGGAAGGGTCAAGATAGTCAAAATAATGTACCCGGGGGTTTAGTTGGGGTCTCGTGACGTTTTTAGGCCTAATTAACATCCTGGGAGGGCGTTTTGGACATTTCGTATTTTTGGGCAATTAAACCCACTAATTTCCCAAGGTTATATCAGCTTCTAGGAGTTGTCATCTAGGGTTAACAAAAGAAAAGCCAAAGAACGGCCATTGGAGAAGAAGTGGGAAAACTTTCCAAGGAGTTCTAGGCCAAAAACTCCACCGTTTGCACCGCCTCCAACAACCAAATCGTAGATCGCGAGACGGGGATCACAACCACACCACTTTCTTCGAAAAATCATAAACTAAATTTCTATGGAAGTATCTATCTTGCTTTACTTTTTAGTTAATGTCTCAATTATGTTAGTGTATGGTTGTTTAGAACTTGTTTCATGAAAGAAAGTGTAGTTTGGAGACTAAAATTCACATGTCGTAGAAGAAGTAATCATATTCTAGACATTTAATTCGTATGTAGAGGATAAACAACGAAATTTCATGGATTTAGAAGTAGAAAGTCTAGAAAAGAATCGGAAGAATTGAAATTTAAAGAAAAGATTACGGTTCTTGAAGTCTATGTAGATTTTACCCCCTTAAATTGTTATACTTGATGAAAACTCACATATTTTACGTAGAAAATCATATATTTGGGTATATAGTGTTCGTAGTATCATTTGTTGGGAGTTTGGGAATCATATATGGAGATTTAGTTGAGGTTATAGATGGATTTCCATAACTGGGTTAATGCAGTTTTCGCCATAACTGCTTGATCAATCGATCGACCCCTCCTGGAAAACTGCATATTCCTCTTATTATGGTTTATTCCTATTAAAATGCGTAGTAGCCTTTGAGTATTATTGTTAGAACATTTTGGGATATAAATAGGACCAGTAGGGTTTTAGTAAACCCCAATAAGTGAGAAGGTAATGTAAGATGAAATTAAGGGTTAACGGGGAGTGATTTACACATATGTAATTATGCGAACGTTTAAATAAAAGATTGAGACTCGTTAGGAAGTTAGACTAGAAAGTAAGTGAGAGTACCTATTGAAATTTTACTTAGGGAGATAGAATACTTCTAGAGATATGAAGTAAGTATGGAATAACCTATAGATGAAAATAAAAGAGACGAGTCCTTTATACGGGATAAACGAGTAGAATTTATTAAGAACGGATAATTATAATTACGGGTCGTGGGTGCACCTAATTGAGAAATGTGAACAGTGATATATATATATATATATGATTGTGTGATTGTGCATATATTATATATATGTGTAAAAATCATACCCGAGCTACTTGCTATCACGGGGGGTTTTCGCGCCGGGACAGTCTTATCTTGATTGGGCCTTTACGGGGGATAACGACTTGTACCCTAGAATATAGGATTCCTTGGTACAGGCTATCTGATTGATAGTCAGACGGTCCTAAGTGACGTGAGGGTATGTGATGACGTCTTAGTTACTTAGAACTATGCTTCGCCTCCATTTGTTTATGTTTTGTGTTAATACAGTTTGAGACTGATTCCGAACTAGTATTTCCCTTAGTACGAGTGATACGGGGACTTGATAGCATAGTATGCCAGCACCATGAATCTTATGTGGGTTGTCGATAGTATATACATATATATATATTATGAGTGGCTAATATTGATATGTATACTTAAGTATGGGGACGTTCTATTGTGCATAAAGGTAGTTAAGTAATGAATAAATACTCCGATTTTATTATTAAGTGTTTGAGAATTTTGTGACAACACTGGAATATTTTAAAATGAAATGAGTTAGATGTGAGAACTTTAATTTCAGAAATTAATTATCGTAGCCATAGTAATTGTCGGCATGAAACCTTATGGGAAAGTTAAGTTAAAATAAACTTGCGAGGTTAATAGTGAGATAGGCATGCACCCTAGATGAGAGGTCAGAATTTCTCAAGAGAGTGTCGCATACTAACGTGGTTGTTACATTAGCCGGTAAGCATTTTAAATACTTGCTAAACTAAAATTTAAATTGTTTTACAATCGGGCTCTGACCCATTTCCTAGTATCTCTTCTCTCTTATAATCTATATTATATGAGAGGGGGGTGTTTTACTGCTCCAAAAAATCAACGGTTGGGAGCGATTTTTTTGGGATGATCTAATGGTTTGGGATTGTGCCATGTAGGATTATACCCATTGTGACATGTCAAATGAGACAACTTCTTCTTTCAATCTCGGTACCCTACCCGATGTCCCATTCTCTCCTCCACTCATCCCTCCAAACCCTACCCCTCTCTCCCTCTCAAGCATCCTCTAGCAGTCGTCCCTCCTCCTCTGATCTTCACGCTTCCCTTTTCCACACAAATCGCGCACACACACGCACACATTCTGATTTCAACATACACACACACAATCGCACGCACACAAACATCGCGGCTGATGGTTCCTCCGAAAACCCCCCTCAGGTATACAGAGACGCACAAAATTTGGGGTTTGGGGTTTTCGCACACACACAATCGCACATACACACACACAATCACACACACACACAATCGCAGCTGATGGTTCCTCCGAAAACCCCCATCGGTTATACACACGCGCACACACTTTGGGGTTTGAGGTTTTTTGAAATTTCATTTTGGATTTTTTATAAAATTTGATTTTTAACCCCAGATCTAGCGAGATCCACATCTCCCTGCAACTACAACGCACACACTTTAGGGTTTGGGTTTTTTTGAATTTTCGTTTTGGCGATTTTTTAAAATTTGATTTTTAACCCCAAATCTAGCGAGATCCACATCTCCCCACAACTACAATTTTTTACCCTTAATTTCAATTTTTTTGTTTGTCATGTATACTCAGAAGGTGAAATTCTCTATATATAATTGTGTTGTATTTTTCAATTTCGAAATTGATTACTTCAGTTTCCAAAGTGGAATTCTAAGGTTTGTCAATTAATTATTGTTGATTTGTTTGTGTGTTTTCATTTGTTAGTCCCTTTTTCTTTCAGGTACTTACTTGGTGCCTCTCTATTTTGTTATAGGTTTGGATTATTGGTCTGAAGATATTCATGGTATGACCTATACAATTTTTATTTCAATTTTAGCATTGTTTATAAGTGCTTATTGTTTACTTATAATAAATTTGGCTTTGAGAGCTTCTATGAAAGAAAAAAACAAATTGAACTAGCCTAATAGTTAGTATATAAAAGTAGTGTGTATTACTTTTAATAAATATGTTTTCTATGTTCCAATTTAAATAGTGTGTATTATTTTGGTTCATTTAAATTTTTTTTTGTCTTGGTAAATGTCAAACCATTGTTTAGTATAAAAAAGTAGTGTGTATTATTTTTAATAAATATGTTTTCTATGTTCCAATTTAAATAGTGTGTATTATTTTGGTTCAATTGTAAATAACCAAAAAATACAATTTTTATTTCAATTTTAGCATTGTTTGTGAGTGTTTATTGTTTACTTTTAATAAATTTGGCTTTGAGAGCTTCTATGAAAGAAAAAACAAATCTAACTAGCCTAATAGTTAGTAGATAGTTACTGTGTATTAATTTACTCATATCTGTTAATATAATAGTTTGTGGCTTCTGAGCTTTTAATTGTTTTACATTAACTCTCATATTCGGGTTTGTAGATTTTTTCCTTCTATTTTTCTCTACGCTATGACATTGCTGGAGTACAACGAATTTGTGTGGCTTATATATGGTCTATGTAGACACCCCATTCGGTTACCCCCTAACTCTCCTTAGGTCCCTAGTACCTCCCTTCATCACTACAAACCTAGATCATATCCCGAGTACTGACCTAGAAGCCATCGGGCACTCTCAGGCTCCATTTAACCAAAAAGTCAAACTCTTCAGCTCGATCGAGGCTGAATGAATCTTCGAAGGGCACTGAAATCCCTTTCCAAAGGGTTCGCTCCATGCGCGATTCTGACCTACCATGCGGACGAATGATCCGTTTGCGTTCGAAACTTGATCTAGAGGCCACCGGGTGCTCCCGGGCTCTGTTTGACCTAAGTCAACTCTTCAGCTCGACTGAGGCTGAATGAATCTTCGAAGGTCACTGAAATCCCTTTCCAGCGGTCCACTCTGTGCGCGATTTCGACTTACCATGTGGACGAATGATTCGTTTGACTCTAAGAGGTCACCGAATGTTTCCAGGGCCTGGTTGACCAAAGTCAACTCCCTAAATCGGGTCAAGCTCTTTGGAATGTCGAATTACATCTCCTAACCTTTGCAACGGTCCACCCCATGCACAATTCGAACTTACCATACGGACAAACGATCCGTTTGCGTCCTAACGATTCCCCGTCCAATGGACCGACAAACACTTCCGAGCCATATTTGATCCAAAGTAAACTCCCAAACCCGGGAGAGGTCCAAGGGACTTTCAAAGGTCTCTGAATTACCTTTCCAATGGTCTGTGCGATTCTGATCAACGGTTCGCCCTCAGTAGCCAATTTTCCGAAAAGGCCTGAAACACACTACCAAATGGCAAGTTCCAGACCCTGCTTATCGGCAGGTGCCGATAGGCAGGACCAGGTCTATGCCGATTGGCAGTGACCTGGGACTATAAAAGGAGGCCTTCACCTCATTTGCAAAGGGAGACCAGATCTGATAAAAATCGCTCTCGGCGAATCCCAAAAACCTCTCTCGAAGACAACGCGATTTCAACACCCAAATCCCTTCCTAACTTCCACTTTTCACCATCATTTTCATCAAACTTGGTGAATTAGCCACTCTCCATCATCATCCAAGTGCAAGGGCTGCTCTCCAACATTCAAGATCAAGCTCAAGATCTTCAAGAAGGCCCGTCCAACTTTCTCTTCAAATTCTCTTGAATTCTCATTAACTTGTTTTATTACTTAGCACTTTTATTATCTCATCTCACACATCCTAATATACTTTTTATTTAGTATTATTGCACATCTCTTATTTTCATATAAATAAAACCCAAAAATAAGAAAAAGAGGGTTTTCTCATAAATTCCAAATAGGGATTCTCATGCTTTTCTCACAACTAAAACACTTTTTATACACACGCACACACTCACAAATAAGAGATCCCCCACTTGGATTTATGGAATAAACCCCACCCCTCATTTTGTATGCGAACTACGTGGACTTTGATGCCTTTATAGGCTACTTAGGCGTCTCGGGGTAAAACCCGAGACTCGAGTCCTATTCTCACTTTCTCCCTCATTTTCTATCTTCTCTAAATCCAATTGTCTTATATTCTATATACTTGTTCTTAGTAACATATTACTCCATATGCGTTATCGTTCCATTATAACGATCAATGTAAGAGTAATCGCGTAAATCTTATTTTCTAATATTATTTTTATACCTTCCTACGGATGACTCGCTTTATCTCTCCCATGATACTAGTCGAGGATTCCTATCTCCACTATATATATACACATGCACACATATCACGGGGAAAATAAAAAAGGAAAATAACAAACATCCATGAGAGACCGAAAGGGAGGAATGGGTTCCTAACACCTTCCCATTTCGTAACTTAGCCTCCGAACCCTTCTCAAATCATTTTGGTTTCGTATACACCAGTATGTCTTCGGATGCCATCCTTCGGGATGGCTTCCCCTTTTTCTTTTGTCTGTTTTGAGTAAAATAGACTAGCGACTCTAAATCTCTCTACATTTTTACACCTCATCTCAAACGACACCGGCCGAAGCGCTCTCGAGAGGGACGTGTGGAACCCGAGGATCCTTCCTTCACCCGCCCGCCCGCGGTGAGGATCGAGGATGGCCACAGTGGCGACTCCGCTGGGGATATTGTATGTTTTGAGGTATTGGCTCTATTTACATGGATGTAATATTTGTTCATATTTCTCCTATATCTGTATGTCCCCTTTTTCATGTGTATCCCATGCTTATGCTTCTGTTCACACACTTGTAGAAAATTCTCCGTGTACATTTCACACCACGTGCACCTAGGATCACATATGTCCACATGTTCCACGCATCACCCATCCATACTTGGTGTACCTTTGGTACTTGTACTTTGCTCCCTGTTTGGCATAATCAAGAAAAGTATTCTCATCATAAGATACTAATATGAGAATCTTGCATGATTCACACGACATCACCAAAGAGCATTATTATTGACCAAATTTTACCCAGTAACTGGAGGGTCACTTCGTGATGGGCGTTGGTCCGGAAGGGTGCAGTTAGCCTAAGCAATATGACTCTCACCTTCCATTGGCCAAGTATCTTCGACGTATATCGAACGGTTCCCCTGCATCGTACCGCTTGATCGAAGTCATGACGGGAGGTATATCGCAGGGAATTCATTCACGTACGCCGAGTATATCGAATTCGCTCTCACATGTACCGTCCCCACGAGGTATATAGTGAGGCAATTCACGTACACTTAGGTATATCAAATGGCTTATCCACACGTACCGATTGCCTGCAAGAGCAAGATGTATATTGTGGAAGTCACGCCAAAGGGGGGAACCCATTCCGATTCACCCAACCAACTGCATACCCGCATATAGGTGTCAAACCTAGGACACACACTTTAGATTGTCGATTTCAACCCGAAACTCTATTGAAATTCCGAGTTGGCCTGTCACCCAAAATTTTGCGCATTTTTTAAAAATGGGACCCTGTCCGTGAGCCTGGTTACAAGTCCAGCTATAGCTTCGCATATATTAAAAACCCCACTTTTTTAGGCTCGGGTCCCGTCCGGCATTGCATTTAGGAGAATTAAATACAAGTGAGAACATAATAATCGTAATAATCATGCTGAGTTCCGTCTTCAAAAACATTTATCCCTTCTTTATCAAAAGTCCAAAAATAGTTTCTTCTTTTTTTCTCAAAAATAAATCCCTTTCTACGCCTTCTCAAAACAATCGAAAGCCCTTGATCTGGCTCCCTATTGGCTTCGGTCTTCAGTCAAATCACCCCAGAGTTTTATTCGTTCCTCTACTACTTCTTCCGAGTCCAGAATCCATCCACTTTCTATGGAGAAGACAGATCAATTACTAGTCATATAGCTGGATCTGATGGCAGTCCTAGCTCAGCTCGTGTCCAAGATTAACAACCTCCAAACTGAGGTCCGAAAGATGCAACAAAACTAGGTTCCTATTTCTCAAGAGCCCGAGGCCCTTTCCCTTGTGCTATGGATCCATCCGAGCCTATCTGGGTTCCCGAAGAATATCATCACGCTCCACGTGCCCCTCCTGTCAATGGGCCGCCGCCTACCCATCTTCCGATGCCAAACATTGCCCAGCCTGTGGCGAACCTGCCTATAGTTGTTGATCCAAAAGAGGAGGAGTTGAGTAAAGTCAAAGAGGATCTCAAGATGCTCACCAAGAGGTTCGACCAAGTCATAATCTCTGGGAATTACATAGACTACACCCACATGTCTCCTTATCCTAAAGCGAGGTTACCTAAGAAGTTCAAGATGCCAAATATCGAGAAGTTCAGAGGGAGTGGACCCCCGATTATACATCTTCGAAGTTATCATCGCTCCATGACTCTACTAGGATTTTTTGAAGAAGTGATGACCCAATTATTGCAGAAAACTTTGAAGGATAGTGCTCTCCGATGGTTTTTGTCTCTCGAGGAATCTAGAATTCGTAGCTGGGAGGATATAGCCCGAGAATTCATATCGCAGTACAAATACAACGAAGAGCTTGAGGTCACCCGTCGTGATTTAGAGCAGCTCAAACAGAACCCTAGGGAATCGGTCAGTAACTTCATAACCCGGTGGAGGGAGTAAGCAGCTACCATGACCAATCGGCCATTTGTGGAAGAACAGGTCAACATAGTGAATAAGAACTTCTTGCCCCATGTCCGAGCAATGATGGGAGGATAATACTATCCCCACTTCCAATCTCTCAGAGAAGCGGGAGTAGAAATTAAGGAAAGCCTTGTTAAAACAGAGGTTGAACCGAAGAAGGGGTCAGGACAGTTCACCCCTAGAAAGTATGATAAGCCTGCCAATGCTACTGTCTCAACCATCAACAACATCTCTCAACCAACCACATCATGGGCACCAAAATGTCTCCCTGCCCCCATCCAAAGGGAATACACTGAGCTCCATGCTCTCCTCTCCAAAGTTTACCAAGCCCTGTTAAGCCGAAACCTCATCAAACCCTTGGATCCCCATTCATTGCCAAATCCACTCCCAAGAAACTTCAAGGCCGATGCTTATTGCGCCATTCACCAAACTGTTGGCCATACCACAGACCAATGCTTTCACCTCCGAAACATAATCCAAGATCTCATTAACCGGGGTACCATCACCCCACCAGCCAATCCTAAGCCAAACACTACTCACAATCCACTACCAAATCATGCCAATGTCATCTTCTTAGAAGAAAACCCAGATTTTGATCCCTCAAATCAAATCACACCCAAATACTCCCCTAAACCTCTTCAAATTTTCCCATATTTCCTCCTACACCCTACTAGCCTCGCTGATCAGGCGCTGTCACTCCTTACCAGAGCATGCATCGTTGTCTGTACCCATTCTGAAAATAGAAATATGGAATTGTCAGAGGTGTTAAACCACTCCTAGAGTTCGGGCTGAAATTTCCCTCACAGATGGTCATCGATTGCCAATGGTTCAGTACACTATTCTTGGAAGCAAGAAAATGGCCCCAAGATTCAGACAAGTGGGTGGTACCAACCGATGAAGTCAGCCTAGATGATGTTGTCCAGATTTTGGCCGAATTATTCGGGCAAACCAACAGCATTTGTAGTATCACCGGGTTACTTGACATTTTAAAGCTACAAGGGCGCTTGGTCCCTTCAACTATACATATCCCCACAGAATGGGAAGACCTGTCTGAAGAAGCCGTTGAAGTTGTGGAATGCATTGACTTTACACGGAAAGACAGAATTGTCACCACCGGATGGGAGGAAGAATTCGATGATTCGAGTGAAAAATAAGCTTCAGGAAGAATTGGCCCAGTAGCCGACATATATGGAATGATATCATTTGAAGAACTCCTCGGAGAAATAAACAGGGTGACAGAACAACCTGAGATTGACGAGGAAACGGTATTTATGTTCTTCCCTTCTTCAGTAAATCACATGACCAGATCGGGGAGACATTACCAGGTTCCAAGCTCACTACCAGTAAATGACAAAGGGAAGGGCGTTGAAAACCTTCCTATGCTAGATATGACCATCGAGGAGAGCAAGATCCTCGATTAACTGAAGAAAAATCAAGCTAACATCACTCTATGGGGGCTTTTCATGTCTTCCCAACTGCACAGAAATGCTTTAATCAAGCTGCTCACTGGACCCACAGTTCCTCCTTCTACCACACCAGAAGAAGCGGTAAATCTGGTCGGATCCTTGACCTCTACCTGAATGCTATCATTTTTCTGAAGAAGAAATCCCAGAATTGGGCCGAATCACAATCATGCACTCAACATCTCCGTCGAAGTTATGGGGAAGGCCGTGCCACTCTCTCTTGTCGATAACAGATCCGCCTTGAATGTCTGCCCACTGAGAACCTTCAAGTGTTTAGGCCTGAAAGAAAGCAATCTTGCTCCAACCTTCGACGATGTATGTGCCTACGATAATACCTGCCGAGAGGTGATGGGATCCATAAGCTTGTAATAGGGGTTGGCCTTATAAACCCTGTAGTTTAATTCCAAGTCATAGATATCCCAGCTTGTTTCAACCTGTTGCTCGGACGACCCTGGCTCCACAGTATCAAGGGTGTGTCTTCCTCACTCCATCAGAAATTGAAGTTCTTCGCCAACGGGCGAGTCATCACCATTTTGGGCGACGAAAAAAATGTAGAGGGTGCAAGCACCAGTAGTCCAATCCTTGAGATACACCACGGGTCAAATGATATGCTCCGATCAGGATTCCGAGTTGAGCCACTCCTACTCCCGGCAGGGGACGGTTTCAAAGAAAGGGTTTGTCAAGAATATGACCCTCATGCAATATCAATGTGATTCAGATGTTCATAAACATGCACTTCATGCCCGAACTGGGGCTAGGGCAAAGGCAACAAGGGATACTTGAGCCCATCGAACTGAAGAAAGCATTCCCTCCTTGTGGCTTAGGGTATCAACCATCAGAACAAGAGCTCAGAATGATCCACCAGTCTCGACTAAAGAGAAGATTAGACTGCATCCTAACCATCCCAGGAGACTCCTTGAATGGAAGATTCATCAAAGAAGGTGAAGACTTCCCCTTTTGCGATTTTCCAGAACCATGGTATGACCACACAGACAAGAAGATGAAGCCCGGGATGGAGATCTTTTTCCAAGATAGCTATCCATGGGCCGAAAGTTTCCAACACCGAGTACAACCGCTCATCAAAGATATCGAAGAGATAGAGGAAAGTGATTCCGAAGATTCCTTCAATGTACAGATACTGGGGCTGGCACTCTGCATGGTTCATTCAGGCACTACATCAATGGATCAATCCCATCTGATTAAAGCTGCTGAGACACCCCTCCTCAACTGGCATGCTGCGCCAGTTCTACCTCTTGAAATCTCCCCTAACCCTAATGTTTACCCTATTTCCTCTTCTATTGTCTATCCTTGTTCAAATGTAATCGAGACCTCTTTTGACAAGGTTCTCAATGTTGTTTTTCCTATCAATGAAATAAATGAATATTTTGAGTATCTTGATGTGCCTTACATTAATTGTTTGGATTCTAATCGAACTTTTGATGATGATGATTTTGTAAATGAACAATTCTTAACTGATCTAAATAAGGTTAAATAACATAACCACGTTCAAGTTAATGAAGAAGACACTGTTGTTATTAGTCTCAGTCCTATTAGCCAACTGCGCGAGATTAGGATAGGGGCCACCCTTGACGAGCATGAGTGCACATAACTCGAAGAATTTCTAAAGGAATTCGTGGATGTCTTCGCATGGTCCTATGATGATATGCCCGGCATTGATCTTGAAATAGCTCATCACGAGATCCCCATTCTCCCAGATTACAATCCGTTGAACAAAAATTGAGAAATCTTTGTACCGAATGGTTGCTCAAGGTCAAAGAAGATGTGGTCAAACAGTTGAACGTGGGCTTCATTCGTACGATCGAATATCGCACATGGCTAGCCAATATAGTACCTGTGCCGAAATCAGGAGGAAAGGTTCGAATGTGTGTGGACTACCAAGATTTAAACAAAGCATCTCCAAAGGATGATTATCCGCTACACAATATCGACATGATCATGGACAACACAGCCAGTCATGCTCTCAATTCATTCGTCGACGGTTTTTCCGGATACAACCAAATTAATATGCACCTAGACCACCAAGAAAAAACCGCATTCATCACCCCATGGGGAACCTTTTGCTACACCGTTATGCCATTTGGTCTCAAGAATGCTGGGGCTACCTACCAAAGGGCTGCCACAACCATCCTGCACGATCTGATTCACAAAGAAGTTGAGGTTTATGTGGATGATATGATTATCAAGTCCAAAACTTGAGAAGGTCATATTCCCGCTCTTCGGAAGTTCTTCGAACGACTGCGATGGTATCAGATGAGACTCAATCCATAGAAGTGTGCCTTCGGGGTTACAAAGGGAAAACTATTGGGATTCATGGTCATTGAGAAGGGGATAGAAGCCGATCCTGCAAAGCTAAAGGCCATACTTGAGATGCCACTGCCCCGAACAGAGAAAGAGGTTCGAGGTTTTCTTGAGAAATTGCAATATATCAGCTGGTTCATCAGCCAGCTAACCTCCATCTGTGAACCGATTTTCAATCTCCTCCGAAAGGATTCGACCAAGGTTTGGAACAAGTCCTGTCAAGAAGATTTTGACCGAATCAAATAATATCTGACTCAACCTCCAGTGCTCATGCCACCACAGCCTGGTCTCCCTTTGCTTCTATACCTAACCATAACCGACACTACAGTTGGGGATTTGCTAGCCCAATACCTTGAAGACTCCCTCAAAGATATAGACATCTATTATGCCAATCACAAATTGACCGAGTACGAGGTCAACTACACTGCTTTGGAAAAGGCGTGTGCCGCACTTGTCTGGGTCACCCAAAAGTTACGACACTACATGCTCGCCTTCCCCATCAAACTTGTATCCCGAATGGATCCCATCAAATACCTGCTTGAGAAACCCGCCTTATCTTGTCGAATGGTCCGATGGTTAATGCTCCTAACCGAGTTCGATATCATGTACGTCACGCAGAAATCCATTAAAGGAAGATCCATCTCTGACTACCTCGCTGATTACCCGTAGAAAAAACTGATGTCTGGATCTCCGAATTCCCAGATAAAAACAGCCTCTGTACTGCTCAAGACACCCTTCGATGGAAAATATTCTTTGATGGCGCTACCAACAAAAAGGGATATGGCATTAGGATACTTCTGATCGCCCCAGATGACTCCCACACTCCCATCGACATCAAATTGGATTTCCCTTGTACCAACAACATGACGGAATACGAGGCATGCACAGTAGGCCTTAAAGTTTCTCTCAAGAAAGGTATTCAATACCTTGATGTCTACGGGGATTCTACCCTCATCATTGATCAAGTGCTCAAAAAGTGGAAAGTTAAAGACGAAAAGCTCCAACCCTTCCATGCCCACCTAGAAGACTTAGCCTCCCGATTCTGAGATATCACCTTCCATTACCTACCTCGGGCAAAGAATAACCTAGCCGATGCTCTCGCTACCTTGGCCTCCATGGTCGACATGCCCGAAGGAATAACAATAACCCCCTTCCTAGTTCAAAAGCAAGACAAACCAACCCACTGCTACCGTATTGATCTTGTCTCCACCGAAGATCTCGAACTAGTCGATTGCTGGTACTATGATATCTGGTGCCTCCTCAAACATGGTAGGTATCCCGAGGGTTCCAACAAGAAAGACCGAACAACCCTCCAAAGATTGGCCACCCAGTACATCATCTGTCAGAAAGCTCTACTCAAGAGGAACTTAGATGGGACTCATCTACACTATATCGTAGGGGCTGAGATTGAAAAGATAATGCAGAAGATCTACAGTGGAGAATGCGAGCCCCACATGAACGATCACATTCTTGCCAAGAAGATCATCTGATAGGGATACTACTGGACCACCATGGCCCAAGATTTCATCGCCTATGTCCGGAGATGCCTCAAATGTGAACAGTTATCCAATCTTCAACACCTGCCTCCATGAGAATTATACAACATGACCTCTCCCTGGCCGTTCTCCACCTGGGGTGTCGACATCATGGGGAAGGTTACACCAAAGGCTTCAAACGGACATAAGTTCATCCTAGTTGCCATTGATTACTTCACCAAATGGGTCGAAGCTGAGTCATACGTAGTATTGAATGCCAAGAAAGTGGCCAAATTCCTCAAGAAAAACATCATCTGCCGATATGGGGTCCCGCACGAGTTAGTGTCAGATAATGGGTTGCACTTCGAAGCAGAAGTCACAGGAGTAGTTAATGAGTACGAGATTCAGAGACACAAATCTTCTCCCTACCGACCTCAAACCAATGTTGCAGTTCAAGCCGCCAACAAGAACCTCAAAGCCATCATCAGTAAGATGACCGAAAGCTGTAGGGATTGGGCCGATTGGATCCCTTACGCCCTCTGTGGCTATCGAACCTCAATATGAACCTCTACTGGGGATACCCCTTACTCTCTAGTCTACGGCATGGAAGCAGTCCTACCTGTGGAGCTAGAAATACCCTCGCTATGCGTCATGCTTGAAAGCAAAGTTAGTGAAGAAGACTGGTGCCAAAGTCGTCTCAACGAGCTGACCCTCCTAGATGAAAGGAGATTAAAAGCTCTTTACCACATACAGGGGTACCATTGTCGAATAGCGCGATCATTCAACAAGAGAGTCAAGGACCGCGGTGTCCAGAAAGGGGATTTACTCCTCAAGGAGATAATAGAACCCAACTGGGACCCAGAGGGAAATTCAAGCCCCATTGGAGCGACCCCTACATTGTGAAGAAAATATTATTCGGCGGTGCCTCCATGCTCACTGACCTAGATGGAGAAGATATTGCTTGTCCAGTCAACCTGGACCATCTCAAGAAATTCTACCCCTAGTCTGGAATCTCGGCGCGCTACGACTCTTCTCACCTCCCTTCTATTCTAAAAAAAATACTTTTCATTTCCCTCTACCCAGAACTACATGGGCCTGATCCTCTGCAAAAAACCAATTTTCAAGAAAAATAAAACAAATTCAAAATCCCCAAAGGTACGTAGGTAGCTCATACATCTTACAGGAGCACGGCCCTTTATTTTTCACAAAATACTATTCTTTTCTTATCTCCGAGAACGGCAGTTCATTCTAAACAAATACTTGAACAAAAGGATTATGTATGCCTTAGCGATCGGTATAGATAATTCAAAATTACAAAATTCATCGAAAGGCACAGCTGGATGATTAGAAACTTTCTTATTTCATTAATAAGAAATTACATCACATATTACATAAGAAAATGAACGGATAACTCCCTTCCCCTTACTGCCATAAAAAGCCAAATACAATCCCCACATCTATTCCCTATTACACAAATAAACTCTCCAAGAGTCCTACCCACATCTACCAGAGCAACCTGCACCCTCATCATCTATATCCTAGGGTCCCCAAATTTCCTCTGCCTGAACAGTGTGCTGTAAACACTCCATGGACCGATCAGCCTGAACCAGCTTCAAAAAAACCACAACACCCCCTTCCATGGTGTTAAATAAAACAAACCACCTTTGTCCAGTCTCCACTGCCAACATCTTATTGATTACTCTCCTCTATAACCACTTCATATAATCCCCAGGGACTTTCCAAACTCTCCCGACAGACTGAGAGGGACGGGTCGACGAACGCCAATTCTCCCACAGAGATCCAACCAACAGACGCAGGCGCTCAATCAAAATGTCTACCGGAAAGAAATTTAGTGTTCGAGGTGGCATGAGCTGTTCCTAGCAAAATTGGCGCAGAAACCACTAAGGGAAATAAAAAGAGGTCTTTCTCAGACCAACCAGCCGCACATGTGATTACTCTCCTAGCTCCAGAACAGGCTGCAACTGCCCCCACCAAGGCACTGACCAATACAGATTCGGGGCCCCATGCTCCACAAACAAATTCTTCCAACTCTTAATATCCAAGCAAACGCTGAAGAAGTAACGCGAAAAGAAGTTGGGTACAGCGGACAAAAGATATTCTGGGGGAGTCACAAAGCAGAGTCTTTCAAATAACCACATGAACATCATCACGGGGCTACCCCTCAGAAAGTCAGAACGACCTTCTTTTCAGGCATCCAGACCATTCAGCGTCTCTGCCAGTATCACCGCCGTAGGAATGCAACGGTATAACATCCACGAAGTAATGGCTGCAAGTTGCGAGTCCACCAGCAGTTCCCCGGTCACCAACCACAATTTTGAAACCTGGCCCAGAGTAGCGGCTCCAGCATAGCCAGCATCACCTACTTCTTGCAGATGCACGGACTGCAGCACCACCGGGAGGGAGATCATTCCTCTAGCAACCAATGATTTGGCCATCGAAGGCGAAATATGAAGAAGCCCGGCCAACAAATCCCTAAGAGAATGGGAAAATTCGGGCAAAGCCGCAGCAACACTGGGATTTATACCTAGCATGGCAGAAAATTCCTCGTAGGTAGGACAAACTTCATCCAACCCAAAGCAGAATACATGGTCTTCGGGATACCAGAATTGTACCGCCTCCATCAGCATGTTCCATTCAATAGGCCGATTGCGCAACAAGGAGACTCGACGCTTGTTGAAAGCATCATAGCCGACATTATAAGAGAACATTGCTTCCAAGGCTTCGAGGTAGTTAACAAACTCAATGCTACCAGGGAGAGACATCTTGCAAGGCTGGGAAAGTAAGTAAGAATGCGAGGGTGTGATGAAAACACTCCACCCCTACCCCTTTTTATACTTGAGAACCCTCACAAGAGACATAATTCCTGCAGAAATCGGAGGGAATCCCACCCCACAAAATACAAAAGGCTAAAGAGGGTACCATTCAAATATTTGAATTGATGGGACTGGACTGAACTGCCGATAGGCAGGATAGGGTGCTTGTCGATCGGCAACCCCCCATTTTTAGAAATTTCCCTTTTTTCCTCTTTTGTCAAATTAGAAAACTCAATAAAAATAAATTGATATTCTCAATAGAATTTCAAAATCCCTTTTCCTCCTTATATAATTTCCCCTTTTAATTAAAAACATTCCTTCAAAAAATTCCAAAAACACTCATTTTTACGGTCTCAGCAGCAAAGTAAAAAGCGCATGCGCATGCATTCATTCATCATTAATAAAAGATAATAAAAAACTCCATTGCATTGCATCTATTTGTTTTCTGTGTTACGTCAATTTTGTACGAAATAAAAAGAAAAAAAACAAAAAAATTACGGGACTCATCCTGAACCCACATTCTCTCTCTCTCTCACCTACCTTTCTCTCTAAGAGATTCCACCCCTGCGACATGCTCTCTTTCCCTTATGGCGAGATGATGCACCACCACTATCCAAGCCAGATTCCTCTTCGCATGAAGCAGACGGCACCAAGAAAGAAAGAATAGGAATCGCCTCCCGAATATGGGCAGTCGCCGAAGATATCCAGTCTCTGATGTCTCTTAACCAAGTGGTCGACACTCGGACTTGCTACAAGAAAAAGGTAAAATTGATATCAAAACAGAGATGACCAAAATAGAAAAGAAACAAAGAGAAGAACAGAAAGGTATACCGCAGGTCGGAGTACCTCCTCTGTCAAACCCAACTCCTCCGGATCCATCGCATGAGGACGATGCAACATAGGCACTATCCCTCCATCAGACCGCCAAATATTATACGAAGGGGTATGCAACCGCACAAAAGGACCTCTGAAGTTGTAGCCACCGCAGATGCCGTCGGACCGCCGCCACTGTGGAAAGATCCCACCGCCCAACTCGAACTCACAGGAGGGAAAGGCAGGGCATCATATATGCTGGGTGCCATCAACCAGCTCTTCACAAAGTCCATATAGTCATATGGAGCAGTCGTATCGGTGTACAATAAATAGGACTCGTCGATCATCACCGCGATCCTCGCATCCTCTGACAGCAGTCTCTCTCACCTCATAGATGTAGGAGGCTGTGCAGGTGGCACCACCACCTCCTCCTCAGTAATCTGGCATAACCACCCTCTCCCCTGGATACCAGAAATGGCTGAACTCATTCGCCAGAAAATGCCTCATCTGCGCGTTCACCCCGATCGTCCCCGCATCCTGAATGGTTGTCCCCCAGGGATTAAAGGTCGCCTAAAAATTTCCAAGCAGGCATAAATCAATACAAGATCAGAAAGCACAAAAACCATGACTGAAAATGGAAGAGTCTTACCCTACCACTGGTCAGTTCATTCAAGACCTGACGCACCACCTCCAGAGAGAGAGATCCCTTCGACTGTCGATTGGCCTTATGTCATCGATACAATCGGTAGGATTGCCCAACAGTGTCATCCTTCAGAGCGATTAACGGGGTATTGCACCCAATCACCTCGTAAAACCACGTCTGTTAAAGATAAGAATTCACAAACAAAAAGAGACGCATAAGGAAAATGCGAATGCATAAAAAGAAACGCGCAAACTGAAGAATACCTTAAGAACGTACGTGGCTCTAATAAAGGTCTGCCGGCAGCACCGGCTGAATGCATCCAGAGAAGAGTAAAGGGTTGCCAAAGTCAGACTCCCCCCAATCATAGAAAGGGACGTTCGAAAACATCCTCAAGTACGGCAAGAACCACAAATGGACGACGTCGCCGCTCGGCGCCACCATAAAACCTCCTAACACCAGCAAAATAAATAATCGAGGGAGTCCAAAAGTCTGTGCCACTGCTAAATGGCACCCCTCATACCATGCCGACCGGCACCCCCCTTAAATTTCGTAGAGAAATTCCCAGAAAATACCAGAAAGTCCCGAAAAATCCTCGGAAAATTCCTAAAAAATCCCAGGAAGGATTTAGAACATTTTCACCAGGAAAATTTCGCATTCCCTCAAGCGAAACCCCTCTTTCCCAGTGAAATCCTCAAAAACCAAGTGAATCTCCCCCCGATAAAGCCCTAGAGGATCTCTAAGGATCGCCTGATCACTTCCCCAGCAGAGTTTTTACAGCACCAAAATTGGTTGTTCCCCGCTGTGAGGACTCCTAAAGAAACAAAAGCTTCCCCATCTATCAGCTCCCCAGCTCAGATCAAAATCATAAGGCACTTTCTCCCGCATAATCAAAACCCAATCTTTATCCACTCTTAGGTCAGAATTGACCTCGATCTTGGATTGTCACCTGAGTTAGGTCAAAATTGACCTCGATCCTCGGTCATCACCACTCTTAGGTCAGAATTGACCTCGGTCTTGGATCGTCACTTGAGTTAGGTCAGAATTGACCTCGGTCCTCGGTCGTCACCACTCTTAGGTTAGAATTGACCTCGATAATTGATCGTCACCTGAGTTAGGTAAGAATTGACCTCGTTCCTCAATTGTCGCCACTCTTAGGTCAGAATTGACCTCGATTTTGGATCGTCACCTAAGTTAGGTCATAATTGACCTCGGTCCTCGGTCGTCACCACTCTTAGGTCAGAATTGACCTCGGTCTTGGGTCGTCACCTGAGTTAGGTCAGAATTAACCTCGGTCCTCGGTCATCACCTAAGTTAGGTCAGAATTGATCCCGGTCCTTGGTCATCACCACTCTTAGGTCAGAATTGACCTCGATCTTGGATCGTCACCTGAGTTAGGTCAAAATTGACCTCGATCCTCGGTTGTCACCACTCTTAGGTCAGAATAGACCTCGGTCTTGGATCGTCACCTGAGTTAGATCAGAATTGACCTCGGTCCTCGATCATCACCACTCTTAGGTCAGAATTAACCTCGATCTTGGATCATCACCTGAGTTAGGTCAGAATTGACCTAGGTCCTCGGTCGTCACCACTCTTAGGTTAGAATTGACCTCGGTTATTAGATCTTCACCCTAAGCCCGCGGAATTGGCTTTGACCCGTAGAATCGGTCACCCTCATCACTTAAGCCCGTAGATTTGGCTTTGACCCACAAAATTGGTCATCCCCATTACACCCCTCAGGTCCTCATAATCGGCCTCGACCCTCTAAATCGACCGTACTCCATCAAAAGCATCATGTGGTGGCTATTCGACGGTTATCATTTATTCCAAACTCACCCGTTAAGGGGATCTATAGACACCCCATTTTGTTACCCCCTAACTCTCCTTAGGTACCTAGTACCTCCCTTCATCACTACAAACCCAGGTCATTTCACGAGTACTGACATAGAAGCCATCGGGCACTCCCAGGCTCCGTTTGACCAAAAAGACAAACTCTTTAGCTCGACCGAGGCTGAATTAATCTTCAAAGTGCAATGAAATCCCTTTCCAATGGTCCACTCCGTGTATGATTCCGACTTACCATGCGGACGAACGATCCGTTTGCGTTCGAAACTTAATCTAGAGGCCATCGGGAGCTCCTCCCGGGCTCTGTTTGACATAAGTCAACTCTTCTGCTCAACCGAGGCTAAATGAATCTTTGAAGGGCACTGAAATCTTTTTCCAACGATTTGCTCCGTACATGATTTTGACTTACCATGCGGACGAATGATCTGTTTGATTCTAAGAGGTCACAAAATTCTTTCAGGGCCCGGTTGACCAAAGTCAACTCCCTAAACTGGGTCAAACTCTTTGGAATGTCGAAGTACATCTCCTAACCTTTCCAATGGTCTGCCCCATGTGCAATTCGGACTTACCATGCGGATAAACGATTTGTTTGCGTCCGAACGATTCGTCGTCTAATGGACCAATAAACGCTTTCGAGCCATATTTGACCCAAAGTCAACTCTCAAACTAGGGAGCGGTCCAGGGACTTTCAAAGGTCTCTAAATTACCTTTCCAAAGGTCTACCCTGTGCGCAATTCTGACCAACGGTTCGCCCTCGGCAGGCTATTTTCTAAAAAGGCCTGAAACACACTACCAAATAGAAGGTTCCAGACCTTGCCTATCGGCAGGTGCCGATAGGTAGGACCAGGTCTATTCCGATCGGTAGTGACCTGGGCCTATAAAAGGAGGCCTTCACCTCATTTGCAAAGGGAGCCCATATCTGATAAAAATCGCTCTCAGCAAATCCCAAAAACCTCTCTCGAAGATAGCGCGATCTCAACACCCAAATCCCTTCCTAACTTCCACTTTTCACCATACTTTTCATCAAACTTAGTGAATTAGTCACTCTCCATCATCATCCAAGTGGAAGGGCTGCTCTCCAACATTCAAGATCAAGATCAAGCTCAAGATCTTCAAGAAGGTCCAACTTTCTCAACTTTCTCTTCAAATTCTCTTGAATTCGCAATAACTTGTTTTATTACTTAGCACTTTTATTATCTCATCTCACACATCCTAATACAATTTTTATTTAATATTATTGCATATCTCTTATTTTCATATAAATAAAACCCAAAAATAAGAAAAAGTGAGTTTGCTCATAAATTCCAAATAGGGATTCTCATAGTTTTCTCACACTTTTCTCACAACTAAAAATTTGTTCTACACACACACTCACAAATAAGATATCCCCCATTTGGATTTATGGAATAAACCCCACCCCTCATTTTGTATGCGAACTACGTGGACTTTGATGCCTTTATAGGCTACGTAGGCGTCTCGGGGTAAAACCCGAGACTCGAGTCATATTCTCACTTTCTTCCTCATTTTCTATCTTCTCTAAATCCAATTTTCTTATATTCTATATACTTGTTCTTAGTAACGTATTACTCCATATGCGTTATCGTTCCATTATAACGATCAACGTAAGAGTAATCGCGTAAATCTTATTTTCTAATATTATTTTTATACCTTCCTACGGATGACTCGCTTTATCTCTCCCATGATACAAGTCGAGGATTCCTATCTCCACTATATATATACACATGCACACATATCACGGGGAAAATAAAAAAGGAAAATATCAAACATCCATGAGAGATTGAAAGGTCGGAATGGGTGCCTAACACCTTCCCATTTCGTAACTTAGCCTCCGAACCCTTCTCGAATTATTTTGGTTTCGTATACACCAGTATGTCTTTGGATGCCGTCCTTCGAGATGGCGTCCCTATTTTCTTTTCTCTATTTTGAGTAAAATAGACTGGCGACTCTAAATCTCTCTACATTTTTACACCTCATCTCAAACAACACCGGCCGAAGCGCTTACGAGAGGGACGCGCGGGACCCGAGGATCCTTCCTTCACGTGCCTGCCCGCGACGAGGATAGAGGATGGCCACAGTCTTTTTTTATACTCCTACAGGTATATCCCTACTAGTCTATTATATTCATGTTTCCTTCATTTTATTGTTCTTTCGATTTAGTACCTGAGCACTGTTGATATGGTGCCCATGATTTGGTACTTCACTGTACTTTCTTTCCTTTTCATATAGTTTTCATTTTGTGTTAATATAATAGGGGGGGTTTACTGTTCCAAAAAATCAACGGTTGGGAAATATTTGTTTTGGGAGATCTAATGGTCTTACATTGTGCCACCTCACAATTTGAGCATTATGATATGGCAAATTAAACAAACCAAACAATGTTCCCCTTGAATTTACTTACAATGTTCCCCTTGAATTTACTGATTCAATGATAAATCTAGGCAGTCAAATTGAGTATCCAATGTTCTTAGTGTTTGTTAATGCAACAACTTCTGTCCCACACAAAATGTCCCCCTGGCATCTTCCTGCCATGCTTCAAATCAACCTTATGATGCCCCCCTGCGGATCAGAACAAACAAAAAGGTATTTGAAACCTCCAATTTATTTTTTATCAGAGTTTATTTGACTTTTTCATTTTTATTATCTCAATTCTTAAGCCACCTTTATTCAACTGCTCACACTTTTTGGTTATTCATCAACCACAACTTCATTATTTTTTTCCCAGATCCCTATTTAGGAACTACCATCAATAGTTTAATTTTTTTTTTAATAAAGGTAATACATTCATTCAAAGCATAGTCTTACAATTGCTTTAATATGGTATGTTTGGTATGTTTGAAGTAAAGGTAATACATTCATTCAAAGTATAGTCTTATATGTGTTTGTTGTATTACCCAAGAGACTTCAGTGAGTTATTTAAACTCAATTTACCTTGAACTTGCATGACATACGCTATTTAGATGCTATACCATTTTTCTTTTATGATAGAATACATGAAGACATACTCAATTTACCTTCAATGAGTTATGGAGGTTTACTCTTCTAATGTAAGATGTTAAGAACCAAATAATATGATTATATGAGAATGTTGGAATATCCCTTTTGGATACAAAGGGCCAAACATATGTTTATATTGGTTAATATATGCATATATGCAAGTTGCATATATGCATATATCTGCATATATGTTACATACATATATGCAGCATATATGCATATATCTGCATATATGCTTACATATATGCATATATGATTGCATATATACAGCATATATGTTTCATATATGCAGATATATGCATATATACCTGCCATAAAAATCATTGCTGAATGTCAACATCTGAAACCTATCCTACTTGATACAGGTGAAATGGATAGGCCATACAAATGGGTGGTGAGTTGCTATATTATTTCAACTTTCTTAAAGTTATTCTTTCATACGGTCCAAATTGGAAGAACATTTTGATCTCAATACTCAAAAATATGTATAACTCCTGAATTTTCAATTGTATTGCTACTAATTTTTCATTGGTGCCAACCTGGGATTCAGAGGTGCAAGTAGTGGCTTGTATAGTGGTGCAAGCAGTGGCCTGTACCATCTCCCCTACCACCGGCACGCACGACGAGACCTCTCCCCTCCTTCTTCTTCCCTCCAATCCCCTGCTCGCCCCAAACCAGTTCTACACTAGCTCCTCCCTCCGTCGCAGTGCCCTACCCTAATCACCCAAAACCAGTGTTTCACATTGCGCAGACAGGACATCAACATACATAGGAGTATAGAACTTTTATTTGGTATTTGAAGATGGACTCAATCAGACCTCAATCAACTATCTATACCACATAATCGTGATGAACATAAAGCCATTGAACTAAAAAGTTATTGTTTATTTTTAGTTAATCATTGATATTGCAACTGATCTCTTTATGTGGATAATCCTCAATCAGGTATATTAGTGTTTTTTAAAGTTTTAAAATGAGAAACACCATGGTATTATCGATCTTTTCATATAATATTTTTCAGTTTATTAATCATGGTTCAAATTCATTGTTACAATAGCAGGTATCCTCATTGTTAGATCTAACTTTATTTTACTATTTGACGCCTATATTTTGTTGGTTTTATAGATCCTACCCTTCATTTTTTTGGTCCCCTGCATTGTTAAATCTAACAGAAGGTGTCCTCATTTTGTTATTTTATAACAGCAGGTACCCTGCATTTTTTTGAAAACTAAGTTTAGTTTCTTGAGAGTTTAACTGATGAATTTTATTAGTTGATGATTACTTCAGATGGTAGTTTGCTATTAGAATTTATGCTAGCTTCTTATTAATAAAATGATATATCGTATCTTCATTGATATATCTGAACTGATGCTAACTTCTGATGCTGATTACTTCAGATGTATTTATCATTACTTCAGATGCACGAAAGTTCGGGTCGGGGGACCTAAATACCAATAGACTACACACCTTCTTCAACCAGGGTAAATTGATTGTTATACAAAAAATTCCCCTCTTATGAACAAACAAAGGTTAGTTAGGTGTTTTGTTTATGAAAAAAAAAAGGTCAGTTAACTATTTTTATTCTTTTGATATATATAAAAATAGTTAAAAAACTGTTTTGATATATATTTAAATATATTTCAAAATAGTTTTTTAAACTATTTTTACGGTGAAAAAAAGGTTGTGTCTCTTTGCTTTTATTGGGGTGGTGTTCATTTTAGATGGAAAAAATTATTTGTGTCGTGTCGCTTTTTTCGGGTCATTCATTCGTGTTAGATAAAAAAATAAGATTTTGTGTTGAGTTTTAATAAAGACGTGTTTGTGTCGAGTAAAAAGAATAAGATATTGTATCATATTATGTTATGTTATGTTATGTCTATTTTATTTGGATGATATTCGTATTTTGTTGTCGTATCGTATTATGTTCGCTTATTTTGTAACAAATTTAGTTTGTTTAGTAAGAATGGGGTCAATGCAATAAATATTGTAGGAATGTGGCGCGGAGATATAAGAATAGGTGCGTACCACATATGTTCGTAAACATAACTCGCATAATAATGCACCATATTTCCCTCTCTATAACACTGTGAATATGTATATTTGTTGACAGATGACTGATAAGATCAAGCTCTAGAATGACATATGTTAAGGGTCTCGATAGACAAACTCAGGTGGATGAAATGTATTGTCTTTTCTTTTCTTTAGATATGATATTGGTTGTTTGATTTTTCTCACATTATTTAGAAATTGACATAATTTTTCTATATTGCTTGCATATAGAGTTATTCTCGATCAAAATTCTTCACAAGTTGTCATCTCAAGAATCTCTAAAGCATTGAAGGATGTGGTATACTCATTCAACAAGGATGAAGAAAAAGAAAAAGAATCGTCTAAAACCCTCGAATCTAAGTTACTATATATGTGAATTTTTTTTCGATTTTTTTTTGTTGTTGAATTATTTGTTAGATGAATCTGAGATTATTGAATATTTTTGGATTGTTTGTTATCCCTTAACAGGGTGGATAGTTCAATAAACAAAGGAGACTATGTCCAATTTTTTTCTAAATGGACATTTTGTTTATTTAAGGCACAAAGTGAATTCAGTTAATGAATATTATATATCTCATGTTATATGTGAATTCGTTTGATGAATTTATACTATTTGAATGTTGTTGAACAATTTGTTATTTGTTATGCAGGGTCGATAATCCTACAAATAAAAGAGATTTTGATCAATTTTTTTAAGAAATTACACTTTGTTTTGTTGGGAAACGATATTTTTGTCGTTTTGCAATTACGTACTTTGAAATTTTTTGTCGTTTCACGATTACATACTTTTGAAATTTTCGTCGTGCCTTCAGGCACGGGTATTTCGCTAGTATATGTATATATTACAGGTGCCCAGCCACAGGGGCGTCATGCTTAGATTCTTTGGACTGGACGTGCTGTAGCTTATGTGGGAGTTGTAGGCCATTTTCTTAGACGACCTCGTTATTGATTCCACTCTTATTTCAGTTCTAATTAGTTGGGCATGTGTTGCTCGTTTCCTTATTCCGTTGGATTTGTCAGAGATTATGTTCATTTATCTTTAGTATTTTTACTCTTTGGGATTTGATTACTGTCAGGATGGTTTTTCCTTTTTAGTTTTAAAGTTGGTATTGGTTTATCTGAATGGTTAAATTCATGGGTGTTTATTTCCAGTATTAATAACTCTGTGATTCTTAAACTTTTATATATTAAAGGTTTTCATAATTGGATTTAATAAAATGGAAATAATGTTTTAAATGGTTTTTTCACTTAGCTTAAATATTTAGGGTGTTTAAATTGGAAAGTTAATTTTGAGATAGTGATGCTAAGAATGAACCAACCGTTCACCTTGATTATAATTTAATAAAGGACTGATGACCCGGTATTTAATTAGGCGGGGTGTCACATACTCCTCCCTACATGAGTAAACCAGGATGTCATAAATGAAAACTATCATAAACTAATCAAGAAACTCCTTGAATACCCTGTTCATGAGATCCATGAACACTACTGGGGCATTAGTGAGCCCAAACGGCATCAGCCTGAACTCGTATGACCCGTACCGCGATAGAAAAGTGATCTTAGGTACATCCTCCTGCCTAATGCGCAGTTGGTGATAGCCAGACCTCAAATCGATCTTAGAGAAATAAGCAGCCCCTCTCAACTAATCAAATAAGTCGTTGATCCTAGGCAAAGAATATTTATTTTGTATCGTCACCTTTTTCATATATCTATAATCCACGCATAAACGGAGTGAACCGTCCCTTTTCTTCACAAATAATACTGGTGCACCCCACGACGATGTGCTCCGCTGAATAAAGACCTGACCCAAAAGATGCTAAATTTTCTCCCTCAATTCATGCACGTTTGAATGGGCCATACGATAAGGAGCTCATGCAATTGGTTTAGTCCTCGGTGCTAAGTCAATGATAAACTCAATTTCTCAGCTCGGCGGCAACCCGGGTATCTCCTGAAACACATCCTCAAACTCTCTCACTACCGAAATTGAGTCTAATGGAACCACTACCTCCTGCGAGGTCTCCTCTGTAATATAGTATAAATGGGTGTGCGATCCTCCCTCGAGGAGAGGCATCGCTACCAGGAACATCTCCTGCCCGGGAATAGAGAATACTATAGTCCTCTGATATCAATCCACCGTCGCTCGATAACTTGCTAGCCAGTCCATACCTAGGATGACATCATATCTGTCTATATCTAAAATGAGAAGGTCGATGGCTAGGCTAAGTCTCCCAATCATGATATCTAGCTCTCCAATTACAGAGTGAATGAGTGAACCGCTACCCAATAGTGACTCAACACACATAAAGTGGGTATTGGGTGTCTCTAAAAGACCGACCGCTCTAGGGAATCTAGTAGATACAAATGAATGTGATGCCCCCATATCAAATAGTACCCTAACCTCATGCCTATGGATAGAAAATGTATCCTCTATCGCTGGCGGTGCCTGAGGTGTTGGAGGTATCGATACATCCCAGACGTTGTACACACGATCGTAGTGAATTTGTCCCTGCTGCTGTGGGGTTTGTGGAACTGGTCCTGCTAGAGGTATCTGTGACTGAGGTCCTAGCTGGGTGCCCTGCTGCTGGCCCCTACCCCTCTGTGGGAACTCTTCCTTCAGATGGTCCGTCTGTCCACAAATGAAGCAACGCCTCAGAAAGTCTCCCTACCGCTGGCCCTGGCGATGTTGCCCCTGATGGCCTCCCCCATTATTCTCTTAGCCCTGGGGAAATTGATACTACTGATTTAGACCCGATTGTCCCTATCTGAACCCCTGACCCTCTGGTCTGAAACCCCCTGATCGGAATCTCTTGGCAGAGTTCCCCTGTCGGGAATCATGCCCTTGTTGTCTGTCACCCTATTACTGTTGCGCCCCACTAGAAGTACCAACGCTTTCCTTGCCCTGCTAGCTCAGCTCACCTCCTTTCTTGCTTCCCTGGATGTGGAAGCGATGATCCTGGAAGTGCAATAATGCCACGTTGACAACGTTTGTATACGTCACCAATGCGGGGTTCCCAATCATGAGCATTCTGATCCTCCAGGCTAAACCAATAATGAACTTGGCCTTTTTCCTCTCCTCATTGCTCACCTCATCTGGCACAAAATTATCCAGGCGAGTGAACTCCTCCTCGTACTCTGCCATTGAGCAGTCACCCTGTAACACCTCGTCGAATCTCCTCCTCATCTCGGGCTCAACTTCTAGCGAAAAATACTTACGGTCGAACCGCACCCAAAACTCTATGATAGTCAATGTATTACTCTCTCCTGCGGTGGTAGTAGACTCCCACTAATGTAAGGCTGCCCTGACTAGCCCGAGCATTACCAGCATCTGTATTTGGACCTCACTGCAGTCGACCATGCGTAAATGACATTGCATGTCCTTCTTCCACTGGCATGCCAAAATTACATCAAATGCCACCTGAAACTCCAGTGGATGGCCTTTCTGAAAGACCTCTCTGGCCTTCTTCCACTCTAACAGCCCCTGGTGAGCCTGTAATAATGGTGCCACGGGCTGCTGTGGCTATGGCTGAGGAAAGTGAGCTGCCATGGCTCTCATAGCTGTATCAACTACCTGGGCCACTATGACTGCTACATGAGCAGTCAAAATCATCTCAGGTGGGGGTTGTGGCTGCGGTGCCTCCAGCTCATGATGAGCCTCTCTAATCGCATCCCGAGTTGCTGCCCTTGCGGGTCTACCTATCCTTAGCGGCATCTGAAAATTGTAATGAATTGTATTAGTTCATTGATAATACAATATTTAATAGCAAAAGTATGATATCTTAAACTCGCATAGATAAAACAACAGTCCTAAAGATAGTTCTCTATAACAAAAGAACGCTACGTTGAATTCGTAGTAAGCCGTACAGATCCTATGGACACTAGAACCTGATGCTCTGATACCACCTGTGGCACCCCGTCTAATTAAATATCGGGTGATCAGTCCTTTATTAAATTAAAACAGTTTATCCAGTTGGTTTATTCTTAGCATCATTGTCGAAAACCATATTAATTACTCACCACCTAATTATCTAATAGAAACCGGTGCCAAATTTTATCTTTCAATTTAAACTAATAAAGCATATGGAATAAAGTAAATCGAACCATACACAATTAATCAATGCATAAAAGGAATGCATAATAAATTATTGGCCGACATCACATTCGACTAAAATCTCAACTACAAATAATGAATCCAATAATCCAAAAAAATAAATCAAAATATTAAATCTGAATAAGTGAGCGACATGCCCTGAATGTAACTGAGACTAAAATAAATTCCTAATCTATGAACAATGGAATGAAGCTTCTAATCAAAATTCCTACTAGCATCCACATATGTCGTAGTTGCGTGTCCCTAGAACAGATATTAAACCTGGCGTCCCTGTGGCTGGACACCTAAAATGTTTTGAAAATGATTTTTACAGCAAGGGTTAGAACCCAAAATATTTTGAAAATATTTAACAAGCGAATTAACGGCAGTAATTAAAATGCATAAATGCTCTTCATATTTAAGTTAGTGTCACACTCTCTTGAGGACTGACTCACCCCTCCACTATTGTGAACATCTAACGCTCCTTTTTTTATAACCCTCTAATTAGACTACCTATCTAACTGACTTGGTTAATTTCTCCTTGCCATATCACTCTAAACCGAGTATGATTATTAATTATGATTTATAAGTTATGACTCACACTAACTTAATCAAATACGATATTAAGTAAAACATACAAAAATCTCACCAGTTATATATAATGAATACATTCGCACCACATGTATTTTTATACCCGCATATAATTTCCTACTCAATTATATACGTATAGCTATGCCCCGACAATACCATACTTGTCGAATAATAGCGTAAATATAAATTTTCCATCCTCCCGAGTGTACCCTCACCGGATATTTCCTCTAAAATGCTATCACCCCACGTATGCTCACTTAACCTGGATATCCCAAGTCATAATCGCTCAGGATCTTGTTAAAAATATAAGCGTAGTGGAGGCGGTCATATTTCCTACCTGAAAGTGAGATAAACCCTCACCCATAATTTGGACTCTATAACCTGGGGATATACTTTCCCTGCTCCTCAAGCTAGGGAAGTCACCCACATCGCGCAACCTCCTAAGGTAGCACTAGAGAGTATATACATACTATAAATATTTTACACTAATATTTATAAGGCACACAATTATATACATACAGTACACATCACCGTATATATATATATAATAGTTTACACCGGCTAATACATGCCAAATACTCGTAGCACTAGCCTGAAATACCCGAGTTATTTTCCCAATCATGATTTAATTATTATCACATAATTAATTAATCAAATTAGTGTAACGCTACTATGCTACCCAAACAGGCTCACTCGGCCCGCCCGTAATTTAAAGCATATGAATATATTCCCCAAATGCCTCCCATAAGATTTCACCCCCTTATGTCCGTTTAATAATCTTAATACCATCTTCAACAAGACCTAGATACTAAGAAGAAATTTAAACTGCACTAATTAAATCCCCTTAAAAATTCCCTAAACAATCTAAGGTTGATAAATAAAAATAAGCCTTACTGCCGAAATACCTACTTGATCGATCGATCAACTCCCAGGGTCGATCGATCGATCTAGGAGTGTCTTCTTCCCTGGTCCTCTGTTTCGACCATTAATAAATTTCAATGTTTGATATCTCAATCTCCATTCTTAATTAATCACCCTACCCATCACAACAGGATATAAATATCATCTAACCATTTTGGCATCATCGATTTATGAAGAAAAGTCACAAGATTTCAAATGGGGATCTACGGTTCCAATTTCAATCATTATTTCAAAATGGATTCTACAGTCCACATAATTCATATCATCTACTGAATTTATGCTATAGTTCTAAATCTAACAACCCAGAATAGGACTACATTAAATTAATCATCAAATTACACATCACAATCAATGAATCGAAAACCCATTTTTCTATCCGCGCCCCCCCCCCCCAAAGACAGATTCGGTTTACACATCACCAAAATATGAATCGGATATCAAAAATTGAAATTTCAGCAGTTAACCACTTGCCTTAAGGTTCTAGTGTCAGATTCCTTTGGTGTAGAAGAAGGTGTGATGATGAACACACAAATCCCCCTTTTGTTTGGCTTCCAATTGCTTCCCAATTACTCCCCAAAGGCTGCCTCTCTTCCTCTCTTAAGTTCTAGGTTTTGAGTCGTGCTAACTATCGTTTAACACAATTAGGCTTTGATTTATTAATCTTAATCCCATTTTTGGACTAGTGGGCCAAGCCCAAATAACCCGAATACCCCCGTGTGGGGGTCATGCCTAAAAGTGCCCCGAGACCCAAATACTACTCTCGGGTACTCTTTTTCAACTATCTTAACCCTTTCGGAATCAACCGTGCACTCAAAATCATCATCTGAGACACTTTTCCGAAACTCATTATTTTTACTTCAATTAGTTTATTCCCGATTGAGATGTATTAAAATCCTGTCATTTAACTTTCTATGACATATAATGAATATTACTATCCACTTAGTAATGATATACCATAAATATTAACCATTTACTCTCTCGATTAATATTTAAATAAATAATCCCTAATTAATTCAATTTAATTACTACACACTAGTAATTTAAACTATCCTAATTAATTAGATATTGAATGCTCAAAAATATGGGGTGTTACGATAACACTTATAATTTTGAAGCTTTTCCAACACTAAACTTTCAAATGACCAAAACGCCCTTATGTTGTGCCGGGCTAGTCTGAAAATACCTTGGGACCCAATTAATACACCCCAGGAACTCTATTCTGCCTATTTTGGCCCATTCAAAATTAACCGTGACTCTAAAATCACCATTCGAGTCACTCCACATAAATTTTCTATCTCGACCTTAACAACATAGCCCATACACAACTTTCGATTGAGATATAACATAGTCTCGCCGATATTATTCGCTACGATGTTTAATAATTACCACATGTTATTTACTACACACTTATTAAATTTATCTCATAAATATTAATCATAATCTCTCCTGGTCCATATTTAATAACATACAATATTTTATTTTAATTAAATTACTGTACATGTGTAATTTAAAAATAATCGAATTAATGAAATTTTAAATATTCAGAAATACAGGGTGTTACATTATTGCTATGGGAATTTTAGTATCCATTTCCCTATAATAAAAATAATCAAAACTCTAGGTTTTATTTAGTACATATTTTTTTGTCATGTCCAAAAGTGTGAATATCGTTTGAGAACTTTAGGTCCCAATTTGAAATTATTTGAAAACTTATAGCCCCAAATTAAAACTAGTATATGGGAACTTCAAGACCCAATATTTTAAATAATAATTAAAAGCTTAAAAAGCCTAATTTAATTACAAAGGGAACTTTGGGTGCCAAGTTTGAATGATAATTAGGAACTCGGATCTTAAAAATAAATAGGGAACTTTTGGTTCCAAATTTAATTTTATTATGACTTACTCATAAACATAAGGGTGAAATAGTAATTGTCAATATTTAGTAGCAAACATGTAAATATACAAGGTTTTGTGACTAAGGGATATCAAAACTAATGATCCATATAAAAATAATTAGATTTATTGGGGAATGAGATGTACATATTCAAAAGTACACGATCAAAGCATAATTACGCACAAGTTAAAAGAATTATACTAATAAATTTGGGTCAAAAAAATATGTTAAAGTAAACTAAAACTGATACTAATTACATCGTTCACATTTATTCAAAATTAGTATTAACTTATGAAGTAGTATTATTTTCATGTGCTTTGCCATATCTATGTATATCTATAAAGTTATAGCCTAAACAGAAATATCTCATCCTTAATGAACACGTGTAATTATTAAATGCATCTACTACTTTTAATGTAGAAATGGAACTCAAAAGCAAATGCATTCTCATATACTACTGCTAACACCTGTTTGTCATCCCCAAAAGACACCACCTTATGATCTTCTAAACTCTTCCATACAAACTATTTATAATGTTCTTAAATAGTTTTAAATGAACTTTTCCAAAATTTTAAAACTAGAGAAAGTTCCTTTACGTATGAAGTTGGAGTTCAAATGGTTGAAATATATAATGAACAAGTGCGTGATTTATTATCAAGTGATGGTTCCCAAAAACGATATCCTTCTCTATATCATGTACCAATTTTGTTTCATTTCATTTTTTCATTCAATTTCCAACATAGTTCCATTAAAACTTTAGTATACTGCTTTCACTTAGATATTAGGGGTTATTATAATTCCACTTCAGCAGTCTTTAAACTTTATTTTCTGCCAATTATTCACTCTTTCTTAGTATAGTATCTAATATTTTTAGTAGAATATAGTTTTGTTTCCTTGATTATCAAACACTTGGGATTTTGAATACCTCCTAACCTAGTGGATTAGTAGTAACTGATGCTAGCTTCCACCCAGTCAAGCTAACCTTGGGTGTAATGGATTTAATGGAGACTGGATTGAGGAATAGATGTAAAGGTGTTATTTCCTTGAATGAACGAATCAATCAATCACATAGGTTATTTATTATTGGCATTCACTCTTCATTTAGTTACAATAATAATTAAAATGGCAATTGTTCACTTTTTTTCTCCAAATCAAATTATTATGTCATATAAACTTATTTATATAAATAAATGTTTAATTCTAAATAAATGAAATTGCTTTTTCTTGGAACTTCATAGTGTGTGTTTTATTTGAATGTCATTTTGATGAAGCATTATAACTATTCCAATGTTACAAAATTTGTGGTTAATAAAGAGGTATATTCTTTCCAAAGTCTCATTTTAAAATAAACCAAAAATTAATATGTAGGCACTAAGAGGTCTTTAGGGGCCACAATATTTTATCCAGTAGAAATTTCTATATACACGCTTTCTTAATGTCTATTTTCATTGTATCATAAACAGTATAAAGAAATATGAAACTATTTGCAATGGGCTGCTTCCACTGATTTAATAGTTTTGATGCTTTCAGTTGTTAGATATTACCATCTTCTCGAAAATTACTTCAAGTGAAAGAGGTTTTGTCCCAAACTTTGTTCTTGGTGATCGCACGACTCGCTAAGAAAGAATCAGTAAGTATGAAAGTTTATTTATGTTCTTTTACCCTCTATGAATAGATGTTCTTTAACCAAGCCTCTTGGTCCAGTGGTATAACACTGCCACTGGGACAGTCTTGAGGGTGGATTGGGTTTGGTCCCCAATTCGATCCCCAACACTATCAAAATAATAATTGAGCAGAAGCCACGAACCGCGAATGAGGATTAGTCGAGGTGCGCGCAAGCTGGCGCGAAAACCTCATGGTATACTACCAAAACAAAGATATGTTCTTTTAAATTCGTATATGTTTTTTTACTAAAATTGGCAGTTTAATACATTTTCTAAATGGAACAATCATAATTGTTGGAGTTTTTTTTTTTTGTAATTTGAAATTTGACTTTGATTATAAACTCATGTTAACCTACGAAGCTAAATGGTTGGTATCTAATGAATTGAGTTTGATTTTCGACACTACATAATAGTATATATATTATACCTCTAATACGATAGTATTAAAGGTTAATGAGGCTTCATAATGGGAGAGGAATAGAATTAGAAAGGGAGTTTGATAAACCACGTATCTTTATTTAATTAAACTTTTTACCCTATCCCTTTGATTACCCGCCCTCCACCTTCCTCTCATCTCTCTTCATCTTCCCCCACCCTCCCATAATGCATATATATACATGTATGATGCATGGCCTGTTTGTTATTTTTAACGTTTTATTCCTGTATGGATGGTTTTTATTTTATTGTCCTTCGTAAAGAGAAGGTTGAAAAGACAATGTACCTAAAAATAGACCACCTGACTTTGATTTTCTTAGCCTTATTCTCTACTACTACTACTACTACTACTACTACTACTACCACTACTACTACCACCACCATGTTTCGGCTCATAGTGTTGTTGTTTAAATTGCATGCCACTATCGCTGTTGATACCAAATTTAATCTGCAGATATGGCCCAATCATATGAAGACACGTGGCTATCTACATGGCAACAACAAGCACTTCTGAGATGATCACACACTCCGAGGAACTCATACGCTCCGAGGACCAAGACCTCTCTGTGACACCCCGACTAATTAAATACCGGGTAGCTACTCCTTTATTAATTAATTCAAAATGCCAAGTTGGCTCAGTTAATAGCATCACTGTCGAAAACATTTTATTATTACTAACCACCTAGTATTTAAAAAGTAAGTTGCCAAATTTTAATTAAAAACTGATTAACATGCAACAAGTGACAAGAATAATAATAACACCATTCACCATAATGAAGTAAATAGAATAATCGTCGCATGATATAAATAAATTGGAGGAAAAACTCCTCATAACATAATCCCACAACTGAAGTAAATACTGAAATACTAAATACTGAAATGAATACATGCCAAAATCTGGAAACTGAAATGGAAATGTATCTAATAGAATCTGGGCAACATGCCCTACAACTGAGGAAAAATGAACAAGGAATCCAAATGATATAAGCGTCTAAAAGCAAGTCCCTGTAGCTTCCACAAGCAGCTACAGCTCGTCATCTGAGTAAGAATCCTATGCATGGTGTCCTTGTGGCTGGGCACCTAAAATGGTTTTACAAAAAGTAGATTTGAAAGCAAACGGGTCAGAGCCCGAATGTGTATATTTTAAAAACCTGCAAGTGCTTTAAAAACATTTAAAACAGTATATGCAAAGTACATGTTAGGACGTGCTCTCACATGATATACTCACCTCTCATCTTACTGTGCACTCCTAACGTTCCTGTACCCATTCGTATGTTATCTCATAACTATCTAAAGATAATCTAACACTGCTACTCGGTTCACGTTATAAGTTCCGTCATTAACAATTAAATAGAGAGTTCTACTTTAATTCCCAAGTTCCCAATTATTAACCAAACCATTTATTTGATAAAAGATCTCTTTTTATCTTTCCAAAACATTACAATAATTATACTCACAATTTATTATAGTAAATTCCTTCTCGATTAACCGTATATTTTTCACATCATAAATATACAATACAAGCACCCAAAGGCTAAGCTGCGGTGCATACATACTCTGCTATCCATCCCGATACATCACGTACATAAGGATTACAAATTCCGAATCTCTCAGGAATTGTTGGAATCAACACCACACACAAAAATGGAGGCGAACATAATTCAATCATATCCATGGTCACGTACATACCTACGCTCCATAGTCAGCTGGCTTATTAACTCACAAATAAGTCGTTCTCTTGAATTATGTCCTCTAGGCACCAATCTAAATCCGGGCAACACAAGGATAAGAAGGTCCTAAGCGAACGTAACCTCCGTGATAGCAAGTATGGTAGGTATGTCATACACATAAGATTATATACTAAGCATTCACACATCTTAGATATTTCAATATTAATAAGGGTATTCTCTACATCATTATACCATTATTCCCAATTCATATATTTCAAGTATCCCGACAATATATAAATTAAATAGTCGACACGTCTCACGTCGTAATATCTTAAACTTAAAACCTGTCTCGAATAGACTATTAAGTTCCCATAATTCCCTCATATAACATCGCTTATACCTAAGGTCCTTACTTCTGCCCCAAACCTTATTTCATCAAATTATTCAAATTTGTACTATTAACCCAAATATTATCTCACATAACGAATTTCATTAATTTAGAATAATTCCTCAAATTAAATTCCAATTAATGTCCAATCTCAAAATCATGCCTACTGGTCTTCCTTAAAATTTAGGGTAGTCACAATGTCTCCAATAATATTATCTAAGGGTTATCATCATTAAAATTCAATTAAGGAAAACTTTATTCATTCTGGGAAGGTCGATCGATCGACCTTGACCTTCGATCGATCGATTGTGGTCGATCGATCGACTGATGAATGTCGATCGATCGATTACACAGGTCTGTTACGGACTGCTTTGTTTTGCAGTTACAGTTTCGTCCCAAATCACCATTTTTAAGCATGAAACTACAAGATAAGGTTACTATAACGTTATACTAACATCCTACATCAGTAATAACATTCTAAATTCCATAATTCATCATTTAAAGGCTTACTTTGGATTAAAACTACATCAAACTAATTCCCAGATTTCTTCCATTCAAGAACATCATTAAGTTTCTTCTAATTCTACCTTTTGATCATCAAGGTTCTGTTTTCAACATATAAATTCGTCCAGAATATACTACATGCAATTCCTACATAAATCATGTCCCTTAACTTTCAATTCATGGGTCTAATTTATCTCCAAAAATCAATTCCGAAAATTCCTAAACATGGAAACATATCTTGAATTAAAGGAGTTTAAATCACTTGCCTTAATTATCTCAGAATTTGGTGTTGAATCTTGATAGCCAAGTTGTTCTCCCTCTCACTTTTCTGCAGTATTCTCTTCCTTCTCTCTCTTTCAAGCTCTTCTCAAGGTTTCCTTCTCTCTCTCTCTCTCTCAAGCTTTTCCCAAGGTTGAAGATAATGGAATATGGAGGTGAGTAATGGTTTGTGGAAGTTGAAATGCTATATCAACTTCTCCCGTAGCCCATAATGACATATAGTGGGGTTAGTGGTTTAAGTGGGTTGAGAAATAGTCAGATTTTTAATTCCCATTTTCGTCACTTTTTAATTCCCCAAAAATGCAATTTACCAAAATGCCCTTTATGATGCCGGTATGGCCCACAAATATCCCGGGACCCAAACTAAACTACCGGCTACTGTTTTCTGACTATCTCGACTCTTCCGGACGCGTTGGCGCACTCAAAACGACCATACGGTTAATGGAACTAAAATTCACTTTTTAATTATGTAACACAATACCATGACGTGGCGGTCACACGCGTCAAGCAAAATTCCCAAATTGCCGTATTTATATCTCACGACAATATCAATATTACCAATATTCATATAATGCCAAATATGCACATTATAATAAAATACTAACTCACATCTCGTTAATATTATTATCCGGATTAATTTCTCGTTAATATTATTATCCGGATTAATTTCCAATTAATAAACATTTAATTCAATTAATCCCCAAAAATAAATAACGCAGAAAATACGGGGTATTACATACTTCCCCCCTAATAACTGAATTTCGTCCCGAAATTCGGAACTAGCAAGTACCTGGTAAGAATAACTCTGGATAGCGTTCGCGCATCTCATCCTCGCGCTCCCATGTGGACTCCTCGACATTATGATGTCGCCACTGAACACGTACTAACGGAACTATCTTTGACCGCAGTTTCCGCTCACTTCGGTCCAAAATAGCTATCGGCCCCTCCTCGTAGGAGCTATCCGGCTGGAGATCAATGTCCTCTACAGCAATGAGAGAATGTGCCAAATCATCTCTAAGGTATTTCCTAAGCGAGGAAATATGAAACACATCGTGAATCCGATGTAAATGCTCCGGTAACCCAAGTCTATACGCAACTGGTCCGATCCGCTCAATAATAGGAAATGGTCCCACATATCTCGGTGCCAACTTCCCTTTCTTCCCGAAACGCATAATCCCCTTCATAGGAGATACTCTGAGCAAAACTTGATCCCCCACTTGGAACTCCCTGAAAAATCTCTTCGCATCAGCATAACTCTTCTGCCTGTCCTGAGCCACCCGAATGCGACTGCGAATCAATTCTATCCTTGCCGAAGTATCCTGAATCACTTCCGGCCCAAGTAGTTTGTTGTCCCCCACCTTCAACCAGCATGCTGGGGAACGACAAGGTCTACCGTACAATGCCTCAAATGGAGCCATGCCAATGGTGAACTGATAGGAGTTGTTGTAAGCAAACTCCACCAGTGGAAGATACTGCTCCCATCCACCCTCAAAGTCAATGGTACACATACGTAGCATGTCCTCCAACATCTGATTTGTGCGCTCGGTCTGTCCATCGGTCTGCGGGTGATACGCCGTACTCAACCGCAATTCCGTGCCCATGGCCTGCTGAAAACTTTCCCAAAACCGTGAAACAAATACCTTGTCTCGGTCAGACACGATATTTAAGGGCACCCCGTGAAGTCTCACTATCTCTGAAATAAAGAGCTGGGCATACTGTCCCGCAGTGTAATCTGTCCTGACGGGTAGAAAATGAGCGACCTTCGACAACCTGTCCACAATCACCCAAATGGAGTCGTGCCCTCTCTGCGATGTAGGCAACCCCGTGATAAAGTCCATAGAGATGCTCTCCCACATCCACATCGGGACCTCTAATGGCTGTAACAGTCCTGCCGGTCTCTGATGATCCACTTTTACGAGCTGACAAGTGGCGCATTTTGAGACAAACTCGGCAATATTTCTCTTCATCCCGCTCCACCAATACTGACGTCTCATGTCTTGGTACATTTTTTCCCCTCCGGGATGTACCGCGAACCGTGAGCCGTGCGACTCTGCCATCACCTCATGCCGCAATTCCTCCCCTTCTGGAACCACCAATCTCCCATTGAAGCGTAATCCCCCGTCTGAGCTAACGGTATAGGATTCAGCTCCCTCTGCTAATAATTGAACTATCTGTTCCTGACAGAACGAGTCATTTGCCTGTGCCTTCACCACCTTCGTGACAATCTGCGGTGTAACAGTCATCACAGACATGAATGATCGGGCCACTGCATCCTGGTGTCCCAATTCTTTCCACTTGGCCTTCCACACATCTGCCACCTCATCTACCGGTCTACGACTCAACGCGTCTGCCACCACGTTAGCCTTCCCCGGGTGATACTGGATATCGAACTGATAATCCTTCACGAATTCAAGCCACCTCCGTTGCCGCATATTCAACTCCTTCTGCGTGAATAGGTACTGAAGGGACTTGTGGTCCGTGAACAATCGAAATTTCTCCCCCAACAGGTAATGTCTCCAAATACGAAGGGCAAATACCACTGCCGCTAACTCCAAGTCATGGGTAGGGTAATTCTTCTCGTGAGGCTTAAGCTTACGGGAAGCATAAGCTATGGCCTGACTCTCCTGCTGCAGTACACCTCCCAGTCCTTGTAAGGACGCATCGGTGTAAACAAGGTACTCAACTCCCGGTCTCGGCAATGCTAACACAGGTGCTGAGGTTAACTTGTCCTTCAACTCATCAAATGCCAACTGACAGGCATCACTCCAAATGAATGGCACACCTTTACGGGTTAGGTGTGTCATGGGACCCGCTATCGTGGAGAAACCCCAAATAAACCTCCTGTAGTAACCTGCTAGGCCCAAGAAACTACGGATCTCTGTCGGTGTCGTGGGCTGTCCCCACTCCCTCACTGCGGATACCTTCCCCGGATCAACCGATATTCCCCGGTCGGAAATAATATGCCCCAAGAACTGAACCTCCTTCAGCCAAAACCCGCACTTCTCATATTTTGCATACAACTCATTCTGGCGCAGTGTCTGCAAAACTAGTCTCAAGTGCTCGGCATGCTCCTCCTCTGTCTGGGAGTAAACCAAAATATCATCGATGAAGACAATGACAAACTGGTCTAGGTAATCCCTGAACACCCTATTCATCAAGTCCATAAATGCTGCTGGAGCGTTGGTCAAACCAAATGGCATAACCCGAAACTCGTAGGAACCATATCTCGATAAGAACGCAGTCTTCGAGACGTCCTCCTCCCTGATACGCAACTGATGGTAACCAGATCGTAAATCAATCTTTGAGAAGTAAGAAGCTCCTCTCAACTGGTCAAATAGGTCATCGATTCGAGGCAACGGATACTTGTTCCGTATCGTGACCTTGTTTAACTCCCGATAGTCCACACATAACCTCAGTGAACCATCCCTCTTCTTCACGAACAACACAGGGGCACCCCACGGTGAAGTACTCCTCCGAATAAACCCCTGACCCAACAAATGCTCAATCTGATCCCGTAACTCCCTCATCTCAGCTGGAGCCATACGGTACGGTGCACGTGCTATAGGTCTCGTATCTGGTAACAAGTCTATAACGAAATCTATCTCTCGACTGGGTGGTAAGCCTGGTATCTCCTGAAACACATCCGAATACTCCCTGACAACCGGGATCGAATCTAAAGGAATAACAACCTCCTTAGAGGTATCCTCCTCTATGTAATACAGATGAGCGGTCGACCCTCCCTCTGGGCGAGGCATCGCCACTATAAACATCTCTTGCCCCGGAATGGCAAAAACAATGCTCCCGCTGAAGCAATCAATCATGGCCCTATATGCTACGAGCCAATCCATACCGATGATCACATCGTGAACATGCATGTCTAACACTAACATATCTGCAGGTAATACCAAACCACCAACCTCTACCCCCACTCCCCGGCATATAAAGAAAATAAGTGACCCACTCCCTAATGGTGAGTCAACACACGTCACTGTGCTCTCTGCCGTAGCTAACAATCCTAAAGCTTTCGCGAAGTGCGTAGCAATAAAGCAATGTGTAGCACCCGTATCAAATAACACCCGACCCATAGTGCCATGGATAGGAAACGTACCCTCGATCGCGGGCGGTGCCTGTGGAACTGCAGCCTGGTGGACGTTGTAGACACGCCCATACTGTAGCTGCCCCTGCTGCACAGGAACTGCTGGAATAATCTGAGCTGGAGCTGGAAGGGCTGGTGGAAAGAGTGGCCTCTGTGGCTCCTGTCGAGCACCCTGCTGCTGCTGCTGTGGGGCCCAGCCCTTATCAGGACACTCCTGACGTTTGTGGCCAATCTTACCACAAATGAAACATTTCCCTGGGAAGTTCCCTCCCCTCTGCCCTTGCTGTCCCCGGCCCTGGTGGCCTTTACCATTCCTCCCTTGGCCCTGCTGGCCCTGCTGAAACTGCTGATGTTGGCCATTTTGACCCTGCTGGCCCTGATGACCGTTATGACCCTGCTGGCCATTTCGGAATCCTCCCTGACCGTTCCTGAAACCTCCTGAACGGAACCTCTTTTGATCTCCCTGCTGAGAACCCTGTTCTACCTGTCTCTGCCCGTGAAAAGATTGTGCCCCACCGGCACCATGTCCTCCAGTCCTGCCCTGATGGCTAGACTCTCCCGACCTCTTGCCCTCGGCCATATGAAAACGGTGGTCCTGGCAATGTAACAATGCAGCGTTAACCACATCAGAATACGTGGCCAACGAAAGGTTCCCTAACAAATGCTGACGGATCCTCCATGACAACCCGTCGGTAAATTTCTCAATCTTCTTCTTCTCTGTCGGTATCTCATCAGGAACGATATTCAACAGATTAGTAAACTCGGCCTCATACTCGGCCACGGTCTTGCTTTCCTGCCTCAGACTCATCAATCTCCTCCTCATTTCCGTATGAACAGCTGACGGAAAGTACTTGCGGTCAAACCGCACCCAGAACTCATGTATAGTGAGAGCATCCCTCTCCTCTACGGTGGTAATAGACTCCCACCACTGCAATGCAGATCCAACTAGCTTAAAAGTAGCTAGTACCTGCTTCTGAACATCTGAGCACTCATACATCCTTAAGTGCCGCTGCATATCCTTCCTCCATTGGCTCGAGACTACTACATCTGAGCTGCCTGCAAACTCTGGCGGATGCGCTTTCTGAAAAGCGTCACGTACACGCTCCCAAGCAGACGGAAATGAAGTTGCCTGAACTGGCGCGACAACCGGCGCCTGAGGCGATGCCTGCTGAACAACGGCAATGGCGGCATTTACCGCTTGGGCTACAATAGCTGCAACCTCAGTGGCGTTCATCATGCCCTGAACCGGTGCGGGCTGTGGTTCTGGCGCCGCATTCCTGGGAACTCGTGGTGCACGTCGTGGAGGCATTCTGAAATAAGAATAAAGTCTATAAGTTCGCAGTTATAAACTTTAAAATAGCTGAAGAACGTAGCATAAACAAAGGAATACAACAGTCCTAAAGTATAGGGCTCTATATCAAAGAAAGCTCAGCGGAAAAACATAATAAGCCGTTCAGATCCTAAAGGACACTAGAACCTGATGCTCTGATACCACCTGTGACACCCCGACTAATTAAATACCGGGTAGCTACTCCTTTATTAATTAATTCAAAATGCCAAGTTGGCTCAGTTAATAGCATCACTGTCGAAAACATTTTATTATTACTAACCACCTAGTATTTAAAAAGTAAGTTGCCAAATTTTAATTAAAAACTGATTAACATGCAACAAGTGACAAGAATAATAATAACACCATTCACCATAATGAAGTAAATAGAATAATCGTCGCATGATATAAATAAATTGGAGGAAAAACTCCTCATAACATAATCCCACAACTGAAGTAAATACTGAAATACTAAATACTGAAATGAATACATGCCAAAATCTGGAAACTGAAATGGAAATGTATCTAATAGAATCTGGGCAACATGCCCTACAACTGAGGAAAAATGAACAAGGAATCCAAATGATATAAGCGTCTAAAAGCAAGTCCCTGTAGCTTCCACAAGCAGCTACAGCTCGTCATCTGAGTAAGAATCCTATGCATGGTGTCCTTGTGGCTGGGCACCTAAAATGGTTTTACAAAAAGTAGATTTGAAAGCAAACGGGTCAGAGCCCGAATGTGTATATTTTAAAAACCTGCAAGTGCTTTAAAAACATTTAAAACAGTATATGCAAAGTACATGTTAGGACGTGCTCTCACATGATATACTCACCTCTCATCTTACTGTGCACTCCTAACGTTCCTGTACCCATTCGTATGTTATCTCATAACTATCTAAAGATAATCTAACACTGCTACTCGGTTCACGTTATAAGTTCCGTCATTAACAATTAAATAGAGAGTTCTACTTTAATTCCCAAGTTCCCAATTATTAACCAAACCATTTATTTGATAAAAGATCTCTTTTTATCTTTCCAAAACATTACAATAATTATACTCACAATTTATTATAGTAAATTCCTTCTCGATTAACCGTATATTTTTCACATCATAAATATACAATACAAGCACCCAAAGGCTAAGCTGCGGTGCATACATACTCTGCTATCCATCCCGATACATCACGTACATAAGGATTACAAATTCCGAATCTCTCAGGAATTGTTGGAATCAACACCACACACAAAAATGGAGGCGAACATAATTCAATCATATCCATGGTCACGTACATACCTACGCTCCATAGTCAGCTGGCTTATTAACTCACAAATAAGTCGTTCTCTTGAATTATGTCCTCTAGGCACCAATCTAAATCCGGGCAACACAAGGATAAGAAGGTCCTAAGCGAACGTAACCTCCGTGATAGCAAGTATGGTAGGTATGTCATACACATAAGATTATATACTAAGCATTCACACATCTTAGATATTTCAATATTAATAAGGGTATTCTCTACATCATTATACCATTATTCCCAATTCATATATTTCAAGTATCTCGACAATATATAAATTAAATAGTCGACACGTCTCACGTCGTAATATCTTAAACTTAAAACCTGTCTCGAATAGACTATTAAGTTCCCATAATTCCCTCATATAACATCGCTTATACCTAAGGTCCTTACTTCTGCCCCAAACCTTATTTCATCAAATTATTCAAATTTGTACTATTAACCCAAATATTATCTCACATAACGAATTTCATTAATTTAGAATAATTCCTCAAATTAAATTCCAATTAATGTCCAATCTCAAAATCATGCCTACTGGTCTTCCTTAAAATTTAGGGTAATCACAATGTCTCCAATAATATTATCTAAGGGTTATCATCATTAAAATTCAATTAAGGAAAACTTTATTCATTCTGGGAAGGTCGATCGATCGACCTTGACCTTCGATCGATCGATTGTGGTCGATCGATCGACTGATGAATGTCGATCGATCGATTACACAGGTCTGTTACGGACTGCTTTGTTTTGCAGTTACAGTTTCGTCCCAAATCACCATTTTTAAGCATGAAACTACAAGATAAGGTTACTATAACGTTATACTAACATCCTACATCAGTAATAACATTCTAAATTCCATAATTCATCATTTAAAGGCTTACTTTGGATTAAAACTACATCAAACTAATTCCCAGATTTCTTCCATTCAAGAACATCATTAAGTTTCTTCTAATTCTACCTTTTGATCATCAAGGTTCTGTTTTCAACATATAAATTCGTCCAGAATATACTACATGCAATTCCTACATAAATCATGTCCCTTAACTTTCAATTCATGGGTCTAATTTATCTCCAAAAATCAATTCCGAAAATTCCTAAACATGGAAACATATCTTGAATTAAAGGAGTTTAAATCACTTGCCTTAATTATCTCAGAATTTGGTGTTGAATCTTGATAGCCAAGTTGTTCTCCCTCTCACTTTTCTGCAGTATTCTCTTCCTTCTCTCTCTTTCAAGCTCTTCTCAAGGTTTCCTTCTCTCTCTCTCTCTCTCAAGCTTTTCCCAAGGTTGAAGATAATGGAATATGGAGGTGAGTAATGGTTTGTGGAAGTTGAAATGCTATATCAACTTCTCCCGTAGCCCATAATGACATATAGTGGGGTTAGTGGTTTAAGTGGGTTGAGAAATAGTCAGATTTTTAATTCCCATTTTCGTCACTTTTTAATTCCCCAAAAATGCAATTTACCAAAATGCCCTTTATGATGCCGGTATGGCCCACAAATATCCCGGGACCCAAACTAAACTACCGGCTACTGTTTTCTGACTATCTCGACTCTTCCGGACGCGTTGGCGCACTCAAAATGACCATACGGTTAATGGAACTAAAATTCACTTTTTAATTATGTAACACAATACCATGACGTGGCGGTCACACGCGTCAAGCAAAATTCCCAAATTGCCGTATTTATATCTCACGACAATATCAATATTACCAATATTCATATAATGCCAAATATGCACATTATAATAAAATACTAACTCACATCTCGTTAATATTATTATCCGGATTAATTTCTCGTTAATATTATTATCCGGATTAATTTCCAATTAATAAACATTTAATTCAATTAATCCCCAAAAATAAATAACGCAGAAAATACGGGGTATTACACTCTCCGAGGAACTCTTTAGCACCGAGGAGCTCAAGCGGTCCGAGCAACTCAGGCGGTCCGAGCTGCACCTCAAAGCAGGATACCAACAGTTTAACTGCTCATTAAATGCTTATCATTCAGATGCACATGCTAAAAGGGCATTAAATGTATTACCCTTTCATATGTATACCATTTAATGTATTACCCTTTCACATTACAGCCTCAGGGCTATAAATACATTGTACAATCCTCATTGAAGGGAGACCTGAAATCCAGACCCAGAATTTCTTGATAGAATTTGTAATCGAGAATTCCCATACACTCAGCAATAAAACAACAGTGGACGTAGTCCATTCTTATAAGGCTGAACCACTTTAAAATTCTTTGTTTCATTTATTTATCTGTGATTGAATAATTAGAGTGATCTAATTTTTTACATCAACAGATTGGCGCCGTCTGTGGGAAACGACCGGTAATATCGTTTTCACCAAAAATAATTCATCACCAATGGCTGATATACCAGAATCCAGCAATCGAAACGCTGGAACCCCTCCAAATCCATCTGCTCCGCCAAATATTCCAGATCTGACTGGAAAAATGCAAATCTGGCTCAGGGCCAGACCGTCATGTAAGAAACGATGCGACAGCTCATCCAAACCCTCCATGGCGGTGCAGCAGCCCATTCCGGACCACGAAGCATTCAAAGAAATACCCGTGCACCTTCTTCGCGTACTAGGCGTACTAATTCATATCGCAATGAGGAATCTGAAGATTTTTATTATCAACCTGGATGAACTTCGTCAGTGCGAGCCACAGATACTGAACAACGTGTCACCCTCTCCCCAGAAAGGGCCAGCGCATTGGAAAGATTAAGTAGGGTTTCTCCTTTCGAACGATTAGGTCCTAGGAGGAACAAAAGTCCTCTTAATGCAGCGTAGAGGAGCTTTCGACGACCAACAGATTTAAGGGAAGGATTTGCCCAATCGCGACCAGCTGCTCGTCAAGATAGATCCTATGACCGACCAGCTGCTCGTCAAGATAAATCCCAGGAAGCCACTTCAACGCGATCAGTTGCTCGAACCAATAGGCTCGAGGAAGGAAATGATGCATGGAAAGGATCTATTCAGAGGCTGGAGTATAGATTAGGGGAAATGTCTAAGGCCAAGAACCCTCTACAACGAACCTTTGTTCAAGGAACACCTTTTGTCCAGGACATTGTTGATTTTCCAACACCATCAAAGTTCAAAGCACCTGTTGTGACTCCCAAGTATGATAGGAAGACTGGCCCTGTCCTTCATATAGAACAATACCAAGTTGCAGCAGACATCTATGCTGTCCCATATGAGATGAGATGTAGAGCATTCTCGGGAACATTTACCGGATCTGCTCAAATATGGTATAATAATCTTCCTCGGGGTAAGATTTCAACTTTTTTTCAACTGGTCGAGTTATTCATTGGGAATTTCTGCTTTGGAACAAAGCCAGTTAAACGAGTAACACATTTGTTAAGTGTTAGGCAAAAAGTTGGTGAGAGTACCAGAGATTATATAACTCGTTTTAATAACGAAAAACTCAAAGTCATTGATTATGAGGAGAAGACAGCGATTACTGCTTTGATGAGTGGACTATTGCCAAACAAGTTGTACTACACTTTGGCCAAAGATCCACCTCTAACCATGTCGGACCTGATGGGAAAAGCGTCCTATATTATGAATGCCGAGGAGGCTATGTCTGCAAAGAAGAATATGGACGCCAAAGAAACCAAGGTGGAAGGTGATAAAGCAAAGAAGAAAGAACATAAGAACAATGGTGGTGACAAACAATCCAAAAATAGGTCATCATGGGAGGTCTTGAGGAAATTTGATAATTACACTCCTTTGAAGGCAAATATCAACCACGTCCTGGAAGAAATTAAGAACAGCGAGGAGTTAAACTGGCCAAAGAAAATGAAGGCATACCCTGACACGAGGAATAGGGAAAAATATTGCGAGTTTCACAAGGATCATGGCCATATGACCAAAAATTGCATAGCTCTTTAGAATGAGATTGAAACGCTCATCCGACGAGGAAAATTAGCAAAGTATGTTGATCGGGAAGGCGAAAGAAGAAACAACGACCGAACTAGAGAGAGGTCTAGATCTCCTCGTCGAGCAGAGGAGATCAAGAAGAGAAACCATGAAGTTGATCCAGAGGATGACCCCGATCTTCCCAAGAAACCAAGGAAGCCAGAACGAGAGGTATTTTCAATACGCTTTGGGTCATTTGATTGTAATGTTATTACAGGAGGAGATGCAGGAGGAGGAGACCTTACTGCCGAAAGAAAAGCTTACCTCGGGGAAGCTCAAGCTTGCTCGTACATTTAGCGAATAAATCTAGCTGAGGAGGATCGCCCGAGAAAGGTGAACAAAGAAAAATTGGTCATTGGGTTTTCAAAGAATGACCTTGCAGGTGTTTTATATCCTCACGATGATCCACTGGTGATCAAAATGAGGATGAAGGAGGTTATGATTTCAAGAGTACTGGTCGATAATGGTAGCTCGACAGACATCATGTTTTACTCGTGCTTCGATAGTTTAAATCTAAAGCTATCTCAACTGGAACCTTATCACAGACCCCTCATCGGTTTTGCTGGCGAGAAAGTATTTCCACTTGGGACGATCAAGTTGGATATATTTATTGGTACGTGGCCTGCTTGTCGAACAGAAAGAATACGTTTCTTCGTGATGGATAAGAATGTTCAATCATCGTACAATATCATCATGGGAAGAGTAGGATTGAAGAAGTTCGAGGTTGTACCATCTACAGTGCATTAGTGCCTAAAATTTCCAACAAACTTTGGAGTAGGAGTTGTGAAAGGTGATCAGAAAGTAGCTCGGGAATGCTATTATTCATCCGTCGAGAAAGAAGAACTGAAAGATTCAAAGAAAAAGACTACTACCTATCAAGTGGATGAAGGTGAAGAAATTGAAACATTGGATCCTCGAGATGAGTCGCAACTCGTGAAGGGTCAAGTGGTGGAAGCTACTGAAAACATCATTTTGGACGACGAGCACCCTGAGCGAACTACTCAAATAGGTTCATCATTGGAAGCCTCATTAAAACAGGAATTGATAACTTTCCTTAGAAGCAGAAGACAAACTTTTGCATGGAGTCATGAAGATATGCCTGGGATAGACCCAAACTTCTTATATCACGAGCTCAATGTGAATAAGGAGATCAAACCTGTGAAGCAGAGAAGGAGAGTATTCAGTCCCGAGAAGAATCAAGCTATACAGGCGGAAGTCGAGAAGCTCCAGAAAACTTGTTTCATTGAAGATGTTAAATATCCAGATTGGTTAGCCAATGTGGTGATGGTAAAGAAGAAAAATAACAAGTGGAGGATGTGTGTAGACTTCACTGACCTCAACAAAGCATGCCCAAAGGATCACTTTCCATTGCCCCGAATTGATCAACTGGTGGATGCTACCTCGGGACACGAGCTGATGAGCTTCATGGATGCTTATTCTGGCTACAATCAGATTAAAATGAAACTTGAAGACAGGGAGAGTACTTCTTTCATTACCCCTAGGGGAACTTATTGTTATAATGTTATGCCTTTTGGTTTGAAAAATGCAGGTGCGACATATCAGAGGCTGATGAACAAGGTCTTTGCTAAACAAATCAGTGACAATATGGAAGTCTATGTTGACGATATGATGACAAAAAGAAAAAAAGTTGTTGATCATCTAGTTGACTTAAATCAGACTTTTGATCAACTAGATAAATACCAAGTGAAGCTGAACCCGACGAAGTGCATCTTTGGAGTACGAGAAGGCATGTTTCTCGGGTACATTGTTAATCAACGAGGCATTGAAGAAAATCCTAAAAAGATCAAAACTCTGTTAGGGATGCGATCTCCAATAACGAAGAAGGAAGTACAAAGTCTTACAGGACGAGTAGCAGCACTCAACAGATTTGTGTCACGAGCAACTGATAAATGTCTCCCATTCTTTAAGACACTCAGAAAGACTTTTGAGTGGAATGATGAATGTGAGAAGGCTTTTCAAGACTTAAAGAAATACTTGGGAGCACCTCCATTATTGTCCAGGCCGGTGATGGGAGAAAAATTGTATTTGTACCTTGCAGTGTCCGAGAATGCAGTTAGCTAGGCGTTGATCAGAGTGGAGAATGGAGTACAAAAGCCAATTTACTACACAAGTAAGGCCTTCCGAGGATCAGAGATCAGATATCCAAGGCTGAAGAAATTGGCATTGGCACTGATTGAGGCGAGTAGGAGAATGAGGCCATACTTCCAGGCTCATACTATAGTAGTATATACCGATGTGCCATTGAGACAAGCCCTTCATAAGCCAGAAAAATCAGGGAGATTGATGTACTGGCAATAGAGCTCGGTGAATATGATATAATTTATGAACCCAGATCATCATTAAAAGGGCAGGCTGTAGCAGATTTTATAGCAGAGTTCACCCATCCTGATACCCTCGAGGAGCAAAAGTTGCTCGCTGATCAACCTGTGGATGCTACAGGATCAACAAACATAAGCTCAGACCAATTCCGATTGGTAAAAGAGCGTGTGGATGTTATAGGATGTGGTGCAGAGATAGTTGTGAGGGCTTCGAATGAGGAACAAGAGTTGCTCGTTGATCAACCTGTGGATGTTACAGGATCAACAAACACTAGCTCGGACCAACTCCGATTGGTAAAAGGGCAAGTGGATGTTACAGGATCATTAAATTCGAGCTCAGACCAACTCCGGTTGGTAAAATGGCAAGAAGAAATGATCGACGAAGAGCAAGAAAAATCCGAGGAGGAAAGGAAGAAGCAAATATTTCACCGAGGAACTCTGACTGATCAGAAATTTGAAGACGAGTTACCTATATGGAGGCTATATGTAGATGGCTCATCTTGAACTACAGGATGTGGCGTGGGGATAGTTTTGAGCACTCCGGATGAGGTCGACATGGAATACGCCTTGCGTTTCCAATTCAAAGCTTCCAACAATGAGGCTGAGTATGAGGCCATGATTGCAGGGCTTAATTTGGCAAAAATTATGGGGGCGCAACAGGTTGTGGTCTTCAGTGACTCTCAATTGATCGTAAACCAAATGATGGGAGTATATGCAGTTAGAGGAGAATTAATGATCAGATATCATGCAAAGGCAAAGGAGCTGGTGTCAGAATTTGCCGCTATTCAGCTGGTCAGAATACCAAGAATGGAGAATGCGAGAGCAGACGCCATAGCTCGACTAGCATCAGCTACTCGCACCGAGCTACGAAGAACAATCCCAATTGAAGTGTTAGCTGGTCGGAGCATAGATGAAGATCTGACGATGAACTTTATTACCCTTGAATTAGGACCATCTTGGATGGATCCCATCAGGGCATATATTGAGGAGGGAGAATTACCAATTGACAAGCTCGCGGCCAAAAAATTGAAGTTCAAAGTTGCTCGGTACGTATTAACTAATGGTATTTTATATAGACGAGGAATTATGGCAGGTTTGCAGAGATGTGTACATCCCACCGAGGTGAAAGATTTGATTGAAGAGATCCATGACGGGTCTTGTGGAGCACATGTAGCAGGTCGAACTCTTTTGCAAAGGGTGATGACGTAGGGATACTACTGGTCGACGATGAGGGCTAATTGTATAGCCTATGCCAAGAAATGTGACAAGTGCCAACGCTTTTCCTCCATCCAAAGAACTCCACAAGCATTGTTGACACCCATAACTTCCCCTTGGCCATTTTCCATGTGGGGAATTGATTTGGTTGGACCGCTGCCAACGACCCGAGGAAAGTTCAAATACCTCGTCATCGCAGTAGATTATTTTACTAAGTGGGTAGAAGCTGAGCCACTCATTGACATGACGTACGAGAAGGTGTACCAATTTTTTTGGAAGAACATCATTTGTCGATATGGTCTCACTCATGCCTTCGTCACAGACCATGGAACACAATTTGATAACGAGGAGTTCGCTGCCTATTGTCATCAGTCAAACATTTTGAAGGTCCACTCAGCACCAGGCCATCCTCAGAGCAATGGACAAACCGAAGTGACGAACAGAACGCTGCTAAATGGCTTGAAAAAAAGACTGGATGATGCGAAAGAAAACTGGATTAACGAGCTGCAATCAGTACTTTGGGCTTACCGAACTACTCCCGAGTAGCAACAGGAGAATCACCATACATGCTGGCGTTTGAAAGTGAAGCTGTTATACCTGCCGAGTTGGGCCTCCCAACACACAGGGTACTGAATTTCAATTCCCCTGTCAGTGACTTAATGAGAAGACTGGATTTAAACATGCTCGAGGAAGTTAGAGAAGAAGCAGCCATTAGAATTGCTGCTTACCAGCAGCGAACAGCTTTGTTTTACAACAAGAGGGTGAAGAAGTGCGACCTGAAAGAAGGAGACTACGTGCTGAAGAAAGTAATTCAAAAGCACAATAAACTGGAGGCAAACTGGCATGGACCATACCGAGTTACAGAAGTTGTTCGACGAGGAACTTATCGAATAGCAACTCTAGAGGGGGAGGAGTTTAAGAATGCATGGAACGCAGAGCACCTGCGCAAGTGTTATCATTGATGTATATTCCAATGTAACGCAGTTCCATCGGTATGAATAAAATGAAGATATTCTGCAAGTCTCTTTTTATTGGAAGTTTTTCGGGGAATACTAGTGCTACACACTACTCGACAAAGCTCAGACAGCAGAAATATTCCTAAAAATGCCAACCTCGGTTGGTTAGGAAACAAAATATGCCTAAAAATGCCAACCTCGGTTGGTTAGGAAACAAAATATTCCTAAAAATGCCAACCTCGGTTGGTTAGGAAACAAAATATTCTTAAAAATGCCATGTTTGGCTAGGAAACGAAATATTCCTAAAAATGCCAACCTGTTTGGCTAGGAAATAAAATATTCCTAAAAATGCCAACCTGTTTGGCTAGGAAACAAAATATTCCTAAAAATGCCAACTTATGTTGGTTAGGAAGTACAAATATTCTCGCAAATGCCAACTTATGTTGGTCGGGATGTAAATATATATTCTCGAAAATGCCAGTTAAGGTTGGTCGGGAGCTACAACTATTCCAAATCTACCAAGTATGGATGGTCGGGGATAAAAACCCACTAACTGTAGTTGGTCGCCAAGAAGAATTTATCGACCTTGGTTGGTCGGACACATTTTATGAAAAAGACAAAAATCTACCAAGTATGGCTAGTCGGGGATAAAACCCCACTAACCGTAGTTGGTCGACAATGAACATTTACTGACCTTGGTTGGTCGGAAACATTTAAGAGAAAAATCTACCAAGTATGGCTGGTCGGGGATAAAAACCCACTAACTATAGTTGGTCGACAAGCATAATTTAACGACCTTGGTTGGTTGGAAAAATTTTAAACATTTTTTATACTCGTGACTTTATCGAGCAGTATTATTGAAACTTGAAACTTTTTAATTATTACTGAGTTGGTCGACAAACAACACAATATTGTTATCTTTTTAACATATATGCATAAATGTTTTTAAGTGTTTGATATTTACAAGACAATAGCAATTAAGATTTGCAAACAAAAATGAAAGTCTTTCATTGAATTCAAAATAAATTACATTGATAACAAAATGAAAATTACATTGATATTGAAATGTATACTAACTATTACATCAAAAATTCCTATTCTACTGGTCTTTTCCCTTTTGCTTTTGACACAGGTTCCTCGCCAGCATGCGGATCATTTAAAGACTGGGGAGAATTGATGAAGTTAAGATCCTTCAACATCCTGACATTCATCAAGGATGGTCGATCTAATAGGTGCTCGGGACGAGATATCTCGGCATTGGAATGGAGATTGTAGTCGCCGAGATACTTGGAAATTAAGCTCCGAGGAATGGCCTTTGCAGGGATCCAACCCATGTCCAAATTATACGGTGGCACGGGCAAATCGAGTAGCTCGGGATCATAATAGTCCCACAGATAATGACCCTGTTCGAGCTTCAGCACACCCAAGGCATTCAGCCAGCCTTGCTTGTAGCCCTCATTGTTGGCATTCTGGATACGATCGTCCAAGTGATATAGTGCTTCGTTGTATCCAGCCATCTAAAACTCCCTGGGCTGTTTGTGGAACTGATATGTTAGCCTCTCCATCTGCTCATGAAGATTTTTGATAAAAATCTCTTTGTCCTCCAAAGTAGACTTCTGTATAGAGAGCTGTTCTTCCAGATCTCTGATCTTCTTTGACATTTCAGCCAAAGCTTGGTTCTCCGCCATCAGCTGGAAGGCCTGGTTCTCTAGGGCAGACTGAGTCCTTTGTTCCTCGACAGGAACCCGAGCTTCCCTTGCTCATCCCCGAGGAGCTCTTGCTCATCCCCGAGAAGATGTGGAAGGTCCCGACCTCTTTGAGGTGTCCAACTCTTCCCTCAAGTTGGCATTCTCGATCTCCAAGAATGAAAATCCCTCATCAGTCACTGGGATTAGGGCTTTTGAAGAAGAGGCTGCAGACTTCAATTGCGACAGCTCCTTTTGCAGATTGTTGTTTTCTTGCTCTAGCAGCTCGGAAATCTGTCTGCATTCCTCGACCTCGCCCTTCAGGGTTCTCTCCCTTACATCATACCCAGCAAAAAGCTTCTCGTAGCCCTTGTCGACAATAATCAGCTTGTACTTATTCTCGTACCCCTCATGCAACAGGGCAGTTGATTCTTTGTATTGTAGCTGAAGGTCTTCGAGGGTGCCTTGGAGATCCTCGATCATGTCATAATAGGCCACATTATTGGCCACCGCTCAATCAAATAGACACTTCAGATATTGATATGCTTCAACTGCCTGTTCTGAAGCATCCTGGCCGAGGATGTCGACAACTTGTGCTGCACTCAAGTCCGTGTGACCAGCCTTGAAGTATTCATTGCATTGTCGCAGCAACTTTGTATCGTGGGCAGATAATAAATCCATCCTGACCAGAAACTAGCAGAGAAAGAAGAGAAATCATCAATAAGAAGAATAAGCAGAGTATGAATAGAAAATAGACAACAGTATGCAAAAAGTTCAAGTTTTATTAGATCATAATTCGGAGTTACATATTCTGGGTTACATTTGATAAAAAGAAACAAAATAGAAAAGAACCCGAACAACACTACACCTTTTCTTTATCTCCCAAAACCTTCTCGGGAGGCTGGGATGAAGAGGTAGGTTGCTCGGAGGGAGGGGATAGTTGCTCGGGGAGAATAGGCAGTAGCTCGGAGGAAGAAACGATTTGCTGATTTTCCTCGGCAGCAGGCTGGATGGCTAGAGGATGATCTCCCATCACCATTGAAGACTCTTCAGAGGTAGCTTCGTCCTCTTCTAAGTCTTCTGGAGTTAAAAGGAGGCCAGGAATATGTCTCTGGAAGAGCTCGGAAGAATCGTCGACCTTCATCTCTTGAAGGGCAGCAACCCATCCATCCCTAAAGTATTTGAGACTGACATAGTCCACTTGTGACACCATGGCAGCCAACCCCTTATTCCAACCCTTGTCCCAGCCAGCACTGAAGGACTTCTTCACCGCCATCTTCCTCTTCAACTTCTCCGAGGAGAGCTGCTCGGACAGCAGGTTCTCAGCAGCCTTCAATTTATTTTCAGCCTCCTCCTTCTGCCGATTTACCTCCTGAAGCTGGTTTAACCTTTCCTCAGCAACTTTGAGCTTATTCTCAAGCTCCCCTGCAGCTTTGAGCTTCTCTTCAAGCTCTTTATTTGCCTTCTCCAGGGTATTCTTTTTCTTCTCCAACTTCTTAGAGGCATCAACAGCTCGAGCTTTTTCTTGCTCGGTGGAGGCAAGCTTTTTCTCCCAAACAGACTTGTCAGTGGCATATTATTGGCGAGAATCTTCCAGAGACTTGACAGCTTCCTCCAAAGCTCCCTCCACACTGGATGAGGAGCAAGAAGCTTTAATTGCTTCATCCTTCTTCAGGATTATGTTGAAGCAGCTCATCAACTGTGAACAGAAAAAGAAAGCAAGTCAGAAACAGAAATGACAAAGGAAATATAAAAAATTCAAAGTAAAGAGACTTACAGAAGCAAGGTGACGAGCAGCTAGCGAGGTGACCATATTCCGAGTAAGGTTATCTTCAATACCCTGGACCTCGGGAATGATCCAGGACTTTACCGAACTCATGGCAGAGCTCGGGGGAACGAAAGTTGGAACCCCAGTTCCAGCAGCTGGGGGCTGAGTGATGGTCTCAGCCAAATTAACTGAGGAGCTTTTCTTCAGCCTCCTCGGGGTAACAGTAACGGATTGAACCAAGGAAGAATCCTTGGTCGGTGATATTACAATCACCTCTCCAGGAGCAGCAGACCTGCTCGGAGCCACTGCGGGCTTCTCAGCAACCTTCACAACTGCAGCAGCTGAGGAAGGTGCATCATTCTTCTTCATCCCCTCCCTTGGGACATCAATCCTACTCCTTTTTGCCTCCCCAGAGCCGGAGGCAGTTTTCTCAAACAGGGTAGGAGGTCTTCTCTTCTTCATCCTTTCACTTAAAGGAATATGGGATTCAGGCGAGGAGCTGGTGGAAGCTGGTACTGGCTCTGATTCATTTATAGGAGGTCTTCTCTTCTTCATCCTTTCACTTAAAGGAATATGGGATTCAGGCGAGGAGCTGGTGGAAGCTAGTACTGTCTCTGATTCACTTATCACTGGACGAGCAGTGAAAGAGGTGGTGTAGCTCTTATACTGGAGCAGATACGAAGCCGACCTCATGTGCTCGTCGGCAACACTTTGATGCAAACTCCAGATAAGTTTCAGATGTCTTATATTAAGATCTGCTTCCTTTGAGCACTTTCTTCTGTTATCAACTGCAAATAAATAAACATTGCCATTAGTGATACATTTTATCAAACATAAAAGAAACAAGATTTCAAAATAAATAAAATGAAATAAAAATAACTTTTCCCATTGCCATAAGGAGGGCATCTGGGACCCTGGTAAACCTCATCCCCAGTTAATGGAGGGTGTTGCCAATTTTTTATGACAACCCCGTGTTCAAAATAATCCCTATTGGCATCAGGGAGATTGACTACTAAGGCTCTATTTAAAAATCTAGTTTTTAAATAAAAAATGTTATCATTAACTGCCCATCTATAGCAGTACATGATTTCTGGAATCCCTATGCGAGTTCCATGGATTTGATTTAACCTATGCACCCCATTAACTATTCTCCATGTGTTGGGGGCTATTCGTGCAGGCACAACGTCAAAGTACTGACAGAATTCCAGACACAATGGATTTGGTGGAAAAGAAAATCCACACTCAGCAAAGAAGAGACTGGGAACCAATGTCCCTCAGCCAAACGGAAGTAATCAGAAGGCTCAGAAAGCTCTTCCAAAACAACCCATGAGGGAATGGAAAAATCAGAGCGAAACTTCTCAAGAGACTCAACAGGGTAAACCATGGTGAATAAAGAAATAAAGAATAAGGAAGAAAATCTTATAGGAAAAGAATGGATCTGCTGACAACGAACGACGAAAAAGATGAACGCACAAGAGAGTAGAAGACAATGAAAAACTCGAAGATACAAATTTGAAAAGTAGAAGACGATGGGAGTGTCTGTGAAGTTTAAATAACTTGCCTTGGGAAATGGTGAAGTAATGATTACAAATAAGGATGATTACGTTACCGGCGGCTAAAAAGATGAAAAGTGGCGCGGGAATCAAAGCGGGCAACAACGGCTAAAAAGACGAAAAGAGCGCGGGAATCGAAGCACGTAGAAAAGTCCAAAAAAGACTGATTCTACGAATTTAGAAGGAGAAATAAATACAAGGGAAACGCTCCTAAAAATCAGGAAGACTATTTAAAACTACCATATTTCGAGAAAGAATGTTCCATACTCCTCAAATTTCAAACTATGAAACATTGGGGGCTTCTGTTGATACCAAATTTAATCTGCTGATATGGCCCAATCATATGAAGACACGTGGCTATCTACATGGAAACAACAAGCACTTTCGAGATGATCACACACTCCGAGGAACTCATACGCTCCGAGGAACAAGACCTCTCCGAGGAACTCATACGCTCCGAGGAATAAGAACTCTCCGAGGAACTCTTTAGCACCGAGGAACTCAAGTGGTCCGAGCAACTCAGGCAGTCCGAGCTGCACCTCGAAGCAGGATACCAACAGTTTAACTGCTCATTAAATGCTTATCATTCAGATGCACACGCTAAAAGGGCATTAAATGTATTACCCTTTCATATGTATACCATTTAATGTATTACCCTTTCACATTACAGCCTCAGGGCTATAAATACATTGTACAATCCTCATTGAAGGGAGACCTGAAATCCAGACCCGGAATTTCTTGATTGAATTTGTAATCGAGAATTCCCATACACTCAGCAATAAAACAACAGTGGACGTAGGTCATTCTTATAAGGCTGAACCACTTTAAAATTCTTTGTTTCATTTATTTATCTGTGATTGAATAATTAAAGTGATCTAATTTTTTACATCAACAATCGTCACCAAAATTCAATTGTTACGTAGGTATGGTTTTTCTAGGGTTTAGTGTTTTATGTTCTCTTGTATTATTCTGCACCTTAATTTCTAGGCTCTCTATCTTTCATTAGTTTTTGCTTTTCTTTTCTATTGACTTCGGTAGACACCTTTATATTTCTCCATGCACGTGAAATAATCATATATCAAACCATATCATATGCATAACATGATTTCAAAACTTTTTCTGTTTTAGGAATCACAAATTTGCTTTGGAACAGATTGGGGAGAGAGAAAGTACACAAGTACACTACAGATAATATTAAACCACACACACACACACACACACACACACACACACACACACACATATATATATATATATATATATATATATATATATATATATATGAGAGGGGGGTGTTTTACTATTCCAAAAAATCTACGGTTGGGATCGAATTTTTGGGGACGATCTAAGGGTTTCAGATTGTGCCACGTAGGATTATACCCATTGTGACGTGGCAAGGGGGGGAGAAAACCCAAAGCTTTTCCTCATCCTCCCATTCCATTTTTTCATTCGGTTCAATCCTACAACACTCCCTCATTTCATCTCTTTGGAGCCTCACCCTCCTTCAACCCTAGCCGACTCACCCTCCTTTAACCCTAGCCGCTCACTGCCTCATCCTCCTCTAACCCTCACCGCTTCACTGCCTAACCCTCCTCTAACCATGACGCTACAGGTAACCTCTCTCTCTCTCTCACACCCACGCACACACCCACAGCTGCACCCCCACACGCACCCACACACCTGCACATACCCACACACACACACACACACACACAGATCTGCGCGCACACCCACCCACACACACCCACGCACACACAGAGCTGCGAACACCCACACACAGATCTACGATTTTGTGCAAAACATCTGCTATTTTGTTCGTCCACAAAGAGATCTGCAAATAGATCTATGGTTATTTTGCAAATCTGTCAACTATGGTGCGATTTTTGTTCGTCAACTAATTTTGTTCGTCCAACAAATTGGTGCGATTTTATTCAATAGTTCGTACAAACAGATCTATGTTAGGGTTTTGAAATTTGTTTCATTTTTCGGTTTAGATGTATTGTTGGTATTTGTTTTTCTTGATCTAATAACGATTTTTGGTTTCATTTTGTAGATTTAACCATGTTTTGGTTCACTTTGTTTTAACCATTTTTGTCTCTCCAATTTGGTTGAAGATTTATATTAAGTTACTGTTTTTATTGAATGTTCAAATTAGGTTTTGTGTGTTTCTTTTGGCTTTTTAGGTACTAATTTTGTTTATCTTCAATTTAGTGTTCAACACATCTCAGGTATACTCTCCTCATCCCTCTGTTTCAGACCCTATTGGTGTATTTGGTTCTGCACTTACTAAATTGATGTTTTTATGTGCTTCTTGCCTCCGGGATAATAGTCGTTGTGATAAAAGTGACGTGTGCTTAGTCTTCTTATGGATAGGTTAGTTTTATGTTTTCTTGATAATAGCATCAATAGTATTAGGTATGTTCTATTTATAAGAATTACTATTTATAAGAATTATCTAAAATGTTGTTCAGAGTTGAGGTTTACTTTTATTTATGCTATGAGGTTCCATGTTTCTACTTCTATTTGGTATTGTTTTGATAATGTGCCTTAGAAGGAGTTAGGTAGCATATGAATTACCCTATTACTTGGTTTTGAATTTTTAGTAGGTTAAAGGATTACCATATTACTTGGTTTTGAATTTTAGTTTTGAAAGTTAATCAATGCTTTGCTGTTTACTTTTCATTATGGAATTTTAGAGTATGCTATTTAGTTTTATATGTTTTTTAATGTACGCTATTTAGTTTTACTTTTCATACAAACTCTGAAGTTATATAAGTACCTTAGTTTTTGTGTTTTTTATACGAGTACCTTAGTTTTTGTATATTATTTTGGGTTTTTATATTCCATTTGAACATATTAGTACCTTAGTATATCCATTTGGAAGTGAAATATGAAGATGGCGATTAAGTTAATTACAAATTTTGGAAGCAAGCAACACTTTCAACATTCAACTTGGAGGAGATAAAAACTTCCGTAATAAATTATCTTGAATTTTATGTCTTAGCTGAATATTCTACATGTATCACCTATTTCTAACATACTCCATTAGAGGTGTTTTATATTTCTTCACTTTATGATTTAAATGTTTTAAATTAGTTGTGTGTTAAATTATGCGACGAGGTGTGTATGTGTCTTTGTATTTTATGTTGAATTTAAATTATGTTGACATGTGTGCATAACAGGTACCTTTTAACCCACTTATTTCCCCTTTCTCCTTTCCTTGAACAGGTAACAAAATGCGGTTGCATATTTTTTAATCCCATATTTTCTGATTGATTTTGTTAAATCCCATATGTACAAATAACAGAAATGGGACAATGGCTTTGATTTTGTTAATATTGATGTCTATACTTCCGTTTTCAATACACGATTTAAACTTCTGCTCATCTTTGTTGCTGTCATAATTAAGGTCACTCCCATCTCTTCATATATTGGTCAATTTGCAATCTATTTCATATATTTTTTATTTCATTCATCTACATATTTTTGTTCGTTCATATGTCAATTAAAACCTTTTTTTTATTCCATTAATGATTAGTTTTAATGCTATAACGTTTTAATGCTATATGTGAATTAATGATTAGTTTTAATGCTATATGTGAATTAAAACCTTCATATATGAATTCATCCCTCCTTATGTGGTTAAATGTCATCCTTAACATGATAAAAGTATCGGCAAGACTGTAACATCAATACCAATCTGCCTATATTGCAAATTTTACCTTCTTCCATTTTACATCGGGTAGTAATTCAGATCATTTAGTTTGCTAATATTCACTGTGACAGTGATGTTTCAAATATGACAGTGATGTTTCATATTGCAAATGGCAGTGATGTTTCAAATATTTGACAGTGATGTTTCAAATGTGTAGGTTTCTCTGTTTTCATATGTGTAGGTTCAACCAATTAATAGGGACAACCGTGTCAATCAACATGCGAAGGGATAAGAAAACGTGCCACTGACTGAGGTATTGTTTCATTGCATCCCATTGTATTGTGCAGTTCTATCTTCACAGGTTGTGCGGAAATCGAACATTTAATAGACATGACCTGCAAAATTTAATTGATTCTGGAATGCCATTCACTTAAAATCTATGAGTTGGGTTTCAAAAATATTGTGCTTTTGGGGTCTGTTGAGTTAACTACATTGCCAATAGGCCTCTTCCACTACCACATGTCAAGTTAGTTTACATCTTTGTTACTTCTCTCCTCCTTTATGGGCTAATTTATTGGATTTTTTTTTTGGTTTGTGATTATATTTGTGTGATTTCCATAAGAGACTTATTAGTTTGGATTTCTATTGAGTTTGGTTCAATTTCATTAGTAATCATGAAAATCTTTTACAGGTGATATATATGTGTTGTGAAGAAACCTAAAGAGGCAAAGCTTATGGAGAAGTTGACAGGTGGTATACAAGTTTTTTTAAATCGTTGACACGTGTTGTCAATAAAACCTTTTGACTTGAATTGTTTATGATACAATATTTTACAAATTTGTATCTGTTCCTTCACTGTACTTGATTCGAACTCATCTTCATGATGACATTTTATTAAGATAAATTTCATATATATTGAGATTAATTTTTCATTAATGGAATTTGGGCCATTAATTTTTATTGGTCTCATTGTCCGGATGTGTATTAGTGTTGTTGCGGACTTTGTATTGTTCTACTATTTTTTATTTCGTAAACAGGGTGGTGGATAGTCCTATAAACAAATGTTACTCTCCCCAAATTTTTTAAAATGTTTACACTCTATTTACTATAAACAGGGTGGTATATTATTCTACTAATGGTCATGTCATTCCCTCTATTTACTATTATATTTTAGGGTTAATATTTTTAAAATTTTTTTGTACAGTTTCAGCTATTGGAACAACAAATGATGAAACAACAACACATGTTACTACACAAGTTATTTGAGATTTTCCTATGGAGTGGATTTGAGATTTCATGTTCAAGGTATGGTTTCCTTTTTTTTTACTTTTTTTGTTTGATGACATCTCGAGGAGCTCTGCTTGGTGCCTGAATTCCATTTTTTATTTCATGGAATGGCACCACGCGATTCTTCAATTAATTCACAACAGACATGTTATTGCGGAGATCACACTCTTATCAGGACTACAATGACATGCAATTCAGGGCAGACATTTTTGTCGTTTCCAATTATTTTCATTACAAATCAAAGAATTGGAGTTGAAATAGTCTTGCTTTTGTTCATTTGATATTTTTGTTCATAATTGTATAATTGTGATAGTATATTTTTGTTGGACAAGGTGGATAGTTCGATATACAAAGGAGAGACTGCCCAATTTTTTTTAAAATATTTACACTTTCGCGTCGTAAATAATATTTTTTGTATTATAAGTGATGTTAGAGGGTGGATAGTCCGATATATAAATTATTCACATTTGTGTTGTAATAAAACTTGACTTGAAGTGTTTACACATTTTGATAGTCCTTTAAACAAAGCAGATTAAGACCATTTCTGTTAAATTACACTTTGTTTCGTCGGGTAATGAAGTTTTTGCCGTTTTTTAATTATGCAATTTGAAAATGTTACCCGTTTTACGATTACGTTCTTTGGAATGTTTCACCGTGCCTTCAGGCACGGGCATTCCGCTAGTATAATTATATATTATTGGAGTTTTGACGTTGTTGTACTTATAGGTGATGCTTTTGAATAATGATGACTCTTGATGTGATCTCTTAGGAGTTTATCTGGAAAGGCAGATGGGTCTTATCATAAGAGATAAGTGATGTGGTATTTTGTTACCAAGCTCAGTTTTAGGGAGATGTGTATTGTGTTGAAGGACCAGAGAGGGTGGAGGCAAGTTAGGGACTTTTTTGCATTGATGAAATTCCAGGCATATTTGATTTTGTAGTGCACTAATTTATGATTCCTAAAACAGAAAAAGTATTGAAATGATGTTAAACCACATATATATAATTATATACTATTGGAGTTTTTTATGTTGTTGTACTTATAGGTGATGATTTTGAAAATGTTGATGCTTTTGAATAATGCAGACTCTTGATATGATCTCTTAGGAGTTTATCTGAAACCAGATGGGTCTTATCATATGAGACAAATGATGGGTTTTTTTTATTACTAAGCTCAGATTTTGGGAGGTGTGTACTGTCGAGGCAAGTCAGGGACTTTTTTGCGTTGATGAAATTGCAGGTATATTTGATTTTGTAGTGCACTTTTACATTTCATATTTTCCCAGATGGGTGTTCATATTTTGAATAATAATATATAGGTGTTTTTGATTGATAAGAAAATTTAATTTAAATGTCTCACTTGGAATTTTTGTTGTTTGGGAAAGCTTTTGAAGCAATTTTTTTTTTATCTTTTGTGTGCTTTAAATATAATGATGAAAAAGTGTTTGGTCGATTTCTCTCATTACTAATTACTATTTAAAAAATACGTTTCATCACTTATGTTGGATTGAATTTTAATTTTATATTAGGTTTAACATTTGGTTAGTTTTAGATTCAATTTTGAAATAGAATTTGGTTTGTTTACTTTGCAACTATGGAGTGTTATGTGATTCTATTTCCTTAATTTAGATTTATTTATATTATTTGGTTTAACAAGGTTCTCTATTTTATTTGTTCATTGCAGGTGGTGTTCAAAAATGCATCTTTTTCTACATTTAAATAATGTTCTATTTTTCATGTATAGTTTTTTTTCTTTGGAATGTGATTTTAGATTTGTTACGAGGTATGATGATTTTTTGGATTTTTGTTTCAGATATGTTTTAATATTAAATGGTATAAATGGGGAATTTGAATGAGAGTTTTCATTTTACTACCTCTTTGGAGTTATCAAGATATGGCAGTGATGGGGTTGGGTGTTTTTTTTCTACCTCTTTGGAGTTTTCATTTTACTACCTCCACGCCGTCTTTGAGTTTGGAGTATCTCGTCTCAAACAATTACTTTTAAACCTCATGTGTAATGTTTGCTTTGTCGAAGTATGAAACACTAAACATGGATTTTCAAAATATTCATTGGCATAGAATTATGCCAGAGTGAAAAGACACCATTGATATTTCATGAAAATCCATATCATAAGATATATTTTATCATGTGAGATGGAGAGGGAGGGACTCCAGATGTTTTATTTTGGTTATGAAAAAGAATAATGCAATTAGTTTTCTCAAGTTATCTCTCTTTCTCTCTTCAGTGTTCTCCGAACTATATATTTATTTCCCTTTATTATATAACACTAGAATGTTTGGGTGTTGTTTTGTTGTATGTTTGTACAAGTATTTTAGCTTACAATTATTCCAACCTTCATATTAAAAGTCATTAATTTGTTTTCGTATTTATAAATTGGAAAATTATATGTACTCAAAGTAGATTACGTGTTTACACATTAGAATGAGACACACATTGTGTACAAACACTTAATGCACTTTAGGAAATGTTTGGGGTACATATTATTTTCATATAATAGATTATACATGAGTTTGAATTTTAATTGAGTTTTGAATATTGACAATCCTCTTAAAATTATCAATGTGCAACATTCCTCTTCTTTATTTTATGATAATTTATTTGTTATATATTTTAAGCTATAATTATAACAATTATTAAAATACACTCGCGCATCGTGCGAGTTACATGCTACTAACATATAATTATAAGCGTGTTGTCATTCCAATTAAGTTAATATTTTAAATCTCCATTATTTAACGGATACACAAATACACGTACACATACACATGGTATCTTTTAAAAAAAATGTTGCAAATAGGCATACACATGGTGTCTTTTAAAAAAATGTTGAAGACCAAATAAAAATATTTAAAAAAAATCATGATGACTTAGGGTCCGTTTGATTCAAAAATGGGCAAAAGTGAAGATGGCAAAATTTTTCATCGGTAAAATTTGCCATGGCAAATTTTACCTAGTTTTTTTTCACACGAAGCTATCAAACAACAATTAGGCGAAATTAAACTCAATCCAATTAGTCTATTTAAATATTTTATAAAAAGTTTTTAAACAATTTTTAAAACAGTTTTAAAACAGTTTTTTTTTTTATTTTAATAAAACAGTTTTTTAAAATAATTTTTACAATATTTGAAACAGTTTTTAAATTATTCAAAACAATTTTTAAACCTTTTAAAATAGTGTTTTTAATAGTTTTAAAACAAGTTTTTAATAAAACAGTTTTATAAAACATTCTTTTAAAACCGTTTTTAAATTGTTTTTAAAACACTTTTAAAACATTTCTGTAACATTTTTTATAAAACAATATTTTTTATTTATAACAGTTTTTAAAACAGTTTTTTTTTTAACATTTCAAAAACAGTTTTTATAAAACATTATTAAAACAGTTTTTAAAATAATTTTTAAAGCAATTTTTTTACAACATTTTTATAAAAAAAAATTACAATATTCGAAACAGTTTTCTTAATTATTCAAAACAGTTTTTAAACCTTTTAAAATAGTGTTTTAAACAGTTTTAAAACAGATTTTTTAATAAAACAGTTTTAAAAAATATATTTTTAAACAGTTTTTAAATTGTTTTTAAAACAGTTTTTTAACAGTTTTAAAACAATTTGAAAACATTTTTTATAAAATAATTTTTTATTTAAAACAGTTTTGTAGAACAATTTGTAAAATAGTTTTTAAAATATTTTAGCATAAAAATATAAAAAAATACTTGTAAGAAGTAGCAAATTGTTTGGCAAATAATTATTCTTCACATAGTAAAACAAAATTTATTTACTTTTTATGCATTAGAGGTGTTATACATAGACAAATGGATTGTAGGTAAATTTTATAATCAAACAAATTAAAAAGTGAACTAATACCATATTTACCTATTAATTTAATATTTATCACGATAAATTTGTGAATCAAACTGTCCGTTTGATATATTCTTTTATTAGGCAAGTCAGTATAGTCGTGGATTCCGACTCCTGAGATATAAAATATAACCCATGAAATAATAAAGAGAGCCGATTCCTTCGTACTTGTCATGATTGGAAAAAGAGAGCTGCTTTTTTTAATCTTAAGATTCTTCTTTATTTTACAGCAAACCTTTATAAATAAAAATCAACACACCTGATGCTGGCCACCCCAATATATTTAGTTAACTAATCTTTTCTATTTTTTTAAATGGGATTATATGATTTTTTTTACCGAGTCATGTTTACGTACAAAAATAATTACGTGTCGTATTTTAATTGGGTCGTATTAATATTAGGTAAAAAAAATCACGCCGAATCTTGTTTTATTTGCTTAGTGCTCATATTAGGTAAAAAATAAAATTTCGTATCGGTGGGTCTTCATATTGGGTAAAATATACGATTACATGTCATCTCGCAATTATTTGGGCCGAGTTACTATTCGTTAATTACATGTTGTGTCGTCTCATGTTTTAATTGAATCGTATTAGTGTTGGGTAAAAAAATACAATGTCGTGTAGTGTCATGTTCATTTGGATTGAATCCGAATTAAGCAAAAGAATATTCAAGTCCTCTAATATATTTCCCAAAACGACACAACCCGATACGATATGAGACGAAAAATTATATATATATATATATATATATATATATATATATATATATATATAGTCAGACTCTTCAACATACCTCCTAGCAACATACCATTTTTTTAAATAGTAAAAAAAATAATTTTGAGTTGATATTTTTTATATGGGTTCATAATATTTAAATGTGCCCCTATGAAAAAAATCAGAACAAAATAATGTGTTTTGATATTTTTAAAAAATAGTTAAAAAAAACTGTCAGTTTTTACCCTTTAAAACTGTCAGTTTTTTTACCTATTTTTTAAAAATATCAAAACATATTATTTTGTTCTGATTTTTTTTACAGGAGCACATTGAACTATCATGAACCCATATAAAAAATATTAACTCAAATTATTTTTTTTACTATTTTAAAAAAATAGGTATGTTCGTAGGTATGTTTAATGAGGTATGTTGGAGAGTCTAACTTTATATATATATATATATATATATATATATATATATATATATATATAGATTGATAGATAGATAGATAGATAGAGAGAGAGAGAGAGAGAGAGAGAAAGGACCTTAATGAGATGACTAAAAGAGTGGACCTGTTTTTCTAAAATAGTAAAAAAAAAATTATTTTGAGTCGATGTTTTTTGTGTGCTATTTAAACATTTCAGGAACGCCACGTATTTTTTTAAAATAGCAAACAAACTCCTTTTGAGTTGATTTTTTTGTGTGGATGTTTAAATACCAAAAAAAAAAACAACTCAAAATATTTGTTTTTATTATTTTAAAAAAATGGTCCACTTTTTTGGTCCTTTGAAGATCCTCTCCCTATATATATATATATATATATATATATATATATAGAGAGAGAGAGAGAGAGAGAGAGAGAGAGAGAGAGAGAGAGAGAGAGAGAGAGAGAGAGAGAGAGAGAGAGAGAGAGAGGCGTTCTCCAACAAATACATTTCAAACATTCCCGCTCTCTGACCAAATCCACCATATTAAATAAGGTAAATCTTCATCAAACCATCTCATTATTTTAATAATGTTTACCTTGTCAATATTGAGTTTAGATCTTTTTTTTATGTTGCTAGTTTTTTAAAGCCTCTATTAACATATCACTTTGTAAAAAAAATATACATGTTAGATTTGTTAAAAACAAACAGTCCGGATTTTTTTTTTAAATGTTGTCCGGATTTTTTTTTTAAATTGTTGTCCCAATCTTTTGTGTAGATCCATTTTTTTAATATTGTTTCTTTTTAAACCCTTTATAAACATATCACTTAAAAAAAATGTTAGATTTGTTTTAAAAAAACAGTCCGAATTTTTTTTTTAAATGATGTCTGATTTTTTCTTTCACAAAATACAGCAATATATTACTGTTTAACTTTGATTATTTGGCCAATCTTTTATATTATTTTTTTAAACCCTCTATTAACATATTACTTTTAAAAAAAATACATGCTAGATTTGGACATAAAAAAAAAAGTCCAGATTTTTTTAAAATATAACAATATAAATATTACCGACCAAATAATAAAGTTAAGCTATTTTTTTCCTAAAAAAATCCGAACTTTTACTGTTTTATTTTTATAATGTTATTATTTTTATGGTTACATTTTGTTACATTTTATGGCCTTGGTCAGGGGCGGATGGACATAGGGCCCAGGTGAGGGCCTTTTTTTTTAAATACAATAAAAATATATATAGGGTTTTTTGGTAAAACGTCAAATTTCAGGGTATACCTCTAATTATTTACAAAAATGAGGGTGTAAAAAAAGATTGTAATTAATTAAAATAATAAACATAAAAACAAGGTCTGCTATCTCTTTGTAGTTGTAGTTGTTTGGGCATTAAAATAATAAACATAAAAATAAGGTATGTTATAATTTGTAGTTGTTTGGGCATTATAAAGCTATAATTTGTATAAAAATTAAAATAACCCAAAAAAAATCGTCTCGGGAGCTCCTGCCACCGAACCCCCGGCACCACTCGAAACTTTCGTCCCGATTGAACAAAAATCCTGAATCCGCCACTGGCCTTAGTCTATTTGGAAATGGCGGTCAGCATATAGCCCATAGACGAGGGTTTGAAACATTTGAAGAGGTGCCTTCTTCTTCGTTATCCATTTTAAATCAAACCTATAAATAAAAACAGAAAAATAATAAAAATTAATATTTTATGTCCATAAAAAATAATAAAACATTATAAAAATAAAACCATAAAAATTCGAATTTTTTAAAAAAAAAAAATAGCTTAACTTTATTATTTGGTCGGTAATATTTATTGTGGAGACAATTATTGTGCAACACAAATAAATATGAGAGAAGTAATGACCAAGAAAGAACAAATAAAACGCCAATCACATAACAACATATATACGTGGTTCAGCAAAGGTGTGCCTACGTCCACGGTGATGCAGTCAGTATTATTTCTCAATATTCTGGAGAATGAGTACCGAGAATACAACTTGTACTTTGCCCCGGACCTAGGGTTTAATTTATATATGTGTAGGTTAGTTAGTGGAGATGATGGGTTCCTCCATATTAGCCATCTTCCCTATAACTTCCCTTCATGGGATCGTGCTCCCCTATAACTTCCCTTCATGGGATCGTGGGGAAATCAGGTCAATACAAAAGATGAGGGGCCTGGACTTTGGTCCGCTTGGGCTGGGCTACTCGTCCAGGCCTATAGCACTAAATTCCGGGTACCCATAATTGCCCCTAAATTTGTTGTGCCATGCACGTGGGCCCAACAGATTTAAATGATTAGCCATACCAGCCGTGTTGTAATTCCTCGGGAGCTGTAGAGTTGATTTCTGGCGGCAGCCGCTTCGCTTACTGTGCAATATGATTAGATTTTGAAGGTTTGTTGGAATAAGGCTCATTTCTTTTCGTCGTTTTAGCTTTTCCAGCACTCTTCTATCTCCTGAGAACTCTTGCGCTTCGTACCTTCTACTTTCGATCTCCATTCTCGTTGCTTCTTCGTCACTTGACCTGATCTTCTGTCTTGTAAGTTTCTCGTGCCCTTTGCATTTTCTCTTTGGTTTGTAGCTTTTCTTGTATTTTCCAATGGCGAAGATTGGAAATAGGTCAATCTCGGAATTTAGAAAATTCTACAACATTCCTGAGTGGGTAGAGATTGAGTGTTGTGCCTCGCCTCCTAGGAACGTTAGGGATATAGAGGATCCCACTGGATTCATGCTTTGTTGCTTTCCCATGGGGGACTTACTTTTCCCCCTAATGATCTGTTTTTGCATTTTTTTTAGCTATTTTAGTATTGTACCTGCACAATGTTCGCCCAATGTATGGAAATAGTGAACGGCGTGCATAGGATAAATCAATTGTATGGCACAAGGTTAGGGCTCGCCGAGGTCTGCTTTTGTTACTCCTTCTCTCGAACTAGTTCAGGTGTCCTGTACCTCAAAGCTAGGAGCCCTGATAGGGTATTGGTAGTAAATCTACCTGATTCCCATAAGGACTACTGGCAGGAAGGTTTTCTTGTTAGGAATTGGCAGTTCTCTCCCCAATCTGAAGGGTCAAGGTCTGAAAGATTCACTGTTCCCTTTTATGGGGAAGAATATATAGGTAGATATTTGTACTGTTGCTTCAATCTCTGCTGACTTATGACTTTTCTAACTCCTTTCTGCGTTTTCTTTTACAGCGAGGTCACGGAACTTGGAGTCTGCTCTTAGCGAGGTCCGAATTTCTGAGTTGGTTAAAGCTTGGAACATCAGAGAGCCTTTGGAGCATCCCAGATATGCCGCTTTCTTGTTAGAGTATAAGAACGTAGGCTCTAGATTTATAGCACGGCCTGTGAACAGTGTTCCAGAGTTTACTTCCTTCGAAGAGACTACTGCCGAGCTAATCCAGTTGGACGAAGAGGAGGGGAGTTCTGAAAGTGAGCCTGTCGGTAATCTTGGTGGAGGGAGCTCTGTCAGTAGCAGTTCTTCTAATTCTGAGGAGGATTCAGAAGCTCAAGGATCGTTGAGCACTGCCGACAGTTCTGGTGAAGAGATGCCTCCCAGGAAGAATTTGATCAGAGATGATGACGATGATGATGACGTGCTTCTTGCACAGAGGTCCAAGAAATTGAAGTCTGCATCTGGGGTTATAGCTACGGGTTCTCGGCCTTCTTCTCAGGAGCAAGAGAAGAAGAGGAAAGAGGAAGAGAAGGTGAGAGAGAGGGAGAGGAAAAAGGAGGAGGAGAGGAAGAAGGTGGAGGAGAAGAAGAAAGTGGAGGAGAGAAAGAGAAGGGAGAGAGAAAAGGAGGAGGAGAGGAGGAAGATGGAATCGAGGACCAAAATAGGTCAAGCCCTGGTCCCAGTATCTGCCTTGCCTGAGGGGCTTCGGTGGCCACTTCTCCTCAGCTAGCCCCTGCGTTGCTCGAGAGAGCAGTCCTTCCTGCGGATCGCCAGAGGGCATTGGGGTCCGATCAACTGGCTCTGCAAGCTAGCCAGAGGCTTGCCTTGGTAAAGTTTTCTTCTACTCCTTAATTTCTTTTAACAAGTCTTGATGGTTTCTTCTTCTTAATTTCTTCTTTATTCTTTGCAGTTTGTGACCGACTTCGCTGTGCTCTATCGCTCTCGCAACGAGCTGGTGAGGAGTAATGGCGAGCTGGAACAGCAAAAATCTTCTCTGGAAGCCAGGGGCTCTCAGCTGGAGGCCGACCTGAAGGCTGCTGATGTAGCTCGAGTTTCATCTGACCTGTCCCTTGTCAATTCTGTTCGCGAGAGAGATGATGCGGTCAGGGAGCTGGGCGAGCTGAGGAGGCTTATGATCTGGTGTGCACGAGCAAGCTGGACCTTGCAGAGAAGAACAGGGTTCTGGCCGAGCAACTGGAGGTGGAGAAAGCCCAGGAAGCCACCCTTAAGGAGGACTCGTACAACTCTGGTTGGGCTGCTGCGTATGAGGACGCTGAAGTTCAGATAGGCTATATCAGCCGTCTGAACTTCAAGAAAGGGTGGAATAAGGCTCTCGTGGCCGTTGGGGTGAACGCTGCATCCCCACTCTTTGACGAGCACGATCCAGGGCCGAGGCCAGTCGTAGATGAGGACTCTGCCCCAACTGCTGAAGGCACTGATCCTGTCTCTCAGGTGACTCCTGCTGATGCTCCTTTGGTTAAGAGGACAGAGGACACCCCTGCAGAGGGCAATGCCCCTGCTGATGCTGATAAGGACAAGGGACCATCCACCTCTGGGCCACTCGAGGTTGCTAATTGATAGGGCTGCTTTGTAATTTTTTTTCTTTTTCATTCTGATGTAACCTCGTTCCTTATTAATGAAAAGACTTCATTTTTGTTTATGCTGATCTCTTTCTCTCCTCTTTCTTTCTTTTACTTGTAGTTGGTTGATGTTGATGACTATATTCCTGCTACCTCCCAACTGGGTAGGACTCTTGGTCCTAATGCAAGCCCTGCTGTTCGCCAGGCCTTTGTTAGACTTTGTAAGTCACTTAGGTCTAGGAATCAGAAATATAAGGAGCAATCCGAGCTAGTGGCTAAGCTAAAGGATAGGCTTCAGGAAATGGAAGAAATCGGTGCCTCAGTACAAGAAGAAGTTAGTGCACTGAGAGCAAAGTTACTGGAGGCCACCGAGATTGACCAGGTTGGGGAGTTCCTGCAGCAGGAGAATGAAGACTTGAGGAGGGAGGTCCTAAAGCTTAAGGAGCATTCGCCGAGCACCGTTCCAATAGTCCTGCAAGGCTCTTCTTCGTCGCGAGCTGCTCCGCCTCCCCTCCCGCGTGCTGGCAGGAGTGCCAGGGGTAGGAACAGGGAAGCCGTCGAACAGCGTGATAGGGAGATTGGGGAGTTGCGCGACGATGTTCGACGAGCTTATGTAATTGCTGCTGGGCTCCAGAGGGACGTTTCCCGACTGCGGGATCTATTCAAGAAGGGCCCTCGCCAGGTGTGGTCTGATGGCTACGATCAGGGCTGGCTGGATGCTCCCATGAGACTATCAGAGTTCAAAGAACTTTCTTTCATCAGAGGGTGGTTGAGTGCCCTGAAAGAGCTGCAGGTCCCGAGGAACTCGGTGTTATGGTATCGACACGAGATGTCCTCCTCCACTCTGATGCCCAATCCATTCAGGAGGGATGATCGATGGATCCCCATTGATGCTATTCCTCGGCAACTATTGGAGTTGGATGCAAATAAGGTCGTGGAAGAGCTAGCCCCCGCTCCTGATGATGGAAGGAGAGCTAAAGTTGCTGATTATCTTGCTCGGAGGCTTCTACCTCCTTGAGTTTTTGTTATTCTTTTTCATTTTGATAATGTAAATGCTTTGGGCGAGCTTCGCCGACTAAACATGTATTATCATTGTTTGTAAATATAAAGGATTAATGAAAAGTTCGTGTTTTGGGAAATTTTACCGACTAAACGTGTTCATCCAATCTTTTTATATTTTCGCTGCTTCATAATCCTTTTTATTTTGTCATGCAAGTGTCCCCCCGGTCCAGTATAATGCAAGAATACCATTGTGCCCTCACTTTACCTTTTAGGTTATGTCGTCACACTCCCTTAGGCCTAAGTAGGGCAATTGGCGAGGACACACCTAGTATTGGATGTCTTCATCCGATTAGGATTTTGTTTAACCAAAGTAGGTTTGGTGCCTAAGAATACTCTGTAGGTCTTCATATATTGCCAAGGGCAATGCTAAGAGGTCTGTCGTGCTTCATGACGATGACCTGAGGAGGGGTGTTCCCCTGCTATGTCGACCATTATGCCTGTGATTTGGAAGGGATGTGTAATAAAATATAACTGTTACTAATTAGAGAGTGATCAACTGAGAGATTTTCATTAGTGAGATGGGAAATGAACTGTCCTTTCACATAACGAATAATAATAGAATTTCAATAAAAGATTTAATAATAGAATTCCTAAAAATAGAATTTCTTGAGATTAGCTGCGTTCCATGCTCGTGGTATCTCCCTGCCCTCCATCGTTTCCAAATGATAGGCACCTTGCAGGTCGTCTCTAATTATCTTATAAGGTCCTTCCCAGTTTGGGCCCAGCTTACCGTCTGATGGCTTCACTGTGTTGCCCAGGACCTTTCTTAGAACATAGTCCCCAACTTTGAATCTCCTCGGGTTGACCCTTTTGCTGTAGTGCTTCGCGAGCTGTTCCTGATAGCTCGCTAGTTTCACTAGGGCAAGTTCCCTGCGCTCGTCGACCAGGTCGAGTTCAGCGAGCAAAGCCTCATCGTTCTGGCCTTGTTCGACAAGGTCGGATCTCATTGTTGGCAATCCTGCTTCTAGTGGAAGGATCGCCTCCATACCATATGTTAGTGAGAATGGCGTTTCTCCTGTTGCCCGCCTAGGAGTCGTTCTGTATGCCCATAGGATATGTGGTAGCTCGGTTGCCCATGCGCCTTTGGCTTGTTGTAACCGCTTCTTCAATCCGGCGATCACTGTTTTGTTGGAAGCTTCAGCTTATCCGTTGCTTTGAGGGTAGGCCACCGAGCTGAAGTGGTGCCTGATCCCATGTTCGTTACAGAAGTCCTGAAAAGGGCCACTCTCGAACTGTGTTCCATTATCAGTGATGATGGTTCTGGGGATTTCGAATCGAGTGATTATATTCCTCCATACGAATCTTATCATGTCAGCATCTCGAATGTTCTCCAGTGGTTCTGCCTCGATCCACTTGGTAAAGTAGTCAGTTGCAACCAACAGGTATTTGCGATTGCCGGCAGCGGTGGGCAGTGGTCCCACGATGTCCATTCCCCATTGGGCGAAAGGCCAGGGGCTGGTCAGTGATTTTAATTCGCTGGCGGGCTGGTGGACCATAGGAGCGTGAAGTTGGCATTTCAGGAATTTGCGGACATATATTGCGGAGTCCTTTTGCATGTATGGCCACCAATAGCCTTCCTTCATTGCTCGGAAGGCTAGAGACCTTCCTCCGACATGACTTCCACAGATTCCTTCGTGAAGCTCGTGAATCACTGCCTTGACATCGCCTGGGTGGACGCATCTAAGGTAGGGACCGGAGAAAGATCTTTTATACAAGTCGCCTCCTGTGGATAAGTGGAAGCGAGCAGCTTTGACCCTTATCTGGTGGGCAGTTCTCTTGTCCTCTGGAAGCGTTCCGTCCTTTAAATAGTCCTTCAAAGGGTCCATCCAGCCGGGGGCTGATTCCAAGTGGAGTATTGGTTCCGAGTTTGGCAGCTCGCAGTTGGGGTAAATGCTTGGGCAACTGAGGAAATCGATAGGGATAACCCTTTTAAGGATTGAATCAACTGCCGAACTCAGGGCTGCTAACGCATCAGCGTGGCTGTTTTGCCCCCTGGGAAACTGCTGGATGTTGATCTCTTCAAAGCTCATCATTAAGTTTTTCACCAGGGAGAGGTAGGCTGCCATTCTTTCATCCTTTGCGTTATAGTCTCCACTTACCTGGTTGGAAACTAGTTGCGAATCGCCGAATACCTGCAAACGCTTTGCTCCCAGAGTTTGCGCTTTTTGGAGACCTGCTATTAGGGCTTCGTATTCTGCTTCATTGTTGGAGGCTGAAAATCCCATCCTGATTCCTTGCTCAAGGACTGTGTTTTCTGGAGTGATGAGAAAAATTCCTACCCCTGCCCCTTTTGAGTTGGAGGCTCCATCAATGAATAGTTTCCAGCTTTCCACTGTAGCTTGATTGTTTTGCTCTGTTGGCTTAGGCTGGTCGTAGGGTTCATCGCCTGTGAATTCAGCTATGAAATCAGCGAGGATTTGACCCTTGATAGCTGTCCTTGGTTGAAATTAGATGTCAAACCGGCCGAGCTCGACTGACCATTTAGACAGTCTGCCTGACAAATCCGCTTTCCTTAGGACAGCCTTGAGGGGGTGTGATGTGAGGACGATGATCGTATGAGCTTCGAAGTAATGCTTCAGCTTTCTCGAGGCTATTACTAGGGCAAATGCGAGCTTTTCCAATGGTAGGTAGCGCTGCTCGGCATCTAATAAGGTTTTGCTCGCGTAATAGACGGGATGTTGGATTCCTGTAACTTCGCACATTAGCGCCGAGCTGACAGTATGACTGGATACAGAGAGGTAGAGGTACAAAGAGTCCATTTGCTGTGGTATGACAAGCAGTGGTGGAGTGCTTAGGTAGGACTTGAGCTCGTCCAATGCTCACGAGCAATCTGGGCTCCACTCTACTGTTTTGTTGCCCTTTAAGAGTTGCAAGAAAGGCTTGCATCTCTCAGAGGATTTAGAAATGAAACGATTCAGAGCAGCGAGCATTCCAGTGAGCTTCTGTACATCTCGGATTGTGCGAGGAGGTTGCACTCTGTTGATTGCATCAATCTGGTCCGGATTAGCCTCTATGCCTCGCTTGCTGACCAAATACCCAAGAAACTTCCCTGAGTGGACACCGAAGGAACACTTGCTCGCATTGAGTTTCATTCGGTACTTCCTGAGGATTTCGAAGGTACTTGACAGGTCCGAGAGGTGATTCTCCTTCTCCTTGCTCTTGACGAGCATGTCGTCGATGTAGACCTCCATTGTGTCTCCCATTTGATTCTTGAACATTTTAGTAACTAGCCGCTGATAGGTTGCCCCTGCATTTTTGAGCCCAAAAGGCATGACCTTGTAATAATATAAACCAACTGTCGTGATAAACACTGTCTTGTCCTGATCTGGGGCATACAAGGGAATTTGGTGATACCCCGAGTATGCGTCCAGGAAACTCATTCGTTCGTGAGCTGCGGTGGCGTCTACTAGTTGGTCTATATTTGGAAGAGGGAAGCTATCCTTGGTCCAGGCTTTGTTGAGGTCAGTGAAGTTTATGCAAACTCTCCATTTTCTGTTGCTTTTCGGAACTACCACTGGGTTGGATAACCATTTGGGGAATTGTACTTCCCGTATGGATCCTGCATCCAGCAGTTTTTTGACTTCTTTTTCCATTGCTCTGGCCTTCTCGGGAGCAGTTCGACGTGCCTTCTGCGTTATCGACTTGAATGTGGGATCGACGTGCAACTGGTGGCAGACCATATTGGGATCGATTCCTGGCAGCTCATAAGGTTCCCAAGCGAAAACATCTATGTTGCTTCTGAGTAAGGTTGACAACTCCTTTTGCTCTTGGTCGGTGAGTGACGCTCCGATTAGGAAGACTCTGTTATTGTCGCCTTCCCTAGCCGCCACTTCTACCAGGTCCTCGACGACACGCTCGGAGGGGAGGAGCCTGGTCTCCTCTACTCCAGGTCTTCCGTATTCTAATTGCTATTTGGAAGGAATTGCACCTTCCTCCACTTTCTCACTGGGTTGATCAGCTTTTTTCTCTGGCTTTGGTCGGATGGCCGCTATGAAGCACTTCCTTGCCATCGCCTGGTCACCGTGTATCTCCATTACTCCTCGCTCGGTAACATATTTGAGCTTCTGATGGTAGGCCGAGGAGACTGCCTTCATCGCATGAAGCCATCCCCTGCCGAGGATGGCCTGGTACGGTGAATCAATGTCGACCACCAAAAACTCGATCATCTTAGAAATATTCCCAGCGCGCACTGGCAGTACTATTTTTCCCAGGGGCATGGTCATTTTTCCAGCGAAGCCGACCAGAGGGACAGTAGCTCCCTTTAGGTCGGCGACGCTCAACTTCAATTTCCTGAACAAGTCGATGTACATTACTTCGGATGAGCTTCCTTGATCGACGAGCAGCCTGTCGATGTCAAAGTTGGCTATCCTAAGTGTAATGACCAAGGCATCATGATGTGGGGTCCTTACTCCCACTAGGTCTTCATCCGTGAAAACAATATGCTTGTTGTAGTTGATGTCCTCTGCTCGCCGACGTTTTCCTGACTGTGATTTTGCTGGATCAATCTGAAAAGCTTGCATTACCGCTGTCAGTTTCTTTACCTCCATTCGAGTTGAGTTCCCTTGTATTTGCTTGATGTCAGATACTCCGTGGATTACTGCGAATTCATGTCCGGCATCATCTTCCAGCACGTTGTCGGGTTTCGCCTCTCTGTGGGCAGCCACTTTCTCTACCTTCTTTTCCACAAAGTCATTCAAATGTCCAAACTGGGCCAACTCCTCGAGGTGGGACTTAAGAGCCTTGCAGTGCTCGGTCTTATGCCCTACCTCTTTGTGGAAAGCGCATCTTAATGCATTATTTCTTTTTGAGGGGTCTCCTCCCATTTTCCGGGGCCATTTGATGAACGGCTCATCCTTAATCTTCGCGAGAATTTTATAAATTGGCTCTTTGAAGACGGTGTTGACCGCCTGGAACGATTTTGTTACGTTAGGGTTCCCTCCGTTTTTGGATCCATTCTTGCCCCCACTCTTTCCTCCCTTCTTCTGGTTCTCAACTTTCTCACTTCCCTTCGTAGTGAGCTTGGCTCGACCGTTTTCTCCTACATTAAGGCGGGTGACATCTTCCACCTTTGCGTATTTTTCAATCCGGGCCATCAGGTCGTCAATGGTCATAGCTTCCTTCTTCGTCAAGGACTGGTAAAGGAGGGAAGAGCTAGGTAGCCCAATTTTGAAGGAAGCCACTGCCACCTCTTCCGCGCAGTCTCGGAGTGTTTCTTGAGGCGTTTTCTTCATTGTTAATAGAGCATCCATCCTTTTGGGATGGGAGCTGCTGGTGATGAACCGGGCCGTAAAGAGCTCGGCCAGGGATTTGAAATTTCTGATGGATCGGTGGGGGAGTTTTTCGAACCATTTCTGGGCCACGTCATGGAGGCTCGAGGGGAAAATACGGCACATCAGTGCATCCCGGTGATTCCAGAGGGTCATGGCCTGCCGGTACTGCCTGACATGATCAATGGGATCAGTCTTCCCATCGTAAATCTTGAACCTTGGAATGGAAAATTTCTTAGGAGCTTCTTCCTCTTCAATTTCCCTCGTGAAGGGTGACTTCATCTGGGTCTTGAGGCTCTTCTGGCGAGTTCTCTGGTCGACCTGGTGCCGCGGTGAGCTGGATGTTGGTCCATTTCTCTGCGGACCAGGTTTCGTATATTTTTGTCGCTGCGAGCAGGGCTCTGGTAGCGGCGAGCTCTTCTTAGTTGTTCGCGGAGGTCGTCGTCTGAGTCGCCACCTTCGACCCCTTGATATTCGCCTAGGGCTCCTTCCTCGGCTGCGAGATTTGCTCGCCTGAGGGCTAGGAGTGCGATAGAGGTGTCTCCTGGTATCAGGACGTAGTTCCTTCTCCAGTCTTCTTTTCAAGCAAGCATTCTCAGCCTCGTATCTGCGAGAAGACTCCCTCTGCTCGTGGAGCCTTGCCTCGTATGCATCAATCAATCTGAATATCTGCGTGGACCTTGCTGGTCCTTGACTTTCTTCTGAGGCTGGTCTTTCCAAGCGAGCCCCACGATCTGAACGTCGGACTTCAGACCTAATCCTGCGAGGAGCAGGTGGCTCTTGAATATCTCCTGCTTGAGGAGCGTTGCTGCTGTGACCAGACATCTTAGATTTTTTTTTCTTGGCGTGGGCTCTTCTCAGGGAAAGATGAACACTTCCCACAGACGGCGCCAATTGTGGAGACAATTATTGTGCAACACAAATAAATATGAGAGAAGTAATGACCAAGAAAGAACAAATAAAACGCCAATCACACAACAACAGATATACGTGGTTCAGCAAAGGTGTGCCTACGTCCACGGTGATGCAGTCAGTATTATTTCTCAATATTCTGGAGAATGAGTACCGAGAATACAACTTGCCCTTTGCCCCGGACCTAGGGTTTAATTTATATATGTGTAGGTTAGTTAGTGGAGATGATGGGTTCCTCCATATTAGCCATCTTCCCTTCATGGGATCGTGCTCCCCTACAACTTCCCTTCATGGGATCGTGGGAAAATCGGGTCAATACAAAAGATGAGGGGCTTGGACTTTGGGCCGCTTGGGCTGGGCTACTCGTCCAGGCCTATAGCACTAAATTCCGGGTACCCACATTTATATTGTTATATTTAAAACAAATCTGGACTGTTTTTTATGTCCAAATCAAGCGTGTATTTTTTTTTAAAGTAATATGTTAAAAGAGGGTTTAAAAAAACAACAATATACAAGATTGGCCAAATAATCAAAGTTAAACAGTAATATATTGCTATGTTTTTTAAAAAAAAATTCGAACATCATTTAAAAAAAAATCGGGATTGTTTTTTAAAAGAAATCTAACAGGTATTTTTTTTAAAGATATGCTAATAAAGGGTTTTAAAAAAACAAGAATATTAAAAAAATGGATCAACACAAAAAATTGGGACAACAATTTAAAAAAAAATTGGACAGCATTTAAAAAAAAATTCGGACTGTTTTTTTTTAACAAATCTAACATGTATATTTTTTTAAAAAGTGATATGTTAATAGAGGCTTTAAAAACGGCAACGTAAATAGTATTAAAACTTTCTTTTACTTCACCCTCTCTCTCTCTCTCTCTCTCTATATATATATATATATATATATATATATATATTGGAAAATAAAACTTTCTTTTACTTAACTCGAATACAACCCAAATGAATGCGACACTACATGAAATTGTATTTATTTTACCCAACACTAAGACGATTTAATTAAAACATGAGACAACATATTACGAATTTAACGAACAGTAATTCGGCCCAAATAAATGTCAGATGATATAAAATCGTCTTTTTTTACCCAATATGAAGACTCACCAAATTAAAAAAATTCCAGGACACGAAATTTTATTTTTTACCAAATATGAACTTTAAGCAAATAACACAAGATACGATGCGATTTTTTTACCTAACACTAACACGATCCAACTAAAACACGATTTTTTTACCGAACCTAATATGAACTCTAAGAAAATAACAATAACACTGACTCGAAAGAAAGGAAGGCATTTATCTGTGGCAAAAAAATACTCAATTTTATTTTTTGGCATACAAACACCAAAAAATATTATTTTTGGCAAAAAAATACTGAATTTTTTAATGTTTGGCAAACAAACATGGAAAATATTATTTTTAGCAAAAAAAAAACACTTTATATTTTTCTTTTTGACAATCAAACACTAAAGATGTTGTTTTTTATCAAAAAAATATTAAATTTTTTTTCGGACACAAACATTAGAAAATATTATTTTTTTTAAAAAAAACTTCTTAACTGTTTTTAAAAAAAAATGTTTATAAAAGTAAATGTTTATAAAAAGTAATCCCGATGATGATGTGAGTCCGCGCCATCTTTTAAAAAATAGTATTTCATATTTTTAATACAAAAAATACTGTTTTTTTTAATAAGAAATTGTTATTAAAAAATAAAAGAAATTTGTTTTTTTGAAAATAAAATAATGTTTCAACAATTTTTAACTGTTTTAACCAATTTTTCTAGTTTTTATTTTAAAGAATTGTTGAAACCTTATTTTATTTAAAAAAAACAATTTTTAAAAATAAGAGGTGCTGTTTTAAAACCTTATTTTAAAAGAGAATATTCAGAAAATTGTTGTAAACATATTTTAAAAATACAGTTAACAATAAAATATTCCGTCACGTCTTATTTTAAAAATACAGTTTTTTAATTTTTATTGAAACAATTATAAACATTTCAAAATAATGTTTTAAAACCGCAATGGTTTAAAAAACGTGGTTTTATTGTTAACAATAAAATAATCCGTCACGTCAATATTCTCTTTTAAAATAAGGTTTTCAAACAACACGTCTTGTTTTTAAAATAAAATAAGGTTTCAACTATTTTTTAAAATAAAAACTAGAAAAATTGGTTTAAACAGTTTAAAAATTGTTGAAACCTTATTTTTTTTTTCAAAAAAATAATTTTCTTTTACTTCTTAAAAACAGTTTCTTACTAAAAAGAAAACAACATTTTTTATTAAAAATATGAAAAACTATTTTTTAAAAGTTGGCGCGGACCCACATTTTCATCGGGATTGGTTAGTGCCGCTAGCGCGGACTCACATCATCGTTCCGATTGGTTAGAGCCGCTGGCGCGGATCCCATGTCTTTTAAATTATTTTTTTTAAAATGACTTTTATTGAAAATACAAATTTTCAATAAAAGTAATTTTAAAAATAAATAGTGTTTTTATTTTGTTTTTTAAAACATTTATAAAAAGTTAAAAACACAAGTTAAAAAGTTATAAAAAGTTAAAAAATAGTGAAATGTTTTTTTTGTTTTTTGAGTCTAATTTTCCTTTTGTGTATTGACTTGAGAGAGAGTAGCGGTCTGTTTGTTTGTTTGTTTGTTTTTTATTTTATTTTATTTATTTGTAAGTCTAAGTTTGCATTTGTGGTGGGCCATCTTTCATTTGTCTTATCGAGAACGTGTATGTGAAACGAGTATAGAAGTGTGTAAGGCTAGTGTTTAACATATGATGATTCAATCATTTGACTTTTGAGGTGGGTACAAGAATTCTATGGTAATCTTCACTTGTTACATTTTTTATCCTAAACCCATAAATGTATTTTTTTATGAAGATGCCGTATAGATAAAGCTTACGGTGTGATAAAAGACTTTGTGCTGATAATATTTTGTAAAATAAAAAGAACATAGAGAAAATTAGATAGCATCCTTATTTATAATATAAATTATTGTATTTTATGAGACCTTTTAATTATAAAAAATACTAGTGAACATTCATTATAAATACATATTTTATAGGATCAAATACCAAAAAGTCTCTCAAATATTTTTTAATATACATTGAATCCAAACGTTTTATTTTGTATCAAAAAGTCTCCTATTATCTTGCCTTTAAAGGGTCACGCTGAGCGAGGCGAGGTTTGGAACCCTCTTTTATAGTAAAGGAGAGGGACGCCTCGCGAGCCGGCTTTTAGAGATGAGGTCTTTTGGCGAAGCCGCCTTCGCGCAAGCAAGCGCGAGAGAAGCAAGCAAAGTAGAAGCTTTGCCAGAAGCAAGACGAGGAAGCGGAGCTGTCGTAGAAGCGGTAGCTTCCTTTTTTGGCATGATGAATGATTTTTTTGTATAAAATAAAAAGGCAGGGACTAAACGTGCATTAAAAAAGTTGGAGGGACTATTTGGTATATGTCCTTATTTTATAACCACTTTTCAAATATAAGCTTGTTGTCTATGTGTTTATGTACTCTTAGACAAGAAGTGAGGGATTTTATTGCCCAAAAAAATCTTGAATTGTTATTGAATTTTCTTTTGAAATTGAAATATTTTAAATTGTTTCGAGTTTTCTTATTTTATGGTTGTTGTCCCAATATCTTTGGTCCGTATATTAATATGGAGTCAATCAAAGAGGCTACAAACATATCACTCATACGTTTGAAATTTGAAAGTTATATTTAAGAAATACTATATACCTTATACTACATTCGGCTAGTTGGCAGTGGGTCAAGTCTGACTAATGAAGGTGGTACATTAAAGGGAGTTATCAACAGAAAATCAGGAGAAAATTTTCCTGTAGACTGTTCACGTGATGGAGATAATCTCAGCTCTTTTTAAAGCGCAGCAGTTAAAATCTGATACGAATTGATGTATTTGACAATTAATATAGAATGGAGATTAGGATTAGGAGTGACAATTTTAAAAATAAAAATATAATACGAAACGATATAAAATTGAGTCAAAATTAATACAATTTTCCGTGTTTTTGTTGTTGTTTTTTCAAACATAATTGTGTCATGTCGTGTTATCGTTTCTATTTTTATTAAATTGAGCATAAATTTTAAAAAATCGTGTTGTATCATGTTTCATACAGGTGGTGTTCTGGTCCGGTAAAAAAACACGAAATTATGTTGTTTCATGTTCGTGTCAAAAAAGTTATTATCGTGTCGTGTTGACCCAAAACCCCAGCCAAAAGTACGAATTGTCACCTATAATGTAAATGTTAGATAAGAGCCTTATCAACAAGTAGTAATTGCAGCATGTAGATGGGAAAAACTTTAAAAACATTGTTGTTTTCAAAGATGGATCCACATGAGGCACAATTGGGGCGGCTGCCCAATTGAGATTTGATTTTTTTTTTAATTTATATATCTGGTCGGGTCTCGTCATCTTTATTTCCAAAATCCTAAACTGATATACACAGCAGCCAAAATAATTTAAGGTAGATCATTTCATCATTTATTTTTATTTTTCTTGGACTTTAATATTTTATTCTGTTTAGGGTTTCTATATTTGTCTTTGTTTATGGTTATTCGTCTATGTGGTTTTGTGAAAGGTTGTGTAATATGGGAGATTTGATGTTGGCTGGTTTGAAATGGTTGATGGTTTGGTAGTGACAGACATGTTAGTTTGGTAGTGGGTGATGGTTTTCTGTTCCATCAGGGAAGTTAACTCATTTTTGTACTTCATATTAAGCAAAATTCAATTGTTATCACTACTAATTTGGGTATTATGAATATTTATTAAGCGTTGTTTATTTTTTTAAGTTAATTACGTACTGTTATTAATAATTGAGAGTAGTTGTTTGGGTATTATAAAGCTATAATTTGTATAAAACTCGAAATAATCCCAAAAAAAATCGCATCGGGGGCTCCCGCCACCGAACCCCCGGTACCACTCGATATTTTTGCCCCGCTTGACAACAAATCCTGGATCCACCCCTAATTGTTTTTATACATATTTTAAAAACGAAACACAGTGTTCTAGCTGAGAATTGCTCTCAAACATATATATATATATATATATATATACACCAAACAAAAAATAATAATATACTCAAAATGAACACATTGTTTGTGAGAACAAACCCTAAAATATTTTCATCTAAGTGTTCATTTTGAGTATATTATTACTCTTAATCTCCCACGTAACATTATTATCATTTGAAATGTATATTATGTGTGTGGGAGCAATTCTCAATTGGATCATTACTTTCCGTGGGACAATATGTACCAAAACGATAACATTTTTAATGTTTTTTCATTTGCACGCTGTAATTATTTTTGAATTCATACGGTATATTCATCATACCGTTGTTTATATATTCTTTATGCACTGCTAATGCTCTTACAATCCACACACAAGTGACATGATTAATTATAAATATAGTGAACTTGTCATAAGGTCGCAGTGCGGATCCTAGGATTGTAAGTGATTTTGTGCAACCTCTAGTACTATTTTCTTTCAATATTAAAATGTACCATGGTCTAATAAAACAGGAATTATTATCTAAAATGACCAAAATATATTATAACATAACAAAAATATTTCTACTGTGGCTAAGCAAAATTCTAATATTTTTAATATTAGAAAAAGCACGATTAAGTGATTCGCCCTTGGAATGAAACATGTATAAGTATTAGCCCCATCTTAAAACATGTTTAGTCTAAGGCCCTTTGCACGTGTTTGTAGTACGTAAGTTGCCAAACATATCCTTTGCATGGTAATCGATAAATAACAAGTTGTGAAACGCAAGTGAGACTAATGATAAGACATATGTCCTAAAACATTTCCTGTATATAAGATTATCTCTTATCTAAGCCGAGATCTTTTTTACGAAACTTTTTTTTTTGTTTCGAGATCTTATTTACTTAACTTTGCTTCATTTTCAACCTTACGTTATCATTGCGGTTCTTATTATTTAGATCTTGAGATTTCAATCCTGTTTAACAAGTGTACAATAGAAAATGATTATGTCTCAGATTTTTTAAGCATGGTAAATTGAGTGATGTTGTACTGATATGTCCAGTATGTTCGTATAAAAATTCTATTTAAAAAAATCCTAATGAAATGGAAAAATCTTAGATCCACTACATTTTATATAAGATATAAAGTTTCAGTTAATTCATTTTGTATTCTAGATGATGAAATTTATTTAGAGAACATTACTGGATATAAATATCATAATTGTTTGGATATTATAGACATTAAAATGATTCTTGAAAATATTTGCTTTGAGTCTGGATCAGATGAAGCTTATAATTCATATGATAATGAATTACTATATGTCAAAATTGACAGACAAACGCACTTCAACTATTATAATTGCAGAATAGGAAAATGGTATCATCTAAAAATTTCACACAGTTAATTGTATGATTTGGTCAGATATTTAAAGTTCTCCATTTATTTTCACTATTTTCTCATAATTTAACTTTCAAACGAGTAATATTGTCAAATTTCTCATTGTGAAATATAATTAAATTCAAAGTGCGACATTTCAATATTTTGCAGTGCGAAACAAATATTTACATGATTTTCATAAATATACTATTTCAGTAGTCCTCGCTAGGGTTAACAACCAACAATATACATATGAACAACGTGGAACAAACGTGTTCTAAATTTCCTTAGCGAGAATTTATACAGTATAATATTAGATTTGTAACAATACCAAGAGTTGTCCATGTTATATCTTTAAAAAATAAGTGGATATACCATTTTTTGAATTCTGAAAAAGGAACGAAAAAAATAAAAGAAAAATACTAGTAAGACATAAATATATTTGAAAATGGAATTGACTATCTGGGTAATCAAGACAAGCATCATCAAAAGCCTCAAATGATTCTATGAAATTAATATAGGTTTTTGTCCTCGTTGGAAGATAATCTTCAACCAGTCAAGTGTGCATATTCCCGCTCTTAACCAATTTCTCATACTTTGTTATGACTTGAAAGACAAAAACTCTATAAATCATCAAAGTTCACCGCCTTCAATTAGTTGCGGTATTGTTGCCAATCCTATGCAACCTTCTGTTTTATATACGAAGAACTCGTGGTATTCAGGATTGTACTGTTGGAGTTTATATTCAATGTCTTCTAATTATCGTCTCATGTTTGTTTTGAAACTAAGATAGCCCAGCAAAAGTCTTATAAAGTTAACCATTAATGGGAAAAGTACAAGAGTTTATGTCTGAATATTTTTTAGAGAATAAATATATAATGGAAATTGAATATTAGTCGGGTTAGTTTATTTATATAGAGAGAGGTACACAAGTAAATAACTTGGCATTGCAAATGTAAAATCGTTTGACCTTTCAGATATCAGAGCTCACGTTTAACCATGTCTAAAAAGCATGCATCATTTAATATGTGATCACTCATCATCATTATTCTCTGTGTTTTGTCCCCTAAGTTGTCAATTAATTTAGTGAAATTCATTATGAAACTTATTTGTATTCCAAAATATACATATTTATACAACTGAAGTTTCTATTTGACAAATATTATTTTTAGTATAATAATATTAATGGGGAATAATCATTTCACACTAACACGTGTCATTTCTCACTATGATTTAACAATATAATTTTACACTATGAGATCGCATCTTAATTCTTAGTAGTAGTTCATGCATAAATAGACTCTTTGATACTACCATCAAACTATGTATTTTTTCGTGTTGACTTTTAACATAAGTGTTCCGTCTAGCAAGAGGTTGAATTATTACATACTTCATTAAATAGATGGAAACTATTGATAAATTGTCACTCCATATTCATTATCTACAATTGAAGCACAAATTCTTTCTCTTCAAAAATCACCAACTTAAAAAATGGCACATATTCTCGATGTTTGTGATGAAGTTCTCATCAAGATATTATCTTTATTACCAATTATGGATATACTTAATACAATCACTACATCCAGAAAGATTAGGGATTTATGTCTGGATGATCAAATCTTGGACCAAATTTATGTGACACACCGCCCAATTAAATACCGGGTGATGAGACCTTTATAAAGTTTAAAACAGAATATCTGGTTGGTTCATTCTTAACATCACTGCCGAAAAATAATATTCTTTATCAATCACCTAATAATTATTTAAGCTAGTGTCAAAACATTTTAACCATTTAAAAATTTACTTAATTTCAACCATTTAACACATTCAAAATTCTCATGAATAGATAAATAAATAATGAATAAAACACCATTTAACTGAATACGATAAAGCTGCAATAATCGTCCCAGTTAAACAAAATCCAAACCATCACTCGTAAAAATACTAAATCCAACAGAAATTGAATTATTGAAATAAAATGAGCAAAATGTCTCTCGGACATAAATAAAATAAGGATGGGCGACACATGACATAATTGAGAAGCCTAAATCATGGAACTGGAATAATAGATGTGAAGGCGTCTAAATACGAGGACCTGCAACTCCCACAATAGTCGCAGCACGTCAAAAGTTCAAACAGTGTAAGCTTGGCGCCCCTATGGATGGACACTTAAAAATAGTTTCAGGAGAAAAGAGATTTTGCAAGAGACGGGTAATGTAATACCCCGTAATTTTTATGACTTTTAAAATGAGTTATATTTTAAACTAATAGATTAATTGGATTTTATTATTAATTAATTCATTTGGGTTTTATCCAAATTGTGGATATTAAAATGGATGATTATGAATATTACTTTAAAGATATTTAGGTAATATATGAATGTGATGTCATTGGTATGACGGTGTGATATAAATTCGGTAATTTGAATTTTTAGTCAGACGCGGTATGGGACGTGTCAGGACTAATTTATTAAATTAAAAAAGAAATTTATTTTCTATCAACCTTATAGTCATTTTGACTGCGTCGTTGCGTCCGGAAGGTTTGAAATAGTCAGAAAAGTCTATTTGGATGTTGGATTTGGGTCTCGGGTCATTTGGAAATGAAAAGACAACCCAAAAGGGTATTTTGGTCATTTTTACACGGGGGATGGATAGTGATTTCGGGTTTTGTCTTATTATAAGTAATTGGAGATTATGTGTATGTGGGTTATTCATCTCCTCTACACAAAATAGAGAAGTCATCTTCCTAGAGAAAATGAAAGGTTGCTTGAAAAGTGAAAGGTTACTTGGGAAGGAGAAGAACAAGAACCACCACCACCAACCCCCACCGGAGGTTGACCGGAGAAGGGAGAACCACCTGAGATATACTACAGCAAAGGATCAGACCTTCATTAGAGGCAAGTGTTTGATAATGGCAATCTAAGTTTGTATATTGTCCATGTTAGAATAGTTATTAAAAGAGATGATTTTTCATGTTTGGAAGACATAATGGAATTGTTAAATGGATTTCTGAAAACTGAAATGATATAGGAATTAAACTCATGTTGTAGGTTGATATTAATCCACGAAATATTCATATATCTATTGAGGAAATTCTGAAAACCATTGTTGTGTTCTTGATGATATTTGTTTTATAATTTTCTGTAAAATAAGGAGAGAAATATGCTTTTTAATCCAATCTCTTAATGATTCTATGACGTTTAAAGTATTATAAATCGTTCATATATGTTGGTATATCATGTAGTAAGGATTATAAGTCATTTGGGATGTTAATATGAAGGTTAGAATGAATAAAAATGGTGAAACCCGTAGTTGCAGAAATGCAGAAAAATCAGGCTGTGACCTGAGGGATCGATCGATCGACCCCTTGCCTTCGATCGATCGACCTCCCCAGAATTCCTGTATAGTTATTTCTTTTAAATGTTGGTTCTTATCCCAAACCTTTTTTGGATCTTTGGTGATTATTATTTGGATATTATGGGACTTAGAAAATATCAGTGAGCCCTTGATAAGATTTGAATTAATTTGATTGGGATTTAAATTGATTGGAACAATGATAATTAATTTAAAGGAATTTCGGTTGTTAGATTCATTTGTTGAATTCTAAATGGGGAAGTATGAGGATTAAAGATGGGACCAGTAGGGGTGCTTTAATATAACACCTAGGTATCCTTAAGTTTACAAGAGGGTTTAATCCTAAGTGAAAGAAGAGGTGTTTATAAGAGATTTGAAACTATCGGTTTTAACCTTAATTAAAAGGAGAGCTAAACTCGTAGTAATTCGGGAGAAATGATGTTATGGACCAGTAGGATATTAGTGACTTCTTACTGAATATATGTTGAGGAAAAACCTATTTGAACCTTGTGTATTGAGTGAGGGTAGCCTTAGGGTTACAATTTGAACATGAAGGACTGAGTTTAAGCTCATTATTGATTGCGCAAGGACTGAGTGTAGTACAAGTTCTTAGTGATCGACCTCCTGGATAGAGATGGGAGTTCGGACCACATTTGGTTGGAAGAGGGGATGACGTTATTCCGGTTGCATATTTGAAGTTGACGGACCTCCACGATCGGCAAAGTTAAGTAGTAATGTAATTGGAGGGGTTCCTTGTTTGGATTTCACTTTGCGAGATGCTCCGCGCATGAACCTTAACGACGTCGGAAGTGGAAAGATGTTATAGGATGCGAGGATAATTAAATTAAGAAGTAAAGTTATGATATTTTAATACGTGGGATTTAAAGTGATATAATGCTACGTATGGGAATTATCTTAGGGTAATATGAGTACCTTGTTGATATTATATTATGTGTATGATAATACCTATTTGATTTATTGATGATTATGTGTATGACATACCTAGCTTACTTGCTATCGACGGGAGGTTTGTGCGTGAGGGCAGTCATATCCTGATGAATCCATGGGATCTTTGAATTGTCGCTCGAGAATATAGGTCTATGAAAGACTTATCGGGGAGTTGATAAGTCCACTGACTGTGGGTACGTAGGTATGTGCGTGACCCATGGATACGAGAACTATATTCGCCTCCAATTTGTTTCCTGTTCTTTGTGGTTCAAGGAATCTTAATGAACCTTTTGTCCCCTATTCGGCGACTAGCGATGATGGGACATGATAGCAGAGTAATGCATTGCACCGCAGTTGTGTCTCGGGGTGCCGTATTATATATGAATATATATATATAATGAATTAAATGAATGAATGGATATATTGTGGTTAAATCATATACTATGTGATAATTATAGATAACGGTGAATAGAGAAAGAAAATGGAATTAAGTTAATGAATGTTTATTCTTATAGAATTGAAAAGCTTAATTCATATTAATGAGAAATGATTCATGTTAATGAGAAATGTATAAGAATGATTATATAACGTATGGTATGGGACATACGGGGTTATGATATGGGAATGGAATTATATTATGGAATTAGTAATGAGGAACCATTAACTAGGAGGTTAATAGGAAACGTTAAGTGTGCACTCTGGTTGAGAGGTGAGAATAGCAAGTGAGAGTGGGATGCTAACATGTACATAATAAATGCTTTATTGCACTTGTTAAATACTTGTTGTTTTAAAAATCATTTTCACAATCGGGCTCTGACCCGTTTCCTTGCATATTTTCTTTTCTATTGTATCTTCTATATCAGGTGTCCAGCAGCAAGGATGCCAACCATAGTTGATTTTGACGAGCTAGGGAGCTATGGAGTATTGTTTAGACGCTTATCTTTATTTGATTCACAATGATCTTTTAGTTAGGGCATGTCGCCCAAAAGGATTCAGTTATCTTTTCCTATCGGGGTCAAATAATTTTGTATTCGTGTCTTTTAATACATTTAACATTGTTGGGATTACTGTAATGGATTAATATTATGTGGGAATGTTTATTCCAAATGCTTTTAAATTCTTTTGTGTTATCGGTTCAGTTATTATTGTGGTAGAATAATGTGTTGTGTTATTCTTAAACTGAAAATGGATTTTGTTGAAATTAAAATTTGGAAAGTTTTTAACACCAGCTTAATTGGGTATTGGGTGAGTTGTAAATGTTTTCGACAGTGATGCTAAGAATGAGCCAACTGTATATTCTATTTTAATTTAGTATGGGACTGGCCACCCGGTATTTAATTAGGCGGGGTGTTACAGGTGGTATCAGAGAATCAGGTTCTTGTGTCCTTTAGGATCTGTAGGGCTTATTGTGTTTTCAGCGTAGCGTTCTTTGATGTAGAGCCCTATGTCTAGGATTGTTGATTTCTTTGGTAAGATTCCATAAATATTAGTGAATCTTATTTGAGTTCGGACGGGTTCATATGAGATTATGGCAGATGAGGACCATTGGACGGATAGCGGAGATCGTACTTATGAGGTTATGAAGTATGTTCGAGTATGATGACCATAGTCGAGGTCACCCCTATTATGGAAAATTGAGGAGAGTCATCAGTAGAAGTTATTGAAATACGGTAATTGTGCGTGTTAACTAACGAAGGCAATATATTCAAAGGCTTGGGCATATAGTGGAGTGTGGTTAACTAGAACTGAAAATTTGGGGGTAAATTTTTTTTTCTTGACTTTTGGAGCAAAGTTATGATAGTGGGAGTCAACGACCACCACCCGTGAATGAGGGTATGTTTTCTATCTAAGGAGTTATGAGGCGTATATTTATTTTTATAGCGATTGATATTGTGTGGGCAAAAGGGTTGCTAAACTTAGCCTATAGAACTGTGATTTACGTAGACTCACTGAGGGGTGTTGGACACTATATTTTACATGTTATCATGTGGGTTTGATTTTTATCATGGGATTACTTACTTTGGGCATGTCCGAGCATGACGTGACTATCGGCGTGCATTGACTTGTGGTATATGGGAGCATATAGCCAACATCTTGTCTTTAATAAGAGAGTAGATGAGTAAACTCCATTTGAAATTGATAAAACCTGATTTTTTTTTAAATCGATAAACCAGTTTTTTTCTTTTTCTTTTTAAATCGATAAACCTAATTTTTATATACTATTGACTAAGGACCTGAGGAGTTTCGATGACCGACTACTTTAGGTAGTAGTGTATCGGGGGGGTTCCTTGTTTGGATTTTGCTTGCGAGACACCCCACGCATGAAACTAATAACCGTTGGGAGTCGAAATAAGTTAGGTCCTTAGTATATGAGTTTGTAACCTTTGCGACAAATATTATAATGGAAGTTGTACGATAGGGTGTATGGGCGCCCTCGATAATTGGATTGTAGTAGTTTTCATAATTGTGAAAGAGTAAGTAGTTGTGACTTGAGGATTTATTTGTTTAATAAGTGAGGATCATTTTTTTCCAAACTTTGTCACGAGGATGGTATAGGGAAAATTGGGTGAAGTTTATATTCGATTTACTTGAAACGATATATGGTGAGGTTGGTCGTATAACGTCAATAGGGATTTTCGTTAATGTACTGTGTGGGTGGTACGTCTTAGATTTCTTGCGATGTGAGATTTATACTCGGAGTTGACCTTACCGGCATGACTTATATTCCTGAATTTCGGGACAAAATTCTGTTATAAGGGGGGAAGTATGTAATACCCCGTAATTTTTATGACTTTTAAAATGAGTTATATTTTAAATTAATGGATTAATTGGATTTTATTATTAATTAATTCATTTGGGTTTTATCCAAATTGTGGATATTAAAATGGATGATTCTGAATATTACTTTAAAGATATTTAGGTAATATATGAATGTGATGTCATTGATATGACGGTGTGATATAAATTCGGTAATTTGAATTTTTAGTCATACGCGGTATGGGACGTGTCAGGACTAATTTATTAAATTAAAAAGGAAATTTATTTTCTATCGATCTTATAGTCATTTTGACTACGTTGTTGCGTCCGGAAGGTTTGAAATAGTCCGAAAAGTCTATTTGGATGTTGGATTTGGGTCTCGGGTCATTTGGAAATGAAAAGACAACCAAAAAAGGTATTTTGGTCATTTTTACAAGGGGGATGAATAGTGATTTCGGGTTTTGTCTTATTATAAGTAATTGGAGATTAAGTGTATGTGGGTTATTCATCTCCTCTACACAAAATAGAGAAGTCATCTTCCTAGAGAAATTGAAAGGTTGCTTGGAAAGTGAAAGGTTACTTGGGAAGGAGAAGAACAAGAACCAAGAGTCACCACCACCAACCCCCACCGGAGGTTGACCGGAGAAGGGAGAACCACCTGAGATATATTACACCAAAGGATCAGACCTCCACTAGAGGCAAGTGTTTGATAATGGCAATCTAAGTTTGTATATTGTCCATGTTAGAATAGTTATTAAAAGAGATGATTTTTCATGTTTGGAAGACATAATGGAATTGCTAAATGCATTTCTGAAAACTGAAATGATATAGGAATTAAACTCATGTTGTAGGTTGATATTAATCCACGAAATATTCATATATCTATTGAAGAAATTCTGAAAACCATTGTTGTGTTCTTGAGGATATTTGTTTTATAATTTTCTAGAAAATAAGGAGAGAAACATGCTTTTTAATCCAATCTCTTGATGATTCTAGGATGTTTAAAGTATTATAAATCGTTCATATATGTTGGTATATCATGTAGTAAGGATTATAAGTCATTTGGGATGTTAATATGAAGGTTAGAATGAATAAAAATGGTGAAACCCGTAGTTGCAGAAATGCAGAAAAACCAGGCTGTGATCTGAGGGATCGATCGACCGACCCCTTGCCTTCGATCGATCAACCTCCCCAGAATTCCTATAGTTGTTTCTTTTAAATGTTGGTTCTTATCCCAAACCTTTTGTGGATCTTTGGTGATTATTATTTGGATATTATGGGACTTAGAAAATATCAGTGAGCCCTTGATAATATTTGAATTAATTTGATTGGGATTTAAATTGATTGGAACAATGATAATTAATTTAAAGGAATTTTGGTTGTTAGATTCATTTGTTGAATTCTAAATGGGGAAGTATGAGGATTAAAGATGGGACCAGTAGGGGTGATTTAATATAACACCTAGGTATCCTTAAGTTTACAAGAGGGTTTAATCCTAAGTGAAAGAAGAGGTGTTTATAAGAGATTTGAAACTATCGGTTTTAACCTTAATTAAAAGGAGAGCTAAAGTCGTAGTAATTCGGGAGAAATGATGTTATGGACCAGTAGGATATTAGTGACTTCTTACTGAATATATGTTGAGGAAAAACCTATTTGAACCTTGTGTATTGAGTGAGGGTAGCCTTAGGGTTACAATTTGAACATTAAGGACTGAGTTTAAGCTCATTATTGATTGCGCAAGGACTGAGTGTAGTACAAGTGCTTAGTGATCGACCTCCTGGATAGAGATGGGAGTTCGGACCACATTTGGTTGGAAGAGGGGATGACGTTATTCCGGTTGCATATTTGAAGTTGACGGACTTCCACGATCGGCAAAGTTAAGTAGTAGTGTAATTGGAGGGGTTCCTTATTTGGATTTCGCTTTGCGAGACGCTCCGCGCATGAACCTTAACGACGTCGGGAGTGGAAAGATGTTATAGGATGCGAGGATAATTAAATTAAGAAGTAAAGTTATGATATTTTAATACGTGGGATTTAAAGTGATATAATGCTACGTATGGGAATTACCTTAGGGTAATATGAGTGTGACACCCCGACTAATTAAATACCGGGTAGCTACTCCTTTATTAAATCAATACAAAATGTCAAGTTGGCTCAGTTAATAGCATCACTGTCGAAAACATTTTAATAATTACTAACCACCTAGTATTTAAAAAGTAAGTTGCCAAATTTTAAGTTAAGTCTGATTAACATGCAATAAGAGAATAATGAAAGAATAACAACCATTCACTATAATGAAGTAATGAATAACCAACAAAGTAAAAATAAAAGCCGGAGGAAAACTCCTCACAACAATCCCACAACTGAAAAATAAATGACAAATCTGAATCCTGAATAATTACATGCCAAAGGTCTGAATACTGAAGTAAATGAAATGTCTCTAAAAGAAATGGGCGACATGCCGTATAACTGATAACTGATAAATATGGAGTCAAAGTAGATGAAGCGTCTACAAGCAAAGTCCTGTAACTTCCACAAACAGCTACAGCTCGTCACCTGAATGAGAATCCTAAGCATGGCGTCCTTGTGGCTGGTCACCTAAAATGGTTTTTACAAAAATAGATTTGAAAGCAAATGGGTCAGAGCCCGAAAGTGGAAATCATTTTGAAAACAGCAAGTGTTTTAATAACATTAAAACATTAAATGCAAAATACATGTTAGGACGTGCACTCACATGAAATTCTCACCTCTCGACTACATGTGCACTCCTAACGTACCGTACCCATCTAAATAACATACATATCTAACCATACCGTAATAAGTTCTACCCCTTACTACTCGATTCCCACATTACATCCTAGTGTTAACAAATAAATAGAGGGCTTCACTTAAACTCAGATTCTTAATTTGTAATATAATTCACTATCGGTTATCCCGTTATGTTTTTTCAAAACATTACCATAATTATTTTCACAATACCAACATGAAAGTTCCCATTAATTAAGTGTATATTATTCACATCATAAATATACGATACAAGCACCCCGAAACTAGCTGCGGTGCACACATACTCTGCTATCCATCCCGGTACATCACGTACATAAGGATCACATATTCCGAATCTCTCAGGAATAGTTCTCAGATAACAACATCACAAATAATGGAGGCGAACACGGTCACATCACATGGGTCACGCACATACCTACGCTCCCACGATCAGCAGACTTATTAACATCCCAATAAGTCCTTCTCTGACCTATGTTCATCGAGGTAACCAGTATAAATCCGAGCAACACAAGGATTAGAGGGCCCTAAGCGAACGCAAACCTCCCGTGATAGCAAGTATGGTAGGTATGTCATACACATAAAATCAATACATATACTAAGTATGCACACGTCTTAGTAATCACCGTAATATATTGGTACATATCTCTTCTCGTACTGACATATAATACTACACCATTTATATGTTCCCGGTTAATATAATTAATTTGGTCGTCAATAGTTCTTGCATCGTAATAGGCACTCACGTTCTAATCCACAATTTCCTTTAGGTTCAAACTACACTCCTAGGTTTTACTCCTCATTATATCCCAATCATCCCAAATATATCACTCTATCATCAAGGAAGTGTTATCTCTACATATAAACAAGGTTACGGGACACTCGGGATCAAAACAGGCTAAAAAGCCTAAACTGTCAACTCGTTCGAAGTCTCGTTCGAACGAGGCTGTTCGAACGAGACTTCGTTCGAACAAACTGAGTCTTCTAACGAGATCTCGTTCGAACGAAGTGGGCTTTCTAACGAGATCTCGTTCGAACGAACTCATCGAACAAACTTCACCCTCGTTAGAAGTCAATGGTCAACTCGTTAGAAGCTCGTTCGAACGAGGTCGTTCGAACGACCTGGGCAGGTCTTCTAACGAGCGACCAGATTCGAGCCCAGATTTCATATTTTCGTTTTCCAACTTTCTATACACCTCAAATCTCATCTAAACATTAATCCAATGATTGTTTAAGGTTTCTAATCGTCCCTAAACATCCCTAGGTCACATATTAACATGTTTGGGGGTGTTAATTCATCCTAACATCGTTCAAATGTCAAATCTCTACATATTTTCCCCAATTCTAAAAACAGGAACCCTAGAATTTATGAATCATCAAAGAGCCTAACTTAAATCCGTTTTTAGTTTCATACTAATTGTAATATCATCAGATTAATCATCACTATCAATCTACATGCAATTTCCTCATCAAGAATGTAATTTCTACTTCCAATTTACATGGGTTTTTCATTAACTCCCAAGAACAATAAAATTTATCAATTCCTAAACATGGAGGAAACATTCTCTGAAATTAATTGAAATTAAACCACTTGCCTTATTAGAATCTCTGATTTTGATGTTGATTTGATGAGTTCCTCTCTCTCTCTCTGCAGGATTCTCCTCTCTTCTCTCTCTACAAGCTTTCTTCTCCAAGTAACAATGGTGGCTAGGGTTTTTGCCTAAGGGACTTTTGGACCAATTTTCAATAACCTTCGTAGTCTATTTGGCTATTAGTGGGCTTAGTGGGTTTAGTGGGGAATTAATAAGTCAGCTTTTTAATTCCCAATTTTCGTAGTTAATAATTCCCAAAAATCCAAAATTACCAAATTACCCTTATACGTTGCCGGTATGGCCTAAAAATGCCCCGGGACCCAAACCAAACCCCCGGTTAGTGTTTTCTGACTATTTCGACCCTTCCGGACGCGTTGGCGCACTCAAAACGACCATACCGTTTATAGAAATAAAATTCACTTTTTAATTATCATAATTATATACCATGACGCGACTGTCACACGCGTCTCAACAAGATTTCCAAATTGTCGTATTTCAATCTCACGACAAGTTTCATAATTCAATATTCATATATAATCATATATGCACATTATAATCAAATACCAACTCGCATCTCGCTAGTATTTTAATCCGGATTAATTTCCAATTAATACACATTTAATTTAATTAATCCCATAAATAAATATCACAAAAATACGGGGTATTACAATGAGTACCTTGTTGATATTATATTATGGGTATGATAATACCTATTTGATTGATTGATGATTATGTGTATGACATACCTAGCTTACTTGCTATCGACGAGAGGTTTGCGCGTGAGGGCAGTCATATCCTGATGAATCCATAGGATCTTTGAATTGTCGCTCGAGAACATAGGTCTATGAAAGACTTATCGGGGAGTTGATATGTCCGCTGACTGTGGGTACGTAAGTATGTGCTTGACCCATGGATACGAGAACTATGTTCGCCTCTAATTTGTTTGCTGTTGTTTGTGGTTCGAGGAATCTTAACGAACCTTTTGTCCCCTATTCGGCGACTAGCGATGATGGGACATGATAGCAGAGTAATGCATTGCACCACAGCTGTGTCTTGGGGTGCCGTATTATATATGAATATATATATATATATATATATAATGAATTAAATGAATGAATGGATATATTGTGGTTAAATCATCTACTATGTGATAATTATAGATAACGGTGAATAGAGAAAGAAAATGGAATTAAGTTAATGAATGTTTATTCTTATAGAATTGAAAAGCTTAATTCATATTAATGAGAAATGATTCATGTTAATGAGAAATGATTCACATAAATGAGAAATGTATAAGAATGATTATATAACGTATGGTATGGGACATGCGGGGTTATGATATGGGAATGGAATTATATTATGGAATTAGTAATGAGGAACCATTAACTAGGACGTTAATAGGAAACGTTAAGTGTGCACTCTAGTTGAGAGGTGAGAATAGCAAGTGAGAGTGGGATGCTAACATGTACATAATAAATGCTTTATTGCACTTGTTAAATACTTGCTGTTTTAAAAATCATTTTCACAATCGGGCTCTGACCCGTTTCCTTGCATATTTTCTTTTCTATTGTATCTTCTATATCAGGTGTCCAGCAGCAGGGATGCCAACCTTAGTTGATTTTGATGAGCTAGGGAGCTATGGAGTATTGCTTAGACGCTTATCTTCATTTGATTCACAGTGATCTTTTAGTTAGGGCATGTCGCCCAAAAGGATTCAGTTATCTTTTCCTATCGGGGTCAAATAATATTGTATTCGTGTCTTTTAATACATTTAACATTGTTGGGATTACTGTAATGGATTAATATTATGTGGGAATGTTTATTCCAAATGCTTTTAAATTCTTTTGTGTTATCGGTTCAGTTATTATTGTGGTAAAATAATGTGTTGTGTTATTCTTAAACTGAAAATGGATTTTGTTGAAATTAAAATTTGGAAAGTTTTTAACACCGGCTTAATTGGGTATTGGGTGAGTTGTAAATGTTTTCGACAGTGATGCTAAGAATGAGCCAACTGTATATTCTGTTTTAATTTGGTATGGGACTGGCCACCCGGTATTTAATTAGGCGGGGTGTTACATGTAAGTGCCCGAGTGTAAAATATTTTAAAACAGTTTAGCAAGTATTTAAAAATGCGGTAAAGCAAATATAATACACATGTTAGCTTTAGAATCCTCACTTGATATTCTCACATCTCAACTATTGTGCATGCCTAACGTACCCCTAAACCATCCTAGTTATCATCATCACTTTAACTATAACATAGACATCCACTTTCCAAATATCACTCGTTGTAGTAACCCGTATTTCCCACAAATTATTAGTATTGAATGTCCTTGCATTTATTATTTCAAAAAAAAGTTTCACAACAAGTTTAAGTGTTCACATGCTTAAGTTACTGAAAAATTTATCACCTTCTTTATCTACAAATTTCACACAATAGATAATATCACAAGTATATATACATATTCATAACTATATATTATATATACTAATATGACACCCCTAGACTCAGCTGTGGTGCGTGCATACTCTGATATCTAGTCCTGATACATCTCTACTAAATAAGGACTACCGATTCAGAATCACTCACGAACTGTATAATACAAATCACACATATTAGAGGTGAACGTAGTCCTAAGTCTTTGGGTTACGCATATACCCACGCACGCAAATGACCATTCGATACCATTGGTCACACAAATGGCAATCTAACCTAAGTCCGATGTTTTGAGGCACAAGTCTAAATCTCCCCCGAAGGATCCTCAGGATAAGACTGTTGCCTTCACAACCTTCCGCGATAGCAAGAAATGTAGGTATGTCATACACATAATAAATCAATCATATAATAGTCATTCGTCTCACCTACATATATATTCATAACACATATATAGGTATACTCACGTCCCATAGAATAATTCTCATACGTAGTATATTATTATCCCAAATATCCTATGTTTACTAGATGATAGTTTCACTCTTTATCCAATGATCTCGAGTGTTTCTCACCATTCAAAGTGTACCCTTTATTCTACCCATAATGTCAGTAGGTAACTCACTATGTCCCACTAGTCTGAATCGTCGTTGTCCTCAAATTCTCGTAGCTTGAATTAATCTCCAAATTAGGTAATACGTTAACCCAATTACGTGCATCCTAAATAAACCATTATGAGATCAAGCCTAGTACCCAACCTAGGCCAATAGGTCCTCTCACATATGCCCAAGTAATTTAAAATAATTCCCAAGAATAAATTCTAAATGAATTTCTAACTATATTTAAAAAAGGAGAAAACTAGGCAAAACTAGACAGCCGAATCGATTCGGCATGGACCGAATCGATTCGCCTCGCCTTGCCGAATCGATTCGACTTTGACCAAATCGATTCACCCCTACAGTTTGGAAAATCTGCACTTATGTTCTTACGGATTTCATCAATTTCCATCCCCAAATCTTTATTTTAATCATCCCAAACACCAATTCAACGTTACCAAAAGTTTTACTAACATATATAAACGAGTTCTAATGGTTACAGATCACAATTTCATCAAAGACAATAATTTATTTGGGTTTAATTCAAGAATAATAATTTTGAACCCTAGGTTTCCATCTTCTTCAATAACTTCCATAAAAATCAGATTTTTTCATCAATTTAAATCAAATTTCATGGGTAATCATCTACCTATCATGGGGAATTAATCCTACATAATTTTCTGTCTTCAATTATGATTTAATTTCTCCAATTTCATCAATTTCACATATGATTCATAATCAATTTCAACCTACACTAACATGGGTTATATTATTGCTCTCATGAAGAATAATTTTAATACTTGCATTTTATAAGTAGGTCTGATCCGTTTAAGAAGACGCCGGATTAGTGTTCCTCCTCCTCCGATCTATAATCCGGTGGTGGTGGTGTTGCTAAGCGGTGGTTCTAGCCTTAGACTCTCCTTCCTCTTCCTCCTATGGCCCCTCTGTGGCTTTCTTCTAATTCTCACGTAATTTAACCTAACCCCCTTTTTCCCAATCAGATATAACCCTATGGAATTTCGTAGGCACTATTCACCAAAAAATGCAAATTACCAAAACGCCCTCCCGGGATGACGGTTTGGCCTACAATTGCCCCGAGACCCAAACTAAACTCCCGGGTAGACTTTTTTAATTATTTTGACCCTTTCAGACACATTGACACACTCGAAATGACCATATGGGTGACTTATAAATAATTTAATTTTTATTTCATTAATTTAGTCATGACACGACTCACACGTGCGTCCTATCTTAATTATCGTAATTGTCATATTTCTCACTCGTGACAGTTCTCATAAATTTACAATCATGTTCACAATCATATATTAATTTATTCACTCAGTAATATTCAATATAATTCTCACTAATAAATAATAACCCTTATCTCGCTATATATTTTATTCGGATTAATTATCAATTAATTTTCCCAGATTTAATTTAATTAATCCAATACTTAAAAAGCATTAAAAATACAGGGTGTTATATACTCCCCCCCCCCCCCCTTACAACGGAATTTTGTCCCAAAATTAAAAAAATACGGTATACTGGGTAAAAACAACTTTGGATACTTTTCACACATCTCATCCTCGCGCTCCCAGGTAGACTTCTCGATATTATGATGCCTCCACTAAACACATACTAACGGTACTACCTTCGACCTCAGTTTCCTCTCGCCATGGTCTAGGATAGAAATTGGACCCTCCTCGTAAGAATTATCGAGCTGTAGATTAATCTCCTCTAAATCATTATGAGTGTGTGCCGACTTATCCGGAAGATATCTCCTCAGTGAAGAAATGTGGAACACATCGTGAATCCGATGCCAGTGCTCGGGTAACCCAAGTCTATATCCACTCGTTAATAGGGAATGTAACTACATACCTCGACACCAACTTCCCTTTCTTCCCAAACCGCATTATCCCCTTCATAGGAGATACTCGTAGCAATACCTGGTCCCCTACACTGAACTCCTTAAAGAACCTCTTGGCACCAACATAACTCTTTTGTCTATCCTGAGAAACCCGCATGCGACCCCTAATCATCTCAATCCTGGATGACGTATCCTGAATTACCTCTGGACCGAGTAGCTTGTTGTCCTCCAGATATAACCAACAAGCAGGAGAACGATAAGGTCTACCGCACAACGCCTCAAATAGGGCCATGCCAATAGTAAACTGATAGGAGTTATTGTACGCAAACTCCACTAGCGAAAGGTACTGCTCCCAATCTCCCCCAAAATTCAGAATACACATATGTAACATATCTTCCAGCATCTGATTAGTCCTCTCTGTCTTCCCGTCCATCTATGGGTGATAGGTCGTACTCAAACTCAACTCATTACTCATGGCCTCTTGGAAGCTCTCCCAAAAATGAGATACAAAAATCTTATCCCGGTCAGACACAATATTTAGGGGCACCCCGTGTAATCTCATTATATCCATAATAAATATTTGGTAGTACTATCCCGTAGTATAATCAATTCGGACTGGCAGAAAGTGTGCTAGCTTAGTCAATCGATCCACAATTACCCATATCGAATTGTGAACCCTCTGAGAAATAGGCAACCTTGTGATGAAATCCATGGAAATGATCTCCCATTTCCACATAGGAATCTCTTGCAGCTGAAGAAACCCTATCAATTTCTGATGGTCCACCTTGACTAGCTGGCAAGTGGCACACTTTGAGACGAACTCAAAAATGTCTCTCTTCATGCCACTCCACCAATACTATAGACTCATATCCTCGTACATCTTATCCCCACCGGGATGTACTGCAAATCAAGATCCATACAACTCTATCATTATCGCATGTCGTAGATCCTCTCCCTCTGGAAAAATTAGGCTTCCATTGGGGCACAAACCCCCATCTGAACCCACAGAATAAGACTCATCTCCCTCGGCTAGGAGTTGTACAATTCGATCCTAGCAGAATGGATTTGCTGCTTGAGCCTGTACAACCCTCGTGACTATATGGGGCGTAACTATCATAACTGACATGAATGATAAGACAATTGCATCCTGATTAGGCACATATTCTTCACATTTATCCCCTTAATTTCGGTATTTTTATGATCCCGTGCAGTGTAAATAGCTTGGATTTGTCTTGTATTTATGCTACTAACCTTTTTTGGCAAGTATTTCTTGTTTTGTGTATTTTTCATGTGTTTTACAGGTATTTCATGCAAGTTAGTGCGAAAGAGAACGCAAAACAGTAAAAGAAACTAAGAAATGGAGAGTTGAAGGGCATTTTCATAATTTTTCACCCTTAGTCCCGAGGTGGGGCCAACTAGAAAGTTGAAGAGATCTAAATTACAAGAACACTGGAAAAAATGGCACCTCAATCCGAGCTACGGTGAAGAAGTTACGATGTTTTGAAGTTGCGCGATAATGAAGAGAAATGGACCGGTCCGGTCATGCGAAATCCTGGCATTTATTGTGAAGATTTTGATGTGCATAGCTGGTGAAAACTTGGGCAACAAGCAATTCTAGCTGTCAAATTCGTGCTACTTGGTGCTATAAAAGACCAAGCCCTACCTCATTTCAAAGGGAGTCGAATTCTAGAGAGTAGAATAGAATTTTAGAGAGAGAAAGTCAGATTTTAGAGTCTTTTTAGTTTTCTTTGGTAGAAATTTTCATAAACCTTAGTTTTTGAAGTTTGTCTACTATTAAAGATTCAAAGTTCTATTCAAGATTCATCATTCATCCATTGCAAGTAATTTTAATTTATTGTTTTTACTGCTTTCCTAGTTAGTTTAATTAATTGTTGATTTCTAGTTTTCCATTCCCAATTCAAGTCATGTTCTCAATTTTCTAGAGTTAGTTATGAATTCCTTCACTTTAATTTGTAAGTTTTATTTTTATTTCATCATGTTAAGCTAAGTTTTAAGGGTTGGGATGCATGAACCCATCCCAATGTAAATTACTTATGTAGAAAATAGAATTTAAATTAAAAATTTGAAAGAGTCGTGCGAGACAATTTTACAACCATTGTAGATCTTTTAATCTCTCTTGCCCTAGGTACTTGGGATGTTTAAGAATATGATGTGCGTAAAATTATTTATCACCGCTTTATATTTACCTTTGATTTCATATGGTGCGGGCTTGATCCTCATATATGTAATGCTTAGGATCTATAAAGACTGGATTCATTCAAATTTATAATTTACAATTCTAGGTTTCTATACGGTAAATTACTAGGGTTAGGGGGATTGTATTCCAACCTACTTTCTCATTCATCTTAATTAATTTAACTTCTTTATTTACTTATTTTTTCCCTTTTCAACCATCATCATCTTTTTCATTTTTTCTTTAGAAGTAATAAATCAATTAAATTCTATCAACCATTCCCTGTGGATTCGATACCCAGACTCGCCACTATACTCCTTAAGAAGTGTAGTTACAAGTTTAGGTTTTTTTGTATTGAGATTGGAAGCCGATAACAACGACTAGCGTATTACACGGACGCTCGGTTTTTCCACTCGATCAAAATGGCGCCGTTGCCGGGGAATGTTTTGTTATAGATTATAATTGATTTACTATTTCGAAAGATTTTTTCTTTGGTATTTTTTTGTTTTAACATTTTTTGTAGCCTTGCACAATTGTGCGCCAAGAAACGTTGAATCCTCAACCGCACACCTTTTCACTCGAATTTCCATTTACATACTATTCGGTAATCATGTCTTTTCATGGTGATTTCGGTAATTATAATGGTTCATATGGTAATCGTTTTCAAACTTTTTATTCTCAAGAGTCCGCGGCTCGACCTATTACCATTCGTGAGGCCATTCTAACTCTGGAGTATGAAAGGCTTGAAAATGAATATCGGAGAGAAATTTATATTAAATATTCTCAAGAATCCGTGCCTCGACCTATTACCATGGGTGAGGCCTTTCTAAATCTTGCGTATGAAAAGCTTGAAAACGAATATCGAAAAAAAAATCATTTAGGGGAATCCAATGAAGATTTTTCTTCCGATATTTGTGAAACTATAGAAGGTTTTCAACCAAATGAGGAATCTGAGGTTCTAGAGCCAAGGGATCCTACTTTGGAAGAAAACACGCTTTTTCTAACCAAAAGAGTACTGGATTTTCTTTCCACCCAAAGCAAAAAGAATATCGAGTATGGTCTTGTGAAGGAAATGGTCACACTTTGCGATGATGTGCGTTTTATTTTGGAAAACAAAGAGGAGGTTGAGACTTGTGTGTCACCTAAATTTTTTGAAGAACATCTCATTGAAAGTGAGTCTTGCTCCCTTGAAATTCAATCTCCAAGTGATGATGAATCACTTGAGATTGCGTTTATTTCATCACCATTTTCGTTCACGGTTATTGAACCATTAGAAGTACCGCTAGATTCCTATGAGTCGGTTGAAAATTCTGAAACGTTTACACCTTTTACCGACAAAGACACTTTGCTAGAATTGTTTTCTAATATGGATTGTTCCTTTTTGTGTGGCCCTCTCCCCATACTACTTGAAGAATCTTTGGGAGGTGATTATATTTTTCTTGGATCTCAATTGTACTTGTCCCACCTAGCACCCAAACCCCCCATCATCCCGTTAAATTTTTTAATTGGTGATGGTTCATTTTCTCCATCTCACACATGCCTTCCGTTTTTCAAACGGAATTCTTATTTTTTGGGAGGCATGCATCCTAGTGAGGGCACACCATTATTCCCTCAAAGTCAAATTGTATTTTGGGTGGACCCTCAAATTTTTCGACTTCTATTATATGAGTTATTAGAAGTTAAAATCGTAGGTTGTACATAATTAGTTTTTTCCTTTTTCTTTTTCTTTCTTTTTTTAATAGTGTAGTGTCATTAGTTAAAGTTTTTGTTATTCTTTTTGCTATGCTTGGTTCTAACATGTTTTGTAGATTCAATGGACTCGTACTCATCGGGGATCGCTCCTTTTGGGTAATATATTTCTTTTCCTCTCTTTATGTTGTGTTCTTGATTCGCATTGAGGACAATGCAACATTTAAGTTAGGGGGTGTGCGATATTCTTCCCGTTTATTGTTTAGATTCATTGATTCGATCACATGTTTGTTCCAAGTATATTTTTTATTTTATTTAAAAAAAATATACTTGGAACAAACATGTGATCGAATCAATGAATATAAACAATAAACGGGAAGAATATCCCACATCCTAGTATCCCAATTCATTCCATTTCACCTTCCACACCTAAGCCACCTCACCTAATGGCCTTCGGCTCAACGCATCAGCTACTAAGTTAGCCTTCCCCGGATGGTACCGGATATCGAATTGGTAGTCCTTCAAAAATTCAAGCAACCTCTGCTGACACATATTCAACTCTCTCTGAGTGAACAAGTACTACAGTGACTTTTGATCTGCGAACAGACAAAATTTATCCCCCAAGAGATAATGTCTCCAAATCCTAAGTGAAAACACGACTGCTGCTAACTCCAAGTCGTGAGTGGGGTAATTCCTCTCGCGAGGCTTAAGATTGTAGGAAGCATAAGCTATATCTTGATCCTCCAACTGTATCACTCCACCAAGCCCCTGTAACGATGCGTCGGTATAGACTAGGTACTCCACTCCCGACCTGGGCAGTGCTATAACTGGTGCTGAAGTCAGCTTGTCCTTCAGCTCATCAAATTTCAACTGACACGCATCATCCCAAATAAATGGTACACCCTTACGGGTCAAATTAGTCACTGGGCCCATAAACTTTGAAAACCCTCGAATGAACCATCTGTAATACCCGGTTAACCCCAAAAAGCTACGCATCGCTATCGGTGTCGTGGGTTGTCCACACTCCCTCACCGCTGACACTTTGCTCGGGTCCACCGATATCCCCAACTTAGAAACAATATGCCCCCAAAACTAAACCTCCATAAGACAAAACACACATTTCTCATACTTAGCATACAACTGATGCTCGCGTAGTGTCTGTAGGACCCGACGCAAATGTTCAACATGATCCTCCTCGATCTGAGAATAAATCAGGATGTCATATATGAAGACAATGGCAAATTGATCTAGAAACTCTCTGAACACCCTATTCATTAAGTTCATAAATATTGCTGGTGCGTTGGTTGGCCCAAACGTCATAACCCAAAACTCGTAAGATCCATATCTCGTCAAGAAGGCAGTCTTAGACACGTCCTGCTCCCTAATCAATAACTGATGGTATCCCGATCTCAAGTCTATCTTCGAGAAGTAGGCAGCTCCTCTTAACTGGTCAAATAATTCATCAATGTGAGGTAACGAATACTTATTCCGTATCTTAACTTTATTCAAATCCCTATAATCCATGCATAATCGCAAGGATCCATCCCTCTTCTTCACAAATAGAATTGGGGCACCCCAAGGTGAGGTACTCATACGAATGAAGCCCTATCCCAACAGTTGCCCAATTTGGTCCCGTAACTCCCTCATCTCCACCGGAGCCATACGATAAGGCACATGGGCTATCGATCGAGTTCCAGGCATTAAATTTATTATAAAATTTATCTCTCTACTTGACGATTTCCCTAGTAATCCTAAAATTCATTAGCGTACTGATGAACAACATGAATCGAATCAAGGGGAAACATAACTCCCGTAGAGGTCTCCTCCTCTATATGAAACAAGTGAGTGGACGATCCTTTATCCGTAAGAGTCATCGCCACTATAAATATATCCTAACCAGGGATGGAAAAAACAATACACCTAAGCAACCGATCATGGCCCTATACGCGACTAGCCAATCCATCCCTATAATAGCGTTGTGCTTGGACATGTCTAAAATAAGCATATCGGCTAGAAAAATAAGACTCATAATCATTATACCCACACCCTGGCATATAAAGAAAATCATCGACCCATTACCTAATGGGGAGTCTACACAAGTCACTGTATCGTTGGTCGTGTCTAACAACCCTATGGACCGTGCGAATCTAATGGCTATGAAAGAGTGTGAGGCCCCCGTGTCAAACAAAATACGCAATATAGACTCGTGGCTAGAAAACATACCCTCAGCTGTGGGTGGGGCCTTTGGAGCTGCTTCTTGGTGGACGTTGTAAAAATGCCCATACTGTAACTGTCCCTGCTGAATCGGGGCTGCTGAGATAGCAGGAAGAGATAGAAATGGAGCTGGTGCTGGGAGAGAGGCTGGGAAGATTAAGTCTCTGGGGCTCTTGGTGAGCACACTGCTGCTGAGGATACTTCCATTTGTCGGGGCAGTCAAATCTCTTGTGGTAAGTCTTGCCACTAGTGAAACATCTACCTGCATAGTTACCTCCTCTCTTCCCCTATTAGCCTCAGACTTGCTGGCTGTTGCCACTTCTCCTTTGGCCCTGATGGACTTGATGGAACTGATGTTGTCCCTAGTGACCCTGATGGCCCTGGTGGCCATGCCTGAAACCTCCCTGTCCATGATGAAAGCCCCCTGATCTGAACCTTTTAGCAGAATCCCCCTGATGGGAACCCTGTTCACTCTACCTATGTTGCCTCTAAGCTACAGGTGCCCCATTGGCACTACCACCACATGTCCTGCCCTGCTAGTTGGAATCACCTCCTCTATTTTTCCCCTTAACATGGAAGCGGTGATCCTGGAAGTGTAGTAATGCAATATTGAGTATATCGGTATAAGACTACAAAGAGAGGTTACCCATAAAATGCTGTCGAATCCCCCAGTTTAGGCCATTCATAAACATCTAAATTTTTTACTCTTCGGTAGGCACCTCAGTTGGTACTAGGTTTGATATTCTATTTAACTCCTACTCATATTCTGCTACCATCTTCCCCTCCTGGGTGAGGTCCAGTAATTTCCACCTCATCTCAGTCTGGGCGGCGGAAGGAAAATATTTATGATCAAACTGCACCCAAAAGTCCTCAATCGTAAAAACATCACGCTCCTCTGCGGTAGTAGTGGAATCCCACCATTGTAATGCAACCCCAACTATCTTAAAAGTAGATAGTATATGCCTATACACCTTAGTGAACTCATACATCCTCAAGTGCTACTTGATATCTTTCTTCCATTGGCTCGCCACAACCACATCTGAACTCCCCTAGAACTCTTGGGGATGTGCCTTCTGGAAGGCATCTCTAACTCATTCCCAATCAGAAGGGAACGCATGTACTAATGCAAGAACCACTACCTCTGCATGTGGTGGGGCCTGCTGAACCACTACTAGTGCTTCATTAACGTCCGAAGCAACGATGGCAGCAACCTCTACAACATTCATTTTACCCTGAGTCTGAGCTGGCTGTGGCTCGGGTTGAGCATTTCTGGCCCTCGGTGCACGTCTAGGAGGCATATGAAAAGAAAAAGTATTTATAAGTCCACAATTACTTAAATCTCAAATAGCTGAAGACGTAATCACATAATCAAGAATGCAACAATCCTAATAATGGGTCTTTATATCAAAGAACGTTAAGCTAAAAGCATAATAAGCCGTACAAATCCTAAAAGACTCTAGAACCTGGCTCTGATACCATCTGTGACACCCCGTCCAGTAAATACTGGGTGATCAGTCCTTTATAAAATTTAAGACAGAATGTTTGGTTGGTTCATTCTTAGCATCACTGTCAAAAAACAATATTCTTTATTAATCACCTAATAATTAATTAAGCTAGTGTCAAAACATTTTAACCATTTAAAAATGTTACTTAATTTAAACCATTTAACACATTCACAATTTTCATGAATAAATAATAAATAAAACACCATTTAACCGAATATGATAAAACTGGAATAATCATCCCACTTAAACAAAATCCAAACCATCAATTGTAAAAATACTAGAGCCAACTGAAATTGAATTACTGAAATAAAATGAGTACAATATCTCTCGGACATAAATAAATTGAGTATGGGAGACACATGACCTAACCGAGAAGCCTAAATCAAGGAACTGAAATCATAGATGTGAAGGCATTTAAATACGAGGGCCTGCAACTCCCATAATAGCTGCAGCACGTTAAAAGATCAAATAGTGTAAGCTTGGCGCCCCTGTGGCTGGACACCAAAAACTAATTTCACAAGAAAAGAAATTTTACAAGAGACGTATCAGAGCTCGAGTGTAAAATATTTTAAAACAGTTTAGCAAGTAATTAAAAATGCAGTAAAGAAAATATAAAACACATGTTAGCTTTCGAACACTCACTTGAGATTCTTACCTCTCAACTATTGTGCACGCCTAACATACCCCTAAACAATCCTAGTTATCATCATCACTTAACTATAACGTAGACATCCACTTTCCAATTATCAATCATAGTAATAACCCGTATTTACCACAAACTATTATTATTAAATGTCCTTGCATTTATTATTTCAAATAAAAGTTTCACAACAAGTTTAAGTGTTCACATGCTTAAGTTACCTAAAAAATTATCACCTTCCTTATCTACAAATTTCACACAATAGGTAATATCAAAAGTATATATACATATTCATCACTATATATTATATTTACTACTATGACACCCTTAGACTCAGCTGTGGTGCATGCATACTCTGCTATCTAGTCCCGATACATCTCATACTAAATAAGTACTGTCGATTCAGAATTACTCACGAACCGTATAATACAAATCACACATATTGGAGGTGAACATAGTACTAAGTCTTTGGGTTACGCACATACCCACGCACCCAAACGACCGTTCAATACCATTGGTCACACAAATGGAAATCTAAACCTAAGTCCGATGTTCTGAGGCACAAGTCTAAATCCTCCGAAGGCTCCTCAGGATAAGATTGTTGCCTTCACAACCTTCCGCGATAGCAAGTAGCGTATGTATGTCATACACAGAATAAATCAATCATATAATACGAATTCGTCTCACCTATATATATATATATATTCATAACACATATATAGGTATACTCACATCCCATATCATAATTCTCATACATAGTATATTATTATCCCGAATATCCTAGGTTTATTGGATGATAGTTTCACTCTTTATCGTACGCTCTCCAATATTACTCACCACTCAAAGTGTACCCTTTATTCTACCCATAATGTCAGTAGGTAAGTCACTATGTCCCACTGGTCTGAATCATCATTGTCCTAAATAAACCATTGTGAAATCAATCTTAATACCCAACCTAGGCCTACTGGTCCTCTCAAATATACCTAAGTAATTTAAAATAATTCCCAACAATATATTTTAAATGAATTTCTAAGTATAATTAACAAAGGGATAAAACTGGGCAACACTGGACAACCGAATCGATTCGGAATGGACCGAATCGAATCGTCTTGCCGAATCAATTCGGCTTCGACCGAATCGATTCACCCCTACAAGTCTGAAAAATCTGCACTTATGTTCTTATGGGTTTCATCAATTCCCAACCCTAAATCTTGATTTTAATCATCCCAGACACCAATTCAAAGTTACCAAAAGTTATACTAACATATATAAACGAGTTATAATGATTACAGATCACAATTTCACAAAAGACATCAATTTATATGGGTTTAATTCAAGAATAATCATTATGAACCCTAGGTTGTCATCTTCTTCAATAACTTCCATAAAAATTGGATTTGTTCATCAATTTAAATCAAATTTTGTGGGTAATCATCTCCCTATCATGGGGAATCAATCATATATAATTTTCAGTCTTCAATTATTATTTAATTTTATCAATTTCACATATGATTCATAATCAATTTCAACTTACACTAACATGGGTTATATTATTGCGCTAATTAATCAAGATTTAAACACTTGCCTTTTGTAAGTAGGTCTTAACCCGGTGGTGGTTCTAGCCTTGGACTCTCCTTCCTCTTCCTCTAGGGCCCCTCTGTGGCTTTATTGTAATTATCACGTATTTTAACCTAACCCCCTTTTCCCAATAATATAAAACCCTATGGAATTTTGTAGTTACTATTCACCCAAAAATGAAAATTACCAAAATGCCCTCCCGATTTGGCGTAAAATTGCCCTGAGACCCAAACTAAACCCTCGAGTACACTTTTCTGACTATTTCGATCTTTCCGGACACATTGGAGCACTCAAAATAACCATATGGGTGACTTATAAATAATTAACTTTTTATTCCATTAATTTAGTTTTGACACGACTGACACGCGCGTCCTGCCTTAATTACCGTAATTGTCGTATTTCTAACTCGCGACAATTCTCATAAATTCACAATCATGTTCACAATCATATATTACTTTATTCACTCAGTAATATTAAATATAATTCTCACTAATAAATACTAACCCTTATCTCGCTAGTAAATATTTATTTAATCCGGATTAATTATTAATTAATTTTTCCATATTTAATTTAATTACTGCAATATTTAAAAAGCATTAAAAATGCGGGGTGTTACAATTTATATGGTAGATATCCGCAATTGAGGTTTTCAAAAGTTCAATTTGGGAAAGACATGGTGGCATTTTAGATTTGTCACTCCTACAAATGGAATTAAATATGTAAATATTATTTAAAGATTTATGAAAGTTGATCCTAATAGGCCTGGTCAGTTTATACTAAGGGATATAGGTGTTAATGGAGATATATACAATTATCATGATTTTGAAATTTTTCTTTCATAACTGGTTCAATTAGTGACATGAAATATGTAATTGGCAAGTTGAGCGAGAGGGTTTTTGAAATTGGTTGAGATTTTGGAAGTTGTTTTGATAAAATCATCCGTACCTTAATATATTATCATCGTAATGATAAGTTTCAATCATTTGTAAAACACATAAAAACTATAGTAGGAATTTCTCTAAGGATATGTATCAACATTTGGAATGTACTTAATGTAATTATAAAGTGGATAACTTTTAATTAGTTGTAATATCTTAATGTCAATGCAAATATGTTTTGTGCTTTGGAAGTATGGAATTTTAGTGTTTATTTACATTTTATTTATTTTAGTTTTGGTTTTAGTTTTCGTTTTAGTTTTATCCTTTATTTCAGTTATATCTCATGAAAATTGTTAAGGATATAGTGCTCGCTAAAGGGATCACGATAATATGATCTTGATTGTTATAATTATACTAAAATGAAAAGATAATGTTTATTTCGCAGTTAAAGTAATGAATATTTTGCAATACGTTATACTCATTACCCATTGCAAAATACCTTCTTTTTTCATCGCGAACTGATCTTTTCGCATTGCGACATAGTTAATTCACAGTGCTAAATCACTATATCACACTGTGAAATCATTATTAGCAATACGAAATACCATATTCCTCACTACGACATTACGATTTCGTAGTGTGAAGTATCTATATCCCAATGAGAAATGATCATTTCGTAGTGCAAAATGAGAAATAATTATATCGCAATTAAAACTTAAACTTTTGCAATTTGAAATATCTATTTTGAAATCACATGTGTAATCAATTTAAATTTCCTCGAGCGAGGACTAATGCTAGATAAGGAAAGAAATGTAATAAGGCGGGCACAAATTTCACAAAACCTATACAATATAAATGAAACGATAATTATTATAGGGGATATTAACCCACAATAAAAGAAATATTTGAAATTAAACCCCAAAGAAATTATAAATGCGAAAAAGTAAAGGAAGCAAGATGTACATGGTTTAGCAGATCTTCCTTCCTACATCCACGGGGAAGGGAGGGATATGGATTTATTTATTGAAAGAATAAATGGCGATTAGAGTGCTAGGATTTTTAACTGAGAGTTCAAGTCACCACGGGCATGGTTACAATAAATACCCCAAAAATGGGTGAGGTCGCCCATATTTATGAGTACATGTACTATTTTTCTAGGTCTCTTCATGTTAATCCTAGTTATAAGTTATATAGTACTATAAGGACTGGTCTTCCAAATCACCTATGTGATATCCCAACATTTGCACTTATCTCCCCAATACTAAGTCGATTATGTTATCTCCAACTACGGGCCACATACCATCCACGTGGATTTGATTAGGTTGTACTCCTTTCAATTGACCCCAAGGTTGGGGTGGTCGGCCGATACGTAGATCGTCCTAGACTTACTTTTAATGCTTTAGACATGTGTCAACACATATCACTTAAAATAATAGTTTGTCGACATTTCTCATTTCGCGCGTGCCCACTATTACAAGTGGGTTACAATCATTGCCTTTTTATTTTCACATTTCCCTCTCCTTGGTTACTATGAACTAACACATGTTTTCTAGCTCATGATTTCCCGTGAGCTCGTGCATAATGTCATCATTGGTTTAGGTGCATGGTGCAATCACCGATCAACAGCTAATTTGATCTGGCGGCAGAAGGTATAAGGCCCTTAAGGGCTTATACCTTAAACACTTCTCATCTTCTCAAGGTATTTTCATTTCCTTCTCTCCCCCTCTCTATAGTTTTTAACTTGAAAAAGATTTTTGTTCATATTCATCTTCTTCTTTCTCACAACCTCACTATGTCCAGACGTGGGAGGAAATATAAGATTTTTACAGCAGACGATTTTTGGGAATTTTGTGAAAAGTACAAAATTCTCGATAATGTACATATTAGAACTTCACTGGAGGAGAAATATGTTTTTGATATCTTCAATGATGAAGTTTCTTTCATGATTATTGCCATAATAGTAGTGAAGAGTGCTATAACGGAATAAATGCTACTTCTCAAATAAATCAATTTTAATTGTGTGTCAACCAAACCAATTTTAATGAAACCCAAGTTTTAATGCAGTCCTAACACATGCATCTAAGTGATATGAAGTCATAAAGCAATAAGAATGCAAAGGAAACCAAATAACAGGATAGTCACATTATGAGGAAAAATCCCCCATAGGGGCAAAACCTGTTATTCCACTATAATTGTAAATCACAACTTACGCGGTTATAATGAAATAGATTTTTGACACACAAAAACCCTCAGGTGTCGGCTGGTGTCTTCAACAATGGAACAACCACAGCTACTCCATAAGAACATACAGTTTTATCTTCAGCAAAGATCCACACGCAACAAACCTCAATGACCTCAATCTTCAACAATGAATCCACACGCAACGAATCCACATGGACACGCAGTCCAAATATCAGTGTAGGTTATCCTCCCTTCAAGAATAAACTTCAACAAGCTCGTATCTTAGGTTCCAAAATAATTCACTAAAGATTGGGATGTTTTGTGAATTGAAAAAACAAAAGGTTTAAAGTCCTTAAAGAAGAAGACTAAAATATTTTGCAGAAGCAGTTTCGTCTCTATTTAAAATCGCAGGTCTTCTTATGAAAAACAAAGTTAGAGACTCCTATTTATAAAAAATTAAGGTGGTGGGTCGCTCAAACGAAACATTATGTCGTTTGAACGAAGTACACTGTTGTCTGAACGACAAGTATACTTCGCACGCCACGCTATTGTTTGAACGACATATGGTGTCGTTCGAACGACTTATTAAACGAGATTTCAAGCCATGATTGTAGATAATTTCTATACAAACGCGTGGCCGCCAGTTATGTATTTTTTTGATTTTTTTTTTTAATTAGTTATGATTTTTCTATGGAAAGGTGTCTGAGAACAAAATCTTTAGATAGTATGAATTTAAAAAAAATTAACAAAAACATTTAATCATCCCAAACACTTTTAAATGAACCGTAAAGGGACATAAATACGTTCTCACCAAAATTCATCTTGCAGATTTTTGAATGTTGAAGAAGCTTGATAATTGAATCCATCTCGATGCTTGAATGAACTTGAATAATTCTTCAATGGTTGTAACGGTATACGACATACTCAATTGTGAACGGACAATGTAAAATAATGTCCTTACAAGAAGGGGATTCTTTTCTCCCTCACCCATTACTGGTGCGAGTACTTTATTATTATTGAATACTCCTAATGCAGGAAAATAATATCTTCTATTGGAATGTGATTTACATAGTAGCCATTAATCAAATTTATGGGGGAAATCTATGTCTCGGGGAGATTAAGTACTGCCACGATTTGAGGTATTCTTCGAGCGTGGATTTGTACCATTTCCAGGCTAGGGATAAGTCCCGTAACCTGGTTATATATTTGTACCAATCTCAAAAGGTCACTTAAATGAATGTCCTTGTGTTTTCTGGGGAAGTAGATGTCAAAAACTATGATGGTCTCAGGGTTCCTTTGACTATGGGGAAACCTGGTAGGTCATCTGATTGTTTATCCTTTTTTATCACCTGGCGTATCTATATGTTATTGATCATTTTGATTTCTTAAACATAGATCGTTTATTGAACACTAATCCATCTGATTACCAGGTCAACCTTAGAGATTTGGAGATAGTTTGGAAACTACTAAACCCAGTTCGTGTATGTCCCCATTGGAGAGCGGCCAACGTTCTGTTCAGTTAAGATCTCATATTTCTTCAATTAATAACTTTATCGTCATTCCAGATGTCGCTATTATCGATTAAACAGTGGTCGACGACAATTATGTTCCCGCTGCCATCCTATTTCCAAGTGAATATGCTAAGGGTCTTTACTTAAGGGACGAACCTCCTCATGCCATCTCGGCCGACTATAATGATGATTAAGATAAAGGATCTGAATAAGATCTTCATTCTCTCTTGGACGAATTAGAACCATTTTTATCTTATGATTAGAATATCTTAGGCTATCCTCGATAAGAGCTTGAAGTTGAGGAAAAAATTTACATTAAAGATTTCACTTTTCCTCCCATCCCAAGTAGTCTCGAAGAGATGAGTAGCCGATAAAGGAGGACGTTTGATCTGAAAATGACTACAAATAACTTTAAGAAGCAAAGGGTTCCAACTAGCCAGAATGTTGTCGATCAAAAGCAGATGGTGATCTCCCTCAAGTATAAAGAAGCCTACGAGATAGAACGCCAATGAAATAAAAAGCTAAACATGCCAAAAAGAGGGAGACTAAACTTAACTAGGGTGATAATTACCCCTACCCCTATGAATGTCCCCAATTATCTCGTGATCATCAACGAACCTCAGCAATGAGATAAACCAAGGATTCCTCCTCCTTAAGGTAACTGAGATCTCCCTTAGGAGTTTACCTTTCTCAAAGGCAAATAGTGAGTTATTATGGTAGTATTAGCCCATAGAGATATGGAGGTATTATTCACTATTGCTTAAGCGACAATGCTATCGTCTGACATGACTAACTTGATAAGCTACTCTATGGAGAAACTCAATAAATAATGCCTCTGTCACAGTGTCTTGGTGAGTTTGTTTTACCTTTCTTAGCTTTTTACTTATGTCATTTTTATGACTAACTTATATTTTCCTCTTACAGAGAGCATGCAAGTTACTTAAGAGCTCCCCAATCGGGTCCTCAACTTGATGAAGAGCACTGACCAGATCATAAACTCAAACTCTACCCTAAAGGGTTAACTTACATCTAAGAGAGATGAGGCGGATGTGAAGACCAATAATTTGAAGGAGGCGGTGGACGCAAGAAATAATATGATTGAGGAAGACGAGCGAACTCAGAATGAGTTTAGTAGAGTGGACGTCGATAATTCCAAGTTAAACTTCTATTATCACAAATTCCTCTACAATCTAATCCTTCAACAGTAAAAATGTTTTTCTATAAAATCCAAAGACGACAAAATTCAGAGGGTTTTCAAGTAGCGGTCCAAGAAATTGCTTTGGAGTTGGACTATCACAAGTTCGTTGCTTTTAACGAGGGTGGGTGGTTGACCTGCAAATGAGGAATGTCCCTAAAAGAGATTCGGCATATGTCGAATACCCCCTTTAGATAACCCTTCGGGGGGAGAAAATTATAATCCCCTTACTTCTGATCCTCCTGCCTTCGATCCTCCAGAAGCCCAAGATAGTGGGATTATTACCGACCAATCAACTGATCCTAAGGGACCACCTGATGCGGTTGGTTATCGGGAGGTAACTAATAACCCTTAGGTTTTTTGTTATTTTGAATGTAAATTTTGTAAAATTTGGATGTCGTTTACCTTGTAAGCCTATGTCCATTTTTCTATTAATGAAAAAATGTTTAAGTTACTTGATTTTTTCGTTCTACACTTTTCAATTTATATGATATATTTTTAATGTTGTTCTTCCGTATATGCCTTAGTAATTTGTGATAAGTAGATCATGTCAAACGTATGCCAAGCAACATCCTTTTAGTCCTTTCAAACAATAGATGATCATATGTATTATAACTTGTAAATTTTAATGAATTGAATTTGGACGATTATCTATATTTGGGTTTAATCAAGTGATTTGAATATACCGACCGTATCCATTTATTTACACCACATTAGGCAGTTGGGTTTTATGCTAACTCCTAGGATTACTGATTTTGTATGTTTATTAATCCTTTACCAGGTAGATCAACCACACTTGATATGTATTGTCATTTGGTGCCAAATGTGTGCGACTAACTCTCATCAGAGTTGTACCATGCAATTCTAACATGGCCTTTTGCTAGATTCCAAGGCAACCAACCAATTATAGATAGTACCACTGCTCGAGTGGTTTTGATGTTAAATACAAGAGACCAGCTCACATATGAGTTATACCACGTAAATATTACATGGGTTTATGCCTCTTCTAGATCAAACAACCCTATTTGGGTTGTACCACCGTTTCCAAGAGGGTTTTTTTTCCAGATTCTCAAATGACCAACCGAATCAAAATTATACCATTGCTTGAGTGGGTTTTGTCCCAAACATAGGTGTCCAAATCATGTCTAAGTTGTACCACACAATTCTTATGTGGGTTTCTTCCAAATTCTCAAGCGATCGACTTATTTCCAGGTCATAACACTACTTAAGTGGGTTTTATCAAGTAATTAAAAAAAATAACTATAAAAAACTTCATTGTGTGAAAAAGAAAAGTGTCTCAAATTCTTACCTAATGATAAAAGTTCTTAAGGTTCATGTAATTCTATGAACTTGAGATTACTATTATATCTAACTCTTACTACATGATATGATCCTCCACCACCCTTTAATGGTACTCGGTGTGGTCCTTGCCATTTTAGTGCTAGTTTCCCATTAGATGGATTTTTGGCTATGGGTAGAACCTTTCTGAGCACTAATGGGAATTTTCTAATCTTAACCTTTTTATATTGTCTTCCCAATTCTTATTAGTAGGCAACTAAGTGTATAAGAATATGTTCTTTTCTTTCTTCAGCCAAATTCAACTCACGAGTGATTAGGTCATTATTGAGATTGTCCTAAAAAAAATTCAATTTGAGGGTTGGTATCCCAATTTCCAGAGAATGACAACCCACATACCACATGTAAGAGAGTATGGGGTCTCTTTGGTCATCTTTCTCGGTGTCATTCTATATTCCCAAAGAATGGATGGGAGTTCTTCCACTTATCTTCATTTAGCATTCTCCAGTCGGTGTTAATTCCCGACATAAGCATTTTATTGGTTATATTTGCTTGATCATTACATTGGGGGAACACTACTCACGCGTAGTGAATCCTAACTCCTAATTCATCACAAAAGTCCCAAAAGAAGTCATTGTCAAATTGTGTTCCATTGTCGATGACCTCTTGGAATCCTAAATCGTGTAATGATATTTCTCCAAAAAAATTCCTGACATCTACCTCTCTAATATGGATGAGTGATTCTGCCTCCTCCCATTTTGTAAAGTATTTGGTGGACAGCATCTGATATTTCTGATTTCCAGGTGCCACTGGTAATGAACCCACATTATAAATGCCCCTCTGAGTAAAAGGCAATGGGATTGTGAGAGGATTTAGATCTTCAGCTGGTTGCTTGATGATGGGTGAAAACCATTTGCATTTAGCATACTTTCAGCAAATCGTATGGCACCCTTTTTCACGAATGGCCACTAGTATCCCTATGATATTGCCCTATACAAGAGTGATCGTCCACCTGCATGGACTACATAACTTCCTTAGTTCATCTCTTTGAGTATTTACTCCATTTGATCTGGGTGAATGAACTTCAGTAAGAGGCCAGTGAATGATGATCTAGTTAGTTTACCCTATGAGTTAAGAAAAACTATGGCTGAGCTAATCCTCAACATGTGCATTTTTTTGTCATCCCGAAATCTCGTCCGTCCTCAGGTAAGAAACTATTGTATCCATCCATGACGGAGATGCCTCTACTTGTAAGACATAAATATATGGTTCGAACTCTTCAATGCTTGGATGATCTATATACTCCACTTCAATCGTCCTCTTCAAGTCAGTGTTAATGGTTAAGGCCAAAGTAGCCAATGCATTTGCATGGTTATTATTTTTTCTTAGAAGTTGTTCCACTAAAGAAGATTTAATATGTTAAAGAAGACCTTTGGCCTTGTGTCTATAAGAAATCATTATGGAGTCCCTGGCCTTATATTCATCGTACAATTGATTAGCGATCAATATAGAGTTAAAATATACAGCTATCTGGTCGTCTCCTAGGTCGATTTTGCTTCGAAGACTATGTATCATGGCTTTATATTTTGCTTTGTTGTTAGAGCCATTGAACCCTAGTTTGACTTCTTTATTAATGAGACCTCCTTGTGTTGTGAAAAAAATAATCCCAACTTCTATTCCTTATTCGTTAGATGCCCCATCAGTATATAGTTACTACTCACAATTACTTTTATCGATGGTTAACTATTTTAAGAATTGGATTTAGCTCCTTGGCTTTACCTTCTGGTGATGATTAGAACTCGCCCACGAAGTCAACCAAGACCTACCCTTTGATTAGAGCTCGTGGATCATATCTGATTTAAATTATGCAAGTTCTAAGGAGGACTCTAACATCCTATTTGAGAGATCTACTTATTAAAATTCTCCTTCAATGGGTAAGTTATGGGGATGACTATAGTGTGAGCGTCAAAGTAGTGATTTAGCGTTCTGGCCGTCGTTACTAGTGCTAAAACCATATCATCAAAAGGAATATATTTACTCTTTACCTCAAGGAGAGTATGACTAACATAGTATACTGACATTTTCTCTCCATCTTTTAATCGTACCAATACAACACTGGTTACATGCTATGAGATTGCCAAATGTAGGAACACATCTTCCCCATAAGGGAGGAGATCCTAAGTACTGTCAAATTCCTTTGATGTCTTGGTTTCATTACTTTGTCCAGATGGTTGAACTTTCTTTCTTCAATGCTTGAAAGAACAACAGACATTTTTCTGATGACCTTGATATGAAATGATTCAAAGGTGTTAGGATTATGGTGAGGACTTGAAAGTATCTTATTGTGGTCGGCCTTTTGATATCCTCTAAAGCCAAAACTTGATCTACATTTTATTCCATCCCTCTTTGGGTTACGAGTTATACAAGGAATTTTTTAGATTTAACCCCCAAAACACATTTGGAAGCGTTTATCATCATTTTGTACTCCTTGAGGTCTAGAAGGTCTTCATAAGGTGCTTGATGTGATAGACTCCCTTTCTTCTTTTGACGAGCATGTTACCAGTGTACACTTCCATAATTGAACTGATCTACCTTTTATACATCTTACTTACAAGGCGCTGATAGGTCGCTCTAGCATTTTTCAAACCGAACAACATTACCTTATAACAGTAAAGCCCTATGGTAGTGATGATTGAGGTCTTTACTTGATCTAAACCAAATAATAAATTTGATGATAACCAGAGTATGCATCTATGAAACTCATGCATTAATGTCTAGATGTTGAATTTACGAATGGGTGTATCCCGGGTAATGGAAAGATGTCTTATAATTAGTTCCTTTTAAGGTCGGAGAATTCTATACACACTCTCAATTTCTCACGCTTCTTCCTAACCACAATGGCATTGAAGATCCATTATGGTAACTAGAACTCTCTAATGGAGCCGACTTGGAGAAGTTTTTTCACTTTAGCCTCTATATATTTTAATTTCTCAAGTATGGACTTCCTTAGTTTTTACTTGATCAGTTTTACAGTTACATCCACATGGAGTCGATGACAGGAAACTTTCGTATCTATCCATGGAAGATCATATGGGTTCCATGCAAAGATGTCGATGTTGATTCTGAGGAAATGGATCAGTTTCTTAGCATCTTCTTTAGATAGATCGGATTCGATAAGAAAGGTTTTTTTATTTTGAGAAAATGGACGAGTTTCCTCCATAACTCGTTCAACCGGGGCCAATCGGGTATCTTCTACACCCGGCCACCTTTTGAATGTTATTTAGGTTGATCGTCATCTGAACCATCATCATTCTGAATCTTCTTGAGTTGGTTCTATTTTGTTTTTATGGATGCTATGAAGAAACTATGAGATAATGCATGGTTTCCTAGGATTTCCACAACTCCTTGGTCACTCAGGAACTTGAGTTTCTAATGAAGGGAAGATGGAAAAAGTTTCATATCGTGGATCCAACCTCTGTCGATTATGGAGTTATAAGGTGACTCCAACTGGATGACATGGAACTGTATTTCCTTATTCATTGGGCCGACCTTAACAAGTAACCTGATTTTCCCCAAAGGGATTTCTACATCTCTGTTGAAGTCGATCATTGGGCCTACTTTAGTATCCAAATATTTTATGTTGAAACTGATCTCGTACAGTAAAGATAAATACATGATCTCTGACGAACTTATTTATCGACTAATATTCTCTTCAAGTAAAAATTTGGAATTTGCAGAGTAAGTACTAGAGCATCTTTGTGTGGTAGGTTTACGCCAACCAGATCATCAGTGGTGATCACGATATCCCGATTAACATCAATATCCTTTCCCTATCTTTAAGCAAGGAATGTCTTGGATGCTTCTACCTAGAAAGCTTCCAAAATGTTGGCAGAAATCGTAATTATCTCTTTGAGCTTCTTTTTAATGCATTATAAAGGATCGATGCATCCGTGACTAGCGTTGATTGGACCTGTAGGTGGGAGATCATCGCCATCATTCTAAACATGTTTATTGTGACTGCATATATAGTTTCATTAATGTCAAGAAATTCTTTGAGGTGCCAGACCTTAATGAGCTCCTCTGGATGTTTCTTAAGCATCTTACAATCATCTGTAAGGTGATCATAATCCTGGTGATGTCTTCATCTAAGGTTGGCATCCCTATCGCCCGGATATCTAAACATCTTGGGAGACCTCTTGGAATAAACATTATATTTAATCTTTGGAACCATCCTATAGATTGGCTATATGAAAACGACTTTTTTTGCCTAAAATATGCTTTTATTGTCCTGTAAGTTAGTTTACCCTTTCTTAGTGTCACTTCCTAAGCCTCTCTTTTCGAGAGAAAACTAATTTCCTCCCTTAGAAGATTCTTTACGTCAGTGTTCTTTGACTTCTTAGGACCTTTATCGGTCAGAACCTCTATGTTGATAAGCTCTTCCTCCACTTTATCATACTTATCAATGCGAGACATAAGGTTTTTCGTTGTTGATGTTGGCTTCTTCATCAAAGACTGATAAATGTTGTCTGACCGATCAAGACCAAAATTAAAATATGAGATCACCAATTGTTCATTGCAATCACTAATTTCATTATACAGTTCTGAATACCGTTATGCGTAATACCCAAAAGATTCTCCTTTCTTCTTCTTAAGGGAGGTTATTGAATCTACTTCCTTGATCGATTTACTACCGGTGATGGATAGGTCCGTAAACTGCTCAACCATATTTATGAATAAGGAAATCGACCGAGAGGATAACTTCTCAAACCACTTCAAGCTGATTTCTCTCAAAGTTGATAAAAAAAACTCGTCACATCAAAGCATTGTGATGGCTCCAAAGGGGCATTGTCTATCGATAATGCCTAGTGAGATGAGAAGGATCTATTATCCTATCATATGTAGTAATTTTGGAATTAATAACTTCTTTGGTGGTTCAGAGGTGTCTATCTCCATGATAAATAAGGAGGAAAATCCATGTCCCAAAGCTTGCCTAGTTATGCATTTGGGAGTTCGTGCTAGGTTTGGATTCTTCTTTTGTTATAACTCTTTCTTGATAAGACCTTTGCATTCATCACTGTCAAGTCTATTCATATAATATGTTGGATGATAAAACTTGTTGATATGTGCTAATTCAATGGATGAATTTCATCGGGATTACGGTTAATGGGATTCCATTAAGGCGAACAGTCGACATGCCACGAGTAAGACTGCACAACATAAATAATTTTTTATTCAAAAGCCCTCCCAGTATGGTGGGACATGTTGTCCCATGGGGAGTGAGTTCTCCTAAAACATTCCAAAGTTTCAGAACTGAAATGATGATCCTATAATTACTGACCCAACTGCCTCCTAAGATTAGCGATTTCTTGATCACACTAGTCAAATCTCTTCTCTTAAATATTAGACAAACGGGAGGTTGCTCTTACTTTTGGTCATTAAATTAGTGACATGTGACACCGGTGCCTAGGCCCTGGTCTTCTAGGAGAATTCCCTGGGACCTAGATTGTTGAAGCAACGAAAAGTGATTAATAGGAGTCTGGTCCCTCCTAATGACCTGTATTTCGGATTGAACGCGACTATTTTCGTGAGTATGGTGAGATTAGTTTGCACTCATATTTATTGTTAGGATAAATAATTGTGACAATGGTGAATATTCGATTTCCCATAGATGGCATAAATAATAGGGGATATTAACCCACAAAAGAAACATTTAAAATTTAACCCCAAAATAATTATGAATGTAGAAAAGTAAAGGACATAGTGGTTCAGCAGATCATCTTGCCTACGTCTACGGGGAAGGGAGCAAGATGTTTTTATTTGTTATAGAATAAATAACCATTAGAATTCTAGACTTTAATGTAAAACTCTCTCTCTCTCTCTGTCTCTCTCCAAAACCCTAATTAGGGTTTACATGGAAAACAATAACCCCCTCCATCACATTGATCCAAATCCACCTGATATCAAATCAGTGTGGAATCTCTCCTTCGCTCTATGGTGGATGATTCATCATCAAACAATCAAAATCTTAGCCTTAAACCGCCATCAACATTTAAGGGTGAGCCAACTATCTTATTCTCTAATGATGACATTGAAGTACTCTCCCAATCATTCAAACATGACTTGATAGGAAAGTTCTCAGCGAGTAGGCCTTCTATGGAAGAAATACGTAATATCTTTCAAACCTCTGTCCTCAAAACAATCTTCAGTGATGGTATAATAGACAACAAGCATATGTTGATAAGATTAAACTCTGAAAATGATTTCTCAAGGATATGGATACAAGATACATGGTATGTAGGTAAATTCCATATAAGAGTATTCGAATGGACTCCTGATTTTTGTCCTGATATTTAAAGTATCTTATCTCACATTTGGATCTCATTCCCTCAACTCCCAATTCATTTTTTCTACAAATATTCTTTATTTCAATCGCTCAGTTGATTGGAAAACCCATGCTTGACAACCCAGATAATATTATGATTAATTATGTTTGAATTATGATTACCTTATGTGATATGGATAATGTGTTATTAATATCTGTAATATCATTTTATTAGATTTAGTTTAATCCTACCTTCAAAATACAAACATTAAATTTTGAAATTTGGTACGAATGTTCATGTTAGAGACTAGTTTTGACCATTATAATATAATAATTGACTTGAGGTAAAAATTAGGTAGTTGTAGATATATGAATTAGATTTGCAACACAATAAATGGTGTGTTAAATGGAGGTTTGAGCATGAAGTTACACCGAAATTACGAAATAAGGGAAAATATGCCCATTCTTTAAGTGGTATTTTGTCTTATTAGCACACCATGTGTTATGTTTTGATTAGTCGAAAGGGGAGGCTTATTTGACCGAGTTAAACACCTTAGAATTACCTGCTTCTAGAGAAAAATTCAGCCACGGGAGAGTTTAGCTTGAAGAGAGAGAATTGTAAAGCTTAGGAAGAGAAGTGCGAGGAGAATTTGGAGAAAAATCCATTGAAAATTACATAAAGACCCTAAGGCATACATAAGTCTTGTTTTTTTTTGGTATTATTGATTGAAATGATAGAAATTACTAACTTGTTTACTAAACTTTCATGCCTTGATGTATATGTACGGATAGATACAAGTTTGAAGAAAGTTGAAGGTGCAAACCCTTGATATTGCCTTACTTAAAACCCTTTTATGTTCAAACTTTCATAAGTTTTTGTATTCTTATTGCAATTGAGAAATTTTAGTTGTGTATAAAACTAGACTCGCATATGCATAGCATATCCAAAAATTAGAATTAAAATACATGTGGTTAGACCTTGGTGATGGTTGTAAGTCGATACATAATTGTTGTCCTTAGGGTTTGTGCTTACATAACCAGAGTTTGGTGTGCCATTTGGTATAGCAAATGAACTCTGAAAAATATGAAACTTTAATTTTGTATTATTTAATATGTTTATTGAAATGGGGTTAAAGATCATAGAAAGTTATGTTGTAGAAAAATTATGATTTTTTTTTTTAATGTTGATTGAACGATAGAAAAACCTATAGGGAGTATTTGCTAAGTAGTAAAGACATGGGAATATCTTGCTTTAAAAAACTTGAAATGATGAGTCGTCTTTTGTATTGGAAACCTAATATGATAAATATTGATTTGAAATGGTTCATTTTGATTTATGCTATGATTTGGATATGTTAAATATCTTGACATGAATGTAGGGTGAACTTCATTTATGATAAATAATTTGAATGGGATCACCTGATGCTTATGAATTGGGTTACAATTAAGTTATTCTTTGGATTATTAATATTATTATGATGATACTAATATTTTAGAATGATAGGAAGGGAAGGAGAAACAGTCAAACCAGTTTCAGATAAAGGCAAAGGGAAAGCCCATTAAGTTCCCAAGGTGAGTGTACTTATGACTATTTAAAGCATAAATATGAACATAATATGACGGATACGAATATAGCTTTTAGAGAGGATTGGTTTGAATACTTCGGTATTCAGGATTTGTTTGGATATTCATATATCCAGGATTATTTGGGTCTTATGATCCAGGATTGGAATTGGACAAATATCCAATGATTTAATTTATCTTATGGCAAGAATTTATTGGAACTTATGTTCCAGGATTTGTTATTTCAGTAATGGGAAGGATTGTTTGGATTTTATATCGATAGTTTTTATATAAAAATATTATTTCATTGGAGAGAAGGAGCACCTCACTAATCTTATAGCTTAATGTTTATATTTTAACATTTTCAGGTTTGTACGCTGCCGACTAGGATACCATATGATCGATGATTTTAGGAGTTGCACCGTTAAAAAGAGCTGGGGTTTATATATGGGGGTTTTATTATTGTCACAGTGAGGATTTTACTAACCTCATACATTGTATATATTGAGTCAGAGTGGTTTAACTTGATAACTATAATAGTTAATCGTAGTATCATATGTTCGCTTAATTATAACTCTGATGTTAATTACGTTATGGTACAAAGAATAGGATTATGTTCATTATGCATGAAAATATTGATAAATGAATTAATTTCAAATGGGATGAAGATTACGATTTAATTATTGTAAAAATAAATGATTAGAATGGATTTGGGTTTGGAGTGTGATAACTAGTCGTATCAGAGAGAGGTTATAAATTCTGGATGTGTGTGACGGTTAAATGGAAGTTATTGGTTTTCTTTGATGTTGTTGAATTGTTTATGTACTAACCAATAATTTAGTATTATAAACTGATAATGTTGATTGTTATAACTTTGTTGTATTATAGATAACTACATATGGAACCTGATATGGATAACATAGAGAAGATGGAGTAGCTTCTCATGCACACGAGGATACTGAAATTGACCAGAGCATAACAGGAAGAGATAGAGAACATGAGAAGCCTACAGAGATGAAAATAATGGCACATGCAATGATGAGGACGGAAGAACAATGTGAAAGAAATATGATATTAATCGCAGAACCACATACTAGATATTTGGAATCAAAGACTGTAGCTAGAATTAAGAAAGAGGTAAGGAAGGAAATTAAAGATTCTATACATGAAAAGTTTTTGAAGTTGAATCCTCCAGAATATTCAAGGTCAGTTGAACCTATAGAAGCTAAGATGTGGGTTGGGGATCTAGAGACTATCTTTGTAGTGATAAAAGTTCCAGATAACCAGAAAGTGAATTTGGTTGTATTTAGACTGAATGGAGAGGCCAAATATTAGTGGGAAACCACCAATCATTTGGTGCCCATGATGGAAGGTACTAATGTTATTAATTGCGCTGAATTTATTAAATCTTTGTATGTTAAGTATTTTTCTAAAGTTTATAGGAGGGAGAACGTGAGGAAATTTATAGATTTAGCCTAAGAAAAAATGTCTGTGGGGGAGTATGAGGAAAATTTATGGCTTTGTTTAGATTTGATCCTAAGTATGTGGAGGATGAGGAAGAGAAATGTAGTAAATTACAAGAAGGGCTGATTTGGTCATTCAAATTTGGGTGGTTACTTATGAGTTAAAAGATTATTCTTCTTTGGTGAGAAAATCCATGATAGCAGAAAGGCAAATGAATCATGGGGTGGCGAGTAGAGAGAGTTCTAAGAAAAGTAGATTTGACTCATTTCAGTCTAAGGGAAGTGAGGGTGGAAGTGTTAAGGTGGAACCTCATAAATTACAGAGAGGTGGTGGAGATAGTGGTAGAGGTGAAGAGAGATTTGGTAGAGATACCTGGGGTGGAGTATCTTCTGGTCCAGTTAGAAGATCAGGAAAAGGTGAGGCACCAGTGGGAGTTACATGTTTTTTTTGTAAAAAAGAAGGGAATTATAAATACGAGTGTCCTAAGCTTAAAGGACTGAAATGCTACCATTGACATCAAGTGGGACATGTTAAGAAGAATTGTCCACAATTTGCAGTGACTCTACCAGCACCTAGTGAAGCAGCAAGCAGAGTGTTATCTCCAGGCACTGGAGTGAAAAGTGTTGACAGAGGACAAGCTAGTGGTTCCAAGACATGTGGATATGTATTTAAGATGAAATAGGCTCAGGTTACTTCAGATGTGGTGACGAGGTGCTAAAGTATTTTCAAAGAAAGACTTGCGATCAGGTTATCATCAATTAAGGGTGAAGGAGAGTGATATTTCTAAAACTGCTTTTTGTACTGAGTATGGTCATTTAAGTTTATCGTGATGACTTTGGGAGTGACTAATGCTCCAACTATATTTATGGATCTTATGAATTGGGCAATGCATCCTTTTGTTGATTCATTTGTGATAGTTTTTATTGATGATATTCTAATTTATTCATGTTATATGGTTGAAGATGAAAAACATCTCAGAACTATTTTAAATGTGTTGAAAGATAAGCAGTTGTATGCTAAGTTTATCAAGTGTGAATTTAGCAAGTGTGATTTTTTTCTATCACAAGTTGTATTTTTAGGCCATGTTATTTCTGGGGATAGTATATGTGTTGATTAAAATAAAGTAAAAGCTATTGTAAAATGGGAGAGGCCCAATAATGCGACTAAGGTGAGAAGTTTTCTTGGTTTGGCTGGGTATTATAGGAGGTTTATAAAGGGATTTTCTTCGATTGACTTGCCAATGACTAAATTAACCCGAAAAGATGTCAAGTTTGAATGGAATTTTGATTATGAAAATAATTTTTAAGAATTGAAAAAGGGATTAGTAGCTGCACCTGTTCTTACTATTCCACATGGTGGAGATGGTTTTGTTATTTATACCGATGCTTCACATCAGAGGTTGGGTTGTGTTTTTATGCATCATGGTAAGGTTATTGCTTATGCTTCCAGGCAGTTACCTGCACATGAACATAATTATTATACACATGATTTGGAACTTTCTCAAATTGTGTTTGCTCTGAAATTATGGCGTCATTATTTTTATGGTGAAGTATGTGAAATTTTTACTAGCCATCAAAGTATTTAAGTATTTATTTACTTAGAAGGAGTTGAATTTTAGGCAAAGGCAGTGGATGGAGTTAAATAATGATTGTAATTGTACAATTCACTACCATAAAGGGAAGGCAAATGTAATTGCAGATGCTCTGAGTAGAAAGTCTTAAAGAAGGTTATCTTGTATTCGTTGTGCTAGAGTTTCTCACATTATAGAGTTGAGATAGATGGGAGTGGAATTTCATCTAGCAGATGGGGAACAGATTCTTTGGTCATGTAAGCACAAGGCCTTTGTTAGCTACCCGTATTCGAGATTTACAAAGTCAAGATCCATTTCTTGAGAAGAAACGACATGATGTTGGGGATGGTAAGTTTGATGATTTTTGTATTGTTACTGATGGAACTTTATTGTATAAGCAAAGATTGTGTGTGCCTAATGTGGAGGGATTGAAAAACAAAATTTTAGATGAGGCTTATAATTCCATTCATATTATGCATCCTAGTAGTACTAAAATGTATAGGGATTTGAAGGAGCATTATTGGTGGAATTATATGAAGAAGGAAATGGCTAATTTTGTTGCTAGATAACTTATATGTATGTAGGTGCAAGTGGAACATCAGAAACCTGAAGGTTTTCTTCAACCATTTCCAATACCGGAATAGAAATGGGATCATGTAGCGATGGATTTTATAGTTGGGCTTCCTCGATCTCAGAAAGGGACATATTCGATTTGGGTAGTGGTGGATAGGTCGACTAAGACAACCCATTTATTAGCAATCAATACTATGTATATAGTTGATAGATATGCGAGATTGTATGTTAATGAGATTATTCGATTGCATGGAGCACCTGTATCTATTGTTTCAGATAGGGACCCTACTTTTACCTCCAGATTTTGGGATAGTTTGCAGTATGCTATGTGTACTAATGTACAGTTTAGTGCATCTTTTCATTAGACTAATGGGAAGTCTGAGAGGACAATACAGATTTTAGAAAATATGCTTAGAGCTTTTGTGCTTAATTTTAAAGGAAATTGAGATGAATATTTGCCTTTGGTAGAATTCGCATATAATAATAGTTTTCAGTATACTATAGGTATGGCTCCATATGAAGCATTGTAAGATAGATGGTGTCGTACACCGGTATATTGGGGTGAAGTTGGGAAAAGGAAGATAGACGGTGCAGATTTGATTGAAGTCATTAATGAAAAAATGGAGATTATTCAAGACAATGAGAATAACTCAAAGCAGACGAAAACATTATGAGGATAAACGAAGGAAAGATTTGGAATTCCAGAAAGGGGATAATGTGGTTCGTTGGATATTTCCATGGGAAAGAGTTTTGAGGCTTGTAGAGAAAGAGAAGTTAAGTCCACGCTACATTGGACCTTGTAAATTTCTTGAGAAATTGGGGATGATTGTCTAAAAGTTAGCATTACCACTAGAGTTAACTCGATTAGATGATGTTTTCCTTGTTTCTATATTGAGAGCGTATGTAGTAGACCTTTCACATGTATTAGTGGAATAGACTATTGATTTGAAGGAAGACTTGATCTATGTGGAAGAACCACTTGCTATCGTGGTTAAGGAGGAACAAGTGTTAAGATCCAAGATAATACTACCTATAAAAGTTATGTGGAGAAGGCATTCAAAGGAATAAGCTATATGAAAGAGAGAGGATAGTATGAAGCTGCGTTATTCATATTTGTTTGACTCTAACGACCAAGGTATGTCAATTTCGGGGAAAAAAATTTCTAACGGAGGGAGAGTTGTGACAATTAGTGCTTGGCATCCCGGATATAATTATGATTAATTATACTTAAATTATGCTTACCTTATGTGATATGGATAATGTGTTATTAATATTAATATATATATATATATATATATATATATATATATATATATATAATGTTAGTTTATTATGTTTAGTATAATCCTACCTTCAAAAATCATGAATTATCGAATTAGTCACAAATGTAAAATTTTGAAGTTCGGTAGGAATGTCCATGTTGGAGACTAGTTTTGACCATTATAATATAACAATTGACTTAAGATAAAAATTAGATAGTTGTAGATATATTAATTTGGTTTTTAACACGATAAAGGATGTGTTAAACAGAGGTCTGAGCATGAAGCTATACCGAAATTACAAAACAAGGACAAATATGTCCTTTCTTTAAGTGGTATTTATCGTATTAGCACACCATGTGTTATGTTTTGATTGGTGGAAAGGATAGTCTTCTTTGTCCAACTTAAACATTTTATAATTACCTCCTTATTTAAAAAAAATCATCCATGAGAGAATTTATCTTGAAGAGAGATAATCATGAAGCTTATGAAGAGAAGTGCGAGGAGAATTTGGAGAAAAATCCATAGAAAATTACATAAAAGTCCCTAAGGTAATTGTATCCATAAATCTTGATATAATTTTTTGTATTACTGATTGAAATGATATAAATTACCAATTTGTGTACTAAACTTTCATTCCTTGATGCATATGTATGGATAGATACAAGTTTGAAGAATGTTAAAGGTGTAAATCCTTTATATTGCATTACTTAGAACCCTTGTGTGTTCAAACTTTCATAAGTTTGTGTATACTTATTGCAATTGAGAAATTCTTGTTGGATATGAAACTAGACTCACATATTCATAGCATATCCAAAAATTGGAATTAAACTCCTTGTAGTTAGACCTTGCTGATGGTTGTAAGTTGATATATAATTATTGTCCTTAGGGTTTGTGCTTACAAAATTTGAGTTTGGTATGCAAATTGGTATAGCAAATGAACTCTGAAAATTATGAAACTTTAATTTTGTATTATTCAATGTTTATTGAAATGTGGTTAAAGTTCATAGAAAGTTATGATGCAGAAAAATTATGAAAATTCTTGGATGTTGACTGAACAATAGAGAAGCCTATAGGGAAGATTTGTTATGTAATAAAGAACTAGGTATATCTTTCTCTAGGAGATTTGAAATGATGTGATGTGTTTTGCATTAGAAACTTAATATGATAAAGTTTTAATTGAAATGGTTAATTGTGCTTTATGCTATGATTTGGAGATGTTAAATATCACACGAATGTAGGCAGAACTTTATTTACGATAAATGCTTTGAATGGGATCACCCAATGCTTATGAATTGGGTTACATTTAAGTTATTCTTTGGATTATTAATATTCTTATGATGATACTAATATTTTAATAATTATAGAAAGGGAAGGAGAATTGGTCGAACCAGTGACAGATAAAGGCACAGGTAAATCCCATTAAGTTGTCAAGGTAAGTGTACTTACGATTGTTTCATACATACATATGAAAATGATATGATAAATATGAATATAGCTCTAAGAGAGGATTTTTTTGAATACTTCGGTATTCAATATTTCTTAGATATTCAAATATCCCGGATTATTTGGGTCTTATGATCTCGGATTGTTTGGGTCTTATGATCCAGGATTGGAATTGGACAAAGATCTAATGATTTGTTTTGTCTTGTGACAATAATTTGTTGGAAATTGTGTTCCATGATTTTTTTATTGCCATAACGTGCTGGATTGATTGGATTTTATGTCCACATATTTGATATAGAACTTTTGTTTCATTGCAAAGAAGGAGTACCTCACTAAGCTTATAGCTTGATGTTTATATTTCAATATTTTTAGGTTTGTATACTGCCAGCTGGGATACTGTATGATCGGTGTTTTAAGAGCTATAACGTTAGGAAGAGCCAGGGTTTAGATATGGGGATTTCGCTATTGTCACACTAAGGATTTTACTATAATTATACATTGAATATATTAAGTTAGAGTGGTTTAACTTGGCAACTGTAATAGTTAATCATAGTATCATATGATTGCTTAATTATGACTCTGATCTTAATTACATCATGGTACAAAAGAACATGATTATGTTTATTATGTCCATTATGCATGAAAATATTGATAAATGAATTGTATTTCAAATGGGCGAAAGATTATGATTTAATTATTATAAAAATAAATGATTAGAATGGATTAGGGTTTTAGGTGTGACAGTTAAGGTTAAAGATAAGACTAAATATAGCGAGAACTGTTGTAAAAAGGGTCAGGATGAGGACTATTGCATTTTTTTGCTTCCCAATCATGCAAGCAAGGCTCAGAAACAAGGAGAATTAAATCCTAAGAAGATTTTGCAAAGAGAGGAAAAAGGTGATTGTAATACCCTGTATTTTTACTGATTTTAATTATAGGATTAATTGAAATAATTGGAAAATTAATTGGTAATTAATCTATATTTAAATATTAGTGAGATGAGAGTTCGTATTTGATTATGATATGATTATAGAATTATTAAAATTGTCACGTGTAGAAAATATGACAGTTTTGGAAAGTTGAGACGCGCGTATCAGTCGTGTCACTACCAACTTTAGTGGATTGTAAAATAATTTATTTTTATGTCCTCCTTATGGTCATTTTAAGTGCGCCAATGTGTTCAAAAGTATCGAGATAGTTAGAAAAGTCTACCAGGGGGTTTAGTTTGGGTCCCGGGGCAATTTTAGGCCAAACCCGCTACTCGGGAGGATATTTTAGTCATTCTACTATTTGGTTAATAGTGACCTACGAAATTTAGGTTAAATATGTTAGCGAACCATTATGTTTATTATGTTTATTGGCTGCTACAAACTTGAGAGGGATAAGTAGAGAGAAAGGTAGGGTTTCTAAAGGTTGCTAGGGCCAAACAACCACCTTGCACCACCACCATCGCCAGATATGTGACCGAAAAGAGAACATCACCACCATATCATCTTCATCAGAGGATCAGAACTTTTATTTCTAGGAAAGTGATTTAAATTGCAATAATTCAGTGTATATATTATCCATGATGGTTTAGAATTGGAGAAAAACCTTGAAAAATGAAGAATTAATGGATTTGGAGATTTAAAATCTTAATCTTGGTAGGTCTTGCATGTAGATTAACCTCTAAAAAACAGTAGACACGAAATCATGATCCATGTGTAGAGAATTACGAATTCATGTTGAGATTTATGATGATTCTTAAAGAAAATAGAAGAAATAGGGTTCTTGTGAAAAATATAGGATTTGATCCAAGAAATTGATAACCCATAATGATTTGATGATTCTAAGACGTTAGAAATTATGTGTTTATATTGGTATAAGGTTTGGTATATTTATTTGGAAGTTTGGGACATTTTAATAGAGTATTTAAGTGTTAAAACTGATGAAACCCGTAGGCTAAAATATGCAGAAACCGTATGCCATATCTGATGGATCGATCGATCGACTCAAGAATGTCGATTGATCAATTGGATCGATCGATCGACCCTTTCCTTCGATCGATCGACTCCTCCTGAATTTGTGTTATATTTTTCCTTTTAACGTTTAACCAAACATGACATTTAAGGACTATTGGCGTGGACTATTTGAATATATTGGGATTTAGGAAAGGTCAATAGGGATATATTTGAAGCCCGAAAAATATTAGTTTTGGTTTGGGATTAAATAATAAACTTACGAGTGTCCGACGAGAGTGTTACAGTTGGAAATTATGGAAAACTTGAATTTAATTCGGTTAATCAATAACTTGAGGTTAGAGACAGTATTAGGTGGACTTTAAATTACTGAATTAGCCTTATAGGCAAGTGGGAGACTTATTAACCTTTTGGGATAGGTTTAAGTACCCGAATTTATACGATGAGATTTGCCACGTTAAATGTTATTATGTAAAATAATCGGGATAAAGATATATTACGTATGAGACATGTGATATAGGACATCAGTATACCCATATTAAAATCATGATTACTTAGGTTGTGTGATTAACTAATATTGTATTATTATGTGTATGACATAACTACCATACTTGCTATCACGGGAGGTTGTAGGAAGAGGACAATCTTATCTAGTGTGCCTTCGGGGGAATGTAGATTTTCTACCTCAAGAATATAGGAATGTGAATACTTATTTGTGAGTTGATAAGTTAGTTGACCATGGGGGCGTAGGTATGTACGTGACCCATGGGTACGTGAACTATGTTCGCCTGCAATATGTGTGATTTGTATTGATACGATTCCTGAGTGATTCGAAATTTGTGATCCTCATGTACGTGATGTACCAAGCTTCGATAGCAGAGTGCGCGTGCACCACAGCTTAGCCTAGGGGAGACATATATGTTTATATATGTAATGAGTGTGATATAAATATATACTTGTGATTATTCACTGTTGCTTAGTATATGAGAATGGCTAAGATATTTAAATGACTTAAAGATGTGGGAACTTAAATAATACATGAGATCTTGGATTCAAATAACAAGTAATTGAAATGTAATTATGTTTTAATTGGGCAATACAAGTGGCTCAATGTTGTAATCCCTATAGACATAGTTAATACAAATAAGTTAGGTAGTTTCATAACTAGGGTGGGTTAAGGATATACGTTAGGAGTGCACAATAGTTGAGGAGTGAGAATCTCAAGTGAGAGCACGTGACTAACATATGTATAATATTTACTGTTTAATACAATTAAACACTTGTTGTTTTTAAAATGTTTTCACCTTGGGATCTGACCCGTTTCTTTCCAAATCTATTTTTGCAAAAACCTTTTAGGTGTCCAGCCACAGGGATGCCAAGCATAGGAGTTCCATTCTATTATCGTGCTATAGCTACTGTGGAAGTTACAGGATCTCGATTGTAGACACCTCTACATCTATATTTGCTTCCTTCAGAGTTATTCTCATCAGTTAGGGCATATTGCCCATTCTTATTCAGAGATAGCTGTTTTTTACTTTCATTTATTTCAGTGTTGTATTTTATTTATTCAGATTTTGTACTAGGATTATATTTTTACTTTGGTATTATTATTAGAGTGTTTACTCTAGACTCAGTTTATTTCATTACATTGGTTATTCATATGAGATTGTTTATGGGTGTGTTGAATGGTTGGTTATTCATTATTTTGTTGTAAGTTAATTTAATCAATAAAATTTTGGCATCTCACTTATTAAATATTAGGTAGCTAGTAACTAATCGAATGCTTTTCGATGGTGATGCTAAGACTGAACCAACTTGATATTCTATATTAATTTAAGAAAGGAGTAGCTACCCAGTATTAAATTGGATGGGGTGTCACAGATGGTATCAGATCCAGGTTTTAGAGTCTTTAGGATCTGTACGGCTTATTATGTTTTTCGCGTAGTGTTCTTTGACACAGAGCCCTATGTTTTAGGACTGTTGTATTCTTTAATTGTGCATTATACATCTTCAGCTATTTTATGATATTAACTGTAGACTTATAAATATTCTCTCTACTATTTTATAACTAGTAGAGATATAAACTTTATTATAGATTTGACATCAGGCACTCGGCTGATAACCCGTGCGCCTTACCATAGGGCTTCAGTAGAGATGAGGGAGTCACGGGATCAGATTGAATAGCTATTGGGATAGGGGTTCATTAGGAGGAGTACCTCACCTTGGGGTGCTCCCGTGCTATTTGTAAAGAAAAGGAATGGATCTTTGCAGTTGTGTGTTAATTATCGAGAGCAGAATAAAGTCACGATACAAAATAAGTATCAGTTGCCCCGAATCGATGACTTATTCGATCAGTTGTGAGGTGCTACCTTCTTCTTGAAGATAGACTTGAGGTTTGGATACCATTAGTTACGTATCAGGGAGCATGACATTTCTAAGACTGCATTCTTTACGAGATGTGGATCTTACGAGTTCATGATTATACCATTTGGGCTAACCAACGCACCAGACGTATTCATGGACTTGATGAACAGGGCTTTTAGAGAGTTCCTTGATTAGTTCATCATTTTTTTCATAGATAAAATTTTAATATATTCTCAGACTGAGGAGGAGCATGTCGACCATTTGCGACAGGTGTTGTAGACACTACGCCAGCATGAATTGTACGTCAAATATGAGAAGTGTGGGTTTTGGCTGAAGGAGGTCCATTTTTGGGGCCACATTGTATCTGACAAGGGTATATCTATAGATTCGGGGAAAGTGTCAGTGGTAAGGGAGTGGGGACAGCCCACGACAACTATAGAGATACGTAGTTTCTTGGGCCAAGCAGGATACTACAGGAGATTTATTCGGGGATTCTCGAAGATAGCAAGTCTATTGACACACCTTAATCGCAAAGGGGTTTCATTCATATGGGATTACACATGTCAGTTAACCTTTGATGAGTTGAAGGACAAGTTGACTTCAGCACCCGTTCTAGCACTTCCCAGGCCGGGAGTGGAGTATTTAGTCTACACTGATGCGTCCTTATAGGGACTCGTGGGTGTGCTTTAGTAAGAGGATCAAGCTATATATTATGCTTCCCAAAAGCTTATGCCTCATGGAAGAACAACCCCACCCACTACTTGGAGTAAGCGGTAGTCATTTTTGCACTTCGGATATGGAGACATTATCTCTTGGGGGAGAAATTTTACTCATTCACATATCACAAGTCACTACATTACCTCTTCACCCAAAAGGAGTTGAATATGCGCCAGCGCAGGTGGCTTGAATTTGTAAAGGATTATCAGTTTAATAGCCAATATCTCCAGGGAAGGCTAACGTGGTAGGAGACACGTTGATCCGTAGACCAGAAGTGAGGTGGCCGAGGCGTGAAAAGATAAATGGAAGGAGTTTGGACACCAAGATGTAGTGGCCCGATCATTCATGTCTATTATGACAGTTAGGCCTCAGATTATTACAAAGGTGATATAGGCTTAGGCAACGGATTCATTCTACCAAGATCGAATAGTGCAGCTTCTATCACAAGGGGACTAGTCTTACACTGTTGGTTCGGATGGAGGTTTGCGCTTCAATGGGAGACTGGTTGTTATTGAAGGTGAGGAGTTGAGACACGAGGTGATGACAGATTTGCACGGTTCACATTTTATGGTACATCCCGATGGGGATAAGATGTACCAAGATATGAGGTGATAATACTGGTGGAGTGGAATGAAGAAATATATTGTCGAGTTTATTTCGAAGTGCGCCACTTATTAGCTGGTAAAAGTGGACCACAAGAGACCTCCAGGGCTCCTACATCGATTAGAGATCCCTATGTGGAAATGGGAGAACATTTCCATAGATTTCATCACAGGGTTACCCACATCTCAGCGAGGTCACGATTCGATATGGGTGATTATGAATCATTTGACCAAGGTAGCTCATTTTTTCCAGTTCAGACTGATTAGACTATGGGGAAGTACACTCATATCTTCATTGCAGAGATAGTGAGACTTTATGGGGTGCCTCTTGATATAGTGTTCGACCGGGACAAGATTTTTGTATCTAGATTTTGGGAGAGCTTCTAGGAGGCCATGGGTACGGAGTTACGATTGAGTTCGACCTATCACCCGTAGACTGATGGGAAGACTGAGCGGACGAATCGGATGTTAGAGGATATGTTGCAGATGTGTATCCTAGATTTTGGCGAAGGATGGGAGCAGTATCTTCCACTAGTGGAGTTTTCCTATAATAAATCCTACCAGTTTATGATTGACATGGCTCCATTCGAGGCGTTATACAGTACACCTTATCTTTCTCCAGCATGGTGGTCAGAAGTGGGGAACAACAAGCTACTTGGGCCATAGGTAATACAGGATACTTCGGCCATGATAGAGATGATTCATAGTCATATTCGGGTTGCTCAGGATCGACAAAAGAGCTATGCCGATGCCAAGAGGTTCTTCTGGGAGTTCAATGTGGGAGACCAGGTGTTGTATAGAGTATCTCCTATGAAGGGGGTAATGCATTTTGGTAAGAAAGGGAAGTTGGCACCAAGATATGTAGGGCCATTCCCTATCATCGAGAGGATTAGTCTAGTTGCTTATAGACTTGGGTTATCGGAGCACTTACGTGGGATTCATAACGTGTTCCATATTTCTTTACCGAGGAAACATCTTCAGGATGAGTTGGCCCATTCTCACATTACTTTGGAGGAGATTGATCTGCAGCCTGATAGTTCCTATGAGGAGGGGCTGATTGCTATCCTCGACCGTAGCGAGAGGAATTTGAGATCTAAGGTAGTACCGCTAGTACGTGTTCAGTGGCGACATCCTAATGCTGAGGAGTCTACCTGGGAAAGTGAGGATGAGACGTGAGACAAATATCCCGAGTTATTTTTACCAGGTATACCTTTATTTTCCAATTTCGGGACGAAATTCCGTTATTAGGGGAAGTATGTAATACCCCGCATTTTTACTGATTTCAATTATAGGATTAATTGAACTAATTGGGAAATTAATGGGTAATTAATCTGAATTTAAATACTAGCGAGACGAGAGTTAGTATTTGATTATGATATGACTATGGAATTATTAAAATTGTCACGTGTAGAAAATATGACAGTTTTGGAAATTAAGTTGAGACGCGCGTGTCAGTCGTGTCAGGACCAACTTTAGTGGATTATAAAATAATTTATTTTTATGTCTTCCTTATGGTCGTTTTGAGTGTACCAATGTGTTCGGGAGTATCGAGATAGTCAGAAAAGTCTACCCGGGGGTTTAGTTCGGGTCCCAGGGCAATTTTAAGCCAAACCGGCTACCCCGAAGGGTATTTTAGTCATTCTACTATTTGGTGAATAGTGACCGACGAAATTTGGGTGAAATATATTAGACAACCCTTAGGTTTATTAGGTTTATTAGCTGCTATAAACTTGAGAGGGGTAAGTAGAGAGAAAGGAAGGGTTTCCAAACGTTGCTAGGGTCAAACAACCACATTGCACCACCACCATCGTTGAATTTGTGACCGAAAAGAGAACATCACCATAATATCATCTTCCTCAGAGGATCATAACTTCTATTTCTAGGCAAGTGATTTAACTTGAAATAATTCGTGTATATATTATGCATGATAGTTTAGAATTGGAGAAAACCCTTGAAAAATGAAGAATTAATGGATTTGGAGATTTAAAATCTTAATCTTGGTAGTTTTTGCATGTAGATTAACCTCTGAAAAAAATAGTAGACATGGAATCATGATCCATGTGTAGAGAATTACGAATTCATGTTGAGATTTATGATGATTCTCGAAGAAAATAGAAGAAATAGTTTTTTTTTTTATGAAAAATACATGATATGATCCAAAACATTGATAACCCATAATGATTTGATGATTCTAAGACGTTAGAAATTATGTGTTTATATTGGTATAACATTTGGTATATTTATTTGGGATTTTGGGACATTTAAGTAGAGGATTTGAGGGTTAAAATTGATGCCGTAGGCTAAAATATGCCGAAATCGTATGCCATATCTGATGGATCGATCGATCGACTCAAGAATGTCGATTGATCGATTGGATCGATCAATCGACCCTTTCCTTCGATCGATCGACTCCTCTTAAATTTGTGTTATATTTTTCCTTTTAAGGTTTGACCAAACACGACTTTTAAGAATTATTTGCATGGATTATTTGAATATATTGGAACTTAGGGAAGGTCAGTAGGGATATATTTGAAGCCCAAAAAATATTAATTTTGGTTTGGGATTAAATAATAAACGTACGAGTGTCCGACGAGATTGTTACGGTTTGAAATTATGGAAAACTTGAATATTATTCGGTTAATCAATAAATTAAGGTTAGAGACAGTTGTAGGGGGGCTTTAAATTACTGAATTAACCTTAAAGACAAGTGGGAGACTTTGTAACCTTTTGGGATAGGTTTAAGTACCCGAATTTATACGATGAGAGTTGTCACGTTACATGTTATTACGTATGAGACTTGATATATAGGGCATGAGTATACCCATATTAAAATTATGATTACTTAGGTTTTGTGATTACCTAACATATGGATTATTATGTGTATGACATAACTACCATACTTGCTATCACGGGAGGTTGTAGGAAGAGGACAATCTTATCTAGTGTGCCTTCGAGGGAATGTAGATTTTCTACCTCAAGAATATAGGAATGTGAAGACTTATTTGTGAGTTTATAAGTTAGCTGACCATGGGGGCGTAGGTATGTACGTGACCCATGGGTACGTGAACTATGTTCGCCTCCAATATGTGTGATTTGTATTGATACGATTTTTGAGTGATTCGGAATTCGTGATCCTCATGTACGTGATGTACCAGGATTCGATAGCAGAGTATGCGTACACCACAGCTTAGCCTAGTGTGCCATATATGTATATATATGTACTGAGTGTGATTTAAATATATACTTGTGATTATTCACTGTTTCTTAGTAGATGAGAATGGCTAAGATATTTAAATGACTTAAAGATGTGGGAACTTAAATAATACATGAGATATTGGATTCAAATAACAAGTAATTGAAATGAAATTATGTCTTAATTGGGTAATGCGAGTGGCTCAATGTAGTAATCCCTCTAGACAGAGTCAATACAGACTAGTTAGGTAGTTTCATAATTAGGGTGGGTTAAGGATATACGTTAGGCGTGCACAATAGTTGAGGGGTGAGAATCTCAAGTGAGAGCTCGTGACTAACATGTATACAATATTTATTGTTTAATGCAATTAAACACTTGTTGTTTTTAAAATGTTTTCACCTTAGGATCTGAACCGGTTGTTTCCAAATCTATTTTTGTAAAAACTTTTTAGGTGCCCAGCCACAGGGACGCCAAATATAAGAGTTCCATTATGTTGACGTATTGTAGCTCCTATGGAAGTTATAGGATCTCGGTAGTAGATGCCTCCACATATATCTTTGATTCCTTCGGTGGTATTCTTATCAGTTTAGGAATGTTGCCCATTTTTATTCATAGATAGAAGTTTTATACTTTCATTTATTTCAGTGTTGGATTTTATTTATTCAGATTTTGCACTTGGATTATACTTTTTCTTTGGGATTATTATTGGAGTGCTTACTCTAGACTCAAGTTATTTCATTACGTTGGTTATTCATATGAGATTGTTTATGGGTGTGTTGAATGGTTAGTTATTCATTATTTGGTTCTAAGTTAATTTAATTTATAAAATTTTGGCAAGTCACGTATTAAATATTAGGTGGCTAGTAACTAATTAAATACTTTTCTACGGTGATGCTAAGATTGAACCAACTTGATATTATGTAATAATTTAATAAAGGAGTAGATACCCAGTTGTTGATGTAAAAAATTAGATCACTCTAATAATTCAATCACAGATAAATAAATGAGACAAAAGATTTTTAAAGTGGTTCAGCCTTATAAGAATGGCCTACGTCCACTGTTGTGTTATTGCTGAATGTTTAGGAATTCTCGATTACAAGTTCTCTCAAGAAATTCCTCTCTCGATTCCAAGGGGTTTGGATTCGGTCCCCTTACAATGAGGATTGTACAATGTATTTATAGCCTTGAGGCAGTAATGTAAAAGGGTAATACATTAAATGGGATACATATGAAAGGGTAATACATTTAATGCCCCTTAAGAGTGTGCGTCCAAATGATAAGCATTTAATGAACCAGTTGAACTGTTGGTTATCCAGCTATTAATGCTTTGTTCGAGATGCAGCTCGGACCGCCTAAGCTTCTCGGTACTCAAGAGTTCCTCGGAGAGGCATTGTTCCTCGAAGCGTGTGTGTTCCTCGGGGAAACAGTATTCCTCGGAGAACTAGTCTTCCTCGTTGTAGTCTTGTTCCTCGGAGAAGTATTGTTCCTCGGAGAGTGTGATTTCCTCGAAAATGCTTGTTGTTGCCATGTAGATTACCATGTGTCTTCATATGATTGGGCCATGTCAGCAGATTAAATTTGGTATCAATAGAAGCCCCCAATGTTTCATAGTTCGAAATTTGAGGAGTATGGAACATTCTTTCTCGGAATACGGTAGCTTTAAATAGTCTTTCTGATTTTTAGGAGCGTTTCCCTTGTATTTATTTTCTCCTTCCAAATTTGTAGAATCATGCTTTTTTGAACTTTTCTGCTCGCTTCGGTTCCCGCATCACTTTTCGTCTTTTTAACCGCTGTTGCCCGCTTTGATTCTTGCGCCACTTTTCATCTTTTTAGCCGATGTTGATCGCTTTGATTCTTGCGCCACTTTTCATCTTTTTAGCCGCTGTTGCTCGCTTTGATTCTTGCGCCACTTTTCATCTTTTTAGCCGCCGGTAACGTAATCATCATTTGTTTTGTAATCATTACTTCACCATTTCCCAAGGCAAGGTATTTAAACTTCATAGACACTCCTATCGTCTTCTACCTTTTCAAATTTTTATCTTCAAGTTTTTCATTGTCTTCTACTCTCTTGTGCGTTCGTATCTTCCATCGTTCATTGTCAACAGCTTCAGTCTTTTTTCTGTAAGATCCTCTTCCTTCTTCTTCTTCTTCATTTCCTTTAATCATCATGGTTTACCCTGTTGAATCTCTTGACAAATTTTGATCTGATTTTTCCATTCCCTCTTGGGTTGTCTTGGAAGATCTTTCTGAGCCTTCTAATTATTTCAATTTGGCTGAGGGACATTGGTTCCCCAGTCTCTTTTTTACTGAGTGTGGATTTTCTTTTCCACTAAATCCTTTGTGTCTGGAATTCTGTCAGTACTTTGATGTTGTTCCTCCACGAATAGCCCCCAACACATGGAGAATAGTTAATGGGGTGCATAGATTAAATCAAGTGCATGGAACTCGTATAGGAATTCCATAAATCATGTACTGCTATAGATGGGCAGTTAATGATAATATTAATTATTTAAAAACTAGGTTTTTAAATAGAGCCCTAGTAGTCAATCTCCCTGATGCCAATAGGGATTATTTTGAACATGGGGTTGTCGTAAAAAATTGGCAACACCCTCCATGAACCAGAGATGAGGTTTACCAGGGTCCCAGATGCCCTCCTTATGGCAATGGGATAGGTTATTTTTATTTTATTTTATTTATTTTGAAATCATGTTTGTTTTGTGTTTGATAAAATGTGTCACTGATAACAATGTTTGTTTATTTGCAGTTGATAGCAAGAGAAGGTGCCCAAAAGAAACATATGTCAATATAAGGCATTTGGGACTTATCTGGAGTCTGCATCAAAGGGTTGTCGACGAGCACATCAGTTCGGCTTCGTATCTGCTCCAGTACAAGAGCTACACAACCTCCTTCACTGCTCGTCCAGTGATCAGTGAAGCAGAGCCAGTACCATCCTCTGCAAGTTCTTCACCTGAATCTCATATTCCTTTGAGCGAAAGGATGAAGAAAAGAAGACCTCCTACCCTGTTTGAGAAATCTGCCTCCGGTTCTGGTGAGGCAAAGAGGAGTAGGATTGATGTCCCAAGGGAGGGGACAAAGAAGACAGATGCAGCTCCTCCAACTGCTCTTGCTAAAGTTGCCGAGAAGCCCGCAGTGGCTCCGAGCATCTCTACTGCTCCTGGAGAGGTGATTGTGATATCACCGACCAAGGATTCATCCTTGGTTGAATCCGTAAATGTTACCCCGAGGAGGCTGAAGAAAAGCTCCTCGGTACATTTGGCTGACACCATTACTCAGCCCCCAGCTGCTGGGACTAGAGTTCCCACTTTTGTTCCCCCGAGCTCTGCCATGAGCTCGGTAAAGTCCTTGACCATTCCCGAGGTCCAAGGTACTGAAGATAACCTTACTCAGGACATGGTTACTTCTTTATCTGCTCGTCACCTTGCTTTAGTAAGTCTCTTTACTTTAAACTTTTCATATTTCCTTTGTTGCTTCAATTTCTAACTTGCTTTCTTTTTCTGTTCACAGTTGACGAGCTTCTTCAACATAATCCTGAAGAAGGATGAAGCGATTAAGGCTTATTGCTCCTCGTCCAGTGTGGAGGGAGCTCTGGAAGAAGCTACCAAGTCTCTGGCAGATTCTCGCCAGAAATATACTGATGATAAGGCTACCTGGGAGAAGAAGCTTGCCTCCTCCGAGCAAGAAAAAGCTCGAGCTATTGATGCCTCCAGGGAGTTGGAGAATAAAAAGAATGCCTTGGAGAAGGCAAATAAAGAGCTTGAAGAGAAGCTCAGAGCAGCTGGAGAGCTAGAAAATAAACTCAAAACTGCCGAGGAGGAGTTGGCTAGACTTCAGGAAGTAGGTCGGCAGAAGGAGGAGGTAGAAAATAAATTGAAGACTGCTGAGAACCTGTTGTCCGAGAAGCTCTCCTCGGAGAAACTGAAGAGGAAAGCCGCGGTGAAGAAGTCCTTCAGCTCTGGCTGGGACAAAGGGTGGAATAAGGGGTTGGCTGCCATGGTATCTCAAGTGGACTATGGCAGTCTAAAGTACTTTAGGGATGGATGGGTCGCTGCCTTTCAGGAGATGAAGGTCGACGAGTCTTTCGAGCTATTCCAACAACATATCCCTGGTCCCCCTCCAACTCCAGAAGACTTAGAAGAGGACGAAGCTACCTATGAAGAATCTTCGATGGTGATGGGAGACCATGCCCTAGCCATTCAGCCTGCTGATGAGGAAAATCAGCAAGTCGTTTCTTCATCCGAGCAACTGCCTACTTTACCCGAGCAACTATCTCTTCCCTCCGAGCAACCTACCTCTTCATCCCAGCCTCCCGAGAAGGTTTTGGAGGATAAGGAAAAGGTTTAGTGTTGTTCGGTTTTCACTTTATTTTGTTTTTCTTTATCAAATGTAACTCAGAAGATGTAACCATGAACTATGATCTAATAAAACTTGAGTTCTTTTTTCCATACTGTTGTCTCTTTTCTATCCATATTCTGCTTGTAACTCTTATTGATTATTGCCTCTTCTTTTTCTGCTATTTTCTGGCCAGGATGGACCTGCTATCTGCTCATGATTCAAAATTGCTGCGACAATGTAATAAGTACTTTAAGGCTGGCCACACAGACCTGAGTGCTGCACAAGTTGTCGACATCCTTGGCCAGGATGCTTCAGAACAAGCAGTGGAAGCATATCAGTACCTGAAGTGTCTGCTTGATCGAGCGGTGGCCAATAATGTGGCTTACTACAAAATGATTGAGGATCTCCAAGGCACCCTTGAAGACCTTCAGCTTCAATACAAAGAATCCACTGCCTTGTTGCATGAGAGTTACGAGAAGAAGTATAAGCTGATCGTTGCTAACAAGGGCTACGAGAAGATTTTTGCCGATTATGATGTAAGGGAGAGAACTTTGAAGGGTGAGGTCGAGGAATGCAGACAGATTGCCAAGCTGCTGGAGCAAGAGAACAACAACTTGCAAAAAGAGCTATCATAATTGAAATCTGCAGCTTCTTCTTCAACAGCCCTAATCCCAGTGACTGACGAGGGATTTTCATTCTTAGAGGTTGAGAATGCCAAGCTAAGGGACGAATTGGAGACTTTGAGGAGTTTTGGCACCTCTACACCTTCTTGTGGTCGAGCAAGAGCTCCTCGAGGACGAGCAAGAGCAGCTCGGGTTCTTGTCGAGGAACAGAGGACAGCGTCTGCCTTAGAGAACCAGGCCTTCCAACTAATGGCGAAGAATCAGGCTTTGTCTGATATGTCAAAGAAAATTAGGGACTTGGAAAAACATCTCTCTGCGCAGAAGTCAGTCTTGGAGAATAAGGAGCTTTTCATCAAGAATCTCCACGAGCAGCTAGAAAGGCTAACATATCAATTCCACAAACAGCCCAGGGAGTTCTGGATGGCTGGATACAATGAAGCATTATTTCACTTGGACGACCGTATCCAGAATGCCAACAATGAGGTCTACAAGCAAGGCTGGCTGAATGCCTTAGGTGTGCAGAAGCTCGAACAAGGCCATTATCTGTGGGACTACTATGATCCCGGGTTGCTCGACTTGCCTGTGCCTCCATTCAATTTGGACATGGAATGGATTCCTGCTCGGGCCATTCCTCGGAGCTTAATTTCAAAGTACCTCGGTGACTACAATTTACATTCTCAAATTGAGGTATCTCGTCCCGAGCATCTTTTAGATCGACCTTCTGTGATGAACGTCAGGATGCTGAAGGATTTGAACTTTATCAATTCTCCTCAGTTTTTAAATGATCCGCCTGCTGGCGAGGAACCTGTATCAAAAGCTGAGGGGAAAAGACCAGTAGAATAGGAATTTTTTGATGTAACAGTTAGTATACATATCTAGGGGTGTGCAAAAAAACCGACCGAACCGAAAACCGAATCGAACCGGCCCGAACCGAACCGAAACCGGCGGTTTTTTTTAGCCCGGTTCGGTTTGCGGTTTAAGGATTTAAAAAACCGACAATATCGGTTCGGTTGTCGGTTTAGACAAAGAAAAAACCGATTCGAACCGAACCGAACCGAACCGACATCAATATTATATATTAAAAAACCCTTAAATATCTTTTATTTTTATATCCAAACACCATTAACCAACCTTCAAAACCGACCAAAACCGAAAACCGCCCTACAAAAAACCGACCAAAACTGAAAATCGGTTAAAACCGAACCGAAACCGAACCGAACCGAAACCGATGTGAACCGAAACCGGCGGTTTTTTTCATCGTCGGTTCGGTTTCGGTCTGATTTTTTCCAAAACCGAACCGATCAGTTCGGTCTAAATTGCGGTCCAAAACCGAACCGAACCGACCCGTGCACACCCCTATACATATCAATGTAATTTATTTCGAATTTAATGAAAAACTTTCATTTCTGTTTGCAAATCTTAATTGCTATTGTCTTGTAAATATCAACACTTTACATTTATGCATTTCTGTTAAAAATAACAATATTGTGATGTTCGTCGACCAATTCAGTAATAATTAAAAAGTTCCAAGTTTCAATAATATTGCTCGATCACTTAATAATAAAGTCACGAGTATCAACCAATCAAGGTTGTTAAATTATGCTTGTCGACCAACTACGGTTAGTGAGAGTTTATCCCCGATTAACCATACTTGGTAAATTTTTGTCTTTTTCATAAAATGTGTCCGACCAACCAAGGTCGATAAATTCTCCTCGTCGACCAACTACAGTTAGTGGGTTTTTATCCCCGACCAACCATACTTGGTACAGTTTGGAATATTTCGTTTTCTAGCCAAACAGGTTGGCATTTTTAGGAATGTTTCTCCTCGTCGACCAACTACAGTTAGTGGGTTTTTACCCCCGACCAACCATACTTGGTACAGTTTGGAATATTTCGTTTCCTAGCCAAACAGGTTGGCATTTTTAGGAATATTTCTCCTCGTCGACCAACTACAGTTAGTGGGTTTTTATCCCCGACCAACCATACTTGGTACAGTTTGGAATATTTCGTTTCCTAGCCAAGCAGGTTGGCATTTTTAGGAATATTTCTCCTCATCGACCAACTACAGTTAGTGGGTTTTTATCCCCGACCAACCATACTTGGTACAGTTTGGAATATTTCGTTGAGTAGTCTGCCGAGCTTTGCCGAGTAGTGCGTAGCACTAGTATTCCCCGAAAAATTTTCAATAAACAGAGAGACTTGCAGAATATTTTCATTTTATTCATACTGATGGAACTGTGTTACATATACATCACTGATAATACTTGCGCAGGTGTTCTGCATTCCAGGAATTTTTAAACTCCTCGCCTTCTAAAGTTGCTATTCGATAAGTTCCTGGTCGAACAACTTCTGTAACTCGGTATGGTCCATGCCAGTTTGCCTCCAGTTTGTTATGCTTTTGAATTACTTTCTTTAGCACATAGTCTCCTTCTTTCAGATCGCACTTCTTCACCCTTTTGTTGTAGAACAAAGTTGTTCGTTGCTGGTAAGCAGCATTTCTAATGGTTGATTCTTCTCTAACTTCCTCGAGCATGTTTAAATCCAGTCTTCTCATTAAGTCGCTGATAGGGGAATTGAAATTCAAAACCTTGTGTGTTGGGAGGCCCAACTCGGCAGGTATGACAGTTTCACTTCCAAATCCCAGCATGTATGGTGATTCTCCAGTTGCTACTCGGCGAGTAGTTCGGTAAGCCCAGAGTACTGATTGTAACTCGTTGATCCAGTTTGCTTTCGCATCATCCAATCTTTTCTTCAAACCGTTCAGCAGCGTTCTGTTTGTCACTTTAGTTTGTCCATTGCTTTGAGGATGGCCTGGTGCTGAGTGGACCTTCAAAATATTGGATTGATGACAATAGGCAGCGATCTCCTCATTATCAAATTGTGTTCCATGGTCTGTGATGAAAGCATGAGGAAGACCATATCGGCAAATGATATTCTTCCAAATAAATTGGTACACCTTCTCGTACGTCATGTCAATGAGTGGCTCAGCTTCTACCCACTTAGTAAAATAATCCACTGCGACGACGAGATACTTGAACCTTCCTCGGGTCATTGGCAGTGGTCCAACCAAATCAATTCCCCACATGGCAAATGTCCAAGGGGAAGTTATGGGTGTCAACAATGCTTGTGGAGTTCTTCGGATGGAGGAAAAGCGCTGGCACTTGTCACACTTCTTGACATATGCTATACAATCAGCCCTCATCGTCCGCCAGTAATATCCCTACGTCATCACCCTTTTTAAAAGCGTCCGACCTGCTACATGTGCTCCACAGGACCCTTCATAGATTTCTCCAATCAATTATTTCACCTCGGTGGGATGTACACATCTCTGCAAACCTGCCATAATTCCTCGTCTATATAAAACACCATTAATTAATACATACCGAGCATCTTTAAACTTCAATTTCTTGGCTGCAAGCTTGTCAATTGGCAATTCTCCCTCCTCGATATACACCCTGATGGGATCCATCCAAGATGGCCCTAAATCAAGGGTAATAAAGTTCATCATCAGATCTTCATCTATGCTCTGACCAACCAACACTTCAATTGGGATTGTTCGTCGTAACTCGATGCGAGTAGCTGATGCTAGTCGAGCTAGGGCGTCTGCTCTCGCATTCTCCATTCTTGGTATTCTGACCAGCTGAATAGCGGCAAATTCTGACACCAGCTCCTTTGCCTTTGCATGATATTTGATCATTAATTCTCCTCTAACTGAATATACTCCCAACATTTGATTTACTATCAATTGAGAATCACTGAAAACAATAACTTGCTGCGCCTCCATAATTTTTGTCAAACTAAGTCCCGCAATCATCACCTCATACTCAGCCTCATTGTTGGAAGATTTGAATTGGAAATGCAAGGCGTACTCCATGTCGACCTCGTCCGGAGTGCTCAAAACTATCCCCGCGTCACATCCTGCAGTGCAAGATGAGCCATCTACATATAGCCTCCATATAGGTAACTCGTCTTCAAATTTTTGATCAGTCAGAGTTCCTCGGTGAAATATTTGCTGCTTCCTTTCATCCTCCCCGGATTTTTCTCGCACCTCGTCGATCATCTTTTCTTGCCCTTTTACCAACCGGAGTTGGTCTGAGCTCGAATTTAATGATCCTGTAACATCCACTTGCCCTTTTACCAATCGGAGTTGGTCTGAGCCAGTGTTTGTCGATCCTATAACATCCACAGGTTGATCAGCGAGCAACTCTTGTTCCTCTTCCGGAGTCCTCCCAACTATCTCTGCATCACATCCTGTAACATCCACACGCCCTTTTACCAATCGGATGTGGTCTGGGCTTATGTTTGTTAATCCTGTAACATCCACAGGTTGATCAGCGAGCAACTTGTGCTCCTCGGGGGTATCAGGATAGGTGAACTCCGCTATAAAATCTGCTACAGCCTGCCCTTTTAATGATGATCTGGGTTCATAAATTATATCATATTCACCGAGTTCTATTGCCCAGTACATCAATCTCCCTGATTTTTCTGGTTTATGAAGGGCTTGTCTCAATGGCATATCGGTATATACGATTATGGTATGAGCCTGGAAGTATGGCCTCATTCTCCTACTCGCCTCAATCAACGCCAGTGCCAATTTTTCCAGCCTTGGATATCTGATCTCTGCTCCTCGAAAGGCCTTACTTGTGTAATAAATTGGCTTTTGCACTCCATTCTCCATTCTGATCAACGCCGAGCTAACTGCATTTTCGGACACTGCAAGGTACAAATACAATTTTTCTCCCATCACCGGCCTGGATAACAGTGGTGGTGCTCCCAAGTATTTCTTCAAGCCTTGAAAAGCCTTATCACATTCATCATTCCACTCAAAAGTCTTTCTGAGTGTCTTGAAGAATGGGAGACATCTATCAGTTGCACGTGATACAAATCTGTTAAGTGCCGCTACTCGTCCAGTGAGACTCTGTACTTCCTTCTTCGTTGTTGGAGATTGCAGCCCTAATAGAGCTTTGATCTTTTCAGGATTTGCTTCAATGCCTCGTTGATTGACAATGTACCCAAGGAACATGCCTTCTCGTACTCCAAATATTCACTTCGTTGGGTTCAGCTTCATTTGATATTTATCTAGTTGATCAAAAGTCTGACTTAAGTCAATTAGATGATCAGCAGCTTTCTTGCTTTTCATCAGCATATCGTCAACATAGACTTCCATATTGTCACTGATTTGTTCAGCAAAGACCTTGTTCATCAGGCTTTGATACGTCGCACCTGCATTTTTCAAACCAAAAGTCATAACATTATAACAATAAGTTCCCCTAGGGGTAATGAAAGAAGTACTCTCCCTGTCTTCAGGTTTTATTTTGATCTGATTGTAACCAGAATAAGCATCCATGAAGCTCAGCAACTCGTGTCCCGAGGTAGCATCCACCAGTTGATCAATTCGGGGCAATGGAAAGTGATCTTTTGGGCATGGTTTGTTGAGGTCGGTGAAGTCTACACACATCCTCCACTTGTTGTTCTTCTTCTTTACCATTACCACATTGGCTAACCAATCTGGATATTTAACATCTTCAATGAAACAAGATTTCTGGAGCTTCTCGACTTCCTCCTGTATAGCTTGATTCTTCTCGGGACTGAATACTCTTCTTCTCTGCTTCACAGGCTTGATCTCCTTATTCACATTGAGCTCGTGACATAAGAAGTTTGGGTCTATCCCAGGCATATCTTCATGACTCCACACAAAAGTTTGTCTTCTGCTTCTAAGGAAAATTATCAATTCTTGTTTTAATGAGGCTTCCAACGATGTACCTATTTGAGTAGTTCGCTCAGGGTGCTCGTCGTCCAGAATGATGTTTTCAGTGGCTTTCATCACTTGACCCTTCACGAGTTGCGACTCATCTCGAGGATCCAATGTTTCAATTTCTGCACCTTCATCCACTTGATAGGTAGTAGTCTTTTTCTTTGATTCTTCCAGTTCCTCTTGCTCAGCGGATGAATAATAGCATTCCCGAGCTACTTTCTGATCACCTTTCACGACTCCTACTCCAAAGTTTGTTGGAAATTTTAGGCACTGATGCACTGTAGATGGTACGGCCTCGAACTTCTTCAATCCTACTCTTCCCATGATGATATTGTGCGAAGATTGGACATTCTTATCCATCACGAAGAAACGTATTCTTTATGTCCGACAAGCAAGCCACGTACCAATGAATATATCCAACTTGATCGTCCCAAGTGGAAGTACTTTCTCGTCAGCAAAACCGATGAGGGGTCTGTGGTAAGGCTCCAGTTGAGATAGCTTTAGATTTAAACTATCGAAACACGAGTTGAACATGATGTCTGCCGAGCTACCATTATCGACCAGCACTCTTGAAATCATTACCTCCTTCATTCTCATCTTTATCACCAATGGGTCATCGTGAGGATATAACACACCTGCAAGGTCATTTTTTGAAAAACCAATGACCAATTTCTCCTTGTTCACCTTTATCGGGCGATCCTCTTCAGCTAGATTTATTCGCTGAATGTACGAGCAAGCTTGAGCCTCACCGAGGTAAGCTTTTCTTTCTGCAGTAAGGTCTCCTCCTCCTGCATCTCCTCCTGTAATAACATTACAATCAAATGACCCAAAACGTATTGAAAATACATCTCGTTCTGGCTGTCTTGGTTTCTTGGGAAGATCGGGGTCATCATCTGGATCAACTTCATGGTTTCTCTTCTTGTTCTCCTCTGCTCGACGAGGAGATCTAGACCTCTCTCTAGTTCGGTCGTTGTTTCTTCTTTCGCCTCCCCGATCAACATATTTTGCTAGATTTCCTCGTCGGATGAGTGTTTCAATCTCGTTCTGAAGAGCTATGCAATTTTTGGTCATATGGCCATGATCTTTATGTAACTCACAATATTTTTCCCTATTCCTCGTGTCAGGGTCTGCCTTCATTTTCTTTGGCCAATTTAACTCCTCGCTGTTCTTGATTTCTTCTAGAACGTGGTTGATGTCCTTCCTCAAAGGAGTATAATTATCGAATTTCTTCATTACGTCCCATACCGACCTATTTTTGGATTGTTTGTCACCGCCATTGTTCATATGTTCTTTCTTCTTAGCTTTATCACCTTCCACCTTGGTTTCTTTGGCGTCCATGTTCTTCTTCGCTGCCATAGCCTCCTCGACATTTATAATCTTGGACGCTTTTCCCATCAGGTCCGACATGGTTCGAGGTGGATCTTTGGCTAAAGTGTAGTACAACTTGTTCGGCAGTAGGCCACTCATCAAGGCAGTAATCGCTGTCTTCTCCTCATAATCAATGACTTCGGGTTTCTCGTTATTAAAACGAGTTATATAATCTCTGATACTTTCACCAGCCTTTTGTCTAACACTTAACAAATGTGCTACTCGTTTAACTGGCTTTGCTCCAAAGCAGAAATTCCCAATGAATAACTCGGCTAGTTGAAGAAAAGTTGAAATCTTACCCCGAGGAAGATTATTATACCATATCTGAGCAGATCCGGTAAGAGTTCCCGAGAATGCCCTGCATCTCATCTCGTCTGGGACAACATAGATGTCGGCAGCAGCTTGATATTGTTCTATATGAAGGATAGGGTCAGTCTTCCCATCATACTTGGGAGTCACAACAGGTGCTTTGAACTTTGATGGTGTTGGAAAATCAACAATGTCCTGAACAAAAGGTGTTCCTCGAACAAAGGTTCGTTGTAGAGGGTTCTTGGCCTTAGCCATTTCCCCTAATCTATCCTCCAGCCTCTGAATAGATCCTTTCCATGCATCATTTCCTTCCTCGGGCCTATTGGTTCGAGCAACTGATCGCGTTGAAGTGGCTTCCTGGGATTTATCTTGACGAGCAGCTGGTCGGTCATAGGATCTATCTTGACGAGCAACTGGTCGCGACTGGGTAGATCCTTCCCTTAAATCTGATGGTCATCGAAAGCTCCTCGATGCTGCATTAAGAGGACTTTTGTTCATTCTAGGGCCTAATCGGTCGAAAGGAGAAACTCTACTTAATCTTTCCAATGCGCTGGTCCTTTCTGGGGAAAGAGTGACACGTTGGTCAGTATCTGTGGCTCGTACGGACGAAGTTCGACCAGGTTGATAAGAGAAATCTTCAGACTCCTCATTGTGATATAAATTGGTATGCCTAGTACGCGAAGAAGGTGAACGGGTATTTCTTTGAATGCTTCGTGGTCCGGAATGGGCTGATGCACCGCCATGGAGGGTTTGGATGAGTTGTCGCATCGTTTCTTGCATGACCATCTGGACCTGAGCCAGATTTGCCATTATTCCAATCAGATCTGGAATAATTGGCGGAGCAGATGGATTTGGAGGGATTTTGGCATTTCGATTGCTGGATTCCGGCATATCAGCCATTTGTGATGGATTGTTTTTTATGAAAAACGATATTACCAGTCGTTTCCCACAAACGGCGCCAATCTGTTGATGTAAAAAATTAGATCACTCTAATAATTCAATCACAGATAAATAAATGGGACAAAAGATTTTTAAAGTGGTTCAGCCTTATAAGAATGGCCTACGTCCACTGTTGTGTTATTGCTGAATGTTTAGGAATTCTCGATTACAAGTTCTCTCAAGAAATTCCTCTCTCGATTCCAAGGGGTTTGGATTCGGTCCCCTTACAATGAGGATTGTATAATGTATTTATAGTCTTGAGGCTGTAATGTGAAAGGGTAATACATTAAATGGGATACATATGAAAGGGTAATACATTTAATGCCCCTTAAGAGTGTGCGTCCAAATAATAAGCATTTAATGAACCAGTTGAACTGTTGGTTATCCAGCTATTAATTCTTTGTTCGAGATGCAGCTCGGACCGCATGAGTTGCTCGGACCGCCTAAGATTCTCGGTACTCAAGAGTTCCTCGAAGAGGCATTGTTCCTCGGAGCGTGTGTGTTCCTCGGGGAAACAGTGTTCCTCGGAGAACTAGTCTTCCTCGTTGTAGTCTTGTTCCTCGGAGAAGTATTGTTCCTCGGAGCGTGTGATTTCCTCGAAAATGCTTGTTGTTGCCATGTAGATTGCCATGTGTCTTCATATGATTGGGCCATATCAGCAGATTAAATTTGGTATCAACACCAGTATTTAACTAGACGGGGTGTCACAGTGATAAAGAAAACCCCCACTTAGTTAGGCACAAAGAGCATCCAAATCTTATTCAAGAAGCCCCTACTGATGACCTGGAAGAAGACACTATAGAGGAAGACCAAATCCTTTATAAAAAGGAGGAATAATTTCATAATAATCCAATTACTATGGAAACAAGGGAATGGAAAGTTAAAGGGTTAAAAATTTGAGAGAATATCAATAAGATTCACAATCAAGAAATTGATTGCAATGATGCCATTGTGCTAGATCACTGTTCATCATCTTCTAGAGGCACAAATATTATTGATTATGACAAAAACCAAGCTGCAAAGCCCTATATCTAACTAATGTGGAGGATGAGGAAGATTATCACACCCTAGTTATTGAGGAACTACAAATTTTTGCCACTCATAATAAAGAGAAGATAATCTCAAGAAAGAATCAGAAATTAATGGGGAAGAAGAATCCAATTCACATAGATTGCTCAGTTAAGGAGAAGAAAAAAAATGCAAGACCCGATGTTCAAAAGATTTACTAGATCTTCATCCAAAGGTATCTAAAACTCTAATCCATCTATGTCTCAATGATAAATTTGATAGTATGGAACATAAGAGTGGCAGCTAAGAGATCTTCTTCCAGAAGGCTTAAACTCCTTAATTAGATTAACAAAATTCCTTTTCTTGCTCTTCCTGAACCTAAGGTATATATCGGGAAATTGGATTTCTATAGAAAGAAATGTGTATTTGAAGGTTACTATTGTAATTTGAATGGGAAAATGAGGATATTTTGCAGATTTAATGTTTCAATTCAATGCCTCTTTGATCACCATTAACATCTCACTTTAAAAATAAGTCATCCAACAGTCAAGACTCATTTGGTGCTAACAATAGTCTATGCCAAGTGCAACAAAGAAGAAAGAAAATACATGTAGGATCAATTGTCATATGTATAAGGTCTTTGTCAAGATCTGCCTCATATTATTCTTAGGGATTTCAATGTTGTTGTGGCTCAAAATGAAAAATTGGGGGTAATAATATAGATTAATGATTAGTTGAAGATTTTATCTAGGCTATTGAAGACAGTGGCCTAATTGGTTTGGTCTACAATGGCCCTAAATTCACCTCGTGCAACAACATGAAGGAGAAGGAGTTTAACATGGACAAGTTGGATAAAAGCTTAGCTAGTCAAACTTTCATCTCTAATTTTCCTTTTTTAAAAGTCAACCATCTAAATAGAACATCTTCAGAACACCCTCCTTTACTCCTCACAATTAAAACCTCTAATGATTTTCAACAAATGTGGTGTAATCATCCTCAATTTATAGACTTTGTTAAGAATTCTTGGGAAGAAGATTTACATGACATAGCCTTAAGAAAGTTTATAAAGAAGCTTTAAAGATTAAAGGGGATCCTAAAACATTGGAATAAGGAGACTTTTAAGTCTGTGTTTCAATCAGTTAAAAACCTTGAAGATGATATTCTTCAATTGGAGCTAAAATATGAGTTAAATAGCAATGAAGACAATAAAATGGCTTTAAACATGAGAGCAGACTTGATTCAAGATCAAAAAATGAAGAAGATTTTTGGAGACAAAAGGCTTCCAACAAATGGCTCAAGTATGGAGATGCTAACACAAAGTATTTTCATAACTATGTGAAGGCAAAGAATCAGATGATGATGGTGTTCTACTAGAAGATCCAGAAGATATTAAGACACATATTTTGGAGTTTTACCAAGATCAACTTTCAACAGATCCATTTATTCCAATGGAAGATGTTAGTGATACAATTACTTATCTTTTTACGAATGAAATCAATGATTCTCTTGAGGCATTCAACAATAAATAAAAAGTCATTTTTTCCATTAAAGACCTTAATAAAGAATTTTCTCCAAGGCTTGATGGCTTTGGAGGATACTTCTACATGTACTGCTGGTCAGTTATTAAAGATGATTTTATTTGTGCAATTTTTTTTTAAGGTTCGATCTTCCCCAAAGTTGGACTAGTACATTTATTGCACTAGTTCTTAAAGTGAAGTTTCCAAAGAAATGTGGGGAATTAAGACCTATAATCTTATGCAATTTCTCATTTAAGATAATAACAAAGATCTTATCCTCTAGACTTTCCATAGTGATTCCAACTCTCATTTATCCTAACCAAGGTGGATTTATAAAAGGCATGGCTATCCAAGAGAATATTCTTTTAGCAAAAGAGATGGTAAATAACTTGGGGTGAAAATGTCATGGTGGAAATGTCATTTTCAAATTTGATATGGAAAAGGCATATGATAGGGTCCACTGGGGGTTCTTGATGAAGGTTCTTAGAGCATTTGGATTTGGTGAGAGGTGGATAGATCTTATTTGGTGGAGTATATCCAATAATTGGTTCTCTGTGTTAATCAATGGCAAATCGTGTGGATTTTCCAAGTCATCTAGAGGTTGGAGGCAAGGGGACCCTATATCCCCTAGCCTCTTTATCCCTGATGCTGATTATTTGAGTAGAGGTCTCAACAACTTGATGCATCTGTAAAGATTACTCCTTATTACCATCCTAGTGGAACCTCCTTAATTTCATACATGGCGCATGAAAATGACCTCATTATTTTTAGTATAGGCGACAAAAGAAGAATCACAAATTTGAAGAATTTCTTTCAATTGTATTACTGTTTATCTGGCCAGAAGAGTAATTGTTGTAAAAGTTGCTTCATAGTGGCTTCGAAATGTATACTTGCTCTTATATCTAAAGTGGGAGACCTGTCAGGTCTTCACCATAAGGACCTGCCTCTAAAATATCTATGGTTCCCTCTTTTTAAGGGTAGAATCAAGATCAAGTTCTATGATTTTCTTATCCTTGCCTTGATATCTAGAATTTCAGGACGGCAATAAACAACTTTCTCTTTTGGAGGTAAGATTATTCTTTTAAATGATATCATCACTTATATTCCATCATATTTATTGGCTTTTGTTACCCTTCCCAAGGCAGTCATCCTTAAAATTCATAGAATTTTCAATAAGTTCTTTTGAGGTGGTAATGAAAAAGAAGTTTGGAAGCATTAATAAGAGAAATGCGATCTCATTTGTAGAGATTTTAAAGAAGGAGTCCTGGGTCTTGTTGATATTTTTAGCCTTTTCTAAAGCATCTATTATGAAACGTTTCTGGAAAATTACCACTAAGGACTCTCTTTATGCTTCTTATTGGTCCAAAAGGTATAAGAACAACAATATGCAATCAATTGGTTCTTCTCAAACACGAAATTTTTTATGAAAGTGAAAGACCAATGCCTAGCTAATATGGCTATTGAATAAGATTAATGTTATTAGACTCCTAATTCTATTAGTGCTTGTACTCTATCCTCTACTTATGAAATTTCTCAAAATTATTTACCTTCTTCATCAGTCCATAGCATAATTTGGGATCCTTATATTCCTAAAAAATGCTCAATTAACCTTTGGAAAATTTCTCATAATTGTTTGCCTCTTGGTGTTAACATTCAATCTCTTGGCATTAAACTTTATTCTAGATGTAAGGCTTGCAAAAAAGAAATTGAATCCCTTGATCACTTGTTCCTTCACTATCTAAAAATCACCGCTGTTTGGAATTTCTTCTCCAATTTTATGGGAATTGATATGTCATTTCTTAACTTATCTTCCATGCTTCATAGTTAGTTGATTAAAAGTGGCCCTCGGAGCTATGCTAAGTTCCTAGGAAAATGCATTCCTAACACTATTTGTTGGGAAATATGGAAAAGTATAAACCAATCATCCTTTGAAAACTCAAAATTTAATGATCAAGTAGTGATAAACCAATCCATCAACTTACTTTCCAACATTTGCAAAGGTATTAACTTTAAATCTAGATGCTTAAGCTTTGATAATGGTATCTTAAATACTTTCAATTACTATAAAAATTAACTTCACATTGCCCAATCTAATCAAATGGATCCCTCCTTCTTCTTATTAGTTCAAGTTAAATATTTATGGTGCTTCTAAAGGTATTCCAGGCCAAAGTGGTACAGGGGGAATATTGAGAAATAGACAGGGTGATCTAATATTTTCTTTTGCAAGCTATCAAGGTGATGCAACAAACTCTTATGTGGAAATTAACATTTTATGGTTAGGCCTTAAATTATGTTTGGATTTTGGTATCAAAGATGTGAAGATTGATTCAGGCTTTACATATGTGGTCAACCTGATAGAAAAGAACTCGAAACCTCCTTGTAATCTAATAACGTGTGTATAAGAAATCAAAATCAGTCTTAGCAATCTCACCTTCTCTCTCAATCATTACTGCAGGGAATCAAACATGGTGGTTGATGTTCTTTTAAATATTGGTTCTCATTCTCTCTCTTCAATAATTTCTTAGATCTTCCATCCAAGGCTATAAGGGCTATTAAGCTGGAAAAGGTACGGTGTTTCTACTTGAGATCTTTGAAATGTTCATAGTTTTCATCTATTGAAATGGAGCTATCATAAAGTCCCATATTTATTGTCTTTCTCTTCTTTTGCTTATAAGCTTTCTTTTCCACTTGGGAGAGTCTATTTACCCCTTATTAATAAAATGACTGGGGATCTTTTCCCTATTTCATAAAAAAATTAGAAGAAGTACACATAATTATAATTTATAGAGTCATGTAAGAACTATTCTTCCAACTCTCCTACGTTATCTCCAAACATTTGCACTTATCTCCCAAATACTTAATCGATTATGTTATCTCCAACTACGGGTCACGTGCTAGCCTCATGGCTCTAATTCGGTTGTACTCCCTTCAATTATTTTCTTTTAAATCACATAATATCTCGCATTTTATGTAAATAATATTCTTCTGCCTATGCATTTTGCTTGTCATTTAATAACATATGTGCTATTTTACTTACAAATTCATAAGTAAATCATTGTCTAACTGAACTTTAAGTTCTCCTCCAGTAATTAGGTTATCCATTACATAGCAAACGACAACTCTGAAATCCATAATACAAAATAAATAAAATGAATAATGCCATTATTCATTGAAATCGCATTGTTATAATATTTGAATAAATATAATTATTTTTTATAGTTGGTCATCACCTAATTGGTGGTTGTTGCGGGATTGGTGTTGCATTTTCAATTGGGTAATAGTATTTTTACGTTTCAATAGATAATGGAAGAAAAATCCCTTTAGCTCTTTTTTTAGCGATTGCTTGCCTATTACTTGCTCTCGAGCAATTGTTGATTGAACGAATCTAAAAACTAAGAAAATATATCGTTTAACTAGAATAAACATATGATTAAAGTGAATTTATAAATTATGATATCAAATCTTTATCATATGTTGAATTATGCATACCACTTCAATTGTGTTAATAAGGTAGATGTCTTTGGATTTCACTTTTGGACGGAGGGAGTTAAATGGTTACCATGATCCCTCACACATACCACAACAACATAGTATCCAATGATGTGTCGTCCTTTTCTTATAATCTTCCTTATGGTGAATTGACAATAGGATATAACAAAAATATACGTATTTTGCCATCAAAAAATTTGTTCACCATATCTACACCACCTTGTGGATTCATTTGGTTATAATCCTAGGAATAATTACAAAATTTATTATTATATTCCAATTTGATACTAACATATAATATAAACACACTTTATAAAAGTTAAAACGAAAATTATTACCCGAAATAGTGAATTCATTATGTAATATTTTTCTATAAAATAGTTATATGATGGTGTTTCTATATTCATTTCCCCAAATTCTTTCGGACTCTATGGATAATATATCCGCAAGAGCATCAATTACATGCATTAACATCAGCACATACATCCATAAGATCAATTACAATAATGAAAAAACACTTCACAGTGCAAAATCTCAATGATATTTTGCACTCTAAAATAATCATTTAAAAAATCATTGCTATAACGTATAGTTATTTCCCACTACGAAATGATATTGTTATTTCATAGTGCGAAATAGTTATTTAGCAGCACGATTTTGCAGTGCGAAATAACAATGCGATTTCTCAATGTTATTATAGAGTACCAAATCATATGATATTTCATTAAAGCAGTTGACACCTTATCCTTGTTTATCAAGTGAAATATGTCATCAATACAAATTGGAAATATACCATAGGTCTACATTATTATCTGCCATATGATCACAATATAATTCGTAATTGAATATAAAAATTTAATGTAATGAAGATTAATTTTTTTACTAATACTTATTCTAACTTTTTTTCACTCAATGACATAGCTTTTACAAGAAGCTACTTGTCAGCATCTGTCAAACCATTATAAATGTTGTTGGAAGCTGGATACAACATTTCATGTTTTAAAATTTAAGAATTATCACCCTCATCTTGTTCCTTCTCATTATTGTTTTGTTCTATTGTTTTGTTCTTTTGGAGACTTTTTCATATGCATGTGTTTCCCCCTTTTGTGTTTTCCTTCTGCAACAGATTCATCTTTAACTGGCTTAACAACATTTCTAGGGTTCTCCTCCACACCAACAACACTTGTGTTCACATTTTTATTCTTAACATTTCTTATTTCTGGTGTTTCATGATATGCAATTAGGATTTCTTCCTCTCCTGACTTATTAATAACTTCTTTTTTGAAAATAATTCCTTTTTCTAAGAGCTTCCAATCTCTCTTTCTCTTTATTGATATTTTCAAGATCAAAATTCTACGAATCTATCTCAACTTTATTGACTTCTAGATATTTCTTATACTTGCCAAAGATGACATTAGCATTAGTCATATTGTTTGTACTTATTCTGCTCAATAATTCAACGATTTCACTCTTTCCTTATAACATAACTCCAAATTATTTTAACTGCAAATCCCTCTATTTTCTGCTTCTTCTAATATTTGTTCTTCTCTTGAAATTTTTCTTCATTTGTATTCTTCTTTCCTACTAATTCTCTTATTCAATCGCCATACAAAATAATTGTCGATTGCATATCATGCTCAAACTTTTTAAGTCTTCCTTATACAAATCTATGCTTTCCTTCAATTTATTTACCTAGAATTCTTCCTCTTCTGCATTTTTATGTTCATTATCAAGAAAATTTTCTTTTAACCTTCCTATTATCTCATTTTTCTAGGCCATCTCAGATGATTGTTTGAACTTTTACTCCTCAAATTCCATATGTATCTTAAAATATCATTTGTAGATTCCACATTTTTTTTAATTTTGTTTATATCTTCTTTGCGCTGCAATCTAAGTCAATCATTTTTTTTAAGCGATTTCACTCACTTATGACATTTTCAACCTCTATTTTAACAGCATTTTCCAACAGTTTATATTTTATTTCGAGGTATTCAAAAGTTTCCCTTTTATTGTTTCTACATCATCTTCCTTAATCCAATTTTAACCGGGTATACAAAAATGGATCTTCAAAGGCCATTTTTCGATTTCACATTGACAATTCCATTATACCTTATTGCTTCTATTATGTATCCCTCACTAGAAACTTATGTTGTACTCTTATTAATAATATCACGTAATCTTCCAAGTGATTATTTGTCAACTCAAAATCATGGCATGGCCTTTATTTATAATTCATTTTAGACCCCCCGCATGAAATTTGTCATTATCATTTACTCTTTCGTCAGCATTGTTATATCCAGCCCCAATACTGAAATTGTACTCTTACACTACCAATACTGAAATTTAGAAACCATATTATTATAAATAAAATTGCAAAAAAAAATAGCATTACAAACTTAACACAGTCAGATTCATTACATACCATCAATGAAAGAAGGAAACATTTCACCCTTTTAAAGTGTTGATGCTCAGTTGTAACTGATTCCATCATAAAATCTTTCATTTCCTTTGCCGAGTTATAGGTTTTTATTTTTTTAAGGTTGGATACGAATGAAATAAATCCCTACCCAACAGTTATTCCTGACGTTGCAAATAATTCATTTGATAATAGGTAAGTTGTCAACAACCTCGCAACATCCCCAATGTCATCTTGTATTGTTGAATTGATTCATTCATAAATCTTCTTCTTGAAGATCTTATGGGTGACCCCTTACTCATTCGGAAAGCACTTTTTGGTGAAATCATTGTCCTTTTTGTATCTCTTTAATTGGCTTGTATTATTCAGAGATTTTTTGGGATTATATTGAGATATTATTATTGAGATGCTATTGTATCTCTTTAATGACTATGGGTATTCTATTATGGGTTTGTATTGAGGATCGCCGTATCGTTTTCACATTACTTATGTTATTGTTTTGTTTGATCTCTCCATGATGAGAATGGTATTAGATTTGGTTTAAATATTTCGTAAGTTATGCATGCAATTTTTATCGAAAAGGGACTTATATTAAACATGTTTTAAGACGGGAGTTTTAATGTTAGACGTGTCATGACAAGAGGGTCGTTGATCATCTCTAGAAAAAATTCTAAAATAAGAGTTAAAGTCAAAATAACTTTTCGATTGAACAATTGAATTATTTTTTGGAGATTTTGACATTTCTCCCTGTTAGATATTTTTATGTATGTTGAACACATAAAAAAAATTAAAATAAGATCTCCCCGTACTATGACCTTTTTTTAAAAAAAAATTGAGGTTTTGTTGTAACAAAATGTATTAGTATACACTAAAAGTGGAGGATTTTATTGCCAAAATATATGACAACCAAACAGAGTAAAAATATTATTGTATTGTTACTAAATTTCCTTTTTTGCATTCCTTTGGGGTTGAGAGATTTTAAATTGTTGGACAGATTTCTTCTTTGATAATTATTGTTTCAATATCTTTAGTTAGTACAACAAGCCCTCAGATTAATTTATGTACTAAAATAAACCTTGGACATTTTGTTGGTTAGATGACTTTAAAGCGGTACTTTGAAGGGAGATTATCAATAGAAAGTCAAGAGAAAATGGGACGTCCTTTTCCGGTAGATTGTTCACGTGATGGAGATATTCTTAGGGGGGAAAAAAACTTCGCTAAAAAAGATAAATTTTTTAAAATATCTTTAAATTTTTTAAAATAAATTTGCACCAATACAAAGACTATTGTTTTTGACAATGTAAATGTTAAATATCAGTCCAAAAAAAATTGCACCATGCAAATGAGAAACATTAAAAACGTTGTCATTTTTTTATATATTCTCACATCAGTTTTTCAATTGAGAATTGCTCTCACACATATAATATAAATCTAAAACTAAAAGAATGCTTCGTGTGAGATTAAAAATATACTCAAAATAAAGAAATTATTTTTTGAGAAAATAGCGTAAACTAACGTCATTTTAACCTATTTTTCTCCTAATTTGAGTGCAAACAATGTGTTCCTTTGGAATGTATTACTATTATTTTAAATTCACACGGAACATTGTTTCCTTTTGATATATATGTATATATATACACACTAGTGTGCGTGCCCGTGCTGATGGCACGACGATAACCCCCCTAGTTTTAAAAATAAGTAATGAGATGTAATACCCCGTGATTTTGAGGAATAAGAATTAATTATTTTAGGAGAAATAAAATTTATTTAAATTTGGCAAATGAGGTCAAAATTTGAGGATGTTATAAAGTATTTCGGATGATAATTCTGAGTGCGTGGTTGATCCCGAATGGGTCGAGATAGTCAATATGACAGTACTTGGGTTTTATTTTGGTTCCAGAATATTTTAAGTTAGTTTGACTCTAATTGGAGCAAACGAGTCATTTAAAGTGTGTAGTATCATTGAAAGTTGGGGTTTAAGATCTAAAGGCTTAGAAGGCTTACGAAATAAGCCAATCTCATTTGTGAGAGAGAGAGAACCCTATAGAGAGAGATAAGAGGAAAGGAAGAGAGAAAAAGAATAAAAGCTTGGGGATTCCGGCCATTACGCGATCTCGAGGAAGATTCAACCTCTTTAATCTTGAGGCAAGTGATTAATCTTGCTAAATAATACATGTGTGTAATTTATTTCATGATTTGTGGGTATAAAATATGAATTTTGTGATTTTATGTCAAAACCTAGATTTTTGGACTAAATCTTGAATTTGATGTTTATATATGGGATTGACGACATATAAATTGATGGGGTGAGTTTTGAGGTTAGGAACATGTTTGGGTTGAAGATTTGATATTAGAAAATGGTATATGGGGTTTTTCAAAAATTTGGTTTCATCCAAAAAGGAAAAGTGGCCAAGTTATCTGATACGGCCGGTCGACCGTGCCTCAAGGGAAAAGCCTACTGCCTCCTTCGCAAGGTGAAATTTAGAACCGTGGTCGACCAGAGGTCAGGGGCCGGTTGACCAGTCCTCTGTTTTTAACACAAGAATGTGACCTTCTTTTACCTCCTTTATCTTTAGGGTTTAAAACTTAGTGACCTTCTTAATGAACATATTATAGAGGGTTAGGTTATAATATCTAGAGATTTATACCTTAAGATAGTAAGGTGGTATTCGGGCCTATTTTAGGAATGGCTTACGAGGGTATGGTGCCTCTTTTACTTAAGGAAACAATATGAGGACTAAAAGATAGTTGGATTATATAAATTTTATTATTGTGGACGGTCATGAAGGGGTTATGCCATATAGAGATAGATCCTTTTTACACATGTGCTTTTGAAGTTAAGCGGTATCACAGTATATGTTTTAGTATATCACCGACTAGAATAGTTTGTGTTTATACCTATAGCCGGATTGACCTTTGTACGTCGATGTGCGATTAATGAGAAGTATTCCAATGCGTGATAGGAGCATAAAATGATTTGGGATTTAGCTGGTGGATTACCGACTAATTATTATACGTGTACTTATAGTCGGGATAATTATTATATATCGATGTGCACTCGGATATAGATAGTGCGTAAATAAGGATTGTACATTCATACGGTTATGAGATAGTATCCGTAATGTTGATTAAATTGGGAGACTATTCATATCATTGGTGATATGGATGAATATGCTCAAATGAGGGATTGTATTGTATAATGAATTAGGAAAGTGTGCGTTATAACGTCGGTTAGTATAATGAGAAGTATATACACATATAGCCGAGCTTATTACTTTCATACATACGGACGGGAGATAGTATGCACACACACACACACAAACACTAACACATATATATATTATATGTGTGTGTGTGTGTGTGTGTGTGTGTGTGAATATATGGCGTGACTGTATACACCTTTTGTGATGGTTTGTGTATATAATGTGATTCAATATTATCTAGTGTGAATGATATATATACTTATTGTGTGGGCATACCCATCACATGCTATCATGGGAGGTTGCGCGATGTGGGGGAGGCCTCTGGCTTGAGGAGCAGGGTGCGTATAGTCCCCAGGTCATAGTCGTCCATTATTTATTGTGTGATTTTATTTTGGGTGAGAAGTCTTGGGTATGATTCGTTCTCACTTTCAGGTTCGGAACTATGACCTCTTCCCATACGTTGTGTTTTGATTTTATTACCAGGGCGGTGTGATAATTGTCCGGTAGATGGTAACTCAGGATAAAGGGAGTAATTCCGGGAAGATGATAGCATTGTGTAGTATATTTGTATCCTATAACCGTATATGTTATGAGTATTTTAAAGTGCGCATTACGTGTGTTATGTGTACATGGTTATAGGATTGAATGATTGTGTTATATAACTAGAGTAATGATATATATCCTATAGGTGAATGTGATATGGGTATTTTATAATACACGTTAGGTGCATTATGTGTATGTGATTGCTAGGGTTGAACGATCGTGCTTAGTAACTAGATCTTACTTATGTACTTAGAGATAGTTGCTCATCATAAGTAGCTGAGGTTATAAGATATGTGTTGAGGGCATAATGGATCCTGACGATCAACATTGTCAAGAAGTAGTGTATTGGGGGGGAGGTTCTTGTTTGGATTTCTCTTTGCGAGACGTCCCACGCATGAAACGTAGCGCAATGTTGGGGGTGGGTAAAAGCTTAGTCCTTAGTACTCGGGTATGTTAAATGGTGGAAGACTGTTTTATAAGAATAGGCAGTTATAGTGCGCCTATTCTGTTATTAATGACATGTTTAAGTTAATGATTAGAATCGGATGGACTCTAGTCAGATACAAGTGTATACGTATACGTTAATATATAAGTTTGGGTGTAAACTTTGGGTATGATAGAATAAGAAGATTTTGGGTTGTAATTGAGATAGTGACTTACGCGAGTGTGAATTATGTGTAGATTAAGATTTAATTGTTCTCAGAATGTGTCGGGTAATTAAATTAAGGAACAATTGCATACCTTTAGGTGCGCACTTTAGTCGAGGGGTGAGTTTGAGTTTCAAGAGAGTGTGACTCCACTTAAATTATGAAATTTTATTATGCATTTTAATACACTTGCTATAAATGTTTTCACACCTCGGGCTCTGACCCGCGTATATCTCTCTCTTGCTATATATATATATATACAGAAAGTCTCGTGTTAGGATTCCTTATGGTGTAGACCCCAGTACATACCATTTTTTTAAATAGTAAAAAAATGAATTTTTTTATGAAACTTCATGGATATGATCTCCATGGTTAGAAGATCATCTCCAATTTTTTTCATCGAAAAATTCAATAAAAAAACCATTGAGATGAGGTGATATGTAAAAAATGGTATAAATATGCATTTTCAACCATTGAAATGTTGGGTTTGCGCCAGCCGCTTTATTGATTGATTTTTTTTATGAAACTTCAGGGATATGATATTCTCACTATCGAGATCATATCCATGAAGTTTCATAAAAAAATTCAATCAAAAAGTGGGTGAGATGATCGCCAACATTTCAACGGTCGAAAATACATATTTATATCTTTTTTTACATATCACTTCATCTCAATGGTTTTTTTATTGAATTTTTTTATGAAAACAATTGGAGATGATCTTCCCACCATGGAGATCATATCCATGAAGTTTCATAAAAAAATTCATTGTTTTTGCTATTTTAAAAAAATGGTATGTACCGGAGTCTGCACCTTAAGAAGTCCTTACAAGAGAGGGTATCTCTCTCTCTCTCTCTCTCTCTCTCTCTCTCTATATATATATATATATATATATGTATATATATATATATATATATATATATATGTATGTATTATGTACTACAGGTGTCCCACCGCAAGGATACCGATGATGCTTTTCTATCTAGTGATATAGGAGCCGTAGCAGATGCAGACTGTTGCGGGATTTTGTGATAGCTGCTTCCTACTGTTTGAAAATCTAGATAGGATTCAATTTGTGCATCGGGTTTATACCCAAGGAGTTTATGTAGCATTTTATATGTCTTACATATAGATTGTTGTATTGTTTGTGATCCGACAGTATATTCTGGTATACTTTCTTTATTACTTATGTTGTATTAAATGAGTGTTTCTTTTTATCGTCATACGTGCGCACATTTCCTCATGTTCGGTAGTTGCTGTATGGTTGTTGTTACGTACATTGTATGTTTTAAAATTTTTGGAACCCGCTTACTATAGTACTGGGTCGTTAGCTATGTTTAGTTAGTGTCGCTAGTTGGTGCTGAGAATGATCCACGTGAGACTTGTGATTTATCTTAGTATAGGGCTGGCCACCCGTTATTATTTTAAGCGGGGTGTCACATGAGATTATTCTATCAAGTTAATATTCAATGTAATAACAATATGTCGTATATTTCTCACTATGTATTTTTTACATTGTTATTGATAAGCACCCAAAACTGTACAATTTATACCCCGAATAGATGTACTTTAGTTGCTAATTCTCGACAATATGGGTCTTATGCGCGCTTAATAGTTCATTATGCAGGGGTAATTGCAGTTGCGGTGTCAAAAGATATATTTCGGAGCAATTTGCAGTTAAAATGGAGCTAATTCCCTCTCCCGCACCCTAACCCGAGCCTAAACCTAGCCCAAACTTACCCCAAGCGTGTGTGTTTTGTTTGTGTCATTTTATTATTTTTTAGATTTTTAGTTTGAGTCATTTTTCTTTTTAGGATTTATTTTAGATTTATTTAGAATTTCTAGGATTTATTTTCTATTTTTATATTTCTTTTTATTTAGTATAATTTTATTTTGATTTTTTAGTTTATTAGATTTAATTTTAGTTTTTATTTTATTTTATCTTATGTTATTAGAATTAGTTTTAGTAGTTTATTTTTAGTTTATTAGATTTTATATTTTTCAGGACTTTAATTTTTATTGGATTTTTCATTTTTTATTTATTATTTTAGTTTTTAATAGCTTAGGATTTTATTTTTAGTTTTAATTTTTTAATTTTTTAGTTTTAATTTTATTAATTTTAATTGAATCTTTTTATTATTTTAAGGGTTCAAATTAAACACACACACACACCAACAACTTAAACACACCCTACCTACATACACTCACCCACACCCATTTTACCCTATAACTCACCCACACCCAATCCTAACCTTACCCATCATCATCTTCAACCCCCATCTTCTCTCTCTCCAAACTCCATAACTAAACCACCATAACCCAACACCAACACCCTTTCTATCACCTTCCTCTGTCACCAGAACCCCCTTCTTATACCGCCAGCAGACAGTCCGCCCAACCTCCTGTCCTCAGTCACCACCACCGTCCACGTTACCGGCGACGAAACTCCGGCCCGGTATGACCTCCGGCGCCATTTTTCACCATACCGGCCACATGCCCTGCCGGCGACGAGCTTCCATCGTCGACCAACCATTCTCGGCGGCACCCACAGACCACCATACCACCTGCAACCCGCCTCTCCGGCGACGAAACCCCCTCTGACGCCGGCGTCAAACCCAGTTGCACCCCCCTCTCTCCCTCTCTTCGCGACCCCGCCGTCGCCGACCAAACCCGCCAGCCTTACCCGGCGCCGGCAGCCCCTGAAACCCCACGACCTTGCGCCCCCGACCTCAATCCCACGTCCGGCGATGTCCCCCACTCCGGCCAGCTCAATACTTTTGAACCCCATGCACCACAACCCATCAACCCATTTCAGCTACCCATATCACCTCAAACCCATTTCCAACTTTGAACCTCCCAAAAACCACACACGATTTTCACCTGCAAAATAACATTACCAAACAAGCCAAACCAAAAGACCAAGTCACCTAATAATTACCTCACCACATGTTTTAAACCCTCTTTTACCCCTTATACCCATTTTACCCCCCAACTAACCCTTATCCCCTTTTCCCCAAAATTACCCCTCACCATATCAGATTTTTATTCTCATTCACATGACACACCCAAATCACATGCACACTTATACCAATTACCCAAATACCCTCATGCTCCACGTGCCTACTATATATTGAAGATGAAGACCCCATTTAGAAAGGGAGAGCTTTTAGATAGGAAAATGCTAGAGAGAGAATTATAGAGAAAATTATCATTTGTAAATAGTTTTATTTTATTCTTTTTAGATATTTGTGAGAAATTAATTGTTGAATGATTCAAATGAGTGTTTGTATGTAATTGAATATTGTGGAAAACTCATTTTGAATGGATGTTGCTCAATTTCAATGGAGGATTAGAGTCCAATTTTGCAAATCAAGGAGACTTGTTTGAATATTTGTCCTCTTACCCTTCTATTTTATTTGTTTATGCATTTGATTATTAATTTGTCAAATTTTATACCATATTACGCTAAAACCCCTTTCAAGGGGTGGGGTAAAACCCTTATTTGATGTTATTTTATTTTTATTAGTTTAATTACTTGAAAAGTCCCTTTGAATGTTAATTTTGATCCCTCACCCTTAAATTTACGCCTCGAGAGAGGGTAAATGATTTTCGAGAGAAAATCGAAATTCTAGTTATAATACCCATTTTAGATTCGAACTAGAGATAGGGGTTTCTTAAGTGGGGTATTATAACTTGAATTTCAACTCTAAATTTATTTTATAAGATTTACATAAATTCTAATTGATCGATCCTAGGGGGTGATTAATTAAAAGGACTGTAGATCTATTTTTCTAGAGTTGTGGGGTGTTAAACATAATTTTTTAAAATATTACTATTAAAATTACACTTGCAACGAGAGTTGGTTTGTAATTTTGATATTAATTTGGGAGAATTCAATTAATTAAATTAATTAATTAGAATAGCTAAAATTTGTGGTGTAATCCCACTCCTTGATTGTTCTCACAATTATTTACCTCACTTTATCTCTTATTTTAGTGTTAGACTTTATTTTCCATATTAGTCACTTTCTAGTTAGTTGTTTTTATCTCACATTTAATTTAGTTTAGTTTAAATCATCACCTCACCCATTTGTTTTAATATTTGAAAAAGCAAAAAAAAAAAAACAGCAAAAGTAAAAAGCCCAAAAAGAAAATAAAAAGTGAATTACAATTTTGTTCCCTTTGCTCACCCCTTGGAAGTGGATTGATAACCTTACTTACCTCTACACTTGAGATTATTATATTTGTAGGTATTTGAGGATTTTGACTAACTTGGCTTTCAACAACGACATACAAAAGTCACTTTATCAGTTCTGTAATCAGAGATATAGACACAAATGTTCATATATTAATTTCATTAAGTACTTTTCAAATCCCAACATTAAAAAGAAAAAAAAAAGAATATTGATTGTGGCAACAAAGGGAACACTTGATGGCTTAATGCAACATTGATGGTACAACTTTTATTTATTTATGTATGTTCGATAACATCACATCATAGGCATCTAAATTTTTAAAACACAATAAATTATCATAGTAGTAATAGTAATAATAATAATAATAATAATAATAATAATAATAATAATAATAATAATAATAATAATAATAATAATAATAATAATAATAATAAGTTCACACACCGGGATATCTAAATAAATTGGATCTTATAGACATATAATATAGTCCTCCAAAGCAGGCATGGATGTAGATATTAGCTTGGGATTGCAAATTCTGTAGCACTTATTTCCATTATTAACAAAAATTATCGACAGTATTGGGTGTCAAATCCATGGGAGCAACATGCGTCATCATCATCATCATCTTCTTCTTCTTCTTCTTCTTCTTCTTCTTCTTCTTCTTCTTCTTCTTCTTCATCTTCTCATAAGCTAATTTATGGACTCCGAGTGCAGCCCGACCAAAAGGGTCGAGGTTGTTTGACCAAGATGTGTCCCACTCCACTGCTTTTGTTATACTACATGCTATTCTTACTCCCCTAGGAACAGTCAACCTGACTGAATTCTCAATAACCCAATAAATGAGAAATCAACTCACTATCATTAATAACTTAATAGCTGAATTTGCAAGTAAATGCATAAAATATCTCATATAGGCTCCTTGACGATGGGAGTCATTTACGCCCTTTTGATATAATGTAATGAGCATTTTGTATAATAAATTGTTAACTTCGATCACTTAATTTCACTAAATATAAGTATTTGCAGCTTACCAAAAATTAAAGTCAACATAAGAGATGGAGGTTTTGGTTTTACTATTATTGTACTCTTACACTACCAATACTGAAATTTAGAAACCATATTAATATAAATAAAATTGCAAAAAAAAAATAGCATTACAAACTTAACACAGTCAGATTCTTTCCTTACCATCAATGAAAGAAGGAAACATTTCACCCTTTCAAAGTGTTGATGCTTAGTTGTAACTGATTCCATCATAAAATCTTTCATTTCCTTTGTCAAGTTGTAGGTTTTTATTTTTTTAAGGTCGGCTACAAATGAAATAAATCCCTACCCAAAAGTTATTCCTGACATTGCAAACAATTCATTTGATATCAGGTAAGTTGTCAACAACCTCACAACATCCCCAATGTTATCTTGCATTGTTGAATTGATTCGTTCATCAATCTTCTTCTTGAAGATCTATTGGGTGACCCCTAACTCATTTGGAAAGCACTTTTTGGTGAAACCATTGTCCTATTGTATCTCTTTAATTGGCTTGTATTATTTAGATATTTTTTGGGATTATATTGAGTTATTACGATTGAGACGCTATTGTATCTCTTTAATGACTATGGGTATTCAATTATGGGTTTGCATTGAGGATCGCCGTATCGTTTTCACATTACTTGTGTTATTATTTTGTTTGATCTCTCCATGCTGAGAATGGTATTTGATTTGTTTTAAATATTTCGTATAATGTTATACTTAGACTTGATCAACTTAAATGTTTAATTACATGCAGTATTATATTTCGTAAGTTGTGCGTGCAATTTTTGTCGAAAAGGGCCTTATACTAAACATGTTTTAAGACGGGAGTTTTAGTGTTAAACGTCTCATGATGAGAGGGTCGTTGATCATCTCTACAAAAAATTCTAATATAATAGTTAAAGTCAAAATAACTTTTCGATTGAACAAATGAATTATTTTTTGGAGATTTTGACATTTCTCCCTGCTAGATATTTTTATATATGTTGAACACAGAAAGAAAATTAAAATAAGATCTCCCCGTACAATGACATTTTTCAAAAAACAAAAATTGAGGGTTTGTTGTAACAAAATATATTAGTATACACTAAAAGTGGAGGATTTTATTGCCAAAAATATATGACAACCAAACAGAGTAAAAAAATTATTGTATTGCTACTAAATTTCCTTTTTTGCATTCCTTTAGGGTTGAGAGATTTTTAATTGTTGGACAGATTTCTTCTTTGATAATTATTATTTCAATATCTTTAGTTAGTAGAACAAGCCCTAAGATTAATTTATGTACTAAAACAAACCTTGGACGTCTGGTTGGTTACATGACTTTAAAGCGGTACTTTGAAGAGAGATTATCAACAGAAAGTCAACAGAAAATGGGAGGTCCTTTTCTGGTAGATTGTTCACGTGATGGAGATATTCTTAGGATAAAAAAAATTAGATCACTAAAAATTATAAATTTTCGAAAATATCTTCAAATTTATTAAAATAAATTTGCACCAATACACAGACTGCTATTTTTGACAACGTAAATGTTAAATATCAGTCCAAAAATAATTGCACCGTGCAAATGAGAAACATTAAAAACGTTGTCGTTTTTTTACATATTCTCAAATCAGTTTTTCAACTAAGAATTTCTCTCACACATATAATATAAATCTGAAACTAAAAGAATGCTTCGTGTGAGAATAAAAATATACTCAAAATAAACAAATTATTTTTTGAGAAAATAGCCTAAACAATGTCATTTTAACCATTCTTTCTCCTGATTTTAGTGCATATATATATATATACACACACACACACACACACACACACACACACACTAGTGTGCGTTCCCGTGCCGATGGCACGTTGATACCCCCCCCCCCCCCCCTCCAATTTTAAAAATAAGTAATGAGATTATTCTATCAAGTTAATATTCAGTGTAATAACAATATGTCGTATATTTCTCATTATGTATTTTTGTTCATTGTCATGTAATCAAAGATATATACACAAATGTTCCTATAATAATTTCATTAAGTACTTTTCAAATCCCAACATTAAAAAGAAAAAAAGGAGAATATTGATTGTGGCAACAAAAGGAACACTTGATGTCTTAACGCAACATTGATGGTACAACTTTTATTTATTTATTTATGTTCGATAACATCACATCATATGCATCTAAATTTGTAAAATATAATAAATTATCATAGTAGTAGTAGTAGTAGTAGTAGTAGTAGTAGTAGTAGTAGTAGTAGTAGTAGTAATAATAATAATAATAATAATAATAATAATAATAATAATAATAATAATAATAATAATAATAATAATAATAATAATAATAATAATAATAATAATAATAATAATAATAATAATAATAATAATAAGTTCACACACCGGGATATCTAAACGAATGGGATCTTATAGACATATAATATAGTCCTCCAAAGCAGGCATGGATGTAGATATTAACTTGGGATTGAAAATTCTGAAGAACCTATGTCCATCAATAATGGAACATTATTGACAGTATTGAGTGTCAAATCCATGGGAGCAACATGCGTCATCATCATCATCATTTTCTTCTTCTTCTTCTTCTTCTCATAATCTAATTTATGGACTCCGAGTGCAGTCCGACCAGAAGGGTCGAGGTTGTTTGACCAAGATGCGTCCCACTCCACAGCTTTTGTTTTACTACACGCTATACTTGCTCCCCCAGGGACAGTCAACCTGGTTGAATTCTGAATAACCCAATAAATGAGAAATCAACTCACTGTCATTAATAAATTAATAGCCGAAGTGCAAGTAAATGCATAAACTATCTCATATAGGTTCCTTGACTACAAAAAATTCTAATAAGTGTCGGGAGTCATTTACACCCTTTTGGGATAATATAATGAGCATTTTATATAATAAATTGTTAACTCTAGTCACTTGATTTCACTCAATATAAGTATTTGGAACTTACCAAAAATTAAAGTTATTTTTTTAAATTAACACTAAAAATAATTTTTGCTAAACTTGGCATAAATGACATATTGGTTAAAACTTATGACCAATTTGAGCATAAACACCTATGGGAACAATCTCTCCAAATATATTATGTAGTAGTAGGCTTCCTTTGATTTTAGGGTGTTATGGGGAAAGATCTTCGCAGCATTAAGCATCATTTTATCTGTTACCTAAAACAATAAGTTGGTGATCAGATTTTGCACAAATTCGATAAAATGGAAAATAATGCTCTAATGTTGCCACTAAAGTAAATGTATATGTACATGATGTTCAACATGGCCTTTAAGCCCATCAATCCAACTACACCCAACACCATTATTGAATTGCTATTTCTGCCTATACAAAATATGCTGCAAAACATTGATCATGACATGTTAGCCTATGTCTTAAAGTTCACACAATAATTTAAAAAAAGGAAATCCTTTTATGAGGACTTAGGTAGGTAAGGTTTCTCCTCATCATCAAACGCTTGTCTAAGAATCCATTTCTCAATGTGTCCCTGCTCCACTTTAATCTGAAATGAATTTAGAGAATCTATAAGCTATATTTGAAGATCCGTTTCAAAGTTCAAGTAAAATTAAAAGTGACTAATATTATAAGATAAAATAAGCTGTTATTCTTACCATATTCCATTCAGCCTCATGGAAGCTCAGGGAAATACTACTGTGTACCTGTTTTGACCCCTGATTGGTCAGAGCAACATTTGTGTTTGCATGCCCAAGATTTAACCCCCATGTCACAAGGTTATTCGAATGGTGTTCTATGTCTAAATAACAATAAGGGGTTATCCACAAATCTGAAGTGCAAACACCCAAACGCTAGCCTTGATACAAACTATTTTAGGAAGATCGCAAAGGAGAATGTTGTTCTGTCTTTGTACTCATATAAAGGTCTCAATGGACACCAAGGATGAAACAATCAGGGGCACATGCATGGAATCGTTGAGTGAAGCACAGAGAAAATGTTGGATATTGGGGATAGTTATCGAATGCAAGTTATGTCCCAAACAATGAACTTCTAAAGGTAGAAAAACTGTAATAGATTAAAGATCACACACATTTAATGTCTTGCATCCAATCATTCAGATGTGGTACACATTTCCATATGAATTAAGATATAAGGACATTCACAGTATATAGAAGAAATGATCAATCTAAGGATTACAAATAAAGGCTACAAATTTTAAGGTAACACAAACACACACACACACGCATAAGCAGAGACAACAACCAGCAATGTAAAATGTGTAAGGGTCTCCTCAAGTGGTTCCTCCCCATGTCATTCATAAATGACTTCATTTAGCCTTTGTTAAGCCTTACGTCCATAAGTTCTAGCATCCCTATCTATAATTTTCTCAAACTTATAAATGTCCCCATTTAGTTTATAGTATTTCCACCTATATTTTAAGGTTTATTGTAGTAAAAATTATGCAGGATGGCAGTAAATTACATATGTTATATGTACATTAACACCACTAAATAATCAGATTTCAAATTGCATTGCTAAACCCCGTTGAATGCATTTGTTAAGATAATATTTCAATAGTTCAATATCAACAGTAGCCTATAAATGTTCAACATAAATTCAATGGGCTTCAGACCTACTTAGAATTTGTTCAACTACTTATTTCAGTATACATGTTCAAACCTTGTTTAATTGTCTAGTTCAGTAGTTCTCGGAGTAGATTAAAAATGTTACGACTATTCAAATGTTTTCAAACTAGCGAGTAACTCGCAACTCTCAATTATATGTTTCACCCATATACTCATATTATTAAAATTCAAATATAAATTAAGATATTAGAACTAAGCATCAGATCATTTTCAATATATTCAAAGTATTGAATTTTCATGATTTCTCTATATCTTATACACCAAATTGAACAAATATCTAAGAAACAAAAACTAAAATGAAAAAGTTTCCAATTGAAAACGTCACAGAGACAGAGTATGCTGAGTTTAGGAACAGCAACACATTATTGGGACCGAGACGTGAAAAGAATTTGAGATTCAGTAAACTCCGAGTATATAATATTCATGTGACAACCCACTCACCAAAATAAGGGGTGGCCAGTCCGATACTCCAATAATAATGGGAATCATAGATGGATCATTCTCAGCATCACAATAATATAGTAAGTATACGAGATAACCACTCGCTATTTTAGACAAACGGATTGTTAAAATAAAAATTTATAATTTAAAAGAAACATTTGATCCGAATTAAATATAAGAAGGTGGATATCCAAGAAGGATTATATTAAATCTGCAACAAGAATACAAACAAAGAACCGAATAAGTTGTCGGTCCACAGTCCTTACAAACCAAAAGTAACAAGTTAACTAAGTTACATATTACATTACATTAGAAAATTACAAAATCTTTGGGCCACACGCCCGAATAAAGGACCCGATCATAACTAGAGTACAAAAATGGAGGCCCCTATATCAATAATATCCCGTAACCGTCCGCAAAGTATTAAGGCTCCCAGACACTGGAATAGGAAAGTTAGAACGGGCGTCCTTACGGCGGAGCGCCTGATCGAATGAACAATTCATGCAAGACAATAAATATAAACGGGTCAGGGCCCGATTTTATATAATCACCATGTGAATAAAATGCAAGATAACGATGGGCAATTGATACCATAAATAATGACAAGAATCTATATACAAATTCTAGAACACTAACTAAGACAACATGGATGATCAAAATATTAAATTCGATTACACAAGAAAATGAAAATGAGCGCGATTAACTAAGAATCACCATCCTTTAAATTAATTCATTTCATCGTTCCAGTTCTCATTAGGAACATAATAACAATTATATGCTCTTTATGGCATTTATCATAAATCAAGTCCCACTTGAATAAGAATAGTTATATTCATATACAAATAACGATTCTAAGACCGCCCGTCCGGGTTTTCCCACTGTGTGCGCCCCTAAATGGGTATCATCTTCCAGGGCCTATCACCAAGACAACTTGGGATCCTAACGCAACGTCGGGAAGTGGACATACCCCTGCGAGTGAGTCATAACCACACCCAGAATTACCTCGCTATCGCAGAAAAACAAATATATAATAACTGGCATATGGCCGAGGACTATATTCACCCTGCATTCACTAGCCAGGGGACTTCACCTCATGCGCGAACTTTCCCTATGATAGCATTTAGAGAGGTGTGTTTAAGTAAATTATCATTTACCATTTTCATTTCTATTTTAATAGATACATCAAATTTTATCCAGGGCCATACGTGATTCATGTCATCGTTATTACCTCAATGAATAAATAATCTCCCAATAACGTGACAAATACTCTTCAATTATTTATTTCTACACCTCGAAATATCGCCTTAGCTAATTAAGGTAAAAGAACATCAAATATTCCTTTTACTAATCCCCAAACTAAGTCCTAACCATCCCCTTCTAACATAAGATAATTGCTTACCCAATATAAGACTCTAGGACACTAAGTTTACTTCATTCAAGAAGGTTCCTAAATCCTTATCTTAAGAGAAAGGAACTAGAAGACATTTAGGATTTATGGGTGAAAAACAGGGGACCGGTCAACCGGTCAGGAGACCGCGGTCGATCGCGTCTCAAGATTTTGTCTAAGAAGAAAAGAAAAAATCTAAGTTCGGAGGGGCCGGTCGACCGGTCAGGGGACCGCGGTCGACCCCTACCTAAATTTATACTTATGTGGGAAAGCAGTGGGCTCTCCCTCGATGGCCCGGTCGACCGGTCCTGGGACCGCGATCGATCGCGCTTAATAGACCTAGAATTCCTTTCTCTTCTACAAAGCTAAAACCAAAGCCTAACTTCATATTCTTGACTCCCTTCCCTTGACCCACATCAATAACATAACCACCACCATTCTAAACTTCAACAAACCAATAAAATCCATTTAGATCCTATAAATTCAAGATCTAATGATTTAAACACCAACATATGTATCAAAGCCTAATATTTACCCAAATCTCCCAAACATACAACTATCATTGCAATTTATCCACAAGAAATCACATATTTGCAAGTAGAAAACTTACCTTAGGGTTGTAGTATCGGATCTTCCTTCTGGTAGCAACGATTCCAAGCCAAACTCTTCAATTTACTTCTTTCTCTAACTTTCTCCACACTTCACTCTCTCTTTCTCTCTTCTCTAGGGTTTAAAATATGTAATGGAAGAAATAAAAGAGGGTTGGAAGACTTATACGGGTCTTTAGCCTTAATTCCCAATTCTAAATGTAAATATACCAAATAAAATGACTCGTAACCACATATTTAAGTTATAACCAGATAAAAGTGCCCGTGACCCAGAAATACAATATGGCACTTATTTCGACTATCTCGCATGTTCCGAGACTAACTACGCCCCCCAAATTATCAATCGGAAATTTTATAAATTAATTCAAGTTCCGGCTCCAATTAAACCATAAATGTCGTTTAAAGCACACGACATTACCGAACGCCACATGATGATATTTACATACACATACAGTAAATATGAAACAATCGAGTAAATATTATCTTTTAACTCATTCAATTAATAATTGCTCCATTACCCAATATTTTGTATAATTACTTGACACAGTAAATTAATATAAAACAAGTCTCTTAAAAGTGAGGGTTGTTACATACTCCCCCCCCCCCCCCCCCCCCTTGTGAGGGAATTTTGTCCTCAAAATTCAGGCGTACATTGTAAAAAGAGATGCGGATACTTTTCCCACATATCGTCCTCACGCTCCCACGTAGATTCCTCGGCATTATGATGACCCCATTGGACTCGCACCAGGGGTACCACTCGTGATCTCTATCTACGCTCTCCGTGCTCTAAGATTGCAACTGGTTGTTCTTCATACGAAATATCGGGTTGCAAATTGACATCCTCCCAAGGAATATGCCAAAGGTCTCTTTCGCACCTCTTATACTTTTTCAAAGAGGAAACATGGAATACATCATGGATTTGTTGTAAGGGTTCCGGTAAGGCAAGTCGGTACGCCACTGGGCCTACCTTGGCTATAATAGGAAAAGGTCCAACATAGCGCAGCGCAAGCTTTCCTTTCTTCCCAAAACGTTTTATACCTTTCATTGGCGATACACGCACCAAGACTTGATCTCCAACTTCCATCTCTGCATGCCTTCTATTCGCATCGGCATAACTCTTTTGACGATCTTGAGCTATTAGGATGCGATTCCGGATGAGTTCAATCTTGGAAGAAGTATCCCGGATCATTTCAGGTCCAAGAAATTTATTATCGCCCACCTCCAACCAACAAGTGGGTGATCTACACGGCCTACCATAAAGGGATTCATAGGGCGCCATTCTAATAGTAAATTGGTACGAATTATTATAAGAAAATTCGACCCAAGGGAGATATTGTTCCCAACTACCTTTGAAATCAAGCATACACATTCAGAGCATATCCTCCAATATTTGGTTGACTCTTTTTGTCTGCCCATCTGTTTGAGGGTGATAACAAGTACTCAATTTCAATTCGTTTCCCATAGCCTCTTGGAAACTTCGCCAAAAGTGGGAAACAAAAATCTTATCTCGGTCGGAAACTATATTTATTGGCACCCCTTGGAGTCTAACAACCTCCGCGATAAATAACCGGGCATAACGAGCGGTATCATAATCTGTGCGCATGGGTAGGAAGTATGCCGACTTAGTTAAGCGATCAACAATTACCCAAATAGAATTATGACCACTCTGTGACCTTGGTAATCCCATGATAAAGTCCATCGATATACTTTCCCACTTCCACACCGGTATCTCCATTGGTTGCAACAAACCAGTTGGTCTTTGATGATCTACTTTCACCAATTGACAAGTGGTACATTGGGAAACAAACTCAAAAATATCCCGTTTCATCCCTGGCCACCAATACTGACGGCGTATGTCTTGGTACATCTTGTCCCCACCAGGATGCACTGAAAATTTAAACCCATGAGATTTCGTCATCACGGCCCGTCTTAAATCCCCTTCGTCCGGCACAATAAGTCTCCCATGGAAACGTACCCCACCCTCAGAACTGATAGAGTAGGATTCTGCTCCCTCGGCCAACAATTGGCATTTACGATCTTGATAGCCTTTGTCCCTTCCTTGAGCTTCTACAACCCTTGCCACAATAGTAGGCGTAACAATTAACACCGACATAAACGTCCTTGCAACTGCGTCCTCCTGGCTAAGCTCCTTCCATTTAGCTTTCCATACCTCCGCTAACTCCCCCTCGGGCTTCCGACTCAAAGCATCCGCCACCACATTTGCCTTGACCGGTAGATAGTGGATGTCAAATTGATAGTCTTTCATAAACTCTAACCACCGACGTTGAAACATATTTAAATCTTTCTGGGAAAACAAATATTGCAGCGATTTGTGGTCTGTGAAAAGACTAAATTTCTCCCCTAGGAGATAATGCCTCCATATCTTCAAGGCAAAAACCACTGCGGCAAGTTCCAAATCATGCACCGGATAATTATTTTCATGGGGCTTTAACTTGCAAGAAGCATAATCAATAGCCCGTTGCTCATGTTGTAGCACGCCTCCCAATCCTTGTAGAGATGCATCGGTAAAGACTAAATATTGCAATCCTGGCCTTCGTAATGCAAGGACTGGAGCAGAAGTCAACCTATCCTTGAGCTCGTCAAAAGTTGACTGACAAGAACTATCCCAAATAAACCTCACCCATTTTCGGGTTAAATTTATCAAAGGGCTAGAAATTTTAGAAAAACCCTTGATAAACCGGCGGTAATAACCAACCAAACCCAGAAAACTACGGATCTCGATAGGTGTCGTGGGCTGACCTCACTCCCTCACCGCAATAACTTTACTTGGGTCTATCGAAATACCTTGGGCTGTCACAATGTGACCCAGGAACTGTACTTCCTGCAACCAAAAACTGCACTTTTCAAACTTGGCGTACAACTGATGATCCCTCAACGTCTGCAGGACCAACCGTAAGTGAGTAGCATGATCAGCTTCTGTTTGAGAATACACTAGGATGTCATCAATAAACACGATGACAAACCGATCAAGGAAGTCCCGGAACACCCTATTCATGAGGTCCATGAAAACTGCGGGGGCATTGGTTAGCCTAAAAGGCATAACCAAAAATTCGTAGGACCCATACCTGGTTAGGAAAATGGTTTTGGATACATCTTTCTCTCGTATCCGTAATTGGTGATACCCCGTCCTCAAATCTATTTTTGAGAAGTACGATGCTCCCCTGAGTTGATCAAACAAATCATCAATTCGAGGCAACGGGTATTTGTTCCGGATGGTGACTTTATTCAACTCCCGGTAATCCACACACCACCGGAGAGAACCGTCTCTCTTCTTCACAAATAACACCGGAGCACCCCACGGCGACGTACTACGCCTAATGAACCCTTGCTCTAACAGGTCCTGAATCTAATCTCTTAACTCCCTCATCTCAGCAGGAGCCATACGGTATGGGGCTCTAGCAATCGTTCTCGTTCCCGGCGCTAAATCGATTATAAACTCAATCTCCCTACTCAGAGGCAAACTCGGTATTTCCCAAAAAACATCTTGGAAATCTCTAACAACTGGAATTGAATCTAAGGAAATAACTACATCCTGAGAAATCTCTTTCGCAATACAATACAAGTGCTAGAACTTCCTTCTATATGAGGCATAACCACCAGAAACATTTCTTTCCCCGGAATGGCAAAAACTATACTCTTCCCATAGTAATTAACTACCGCACGATACTTCACTAGCCAATCCATACCCAGGATTACATCATACCCGACCATATCTAGGATGAGAAAATCGACCTTAAAACACAAGTCACCAAGATTTATTCCTACTTGTTTACAAACAAAGAAAATGAGCGAACCATCACCTATAGAAGATTCAACACTAGTGAAGGTACTTTCCGCAGATTTTATCAACTCTGTAGACTGAGAAAAACTCCTAGAAATAAAGGAGTGCGTCACACCCGTGTCAAACATTACACGACCCAAGTGCCCTTGTTTGAGAAACTTACCCTCAATAGCTGGCGGCGCGAGCGGGGCCGGAGGAAGCATAACATCTTGAATGTGATAAACACGACCATACTTTAGCTGTCCCGGTTGTGGAGGGATGACTGGATTGGGTACTTGTGGTGGTAACTGAGCCTGTGGTTGCTGTGGAACCCTAGGAAGTTGTCCCCCAATCAACAGAGGACACGACCTCTTGAAATGTCCCGGCTCTCCACATTGAAAACATCGATTCACCATGTTCTCCTGATTTCGACCCCGGTTATTTCTAAACTGCCCGAAGCCATGGACCGGATGGCCTCTACCCCCATTACCACCCCGACTTGCTTGTTACTGTTGCTGGCCACCTTGACCATGCCTAATATTACTGCCACCAACATTAAATCCACCAAAATGCTGCTGCTTATATAAGTCCCCTTGCTGGGGGTCCCTTTCTTTTTGTTTGTTTCTCGAAGATTGGGATGAGGGAAATGCTCCTCCTCCTATCCCATTGCCTCCGAGTTTCCCAGATTGCCACATAACTAAATCTTTCTTACTACCTTGAACATATAACCGATGTTCTTGACAATGGAGTAACGCTGCATTCATCACATCTCCAAAAGTCTACAAAGCTGGATTGCCCAGAAAATATTGTCGTATCCTCCAGTGCCAACCCCCAATAAATTTGGATATCCTCCTCTCCTGCGGAGTCACCCCATCAGGTAAAAAACTAGCTAACCTAGTGAATTCCTTTTCATACTCCGCAACTGAATGCTCTCCTTACACCATATCCCGAAGTTTCCTTCTCATCTCCCTTTGAACTGCGGGAGGAAAATACTTCTGATCATATAGAACCCAAAAATCATTGATGGACATAGCCTCCCTCTGCTCTGGCATAGTCATCGATTCCCACCAATGTAGTGAAGCTCCAACTAATTTTAAGGTAACAAGGATTTTCTTTCTTTCCTCACTACACTCCACCATGCGCAGATGACATTGCATATCCCTTTTCCACTAATTTGCTACTATGACGTCTGAACCTCCTTGAAATTCTGGGGGATGACCCTTCAAAAAGGATTCTCTAACTCTCTCCCACGGAGAAGATCCCGCAGGAGCTTGTACCTCTTGGGCTCGTTGCAGTTGAGCTTGTGGTAATTGCTGAACCACGGCAGTCATCGCTGCGTTGATCGCTTGGGCCACAATATTTGCTACCTTAGTAGCATTTATAGTTCCCTGCTGCGCGGGGGAGGACCTTCCTCCTCTTCTACAACTCTGTTCCTTCTAGCGGGACGACCTCTCTTAGGCGGCATCTTAAATGTAGAAACAATAGAGTTAAAATACTATATAGAACAATCTAATTCGCAGAAGGTCGCAAACATAGGCAACAAAACAGTCCTAACACTAAGCTTTATATCAAAGAACGCTACGGTAGAACGTGACAAGTCTGCATAAATCCTAAAGACTCTAGAACCTGATGCTCAGATACCATCTGTGACAACCCGCTCACCAAAATAAGTGGTGGCTAGCCCGATACTCCAATAATAATAGGAATCATAGATGGATCATTCTCAGCATCACAATAATATTGTAAGTATACAAAATAACCACCCGCTATTTTAGACAAACGGATTGTTAAAATAAAAATTTATAATTTAAAAGAAACATTTGATCCGAATCAATTATAAGAAGGTGGATATCCAAGAAGGCTTATATGAAATCTGCAACAAGTATACAAAAAAAGAACTGAATAAGTTGTTGGTCCACAGTCCTTACAAACCAAAAAAACAAGTTAATTAAGTTACATATTACATTACATTAGACAATTACAAAAGATTTGGGCCACACGCCCGAATGAAGGACCCGATCATAACTAGAGTACAAAAATGGAGGCGCCTATATCAACAATATCCCGTAACCGTTCGCAAAGTATTACGGCTCCCAGACACTGGAATAGGAAATTCAGAACCGGCGTCCTTGCGGTGGAGCGCCTGAGCGAATGAACAGTTCATGCAAGACAAGAAATATAAACGGGTCAGGGCTCAGTTTTATATAATCACCATGTGAATAAAATGCAAGAAAATGATGGTCAATTGATACCATAAATAATGACAAGAATCTATATTCAAATTCTAGAACACAAACTAAGACAACATGGATGATCAAAATTTTAAATTCAATTACACAAGAAAATGAAAATGAGCACGATTAACTAAGAATCGCCATCCTTTAAATTAATTCATTTCATCGTTCCAGTTCTCATTAGGAACATAATCACAATTATATGCTCTTTATGGCATTTATCATAAATCAAGTCCCACTTGAATAAGAATAGTTATATTCATATACATATAATGATTCTAAGACCGCCCGTCCGGGGTTTCCCACTGTGCGCGCCCCTAAATGGCTATCATCTTTCAGGTCCTATCACCAAGACAACCTGGGATCCTAACGCAACATCGGGAAGTGGCCATACCCTTGCGAGTGAGTCATAACCACACCTGAAATTACCTCACTAGCGCAGAAAAACAAACATATAATAACCGGCATATGGCCGAGGACTATATTCACCCTGCATTCACTAGCCAGGGGACTTCACCTCATGCGCGAACTTACCTTATGATAGCATTTAGAGAGGTGTGTTTAAGTAAATTATCATTTACCGTATTTATGTTCAAGTAAATTATCATTTACCATTTTCATTTCTATTTTAATAGATACATCACATTTTATCCAGGGCCATACGAGATTCATGTCATCGTTATGACCTCAATGAATAAATAATCTCCCAATAATGTGACAAATACTCTTCAATTATTTATTTCTACACCTCGAAATATCACCTTAGCTAATTAAGGTAAAAGAACATCAAATCTTCCATTTACTAATCCCCAAACTTAGTCCTAACCATCCCCTTCTAACATAAGATAATTGCCTACCCAATAAAAGACTCTAGGACACTAAGTTTACTTCATTCAAGAAGGTTCCTAAATCCCTATCTTAAGAGAAAGGAACTAGAAGACATATAGGATTTATGGGTGAAAAATAGGGGACCGATCGACTGGTCAGGAGACCGCGGTCGATCGCGTCTCAAGATTTTTTCTAAGAAGAAAAGCAGAAAGATGAGTTCGGAGGGGTCGGTCGACCGATCAGGGGACCACGGTCGATAGCTACCTAAATTTATACTTATGTGGGAAAGTAGTGGGCTCTCCCTCGATGTCCAGGTTGATCGGTCCTGGGACCGCGGTCGACTGCGCTTAGCAGACCTAGAATTCCTTTCTCTTCTACAAAGCTAAAACAAAAGCCTAACTTCATATTCTTGACTCCCTTCCCTTGACCCACATCAATAACATAACCACCACTATTCTAAACTTCAACAAACCAATAAAATCCATTTAGATCCTACAAATTCAACATCTAATGATTTAAACACCAACATATGTATCAAAACCTAATATTTGCCCAAATCTCCCAAACATGCAACTATCATTGCAATTTATCCACAAGAAATCATATATTTTCAATTAGAAAACTTGCCTTAGGGTTGTAGTCTCGGATCTTCCTTCCGGTAGCAACGATTCCAAGCCAAAATCTTCAATTTCCTTCTTTCTCTAACTAACTCCACACTTCACTCTCTCTTTCTCTCTTCTTTAGGGTTTAAAATATGTAATGGAAGAAATAAAAGAGGGTTGGAAGACTTATACGGGCCTTTAGCCTTAATTCCCAATTCTAAATGTAAATATACCAAATAAAATGTCTCGTAACCACATATTTAAGTTATAACCAGATAAAAGTGCCCGTGACCCAGAAATACAATATGGGACTTATTTCGACTATCTCGCATGTTTCGAGACTAACTACGCCCCCCAAATTATCAATTGGAAATTTTATAAATTAATTCAAGTTCCGGCTCCAATTAAACCATAAATGTCGTTTAAAGCACACGACACTACCGAAGGCCACATGATGATATTTACATACACATACAGTAAATATGAAACAATCGAGTAAATATTATCTTTTAACTCATTCAATTTATATTTTCTCCATTACCCAATATTTTGTATAATTACTTCACACAGTAAATTAATATAAAAAAATTCTCTTAAAAGTGAGGGTTATTACAATTCATAGGCTATGTCCCTGAATTTATAAAATAGAAAATTTCCTAAACTATAAAAATAACATTGAAAGTTATGCCATTAAAATTAAACATGACACTGCATAATAACAGAAAGATGAGAAACCAAAATAATTTATGTCACTTATAATATAACCTACAGTAAAAAAGAAAGAAATATATATAAAATTTCAAACTCATAGAAGCTGAAAATTTACTAACCTATCAGCTCCTTTACAGATTAATAATAAATTTCCTTCCTCATATTTTACTGTCACATACAGTTGCTTCATTGAGATATTAAACTCTAAAACATTTAGAAGTGTGTATACACTGATAAATCAGTAAGTATGATTAGAAATGCAAGCTAACTTGTTGGATTATTTGAACTGAGCATAGATTAGGTATATGTTATAACATTAACATCGGATTCAATATACTTACACAATAGCATATAATGACCTTTCAACTTTTTTTCCCAAACAAAAAAACTTTTTTGAAAAATTGATAAACAAAAAAAAAAATTCTATAAATTATAAATAGAATCTAATCAACAAAATAGTATACTTAATATTATACTTAATTCTCATTAAGACAGAGATAAGAAACATATTACAACATAATAGAGCACAAATTAGGGCAATGATAAAATATTTACCGTTTATTTCTTTATTTAAAGTATGTAAAATATTGAGAGAAATACACACACATATATAGACAAATTTGGGGGATATGAATTATAGAGACTAAAATCAAAACATAAAAGTAAAACCTTTGAAAAATTAAAAACTTACCTGTGAAAGTAGACGATGGAAAGAAGAAGAATGAGGTGAGAAATTGGTAAGGCCAAAACCCTATAAAATTTATCCCAAAGAGAGGTGGGTCGTCAAAATTTATTCTTGAATGAGATGGATCATGAAAGAGGAATATAAAGAGGCGGTGGGTGATTTGGAAGGAGATAATTTGAATGTAGATAGTTAATAGATGGTTGAGAAGATGGAACAACAAGAGAACCGAGTTAATGGATGAGAGAGAAAATCTTCACATAATGGAGAGATGGGATCTATTTGAGGTTCGACCCTTCGTCTAGTAGAGATGGTAGAGAAGATATGCATTAATTAGAAAATAGCATAATGCCACGTGGATAAGTTTGTTGAATAGGAGATATAACTCTTTTAGATCATTTATAGTAATAGTATAGATATGTATTAAATGATAATGTTTTTAACTTTTTTTCTCCATCTGTGAACTCAATCATATTTGGTTTGGTAGCATATATTCACCATACCAATGTTTGTAGATTCATGTGTTGGTAATGCTCTTACAATACATACACAAGTGACATGATTAATTATAAATATAATGAACATGTCATAAGGTCCCAATGTGCATCTTAGATTTGTAAGTGATTTCTTACAGGACAGGGTACATCAGTTATCAGCTGGGGACGCAGAGTCCTACTCGATCAGCTCAGAGGAAGGCTTACGTTTTAATGGGAAACTTATTGTGCCATAGCATGAGGACTTGAGGCATGCAATTATGAAAGAGTCTCATGGGTCAAGATTTGCGATATATCCCAATGGGGATAAGATGTACTAGGACATGAGCAGATAGTATTAGTGTGCCCAGATGAAGCGGGACATAGCAGAGTTTATCTCAAAGTACATTACATGTCAGTTAATTAAGGTAGATCACCAGAGGCCTTCAAGGATGTTACAACCACTGGAGATTCCCGTGTGTAAGTGGAAGAGTATTTTGATGGATTTTATTACAGTATTGCCGATGTCACAAAGGGTCACTACTCCATTTGGGTAATAGTGTATCGACTGACCATGGTAGCCCATTTCTTTCCAGTTTGTATAGATTTCGAGACAATGCAATATGTGCAGATGTTTATTTTGGAGATAGTTAAGCTGAACGGGGTTCCGTTTAACATCGTGTCCGATAGAGATAAGATATTTGTCTCTCATTTTTGTAAGATCTTCAAGGAGGCCATGGGCACATATTTTCGATTGAGTATTGCATACTATTCGCAAATAGATGGACATAACGAGAAGGTGATTCAGATGCTCATGGGAACATATTTGCGATTGAGTATTGCATACTATTCGCAAACAGATGGACAGAACGAGAAGGTGATTCAGAGGCTTGAGGACATGTTGAGGATGTGTATACTTTATTCCATTAGTAGAGTTTGTGTATAATAAATCTTACCAATTCACCATCGGTATGACACCGTTTGAGGCATTATGGGAGACTTTGTCCTTCGCCCACTTTCTGGTTAGAGGTGGGGGACAACAAGTTGTTAGGGCCAGAGATGATACAGGAGATTACTGCCAAGATCAAGCTGATTAGGGGGCGTATTCGAATAGCTTGGGACAGGAAGAAGAGTTATATCAATGTAGACAGGAGACATGTGGAGTTAGAGGTTGGTGATCAAGTGTTGGTATATATGTCTCCCATGAAGGGGGTCACGAGGTTCGACAAGAAGGGGAAACTAGCACCGAGGTATGTGGGACCTTTCCCTATCATTGAGAGAGTGGGATCAGTAGCATATAGATTGGGTTTATCGAAGCATCTACAAAAGACACATGACGTGTTCCACGTGGCTTCGCTGAAGAAGTATCGGAGGAGCGAGAGAGATTTTTGGCACGTTCCACTCGAGAAGATCAATTTACATCCAGATGTGTCATATAAGGAGCGACCCGTGGCTATTCTGTATCGTAGTGAGCGTAAGCTGTGCTGTAAGGTGGTGCCATTAGTCAGAGTTCACTAGGGACACCACAGTATTGACGAGTCAACATGGGAGAGGGAGAATGACATGCGGGAGTAATATACAGAGTTATTCTCCGTAGGTATGACCTAATTTTGAGGACAAAATTCCTTTATAAGGGGGAAGTATGTAACACCTCGTAATTTATTTGGGTAAACTTAAATTGCAACATGTGTCGTAATTTAATTTAATTAATTATTATGCATGTATTTAAAAATTAATCGAAAGAGAGATCATAGTTAATATCGATGGAATATAATCATTAAGTGAATAGTAGTAATTATTTTACGTCATAGCTAGTGATAGTGATGTGGCATTATTTTATCACAAGCGGGAGTCGTGTGTGGACTAATTGGGGTCGAGATAGGAAATTTTTATAGATTAACTTGAATGACAATTTTGAGGTCACGGTTGGATCCGAAGAGGCCAAAATAGTCAAAATAGTGTACCCGAAGATAGTAATTGGTTCTCGAGGCCTTTTTAGACATAATCGGGTCTATACGGGGATATTTTAGTCGTTTAGATTTGGCCCATAGGCTTAACTTCGGGATTTGCAATAATTAACCTAGGTTTAAGAAAGTTGGGCAGTAGTTACTCATCCCAAATCGTCAAAGTTTGAGAGAGGAGAGAAAGGAGGAAGAAAAAGAAGGAAAGAGGAAGGAAAACAACATTTCAGGAAAAAAATTCGAGAAGAGATCGTCGAATTTATTCCAAAGAGGCAAGTATTTTCTTGCTTTATGTGAGTTGTATTGTAGTGTTGATTTTTGAATTTGTGGTAACAAATTTGATAATTAGAAGATTTGGAAAAATAATCTTGCTAATTATATGTTGAAGAAAAATGAATTTAAACCCATGAGAATGAAGTAATTTTGAAAACACACCATGTTAGAGGTTTGTTAGAATTCTAGTTTTTTTTTTTTTTGGGGGGGGGGGGGGGGGGGTGAAGATGATGAAGAAACCCATTAATGGTGAAATTAATGATTGATGAGAACTTAGGTTAAAATGTTGAATTAATTCTTTACGTGTGTAGATTAATTTTGATTAAGAAGAACTATGAAATTTTGTGAATGATTGATATTAGAATCATAGAAAATGGGATGGGTTGTGATTGGAATTGAATGGAGAAGGAATTTTGAATTGGGAGAAAACACAAAACGAAGGATAGTCTTGGGTTGTTCCAATCGATCGGTGAACGTAATTTTTGCCTATGAGATAAACAATATGGATGTAAAGGGAGGGTCAGTCGATCGGGGGTCCAAGGTCGGTCAATCGATACCCTATTTTTAGGCATAGTTCGTCTCTTTTGAAGCACCTTATACTCTTGACTCACATGAGTCTACATTGTATAAGTGCTCATCTAGTTTGGAAATAGTGACAAAATTGAGTCCCTCCCCTAGATACCAAAGAGCCTAAGACCCTTCTATTCAATTCATTCCTCTTGTTTGATTGATCAAAGGTATACTTACAAACACGCACACACATTACGATGGCATACTTTGTTCATTTTTTGCATTAATTTGATTGTGTGTGTTGTGTGTGTTAATTTCCCTTAAAACATTTTTTAATAATTTTTTGGGAATTTCTAATGATTTTAAAACAATTTTTTTCTTAAATAAAATTGGAATTAAATAGTTTTGGGGTCATTCTATAATTTCTGGTTCTTGGTTTTATCTCTGTTAAGTTCACTTGGGTAGAAACCGAAAGCGCTAGAGACTGTAAGGGTGTCTATGTAATTAGTTTGGGATGCGCGTTTGTGGTCCGTTGTTTGCCTTACACCTGTTGCCCTCCAGACACACCCGGTGTTTATTAACATCCCTTGGATTGAGGTTATCAACGCCTTGTATGCGTCCTTGTTCCAATCCCTGTGAACCTCTCTTAGCCAATTAGAAAGCTTTTAACCAACCGCTTATCTTTAACCGTTGGATGGAAATCAATATGGCAAGACTTAATCTCAGCCATTGATTTTGAACCCCCTTCTCGGTCCTTTTCAGCCCTGTATTTAAAGAGGCCAACCCTTAGCTTGTAGAAGACTTTTGTCACTTCGTAATTCCAAGTGAGAAGAGAGAAGAGATAGAAGAGAGAAGAGAGAAGAGAAAAGAGAGAGAGAGAAACCACTGAGTTAGAAACCCTAACCCTAAATCGTCTAAACACCTCTTCAAACCCTAACCATTATTCCAAAAACCAGTATATACCAAACACCAACCTTGAGTGTTTGAGAGTTTTTGAATGTTGGTTTGAAAGTTATTTCGTGCTGTAACCTCTTCGCTGTAAGATCTTGTGTCTAACTTAAACATTAGGTTAGATCTGTATTTCTATTTCACATAAATCATAGATCTAGTTCTTTTATGTTATATTACACCTAGATCTGCATTCGTAATTTTTCACCTTGAGAAATCTTTTGTTGATTAATTTCTGTGAATGGTTTCATCTTCAAAATCAACAAAATCATTTTATGTTTCTAGTTCTTTTAAAACAAGATCTTTGACCTAGTTGGTATCACACTTGGCGATTTTTAATTTCAAAAAGATTTTCAAAATCCTGAAATTGAATAAGATCTTGAAACGTCTTCTGAGCAAGATAGCCGTGGATTATGGGTTCTTTTTAAAGGTCAAATAAGGTTTAAGTTTCCTAAGAAGAGAGAAACTGAAAATCACAGCATATAGATCTAATTTGTAATTTGCTAGGACTGTTTGTAAAAATTAGCATGAGTGTGTGCATGCATGTGTTAGATCACCATCACAAACACTTACACACTACAACACTGAAAGTGTTGGTAATAAGATCTTGAAATAAGAGTCGACATAAAGACTGGAACAAAGTGGAAGTTAGCAAACTGGGAGAACCACATCAGCAATCAGAACTGCAGAAAAGTTAGAAGGACACCAGTCGATACATTCCTAAACTTGTATAGGACTGATTTGTGTGCATGTGTGTTATATAATTTGTAACTGATATATTTTGCTTTAGTGGATTTTTGGTTTGTGACTTAGAAGTCACTGTGGATGTTTCCTCAGCTGGGTGAGGTTTTACCACGTTAAAAATCTCTTGTCATTAATCTTTCTACATCTCCTCATCTCATTCTTGCTGGTGTGCTGATTTAATCTTTTATGTTTTGTTTTTCAAAACTTGTTACAAATCTTAAACTGATCTCGTGCATGTTTTATTAAACACATCTTGTGCTTAAAACTCATTTGATTTAAAGAAAAGATTTTCCTCAAAAAACAGTCCGGAGTTACTTAAATAGTTTAATCTTGTATTAAATGGCTTTAGTAACAGTTTTTCCATTGGTATTAAAGCTTTGGAAATCCTTTTAAAAGATCTTGTGTTTCTGAAATTGTTTTCTTAAAATCAAAACAATGGACGAGAAAAATGAAAGATTTGGTAACTTTATCAGACCCCCACTCTTTAATGGAAACTACTTTGCTTACTGGAAGGTGAGAATGGTTTCTTTCATACAAGGAACCTTTGGAGATGATTTCTGGGATATTTTTGAAAATGGATATACTTATCCTACTAAACCAGCCACTGAAGGAAGTAATGAGAGGATTAAGAAAGCATTAAGTGAATTCACTCAAGAAGAGAAGCAAACTTCTCAAAATAATAATAAAGGCAAGAATGCCATCTTTATGTCCATAAATGAACATGAGTTCAAAAGGATCTCATCTTGTGCCATTTCTAAGGAAGCTTGGGATACACTGATCACTGCACATGAAGGAGACACTAGAGTTAAGGCTGCTAAAACTCAAATGATTGTCCAGCAATATAACTCCCTAATTATGTCAGATTCTGAATCCTTTGATGATTTTTACATGAAATTAACTAACATTGTGACCAAACTGCATGCTAATGGGATAACATATGACAGACATGAAATTGTATCTAAAATTCTAAGATCATTTCCACAGAAATTTGATAACAAAAGATATGCTATTGAGGAAATGTGTGATCCAAATCTCACTCCTGAATTACTCAGTAGTAAACTACGAACTGTGGAAATGGAACTATAATTTAAGAAATAAATGACCCAATCCCATAGGAAACAGACTAGTTCCAACTTGAGTTTTTCCTCCAAGCTGATGAAACCTGAGATCACTATTCCCACTGATGATTCTGATGAGGAATGTGATATAGATAGTTTGGATAATAAAATTGCCTTGATGTCAAAACAATTTCAGAAAATTGTCAAATTTAGAAATAAATTGGCAAACAGATAAGGCAAGCCAAATTATCCAACTCAGTCTAACTACAAACCTCATGAGAAAGGTCAGGACAAACATCATAAGGACATGAGACCCAATAAAGACTTCGAGAACATTTAATGTTTTAGATGTGGAAAATTAGGACACGTAGCACAAGACAGTAGAGTGAAACTGAACACTGCCAATAAACATACTAGGGCCAACATTTGCAAAACATGGGATGATTCAAGTGATTCTGAAAATAATAAACCTGAATATTATGATGTTTTTTATCCTTACATGTCTTTCTCTGTTAAGATAATCTACAATGATGATATGCCTATGTATGAGAATGATGATAATAGTTGTACTTCTGTTGTTATAAATCATGCTGCTACTGGTTTAGATGCTTTAATTTCTGAGAATATTGATAGTTCTACCACGGGGTGTGTGAGTAAAAGGGAATGCGATAATGACGATGTCAATGGGTGCGTGAGTTTAAGAATTGAATCCTTAAGGGTCACTTCACACACTACACTTAGTGACTCGGACACTGAAGACCTCCCTGACATTCACACACTTCATGCGAAAACCCTCAAGAAAAGCACTAGACTAGAGAAGATAGTGAAAGATCTCACTAAGAAATTAGAAGAACTAAGTCTGATGGTTAAACCTAATGCTGAAGAGTATACAACCCAATTTCTAACTCATGAAAATGAAGTTAAAACTTTTGATCAAAAATTGAAGAATTTGATTGAAGAAAATGAAAAAAAATATAAAGGGACATTATTAGAATTGGAACAATCCAAAGAGAAGACGGCAACAGTTTTAAAAAAATTTGCTAAATTTGAAAATAATTCAAACTGTTTTGATGGTTTTGTTGATGATTCAAAAACCAATTCTTATGATCGAACTGGAATAGGGTTTTGCCCTAACTTGAAGACTCAAACTAAAAATTTTGAACCAATCAAGTTTGTGTCAGGAGGCAAAAGACCTATAGAAACTTATCCATATTTTCATTCTCTGAAAAATGAATTTGATGAAAAACAATCAAAGTTTGATATTGGGGAATCTTGTTACTCTAAATGTTAAAGTCCACCTAAGGCTAAATATGTCTGCCCCCGATTAGGAAGAGTGATTCTGCCTTTCAAACTATACTCCCTAGGAATAAGGTTCAACTCCAAAATGTCATGAAGATTATGTTTAGAGACTTTCCTAAGGTGATACCATCCTCGAGAAATTTGTATTGCTCTTAATGTGACTTATATGGTCATTCCTTTATAGGTTGCTACTCTAAACGATTGGTCAACCCTGTCTAGATTACTCATGTGTACCAAAACTTTAACTATTCTAGAAGAAGCCGTAATAATTATATTCTTCCTAGACAACCAGATAAAAATTCTAACTATAGAAAGAGAAAGACCAAACCTAAAAGATCACTTCCAATAAGGATTACTAGACACGTTCCTAAGCCAAATGCTCATGTTTATCATAAAATTCAACCCCATGCACAAAACATCTTTCAACAGAAATCTAATGCTCGCAAATTTTATCAAAAGAGAGCAAATAAGCGCAAAATGAAAACAAAAGTTGTTTGGGTTAGAAAAGATGAGCTATTACACCAAATGAAGTGTAATATTGTGATTACTGCTTTAAAAGTTGAACACACTCCCTCTAGTTGGTATTTTAGATCCTGGATGTTTAAAACACATGACTGGGGATGATACCAGACTTTTAAACAAAACCAACTTTGCGGGAGGAAAAGTTATTTTTGGTGATGGTGTATCATCTCAAATCATTGGTAAAGGAACACTCCAAGAAGAAGGATTACCTTTACTTGAAAATGTTCTTCTAGTAAATTGTCTTAAGGCTAATCTACTTAGTATCTCGCAATTTTATGACTCAAATCATACTGTCACCTTTTTAAAGAATAATTGTAAAATGTTAAATGAAAAAGGTGAGTACATTATTACAGGACTCAGGACTCCGGACAATTATTATACTGTTCAAAACAGTGATGAGGTCTATAACATTGCCAGAATGGATGGCAATGAGATATGGCATAATCGTTTGGGTCACATAAATTACGAAAACCTTAGTAGAATGTCTTCTCAAGAAATAGTTAGAGGTATTCCTAAGATCAAACCTATTTCTAATATTGCCTGTGGATCATGTTAGGAAGGAAAAATTGTTAGATCCCCTCATAAGCAAGTGAAAGATATCCTTACCTCTAAACCCTTGGAGCTCATCCATATGGACTTAATGGGTCCTTCTCGAACTGTTAGTCTCTCTGGACACAATTATATTCTTGTTATGGTTGATGACTTCACCAAATTTTCTTGGGTTGCTTTCTTAAAATAAAAGTCTGACACTTTCCAAACTTTTTGGAAGATTTTACTTCGAATTGAAAATGAAAAAGACACTCAAGTAAATAGAATTCGTAGTGATAGAGGTGGAGAATTCTTAGATATAGGTGTTATAGAGTATTATGACTACAATGGTTACAAACATGAATTTAGTGCTCCTAAGACTCCTTAACAGAACGGTATTACTGAGAGAAAGAATCGTACACTTCAAGAGATGGCACGAGTTATGATTCATGCCAAGACTTTACCTAAGTATTTTTGGGTAGAATCTATTCGTACTGCGTGTCACATTATCAATATGGGCTATCTTAGAAAGAATTCTAAACAAACTCCTTACGAACTATGGTATGGGAAGAAGTCCAATCTTAAGTATCTTAGAACCTTTGGTAGTAGGTGTTATGTCTGTAAAGATAGAGAACACTTATCCAAATTTGAGACTCGTGGAGATAAAGCCATCTTTCTAGGATATTCTCCTAACAGTAGAGCATATCTTGTCTATAATCTTTGCACTAAGAACTTAATGGAATCCATAAACGTTATTATAAGTGACACTACTGTAGAGAGTAAGACTAGAGAACCAACTATTGTGGAAGAGTCTGAAAATATTTTAGAAAATGACTCCCCAGAAATAGATGATTCTTTACCAATTGAGACACTTGAAGTACTCAACTGGGTTTCTAAAGAACATCCCATAAACAATGTTGTTGGTAACCCTAGTGATCCTGTATTTACAAGATCTCAATTAAGAAACTATGCTCATTATGTATTCTTTGTTTCCCTTGTGGAACCAAAGAATGTAAATGATTCATTGAATGATCCTCATTGGATTTCTGCAATATAGGAAGAACTTCTATAATTTGTCATTCATGATGTTTGGTATCTTGTACTTACTCCTGATCACAAAAAGGTTATTGACACACATTGGATATTTAAAAATAAATCTGATGAAAGTGGGATAGTCATTAGAAACAAAGCCAGATTAGTTGCTCAAGGATACTCTCAAATTGAAGGAATAGATTTTAACGAGACTTTTTCCCCTGTTACTCGCTTAGAATTTGTTTGTATTCTCTTTGCCATAGCTTGCTACTTACATTTTACGCTTTACCAAATGGGTGTCAAATTTGCCTTCCTTAATGGAATATTGACTGAGGAGACCTATGTAGAACAACCAAAAGGGTTCATTGACCCTAAATATCCAAATCATGTCTTTCGTCTTAAAAAGGCTTTGTATGGCCTAAAATATGCACCAAGAGCCTAGTATGAGCGACTTTCCAATTTTCTCTTAGACAAAGGTTTTAAGAGAGGTGGAAATGATCAAACCCTTTTTGTTAAACATTTTGACAAACATATCATTATAGCTCAAGTTTATGTTGACGATATCATTTTTGGATCAACTTACCCTTCAGAAGTTAAATATTTTTCTGAAATTATGCATAAAGAATTTCAAATGTCTCTTATGGGGGAGTTACAATTTTTCTTGGGTCTTCAAGTCAAACAAAATTCAGAAGGATTATTTGTTTCGCAATCAAAATACGCTTTAGAGATCGTTAAGAAATTCGACCTTGAAAGTGCAAAAGATGCCATAACTCCCATGAGTACTACGATCAAACTGTCTAAGGATGAAACTGGAAAATTCGTAGATCCAACTTTATATCGCAGTATGATAGGAACCTTACTATACCTTACTGCCTCGCGTCCTGATATTATGTACGCTATTTATGTGTGTGACCGTAATCAAAACACCCCTAAAGAGATCCATTTAGTTTGTGTTAAAAGAATTATAAAATACATAAAAGGCACTCTAAATTTAGGACTTTGGTACACCAATGATACTCCTAGCAGTATAATATAATACACTGATGTCGATTGGACAGGGTGCACGGACGATAGTAAGAGCACATTAGGCGCATGTTACTATATTGGTAATAACTTGGTAGGTTGGAGTAGTAAGAAACAAAACTGCACTTCTTTATCAATAGCTGAATCTGAATACATAGCCGCTGGAAGTTGTTGTGCCCAATTACTTTGGCTTAAGCAAATGTTAAGTGATTATGATATTAAAGAGTAACAATTACATCTCTATTGTGATAATCAAAGCGCGATCAATATCTCTAAAACTCCTGTTCAACACTCGCGAACAAAACACATAAAAATTAGGCATCACTTTATACGCGAATTAGTTGAGACTAAGGAATTAGAAATCAATTATCTTCCTACTGATTTGCAACTCGCAGATATGTTTACCAAACCTTTGGATTACAATAGGTTTATTTCTTTACCTAAATCGATAGGAATGGTTTGTGCTGATTAAACTCCTCGCCTTACATATTTTTTCCCTTTGTCCGTTTGAGACAAAATAGGGGAGAAATTTGAGTCTTATGAGAGTTTATTTATTTTGTACATATTCTAAACATCTTGATCTTAGTGATTATTTGCAGGATTCTGTACAGTTATTCTAAACAGTTATAATAGGGTAATGAATTGTAATTAGTTGAGTTATGTAATCTTCTTTTCTAGGAAATGGGTAGATAGACTTTTTGTATAGGAATAGGTTTTTTTCTTTTCTATTTGTTTCCCTACGAGTCCAAGATGACTCAAAGGACATTTTGTCTCATATTTCCAAAGGGGGAGATTGAATCACCTTATACTCTTGACTCACTTGAGTCTACATTGTATAAGTGCTCATCTAGTTTGGAAATAGTGACAAAATTGAGTCCCTCCCCTAGATACCAAAGAGCCTCAGGCCCTTCTATTCAATTCATTCTTCTTGTTTGATTGATCAAAGGTATACTTACAAACACTCACAAACATTAGGATTTCATACTTTGTTCATTTTTCACATTAATTTGATTGTGTGTGTGTTGTGTGTATTAATTTCCCTTAAAATATTTTTTAATAATTTTTGGGGAATTTCTAATGATTTTAAAACAAATTTTTTCTTAAATAAAATTGCAATTAAATAGCTTTGGGGTCATTCTATAATTTTTGGTTCTTGGTTTTATCTCTATTAAGTTCACTTGGGTAGAAACCGAAAGCGCTGAAGACTGTAAGGGTGTCTATGTAATTAGTTTGGGATGCGCGTTTGTGGTCCGTTGTTTGCCATACACCTGTTTCCATCCTATTGGTTGGTTGTGTGTTTCTTTTAAGAGACAAAATCGGTGTTTATTAACAGCCCTTGGATTGAGGTTATCAATGCCCTGCATGTGTCCTTGTTCCAATCCATGTGAACCTCTCTTAGCCAATCAGAAAGCGTTTAACCAACCGCTTATCTTTAATCGTTGGATGGAAGTAAATATCACTTTACAAAAATGGACAAATTGTCACCTTTCAGTCGGCCACCCTTGTCACGATCATTGATCGTGACAACAAACACGCATTTTATGTCACGGTCATTGACCGTGACAAGACCGTGACAATTCCGGGACAAATATATTTGTCACGGACTTGTCACGGTCAAGGACCTTGACACGACCGTGACAATGTCTTCAATAAAAAAAGCCCTAGGACTTTTTTTCCAACCGTTTTTTGGTTTTACCTCTCTCTCTCTCTCTAAGCAATTTCAGCTCTCTCTCACTCTCTCTAAGGTATGTTTTTTTCCTCTCTTTCTCTTTCATTTCTATATGTGTGTGTATGTGTGTATATGTATGTGTATATGTGTGTGTATATATGTGTGTGATGGTGTGTGGTGGGTGGGGTGGGCTGTGTGTGTACGTGTGTGTGTGTGTGCAGGTGTGGTGGGGGTGGGGGGAGGGGGAGGGGGCGGGGGGTGTGGTAGGGGGAGGGGGCAGGGGGTGGGGGTGGGGTGTGTGTGTGTGTGTGTATGTGGTGGGGAAATCTTAACAATTGTATAGCTTTAATTAATAAATTGTATAGCTTTAATTGTATAGTTTTAGATGAAAGTAAATTAATAATTAGTGCCCATTTCATATGAAAGTAGGATTGCCCCTCATTGTAAATTACTAAATTAATAATTGTATACTTTAATTGTTAGTTTAATTGATGAAATGAATTAATTGAGTAGATGAATTAGAAGGAGTACGGGATACACATTTGTTGTTGACATTGCCGTTGGATTATTTTGTTTAGTAAATGTTGGGTTGGTTAGTTTTAAAAGTGGCATGACCACTGGATTATTGTCCATATGGGGGTGGGATTTTTCAACTTTTTTTGAAAATTACTTTGTATATCAAACAATATATATATATAGTATGATAATTAAATGAAACATACTTGAAATATATAGTGTGACAAAAAAAATTGTCTCGCCCCGATTTATCATGGTCATTGACCTTGACAAGTTGAACTTGTCAAGGTCAATGACTGTGACAATTAGGCAGATTTGTTGTAAGATCTTAGGTGCACTAAAGCCATGTTTATATCCATTACCTACACAGTATTCTGTAACACCTGAGTATATGAATTCTCCACCTCTATCACTTCTTATGCGAGATACTTGGGTGTCCTTCTTGTTCTCAATTTTAAAAGAATTTTCAAGAACTCACGGAGGGTGTCAGATTTATTTTTCATAAAAGAGACCCAATTAAATTGTGTGCAATCATCCACCATTATAGGAATATAACTGTTACCACAGAAGCTAGTTCTAGAGGGGGCATGGATGGGGGAAGGGGTGGGGCAAGGTGGGGGGGAGGGGGAAGGGATGGGGGGTGGGGGTGGGGTAGGGGTGGGGGGCTGCGTGCGTATTTATGTGTGTGTATGTGCGTAGTGTCCCTTGTAAAAGAATTGGTTGATTATTAATTTTTTTAGTAAATTAATATACGATTGCCCCTTATTGTAAATTAGTAAATTAATATATGATTAATTATGAAAGTAGGATTGCCACTCATTGTAAATTAGTAAATTAATAATTGTATACTTTAATTGTTAGTTTAGTTGATGAAAATAATTATTGTATGTGTGGTGGGGGGCAGGGGGTGGCGTGTGTGTGTGTACGTGTGCATGTGTGTGGTGGGGGAGGGGGTGTATGAAAGTAAATTAATAATTAGTGCTCATTTTTATTTGTAGTAATTGTACATGTTTGCATGTCTTCTTATAATTTTTTTTATGTGTACTAATAACATTTTTTAACAACAAATGTCTCCTTCAGGTATTAAAGCGAGGATGATGATGTTGGTTATGATGATGTCGTCTGGGCTTAGTGGTAGCGGAGGCGACGAGGGCTCCTCGGCCCCTAGGCTCCCCAAATATGGCAAATTTGGGATTACCATCGAGAACAAATCGGAGCTATTAGCGAGATCCCTCGAGCTGCTAAAGACGGTCATAGGCGCGGGGTTTATGAGTTGGAAGGAGGTGCCATATGAGCTCAAGTTACCTGTTTGGGCGGCACTACAGGTAATATATTTATATTTATATGAATATTTCAATTTCAATTTCTTCATTTTATATTTATTTTTATTCGCAACTAACATTGTATTTGTTGGACAGGAACAATTCAACTTGGATCCAAAGCTACGCGATTCCGTCTTGGAGCAGTTGAGGGAGCAACACAAGACGTGGAACAAAAATATGCGGACACGGTACTTTGGGAAAACACGAGAGTCCATTATCCAATGGCGTGAATCCGTCCCGTCGAAGGAGCCAATCTCATTGGCACAATGGCAAAAGTTCATTGACAATGAGATCGGGAAGCAACAATTGGCATCTCGCCAATCGGGGAGGGAAAATCGGGCAAAAAAGACGGACGTGCACTACTCCGGCCGGACGTCTTACGCCGAGGTGGAGCATAGGATGAAGGTAAGATTTAATTTTTCTATAACTACAGAAATATATTATTCTGCATTATTTTACTTTGCGGGGCCGATACTAATTTTACTTTATTTTATTTCAGGGGGTAGGGATTGGCCCTCGGGGTAAGCCACATAGGCTAGATACTAATGTGGCTCTTCGGACGAAGAAGGGGAAGGACAAGGAGGTTTCTCCGAGCGTCACAGCCACGATTGTAAGTAATCCGACAGTTTACTTTTTGTTAATTACGTTATAATTTTTTAGTTTACTTATTTTACTAATCATTTGCTTTTTGTCGTTTCAGGCAAAGCTTAAGGAAGTGCATGTGTCGCAGTCTGATGCCGATAAGGCATCTTTGTCCACAGACGCACTCAGCCAAGTTCTTGGCTCTGATCACAAGGGGAGGACAAGGGGTGAGCTCGCGGGTGGCCAAATCTAGGATCATCGTATTGGAGATGAGCGACACCGGGTTGGCTCGAACGGTGGATTCACATAACGCGAAGATGTCCCCTTTAGAGGAGACGGTCCAAGATATGTACTCATTCATGAAGCATACATTGGGCAGAGACCGTAAGGGGAAAGGGAAGGAGAAGGCGGTGGAGGAGGAGGTGTGGGAGGACGAGGCATAGGATGACGAGGATGTCGACCTCGCTGCTTCATCACTGATACGTGCGTACTTCGATGATCCACTTCCTTATTTGTATCCCTTAAACAGATCGATGTCGACACTTGGTTGGCCGAGCGTGTTCATATTTAACATATTTGATGGCCAGCGGATAGGGCGGGGGTTGAGGGACTTGAATATCGTCCAGGGTGGAATAGTTCATGGACCTGAATTTCAAGAGATCGATTCCAAAGTGCTCGTCACGCATGTGATACCTGGGAAGGAGAACTCCCTATTGTGGTTGCGCGAACAATGCGAAACGATGCATATTAGTGGGTGTGTCAATTCGTATATCGTGTGGCCTTCTCACCTCCTCACATTTACCCCAAACATGTAGTGACATTATTTTTAAGTCGGTTCATTTGAATTATATTTGGATTATATCGTCATGTATATTGTTTCTATTTTGAATATATATTTGCATTATCTTTAGTTCATTTGGATATATGATGTTGATATAACAGGTACAAATATACTGCTGGGCAATGGCAGTGGCCATACTTCCCAGCATATTTTTTTTAAATTCTGCCCAGAATTATCACGGTCATTGACCGTGACAATTTTTTTGAAAAGGGTCAAGACTTTGTCACGGTTATTAATTGTGACTAAACTTGTCATGGTCATGTCCCGTGACACGACCGTGACAATTCTAACGAACTTGTCACAGTCAATGACCATGACACGTCCATGACAAAAAAAGTTATCTCTCCCCGAATTGTCACGGTCGTTGACCTTGACAAGTTAAACTTGTCAAGGTCAATGACCGTGACAATTAGGAAGATTTGGTGTAGTGTATGGCAAGACTTAATCTCAGCCATTGATTTCGAACCCCCTTCTCGATCCTTCTCAGCCCTGTATTTAAAGAGGCCAACCCTTAGCATGTGGAAGACTTTTTCCCCTTCGTCATTCCAAGTGAGAAGAGAGAGAAAAGAGAGCAGAGAGAGAAGAGAGTGAAGAAACCACAGAGTTAGAAACCCTAACCCTAAATCGTCCAAACACCTCCAAAAACCATTATATACCAAACACCAACCTTGAGTTTTGAGAGTTTTTGAATGTTGGTTTGAAAGTTATTTCGTGTTGTAACCTCTTCGCTTTAAGATCTTGTGTCCAACTTAAACATTAGGTTAGATCTGTATTTCTGTTTCATAGAAATCATAGATCTAGTCTTTTTATGTTATATTACACCTAGATCTGCATTCATAATTTCTCACCTTGAGAAATCTTTTGTTGATTAATTTCTGTAAATGGTTTCATCTTCAAAATCAATAAAATCATTTTCTGTTTCTAGTTCTTTTGAAACAAGATCTTTGACCTAGTTGGAATCACACTTGGCGGTTTTTAATTTCAAAAAAAAAATCAAAACCCTGAAATTGAATAAGATCTTGAAACGTCTTCTGAGCAAGATAGCCGTGGATTCTGGGTTCTTTTTAAAGGTCAAATAAGGCTTAAGTTTCCTAAGAAGAGATAAACTGAAAATCACAGCATATAGATCTAATTTGTAATTTGCTAGGATTGTTTGTAAAAATAAGCGTGAGTGTGTGCTTGCATGTGTTAGATCACCATCACAAACACTTACACACTACAACACTGAAAGTGTTGGTAATAAGATCTTGAAACAAGAGTCGACGTAAAGACTGGAACAAAGTGGAAGTTAGCAAACTGGGAGAACCACATCAGCAATCAGAACTGCAAAAAAGTTAGATTGACACCAGTGCGTACATTCCTAAACTTGTATAGGACTGATTTGTGTGCATGTGTGTTATATAGTTTGTAACTGGTATATATTATTTTAGTGGATTTTTGGTCTGTGACTTAGAAGTCACCGTGGATGTTTCCTCAGTTGGGTGAGGTTTTACCACGTTAAAAATCTCTTGTCATTAATCTTTCTACATCTCCTCATCTCATTCTTGCTGGTGTGCTGATTTAATCTTTTAAGTTTTATTTTTTAAAACTTGTTACAAATCTTAAACTGATCTAGTGCATGTTTTATTAAACACATATTGTGATTAAATCTCATTTGATTTAAAGAAAAGAGTTTTCTCAAAAAACATTTCATAGTTACTTAAATAGTTTAATCTTGTATTAAACGGCTTTAGTAACAGTTTTTCATCTTTAAGGGGGAAAACTTTGAATGTGAATATCTATCTCCTACGGACTCGTATTGATGTTCCGTTTGCGGCCATGCATAGCTAACTGATAGCAATAATCTATCCTAGAAATTTTATTACTTAGAGATAGAATGTGAAAGGTCTAAATTACTCTTGAAGTTATATGAGCAATGAAACGGTTCTGATTTGAAGACAAACTTTATGGGAACATTTTGACGCTAATGAGAACCAAACCAAGTATATAGGAAGCGAAGCATATGATCCTATAATTAATAATAAATGGTGGGGTGTATGTATTTAGTATTGGAATGTTTTTAGTATGGACGGGCTCTATAGTTCTCGATATATATAAGTGTGTAAATTATATATATGTATGCACGTAAGGTGAATGCAAATTGGGTTTATTTAAATGTTACTCAAGGATGTTATTCGGGAGGTTGCGTAGAGTGGGCGGTCCCACCCTGATGATTTTAGCGGGGTTTGGATTTTGCTCCAGGTTATAGTGCTTGAGTGGCTCCTACCGTGATGAGCGGGGGATGTCACGCAGGTTTTAAGGGATGGTTTATTGAAACCCTAAGGCCTATGTATTTATAACTGCCTCCATTATTTGTTTATGATTTGGTCTCGGTGGCGAGATTCTGACCCGATTACCAGAGGTGACATGAGATGTGCCTGCCACCCGATAGCATGTATGAGAGATGCATATAATAGGACCAAGCTATGAGGTTGCAATGTATATATATGCATACTGAGTGATATGTGTATATATCTATAGGTATTGTGTGATTATCTTTTGATAGTATCGATGTGATATGTAGTATGTTCATACATATGAGGGTCATATATGTTATACTAATAGTAATAGCTTACTTAACTTGCGATGGGGTGATTAGCAAGCTAGTGTAATACCCCGTATTTTCGAAGACTTAAATAATTACGTGATTTATTATTATTGTGGGGTTAATTAAATTAAAAGGTGAGAATTAATTATTAATCCGGATTAAATTTGAATATTTACTAGCATGACGAGAAGTTAGTAATTATTAATATTAGTGTGAGAAAAAGTAATATGGAATGACGATTTTATATAACCTGTCATAAGAAATAAATACGATAATTTGGTATATTAAGTCAGGGGACGCGCGTGTGAGTCATGTCAGCACTAACTAAGAGGAATAAAAAGGTAAATTTATTTTAAGTAACTCGTATGATCATTTCGAGTGCGCCGTTGAGTCTGGAGGGGCCGAGATAGTCAGAAAACTCTACCCGGGTATTTTATTTGGACTCCGGGACATTTTTAGGCCAAGCCGGCACCCAGCAGGGGTAGTTTCGCAATTTGGATTTTTAGAGGAATTAAATGGATGAAAATTAGAGGAATAATATATCAGCTAATTGGTGACAATTAAGGTTAGGCTACACCAAAATGAAGAGAGAGCCACACTGGGTGAGGGAGAGCAATTTCCAAAGGAGGAGAAGTTGTTTTCACCACCTCGCACAACCACCACCACCATCGTGTAGATCGGAACGCGAGGAACACATCCATACCAGCAACACCAACGGATTAGACCTTCGAAATCGAGGCAAGTGTTTATTGCTTGCTTTCATTGGCGATAATTATGTTATAAACCTTGTGATAAAAATTAATTTGGGCGAAATTGGAGAACTATATCATTAATTATGGATGATTTGATAAGGATTTGAATACCATATGTAGATAGGATGATGCCTACATAATTTGGGTCATCTCTATGAACAAATGTTGGTTTAATTTGAAGTTATGCATATTAATTTAAGAAGTAGGGTTCTTGACAATAAAATTGGGGATTTCGAATTATATGAATGATTGGTGATGATTTAATGATTCTAAGTTGTTAGAATTCATTTACAAATGTTAGGATTCAATTTGGGAATAACTGATTGGAGTTTAGGATGATATTTTAGAGGTTTTAGGGTTGAAAATGGTGAAAAATGAAGTTATCTAAGGTAGAAGACGAAACAGCCCAGGTCGCGAGATGTCGCTCGATGGGCATCTTTCGAGCGATGTGGGATGTCTCGCGAAGTCGCGTGAAGAATGGTTCGAGCGACATGTGTAAGTCGTTCAAATGACTTGGCTTTCTAGTTCGAACGAGATTATAATTTTCAGGGAATTTCCTATTTTGCCCTATGTTAGTAAACGGTAGATTTAAGTGAGGAAAAATTAGTGTTCGGTGAACCCAAATAAGTGCAAAATTATTGGGAGTTATTTAGGTGTAATGATTCAAATATTCGTGACGGTGAGATTACCTTGGAGACTACGAGAGAGAGAGAGATAAATTGTAATTGTAAATGCGTCGAGGCTTTTAAGTGATAAATACTTACGAAATTAGTTCCCAAGAAATAGAACTTATAAGAATAAAAATTAGTGGTTAATTGTGGGACTGATTGTGATTCTGTATTAATGATTTTCGGGTGATATATTATCCTTAGAAATATATTACGAGAGAGGGAATATCATAACTTAAAATGCGTTGATAGTATTTAGTGATAATAATACTATGTATGGAAAATGACACTTGGTTGTGTGTACTGTTTGATTGGATGGGTTGTGTGAATACCTATTACTTGCTAGTATTATGTGTATGACATACCTAGCTGCTTGCTATCACGGGAGGTGGTGTAGAGACAGTCTTATCCTGAGGGGATTTTGACTTGTATCTCAGAATATAGGACTGTGAAGACTTACTTGTGAGTTGGTAAGTTGCTGACTATGGGAGCGTAGGTATGTGCGTGACCCATAGGTAAGTGAGATATGTTCCCCTCCATTATGTGTGTTTTGTATATATGGTTCATGGGAGACTTCTGAACCGAAAGTCCTTATTTGAGTACGAGAGGTACCAGGACATGATAGCAGAGTATGCAATGCACTATAGGTATAACCTTGGAGTGTTGTATTAGTATATATATAAATACTGGTGGTTACTTATATATGTTTGTGTTACACTTACAATGTGATATTGGTTGGTTATTAAGATGGGGTTAATACAAATATATATAATAGTGAAAAATGTATATATGTACGCTTTTGCTATATCTAAAATGAGATAATATCAGATTATTAAGATAGTGAAATCTTCAATAACGTAAATAGTAAATACTTTACTTTAGTGTGTTAACACTTATTTAAAATGATAAACGTTGAGATCATATACGGAACACTACTATGAGGGGTAATTATATGGATACGCCTATCACCTAGTTAGAAGTGTCAGATGGCTAGGTTGGAGTAGATGTACGTTAGGCGTGCACACTAGTCGAGAGGCGAGAATCTCATGTGAGAGTTCGAACTAACATGCATATAATACTTGCTTTAATGCAGTTTTAAATACTTGCTAAAACAAATATTTTTTCATATCGGGCTCCGACCCGTCTCTTGCATTTCTTTTCTCTTTTGCTATATATATGTATTAGTATAGGTGGCCAACCACAAGGATACCGGTTCTAGATACTTGGATGGTTTGCCGAGCTGCAGATGATGTGGTGGTTGCGGGTTATTGAGATTAGACGCTTCTCTCATTTCATTCAGTTCCTAGTTCAGATATCTCAGTTAGGGCATGTGTTGTCCATTCTCATTAGCGGAATTGTACTCAGTTTCCTTTGTAATTCTTCTCAGTTGGTTTGAGTATTTATTATGGTTTGGTTTGTAACTTTGAACTGGAAGGTTTTATCCAGTCTTATCTATTCAGTATTTGATTCAGTCAGCATTTAATCCTTGTGTATGGTTTATATATACATTTTCATAACTTATTAAAAAATTGGTTTCAAGTTTAATTGAAAAATGTTTTGACACTAGCTTAATTAAATGTTAGGTAATTAATTGGATTTAAGTTTTCGACAGTGATACTAAGAATGAACCAACCGGACATTTTGTTAAAATTTTATAAAGGACTGATCCCCTGATATTTAATTGGGCGGGGTGTCACAGGTGGTATCAGAGCATCAGGTTCTAGTGTCCTTTAGGATCTGTACGGCTTATTACGTTTCAACTTAGCGTTCTTTGATGTAAAGCCTTATTCTAGGATTGTTGTGTTCCACTACGTATGTGAATTGCGCTCTCTTGTGAATTAGTTTATGGAGTCAATTCATATGCGAGAGTGATTAGACTTCATACTCCGAATAATATGGGGCGACCAGCGAAGGCCGTTAGCGGGACTGCAGGAGGAGGAAAACTATTGGAATTTGTGAAGCATTCGGGGAACGGTGATCGCAGTAGAAGTCTCTAACAGTAATATCTAAGTATGATGGGCCAATGGAGGGAGATAATCCAAAGGCGATAATGTAAGGTAGAGTCCAGTGACACTCAGAATTTTAAATTCATAAGAAATATTTTTCTAGCTCTGAGAACAGCAAAGAGTAAAAATAGTCAAACAAATCGAGATATTGGGTGCGGATTGACCATTTAAAATTTTCCATTTTCTGGTCAGACAGATATATGGAAAAGATGTTGAACTTATCACTAGTAGGTCGGGTAAGGACCGACCGTAAAGGATTCATTAATTTTGTAAGCGAACTTCGTAACTAAAGTAGGAGTCATGGAAGGTAAAAGGGTTTGTAAGTTGAAAATGGACTCGTGGGTAGAATTCCATAGTATGAATGGGAGGTGCGACTAAGGTGACTAGTGTCAATGTCATCAAAGTATACATTTATTTGAATATGTCAACGCCCCAGAAGAAAGGGAGCCAGTCAAGTTGTGATACCTAGCTGAAGGGCAAGGTTGAATTCAATAGTGTTAGTAGAACATCACCATAAAGTATACCCAGTGAGGGGCAACCTATTTAAATTATATGATTAAATCTTAACGTATTGGTGATGGATTCAGTCAAGACCAGTGGGTCGATCATGTGTTCCATATGCCCTGTAGAGCGCAAGAAACAAAGAAAATAACATCTAGGAGTTAAGACTACCAGGTTCGAGAGAAGGACATCCCAACAAGTCCAAGCGGACCAGTGAAAGGGAAAAGATAAGGGTTACCAGTATGGAATGTGTTCACGTGAGTAGTGAAATTGATAAGTGTCGGGAATAATAAATTGTGCCTATAAGGCATACCAGTTGGAAAAGTAAAATATCCATTGTGAGAATCGGGTCAAGAGAATTGGACCCAGGAACTAATAACCCGAGTGTATTAGGTCGAGGCAGGACAAACATATTCCTCAATAACTATAGCATACCGTATTTCAGGGTCGACGAGGCCCAGGGAAATCAAGGGAAGGCCACCGAGGCCATATTTAAGGCCTAGAAATATGGGGCCAATGTATCGATGACGGGCGGGTGAGACACAAAACAGAATAATTTATCCACCAAAAAGGAAGGGAAAATCTAATGAATGGAATTCAAAAGGTATAATGATTGTAGATAATTATGGGTCGCAAAAAAGTGCTTGCGGGGACCCTCCGGTCAGGCTAGACTGATGAAGATTTGTTTCGTCCTTGTGAAACGGGGGTGAGTTCCAGTGACGTGGGTGTGTCGCAACATATGTGAATAGTTAGCACTAAGAATTTGAGTGTGCATTTTGTTTAGTGGGTACGCTGGCGACAGCAGCGTTATTATGTAAATGACTACCATTTGGTAGAGAGATTGTCCGTGCCACCTGCAAGGAGGAGTAAGTGTGGGCACTAAGGGAAATTTGTGTATGGTATTATGTAACGATTCGTGCTCCTTTAAGAGTTATGATGGTCGAGCATATTATTATTATATTTTATGGTTACTGGTTACCCAAGGTTTGAAGGGTAATAAATTGTGTGATAAGACTATTGTACTAAAAAAAATTTAATATTAAATATATGGTTTTAAAGAGGCATCACTTGAAAGACGATTGAGCATGTACATGCATTGTATTGTATTGTAGTCTTTAGTGAGTATGTTGTCTTACTATATTGATCCCGGTGAGCAGGGATGTTTTACTGATGTGATTCGGGATATATTGAATTATTGTAGAGCGGAGAGATATAGCTCGTAAATTATATCGCTCTAATAACTTGTGATAGTGAGAGCCATGCGTTGTATATTGTCTTTAGTAACCTGAGAGTGGACGAGTAGACTTTTTATGTCGCAAAAAGGAATTCAGGGATGTCTGTTATGGACTAAGGACTTAGCAGATCTCGACGACCAGCAATGTTAGGTAGTAGTGTATCGGGGGGGTTCCTTGTTTGGATTTCGCTTTGCGAGACATCCCACGCATGAAACTTAGCGAACATTGGAAGTTGGTAGAAGTTTGTCTCTAGTACATGGATTTAGTATCATAATGATTACCCATATACATAGTTATAACCGTGAGATAAGGGTTATGTTACAAATTAAGGCCTATGGGGCCGTATAAGAATAATATGTAATAATGTTACAAATCGTTGACTCCATGAGCAGACCGATGGGACATCCTAAGTTATGATTAGGTGGAAAAGGTAGGGTGACAGAGTAGGACCTTACCAGATAGTCATGCCAAGTATGTGGAGCAAAATTTGTTATTTATACTTATAACACGTCTAGTGCGGTGGTGCTGCAATGCACCAAGCATAGGGTGTATGGGCGCCCTAGATATTTGGGTAATGAATTTTTCTTCCGTAATTGAAAGATTGTGAGACAACGCGTATTGCGAGAGTTAATGAAGGTAGAAGAGTGTGACTTCAAGATTTGGCTATTTGATGGGTTAGGGCGGTCAGGACCGTTAATTCCCAGATTTACCACGAGGATGGTATAGGAAGAATCCGATAAAGTTTAACTCGGGGAAGTTGAAACTTACTTGATAGTACATAGAGAGAATATGTTTCACGAGAATACAAAGTTTAAAAGGAGAGAGAAGGACTGGCGACATGCAGTGATGACACTATTTCCTGAGCATAGATATAGATGTGGTTATAAGAAAGGTAAAATGCATATCGATATAAAGCCGTAGTAGTGATAGCTTAAGCAACGCAAGACATTTCTGAGCTCCAATTGGAAGTGGACCATCAGGACGTAAAAGCGTTCCTTTAGCATTAGGAATTCCTTGGTAGTAATGGGAGAGTAAATCCATGCATAATTACACAGTTAATTACTTCGCAACGGAATCTCGACCCTATGTGGGTGAAAGTGGGTCGGGTAATTAAAGTAGCTCACGTTATGCAAAGTTAGGACAAATCATAAGGTGTAACAGTAAACCCTAACCGTTATTCATGGGATAGTAAGGTTATATAGGGTACAAAAAAAGTTTTGTCCGAAAGAGTCACGAGAGTTAAGACTAGATTATTGGGAAGAGTTCCAGGAGGCCTTGAATATCAAGGTGCGAACATATTCGGCCTAACACACTCGCAGACGGACTGTAAGTCTAAGAGTTAGTTGCACATTGCGAGGTATGTTGTATCTCCAATTATGGGAAGGTTTAGTGTAATATCTTCCACGGGTGGAGTAGCGTAAGACGAATCCCCTTAACTTATTATCGATAGAATTCCATTCGAAGAGTTATATATATAAATCCTTGTTATCCTTGTGCTTATTGGGTAGAGGGGAGGACAATAATCTACTAGGTCCAGAGGAATTTTTGGGCCCATCAACCAGGGTGGAAATGGTTGGGAGTTGCATTATTGCATGTTGGAATGAGGAAATTGGTACCGAGTGATGTGGGATCTTTTCCTATTATTGTTAAGTTTGAGTCGGTAGCGTACAGGCTTAGGTTCCATAGCCCTTTGTGGAGGCAGTATGGCGAAAATGTGTTAACATTTATAGTATGTATCGTGTGTAAGGCAAATTTGTATATCTAAATATCAATTAACCTATTAGTGCGAGCAGTAGGGGGTTAGATAGTAACTATATATAAGTTAAGTGGTGAAACTTAAATGGTAAGGCGTGGAGAGTAATTAATGAGTGAGGTGTTCATTATTAAGGGTATTCGGTAATATCCAGTATGGGTGGTACTGCGTAAATTCATGAGAAGTGAGGTAAATACCCAGACTTTTCCTTACAAGAAATGCCTTATTTTCTGAATTTTAGGACGAAATTCCGTTATTAGGGGGGAAGTATGTAATACCCCATATTTTTGAAGACTTAATTAATTACGTGATTTACTATTATTGTGGGGTTAATTAAATTAAAATGTGAGAATTAATTATTACTCCGGATTAAATTTGAATATTTACTAGCATGATGAGAAGTTAGTAATTATTAATATTACTGTGAGAATAAGTAATATGGAATGACAATTTTATATAACTTGTCGTAAGAAAGAAATATGACAGTTTGGTATCTTAAGTCACAGGACGCGCGTGTGAGTCGTGTCAGGACTAATTAAGTGGAATAAAAAGGTAAATTTATTTTAAGTAACTCGTATGATCATTTCGAGTGTGCCGTTGAGTCGGGCGGGGTCAAGATAGTCAGAAAACTCTACCCGAGTATTTTATTTGAACTCCGGGACATTTTTAGGCTAAGCCGGCACCCGGTAGGGGTAGTTTTGTAATTTGGATTTTTGGAGGAATTAAATGGAAGAAAATTAGAGGAATAATATATTAGCTAATAGGTGACAATTAGGGTTAGGTTACACCAAAATGAAGATAGAGCCACAGTGGGTGAGGGAGAGCAATTTCCAATGGAGGAGAAGCTGTTTTCACCACCTCGCACAACCACCACCACCATCGTGTAGATCGGAACGCGAGGAACGCATCCATACCAGCAACACCAACGGATTAGACCTTCGAAATCGAGGCAATTGTTTATTGCTTGCTTTTATTGGCGATAATTATGTTATAAACCTTGTGATAAAAATTAATTTGGGTGAAATTGGAGAACTATATCATTAATTATGGATGAATTAATAAGGATTTGAATACCATATGTAGATAGGATGATGCCTACATAATTTGGGTCATCTCTATGAACAAATCTTGGTTTAATTTGAAGTTATGCACATTAATTTAAGAACTAGGGTTCTTGACAATAAAATTGGGGATTTCGAATTATATGAATGATTGGTGATGATTTAATGATTCTAAGTTGTTAGAATTCATTTACAAATGTTAGGATTCAATTTGAGAATAATTGATTGGAGTTTAGGATGATATTTTAGAGGTTTTAGGGTTGAAAAATGGTGAAAAACGAAGTTGTCTAAGGTTGAAGACGAAACAACCCAGGTCGCGAGATGTCGCGCGATGGGCAACTTCGAGCGAAGTGGGGTGTCTCGCGAAGTCGCGTGAAGAATGGTTCGAGCGACATGTGTAAGTCGTTCAAATGACTTGGATTTCTGGTTCGAACGAGATTATAATTTTTAGGGAATTTCCTATTTTTCCCTATGTTAGTAAACGGTAGATTTAAGTGAGGAAAAATTAGTGTTCGGTGAACCCAAATAAGTGCAAAATTATTGGGAGTTATTTAGGTGTAATGATTCAAATATTCGTGACGGTGATATTACCTTGGAGATTAAGAGAGAGAGAGATAAATCATAATTGTAAATGCGTCGAGAGTATTAATTGATAAATACTTACGAAACTAGTTCCGAAGAAATAGAACTTATAAGAATAAAAATTAGTGGTTAATTGTGGGACTGATTGTGATTCTGTATTAATGATTTTTGGGTGACATATTATCCTTAGAAATATATTACGAGAGTGGGAATATCATAACTTAAAACGCATTGATAGTAGTTAGTGATGATAATACTACATATGGAAAATTACACTTGGTTGTGTATACTGTTTGATTGGATGGGTTGCGTGAATACCGATTACTTGCTAGTATTATGTGTATGACATAACTAGCTGCTTGTTATCACGGGAGGTGGTGTAGAGACAGTCTTATCCTGAGGGGATTTTGACTTGTATCTCAGAACATAGGACTGTGAAGACTTACTTGTGAGTTGGTAAGTTGCTGACTATGGGAGCGTAGGTATGTGCGTGACCCATAGGTATGTGAGCTATGTTCCCCTCCATTATGTGTGTTTTGTATATATGGTTCGTGGGAGACTTCTGAACCGACAGTCCTTATTTGAGTATGAGAGGTACCGGGACATGATAGCAGAGTATGCAATGCACTACAGGTATAGCCTTGGAGTGTTGTAGTAGTATATATATATAAATAGTGGTGGTTACTTATATATGTTTGTGTTACACTTACAATGTGATATTGGTAGGTTATTAAGATGGGCTTAATACAAATATATATAGTAGTGAAAGATGTATTTATGTATTCTTTTCCTATATCTAAAATGAGATAATATCAGATTATTAAGATAGTGAAATCTTCAGTAACGTAAATAGTAAATACTTGACTTTAGTGTGTTAACACTTATTTAAAATGATAAACATTGAGATCATATACGGAATACTACTACGAGGGGTAATTATATGGATAAGCCTATCACCTAGTTAGAAGTGTCAGATGGCTAGGTTGGAGTAGATATACGTTAGGCGTGCAGACTATTCGAGAGGCGAGAATCTCATGTGAGAGTTCGAACTAGCATGCATATAATACTTGCTTTAATGCAGTTTTAAATACTTGCTAAAACAAATATTTTTACACATCAGGATCGGACCCGTCTCTTGAATTTCTTTTCTCTTTTTCTATATATATATATGTATTAGTACATGTGCCCATCCACAGGGATACTGGTTCTAGATAATTGGATGGTTTGCCGAGCTACAACTGATTTTAAGGTTGCGGGTTATTGAGATTAGACGCTTCTCTCATTTCATTCAGTTCCTAGTTCAGATATGTCAGTTAGGCCATGTGTCGCCCATTATCATTAGCGGAGTTGTACTTAGTTTCCTTTGTAGTTCTTCTCAGTTGGTTTGAGTATTTAAAATTGGTTTGGTTTATAACTTTTAACTAGAAGGTTTTATCCAGTATTATCTATTCAGTATTTGATTCAGTCAGCATTTAATCCTTGTGTATGGTTTATATTTACATGTTCAGAGCTTATTAAATTAATTGGTTTCAATTTTAATTGGAAAATGTTTTCACACTAGCTTAATTAAATGTTAGGTAATTAATTGGATTTAAGTTTTCGACAGTGATGCTAAGAATGAACCAACCGAACATTTACTTATAAATTCTATAAAGGGTTGATCACCCGATATTTAATTGGGTGGGGTGTTACAGGTGGTATCAGAGCATCAGGTTCTAGTGTCCTTTAGGATCTGTACAGCTTATTACGTTTCACCTTAGCGTTCTTTGATGTTGAGCCTTATTTTAGGATTGTTGTATTCCACTACGTATGCGAATTGCGCTCTCCTATAATTTAGTTTGGTGGAGTCAATTCATAGTTGAAAGTGATTAGATTTCGTACTCCGAACAATATGGGACGACCAGCGAAGGCCGTTAGTGGGACTGCAGGAGGAGGAAAACAATTGGAAGTTGTGAAGCATTCGGGGAACGGTGATCGCGGTAGAAGTCACTAACAGTAATATCTAAGTATGATGGCCCAATGGAGGGAGCTAATCCAAAGGCGATAATGTAAAGTACAGTGCACTGACACTTAGAATTTTAAATTCATAAGAAATATTTTTCTAGCTCTGAGAACAGCAAAGAGTAAAAATAGTCAAATAAACCGAGATATTGGGTGCGGATTAAACATTTAAAATTTTCCATTTTTTGGTCAGACAGAGATATGGAAGAGATGTTGAACTTATCACTAGTAGGTTAGGTAAGGACCGACCATAAAGGATGCGTTAATTTTGTAAGCGAACTTCGTAACTAAAGTAGGAGTCACGGAAGGTAAAAGGGTCCGTAAGTTGAAAATGGACTCATGGGTAGAATGCCATAGCATGAATGGGAGATGCGACTAAGGTGACTAGTGTCAATGTCATCAAAGTATACATTTATTATAATATGTCAACGCCCCAGAAGAAAGGGAGCCAGTCAAGTTGCGATACCTAGCCGAAGGGCAAGGTTGAATTCAATAATGTTAGTAGAACATCACCAGAAAGTATACCCAGTAAGGGGAACCTATTTAAATGATATGATTAAATCTTAACATAATGGTGATGGATTCAGTCAAGACCAGTGGGTCGATCATGTATTCCATATGCCCTGTAGAGCGCAAGGAACAACGAAAATAACAACTAGGAGTTAAGACTACCGGGTCCGAGTGAAGGACATCCCAATAAGTCTAGGAGGATCAGTGAAAGGGAAATTACCCTCTATGTAAAGATAAGGGTTACCAGTGTGGAATGTGTTCACGTGAGTGGTGAAATTGATAAGTGTCAGGAATAATAAATCGTGCCTATAAGGCATACCGATTGGAAAAGTAAATATCCAGTGTGAGAATCGGGTCAAGAGAATTGGACCCAATAACTAATAACCCGAGAGTATTAGGTCTAGGAAGGACAAATGTAGTCCTCAATAACTATAGCATACCGTATTTCAGGGTCGACGGGGCCCAGGGCAATCAAGGGAAGGCCAGTGAGGCCATATTTGAGGCCTAGAAATATGGGGCCAATGTATCGATGATGGGCGGGTGAGCCACAAAATAGAATAATTTATCCACCAAAAAGGAAGGGAAAATCTAATGAATGGAATTCGAAAGGTATAACAATTGTAGATAATTATGGGCCGCAACAAAGTGCGTGCGGGGACCCTACGGTCAGGCTAGACTGATGAAGCTTTGTTTCGTCCTTGTGAAATGGGGGTGAGTTCCAGTGACGTGGGTGTGTCGCAACATATGTGAATAGTTAGCAGTAAGAATTTGAGTGTGCATTATGTTTAGTGGGTACGCTGGCGACAACAACCTTATTATGTAAATGACTACCATTTGGTGGCGAGATTGTTCGTGCCACCTGCGGGGAGGAGCAAGTGTGGGCACTAAGGGAGATTTGTATATGGTATTATGTAACGATCCGTGGTCCTTTGAGCGTTATGATGGTAGAGCATATTATTATTATATTTTATGGTTACTGGTTACCCAGGGTTTGAACGGTAATAAATTGTGTGATAAGACTATTGTACTAAAAAAAAATAATATTAAATATTTGGTTTTGAAGAGGCATCACTTGAAAGACGATTGAGCATGGACATGCATTGTATTATATTGTAGACTTTAGTGATTATGTTGTCTTACTATATTGATCCCGGTGAGAAGGGGTATTTTACTGATGTGATTCAGGATATATTGAATTATTGTAGAGCGAAGAGATATAGCTCGTAAATTATATAGCTCTAATAACTTGTGATAGTGAGAGCCCAGCGTTGTATATTGTCTTTAGTAACCTGAGAGTGGACGAGTAGACTTCTTATGTCGCAAAAAGGAATTCAGGGATGTATGTTATGGACTAAGGACTTAGCAGATCTCGACGACCAGCAGTGTTTGGTAGTAGTGTATCGGGGGGGTTCCTTGTTGGATTTCTCTTTGCGAGACATCCCACGCATGAAACTTAGCGAACGTTGGAAGTTGGGAGAAGTTTGTCTCTACTACATGGATTTAGTATCATAATGATTACCCATGTACGTAGTTATAACCGTGCGATAAGGGTTATGTTACAAATTAAGGTCGATGGGGACGTATAAGAATAATATGTAATAATGTTACAAATCGTTGACACCATGAGCAGACCGGTGGGACAACCTAAGTTATGATTAGGTGAAAAAGGTAGGGTGATAGAGTAGGACCTTACCAGATAGTCATGACAAGTATGTGGAGCATAATTTCTTATTTATATTTATAACACGTCTAGTGCGGTGGTGTTGCAATGCACCAAGCATAGGGTGTATGGGCGCCCTAGATATTTGGGTAATAAATTTTTCTTCCTTAAGTGAAAGAATGTGAGATAACGCGTATTGCGAGAGTTACTGAAGGTAGAAGAGTGCGACTTCAGGATTTGGGTATTTGATGGGTTAGGGAAGTCAGGACCGTTAATTTCCAGATTTGCCACGAGGATGGTATAGGAAGAATCACATAAAGTTTAACTCGGGGAAGTTGAAACTTACTTGATAGGACATAGAGAGAATATGTTTCACGAGAATCTGAAGTTTAAAAGGAAAGAGAAGGACTGGCGACAAACAGTGATGACACTGTCGCCTGAGCCATAGATATAGATGTGGTTATAAGAAAGGTAAAATGCATATCGATATAAAATCGTAGTAGGGATGGCTTAAGTAAAGCAAGACATTTCTGAGCTCCAATTGGAAGTGGACCATTAGAAAGTAATAGAGTTACTTTAGCATGAGGAATTATTTGGTAGTAATGGGAGAGTAAATCCACGAACAATTACATGGTTAATTACTTCGCAACGGAATCTCGACCCTATGTGGGTGAAAGTGGGTCGATAATTAAAGTAGCTCACATTATGAAAACTTAGGACAAATAATAATGTGTAACAGTAAACCCTAACCATTATTCCTGGGATAGTAAGGTTATATGGGGTAAAAATAGAGTTTTGTCTGAAAGAGTCAAGAGAGTTATGACTCGATTATTGGGAAGAGTTTCGGGAGGCCCTGAATATCGAGATGCGAACATATTCGGCCTAACACACTCGCAGGCAGACGGTAGGTCTGAGAGTTAGTTTCACATTGCGAGGTATGTTGTATCTCCAATTATGGGAAGGTTTAGTGTAATATCTTCCACGGGTGGAGTAGAGTAAGACCAATCCCCTCAACTTATTATCGATAGAATTCCATTCGAAGCGTTATATATATAAATCCTTATTATCCTTGTGCTTATTGGGTAGAGGGGAGGACAATAATCTACTAGGTCCAGGGGAATTTTAGGGCCCGTCAACCAGGGTGGAAATGGTTGGGAGTTGCATTATTGCATGTTATAATGAGTAAATTGGTACCGAGTGATGTGGGATCTTTTCCTATTATTGTTAAGCTTGAGTCGGTAGCGTACATGCTTAGGTTCCATAGGCCTTCGTGGAGGCAGTATGGCGAAAATGTGTTAACATTTATAGTATGTTCGTGTGTAAGATAAATTTGTATATATCTAAATATCAATTAACCGACCAGTGCGAGCAGTAGGGGGCTAGATAGTAACTATATATAAGTTAAGTGGTGGAACTTAAATTGTAAGGCGTGGAGAGTAATTAATCAGTGAGGTGTTCATTATTAAGGGCATTCAGTAATGTACTGTATGGGCGGTACTACGTAAATTCATGAGATGTGAGGTTAATACCCGGAGTTTTCCTTACCAGAAATGCCTTATTTTTAGAATTTCGGGACGAAATTCCGTTATTAGGGGGGAAGTATGTAATACCCCGTATTTTTGAAGATTTAAATAATTACGTGATTTAATATTATTATGGGGTTAATTAAATTAAAATGTGAGAATTAATTATTAATCCGGATTAAATTTGAATATTTACTAGCATGACGAGAACTTAGTAATTATTCATATTACTGTGAGAATAAGTAATATGGAATGACGATTTTATATAACTTGTCGTAAGAAAGAAATCCGACAGTTTGGTATATTAAGTCAGAGGACGAGCGTGGGAGTCGTGTCAGGACTAATTAAGTGGAATAAAAAGGTAAATTTATTTTAAGTAACTTGTATGATCATTTCAAGTGTGCCGTTGAGTCCGGAGGGGTCGAGATAGTAAGAAAACTCTACCCGGGTATTTTATTTGGACTCCGGGACATATTTAGGCCAAGTCGGCACCCGGTAGGGATAGTTTTGTAATTTGGATTTCTGAAGGAATTAAATGGACGAAAATTAAAGGAATAATATATCAGCTAATTGGTGACTATTAGGTTTAGGTTACACTAAATTGAAGAGAGAGCCACAGTGGGTGAGGGAGAGCAATTTACAAAGGAGGAGAAGCTGTTTTCACCACCTTGCACAACCATCACCACCATCGTGTAGATCGGAACGCGAGGAACACATCCATACAAGCAACACCAACGGATTAGACCTTTAAAATCGAGTCAAGTGTTTATTGCTAGCTTTTATTAGCGATAATTATGTTCATGTTAGTCTAGGTTAATAAACCTTGTGATAAAAATTAATTTGGGTGAAATTGTAGAACTATATCATTAATTAAGGCTGATTTGATAAGGATTTGAATACCATATGTAGATAAGATGATGCCTACATAATTTGGATGATCTCTATGAACAAATCTAGGTTTAATTTGAAGTTATGCATATTAATTTAAGAACTAGGGTTCTTGACAATAAAATTGGGGATTTCGAATTATATGAATGATTCGTGATGATTTAATGATTCTAGGTTGTTAGAATTCATTTACAAAAGTTAGGATTCAATTTGGGAATAATTGAGTGGAGTTTGGGATGTTATTTTAGAGGTTTCAGGGTTGAAAAATGGTGAAAATCGAAGCTGTCTAAGGTTGAAGATGAAACATCCCAGGTCGCGAGATGTCGCGCGAAGTCGCACGATAGGCATCGTTCGAGCGAGATTGGTATCTTGCGAGAAGTAGTTCGAGCGACGTGCGATGTCACGCGAAATCACGCGAAGAATGGTTCGAGCGACATGTGTAAGTCGTTCAAACGACTTGGATTTCTGGTTTGAACGAGATTGTAATTTTTAGGGAATTTCCTATTTTGTCCTATATTAGTAAATGGCAGAATTAAGTGAGGAAAAATTAGTGTTCGGTGAACCCAAATAAGTGCAAAATTATTGGGAGTTATTTAGGTGTAATGATTCAAATATTCGTGAAGGTGAGATTACCTTGGAAATTAAGAGAGAGAGAGAGAGAGAGAGAGAGATAAATCGTAATTGTAAATGCGTCGAGAGTATTAAGAGATAAATACTTACGAAAATAGTTCAGAAGAAATAGAACTTATAAGAATAAAAAATTTGTGGTTAATTGTGGGACTGATTGTGATTCTGTATTAAGGATTTTCGGGTGACATATTATCCTTAGAAATATATTACGAGAGAGGGAATATCGTAACTTAAAATGCGTTGATTGTATTTAGTGATAATAATACTACTTATGGAAAATGACACTTGGTTGTGTATACTGTTTGATTGGATGGGTTGTGTGAATACCTATTACTTACTAGTATTATGTGTATGACATACCTAGCTTCTTGCTATCACGGGAGGTGGTGTAGAGACAGTCTTATCCTGGGTTGATTTTGACTTGTATCTCAAAACATAGGACTGTGAAGACTTACTTGTGAGTTGGTAAGTTGCTGACTATGGGAGCGTAGGTATGTGCGTGACCCATAGGTATGTGAGCTATGTTCCCCTCCATTTTGTGTGTTTTGTATATATGGTTCGTGGGAGACTTCTGAACCGACAATCCTTATTTGAGTACGAGAGGTACCGGGACATGATAGCAGAGTATGCAATGCACTACAGGTATAGCCTTGGAGTGCTGTATTAGTATATATATATATAAATAGTGGTGGTTACTTATATATGTTTGTGTTACACTTACAATGTGATATTGGTAGGTTATTAAGATGGGGTTAATACATATATATATATAATAGCGAAAGATGTATATATGTATGATTTTGGTATATCTAAAATGAGATAATATCATATTATTAAGATAGTGAAATCTTCAGTAACGTAAATAGTAAATACTTGACTTTAGTGTGTTAACACTTATTTAAAAAGATAAATGTTGAGATCATATACGGAATACTACTACGAGGGGTAATTATATGGATAAGCGTTTCACCTAATTAGAAGTGTCAGATGGCTAGGTTGGAGTAGATGTACGTTAGGCGAGCACACTAGTCGAGAGGCAAGAATCTCATGTGAAAGTTCGAACTAACATGCATATAATACTTGCTTGAGTGCAGTTTTAATTACTTGCTTAAACAAATATTTTTACACATCGGGATTTGACCTGTATCTTGCATTTCTTTTCTCTTTTGCTTTATATATATGTATTAGTATAGGTGCCCAGCCACTGGGATACCGGTTCTAGATACTTGGATGGTTTGTCGAGCTGCAGCTGATGTGGAGGTTGCGGGTTATTGAGATTAGACGCTTCTCTCATTTCATTCAGTTCCTAATTCAGATATCTCTGTTAGGGCATGTGTCGCCCATTCTCATTAGCGGAGTTGTACTCAGTTTCCTTTGTAGTTCTTCTCAGATGGTTTGAGTATTTATGATGTTTTGGTTTGTAACTGTGAACTGGAAGCTTTTATCCAGTCTTATCTATTCAATATTTGATTCAGTCAGCATTTAATCCTTGCGTATGGTTTATATTTACATGTTTAGAACTTATTAAATTAATTGGTTTCAAGTTTAATTGGAAAATGTTTTGACACTAGCTTAATTAAATGTTAGGTAGTTAATTGGATTTAAGTTTTCGACAGTGATGCTAAGAATAAACCAACCGAACATTCTGTTATAAATTTTATAAAGGACTGATCACCCGATATTTAATTGGGCTGGGTGTCACAGCTAGCTTAGATAACTATTGTGATATAGTTAGATCGGGTAATAACTAGATGCTTAAATGAATGCGATAGGTGTGAACTATACAATAGGGGTGAGGCTGTCTTCAAGAGAGTGCGACCATGAAATCAATTATTGACACTATATATTATGCATTTCATTTATTGCAATAGAATGACTGCTAAACATTTTTTAATAATTGGGCTCTGACCCGTTTGGAAAATATTTTTTCTTAAAAATATTTTTAGGTGTTCAACCACAGGGACGCCAGGCTTAAGATCCGTTCCAGGGATGAGATATTGCAGCATGTGTGGATGCATGCAGGATTAAAAGTAGACACATTTTATTAATTCTAGTTTAGAATTTCATTATTATAGTATTTCATCTTTGGGCATGTTTCCCCTATAGTATTGATTCAGTTTATTTATTTCAGACTTGTATTGAGTTTTAGTTATTTAGCTGTTGGATTAATTATTTTGATTTGGATTTTAAGATGATAGTTTATTCGGCAAGACATTTATTATTCATTCATATTCTGTGATGGTTTGAACTCTATTAATGCGTGAATGGTTCAATTTAGTTTTCTTATAGTGGTAACTGTCAAATGAAAAGATAAAATTTTTACACCGACTTAATTAACCGATAGGTGATTAGTAATTAATGGTTTTTTACAGTGATGCTAAGAATGAACCAAATGGGAATCCTGTTTAATTTAATAAAGGACTGATCACCCTATATTTAATTGGGTGGGGTGTCACAGTCTCCCCCATACTAATGTCCATCTTATAGATCCACAGAGAATGTAATTTATCTCCACTAAACCCAATTAATTGTTGATGATAAGGGACGAGTCTCTTCTTGCTTAATCCCAGGCCTTCGAAATACTCCTAAAACATTACATTGGCCAAACTTCCATCGTCGACCAATATCCAAGGGACGTCATACCCATGTACTCTAGTGGTTATCACCAGAGGCTCATCATGTGGGACCAAGATACCCTTTAAGTCTAGTCTCGTTAAGTCGATGACCAAGATGTTCATGTCAACTTTTATTCTTTTACCCAGCTTTAAATCAACGGCAGCCTAGTTTACCACCTCTGGCTTGGGGAGAGATTTGGCTTCTGTAACATGGGCTTTACGGTCGGCTATCTCCTTACCCCCATCATCCAAACAGCCACAATAATTTTCACACCATGAGAAATACAAAGTAGCCGACCCTTGGGATCAATTTTCTTTGTTGGAAGGTCTGGGTCGGCCTCCCCATCATCGTGTGATGCATCTTCATACTTTATCACTAAACCATCAGGTTTAGACCCGTTGTCTCTTATCTTTCGAGTGTCGTCTCGTCCACCCCTTGAACCACTTTTATCCACATACTTTCTCAGCTTTCCTTTCTTCAGCATTTTTTATATCTCATCTTTCAATGAGAAGCATTTCTCCATGATGTAGCCATAGCCTTGATGAAATTCACACCATTTACTTTTATTCCTATTGTGAGGAGGGGATTTGAGTTTATCTGGAAATATAAAGGACCTTTCATTATTTATCTCATTCAGAATCATTTCTTGGGTGGCAGTCAATGGGTTCTAATCAGCGAACTTGTCATCTGCCAACCTCTTCTTATCTCCTTTATCTTTTAATTTTTGGAACTTGCTCACACTAGCTCCCTTTTCGTCTTCACCTTTGGCCTTCATAGCCTCCTTGGCATTCAGTACTCTCCCGAACATAGCCAAGAGTTCTGCCATGGACTTAGGAGGGTCCTCAGCTAGTGATGATGCTTGAATTAGCACCACCAGATGCAGAGGTTATAGAGATCAAACACAAGGATAATGACAGTATTGGAGTAATATATGTATGTATGTAGAAGGAGGTGAGTAGAAAAGGAATGAAGATAATGATGTATAGTGGTTCAGCTAATCAGACCTACATCCACTGTGAGTGTGTGATCCATTAAGCATGGGCACTAATGGCCTTGGATACAATGCACATAAGTTTTCTCTCTCTACTGTGTATACAAACAAAGTTTCAGCTGGGGTTACAATTATCCACCCCTTTGTAAGGTTGAAGATGACAAATATATATAAGGCTTAGATGGTGTAGTGTACCCCCCAAGCATGCATTGAGCATGTGAATGATGATTTAGCTAATCCCCTGTTGACACCTGGCTAGGACACTTGTAGATAATGATGACATAATATTCCCTCACATGAGGAAATGATCTTGTTATAATGGTTTAATCCATGTGCTACATGAGTCCCACGCATCTCCCAAATCACGGGCCATGATGGTGTCACCCTCGGCTTATGGTGATAGGCCGAGGCTGAGGCTAAGGCTGATGCTGACCTATTTGATGATCCTGACTACTGGATGTAGGATCTTTATACTGTCATCCTACATAGGATCGGCTAGTCGTGTGGTCATCTGAACCATCCCCAAGTCGAGGCTCCAATTTGCATGGGCTTGGGCTTCTTTGGGCCATCCAGCTGCACTTATCTTGCCATGGGTGGGGTCGGCCTGGCATACCCCCTATCTTCAGTATGGTCCCCCTGAGGGTATATGTTGGTATATATTGAGTATGACCCCTGGATGGTGAAAGATTGAGCCATTGTCCTAGACGAGGCTACCCTAGGCATGGCCGAGGGTGTATTTTAGCATATCAATCACTCCTAGCCCTTAGTCATCGATGTTATGGAGGTGGCTGAGGGGTATTATTGTCTTCAAATGTTGAGCTGACGAGTGGCCAAGATGATGGTGACACCTGTCAAGTTGATTGACGTTTATCAATCATCGTGTTGTATTCTCCAGGAATGGCGGCTACACGATACACAAAATTTTACCCTAATGATGATTCTCCTCGTGGGTTGTGTACCACTTTGGTGATTGGGCCCAATAATGGCAAAGTATTTAAACATTTAGATAATACTTCTTCTCTTTCTTCTATTTCTTCTTCGCGCGCACGCTCTCTCTTTAGATTTAGCGGTTCAAACACCATTTCTGCCTTTTCTCCAGTGTTCCAAGCTTTGTTCAGCTTGAATATTCTTCCCATGTAACTTCTATGTCATCCTTTCCTTTTTATCCTCCATTTTCTTTGGTTTCTACTTTGGGTAGCTTCTGCATATTTCCTTGGGTGGTTTTATATTTTTTCGGAATGTGAATCAACCGTCCACTGGTGGCTGTAGGGATAGACATCAGCTAATAAGCCTTATCTGGTTCTTCCTCCATCGTTCAGCGGTGGTTTGGTATGGATTTGTAGCTTTTTAGGTTCTCAAGCGACCCTCCGATCTTCTTCTCCGGTGAACCTTGTTCTTAGTTGTCCATTCATGAAACCTTTAATTTTTCTATATTCGATCTAAAAGTCAACTTGGTCAATAATTTAATTTGTTAATAGGTTGGTAGAGAAAAATCTTCAAGTGTAGGGTCTTCCTCTTGATGCTCCAAAGGCTTTACAATTTAGTCGAAGAGTTTAAAACTGAGAGATAGGTGTTTTTATAGATATTAGGAGGATAGAAGAATAGAACAAGTTTAGACGTAAGGCCGACCCTGTCTGGGTACGACCCATTTTCCCAATTCCATTAGATACACTTTTACCATCACCCTCTAAGGCCCTTCGGGTCATCTTATCATCCATCTGAGAGTCAGAGTCAATAAGAAGTCATGGATAAATGAGCCAGAGCGACATCTTCTTTTGGTGAAGGGACATCTGGAAGAGAAAACCCCTCAAGCCTTAACACCCCGGAATAGGCTGAGGGAAGAGTTAACCCTAAAGCTGTCTCTGTGACTACTATGTCCCCCCTTGAATTCTAAGAAACTTTTCCAGGAGCCCCCCCACACTTTGATAATGATGAGGCCAACAGATATGGGGACGTGGGTGTAATACCCCGTAATTTTTATGACTTTTAAAATGGGTTATATTTTAAATTAATGGATTAATTGGATTTTATTATTAATTAATTCATTTGGGTTTTATCCGGATTGTGGATATTAAAATGGATGATTCTGAATATTACTTAAAGATATTTAGGTAATATATGAATGTGATGTCATTGATATGACGGTATGATATAAATTCGGTAATTTGAATTTTTAGTCAGACGCGGTATGGGACGTGTCGGGACTAATTTATTAAATTAAAAAGGAAAAATATTTTCTATCGACCTTATAGTCATTTCGACTGCGTCGTTGCGTCCGGAAGGTTAGAAATAGTCAAAAAGTCTATTTGGATGTTAATTTTGAGTCTCGGGTCATTTGGAAATGAATAGACAACCCAAAAGGGCATTTTGGTCATTTTTCTAGGGGGGATGAATAGTGATTTCGGATTTTGTCCTATTATAAATATTGGTAGATTAAGTGTACGTGGGTTATTCATCTCCTCTACACAAAATAGAGAAGTCATCTTCCTAGAGAGAGTGAAAGGTTGCTTTTGAAGGGAAAAGCTTACTTGGGAAGGAGAAGAACTAAGAACCAAGGATCACCACCAACCACCACCGGAAGCTCGCCGGAAAAGGGAGAACCACCTGAGATATACTACACCAAAGGATCAAACCTTTAGTATAGGCAAATGTTTGATATTTGCAACTTAAGTTCGTATATTGTCCATGTTAGAATAATTATGAAAAGAGATGATTTTTCATGTTTGGAAGACATAATGGAGTTGTTAAATGGATTTCTGGAAACTGAAAGTATATAGGAATCAAACTCATGATGTAGGTAGATAGTAATAGGGGAAACACCGCTAGGCCGAGCTGAGAAGGACAATATCATCCTTCAGAGTTTGATAAACTCAACAAGGGTTCCGCATTTGATAGGCTTTGACCCATAAGTGGTCTCCGAGATCGATTATCTAGGTCTCGTAGCAGGGTAGGATCCAAGAGAAATGGAGGGTGTGCTGACAGACAAACTTCCCATGGTCTAGATAAGGAGAAATGTGAAATCAATAGCTATCAGAGAATAGCCAGATGAGAACCCATCCAGTGCTACGTTGAGAAGGAAGGGACCGGAGACAATGCTGCTCTAGCCGAGGGAGATAATGCCATAGTTGCTGCTACTGACAAACCATGGAATAACTTTATCCAAAGACTAAAAGATAAGATTGGAGATTTATTGAAGAGTCGAGACCCTCAAAAAATGGGTTATATAGAAGGGTTGCTATTTATTGCCTGAATTGTGAGTTATTCTACCCTGACTAAGTTTAAGCCATTGATGGTGACACCGAGATATAATGGGAGTACCAATCCAGTCCACCATGTGAAAATGTATCAATCTACTATAGACATCTACTCGGTCTCGGATGAGATGAGGTGTAGAGAATTCTCAAGCACCCTGATTGGAGCAAGTTATGTCTGGTATACTTCTCTCCCAATGAATTCGATTGAGAACTTCCAACAACTTGCATAGAGGTTCATACATAATGTCTGTTTCAGAATTAAGTCGAGGAATAAGACCACCCAGTTGATGTACGTAAAATAAGAAAAAAATGAGTCTTTGAGAGATTACATAACCCGTTTTAATATGGAGAAATTATAAATGGAAGACTATGATGAGAGTACTGTGATGACTGCTCTGATGGGAGTTTTACAGAAAGGAAAGCTTTTGTGGAAGCTAGCTGATATGCTAAAATACACCCTCGGTCACGCTGAGGGTAGCCTCGTCTAGGACGATGGCTCAACCTTTCACAATCCAGGGGTCATACTGAATATATACCAATATATACCCTCATGGGGGTCGTCCAGGCCGACCCCACCCTTGGCAAGACAAGTGCAGCTGGATGGCCCAAAGCAACCCAAGCCCATGCATATTGGAGCCTCAACTTGAGGACGATTAAGATGACCACACGACTAGCTGACCCTATGTAGGCCGACAATACGAAGATCCTACATTTAGAAGTTAGGATCATCAAATAGTTCAGTATTAGCCTCAACCTACGCCTATCACCATAAGCCGAGGGTGACATCATCATGGGGCATGATTTGGGAGATGCGTGGGACAGTGCATGTGGGACTCATGTAGCACGTGGACTAAACCATTATAACAATATCATTCCCTCATATGAGGAAATATTATGTCATCATTGTCTACAAGTGGCCCAGCCAAGTGTCAACAGGGGATTAGCTAGATCATCATTCACATGCTCAATGCAGGCTTGGGGGTACACTACACCACACAAGTCCTATATATATTTGTCATCTTCAACCTTGCAAAGGGATGGATAATTGTAACCCTAGCTGAAACTCTATTTGTATACATAGTAGAGAGAGAAAGCTTATGTGCATTGTATCCAAGGTCATTATTGCCCATGCTTAATGGATCACACACTCACAGTGGATGTAGGCTTGATTGGCTGAACCACTATACATCATTGTCTTCATTCCTCTTCTACTAACCTCCTTCTACATACATACATATATTACTCCATTACTGTCATTGTCCTTGTGTATGATCTCTACAACCTCTTCATCTGGTGCTTCTAATTCAAGCATCATCAGTTTGGCATCGTCTGTGGGAAGACGATAAGCTATCTCTTCTTTTCTACAGCTTGAGCTCACTGGAGACTCTAGTGGTGAACCAATTATCCCCCTTTGTGTGGAGTTGTTTCACCATTGAAAGAGATCCATTAAGGTTCTCAAGCTCTTTAGTCTTTTTATCATCCAACTTTTCTCAGCTCAAACATAAGGCACCAGAGTTACCACCACCTCATCCACCGGCTAGTGGAGAAGGACCTAGTTCTAGCCATATACCACCTCAGTCTGAGATGGCCGAGGTATCTGCCGGCTTGAAATCTTTGGCAGCCAGCCAGCAGGTTATGCACGAGCAATTTGTATCTCTTAGCCAAAACATACTGAGACCACAGAGAGTCTCACCGAAGATGATTACTCTAGCAGTTGCACAAGAAAAACATAAGTCCAGGGAACCACCCCAGGTGCCATGCAAAGACTTGCCACCTCCACAATGGTGGAGGGATGTTGTTGACCCCCGACGATTACGCCTAGGGAGGCAAGGGAACCCTTGCCCGGAGGATAGGTATGATGTGGAAGTGGAAGATGCTCCAATAGATTTCTGGGAGCCTTATGAGGTCTCCAATAATACTGTACAACCTATCTAGGAGAGCCTAGGGAGGTGTAGGAGATAGAATCCTAATGATCTCCCAAGTGGTTCAGCTCTTGACCATCTGAGCAAAGGGTCGGCCTTTGAGAGGCTGGGCCCCATCAATGACCTGAGGGAAAGATTGTCCAGATCGAGAAGTCTCGCAAGGTCCAAAAGAGAGGCTGTAGATGGACGAACCAACGACGGCCAACCCCCTCATGGACGAGATAATGGTCATGGAGAAGTAAATAGTCGACGAAGGTCAGCTGCGGTGGAGCCCTCAGTTCATCCCAGAGAAGCTGCTGGGGATAACATTGGCTAAGCCAACCCTGCGAGGCCATGGAATGACTCAATTCAGATTCTGGAGGATAAAATTGGTGATATCTTAAAAAATCGAGACCCTCTTCAAAGAGGATATTCCAGGGGCTCACCCTTTGTGGAAAAGATAATTAACTTCTCAACACCGACCAAGTTTAAACTACATGTGGTCACCCCAAGGTATGACGGGAGTACCAACCCAGTCCATCATATTGAGATGTACCAATCAGCGGTAGACATATACTCTATCTCAGATGAGATGAGATGTTAGGCCTTTTACAGTACTTTAACAGAGTTTGCACATATCTGGTATACCTCTCTTCTAAAAAACTCCATTGAAAGCTTTAACCAGCTAGCAGAACGGTTCATCCACAACTTCTGTTTTGGAGCGAAACCACAAAAGATGACCACTAACCTGCTCTATGTTAAGAAGGGGAAGAATGAGAGCCACAGAGACTACATAGACAGGTTTAACAAAGAAAAGTTAGAGGTCGAAGACTACGAAGAGAGTATAGCCATGATGTCCCTCATTAGAGGAATCCAAAAAGGAAAGCTATTGTTAAAACTTGCCAAAGACCCCCCCGAAGTCAATGGTTGAGTTGCTGGCAACGGCTGGGAAGGTGATGAATGCCGAAGAGGCAATGGCCACCAAATACGAAGATGAAAAAGGAAGTACTAATGGGGTAAATACAAGAAAAAGAATAAAGAGGGGAAGAAAAGACCAGCAGATGAAAAGTTTGTAGATTACGCCCCTCTGACGATCAGTTGCGAACACATTCTGAATGAGATAAAGAGTGATCGATCTTTAAAATGGCTTGAGAAGTTGAGAGCACCACCCCACAAGAGGAACAAAAACATGTGGTGCGAATTCCACCAAGACCATGGCCATTTAACTGATAAGTGTTTTGATTTGAAAGATGAAATTAAAAAGATGTTAAAATAAGGGAAACTGAGAAAGTACGTGGATAAGAGTGGCCGTGGGGCCGACCCTAGGAAGAAAATAAGTGATAAATGCATAGAAGATTCCCCTGGAAGATGAGACGACCCCTCAGAGAATGATGATGATCCTGACCTTCCACCAAAGGATGACCATGGCTCGGTGAAAAGTTTTAGTATGATTTCATTTGGTGTCAGAATGATCTCCGGGGGTCTAGCTAGAGGAGGATCATAAGTGGCCGACAGGAAGGCCCATGTAGTCGAGGCGAAAGTAGTAACGAAAGTTGAAGCTGTACACTCAACCTATATCGAAGTCAAGCTTGAAAAGAGGAAGAAAGTCGACATGGATACTTTGATAGTGGGTTTCTCAAGGATGGACTTCAAGGGACTCTTAGCCCCGCATGATGACCCTCTCGTCATCACCACCAGGGTGCACGGATGTGAGTTGCCGAGGATATTGGTAGACGGGGGCAGCTCTATAGACATGATGTTTTAGCCATATTTCAAAGCCTTAGGACTTAGCCGCGCTAGGCTTGTCCCATACCATCATCCTCTGATCGGATTCAGTAGGGAAAAGTCCATCCCTTGGGGATGTATGAGGCTGATGTAAGAATGGGAGATGAGTGGCCGAAATGGCTCACCTAGAAAATCAACTTTTTCATGATGGATGAAAATGTCTTCTCAGCCTACAACCTCATGCTGGGATGGGTATCTCTAAAGGAATTTGAAGTCATGCCTTCGACAGTTCACCAGATGATAAAATTATCGACTCCTTATAGACTAGAGGGTGACCAAACGATGACACGAGAGTGCTACTTCAACTCTGCCGAGGAAAGAGAGGCGCAAAAAAAATAAACCACTACTTACAATATTGATACCCTTGATCCCAAGGATGAGACTAAGTTGAAAAAGGGAGAAGCCACGGAAGAGGTAGAATCCATCATTATTAATGAGGATGAGCCAAAAAAACTATCCAGGTCGGCAAAGCCCTAAAGCCAGATATAAAAGAAGATCTCATAAAACTGCTGAGGGGAAGACAGAGTATCTTTACATGGAGTCATATAGAAATGTCGGGGATCGACCCCGAAATTATGTGCCACAAGCTCAATGTGATAGAAGATGCTAAGACAAATAAAACATAGGAGGAGAATTTATTCTCGAGAAAAATATAAAGTCATAAGGTATGAAGTCAAGAACCTCGAAGAGGCAAAGTTCATCAGGGAGGTCATCTATCCCGAATGGATGTTTAATGCGGTCATAGTCCCTAAGGCAAACGGGGAATGGAGGATGTGTGTAGACTTCACTGACCTCAACAAATACTATACCAAAGATAGTTTCCCTGTTCCCCACATTGATCAGATGGTGGACTCTACTGCCGGCCATGAGCTAATGAGCTTTATGGATGCATACTCGGGCTACAATCAGATCTTCTTGAACCCTGAAGACTGAAAAAACAACTTTCATTACTGATAAGGGGACTTACTGTTATAGGGTCATGCCCTTTGGCCTGAAGAATGCAGGGGCAACGTATTAGTGTCTCGTAAATAAAATGTTCAAAGATAAAATCGATAAGTCTATGGAGGTCTATGTATATGACATGCTGACCAAGAGTTTGAAAGCTAGAGATCATGTGTCCGACCTTGATAAGACCTTTAACACGATGGACAAATATCGGATGAAGCTCAACCCAGCAAAGTGCATTTTTGGGGTAGGAGCAGGAAAGTTCTTGGGGTTCATCGTAAATCAAAGGGGTATTAAGGGCAACCCTGGGAAGATAAAGGATTTGCTAGAAATGAAGACCCCATAGACCATTAAAGACATTCAGAGGCTCACAGGATGAGTGTCTGCTTTGAATAGATTTGTATCCAGAGCCACAGACAAATGTCTACCATTTTTCAAAGTTCTCAAAAAGGCCTTCGAGTGGAATCAAGAATGTGACAAGGCTTTTAAAGAATTCAAGTCTTACCTAGGGTCTCCATTGCTTTTATCTCGTCCAGTGCAAGGCAAAAAGCTATATGTGTACCTAGCAGTCTCAGAGTCAGCCATCAGCGCTGTGATAGTAAGAGAGGAAGATGGGGTGCAGAGGCCAGTATATTTCAATAGTAAAGAACTTTAAGGAGCAGAGCAAAGGTACCCTAGTATAAAAATTTATCCTATGCATTGATTCATGCCTCAAGGAAGATGAAGTTGTACTTCCAATCCCATACAATGGCCATCCTTACTCACTCTCCTCTTAGGCAGCTCGTACACAAGCATGAGAAATCGGGGAGGCTAATGGCCTGGGCAATAGAGCTGGGAGAATTTGACATTATATATCAGTCTAGGGTGGACATGAAAGGGAAAGAACTAGCAAATTTCATGGATGAATTTACTTGGATAGAGTCTGACCCGACCACAACAGATGAGGTTGAGACCAGCGCAACTAGATAAAAAGTTATTGAAAACGAAGAAGGAATATACCTCTTTAGACAGGGGTCCCTATCTGAGGGTAATTTCTCAGAAGAAGGTATTGTGTGGAAACATTTTGTGGATGGGTCCTCCTGTGAAAACGGGAGTGCTAGATTGATAGTATCAGCGCCAGATGGAACAGACATTGAGTATACCCTTAGGTTTAACTTCAAGGCTTCCAACAATGAGTCAGAATATGAGGCCCTGATAGCTGGCCTCTCCTTGGCTATGACTCTTAGTGTTGTCCTACTCTTGGTGCATAGTGATTCAAGGTTGGTAGTGAATCAGATACTAGGAGCATATGAGGCTAAGGATGAGAGAATGGCCAAGTATATTGAGAGAGTAAAGTAATTGCTAAAAAGCTTCAGAGAAGTAAAGTTGAAGAGGATACCTCGACTAGACAATAACCAAGCCGATGGGCTTGCAAGACTAGCTTCAACAACTAGGACAAATATCAAAGAACAGTACTAGTGGAAATTCTACTTCAGCCAACGATTGGAGATGAAGATAGAACACTTGGATCCTTCCTAAATATAAACAGGGAAGCTTCATGGATGGACACCCTAACCAAATACATTAAACAAGGGGAGATGCCAGAGGCAAAATCTAAGAAAAAGAAGTTGAGGTACAGGGCTGCAAAATTCACCGTCATTGAAGATAATTTGTACAAGAAAGGGTTCTTTATCCCTTTGCTCAGGTGTGTTCATACGTCAGAGGTTCCATATATCTGATAGGACATGCATGAGGGGTCTTGCTAGAGCCACATTGGGGGTAGGTCGTTATCTAAGAGGATAGTCACACAGGCCAAGGATGCTATGGAATATGTAAAGAAGTGTGATAAATGCCAGAGGTTTTCTGCCTTCCCTCACCAGCCTCATCAACCTCTGACCTCCATTACATACCCATAGCCGTTTACAGTATGGGGAATCGATTTGGTAGGACCCTTGCCTAGGGCTGTCAATAACTATCGATACTTGATTGTAACGATCGATTACTTTTGAAAATGGGTGGAAGTGGAGCCAATGATCACAATCACCAAGCAGAAGACCTTTCAGTTCATCTGGAAGAACATCATATGTATGTATGGTCTCCCCAATACCCTTATCTCAGATAACGGGACTCAGTTTAAGAATGTTTCCCTAGAGAAATACTGCAAAAGAGTTGGGATCAAACAATTCTTCTCTACCCCAGGCCGCCCTCAAGCTAGTGGGAAAACTGAGGTAACAAACCGAACAATCCTAGATGGGATCAAGAAAAAACTCAAAGAGGAAAAAGGAAGATGGGTTGAAGAAGTATATGTTGTACTATGGGCCTATAGGACGACAATAAAAATCCATACAGGGGAAACCCCCTTTATGTTGGCATATGGCTCAGAAGCCGTCATCCCTACTGGAATTGGGTTTCCTACTCACATAATTCAAATGTACGACCCTCATAGAAATACGAAAGAAAGGAGACTTGATCTTGACTTGATTGAGGAAAGAAGAGAAGGAGCTGAGATAAGATAAGCAGCTTGCCAGCAGAGGACGACCAAGTTTTACAATCAGAGGGTAAAGGAAAGGCCAATAGCTGTGGGAGAACTAGTCCTAAAAAAGACATGGCAAAATCCTAACAAGCTTCACCCAAATTGGCATGACCCATACATGGGGTCCTCAATAAAGTTGTCCCGATAACCTATAGGCTAGAAAACCTTGAAGGGGAACCATTTTCAAACCCCTGGAATGCAGAACATTTGAAGAAATATTACCAATGATGTTGTAGTTGATGTCATATTTGATCATAATTGTACAAATAACAGTTGGAATGATTAATGAGAATATCCTATTAATCCCTTATCTTATTGTTTGTCAATTTAGATGTTTATCGGGGTAATTCATGTTAAGCTACAAAATATCATTCGTGGTGAAGTAGACTAAAATAATCTCCATTGATACGACAGTATGGATGAGAAAAACCTCATCCATATACTGTCAATAACATCGAGGGGCATTTTATTCAAGAAACATCATTAATCTAGTGGATATTCACCCTCGGCTATGATGAGGGTGAATGGTAGGGACGACCCTCCATTCACTCTCAAGAAAGACGAGGAGGACATATATTTTAAAACATCATTAAGTTGGTGGATATCCACCCTTGGATATGATGATGGTTAATGGTAGGGACGACCCTCCATTCACTCTCAAGAAAGACGAGGGAGGACATATATTTGAAAACATCATTAAGTTGGTGGATATCCACCCTCAGCTATGATGAGGGTTAATGGTAGGGGCAACCCTCCATTCACTCTCAAGAAAGACGAGAGAGGACATATATTTGAAAACATCATTAAGTTGGTGGATATCCACCCTCGGCTACAATGAGGGTGAATGGTAGGGACGACCCTCCATTCACTCTCAAGAAAGTCGAGGGAGGATATATATTCGAAAACATCATTAAGTTGGTGGATATCCAACCTCGTCTATGATGAGGGTGAATGGTAGGGATGACCCTCTATTCACTCTCGAGAAAGATGAGGGAGGACATATATTTGAAAACATCATTAAGTTAGTGGATATCCACCCTCGGCTATGATGAGGGTGAATGGTAGGGACGACCCCCCATTCACTCTCAAGAAAGACGGGGGAGGACATATATTTGATGGATATCCACCCTTGGCTACGATGAGGGTGAATGGTAGGGATGACCCTCCATTCACTCTCAAGAAAGATGAGGGAGGGCTTGATACAACTCTGAAAATGGTCGATACAAGTTGCTGAAAAGATAGCAGACAGAAAGACACAAATGGAAACGAAGGGCATTCTCATTAAACATATAAGAATTTACAATATAATGAGGGGGTGATACCCAAAGTGTCCAAAATAAGGGAAAAAAAAGAATACAAGACGAAACAAAGTTACATCAGAGGGTATAGGTCACAGACGACCACCCTAAAGATCTGCCCGAGAGGGTAAGGCAGGGTCAGCAACATTGGCCAGAGGTCGATCCTCAGATGTCCCAGTACCCTCAACAACAGTCTGAGACTCCACATGCGATATAACCTCAGCCATTAAAGGATCTTCTAAATCTGCAACTTCTAGAGAGGGGTGAATGGCCGACATTGCGTCAGAAAACTTCAAGGCGACCCACCGATAAGCTGTCTTAATCCCTCTCTCCAAATACTAAAGGAAAAAACCTTGGAATTCATCAGAAAGCTTGTAGGCCTCCACAGCATCAACTCTGCCCTCTGAACAGCTACTTCAAGGTCAGACTCAAATTGCGCTGCTTGATTGGTTAGAGCCTCATCTTTAGCCTTAAGAATACTATCCTTCTGCTCCAGTTGCGCAGCATGCTCATTTCCAAGATCCCGAAGAACCCTATTGTGGTTGACCCTCACACCCTTCAGTTCTTTCTTGAGATTCTCCAGCTCTGTCTTCAAGCTAGCCTCACTCTGAACAACCCTCTTAGCCTCTTGAATCTTTGGGTAATTCTCATCCATCTACTTCATGGCCAATGTAAAGGCGCAGACAGACTACAAAAGGCAAGAGCAACGTTAATAATAAGAGGATGAGGGACCAGTTTAAAATGAAAGGCATGAAAGAGAGTACCTAGGCCAGACTACGAAGTCGAAAGTCATAGACTTTAGGCAGGGGCATCTTAGCCAAAAAGTCATAATTAGATGAGGAAGGGGCAGAGAACATGGCCACCTTAGCAGCCCTCCTGTGAGCAATCAAAGAGGAGGGTTTGACCTTTAACATGGTCAGGTTAGCAGACCATAAGTCATCCAGAGATTAGGAAGAACTCGTCCCCTCAGCGCGCATATCTAGGGCATCTATCCTCACTCTCATAGTGCCATCCCCGGTATGAGCGTCTCTCTATTTCTGCTTGCATGAATCCACATAGGTAGGCCCCACAGTCATCGGCACCACTTCAGTGGCTTTCTTATGGAGTTGCTGAGGTTGTTTGCCTTTCTTCTTGAGACCATTCAGTAGACTTGGAGTCGACATTTCCCAAAGTGAATCAGGTGTGCCTGAGGACGACCTGCAAAGATAAGACGACATGTTAGATACAAATTACAATAACAAGGGTACACTTCAAAGATATTAAAACATAAAGTGACTCACATAATTTTTTCAAAGGGCTGACCCTCAGACCAGCTTCTTTGAGGAAGCGATGGGTCATTAAATCTTTAAATTTGGGAATCGCACCCTCCTTCGCCTACTCCCTCAGATAGTCAGCTATAGCTCTCTCATCTAAGCTGAGTCCAGGGTTTGACCTTGCTCTCATGGAGGGGTTGGACCATGATCGAGGAACGCTCGGGCTATCTTCTGGAAGATTAACCTCGATAGGGAATTCTCAATCCCCCAAAACAAAGAAAAATCTCTTCTTTCAATCGTGATTTAAAGTTTGTGCAACGTGGAGAAGTTTCTTATCATACCTCCTAGCCCCTGGATGGAAGTATCCATCTTGTTTGGATGACAAGGTTATATTGTAACAGGCCAGGAACAGACCAATCGATGTCTGGTCAGTGAATGTGTTCTTCCAAAGGGAGATGTAGCCGGGGATGATCCTCCAGGAGTTAGGAGAAAGTTGGGTAGGAGCAACCCCAAGAGCAGAGAGTATGTCAACTATGGCAGGATGAAGAGGCAACCTGATGCCGACCCTAACCATATGCTCGTACATGGCGATTTCCCCCTCTCTCCCCTGGAGGACCTTCTCATCTTTATCTTGGATCTTTATAATGACGTTGGACTTCACACTGAAGGAATGTCTCTATAATAATAGATCACAATAATTGACAGACGAGACGTAGGACGAGGCCATTAAAGTGTCGACCTCTTCCTCAACATTTGAACACTCATTTTCTCCCTCGGCCCCACTACCCACTGTAACACCCCGCCTAATTAAATACCGGGTGGCCAGTCCCATACCAAATTAAAACAGAATATACAGTTGGCTCATTCTTAGAATCATTGTCGAAAACATTTACAACTCACCCAATACCCAATTAAGCTGGTGTTAAAAACATTCCAAATTTTAATTTGACAAAATCAATTTCCAGTTTAAGAATAACACAACACATTTTATTCTACAACACTGATAACCAAATAGATAACACAAAAGAATTTAAATGCAATTGGAATAAACATTCCCAAATAATATAAATCCATTTCAGAAATCCCAACAATATTAAATGTATTAAAAAGACCCGAATATAATAGTATTTGACCCTGATAGGAAAAGATAACTGAATCCTTTGGGCTACATGCCCTAACTAAGAATACTGTGAATCAAAAAGATGATAGGCGTCTAAGAAAAACTCCATAGCTCCCTAGCCTGTCATAATCCGCTAAGGAAGGCATCCCTGCTGCTGGACACCTAATATAGAAGATACAATAGAAAAGAAAATATGCAAGGAAACGGGTCAGAGCCCGATTGTGAAAATGATTTTTAAAATAGCAAGTATTTAACAAGTGCAATAAAGCATATATTATGTACATGTTATATCCAACTCTCACTTGCTATTCTCACCTCTTAACTAGAGTGCACGCTTAACGTTTCCTATTAACCTCCTAGTTAATGGTTCCTCTTTTCCAGTTTCCATATTATAATTCCATCCCCATGTCATAATCCCCGTATGTCCCATACCATACGTCTCATTATCATTCAGTTACGTTATTCATTTATATGAATCATTGCTCATTAACATGAATCATTTCTCATTAATATGAATTAAGCTTTTCAATTCTATAAGAATAAACATTCATTAACTTAATTCCATTATTTTCCCATTTACCGTTATCTACAACTAACACGCAATAGATAACTTAACCACAATATAACCATTCATTCCTTTAATTCATTATATATATATATATATATTCATATATAATATGGCACCCCGAGTCACAGCTGCGGTGCAATGCATTACTCTGCTATCATGTCCCATCATTGTTGGTCGTCGAATAGGGGACTAAAGGTTCGTTAAGATTCCTCGAACCACAAACAACAATAAACAAATTGGAGGCGAACATAGTTCTCGTATCCATGGGTCACGCACATACCTACGTACCCATAGTCAGCGGACTTATCAACTCCCCGATAAGTCTTTCATAGACCTATGTTCTTGAGCGACAAATCAAAAATCCCATGGATTCATCAGGATATGACTGCCCTCACATGCAAACCTCCCCATCGATAGAAAGTAAGCTAGGTATGTCATACACATAAATCAACAATCAATCAAATAGGCATTATCATACATATAATATACTATCAACAAGGTACTCACATTACCCTTAGATTATACGTAGCATTATATCTCTTTAAATCCCACATTTTAAAATGTCATAACTTTACTTCTTAATTTAATTATCCCCGAGACTCACTCAATACTCAAGGTTCAAATAGGTTTTTCCTCAACGTATATTCAGTAAGAATTCACTAATATCCTACTGGTCCATAACATCATTTCTCCCGAATTACTACAAGTTTAGCTCTCCTTTTAATTAAGGTTAAAACCGATAGTTTCAAATCTCTTATAAACACCTCTTCTTTCACTTAGGATTAAACCCTCTTGTAAACTTAAGGATACCTAGGTGTTATATTCAATCACCCCTATTGGTCCTATATTTAATCCTCATGCATACCAATTAGAATCCAACAATTGAATCTAGCAACCGAAATTCCTTTAAATTAATTATCATTTTACTAATCAATTGAAATCCCAATCAAACTAATTTAAATCTTACCTCGGGCTTACTGATCTTCTTTAAGTCCCATAATATCCAATTAACAATCACCAAAGATCTATCAAAGATTTGGGATAAGAACCAACATTTAAAAGAAACAACTATAGGAATTCTGGGGAGGTCGATCGATCGAAGGCAGGGGGTCGATCGATCGATCCCTCAGGTCACAGCCTGGTTTTTCTGCATTTCTGTAACTACGGGTTTCACCATTTTTATTCATTCAAACCTTCATATTAACATCCCAAATCACTTATAATTATTACTACATAATATATCAACATATATGAACGATTTCCAATACTTTAAACATCCTAGAATCATCAAGGGATTGGATTAAAAAGCATGTTTATCTCCTCTTTTTCTAGAAAATCATCAACATATTAACTTCAAGAACATAACAATGGTTTCCAAATTTTCTTCAACAGATTCATGGTCATTTCGTGGATTACTATCTGCCTACATCATGAGTTTGATTCCTATATACTTTCAGTTTCCAGAAATCCATTTAACAACTCCATTATGTCTTCGAAACATAAAAAATCATCTATTTTCATAATTATTCTAACATGGACAATATACGAACTTAAGTTGCAAATATCAAACACTTGCCTTTACTGAAGGTCTGATGCTTTGGTGTAGTATATCTCAGGTGGTTCTCCCTTTTTTGGTGAGCTTCCGGTGGTGGTTGGTGGTGATCCTTGGTTCTTAGTTCTTCTCCTTCCCAAGTAAGCTTTTCCCTTCCAAAGCAACCTTTAACTCTCTCTAGGAAGATGACTTCTCTATTTTTTGTAGAGGAGATGAATAACCCACGTACACTTAATCTACCAATACTTATAATAGGACAAAATCCGAAATCACTATTCATCCCCCCTAGAAAAATGACCAAAATGCCCTTTTGGGTTGTCTATTCATTTCCAAATGACCCGAGACTCAAAATTAAAATCCAAATAGACTTTTCTGACTATTTCGAACCTTCCGGATGCAACGACGCAGTCGAAATGACTATAAGGTCGATAGAAAATAAATTTTCTTTTTAATTTAATAAATTAGTCCCGACACGTCCCATACCGCGTCTGACTAAAAATTCAAATTACCGAATTTATATCATACCGTCATATCAATGACATCACATTCATCTATTACCTAAATATCTTTAAGTAATATTCAGAATCATCCATTTTAATATCCACAATCCGGATAAAACCCAAATGAATTAATTAATAATAAAATCCAATTAATCCATTAATTTAAAATATAACCCATTTTAAAAGTCATAAAAATTACGGGGTATTACATACTTCCCCCCTTATAACAAAATTTCGTGCCGAAATTCAGGAATATAAGTCATACCGGTAAGGTCAACTCCGAGTATAAATTTCACATCGCAAGAAATCTAAGATGTACCGCCCATACAGTACATTATCGAAAATCCCCATCGATGTTATACGCCCAACCTCACCATATAGTTTCAACTGAATCGAATATAAGATTTACACAATCTTCCCTATACCATCCTCGTGACAACATTTGGAAAAATTATCCTCACTTATTAAACAAATAAATCCTCAAGTCACAACTACTTACTCTTTCACAATTTTGAAAACTACTACAATCCAATCATCCAGGGCGCCCATACACCCTATCGTACAATTTCCATTATAATATTTATAGCAAATGTTATAAACTCATATCCTAAAGACCTATCTTATTTTGACTCCCAACGGTTATTAGTTTCATGTGTGGGGTGTCTCGCAAGCGAAATCCAAACAAGGAACCCCCCCGATACACTACTACCTAAAGTAGTCGGTCATCGAAACTCCTCAGGTCCTTAGTCAATAGTATATAAAAATTTGGTTCATCGATTTAAACAAAAAAAAATTAGGTTTTATTGATTTCAAATAGAGTCTACTCATCTACTCTTCTCTAGAAGACAAGATGTTGATTAGTAGTAGTACATACACTCTCGTATACCACAAGTCAATGCATGCTGATAGTCACATCATGCTCAGACATGCCCAAAGTAAGTAATCCCATGATAAAAATCAAACCCACGTGATAACATGTAATATACAGGTGTCTCACACCCCTCAGTAAGTCTATGTAAATAACAGTGTTATAGGCTAAGTTTAGCAACCCTTATGCCCACACAATATCAATCGATACAAAAATCAATATACGCCTCATAATTCCTTAGATAGAAAACATACCCTCATTCGCGGGTGGTGGTTGTTGATTTGCTGCCTGATGGACGTTATATACACGCCCGTACTGACCCTGTTACGGGGGTGCTACTGGAATGGGAGGTAGTGCTAGCACCGGAGCTGGAGCTGGAAGAGCAGCTGGTGGAAACACTGGTACCTGTGGCTCCTGTCGAGCGTTTTGTTGCTGAGGGAATTTGTCTTTATCAGGACAATCTTGTCGTTTGTGCCCGTACTTGCCGCACACGAAACATTTTCCCCCAAACTTTCCACCACTTTGCCCCTGTTGACCCCGTCCCTGCTGACCATTACCTCCTTTCCCTTGGCCCTGATGAGCCTGTCTCTGGCCCTGATGGCCCTGCAGTCCTTGTCCATTACCTCTATCCTCAAATCGAGAATCTCCAGATCGTAAACGCTTAGCATAATCCCCTATCTGGGAACCCTGCTCACTCTGATGCTGATGACTCTGCCCTGGCTGAGTCCCACTAGAACTGCCCCCCGTAGTCTTGCCTTGCAGGCTTGACCCAAACCCCTACTTGACACCCTGAGTATGAAAGCGGTTATCCTGGCAGTGAAGCATTGCAGCATTTAGAACATATGCATACGTACGTAGTGAAATATTCCCCAATAAATGCTAGCGAATCTTATAGTTCAACCCATCAGTGAACATTAAAATTCTCCTCTCCTCAGTGGGTACTTCTGATGGTACCAAATTAGTTAATCTCGTAAATTCTTCCTCATATTCCGCCACCGTCTTCTCTCCCTGTTTCAAATCAAGTAGTTTCCTCCTCATCTCTGTCTGGATGGCGGAAGGAAAGTACTTCCCATCAAACCGTATCCAAAAGTCTTGGATAATCATTGTGTCCCTCTCCTCCATAGTGGTCGTAGCTTCCCACCATTGCAAAGCTGCCCCTACTAGATTGAATGTGGATAGTATTTGACGTTGAACCTCAGTGCATTCGAGTATTCTCAAGTGCCGTTGGATATCTTTCTTCCATTGGCTAGCAGTCACAACATCTGATCCTCCCTGAAACTCAAGTGGGTGCACTTTCTGAAAGGCATCCCTTGCTCGTTCCCATGCAGTAGGAAACAGTTGCCCTTATGCGGGTGGCACAACTGGTGCTTGTGCCGGAGCCTGCTGAATAGCAGCTAGAGCTGCATTGACTGCTTGAGCGACAATTACAGCAACTTCGGCCGCAGTCATCGTACCCTGAGCTGGGGCCGGCTGAGGTGCACGTCGAGGAGGAATCTGAAACGAGAGAACACTATTAGTATTTGATATGACAAAATAGCTGAAGCATGTAGGCGTACATAGAAAAGCAATAATCCTACTCATAGGGCTCTACATCAAAGAACGCTAAGCTGAAAACACAATAAGCCGTACAGATCCTAAAGGACACTAGAACCTGACGCTCTGATACCACCTGTAACACCCCGCCTAATAAAATACCGGGTGCCCAGTCCCATACCAAATTAAAACAGAATATACAGTTGGCTCATTCTTAGCATCACTGTCGAAAACATTTACAACTCACCCAATACCCAATTAAGTTGGTGTTAAAAACTTTCCAAATTTTAATTTAACAAAATCCATTTCCAGTTTAAGAATAACATAACACATTTTATTCTACAACACTGATAACCAAATAGATAACACAAAAGAATTTAAATGCAATTGGAATAAACATTCCCAAATAATATAAATCCATTTCAGAAATCCCAACAATATTAAATGTATTAAAAAGACCCGAATATAATAGTATTTGACCCTGATAGGAAAAGATAACTGAATCCTTTGGGCTACATGCCCTAACTAAGAATACAGTGAATCAAAAAGATGATAGGCGTCTAAGCAAAACTCCATAGCTCCATAGCCTTTCATAATACGCTAAGGTTGGCGTCCCTGCTACTGGACACCTGATATAGAAGATACAATAGAAAAGAAAATATGCAAGGAAACTGGTCAGAGCCTGATTGTGAAAATGATTTTTAAAATAGCAAGTATTTAACAAGTGCAATAAAGCATATATTATGTACATGTTATATCCAACTCTCACTTGCTATTCTCACCTCTTAACTAGAGTGCACGCTTAACGTTTCCTATTAACCTCCTAGTTAATGGTTCCTCTTTTCCAGTTTCCATATTATAATTCCATTCCCATGTCATAATCCCCGTATGTCCCATACCATACGTCTCATTATCATTCAGTTACGTTATTCATTTATATGAATTGTTGCTCATTAACATGAATCATTTCTCATTAATATGAATTAAGCTTTTCAATTCTATAAGAATAAACATTCATTAACTTAATTCCATTCTTTTCCCATTTACCGTTATCTACAACTAACACGCAATAGATAACTTAACCACAATATAACCATTCATTCCTTTAATTCATTATATATATATATTCATATATAATATGGCACCCCGAGTCACAGTTGCGGTGCAATGCATTACTCTGCTATCATGTCCCATCATCGTTGGTCGCCGAATAGGGGACTAAAGGTTCGTTAAGATTCCTCGAACCACAAACAACAACAAACAAATTGGAGGCGAACATAGTTCTCGTATCCATGGGTCACACACATACCTATATACCCACAGTCAGCGGACTTATCAACTCCCCGATAAGTCTTTCATAGACCTATGTTCTTGAGCGACAAATCAAAAATCCCATGGATTCATCAGGATATGACTGCCCTCACGCGCAAACCTCCCCATCGATAGCAAGTAAGCAAGGTATGTCATACACATAAATCAACAATCAATCAAATAGGCATTATCATACCTATAATATACTATCAACAAGGTACTCACATTACCCTTAGATTATACGTAGCATTATATCTCTTTAAATCCCACGTTTTAAAATGTCATAACTTTACTTCTTAATTTAATTATCCCCGAGCCTCACTCAATACTCAAGGTTCAAATAGGTTCTTTGTCAACGTATATTCAGTAAGAAGTCACTAATATCCTACTGGTCTATAACATCATTTCCCCCGAATTACTACGAGTTTAGCTATCCTTTTAATTAAGGTTAAAACTGATAGTTTCAAATCTCTTATAAACACCTCCTCTTTCACTTAGGATTAAACCCTCTTGTAAACTTAAGGATACCTAGGTGTTATATTCAAATACCCCTACAGGTCCTATATTTAATCCTCATGCATACCAATTAGAATCCAATAATTGAATCTAGCAACCGAAATTCCTTTAAATTAATTATCATTTTACTAATCAATTGAAATCCCAATCAAACTAATTTAAATCTTACCTAGGGCTTACTGATCTTATTTAAGTCCCATAATATCCAATTAACAATCACCAAAGATCTACCAAAGATTTGGGATAAGAAGCAACATTTAAAAGAAACAACTATAGGAATTATGGGGAGGTCGATCGATCGAAGGCAGGGGGTCGATCGATCGATCCCTCAGGTCACAGCCTGGTTTTTCTGCATTTCCGTAACTACGGGTTTCACCATTTTTATTCATTCAAACCTTCATATTAACATCCCAAATGACTTATAATTATTAATACATAATATATCAACAAATATGAACGATTTCCAATACTCTAAACATCCTAGAATCATCAAGGGATTGGATTAAAAAGCATGTTTATCTCCTCTTTTTCCAGAAAATCATCAACATATTAACTTCAAGAACATAACAATGGTTTCCAGATTTTCTTCAACAAATTCATGGTCATTTCGTGGATTAGATTGAACAGGGCGCAGAGTATCTCTCGAAATTTCATATGGTTCCCAACGCTCTACGTCATCATCGTACTCATTATCTTCGTATTCTTGACCTTGCTTCTTCAGGCATATATGCCTGGGGTTAGCGACGTATCTTCTCCTCTATTGCGGCGGTGCATCTTTCTTTGGGGCTGGGAGTGGTCCCCTTATCACCTGATGTACGCCCCCTAGCGATCGGAGTTATCATCTCCACCGTCGTGCCAGTGTTCCTAGTTAAGAAATTCTAGCTGAAGGTAGCCAACTTCTCCTGAATCTTAACTTGACTGGCTGCCAATGAACGAAGCGTTACTACAACATCCGCCATCTCATATTGTGGTGGTTCTTGGATGGAACTAGGGCCACCACCTGGTGGAAGATCTATTTCCATGAAATTCGGTGAACATAAAGAGTAAGAGGTGTACTGGGAAAGATGAATGAGTTGTATAGAGTCTTGATCAACTCAAACCAGAGATCTTTCAATGGTGGTTGAAGAGTAAGAGGTGTACAGTTAAACCACCAACAGCGAATCCGGTGAGTTGCAACTGCAAGTGTGAGGAATAATATGATGATCTCACTTCCCACAGACGACTCTAAAATAATGGTGCCAAATATGGAACCACCAAGTGACTGAATAAGAGCTCAACCTAGTAGAATCTCAAGTGTGCAACAATAGTGAAATCACAATAATATATATGAAGAAGGATGTGAGGAAAATAGAAGAAAGATAGTAATATAAGTGGTTCATCCTTTTTAGGCCTACTCTATTATGCAGGTTAGTGTATGTTTACTATCAAAATAGGCTCTAGTGGCCTCTAGTTATAATGCACTCAAATTTCTCTCTATTTCTATTTTGATAGAGTTTTGCTAGGGTTTCTAATTAAGAATCCCTCATAATGTTGGTGAAGATAAGTATATATAGTTCATGGGGGTGTAGTGTACGCCCCAAGCATGTAATAAGCATGTGTGGAATGTTCCTACTAATAAGAATAATCCACCTGGCTCCGTAAAATTTAGATCATGATGACGAAATATTCCCTCACGTGTTAGGGAGATCTGGTTATAACTATTTTATGCATATAGGATCTTCAACCCACGCGCACCATTCCACATATTCCTCAATCCATGCGTACTACCAGCTATCAACTATAGTTCGTCTAGACCAGGTCGAGGCCGAGTTGTTAAATTAGACCATGTGATGGAAAGGTAACTGTCTTGTTTAGTTGATTTCGGTCAGCCCTCGTCTTCCAAGGGATGGATGAGGTCGAGGATATCCGAGTCACATGACTGCTAATGTTAGATGTTGTGGAATGTGTCCTCATATGAGGACGAGTCCTCTTATATTGGTCTTGAGTCCGAGGACGAGTTACAGTGTAGGGCCTAAAGTTGAGCCATAACTCACTATATTGGACACTCTGGTACTAGTCAGCCTTGACCGAGGGGATCAAGTCTTAGGACGAGGCTATACTTGGTATATCATCGGATTCATGTCCCATACCCAGGATTGCAAGCTATTGATGTGTTTATACCAAATCCGATTTATATCTATAAATATCCTAAGTTTTACAATATGCAATGGTTATAATTAACACAAGCTCAGATCTTTAACATGGATTAAAGTCCTCTACGTGTGAATCATCATAATAATTACAACAAGGGTCCCAAGATAAGATATTTCTATCATTTAAGCCCTTATCACTTACCATCCTAAATTGTGGATTTCTTAATCTATTAGCATATTCAAATCCTCTATAAACCTAATCATAATATCACTATAAAGCCCTACCAATTTAAGAATTTCTACATGGGGGATAAAACATAATGAATTAAGAAATAGTTTGGACCAATAAAGTTAGTAAGAAAATTCTTGCCTAATTTTCTTAATGATTCTTGATGAGTTCATTAGCCTTCTTCTTGATTTATCCCTCTCCTTAGCCTTTTTCATCCTATCTCTTCCCAAGGTATCTTCTAGGGTTCTTTGTTAATTATGGGTAGTTTTCTTAATATCCTAATTTATGTATTCTAAACTCAATTCCTGAGTTGGACTTAAAGTCCCATATTTGGACCCCCAAATGGTCTCAAACGCATAATTCAAATAGTCCCACAACCTCCCAACTTATATGCATATTCCCTGAGATTATTTCTAAAGGTCTAAAACACCTAAGTGAGCTCATAAACCTCTCGAAACGCATTCCAATTATTTTTATCCAACATAGACATTTTCTTATTATGTTTAGACGACACATAACCATAAATTAATTATGATAGGATTTACTTTCTGCGAGTGAACCTGCCTTGTCCAATTGAGTCCAATAATTATGAAATTAAGAATAAGTATTGATTATCAATTTGAATTTTACTCATTTAAATTTAAACCTCTCTGATTTAAGTTATTCCCAAGTTTAATCCAAAATTATTAAATTAATTTCCGTCATAATATTTTATTCCAAAAACACGGGGTATTACATTCTCCCCCCTAATAACGGAATTATGTCCTTGGAATGCATTGTAGCATGAAGTCATATTTTAATTCGTACCCTTATTATAAGTCTTTACACCCAATTAGTCCATACTCATATCCCACGAGATAACTAAAAATGGCCCATTTAAGCCTATTATAATGTTACTGGGGCATTCAGACATTTCACATTACATGCATACACCCATACCAACATCAAATACGAATAATACCTATACATCCAATTTGAACCATACCAATTATATCGATGGAGAAAAGTATACCTCCATATATGTATGATGTCAAAAGTAAACATCTTAGTATCCAACTTCCCTTAACTCTCGACAATTGCCAATTTCGTGCGTAGGACATCTCGCAAGCGAAATCCAAACAAGGAACACTCCCAATACACTAGTGCATAGCTTAGTCAGTTATTGACATCCGTCGGTCCAAGACTTAAAGAAAAATAAAAACAACATTTACGCTAATCACATAAATTTCAATTTGCGTCCATTTCCAATAGAATTTTCAGCACTCCTAATGGATACACTATATACCGATAAATTTACCAGTTTGATAATACCAAGATCAGTAATAAAACATCATAGAATCCAAAATACTCCCAAAATACTCCTAAAATCCAAACAAGGACCCTCTATATACACTACTACATAGCTTCAACAGTCATTGAGATCTGTCAGTTCAGGTGTTAAGTCTACTAGGGTGCTTAATCATTTCGAAGGCCCATATGCCTTACAATTCCACTAAAGGTTACTACTACCTATATCAAATGACATCATCATTATAATAACATTTTTATGATCGTACATATCATCATGTAGCCGAGACTACCACTAGTCCCAACATTCCCAAAGGATCCAAATACTTCTAAAATATGAATGCTTTTCACTTTGCATACTCTTGACATAAATAGGAAAATTTCATCACTAGATAATTATATCATTTATTCATCCCTCAAACATAACATTATTATTATATAATCTACGTTCATGTTATCTCTGATTTCAAGTAATACTTTAGTACCACATCCTTATATTTTATAGAGTTGTGCCTACTCTTGATAAGGCAATACTTCTGGGTTCATACGGGCCCCACAACTAAAGTCTCAGTGCCCGTACGATCCCTCGCTATATAGAGTTAATAATTTTTGCGAACCTTCATTGGTTGTAAGATACTTCCTTTATAATTCCACCATGGGACATCTACTTGTCTATAAACTTCACCCATCATTGGTGCATCGACAAACCCCTGACTATGACACACATGTCATGTCATTCCCATACCAATTTCCTAATTGAGTCGTTGCCCTTCAAATATTGAAATCACATGGAGACCTTACTCCTCGGTCTAATAACTCATACATTAATCTCATCGAAATCATGAACGGGTTTAATTAACACAATAATCCTCACCCCATCTTAGCGTTACACAATTTTGACATTCTTAATTTTGCCTTAATTCTCTCCTTAAATTACTCACCATTGTCTTAATATGTCGCTCCCTCTTAAGCACGCTAAAAATTATGAAATCATCAACCAAATCTCTAATTTCTATTGCCCCCTATTTTACCATATTTAAACTAAAGTTATTAAAAATTTCCGCAGTAGTTCTCACAGTTATGGTGAAGACTATTGTTCAACCATCCAGACCATACTCGACCATTAACTCTAGATTGTCCCATAAAATCAACACAATCACTATAATTTGCTTGTTAATACACCCCTAGGATACTATCGTACTCTGATGTTATTTATGTAAAAAGGTATGTCGCAACCATAAGTCTTCCTAAGGTCAATCCTTATATCTTTATACACATAGATGTCTGGCCCTCATCTCATGGGTGAAATAATGTAAGGCATTTGACGAAACAGATTCTTCCCTACTCGATGTAGTAACAAGATGGTATTAATAATTTACTATTACGTAAGATTATAAACTAAGTATACCTTACAAGATCAAATATAGGGAACATTCCATTCACTGTCTGTTATACCATTGTGGTCATAACCTATCCATTGCTCAAATACGTCCAATGAAGGGCTTACAAGGGGGTCGACCTAGCCTAGAGTAGGAGTTCGACTCAGGTATTATTCTGCTCAGCCAAATGCTAGACAACTGTCACTCTCAGCATGAATGTTTTCTCACAACATATGCACGTGCACTTGTATATGCCTAAGAAGTTTCCACACAAGTCACGTGGTATATGAGAACGTGGTTGTTACGAATCTATTATCCAAGCGCCCTTTTTCTAGCATTAACACGATATCCAAAGGAACGAGTTTGTTATTTTTAATAAGCACATGTAAGCATGTGTAATTATCTGACCTATAAAGGCAGTCCACCTATCCATCAAAATATTTTCCAGAAACCATCTATAAATAGGGAATCAATCCACCTAAAAAGGGTCTCTCTCTCTCTCTCTCTCTCATCTCCCTAAATAATTGAGCCATCATAAAAACCCTAATTATAGTCCTGAATAGGGTAATAAAAGTTAGATAACACTGTGGATGTAGGTTTTCCTTTACAAAATGAACGATGTAAAATCTGTTTTGTACTCATTTTATCTCATCCTCATTCTCCATTATTGATTATCTTTATTGTTGATTAATCTATTATTTGTTATCTACTATTTAATACAATAACAAATTGGTGTCATCTATGGTAACACGACTAGACATTGTGATTCCTACTTAAGTTTTTCTGATAAATACCATCCCTCAAGCATTTGATAATGGTGGACAACCCGAAAATCATCCGTCTAGCAGAAATTCAAGCACCTTCCACTCCCACCAGGGAGGACGATCTACATAATTTGTTGATGTGCCAGGTCAAGGGGCAGGGAGCGATGTAGGAAAGTGTCAGTAAATTGACACACACCCTTCAACCTGGGCCGGCATAGGTAAACCCAAATATTATTACTCCCGAGCCAAGAGTATCATGAAATAGTGGATGATCAGGAATATTGCGACTCCCTCCAGCACCTTACAGAGATAGAAGGTATGAGTATCACAGGAAATACTTGGAAAACCCCAGGAGGTTGAGAGTAGGTTCCAATAGGAATTCCAGCTCCTCTAGGCGAACAGGATCACCGTGAGACTGTTCCCATCGGCCCGGGGCCACATCTTCCTACTAATCCCCAAGTCGTTTTGATGATGAATCTTATTCGGAGGAGGGCCCCAGTTCTCTGGAAAGACTATGTAGGGGATCATTGTTCTATCGGTTGGGACCCTACCATAATCATTGGCAGATTTCAGTGGCATTCCATGATCACGTTCAGGTGAAGAATGATTCGGGTCGATCTATCACTGGAGGCTCTCACCGGTCAAGTAGGGTATCGACTAAATCCTAGCAGACTTCCTAGGAATAGAGATCGATCAAAATCCGAGGACAAACTGCCAAGTCAGCTGGAGGAAAAAATAAGTAGGACAACCAGCCATGGAAGGTCTCCATTCAATGATTAGAGGATTGGCTAAGGGAAATGGCCAAATCTAAAAATCCATTGCAAAGAGATTTCACAAAAGGGTCACCATACGTTTCGTCCATTGTGGCCTACCCTACTCCTTCCAAATTTAAACCACCAGTCATCCCACCAAAGTATGACAAAAAATGGATATAGTCCTACATGTTGAGATATACCAAGTCATTGCAGATATTTACTCCATCCCTAATGAGATGTGATGCAGGGCTTTCTCTAGCATAATTATAGGTTCTGCTCAAATTTGGCACAACAGCATACCACGGGGACAAATAGCCAATTTCCATCAGTTGGAGACCTTTTTATTAGTAAAATTTTCTTTGTCACCAAGCCTGGAAAGAGAATGGCCCATTTTCTCGGTATTCGGCAGAAGGCCGATGAAAGTACTCACGACTATATCACCCATTTCAATACTGAGAAGCTGTTGTGGTCGACTATAAGCAAACTACTATAACCGCCCCGATGAGCGGATTAAGGTCAGGAAAATTATTTTGGGCCTTAGCAAAGGAGCCTCTAAGCATAATGATGAAGTTATTGGCAAAAGCAAGAAAAATCATGAATACAGAGGAAGCAATGGCTTCCAAAGAGTTCGACCACCCCAAGTCACTAATTGGTAAGACTAGTCACAAGAAAGACCAAAAAGATCGAAAGGCGGAGAAACCTAAGAAATACGATGAGTACACCACACTCACGGTCGGTGTCCACCACTTCCTAGAGGATACTCGAGGAAGCAAGGATCTTAAATGGCCAAGAAATTTGAGGTCACTCACAAACAGGCGAGATAAAAGCAAGTATTGAAAATTTCATAAAGACAATGGCCATAACATAGATAGTTGTATTGCCTTGAAGAATATAATTGAGGGTCTGGTCAAAAGGGGGAAACTGTCTAGGTATGTGGATAAGGATAGTTAACTAGATCCTAACGAGTGCAAGGCCAGAAGGCGATCTGCATCACCATGCCTCAAACTAGATGATAAGAAGAGTGAAAGAGATGATGATTTGAAAGATGATCCAGATCTCCCAAAGAAGCCCAAAGATCTTTTGCGTGAAATCAGTATGATATACTTTGGGTGTCATTTCATTGCCAAAGGGGATGCTAACGGGGGAGAGGATCCAACAGAAAGAAAGGCCTATCTGAATGAGGCCAAAGCTTGCATACACGTGAGACATATAAACTTAACAGCCGATATGGACACATGGTCGCGTAAAGTGAATAAGGAAAAACTGATCATTAGGTTCTCCAAGGACGACCTATTTGCGGTGTTATATCCACATAATGATTCGTTGGTCATCACCATGATGATCCACGAAGGCAGAGTTTCTAAGATACTTGTGGATAATGGTAGCTCTATGGACGTTATGTTCTATAGTTATTTTTGAAGATTGAAGCTCCAAGATAGCAAATTAACACCCTACCATCACCCATTAATTATCTTCTCAAGGGACAAGGTTTATCCGAAGTTATATTTGGCTCTTGGCCGACCTATCGAACTAAAAATGTTCGCTTATTCGTTTTGGATAAAAATGTGTTGTCTGTTTATAATGTGATACTGCGAAGGGTCGTCCTAAAGAAGTTTGAAGTTCAAAGTTATTGCATCATTAATACACCAGTGCCTAAAGTTCCCAACCAATTATGAAGTAGGGGTCATCAAGGGTAACCAGGTGGAGGCATGTGAATTCTATTTTACCTCGATCAACCAAGAAGAGTTGAAGAAGCTGATGACTACCTACCAGATTGAGATTATTTATTCGCAAAATGAGATGAGGTTGGTCAAGGGTTAAACAGTAGAAAAGATTGAGACAGTCCCACTTGACGCCGACCACCCTGAAAAGACCATCCATATTGGTTAATCTCTAGACCCTAATTTAAAATAGGAGATCATAAGCTTCTTGCGACAGTGCAATAGTATGTTTGCATGGAGCCACGATTCTATGCCTGGCATCGATCCCAACTTCATTTGACGGGAGGATCTAAACAAATAAAGCAGAAGAGAAGGGTCTTTGATGCTGAGAAGAACCTGTCCATCCAGGAGGAGGTACTCAAGCTACAGAAAGATAACTTTATCGATGATGTCAAGTATCCCGAATGACTAGCAAACGTGGTGATGGTGCAAAAAAAGCGTGCCCCAAGGACTATTAACTGCTGCCTCGGATCGACCAGTCGGTGGACGTGACTTACAACCACGAGCTTCTCAATTTCATGGAGTCCTACTTTGGTTATAACCAAATCAAGATGAGGCCCTTCGACAGAGAGAAGACATCTTTATCACTAGTAGAGGTACTTATTTTTATTATGTAAAGCCTCTTAGTCTTAGTGAACAATGTTTTTGAAGACCAAATTGGGGTCAATATGGAAGTGTACAATGATGACATGCTCAACAAGAGCAGGACAATTGCTGACCACATTAAGGACTTGGGGCAGACCTTCGACCAACTAAAAAAACATCAAATGAACCTCAATCCCTCGAAGTGTGTTTTTGGAGTAAGAGATGGCATGTTCTTGGGTTTCATTATTAACTAGTGCGGTATCAAACCTAACCCAGACACGATCCAGGTGTTGATCAACATGTAATCCACCACCAAGAAAAAAGACCTACAAAATTTAATAGATTACATTGCAGTGCTCAGCAGGTTTATTTCTGGAGCAACGGATAAATGCCTACCTTTCTTTAAAGTACTGAGAAAATCATTTGAATGGAATGAAGAATGTGAAAATGCCTTATTAGTGCTAAAGCGCTATTTGGGCACACCCCCACTTTTATCACGACATGTGGTTAGAGTAAAACTTTATTTGTACTTGGCTATTTCCGAGTCAGCAGTCAGTTCACTACTAGTGAGGTAGGAAGATGGAGCTCAGAAACTAGTTAACTATACCAACAAGGCATATCGGGGAATCGAAATTCATTATCCTCGAATAGAGAAGTTATCCTTAGCACTCAATGAAGCTTCAAAGAGGATGAAGCCATACTTTCAATCTCACACCATTGTGGTGTACACGGACCTTCCCTTGAGACAAGTCCTACACAAATCAAAGAAATTTGGTTGGCTCATGGTCTAGGTAGTGGAGTTAGGCGAATACAACATACAGTACAAGCCCAGTGTGACACCCCACCTAATAAAATACCGGGTGGACAACCCATGATCAAAATAAAACATTGGTCTCATATGGCTCGTTCTCAGCATCACTATTGAAAATATTTTTAAAGTTACTAACCACCTAGTAATTTAAATAGACTGGTGCCAAATTTTTACCTTTTATTAATTAACAACATGTGGAAGTATATAATAATTAAACCATAACACAAACTGGTAACTAAATCCAACACAGAGGAATGATATAAATAAAGATGAACGAATCAATTATTGTCTCAGCAATAAAATAAAACAGTAAACTGAAGCAATAACCTGGATACACAAGGTCAAATACATAACTAATACCAAATCTGAAGGAGACACACAAGGAATAAATGAACAAAACGTCTATAAAAAGATACTGCAACTTCCATATGGGCTGCAGCTGTGCATCCCTAAATAGAATCCTCAGACTGGGAATCCATGTGGATGGACACCTAAGATGTTTTGAAAAAGATTTTGACAGGGGTCAGAGCCCAAGTAAAACATTTTGAAAATATTTAGCAAGCAGTTAAATTGCAATAATTAAATATGTATGTACAGTTTTTATATTTAAGCTAGTGCCGCACTCTCTTGAGGTACAACTCACCACTCAAATAATGTGCACACCTAACGCTTTCCTTCTAACCTTCCTAGTTATGCTAACCCACCTAACTAGCCGCATAACACCTCCTTCTACCTCACTACTCTAATTCGAGTATTCTCACTTTGATTATCAAGTTATCTTCTCATTAACTTATTAATTGGTTAAACTATATTAAATCATATAACATTTCGCACTAGGTATATAGGAAACACCGTTTTAATCATATAACTTTCACACACTAGTTATATAAGAAATCCGCTTTTTCAATCATATAACTTTCACACTAGTTATATAAGAAATACATTCACACTTATGTATTAATCCCATATATAATTACCTACTCATATTATATATGTACTAGTATACTACAACATTCACACACATGTCATGTATAATAACCATCCATTCTCGAGTAATAACTCGTTGAATGCTTTCTCTAAAATGCTATCATGTCCCAGTCATGCTCACTCTAACCCGGTCACCTCAACTCAGACTCACTCTCGAGCTTAAGTAAAAATAATAATAAGCGTAGTGAAGGCGATCATAGTTCCCCGGAGGTGAGACTAAGTCATACCCAAGACGTCTCACACCTAAAAGAATCACAACATATAAATACTGGACGCTATGACCTGGGGATTATACTCTCCTTGCTCCTCAAGCCAGGAGATTCACCCACATCGCGCAACCTCCTATGATAGCACTAGAGGGGTATGTATTCCTATAATTATCATTCACATTAATATGTATAAAGCACACAAATATATATATATATATATATATATATATATATATATATATATATATATATATATATATATATATATATATATATATATATATATATATATATACAGTATCACACTAACCGTATACAAATATTTAATAAAATTTGTCCAACCCGTTCCTAACACCCATAGAACTAGCCCAAAAATACTTAAGTTTATATCCAGACTTGTAATTTAATTAATCACACATTAATTATTTTCTCATTTAAGTAGTATCACCCAACGACAATACTTAGACTCACTCATTCGGCCCATATCTTCATCCCTTTAGAATTTGTTACACAAATTCCCACTAATAAGTTTAACAGTCCTCGTTAATTTTAATATTCGATAATTTATTATATATCTCTATATTAAATTAAACCGTCTACTCCGTGCCTAACCCTCGTCGCACTAGCCTAAAAATATCCGAGTTAATACCCGACCCTTAATTTTATAAATTTTACATTAATTTATTTAACAATGTGGTGTCACTTAACCAAAATTCCCGGACTCACTCACTTGGCCCGTATTCTAACCTTTTTGAATTTATTACATGGAGTTTCGCTAATAAATTTGACCCACTTATTAATTTTAATATTTTTAAATACACATCTCATAACATTCTAGATATTGATATCCATCCAATTTTTCCCTCGGTTAAATTTCTCATATCCACAATTAAACCACAAAATAAATCCCAGACTAAAAGAAATGAACTGTCAAAATTTCCTTCATGTTGTTCGAACGACTCCTAAGGTCGTTCGAATGACAGTCCAATATCCGAGCCACTTTGTCTTCTCCACGGGATGCTACTTCTTCCATTGTTAACTTCTCCAACTGTTAGCCTTAAGTTCCCAACCTGTATAATTTACTCTCACCATAAATTCTCACGATTAAACCCCGTTTAAATCTTTATAACATTTTCGAATTTTAGTAAAATCCCAAATTGTGTTTTTCGCACCTTCATGCAATTTCATACACAAATTAAACCCTCTGATTTAAATTACGAAACCCAAATTTTTGGGATCTTACTGTTAGTAGATTTCCACAACATTGAATTAAATTACTCTATCGATTAGACCTCCAATCTACACAATACATTCGATTCATTCAAAACCCACCCGTTTTGTCATGTGAGAACCCACCTCAAAATGCACTCTTTATCACACCCACTATGATATTAATCTAATTACTTCAATTAAATTGAAAAAAAATTTAACTACTTGCCTGAATAAATTTGTAGGGTCTGATATCCTTGATGTAGACGAAGGTTTGATGAAGAACACACCCCTCTTCTTGGGTTGACTCCCAAAAGATCTCCCAATTTTTCCCTCTTTTCTCCTCTGAAAAACTAGGGTTTTCGTATTGAGGTTTGTCTACCACAAACTCCCTAATGTATATTTTATATTGCTAATCCCAAAATTTAGCCTATGGGCCAAGCCCAAATGACCCGAACACCCCGTGTGAGCCCGGTTATGCCTAAAAATGCCTCGAGATCCAATTACTACCCGGGGTACTCTTGTTCGATTATCTCGACCTATTCGGAATCAACCGTGCACTCAGAATGGTCATCTGAGTTCCTTTACTAATATTCACTAATCTCGACCTCAAATTACGACACATGTAAATTTTAAAAATAACTCAAATTAATTAAATCTCAACTCACAAATTTAATTTAATCCTCTAGATAAAATAAATCTTATATCACCAAATCAATTAAATTCTATATCCTCATAATTATGGGGTGTTACATACTTTCCCCCTTATAAAGGAATTTCTTCCTCGAAATTAAGATATGTCTAGTACTCCAAGCCTCGAATACTTCCTTACTCACATGCCCCTAATATGGCTACACATACTTATACCCCTTCTAATCGTGAATTATATTAAAATTAAATTAATTACCCAGGGCGCCCATACACCCTGTACCCGTGCTTAACTGCACCAATGTTACCCGGCTCTGCTAACCTTAAATCGCAATATAACTTTCAACTCACAGTTATAACCACATATGTGTATATCAACCAAGGTACCAAACCCATGTCCTAATGACCACACATCTCCCCACTTCCAAGGCTACGCTAAGTTTCACGTGCGGGATGTCTTGCCGAGCGAAATCCAAATAAGGAACCCTCCCAATACACTACTACCTAAATTGTTGGTCGTTGAGATCCGTTAGGCCCTCAACCCATAACACGTACCCTAAAATGACCATCTCCTAAAATAAAAGTATACTCGTCCACTCTCATGTTACAAAAGACATCATACAATATGGCGCCCCTTACTATCACTAGTTGTTTTGCGTGAATCAATCACGAGCTATATATCCTCCCTCGATAATAAACCTACCCGCCCGGAATCCCATCAGTAAGTGTCCCCACTCACCGGGAACAAAAATAACAATACAAACATTTTCTTGTAAGTCTATTATGAAACACACCATAACATACATACACACATATATAGACTAAACCCTCCTTCAGGTGATACTATCATAAATAAATCATTCCTTGGGACAGCGAACACAAATTCTCATAATGTTATATACTATAGCCCAAACACGTCAGTATAATTATCACTAACGTCTCGTACGTAACATATTTCTCAAGCTCAGCTCCTCACTCTCGACGGGGCTATATCATACGGGTATTCTCGATTACCCCACAAATTACAATTTAATTTTTCTCTATATTGTCCCACCCATTAACTTGTGGTACATAGGTTTTATCACTGCTTCCTTCATAGAACTCCCCGGCTCCCATGGCCCTATATATCATAATGGCTCTCAGCTTAAAGTGTTTCCTCTACACGTTCTATAATTTAACATCTAAAACTAATGCACTAGCATCTAATAACGCCTCACTACTCACACCGATTATTAAAGTCCATGCATATAACATCACTCAACGAAGCTCAAAAGAACCATCCCTAATGCACTATCCCCTAGCATTGTCGATCATCGAATTCGTGGGTCCCAAGAACATAACTAAGATATCACAAATTCTATCTCCCAACACATAAATCAAATCTTCAATGACCATGTCTCTTAAGGTGTCACACGATATGATGCTCTAACTATCACTAAGTTCTTAACACGTAAACAACAATGCGCTAAAAACTCTCCGCTCAACAGTGAACCCGATATACCCTGAATCACATCAGTAAAAGTCCATACGCACCGGGATCCAATGTAACTAGACAACTGTACTCTTTGAAGTCTACTTTATAAAACTATCATCGCGAGCTCGACCCTCTTTCAAGTGATACATCGTAAAAATATATATCCTTCCTTGGAGCAGTGAACACGATAAAATCTTATTGTAACCACCCACTATCGACTAACAGTTCGTACCCATTATAAAACCATACCTCGAATATCACCACTCGAAATGAGCTATCCAAATAAAATATACCCTCTCTATGTCCACACCTTCTCCCCTGTATATGGAACTAACGAGAGCCCCACTAACTCAACGGTGAATATATACAATTTTAGTAATATTAATGATACCTCTACTAAACAAATACCTCATGCGAATCTAGTATTAATAAATCACTGTGACTCACTCGTGCCACAAAAAACAGACCCCAATCACCCCGGGATAAAACTCATACTTTTAAATAGTTCCTGTACATAACACCCCCGTCCCAACCGAACAAAAAAAAACTTCTTATAACTTTCGCCCCTAATGGGCATTCACGTTCATGTCCCCCAATTCATTGCGAATAATCTCCATACAAGTGTTACTACTCTTTACACAAAAGACACATCTATGTGTCATTCCCCTTTCCCTAGAACTACTAGCCATGTCGGGGTTCTCCTTCTCGCAGACCTGGTAGTCTTGACCTTGATTGCTACCCCTGTTGTCCCTTTGTCTCTGCTGGCCCTACGGCCCTAATTAAATCCACCCTCACCTAGTAGGAATTCTATTAATCTCAATCAATACACTGGGTCCTCTAGTGGGTATACCCTCATGTGGTGCCTCACTATCACCGTTAATTCTAGGCTTTCCCTTCGGTTAGGTTCTCCAACCCTCTTGGCTCCCTTCTCACGGAAGCGCTGACATCAATTTCTAAACGTACGACATTGACTATAATGGTACCAATCGTTCTACCCTGATTTCCCCATCTATGCTTGTATTTTCTACCCATGAGTCCATTATTAACTTACATACCTTTTTAATTCTCCATATCCACCTCGTCGGGTATGAAGTTCACTAAACACACCAACTTTCCTTCATGACTGACCACTGCACGACCCTTCTGAAATAAGTATTGAAATCTCCTTTGCCTCTCTATTTAAACAGCTGATGAGAGGATTTGCAGTCAAACCGCATCCCAAATTCCTCGTTATTCATGGCATCTCTCCATAGTTAGGGAGACTAACTCCCATCACTACAACACCGCTCCTATGAGCCAAAATTTTGCTCGAAATTAAGTCATGGGTGTCACTGCACTCCACCCTACACAATTGCCTTTGGATTTCCTCCTTCCATTGACATGGCGACATATATTGTAAACACCGTTCCTAGAATATTCCATGGCTTCTATTGAGCCTCTCCCCCTATAGTCCTTCTAACGGCCCTTGCTGGTCGTCCAAAATTATTCGATGTACGAAGCCCAGCCGAACTCATATACGAATCGCATCAAATATACTTAATAGCGGGAGAACATAAGTTGCATACATAAAGGAATACAATAATCCTATAATGAGGCTTTATATCAAAGAACGCTACTCTGAAACGTAATAATCCATACAAATCCTGAATACTCTAAAACGTGATGCTTTGATACCATCTGTGACACCCCACCTACTAATATACCGGGTGGACACCCCATGATCAAAATAAAATGTTGGTCTCATATGGCTCATTTTCAGCATCACTGCTGAAAATATTTTTAAAGTTACTAACTACTTAGTAATTTAAATAAACTGGTGCCAAATTTTATCTTTCATTAATTAACAACATGTTGAAGTAAATAATAATTAAATCCTCACACAAACTGGTAACTGAATCCAACACAGATGAATAACATAAATAAAGATGACCGAATTAACTATCGGTTCTACGATAAAATAAAACAGTAAACTGAAGTAATAACCTAGATATACAAGGTCTAATAAATAACTAAATACCAAATCTGAGGGTGACATGCCCAAATGAGTACTGAAGTAAAGATCCTACACTGGGAATAAATGAACGAAGCGTCTATAACAAGGTCCTGCAACTTCCACATGAGTTGTCACTGCGCATCCCTGGATAGAATCCTCAAACTGGGTCTCCCTGTAGCTGGACACCTAAAATATTTTGAAAATGATTTTAACACGGGTCAAAGCCTAAGTAAAACATTTTGAAAATATTTAGTAAGAAGTTAAATTGCAATAATTAAATATGCATGCACACTTTTTATATTTAAGCTAGTGTCGCACTCTCACCCCTCATCTAATGTGCACACCTAACGCTTGCCTTTTAACCTTCCTAGTTAAGCTACCCCACCTAACTACAAGCATCGCACCTCTTTTTACTGCACTACTCTAATCCGAGTATTCCTTCTATGATTATTAAGTTATGTTCTTATTAATTTATTAATCGATTCAACTATATTAAATCATATAACATTTTGCACTAGGTATATAGCAAACACCTTTTTAATCATATAACATTCACAGACTAGTTATATAAGAAATTCCCTTTTTAAATCATATAACTTTCACACTAGTTATATAAGAAATACTTTCACACTTATGTATTATTCCCGTGTATAATTATCTACTCATATTATATACGTACTAGTATACTACAACATTCACACACATGTCAAGTATAATAACCATCCATTCCCGAGTAATAACTCACCGGATGTCTTCTCTAAAATGCTATCATGTCCCAAGCATGCTCACTCTAACCCGGCCACCTCAAGTCAGACTAACTCTCGAGCTTGAGTAAAAATAATAATAAGCATAGCGGAGGCGATCATAGTTCCCCGGATGTGAGACTGAATCCTACCCAAGACGTCTCACCCAAAAATGAATCACAACATATAAATATTGGACTCTGTGACCTGGGGATTATACTCTACCAGCTTCTCAAGCCAGCGGATTCATCCACATCGCGCAACCTCCTATGATAGCACTAGAGGGGTTTCTATATATATATATATATATATACAAACCCCTCTAGTGCTATCATAGGAGGTTGCGCGATGTGGACGAATCCCCTGGCTTGAGAAGCTGGGAGAGTATAATTAATAAAGTCCAGCTAACCCGTACCTAACACCCATAGCACTAGCCCAAAAATAGCACTAACTCGTGCCTAACACCCCTCTAGTTCTAGTACTATCACATTAAACGTAGACATATATTTAATAAAGTCCGGCCAACCTGTGTCTAACACCCATAGCACTAGCCCAAAAATACCGAATTATATATCCCGACTTGTAATTTAATTAATCACACATTAATTATTTTGTCATTTAAGTATTATCACCCAACTACAATACTCAGACTCACTCATTCGGCCCGTATCGTCATCCCTTTATAATTTGTTAGACGAATTCCCACTATTAAGTTTAGCACTCCTCGTTAAATTTAATATTTGATAATTTATTATATATCTCTATATTAAATTAAACCGGATACTCTATACCTAACCCCGTCGTACTAGCCTAAAAATATCCAAGTCAATACCCGACCCTTAATTTTATAAATTTTACATTAATTTATTTATCAACGTGGTTTCACTTAATCAAAATGCCCAGACTCACTCACTTAGCCCATATTCAATCCTTTTAGAATTTATTACACAGAGTTCCACTAATAAGTTTGACCCACTTATTAATTTTAATATTTCTGAATACACATCTCATAACATTCTATATATTCCTAACCATCTAATTTTTCACATAATTTAATTTCGCATATCCACAATTAAACCACAAAAGAAATCCCAGGCCAAAAGAAAGAAATTGTCAAAATTTGCTTTATGTCGTTCAAACTCCTAAGGTTGTTCGAACGACCGTCCAATATCTGATCCACTTCGTCTTCTCCACGGGATGTTGCTTCTACCATTGTTAACTTCCCCAGCTGTTAGCCTTAAGTTCTCAACCTTTATAATTTACTCTCAGCATATATTCTCAAGATTAAACCCCGTTTAAATCTTTACAACATTTTCAATTTTTATTCAAATCCTAAATGGGGTTTTTCACACCTTCATGAAATTTCATACACAAACCAAACTCTATGATTTAAATTACACAACCCAAATTTCCAGGATCTTACTCTTAGTCAATTTGCACAACATTGAGTTAAATTACATTATCGATTAGACCTCTAATCTGCACAATACATTCGATTCGTCAAAAACTCGTTTGTCATGTGAAAACCCACCCCAAAACGAACTCTTTATCACACCCACTGTGATATGAATCTAAGTACTACAATTAAATTTAAAGAAAATTTATCTACTTGCCTGAATAAATTCTTAGGGTCTGATTTCCCTTGATGTAGACGAAGATTTGATGAAAAACACACCCCTCTTCTTGGTTTGGCTCCCAAAAGCTCTCCCAATTTCTCCCTCTTTTATACTCTGCAAAACTAGGGTTTTTATTTATTTGTGTCTGCCCCAAACTCCTTAATGTAGGTTTTATATTGCTAATCCTAAAATAAAGCCTATGGGCCAAGCCCAAATGACCCGAACACCCCCGTGTGAGCCCGGTTATGCCTAAAATGCCCCGAGACCCAATTACTACCCCGAGTACTCTTTTTCGACTATCTTGACCTATTTAAAATCAACCGTGTACTCAGAGTCATCATCCTAGTTACTTTACTAAAATTCTCCAATCTCGACCTCAAATTACGACACATGTAAATTTTAAAAAGAATGCGAATTAATTAAATCTAAACTCACAAATTTAATTAAATCATCTAAATAAAATAAATCTTATATCACCAAATCAATTAAATTCTATATCCTCAAAATTACGGGGTGTTACACTCAGGACGACCATCAAGGGGCAGGTGTTAGCAGACTTCATTGCTGAATTTACTTACGAAGAGATGCTAGTAGAGCAGACTCCCCCGGGAGAGAGCTCGATAAAAAATAACTTCCAAGAAAGAGAGCTTAGTCCCCATTAAAACAGAGAAGACTCTTATTGGAGAGAGTTCCTCATCACAAGAAAATAATCGTCAATACGATGAATCACGAAAGAAGTTGTTCAAATTTGACAAGCTGGAGGAGGTAGAATTCAACAAAGATAGTTTCATTTGGAAACTATTTGTCGATAGGTCGTCCTACTGGACGGGCAGTGGTTTAGGCATCATCATCGCCACACAAGATGTGGTAGATGTTGAGTATATTTTGCACTTCCAGTTCGAAGCCTCTAGCAATGAAGCGGAGTACGAAGCATTGATTGTTGGGTTTGGTCTGGCCTCATCCCTAGGGGTCGACCACATTATGACACATAGTAACTCGTGACCGGTCGTTAATTAGATATTGGTAATCTATGAGGAAAGAGAGGAATCTATGGCTAAGTACTTAGATATTGTAAAATAATGGATAGAAAGATTTGCAGAAGTTAAAGTTGTGAGAATTCCTAGGTTGGAGAATATTTGAGTAGATGCCTAGACCAGATTAGCCTCGATCACTAGAATCGCCTCGAGAAGGACGATACTAGTTGAGAGACTGACACACAGGAGCATAGAAGGAGCAGGAGTGAAGCTAATGGAAGTGAACTTGGGACCATCATGGATGGACCCTATACGAGCATACATTGAGACAGGCAAACTCCCATCTGATTCGAAGTAAGTTAAAAAATTGTGCTACAAAGCAGCTCACTATGTGATGGAGGTCAGAGTGTTGTACAGGAGGGGGTTATCATCTCTCTACTAAGATGTTTTCATCCCACAAAAATCAATAAATTGATTAAATAGGTACATAAAGGCAGTTGCGGGGCACACTCCGTCGGAAGGTCCCTGGTGAAGAGAATTATAACTCAAGGCTACTATTGGCCTATAATGAATTATGCATAATATGACAGGAAGTATGACAAATGTCATAAATACGCCATTCTCCAGGAGCTCCATAGGAACCAATCACATCACCTTTGTTGTTTGCGATATGTGGGTTTAATCTGGTCGGCCCATTACCGAGAACAAAAGAAAGATTCAAATATTTGGTAATTGCAGTGGATTACTTCACCAAGTGGGTGGAGGCAGTGCCCCTAGTTGAGATTACCTAGAACGGGTGTTCCAGTTCATCTGGAAGATGATCATATTTCACTATGGCATGCCATTTTCTTTCATCACAGACCACGGGACACAGTTCGACAACCAAGACTTCGAAGATTACTGCACCAAGTCTGTTATCCGAAAGCTACACTCTACACCAGGGCACCCACAATGTAATAGATAAACTGATAATACCAATAAAATTCTTCTATATGGGATTAATAAGAGACTCGATAATGTGAAGAGAAATTGAATCAATGAACTGCAGAGCGTGCTCTGGGCATACAGGATCACTCCACGAATAGCAATGAGATAAATGCCTTACATGCTCGCTTTTAGTACAGAGGAAGTATTCCCTATGGAGATAGGACTCCCCAGCCATAGGGTCCTCACTTTCAAATCCCCTAAAAGAGATTAAATAAGAAGATTAGATCTCGACCTGGTGGAGGAAATCAGGGAGAATACATCATTATGAGTGGATGCTTATCAGTAGAGGACTGTTCGCTACTACAACTGGCATTTCAACCTGAGCATCTTGAAAGAAGGAGACTATGTCCTAAAGAAGGTGATCCGAAAGAAAAATAAGCTGGAACTTAATTGGCACGGGACCTACCGAATGACTAGTGTGGTAAGACCTGAAACTTATCCAATAAAAATGCTATAAGGTTAACAGTTAAAGAATTTTTCGAATTCAAAACGCCTCAGGAAATATTATCAGTAATGTGCATTTTACTTAGTCATGCACAGAGCTTATTAATATCAATAAAATAGCAATTTTGCCTTCCTTGTTCTGTCTCTTTATTTTATTTTATTTGGAATAAGATATGTGTGCACATACCTAATTACATAAACTATGTATGGCTTTATAGTAAAAATTGGCCACGAACAAAATAAGCTCTATATAACTTCATTGAGCAAACAAGTCATGAACATAATAAGTATTGTATGACTTCGTTGAGAAAATAAGTCATGAACAGGAATGTATGGTTTGGTTAAAATTAACTGACCATGAATAAAAATACTTGCCCCATGTACAAACTTGTCATAACAAGTTTAAAAAGAAAGTGCTCGGCCTAACCTCTGTATGACCTAACCAGGCGTGAGCAAAAATGACTACCCTCTATATGACCAAAGTAGGTCGCGAACAAAGATCATTGATAGCTATTTTAGTGAGAAGTCCAATCATTCTCAATAAACATTTCACAATCAAAATGAAGGAAAGAAAAACAGTTAGCTTCATAAAGAAAAACTATGATATAAAATCAAAACATTTCATAATTGTTTAAGTTATGTCCCCTCAACGCCCCCAACAAAGTAAAAATTGGGCAAACCAGAAATAAAAAGATCTAAATAAAAAGACAACATAATAAGTGCTTCATAAAAGTGTAACATCCCGTATTTTTGTACATTTAATATTTAATTAATTCGGGAATTTTAAATTACTTGTGTGTTGTAATTTTAATCAAATTAATTATGGCAATATATATATTTAAATATTAACCGGGAGTGAATGGTTAATGTTTAGGGAAATTTATATACTAAGTGAATAGTAATAATTTAATTACGTCATTTCGGGTCTTAATGACGGGGTATGCACTTATCTCAGCCGGGAGTCGGTATAGACTAAATTGGTGTGAGATAAGAATTTTTAGAAATTAATTCGGATGCCAATTCTGAGCGCGCGGTTGAGTCCGGATGGGTCGAGATAGTCAGAAAAGAGTAGCCGGGGTAGTAATTGGGTCTCGAGGCATTTTTGGGCATAGCCGGGCCCACACGGGGTGATTTGGGTTATTTTAATTAAGCCCATTAGGCTAAAAACGGGATAGAGGGTTTTTAACCTAATTGGGAGATTAAGGAATGGTAGCCAACATAACTCTAAACCTAGGGTTTGATAGGGGATTTGGGGGAAAGCAAATCAAGAGCAAATTGGAGGTTATTGGAGCCAAATTAAGGGACATCAACGACGGATCAGACCCTACGAATAATTCCAGGCAAGTGGTTAACTGTTTTTACTCCTAAAGCGTGATATCCAATTCATATTTTAGTGATGTGTATACTAAAATTCATTTTGGGGATAAATGGGTACAAAAAGGGGGTTTTGTTAATGGAACCATTGAATGGAATTTAAGGAAAGAATTAGTTATGCTATATAATTCTGAGTATGATTATCTGGTTTGAATGAGAAAAATCGGAATATAAAAGGATGAAATTTGAATTTTAAATTGGGATTGTATATTAGGAATTTTGTGTTCTTGAGTGGGTCAAGATTATAGTGTTAATGATGTTAAAAGGTTTAGATGATATTTTTAGTTCATGAGTAATGATATAAGATGATTAACATGCTGATTTGAGGTTGGTTTTTGAGGAAAAGAAACCTTAAAGCTCGTTAATGGTGGAAATTTTCGTGGGGAAGAAGAGCTGTCACGAAGGGATCGATCGATCGATCGGGGGCCATCGATCGATCGAAGATGGGAAATTTTGGGCAGTTCGGCCAGGTTGTTTATAATGAGGGTTTTATTTAAGTTTTAATCCCCTTAATTTTATTTGGTGAGAAATTTATATGGGACACATATTTCCTTAACAATTATAGGGTGACATAATTGGGTTTAGGAGGGTGTGAACGGTATGTCAGAAGATGAACGAATTTGGAGAAATAATTCAATTATCGATATTGGGCCGAGAAATGATATTCGGATATTGTAATTGGGTGACACTACATTATTAAAGGAATTTAGGTGAAATATTTAATTATGGACCAAGTGGGTGAGTCTGGGTGTGCTAACAATTATAGGTAAAAATAATTAGGGAAATTATGAAAATAAATGTGTGACACATTGTGGGTGAAAATGTGAGAATGAAATTATGAGATGTAGAATGGACCGAGTGAGCGAGTCCGGGGATATTGGTTAAGTGGTATCAAAGTAGTAAATTAATTATTGAGAGAAAGTAATTAATTTGGAGTCGGAAAATAGACTCGGGAAATATTAAGTTACGAGCAAAGTAAGTGAGTCCGGGGATAATGGGTGGGTGACACCAAGTTATTAAATTAATAAATGTGATAATTAATTTAATTAGAGTCGGATTGTAGACTCGGGTAGAATTAAATTAATAAATGCGATAATTAATTTAATTAGAGTCGGATTATAGACTCGGGTAGAATTAAATTAATAAATGCGATAGTTAATTTAATTAGAGTCGGATTGTAGACTCGGGTAGAACTAAATTAATAAATGCGATAATTAATTTAATTAGAGTCGGATTGTAGACTCGGGTAGGATTGAATTAATAAATGCGATAATTAATTTAATTAGAGTCGGATTGTAGACTCGGGTAGGATTAAATTAATAAATGCGATAATTAATTTAATTAGAGTCGGATTGTAGACTCGGGTAGGATTAAATTAATAAATATGATAATTAATTTAATTAGAGTCGGATTGTAGACTCGAGGAGGTATTAAATTAATATATGTGATAATTAATTTAATTAGAGTCGGGTGATAGACTCGGAGCGGTATTGAATTAATAAGTGTGTTAATTAATTTAATTAGAGTCGGACCATAGACTCGGGGAAAGTATCATATAAATTGAAGAGTAAGTTAAATATATTAGAGTCGGGCCATAGACTCGGGAAGATGATAAATATTTAAGTGAGAAAATTTATTACGTTGAGTCGGGCCATAGACTCAGGAAATTACAGGCAGTGTACGGGACTTGGAGTACACGGTAAAGCCGGGATTTATATTATATATATATGGTGTAGTGATAGTATATATATATATATATATTGTGTGTGATATTAAATTACAGGCAGTGTATGGGATTTTGAGTACACGGTAAAGCCGGGGTTTATATTATATATATACGGTGTAGTGATAGTATATATATATACGTGTATTTATTGTGTGTGATACTAAATATCAGTGATTAGATATTTATTGAATTTATATACTCTAATGCTATCAAGGGAGGTTGCGCGATGTGGGTGAATCCCCTAGCTTGAGGAGTAGGGAGAGTATATCCTCAGGTCATAGCGTCCGGTATATATGGGTGAGGGATTAATCTCACTTTCAGGGAAGGAATATGACCGCCTCCACTTCGTTTATAATTGGGTCCAAGTTGTGAGCGATTCCAACTTGGGGAAACTAGGTTTTGTGAGCACACCTAGTGAGATGGCATTTTAGAGGGAATCATCTGGTGAGGGTATACTCGGAAGGATGGATACACGTATGATATATGTGTGGATGTTAGTAAAGGTACGTATAATATGGTAGCAAATATTATATGTAGGTGATAATATAGTGTGTGATGTATTTACTTTATATAACTCGGGTTACAGTTATATGCTGTTAATTAATGAGAAATTAATTAAGTTAATCATTTGTGGGAATAATACAGAGGGTGGCGTATTAAATTTATATAACTTGTGTTACGGTTATATGCTATTCATTAAGAAGGAATTAATTAAGTTAATCGTTAAATAACTTATAATTCAGGAAATCATTATACTCGGGTTAGAGTAGTATGGCAAGGGAAGGTTATACCAGGACTAGTTGGACGGGGTAGCACAACTAGGTGGGGATTAAGGTAATCGGTAGGTGTGCACAATAGTGGAGGGGTGAGAATGTCCACAAGGGAGTGCGACACTAACTTAAATATGAAACGCATTCATGCATTTTAAATTACTGCAGTTAATTCACTTGCTAAATATTTTCAAAATGTTTTGGGTTCTAACCCTTACTATAAAAATATTTTCAAAACCTTTTAGGTGTCCAGACATAGGGACGCCAGGATTTATATTCTATTCCAGGGACACGGAGCTACGGCATATGTGAATGCTAGAAGGAGTTTGGATTAAACGCATCATTCATTCATTCCTAGAGTAGGAATCACTCATCAGTTCCAGTTTTATTTAGGGCATGTCGCTCAGAATTTCAGTTCAGTTTTCAGATTTGTTTAATTCCGATGTTGAACACTGTATTGGATTATTTCACTTTGGTGGCCGACGGCAAGTTGTGTAATAAATTATTCAGTTGAGTTTTATTCAGTTGTGTGAATGGTTTATGTTTATTTCCGCATGTACTGTTTTTGTTTAATTGAAAAGTTAAAATTTGGCACTAGATTTTGGAATACTAGGTGGTTAGTAAGTTTTAAAAAAGTTTTCGACAGTGATGTTAAGGATGATCCAACTGGAATTCCTGTTTTAATTTGGTATAGGACTGATCCCCCAGTATTTTATTAGCCGGGATGTCCCAAAAAGTTCATAGGGGGGAGCAGAAGGACCGACATATCCTTGAGCAGAATGAAGGCAGGATACCACCCGCTAGGACTTCATCTTCCCCAACCAAAGCAGTGGCTTCTCCATCGTCACCTTGCCACTTACTGACCTCCTCAGCTATGTCAGGATAATGAGTCATCACCCTCCTTCGCAGCATCACCAGTACACCCACTTATAAGGGATGTAGATGGGTGTGGGCCAACACTCTCCGAAAGTGCAACCTCAACCATGTCTGTACTAATATCGTCATGGGAAGGATCAAGGTCTATTACAGACATTAAAGAAAAATTTGTAAAATCACCTCAGAAGAGTAAGGGGAAACAAGACGGGTATTAAAGCTACCTAGAACAGGGGATTACACATATGACTCAAATATGGTGGGGATGGACTGTTTCTTCCTCAGTCCTAAATACCTGCAATGGGTGTGGAAACCTTCTTTCAGTGATCCCAAATCATTTTGACTAAAGTTCGCGAATAAAATCATAAATTCATTGAACGTAAGGGGGGAATCTCATAAATAGAAAAACTCAATTGCATTAGGAAAGAGATGAAGAGGATAACTTAGGGTTTTCTTACAGCAAAGATTTAGATCAAAATAGCTAAAAAGCACCAAAAGCTCCTAAACCCTCCTGCAAACAACCTTGGCCAACCAACTTAATGGTCGTCTAATCCCAGAATCACCACCAAATGCCAACAACAATAAAACACCAACAGCTAATAGAAGGAAAATAAAAAAGATGAACTTGAAAACCCTAAAAATGGAGGAAAAAGGTTGTACCTAATAGAAATAAAATAGAACACGGGGAACTAGGACATGTACTGAAAAGTAAGCTGGAAGAAGCCCAAATAAGGGCTTTTGCTTCCACAACCTATTTTCGCTCAAGAACGCTCAAAGGGGATGCCTGAAAAAAAAATTCTCTCTCTAAAGCTCTTTTACAAGCATTTGAATTGTGACGATAAGTGTTATTTGTGGCAATATTTAAAGTTTCGAAGAAGTGACTGAAAGGACTTGGTAGAAAGAATGTAAAAAATCTGCAGAAATTGGAACAGTGGTACAGAGTATCTACGCGCACGCTTTGACACAATCATTACAAAGAATATGCTTCAGCTTCTTGACACGTATCCTCATAAATTCTCGCATGTACAAAGGCAATCTGGTCGGTATGAGCTGAACACATAGCAGCCGACCCTTCTTTATAGTACGAACAAAATAAAACAATCCATCCACTCACCCTGAACAAGGACTCGGGGTTTATTTATGATGTCTTGGGGTCTTATTATTATCCCCTTATGGTTAAAACCTATATAGATCTCAAATACGACCAATGAAGGGTCTACAAGGGGTTCAGCCTAGCCTAGAGTAGGAGTTCAGCTTAGGTATTAATCTTCTCGGCCAACTTCTAGACAATTGTCACTCATAGCGGGAATGTTTGCTCACACCGTATGCACATGCTCTTATATACACCCAAGAAGTTTCCCCACCAATCACGTGGTATATGAGAACATGGTCGTTATGAATCTGTTATTAAAGTACCCTTTTTCTAGCGTCAACATGAGATCCAAGGGCACGAGTTTGTTATTTTTTATAAGAACGTGTAAGCAGGTGTAATTGCCTGGCCTATAAAGGCAGTCCACCTGCCTTTTAAAATATTCTCTAGAAACCACTTATAAATAAGGAACCAATCCACCTGAAAAGGGTCTCTCTCTCTCTCTCTCTCTCTCTCTCTCTCTCTCTCTCTCTCTCTCATCTCCCCAAATTATTGATCCATCATAGAAACCCTAATTACAATCTCGAACTGGGCAATAAAAGTTGAACAACAGCGTGGACGTAGGTTTTCCTTTACGGGCCGAACCTAGTAAATTATGTTTTGTACTCATTTTCTCTCATTCCCACCCTCCATTATTAGTTATCTTTGTTGTTGATTAATCTATTATTTGCTATCTCGAGTTTTGTACATTAATAAAGTCTATGTTAGCATTATTCCCTCTCTTGGCATGACGTGATACACATGCCCATACTCCAGTTGCGGATGTTATACCTAAAGTGGAGCTGGTAATGCTAGTAGGCTGACACTGCTACCACTGGTTGGTCCTACAACGGGTGACGCTGCCCTTGAGTTGCTGGTTATCCTAAGGACACCGCTTTGAAGTATGGCCCCTCTCGCCACTAGTATAACAGTTCCTGTTAAATGGTCGTCTCTCTACTTGTTGAACCTGTTGGCCTCTTATCCATTGAACTTGGCCCTTATATTTGTATAGCCATGATGGCCTTGACCCTGCCCCTGATGCCCATGGCCCTACTAGCCCTGCTTTCCATTTCTCGGCCTGTTTTGATCGTTGGAACCCTGGAATCATTTATGATGATTTGTAGATGGAGGATCTATAAACTTCTGGGTCCCTTGACTTCTACCTCCGCTCGTTTTATCCTGTGGGTTCAATATCTATACTCTCTACCTCTTCTCATCATTGCTTCTATGGGAGTCTTATGGTCCTAGCAATATAGATTGGCGACATTCACCATCTTCCTGTACTTAGTGAATGTCAGGTCACCTAAGAGTGCCTTCTTGATATGACAGGCTGACTCTACTATAAATTTGTCCATCTTTCACTGCTCTGTGTTCACCCCCTCCTTTGCAAATTAAGAAATAGCAGTGAACTCCTCCTTATATTCCACCACTATGCGACCTTCCTGTCTGAGGTCTATGAACTTACTCCTCATTTCTTACTACATCACCTGAGGCAAATATTTTCCCTCAAATTTCTCCAGAACTCTTCTATAGTCAAACTATTCTTCTCTTCTTTTGAAGTGACGAACTCCCACAACTGAAGTGTTTCCCCCAGAAGTTGAAATGAGTATAAAATATCCCTCTAAACTAGAGTACACTCAACAATCCATAGTTGACGTTGTATGTTCTTCTTCTATTGGCTCACCACAAAAATGTCTGAACTACCTGCAAATTCTAGAGGTTGGCCTTTTATGAAGACCTCCCTAACTGTATCCCAGATCAGACCTGACGTCTGCTCCGGTAGCACCACCTGCTGTAGTGGAGGAGATTTCTTCTTCTGTGACTGTGGTGGTGGAAAGTGCTTTAACATAGTTGCCATTGTAGTGGACATTGTCTGTGCCACGACAGTGGCGATCTCTGCTGGACCAACCACAGGTGGGCTGGTGGTGGCTGTTGCTGTAGCTACTACTGAGCCCCCCCCCCCCCCCCCCCATCTGTAGTTGGCACAGTGGCACGTCTTAGTCTGACTCTTCTACCGTTCATATTAGTAACGAATGGTACAAAATACAATGAATCCTAAACATAAGGCTCCATACATTAAAGAATGCAATGCAAAATGTAATGAACGCAACACAGATCCTAAGGACACTAGAGCCTAGCTCTAATACCAACTATAACAACCCCCATTTTCTCACGTAAAGGTTGGCCAAACATAATACACCGAAGATGGGGCTTGTCATACAGTCTATATCATTCTCAGCATCAAGACCACAAAAAAATTATTTGCAAACCACATTCAAATTTAAAAAATGAATTTCAATTAATATCCAAGACAATGATGAAATCCAACATCCACATAATATGAACAAAACCCAACATAAGCATAAGTGTCTCAAACCAACTGAAATAAAATAGACTTTGGGCTTATACCAATACAATAATTCCAAATATAATAAAACTAAAATACAAGATTTGTTATTGCCAATGGGCAGAATTATTTGGATCTTATGATCCAGGATTTGTTATTGCCAATGGGCAGGATTGTTCGGATTTTATATCCGCATATTCGATATAGAATTGTTATTTCATTGTAGGGAAGGAGTACCTCACTAAGCTTATTGCTTACGATTTATATTTTCACAATTTCAGGTTTGTATGCTGCCAGCTAGGATACCATATGACCGGTAACTTTGAGAGTTGCACCGTTAGAAAGAGCTGGGGTTTAAATATGGGGATTTTATCATTGTCACACTGAAGATTTTAATATAGTCACACATTGTATATATTGCGTTAGAATGGATTGAGTTGATGATTGTGAAATTTTATCATAGTTAATCATAGTATTGTATGTCCGGTTAATTATGACTCTGATATTGATTTCATTATGGTATAATAATAATATTATGTTCATTATGCACAGTGTGCAGAAAAATATTGATCAATGAAGTATATTTTCCAATGGGCTCAAGATTATGATCTAATTATTTTAATAATAAATGATTAGTATGGAAATTGGGTTTGGGGTGTGACATCTATTATTATTAGGCATATCTTATGTAACTTAAATATACAACATGCTTGACCAGCTTCTCAACGTTGCCCACTTATTTTAAATTACTAGGTGTGCCCACGTGCGTTGCACGTGTGGGTAAGTCAAAATATTTAACGTGATGAGATAAAGTAATGCATAAAGCACTGTGAATATTAAAATTGATAATGTCATTGTTTAATGATTTTATACAAATTATTTTATATAAGAAACTGTTACAAAGCATAAAAAATAGTTGTTATTAATATTTTTTTGCATAAACATATATATATATATATATATATATATATATATATATATATATATATATATATATATATATATATATTTATATATATATATATATATTTATATATATATATATATAGAGAGAGAGAGAGAGAGAGGTCTCTCACTTTGAGGACCTTGAATGAGGTCCATTTTTTTAAAATAGTAAAAAAACTATTTTGGAGCTGATTTTTTTCTATGATTTTTAAACATTTCAGTAGGATCATAAAAAAATAATCAACTCAAAATAATTTTTTTTACTATTTTAAAAAAATCGGTCAAACTTTGCCAGTTTTTAACAGCTTAAAAATTGACACAGTATGACCGAATTTTTTAAAATAGCAAAAAAATTCATTTTAAGCTAATTATTTTTTTATGGCCTTACTAAAATGTTTAAAAACCATACAAAAAATCATCCCGAAAATATTTTTTTACTATTTTAGAAAAATGGACCTCATTCAGGATCCTTAAACTGGGACCACACTTGATCCTTTCCCTATATATATATACACACACACACACACACAGAAAGTCTCATGTAATGACTCCTTATGGTACAAACCCCGGTGCATACCATTTTTTTAAAATAGTAAAAAAAAAATTGATGAAACTTCATGGATATGATCTCCACGTTGAGAAGATCATCTCTAAATTTTTTTGTCAGAAAATTCAATAAAAAACCTGTTGAGATGAGGTAATATGTAAAAAAAATGGTATAAATATGCAATTTTCAACCGTTGAAATGTTGGGTTAGCGCCAACCACTTTATCGATTGAATTTTTTTATGAAACCTCATGGATATGATCTTCTCACTATCGAGATCATATCCATAAAGTTTTAACAAAAAATTCAATCAAAACGTGAGTGAGATGATTGCCAACATTTCAACGGTCAAAAATACATATTTATACAATTTTTTTACATATCACCTCATCTCAAAGATTTTTTTCTTGAATTTTTTGATGAAAAAAAATTGAAAATGATCGTCCCACAATGGAGATCATATCCATGAAGTTTCATCAAAATTTTTTTTTTTACAATTTTAAAAAAAATGGTATGTGCCGGGGTCTGCATCATAAATAGCCTTACAAGAGAGGGTCTCTCTCTCTCTCTCTCTCTCTCTCTCTCTCTCTCTCTATATATATATATATATATATATATATATATATATAGGGACATATACCAAATAGTCCCTCAAACATTTTTTAATACTCATTTAGTCCAAGCCTTTTTATTTTGCCTCAAAAAGCCCTTTGCCACATATTTTGGAAAGGGAGTGCCGCTGGCGCGGACCTCTAAAAATAAGAGAATATTGAGTGCTTGAGGGACTAAATGGGTTAAACTAAAAATATGTGTCCTTTTTAAAAAATATATATTTATAGTAGGGACTATTAAATAATTGACCCATATATATATATATATATATATATATATATATATATATATATATATATATATATATATACACAGACACAATAAAATACATTAAAGTGTTTTATAAAAAGATCAAATACCAAAAAGTACCTCAAACATTTTTTAATACACACTTAGTCCAAGCCTTTTATTTTGTACCAAAAAGTCCCTTATTCTCTTATCTTTAAAGCTCCGCACCAAGGTAAAGTGTTTTGGCATGGTGAATGACGTTTTGGTGCAAAATAAAAAGGCTTGGACTAAACGTGTATTAAAAAAAGTTCGAGGGACTATTTGGTATATGCCCCTTTATAAAACTCATTTTTTTTATGTAAACCGTGTTTTAAGTATTTTACAAATAAAAACATTAAAACTACTTTTGTATAAAAAAATTTAATGTCTTTATATATACAACTCTTAAAAAAATAGATTATACAAAAAAGAAATAGTTTTTAATGTTTATATATATAAAAAAACAGTTTATATATAAAACATCCAATTGTTCATGTTTATATATATAAAAACAGTTTATATATAAAAACATCCAAAAACTATGTTTTACATTAATGTTTGTTATTATAAAATTAATTGCATATTCTTTTTTAAATTAATTTTAATATGTCTTTTGCATATTCTAATGGTTAAAAAAGTACTTTATCTTTGTCAATCCATTTTGGATAACAATAGACCGTGAAAATAGAGAATACGAAGGGTATTAATGGATTTGTAAATATCTTAACTTTGTCAAAACATTTTGGGTAACATTAGACGGTTGAGTTGTAGATGAGAATATGAAGGGTATTAATGAATTTATAAATAGTTTGACGGTATTTTGAACTTTTGATGATTATAGTGATACTTTCCTCTTTTTAAGTAGTAGTGACTAAGGACATGTTTAGGAGTTTAGAAGAGAAAAAAAATATTATGAAAGAAAAAAAGTGAAAGTTGATTAGAGAAAAGAGAAAAAAAAAGAAAAATTAATATTCTTTCAATTATTTAGAGTTTATGAGATAAGAGAAAATAATTTTATTTCTCTTTGTTTGGGAGTTCGGAGGAAATTTTTTTAAAAGCGAAGAAATATAAAATTCATTAAAAACTTTATCTCTCTCCCTTTCTTTCCTAATTAAAAAAAAGTTTTAGAGAGAAAGTGAGAGAGTTTTTTAAATAAATTCCTTTTTTATCTTTTTAAACTCACAAATGGAAGAAAGTGTATCATTCTCTTCATTCCTCTCCAAGATAGTAATGTAAGTGATATCTCTAGTGAAAAAAATTGAATTCTCTTGTTATTAGACAAAACACCATAAAGTAAATATATATGTAACTGTTGGAAATAATATATGCAGAATAAACGAAAAATCTCAAATTCGAAATAGATAAAATTAGAAGGACTTATCGATCGAGGTTTGTGTTGGACACAAAGTCCTAAAGGTGAAATTGCTCGCTGATATTTGTAGCTGTCAGCGTCGTGAACATACACCTCTCAGGATTCAACGGTCTGATTTACACACCAGCCTTGTGGTAAATCTTTGAACTCTCAGGATACTCCAGCACTCCCAAAAAATTAAAGAAAAGTAGAAAGTAGCAAAATTATTTTTGCAGAAAAACGTGAGAGAGATTGATTTGTTCTGTGTTTTTTTTCTCAAAGCTGTAGCCTTTATTTTATGCAGAATTTTGGTAAAAAACGTGGGTAGTGGTTTTAGCCAACTAACCCACAAATATCTCCACTAACGGGTAGTTTACTTTGAATAGGAGACTAAGTCAAAAATTAAAAACGAATTAATAAAAGTTAAAAATTCTGGACAGTCAAGAGAAGCCCAAAACCTCAAGGCCCAATCATTGACCCTTAATAATTAGTGTGCTCCTTAGGAATTGAACTCAAGGCCTCAAGCACCAAACCCCATAAACTTACCACTAGGCACTTACCCCTACTTATTTAATTCATTCAAAATAAATATATATCCCAATATACATACCCATAAGTAATAAGATGGGTAGATTACACAATTTCCGAAGTAAAATAAATGGATAAAAAAACATTCTGATACAAATCAAAACATAAAGAAACAAAAGAAAATAAAAAAATTAGCCTACTCTAGTTCTTTGAAAATCAGCATCCGAGAAAGACAAAAGACCATGAGGCAGAGAGCACACCCAATTTAAAGGAAGACGAGTTGAAATCACTGAAGTGATAATTCGAGTTGCAACCTAATTTGCAGAACGGAACGCTAATTGGAGGGAGAAATTTCCATGGGACCAAACAGTAATGGAGTATCCTTCAAAATACGGTCAACTTCAAGAGGGTGGGGATTGAGAGAGGGGTTGTGTTGATGTAAAAAATTAGATCGCTCTAATTATTCAATCACAGATAAATAAATAAGACAAAGATTTTTAAAGTGGTTCAGCCTTATAAGAATGGCCTACGTCCACTGTTATGTTATTGCTGAGTGTTTGAGAATTCTCGATTACAAGTTCTATCAAGAAATTCCCGTCCCTTTGAATGAGGGTGATACAATGTATTTATAGCCTTGAGGCTCTCATATGAAAGGGTGATACATTAAATGATATACATATGAAATGGTAATCCATTTAATGCTCTTCAAACGTATGCGTCAAGGATAAGCATTCAATGAATAGTTGAACTGTTGATTATCTGGCAATTAATGCTGGGGTCGAGATGCAGCTCGAACCGCCTTAGTTTCTCGGAGCACGGGAGTTCCTCGGAGCACTGGAGTTCCTCGGAGAGAACATAACTTGATCGGGGAAATGGGTTTCCTCATTGCTATTGTGCCACGTAGATTGACATGTGTCTTCTTATTATTCGTCCACATTAGCATACTAATTTTGGTATCAACAGAAGCCCCCAATGTTTCATATTTCGAACTTTGAGGATTATGGAACATTCTTTCTCGGTATATGGCGATATTAAATGACTTTCCTGGATTTTAGGAGCATTTCCTTTGTATTTGAATTTCCTTCCAAATTCACAGAATCCGCCTTTTTGAATTTTCATAAGCGTTTCGATTTCCGTGCAGTTTTTGTCCTTTTAGCTGCCGGTAGCGCAATAGTTTCTTTTTTGTAATCATTTCTTTCGCCGTTTCCCAAGGCAAAGTATTTAAGCTTCTTAGGCAATCATATCGTCCTCTACCTTTTCCAATTTTCTTCCTTTCGAATTTCTCCATAGCTTTTCTTTCTCTTGTGCGTTCATCCTTGTTTTCGTTCGTTGTCAACAGATCTCCTTTCTTCCTGTAAGATCTTCTTCCTTCTCCTTTTATTCACCATGGTTTATATTATTGAATCTATTGAAAAATTCCGTTCTGATTTTTCCATCCCATCTTGGGTGATTTTGGAGGAACTTTCTGAACCTCAAAATTACTTTCGTTTGGCTGAGGGACATTGGTTCCCCAGTCTTTTTATTGCTGAATGTGGGTTTTCCTTTCCACCAAACCCATTATGTTTAGAGTTATGTTAGTACTTTGATGTTGTCCCTGCAAAAATAGACCCCAATACATGGAGAATAGTTAATGGGGTGCATAGGTTAAATCAGACTCATGGAACTCGTATAGGAATTCCTGAGATTATGTATTGCTATTGATGGGCTATTTTAGATAATGTTTATTATTTAAAAACTAGATTTTTGAATAGGGCTTTAGTAGTCAACCTCCCTGATGCTAACAGGGATTATTTTGAAGATGGATTAGTTTTAAAAAATTGGCAACATGCTCCTTCAGTCGGAGACGACGTGTATGATGGTCCCAAACGCCCCCCATATGGCAATGGGATAGGTTATTTTCATTTTATTCTTGAAATTGTGACTTCATCATGTTTGAATAAATGCATGACTGACATTTCAATTTATTCTTATTTGCAGTTGAAAACAAGAGAAAAACTCCCAAAGAATCAGAAATTAATATAAGGCAATTGAAACATATCTGGAGTTTGCATCAGAAGGTCGCAGACGAGCACATCAGGTCCGCCTCGTACTTGTTGCAGTACAGGAGTTACACATCGTCCTTTACTGCTCGTCCTTTGGTCATCAGCAGTGATCCAGTGAAAATTCCTGAAGACTCTGATCCGGAATCTCATATTCCTTTGAGCCAGAAAATGGGCAAGAGAAGAGTTCCTGCTCTCTTCGAGGAGACTTCCTCTGCTGGAGATGGGAAGAAAAATAAGGTTGATGTCCAAAAGGGGACAAAGAAAAAAGATGACACCCCTCCCGTTGCTTGTCAAAAGGTTGTCGAGAAGCCCCCAGTGGCTCCTGTGCAGAAGGATGCACCTGTTGAAGTAATCACTATCTCACCAACTAAAAGTTCTTCTTTGGTTGAGGTTGTTGAAAAGGCACCAAGGAGACTGAGGAAATCCTCCTCGGTCAATATTTCTGGAGCCATTCCCCAGCTCCCAGCTGGTGGAGATGGTGTTCCAATCATTGTTCCTCCAAGCTCTACGATGAGCTTGGCAAAATTTTTGCCCATTCCCGAGGTGCAAGGTACTGAAGAGGACCTTACTCGGTATATGGTTACTTCTCTGGCTGCTCGTCATCCAGCTTCAGTAAGTATCTCTACTCTGATCTTTTTATATTTTCCTTTGTTGTTTCCCATATTTGTTTCTGATTTCGTTTTCCTCTTCTGATTGCAGTTGACGAGTTGTTTCAATTTAATCCTTAAAAAGGATGAAGCAATCAAAGCTTCTTGCTCCTCGTCCACTGTGGAAGGAGCACTGGAGAAAGCTATTAAATCTGTGAGTGAATCCCGTCAGAAGTATGACGAGAATAAAATTGAATGGGAGAATAAGTTGGCTGCGTCTGATGCAGAAAAGGTACAACTGGGTAATAAGGTGAAGGACTTGGAGGGAAAGAATAAAAACTATGCCGAGAAACTTTCAGGCTTTGGGGAGCTTGAGAATAAATTGAAATCAGCTGAAGAAGAGCTGTCCCTCCTGCGAGAAGTAAATCGCCAGAAGGAGGAGGTGGAGACCAAATTGAAGGCCACCGAGAATCTCATGTCCGAGAAGTTATCCTCGGAAAAAATGAAGAGAAAAACAGCTGTGAAGACGTCCTTTAAAACTGGCTGGGACAAAGGATGGGACAGGGGGTGGCAGCTATGACGACCCAGGTGAAGTATGGAAGTTTGAAATATTTTCATGATGGTTGGGTTGCAGCATTGCAGGAGTTGAAGGTGAGCGAGGACTCCGAGCTATTTCAACAACATCTCCCTGATCCTCCTCCAGTTATTGAAGATGAGTCTTCAGACGAAGCTGCATCTGAAGAATCTTCAATGACAGCGGGTAATCAAGTCCTTGTTCCACCACCCAACCAGACAGCCACCTAGGAGATTTCGTCATTGCTTGCTCCTCCAGAACAAGTCCTAGCTTCTACTAATCAGATCATTGTTCCTACCGAGCAACCAAGCTCCTCGTCCCAGCCTCCCGAGAAAGTCTTGGGAGACAAGGAAAAGGTGTGAAGTTGTTCGGTACTCTCTTTCTGTTTTTCTTTTACTTATCCTCTGTATTCTAGACGATGTAATCTTTGTTGATGATGTAATAAAATCACATCTTTTTGTTCTTCCACATTGTTGATGCTCTGTCTGTTTTTATTTATTAACTCTTGCCTTCTCTTCTTTATTAGTTTATGGCTAGAATGGAACTGATATCTGCCCATGATACAAAGCTGATGCAGCAATGCCGTGAATATTATAAGGCTGGTCACACAGATTTGAGTGTATCAGAAATTGCTGACATCCTTGGCCATAATGCTTCAGAACAAGCAATTGAGGCTTATCAGTACATGAAGGATTTACTTGACCGAGCTGTGGCCAACAACGTGGTCTACTATGACTTAATCGAGGAGCTTCATTGCACTATAGAAGATCTTCAGAATCAACATAATGAATCAACTGCCCTGTTGCATAAGGGGTACGAGGATAGGTATCAACAGCTCTCTTCCGAGACAGGCCACAAAAAGATCCTTGCTGGGTACGATGTTAGGGAGAGAACCCTGAAGGGTGAACTTGAAGCGTGTAGACAGATTGCTGAGCTGCTGGAACAAGAAAACAACAATTTACAGAAGGAGCTAGCACAGTATAAATCTGCAGCCTCCTCTTCAACGGCATTAATCCCAGTGACTGATGAGGGATTTTCCTTCCTGGAGGTTGAGAATGCCAAATTAAGGCAAGAATTGGACACTCTGAGAAGGTCTGGTGCTTCTCCTGTAACTCGGGTACGAGGAAGAGGTTCACGTGGACGAGGAAGAAATGCTCTGAACGTTGTTGAGGAACAAGTTATTCCACTTGCTCGGGGACAATCAAGAGTTCTTCGTCGTACTGTTGAAGAATCTCGTACTCAATCGACGTTGGAAACTCAAGCGTTCCAATTGAATGTAAAAGATAGGGCTTTGTCTGAGATGTCCAAGAAAAACCTATCTTTGGAAGATCAACTTACTGCGACGAAGTCTGCTTTACATACCAAGGACCTTTTCACCAAAAACCTTAATGAAAAATTGGATAGACTAACCTTCCAATTCCATAAATAGCCCAGGGAATTTTGGATGTCTGGATACAACGAGGCTCTAGTTCATTTAGATGCTCGTATCCAGAATGCCAATAATGAGGGCTATAAACAAGGTTGGTTGAATGCCTTATGTGTATTAAAGCTCGAGCAAGGACATTATTTGTGGGATTACTACGAGCCTGGAGTGCTTGACTTGCCTGTGCCACCTTTCAAGTTGGACATGGAATGGATACCAGCTCGCGCCATTCCTCAGAACTTAATTGCAAATTATTTTGGTGACTACAGTTTGCATTCCCAGTTTGAAGTGTCTCGTCCTGATCATCTTCTAGATCGTCCCTCTGTAATGAACGTTAGAATGATCCGAAATCTTAACTTTATTAATTCTCCTCTTTGCCTGGAAGATACTCCTGCCGGCGAGGAGACTGTCTCAAAAGCAGAGGGAAAGAAACCAATAGAGTAGGGATCTCAATGTAATAGTTAGTACATACATGTAACCTGTAATTTATTTTGAATTTTAATGAAAGACTTTCATTTTTTGTTTGCAAATCTGTATTGCTATTATCTTGTGCCTGTTAAACACTTTACATTTGTGCTTGCATAACAATATTGTATGGTTCATCGACCAAAATAAGTATCATAAATGTTGCTCGATCACTTAATAATAAAGTAATGAGTAAAATAACTGCTTAAAATTTTTCTAAACAACGAAGGTTGTTAAATTATGCTTGTCGACCAATTATGATTAGTGGGTTTTTATCTCCGACCAATCATACTTGGTAACTTTTTGTCTTTTTTCATAAAATGTATCCGACCAACCAAGGTCGATAAATTCTTCTCGTCGACCAACTACAGTTAGTGGGTTTTTATCCCCGAACAACCATACTTGGTACATTTTGGAAAATTTTGTTCCTCGAGGAACTTTTATATTTTCTGCAATAATCTTCCATCTCGACCACACATAAGTTGGCATTTGAGAGCATATTTGTTTCTTAACCAATCCGAGAATGGTATTTTAAGAGTGTTGTTCTTGCCCTTTTACCAACCAAAGTTGGTCGTGGGTCCGAACTATCGGGTTCTTTCGAACTATCTTGTCCACAAGCTCTTTTACCAACCGAAGTTGATCACGCAAGTGTACGCCTCCTAACCAAAGGAGTATAATTTGTTCTCGCTATTTTACCAGCCGAAGTTGATCACGCTCGAACTATTAGGTTCTTTCGAACTATTAGGTTCTTTCGAACTATCAGGTTCTTTCGAACTATCTTGTCCACAAGATTTTTTACCAACCGAAGTTGATCACGCAAGTGTACACCTCCTAACCAAAGGAGTATAACTTGTTCTCGCTATTTTACCAACCGAAGTTGATCACGCTCGAACTATCAGGTTCTTTCGAACTATCAGGTTCTTTCGAACTATTAGGTTCTTTCGAACTATCAGGTTCTTTCGAACTATTGGCGTAGTGTATCACACTAGTATTCCCCGAAAAACTTTCAATAAAAGGAGAGAAAATGGAGAAATATCATCGTTTTATTCATATTGATGGAACTGTTTTACATTTTACATCATTGATAATACTTGTGTAGGTGTTCAGCATTCCAAGCATTCTTAAATTCCTCTCCTTCTAGAGTTGCTATTCGGTAAGTTCCTGGTCGAACTACTTCTGTAACTCGCTAAGGTCCATCCCAGTTTGCTTCCAGCTTATTGTGCTTCTGAATGACCTTCTTTAGCACGTAATCCCCCTCTTTTAAGTCACATTTCTTCACCCTTTTGTTGTAGAACAAAGCTGTGCGTTGTTGGTAAGCAGCATTCCTAATGGCTGCCTCTTCTCTAACCTCCTCGATCATATCCAAATCTAGTCTTCTCATTAAGTCGCTGACTGGGGAATTGAAATTCAGCACTCTGTGTGTTGGGAGACCCAACTCGACAGGTATTACGGCCTCACTTCCAAATGCCAACATATATGGTGATTCTCCAGTTGCTGCTCGGGGAGTTGTTCGGTAAGCCCACAATACTGACTGTATCTCATTAATCCAATTTGCTTTGGCCTCACTTAGCCTTTTCTTCAAACCATTTAACAATGTTCTATTCGTTACTTCATTATGTCCATTGCTTTGAGGATGACCTGGTGCTGAATGGGTCTTCAAAATGTTTGACTGTTGATAATAGGCAGCAAACTCCTCGTTGTCGAATTGTGTTCCATGGTCTATGATGAAGGCATGAGGGAGACCATATCGGCAGATGATATTCTTCCAAACAAACTGGTATACTTTCTCGTATGTCATATCAATAAGCGGCTCAGCTTCTACCCACTTAGTAAAATAATCCACTGCGACGACGAGGTACTTGAATCTTCCTCGGGTCGTTGGCAGTGGTCCAACCAAATCAATTCCCCACATGGCAAATGGCCAAGGGGAAGTTATGGGTGTCAATAATGCTTGTGGGGTTTGTCGGATGGAGGAAAAACGTTGACACTTATCACATTTCTTGGCATAGGCTATACAATCAGCCCTCATCGTCGGCCAATAGTACCCCTGCGTCATCACTCTTTGCAAAAGTGTCTGACCTGCTACATGAGCTCCACAGGACCCTTCATGTATCTCTTCAATTAATTCTTTTACCTCGGAGGGATGTACACACCTTTGTAAACTTGCCATAATTCCTCGTCTATATAAAACATCATTAGTTAATACGTACCGAGCAGCTTTATACTTTAATTTCTTGGCAGCGAGCTTGTCCTCCGGTAATTCTCCATCTTCAATATATGCCCTGATGGGATCCATCCAAGATGGCCCTAGATCAAGGGTAATAACATTCATTGTCAGGTCTTCATCTATGCTCCAATTTTCCAATATTTCAATTGGTATCGTTCTTCGCAACTCGGTACGAGTAGCCGATGCTAATCGGGCCAATGCGTCTGCTTGTGCATTTTCTATTCTTGGTATTCTGATCAACTGAATGGCATCAAATTCTACAAGAAACTCCATCACCTTGGCATAATACTTGTCCATTAATTCTCCTTTAACTGCATATACTCCCAACATCTGATTCACAATTAACTGAGAATCACTGAATACCATTAGTTGTTGCGCTTCCATAATCTTTGCTAAATTAAGACCTGCGATCATGGCTTCATATTCAGCCTCATTATTGGACGCATTGAATTGGAATCGTAGGGCATATTCCATATCAATCTCGTCTGGGGTTTTCAAAACAATTCCTGCTCCACAACCTACTGTGCAAGATGACCCATCCACATATAATCTCCATGTAGGTAACTCGTCTTCAAATTTCTTATCTGACAAAGTTCCTCGGTGAAATATCTGATGTTTTCTTTCATCTTCCCCTGATATTTTTTGCTCTTCGTCGACCATCTCTTCTTGCCCTTTTACCAACCGGAGTTGGTTTGGGTTTGAATTTGATGATCCTTCTACATCCACAAGTCCTTTTACCAACCGGAGTTGGTCTGGACTTATGTCTGTTGATCCTGTAACATCCACAGGTTGGTCTGCGAGTAGCTTTTGTTCCTCGGGAGTATCAGGATACGTAAACTCTGCTATAAAATCTGCAACAGCTTGCCCTTTTAATGATGATCTGGGCTCATACACAATATCATATTCACCGAGCTCTATTGCCCAGTACATCAATCTCCCTGATTTTTCTGGCTTATGGAGGGCTTGTCTTAGTGGCATGTCGGTATACACGATGATGGTATGGGCCTGGAAATATGGCCTCATTCTTCTACTTGCTTCAATTAACGCCAGTGCCAATTTTTCTAACTTTGGGTACCTGATCTCTGCACCTCGGAAAGCCTTACTTGTGTAATAAATTGGCTTCTGGATTCCATTCTCCAATCTGATCAATGCCAAGCTGACTGCATTCTCTGATACTGCCAAGTATAAGTACAACTTTTCTCCCATTACTGGCCTGGACAACAGTGGAGGTGCTCCCAAGTATTTCTTCAAATCTTGAAAGGCTTTTTCACATTCTTCATTCCACTCAAAGGTTTTTCGAAGTGTTTTGAAGCATGGTAGGCATCTATCAGTTGCTCGGGATACAAATCTGTTGAGCGCTGCAACTCGTCCTGTAAGACTCTGCACTTCTTTCTTCGTCGTTGGAGATCGCAGCCCTAAAAGAGCTTTGATCTTTTCAGGATTCGCCTCAATGCCTCTTTGGTTGACGATGTATCCGAGGAACATTCCTTCTCGTACTCCAAACGTGCACTTCGTCGGATTAAGCTTCATTTGATATTTATCCAGTTGATCAAAAGTCTGGCTTAAATCAACTAGATGATCAACAGCTTTCTTGCTTTTTGTTAGCATGTCGTCGACATAGACTTCCATATTGCAACTGATTTGTTCAGTAAAAACCTTGTTCATCAGCCGCTGGTATATCGCTCCTGCATTTTTCAAACCAAAAGGCATAACATTATAACAATAAGTTCCCCTAGGGGTTATAAAAGAAGTACTTTCCCTGTCTTCAGGTTTCATTTTGATCTGGTTGTAGCCAGAGTAAGCATCCATGAAGTTGAGCAGCTCGTGTCCCGAGGTAGCAACCACTAGTTGATCAATTCTGGGCAATGGAAAATGATCCTTTGGGCAGGCCTTGTTGAGATCGGTGAAATCAACACACATTCTCCATTTATTATTTTTCTTCTTCACCATCACTACATTTGCCAACCAGTCTGGATACTTCACATCTTCAATGAATTGGGCTTTCTGGAGCTTCTCGACCTCCTCTTGTATAGCTTGATTTTTCTCGGGACTGAATACTCTTCTTTTTTTCTTTACAGGTTTGATTTCCTTATTCACATTGAGCTCGTGACATAAGAAGTTTGGATCTATTCCTGGCATGTCTTCATGACTCCATGCAAAAGTTTTCTTCCTGTTTCTCAAGAAAGTTATCAACTCCTGTTTTATTGAAGCATCCAACGTCGAACCTATCTGGGTTACTCGTTCAGGGTTCTCGTCGTCCAGAATAACATTTTCTGTAGATTCCACCACATGTCCTTTTACAAGTTGGGATTCATCTCTGGGATCAAGAGTTTCAATTTCTGTACCTTCTTCCACCTGGTAGGTAGCAGTCTTTTTCCTCGACTCTTCAAGATCCTCTTGCTCGGCAGATGAATAATAACATTCCCGAGCTACTTTTTGATCACCTTTCACAACTCCTACTCCGAAGTTTGTTGGGAATTTTAAGCACTGATGTACTGTAGATGGAACTGCTTCGAACTTCTTCAAACCAACTCTTCCCATGATGATGTTGTAAGCTGACTGCACGTTCTTATCCATCACAAAGAAGCGTATTCTTTCTGTTCGACAAGCAGGCCAAGTTCCAATGAATATATCCAACTTGATCGTCCCAAGTGGAAAAACTTTCTCGCCAGCAAAACCCAGGAGGGGTCTATGATAAGGCTCCAATTGAGATAATTTCAAATTTAAACTATCAAAACATGAGTAGTACATGATGTCTGCGGAGCTAACATTATCTACCAGAACCCTTGAAATCACTACCTCTTTCATCCTCATTTTGATCACCAAAGGATCGTCGTGAGGATAAAGAACACCTGCCAGGTCGTTTTTCGAAAAGCCAATGACGAGCTTATCTTTGTTTACTTTTCTCGGGCGATCTTCCTCCGCCAAATTTATTCGCTGAATGTACGAGCAAGCTTGGGCTTCTCCGAGGTAAGCCTTTCTTTCTGCAGTAAGGTCTCCTCCTCCTGCATCTCCTCCTGTATTGACATTACAATCAAACGATCCAAAGCGTATTGAAAATACCTCTCTTTCTGGTTGTCTTGTCTTCTTGGGAAGATCGGGGTCATCTTCTGGATCCTCTTCATGGTTTCTCTTCTTTTTCTCCTCTGCCCGACGAGGAGATCTAGACCTCTCTCTATCTCGATCGTTATCTTTCCTTTCACCTCCCCGATCAACATATTTTGCTAGCTTTCCTCTTCGGATGAGTGTTTCAATCTCGTTCTGAAGAGCTATGCAATTTTTGGTCATGTGACCATGATCTTTATGAAATTCGCAATATTTATCCCTACTCCTCGAATCAGGGTCTGACCTCAGTTTCTTTGGCCATTTTACCTCCTCGTTGTTCTTGATTTCTTCCAAGACATGATTAATACCCATTTTCAAAGGAGTATAATTATCGTACTTCTTCATGAATTCCCATTTATTCTTGGAATGTTTATCTCCACCATTGCTCTTATGCTCTTTCTTCTTAGATTTGTCGACTTCCACCTTAGTTTCTTTATCCATATTCTTCTTTGCAGCCATAGCCTCCTCGGCATTCATGATTTTGGCCGCTTTTGCCATCAACTCTGACATAGTTGTAGGTGGATCTTTGGCCAAAGTGTAATACAACTTGTTAGGCAACAACCCACTCATCAAGGCAGTGATTGCTGTCTTTTCTTCATAATCTATGACTTCCAGCTTCTCGTTATTAAAACGAGTTATAAAATCTCTAGTACTCTCACCAGATTTTTGTCTAACACTTAACAAGTGTGCTACTCGTTTTACTGGCTTTGCTCCAAAATAGAAATTACCAATAAACAGCTCGGCCAACTGAAAGAAGGTTGAAATCTTACCCTGAGGAAGATTATTGTACCATATCTGGGCAGATCCAGTAAGAGTTCCTGAGAATGCCCTGCATCTCATCTCGTCGGGGACAACGTAAATGTCAGCAGCTGCTTGATATTGCTCTATATGAAGAACAGGATCTGTCTTTCCATCATATTTGGGAGTCACCACAGGTGCTTTAAATTTTGATGGTGTAGGAAAATTTACAATGGCTTGTACAAAAGGTGTCCCTCGAATAAAAGTTCGCTGTAAGGGGTTCTTTTACTTAGCCATTTCTCCCAATCTATCCTCCAATCGCTGAATGGAACCTTTCCAAGCATCATTTCCTTCCTCGGGCCTATAGGTCGATCAACTGATCGTTCTGAAGTAGCCTCCTGGGATTTGTCTCGACGAGTAGCTGGTCAGTCTTTAGATCTATCTTGACGGGTAACTGGTCGTGACTGGGCAGATCCTTCCCTTACATCTGAGGGTCGTCGAAAACTCCTCGACATTGCATTAAGAGGACTTTTATTCCTCCTAGGGCCCAATCGATCAAAAGGAGAGGTCCTACTTAATCTTTCCAATACGCTGGCCCTTTCTGGAGAGAGAGTAACACGTTGATCTGTATCTGTAGCCCGTAGTGATGAAGTTTGCCCAGGTTGATAAGAGAAATCATCTGATTCTTCATTACGATACGTATTGGTACGCCTGGATCGTGAAGAGAGTAAGTAGGTTTGCATCTGACCACTTCGATGTCCTAAATGTGCAGGTGCTCCGCCATGAAGGGTCTGTATAAGTTGACGCATTGTATCTTGCATGGCGGTTTGTCCTTGAGCCAGATTCGTCATGATTCCAGCCAGATCTGGAGGTGCAGAAGGACTTGGAGGATTTCCAGTATTTCTAGCGTTTCGATTGCTGGATTCCGGATTATCTGCCATTGATGATGAATGAAATTTTGTGAAAAACGATAACAACAGTCGTTTCCCACAGACGGCGCCAATCTGTTGATGTAAAAAATTAGATCGCTCTAATTATTCAATCACAGATAAATAAATAAGACAAAGATTTTTAAAGTGGTTCAGCCTTATAAGAATGGCCTACGTCCACTGTTATGTTATTGCTGAGTGTTTGGGAATTCTCTATTACAAGTTCTATCAAGAAATTCCCGTCCCTTTGAATGAGGGTGATACAATGTATTTATAGCCTTGAGGCTCTCATATGAAAGGGTGATACATTAAATGATATACATATGAAAGGGTAATCCATTTAATGCTCTTCAAACGTATGCGTCAAGGATAAGCATTCAATGAATAGTTGAACTGTTGATTATCTGGCAATTAATGTTGGGGTCGAGATGCAGCTCGAACCGCCTTAGTTGCTCGGAGCACGGGAGTTCCTCGGAGCACTGGAGTTCCTCGGAGCGAACATAACTTGATCGGGGAAATGGGTTTCCTCGTTGTTATTGTGTCACGTAGATTGACACGTGTCTTCTTATTATTCGTCCACATCAGCATACTAATTTTGGTATCAACAGGTTGTACTAAGGAGAAGCAATCCAATTTTATGGCAACATGAGTTTCCTTTTCTTGAACAATTGAGACCAAAGAGCAATTGAAGGGCTAAAATTTCCCATCAATCAGATAGCTCAACATTAAAAGACATGTGATGAACCTGAGAATATGATTTTTATTATGACCTTACTTCTCTTCTCAAGTGTGGTAAAAAGTTTAGGGGTCAATCTTATGGGTATTCCTCTCTTTAGTCAAATCTAGAAAAGACAAATCAACACATTGACCATCAATTTTTGGGCAAAAAAACAAAATTGAAAAGGCAATGGAAGATTTAATTAGTGAAATTAATGAAGGTATTAAATTATAAAGTCTATGCTAAGTATTAAAACTAATATGAAGCAAACATAATCATTCTTATTGGTTAATCTTATATACACCATTATTCGAAGATTGAGCACGTCAAGAAACTTACAGTATAGTTCAAGAAATAATTTTAGGAAATTTCTAATTTTTGTCTTCTCCACCAAATACGCAAAAAACACCAAGCAGTAATGACATCCACATACTTTATCATTTATTAAATAAATTTAAACCCAAATATACATGAAATTTAATTTTTAACCTTAAAAAAGTTCTCAGAAATCTATTTTCAACCCACAACATTTGTTGGTGATTTTTAAAATAAGTGATTAAGAGTTTTTGGGTGTAAGAGCTTAAAGAGCTTGTCCCACATTTGAAGTGTGTGGAAGAGGTGGGAAGCTAATCCAAATATAAAAAGTAATAGTGTCCCACATTGGAAAATGTACAAAGTTAAGTGTCACCACTAACCTATAAAAGGAGGGAAAACCTTTGAGTCCCACATTGGAAAAATATTAAGAATTTGTGCACTTAATAAGTACAAATGGAAGATGAAGAGTTAATTCATCTAGCATTTAAGAGGTTATTCAAGAGCCCTCAATACGGTGCGAAGCACCGTACGCACCGTGCGGGGCAGTGGGCTGTAGAGGCGCTAGTGACGCACTTTGCACTTTGCATGCCGGGATTCGTCCGGGTCGGATCGCGGTAGCTCGGGGACGGTCACTTTTTGGTTGACCCGTGCAAAATCGATTCGGAATTAATTGTACATGTTCGGAAATGACTTAAGACTGTTGGTAATTAACAGTCATACCATTTCGAAATTGATTAAGACTCTTAATCCAACAGTCATGACTCTTGAAGACAAAGCTTTTCATTATCTATAAATAAAGGCTGCCTAAAACGAAATTGCATATATAACAAATATTACCCAGTTCCGAAATTTCCAACCCTTGCTATTACTCTCTTACAATTTTCAGGAGAAATAAATTATCTTATTCTATTTTGTGCACATAAACAGAATAAGAACTTGATTGACTGTTCTTCGCTGCTGCATCCAAAGGCTATCTTCAAATATACAAGTTGCAAACAGTGCAAGTTGCTTCATTGTATCTTGAGTACGGATTTGCGGATTCCCGTTTGTATACCGAAGTCATTCGTGTGGGGAAAATACTGTATTTAGGAAAGTGACATCACCCCTTGAAGCTTTCTAGTATATATTCAGAAGTTACATTATTGTATTGAAGTTGACATTACTGTGATATATAAAGGGTTCCATTTCTGTATTTGCATTCATATTATCAAACAACATTTACTCCAACACTAATTTTAATATAGGACCACCACCCCACCACCACCACGACCGCCAGCTCCATTACCAAGACAAAAATCAACTTAAACCCATATTTATTTCTCTTAAACATAACAAATCACCACCAAACAACTGTAGACCCACTAATTTTTTTTTTTTGTAAATAACTAACATATTAACAACCTTCAATAAAACAATTGACCTAAGATATAAAAATATAATGTTAGGTTAACTTAGGCTCTTACATGATTCCTAAGATAAACAAAAATATAAAATTAAGAGCCGGAGTGAAAGGTAACCTAGAACGCAAATTAGGAGGAAAGTTGGAGAGGAAAGCTTGAGGGTTGAGAAAGCTAGTTAAAATCAACAACTAGTGTCAACCTCTACATTAAAGTAAGTGATTTCATATCTTACAAACCAAAACAAGAACTTCACTTCTACATACCCCAATTGATGCATATGATAGTGGTAGAATTGTTGTTTATAAACCTAAAAAACTAAGATGTTAATTTTGATTATCAAATTAATGTAATTTGAATCTAGTTGATGTAGTTGGAATCCAATTAACGTAATTAGAATCTTAACTATGTCAAAAAACTAAATAAGATTAATAAATTTAAATATTCATCTTGATCAATTTTTAACTTTATAAGTATAATTTAGTAATTGCCATATGCAATCTTTTTTGGTGAAATATAGGGTTTATATTAGAATTCGGCTAATTGGAATGATTGTACAAATATCTCTTATCAAAATATGTAATTGATGTCAAAATATATATTTTTAATAAATTATTCATGTTAGAACTTATGTTGATAATCTAAATTCATGTGAAATATACAAATTTGATAATACCTATAATGAAATTCATGACTTAAGGAAATAGGGTTTTATATGATGTAATCCCCTATTGAGATGTTATTGATGATAAACTTTCTGAATTGACACCTTATAAGTAAATTTCATAATATATTGACCCTTAATCATATTATATATTGTTAAATCGAACTGGAATGAATGGGGTTACAATTTGGTGAAGGTTTGGAAGACAATTTGAAATTATAAAAACTTGGTCTACTACCCAGAACCCTATCAATATGGAGTAAGGTTGATCGATTAGGGTAGTCTGGGAAGGGGTTCCTTTCTATGTGTGAGGTTTTATTTGGGGATTTTATTCGGGTGGATCCTAAACTATCTTAAGGTTATTAAATAATAATTTTCGATCAATAGTTGGATTTATAAGGTGTAGAGGACGCCCATAAACATATCGTAAGATGGGATACCTGTATAGATTAATTAACATTTAAGAACAAACATGTGTGGATATCGTATAAGAGGTAGGTTAAGTGTACCATTTGTATGATTTTTATGTGCGTGAACACAACACGGGTGGGTGTATAGTCTCGTTGCGAACCACTAGTCAGCAATTTTATGGGATGCATACATTGGGGCCATATACTAAACCCATAGATGACGATGACAACTATAAGCATGTCCATATATCACAATCCTACTTGTTAAGGTCGTCGTCGTCGTCTTCGTCTCTCGAGTTGGGACAATAATAAGGGTAGATCATTTCATATAAACACCGGTATATATGTGGTTACACATGGTGTGATGGCTTAGTTATTTCCCTTATTGTGTTTTAAGAATTGAAGAGTCAGGACCTTCGCTAGTCGTTATTTGTAGAGGTGCAAGAGATATTGAGAGGTGTAAACCTTTCAGAGATAGTTTATGTGTGGGTCATGGGACCGTCGTATTCTTTTTTTTTCGTGTCTTAAGAGCTCGTGTTGATTACTATCTCTTTAACATTATACGAATTTATTTGATCTTATAGGTGCTAATTATATGTTTAGGCTTACCAGTACTAGTTTTATCTTTATTATGTTAACTCGTTATATACTATAATATATCATATATATTGCACATTATGGAGTGTAGTTGGTTTACTTATGAACATATTATGAGATGGGATATTTACGCGTTCTCCTGACATTTTAGATTGCATGACCATATTACTATTATATATTTCCACTTACTAAGATAACGTAGAAATTTCTTGTTGTTGCTGACTTTCTTGCATGAAAAATATTTCATGTCCTAAGTAGTTTAATTAGTAGGGTTGATATCGCAATAGTTGAATATCTACTCCATTTGATCCAATTTCTTATTACAAGTTAGGTGGGAATCAAGGGTTGCATCCTCTATTTTTATCTTTATGTGTTACTTATGAGAGATTATTTATGGGCCCATAACTAGTGACATAGTTTGAGGCTTTTGTATTCAAATTAAGGAGTTATTTATTTACCCAGTTGTGTCATAGAGATTTTATCAAGTTATTTAAGTTGTTGTTTTTAGACTTAGATAGTGGCCATGCAATTATATTAGTTATTTATTGTATTACTTATTTATTACCGCATGCTTAGAATGATACACAATTGTTGGGTCCCATATTAACTTTATGTGAGATTGATCATCTTACGTATGAAAAATCATGGGTGTCATAGTTGATATTAGAGCATTACAAGTCCTAATGTCTTGAGATATTTGGAATTCATCCACCATTTCCGCATAGTGTTTTTGTTATTTTTATGGTCATATTTTGCACGATACTAATGTTCTATTAAATTATCTTTTCATATGGAAACCATGTGTAAGGGGGATAACTGACCTTACTAGGTTGCTACTATTAGGTCATGCCGAGATCCGACATAGGGGAAATTTTCAACTCAGTCGAATTTTATTGTTATTACTGCCCAAGTTGTTGTCGCGACCCCAGCTGCAGTATTATATAATTAGGCATCATCAATTCCTTAGTCAATAACATTATTTCCAACACATGATTTTATATGGATGAAAGCTCATAAGGCCTTCAACAAAGGCAATATATCTTAGTTCACATGGTTGATTGATCATATCATTGATTTCGAGTGGAAGTCGGATATTACGCACCATTTGAGGATGGTAAAGTGATCGGAGGTATGGCATCGAGTTCTTTATAGCTTTAGGCTAATAAGGGATGCATTGTAGTGGTGGGATTATATTAATACCCTTGAGTAAAAAGTGGTTATGGCCATTACTTAGTTTTAGGTATTGTTTGGGGATAAATAGTTCCCCTATTCAAAAATCGATGAAGAGAAACTTCCTGAATCTTGAGCAAGGTGACCTCACAGTATATCAATATGATAATCGATTCACTTGAATCTCTTAGCACTAGAGGAGGTTAGTACAAAGGAACATAATATAAATTGCTTTACCAAGGGTCTAAATTGGAGGATTAGGAAATTTATCATGAGGGAGCCAACCTACACCACTCAATCTCAAACAAAAGGGCAGAGGGGAAAGAATGGGAATAATGGGTATGTTAAGTGGCCTAAGACTAGGGGTGTTAATTATTTTCAAAATTTTGAATTTATCAGTTTCTTATTCGATTTTTCCGACTTTGGCATCAATTTTAAATTGTCGATTACTGAATTTTTCAATTTTTAAATTTTCCAAAAAATTGGAATGGAATTGAAAATCATGTATAAATTTTTGAATTTTTTATCCGAATTTTTTGATATCACGTCGTTCCAATTTACCCAAAATAATAATATTTCTTTTTTACTTGTCATATTTACTAACCTTATTTATATAAAGTGTATTGTTTGTAACTTAATAATCAAGACATTCCATTTCAAGAAATCCCAACCATTAATATCCCCATATAAATACATACTATTTACTTTAACCCTAACATTACTTTCACAACATAACAAAGAAAACCCTATAACCACACCCACAATTATTGAAACAATGTTAGACAATGTTTTGTTGGATTGAAATTTTTTATTTGTTTTCTCTTATAAGTCTACTTCACAATTATTGTATATTTTCAACCCATCTTAATTGTAATTGGAATGATATATTTGGAAAAAAAAATGACATTTCTCATATTTTTCGAAAAGATAAAACTAATAATTTTGAATTTTTTGAGATTTTTATGAATAATAAATTTTTCAAAATTTTTGAATATTACGAATTAGCGAAATTGAAAAAAAAGATTTTTCGATTTTTATTTTTTCAAATTTGGAAAGGATTTTAAAATTTCAAAAATTTTGAATTTTTTTTCAAACACCCTTATTCTTATTCGATCTGACTGAAACATGTCCCTACCTAAAACTAAGGGAAAGGGTGAGTCATCTCACAACCCGAATGGTAATCATCATTAAGAGTGTACACCCTCAAGGGGAGCAGCCTCTTAAAAGTCATAGTGGTCAAGACAATCACAGGCGATAAGGCCACTAGGTTAAGGTTATCAGGGCCATTAGGGAGAAGGCCTAGGACATCAAGGTTAGAGGATGAATATAAGGGCTTGTAGGGCTCAGATCGGGGCCAATAGTAGGGTAGGCTACTGGATGAATATTATATAACAGCGTGTTATAAATATGAGGAGCAAGGCAATATTTTTACAAAGTACCTAAACAAAAACCAGGAAGCCTAATGACACTAAGGGAAGCTTACAACAAGGGGAAGTACTAAAAGTTTTAGTACCTTCAATGAGACCAGTGCTACATGCACCAAATCTTAGGGATCATCCATCGGCCCCTCTACCACTTTAGTATGGACATTTTTATCACATTTCACACATGGATACTCATATGCTCTACCTAAGCTAATTGAGGGTACATTTCCTGTTTATTATCGTATGGGCCAAGTTTTATTTTGACACTAGAGAATCACATTCATTTGTTAGTCATATGTTTGCACAGTCTTCGTGATTATTGGATATTTTGGAAGATACATTGATTCATATAGATACTCCTTTAGGGAAAGGTGCTTCTTTATGCCACATTTGTAACAATATTGGTATAAATATTAGATGTTTTAAGATAGTAAAGAACCTATTAGTTTTCAAAATCTATTCGTACATAGTTATCTTAGGGATAGACAGATTATCCGTATATCATGCTCAGGTTTATTGTCATAGGTACGTTGTATCTTTCTCTATTTTTGGATATGAGATATATTCAATTGCCAAAGATAGACTTAAGAACGGGGCACCATTAGTTAAAGATTCAAGAGGAGGATATTTTAAAAACTATTTTTCTTACGCGATACAGATCATTCGAGTTTTAGGTTATTTTATTTGGGTTAACCAATTACCTAGCAGTATTTATGGACTTGATTAATGGGTTTTCATAGTGTACCTAAACAAGTTTATGATTGTCTTCATTGACGATATTCTAGTTTACTCACAAATTGAGGATGAGCATACACAATATATGAGGATTATTTTATAGACTTTATGGGAACACCAGTTGTTTTCTAAGTTCTCTACGTGTGGTATGTGGTTGATAAAAGTTTAGTATTGGGGCATTTTATTTCTAAGGTTGGAATTGCAGTGGATCCTAGTAAAGTGCCAGTGGTGGTAATGTGGGGGGGGGGGGTATCACATTACACAAACGGAGTTTTTATGGATTGACAGGGTACTACCGATGGTTTATTAAACGGCTCTCAAAGATTTCAAGACTATAAATGAAGTTGACCAAGAAAGAATTACCATTTGTTTGGGACGAGAATTATCAATGATCTTATGATGAGTTAAAGAGTAAGTTCACTTCAGTGCTCGTACCTATATTACACCGTACTAGGTGAACTGACTAGTATACGCTGAAATTGCATCATAGGGCCTTGGTGGAGTTGTGATGAATGAAGATAACACTATATTTTATGCCTTTCGTAAGCTTAGGCCTTATGATGAAAAGTACATCACTCGTGCTTTGGAGTTGAAAGTATTAGTTTTAGCCTTTCGTTTTTATTTCGGCAAAAGATTCACGTTGTTCATGGATCATAAGAGTTATTGGTATTTGTTCACTCAACAAGACTCATTATGAGGTAGAGCCGATGGTTGGAATTCGTGAAAGATTATTAGTTTAACCTTCAGTATCATCCTAGAAAGGCGAATATGGTAGTAGACGCATGGGTCGTAGACCAACAATGAATTTTTCTATACTTTTGCATCATGATGGAGTTTATATCGTACAACGAATGGGTTATCTGAGGCTTTTATAGTCATTTTGTCAGTGAATCAAGACATTACTATCCGGGTAGTGAAGGCCCAACTTATGGATTCTTCTTATCAAGAGAAGATTCATGGATTGTTAGGAGGAGATACGTCTATCTACTCGACTGGATAATATGGGGGACTTTGGTTCTAGGGAAAACTATTGGTGCATGTGCAGTATTAACAGAGGCTCATGGGTCCATACGATGCATCATGGGGTACCAAGATGTACTAAGACATGCGATGTTAGTATTGGTGGTTTTGAATAAAGGACATCGCATAACTCATGTCTAAGTGTACTGTTTTTCAATTTGTTTTGCAGTAGTATCTTTCGTTAGTTGAGTTTGCCTACAATAATAGTCCTTAGTTATTATATGGACATCGTTGTCCCTCATCAGTTTTTTAGTTAGAGATTGGAAAGAACAAACTTTTGGGATCAGACTTTATCTAAATCAACATAAAAAAACTTTGTAAGAAAAACCTTTCTTGTTTACATTTGAACCTAAATAAAACGGTACAATCATGTCATGAACTCTAAAAAAAATATCAAATGAGGAAAGTTAATTGTTTATAAAAAAAAATATGACTACTTTTATAATGCAAAAATACGTCCTTAGATCAATTCACTTCCATGTGAATCTCTGGGATGAGTAACTTGGGGATGTCACCAAATTTTATTATTTTTAACATGACTCTTATGCGTGTTGGATTAAAAATAAAAATCGAACAACTTGTTAGACACGAAAAGAGAATAACATAACTTCATAATCAAACAAGTGCACTTTTAATTTTTAAGGTAATTTTATACTCATTAATGATACAACTCACTTTTTATGACTCATTATTATGTCAAAAGTGTATTTGCTTGTATTTTAGATGATATTAAATGGTATGAATGCAGTTTTGATTTGTCTACCACTGACATAAATTGAGTTAGAATCATGAGTAAGGCTACGTTTATTTTTTTTAAGTCTGAACTTGAAAAGTATGCTCGGTTTTTTATCTTAATAAAATACTAAAGCCCAGTTTGATTGCACAAATTATTTGATTATGTAAAATTGTCATTGTGAATTAGTGAATTATAAATGCGTGGATTTGAAATTAATTTAAATCCGATTTTAGGTGATGTTTGGTTATTTGAAAATTGATGTCAAGGTTCAATCAGAAAAAAAAATTAAAATGAATTGAGAGAGAGAGAGAGAGAGAGAGAGAGGGTGAGGAATAAGTGCAACTGGATGAACTTTATGTAACTCCTATTACAAATGGATGCATTTAACGTTTTTTGTAAAATGCTCAAATTTCAGAATTTACACGGGAGCTAAAATGAGTCAATTATTCAATCATTTTATTAATGAAATCAAATACAATTAATGAACTAATTTGTAAATGTGTCAATTTATAATTAGAGTAATTTATAATTTTGAAATAGCCAAACGGGCTCTAAATTAATCAGATTCAGATTCAATGTATAAATTCAGAATTAAATTTACCTCATAACGAGTTAGATTCAATTATAACATTTATTTTTTTAATTTTTAAAAAAATACTAGTTAATACTTTTTTAGTATGAATAGTTGAAATTCAAACTAAGAACAATTAACACCTGCACCAAATTTTGCAATATTTTTTTATAAATCGTTTAACGTCAATAATCTCGATTTCAATCTAACCTCGAGATCTAACGCACCTAGCTCTGCTGACCAAGTAAATAACAAAAAACGGTCAACTCCCAACTAAGGATGGATATTTCTATTTCTATTATATTAAATATATATGCATGTACGTAAGTTAGAGATAGGTTCCGGTCTTCTTTAAAAGCCTTAGCCAACAGCATAGGAAAACGCAATTCAACAAAGTCCAGAATTTTCTAAATTTTCTCTCTGCTAAATTTGTTCATTTTCTTAGTAGAGAAGAGAGAAAAAAATGGGTGATTGTTCTCTTGTATCAGCTTCAAGTAAGAGGTAAATAAGTTTAACACTTATTCTTTCATTTTCTTTGAAATTTTAACAGATGGGTTTTGATTTTGATACTTTACAATTTGTCCTATTTTCCAAATCTCACAAACCCCTTTTCTCTTCCAGATAACACCGTATGCCATACGGTATAACACGACAGTTCGGGATGTTATGTTATGGGCATGTTATATTAGAATTTTTTATGTTATATTATAAATATATTTTGCCATATCAAAAAATTTCTATGTCATTTTAGATCACAATATTAATTTATTACATGAATTGAGACCATTTGATTGTCATTGTACTTATTAGGGATACGGTTTTTTTTTCGAACTTTCAATTTTTCCGATTTTCGATCCGAATTTGGAATGAAATTTTAGTTTGCCGAATTCTGATTTTTTGATTTTCGATTCTCCCAAAAAAATCAGATCAAAAATCGAAAATAATTATGAATTTCCAAATTTCCGATTTTTCCGAAATTATGCCGATCCGATTTTTTTTCGATTTTTTCTGAATTATTTACGATTTTTTTGAAATTCTTTTCCGATTTCCGATTTTTTTTTTCCGATTTTTTGAAAGTTTCTCATATCCCACATCGGTCGGGAGAGGGAGATGGCTCCAAAGTGTGATCTATAAAAATGAGAGTATCCTCCAAACTTCTACAAAAATGAAAAAATTGGTAAAATCCTCATGTATTTACATGTTGGGTTAAACCTTTTATTTGTTTATTTAAAATGAGAATTTCGAGTAATCGAAAATCGAAAATTTATTTTTTTGAAATTTTAGAACTTTCGAAATTTCTAGATTTTTAATATATTTGGTGAATTTCCGATTTTTTCCAATTTTTGCCGATTTTTTGATTTTTCTGAATTCGGATTTTTTTTAATTTTCCTAAAAAATTGGATCGGATATCAGAGTAATTATTTTATTTCCAAAAAAATCGATTTTTTTTTCCGAAGAGGCATTTTCTGATCCATCTGGCGGAAGCACATGCCTAGTACTTATTATGTTAGGTTCCGTTTTGATTGCGCAAATTGTTTGATTATCTAAATTGGTTCATTGTGAGTAAGTGAATCGTAAATGAATGAATATGAAATGAGTTTAAATTCAATTATATGTGATGTTTGATAATTTGAAATTGATGTTTGGAAAAAAAGAAGTAAAAAATAATTGAGAGAGAGTAAGTGACAGAGAGAAAGGGTGAGGGTGATGGAGAGGGGGAGGGGTGTGCATTGGTTCAAAACTGACCTATTCGAAAAGATCCACATCCAATTCAATTTAAGTCGATTTTTCTATTTCTGAATCCAACCCTTTCTGAATCAAAGTCAGAATCCAATTGGATCCGATCGAATTAAGGTTCGATTGGATCGGTTTTTTAATCGATTTTGATTCCTCTACATTTGGCAATATTAAAAAAAAAATTGGTTGACTTTTGATTAAATTAAATACAATATATCCAATCCATCAAATTTAGTACTATAAAATTTTATATTTATCATTTAACCTAATATAAGTGATAACGTGTATAAGACTGCAAAATAATAAATATTGTATCCAAAATAACTGTGACATGTATTTCTTTGTTAACATATTTTATGTATAGTCGGTTTGGATCGGTTTCATCGGTTCTTACATATGTAAAATCGAAACCGATCCAATCAATGTCAATTTTTTAAAAACCTAATCCAATACAATCCATTTGAAGTCGCTTTTCTAATTGGATCGGATTGGATTGGTTTGGATTAGATCAGTTGATTTCATCGATTTGGTTTGGATCTTGCACACCCCCTAAAAAGGGGGGAGGGAGGAGCCAATGAATTTTCTATGGGTAATGCTACATGTACCCTTATTTGATACCCTCATTTGGTACTCTCTAATGAGACAAAGCAACAACAGATTGTACTTGTTGTCCTGGCAGGACCTATAACAAGTGTTGTTGTCTTATCTTATTAGAGGGTACGAAATAAGGGAACACATAAGTTTATTCATATTATATGGCTTTTATTTCAAATCGATACATTTCACGTTTTTTGTAAAATGAATTGAGAGAGAGAGAGAGTGTGAGGGTGAGGAATAAGTGCTACTGGATGAACTTTATGTAACTCCTATTACAAATGGGTGCATTTAACGCTTTTTGTAAAATAGTCCAATTTCAAATTTTACATGGGAGCTAAAATGTGTCAATTATTTAATCATTTTAATAATGAGATCAAACACAATTAATGAACCAATTTGTTAATATGTCAATTTATAATTGGACTAATTTACAATTTTCAAACAACCAAACAAGCTCTAAATTAATCAGGTTCAAATTCAATGTATAAATTTAGAATTTATTTTACCTCATAATGAATTAGATTCAATTATAATATTTATTTTTTTAATTTTTAAAAAAACACTAGTTAATACTTTTTAATTATGAATAGTAGAAATTCAAACTAAAAACAATTAACACCTGCACCTAATTTTGCCATATTTTTTTATAAATCGTTTAACGTCAATAATCTCGATCTCAATCTAACCTCGAGAACTACGCAACTAGCTCGGCAGACCAAGTAAATAACAAAAAACGGTCAACTCCCAACTAAGGATGGATATTTCTATTTATATTATATTAAATATATATGCATGTATGTAAGTTAAAGATAAGTTATAGTCTTCTTTAAAAGCCTTAGCCAACAGCGTAGGAAAACGCAATTCAATAAAGTCCAGAATTTTATAAATTTTCTCTCTGCCAAATTTGTTCATTTTCTTAGTAGAGAAGAGAGAAAAAGATGGGTGATTGTTCTCTTGTATCAGCTTCTTCAAGTAAGAGGTAAACAAGTTTAATACTTATTCTTTCATTTTCTTTGAAATTTTAACAGATGGATTTTGATTTTGATACTTTACAATTTGTCCTATTTTCCAAATCTCAGAAACCCCTTTTCTCTTCCAGATAACACTGTATGCCATACCTAAAATCTAATATAACAGGACAGTCCGGGATGTTATGTTATGGGGATGTTATATTATAATTTTTTATGTCATATTATAAATATATTGTCATATTAAAAAATTTCTATATCATTTTAGATCACAATATTAATTTATTACACGAGTTGAGACCATTTGATTGTCATTGTACTTATTATGTTAGGTTCCGTTTTAATTGCGCAAATTGTTTGATTATAAGTGCTTCATTGTGAATTAGTAAATCGTAAATGAGTGAATCTGAAATGAGTTTAAATCCAATTGTATATGATGTTTTGTAATTTAAAATTGATGTTCGAAAAAAAGAAGTAAAAAAGAATTGAGAGAGAGAGAGTGACGGAGAGAAAGGTGGAGGGTGAGGGTGAGGGTGAGAGTAAGGGGTGTGCATTGGTTCGAAAGTGACCTATCTTTCGAACCTATTCGAAGAGATCCACATCCAATTCAATTTAAGTCAATTTTTCAATTTCTGAATCCAATTCAATCTGAACTAAAGTCAGAATCCAATCGGATCCAATCCAATTAAGGTTGGATTGGATTGGTGTTTTTAATCGATTTTGATTCCTCTAAATTTGGCAATATTAAATAAAAATTGATTGACTTTTGATGAAATTAAATACAATATCTACAATCCATCAAATTTAGTACTATAAAATTTTATATTTGTCATTTAACCTAATATAAATGATAAGGTATATAAGACTACAAAATAATAAATATTGTATCCAAAATAATTGTGACATGTATTTCTTTCTTAACGTATTTTATGTATAGTCGGGTTGGATCGGTTTCATTAGTTCTTACATATGTAAAACTGAAACCGATCCAATCAATGTCAATTTTTTAAAAACCAAATCCAATTTAAATCGATTTTCTAATTTGATTGGATTGGTTTGGATTAGATCACCGATTTCATCGATTTTGTTTGGATCTTGCCCTTCCCCCCCCCCCCCCCCTAGAAGGGGGGGGGGGGGGGGGGGAAGGGCCAATGAATTTTCTTTGGCTTTTATTTCAATTGGATATATTTTACGTTTTTTGTAAAGTGCTCCAATTTCATATTTTACACACGAACTAAAATGGGTCAATGAATGAATCATTTCATTAATGAAACAAAACAAAATTAATGAGCCAATTTCTACATTGGTCAATTTAGAAATTACGTGATTTACAATTTTGGAAAAACCGAATGGGACCTTAATAGTCAAGCTTGGCACATAATAATTCTCCTCATCCCGTGGCCTTTTGATAGATTCTCTATATTTTAAAAGGTCATTTCATCATTAGTCACCATTTATTTATCATTATTTGACATTTATCACCATTTTGTTTTCTTTTAACGTACATTTTTTTTATCCTTGTGCTATTTTTAGACCATCTCTAAGGCATTTCTGCATTTTTGCAAACTCAAAAGGCCCAAATACACTTCTCTCTCCCCCCCCCCCCCCCCCCCCCCCCCCCAAAGTTGATTTTCTCCAAGTCAATAATCAAAACAGTACTCCTCCGGCAGGTAAAGTGTTGTGGAAAGAGTGGAAAAAAATAAAATAAAAAATATTATAAGACAAAAATAAGGCTCATGTGACAAATCAAGTGCCGCGAGAGTCTAATTTTGTTACTTCCGGTTTAGCAATATTTGTTGCTTTTTGCAACCAATTTTGCTAGCCACACAACTCTTGCAAATGTGCGGATGGCTCTCGAGAGCCAAAAACACAAGATGAATCAGTAAAAATAGCGTTTCGCAAAATGATGACTAAAATCTAATCAAACATAAAATATTAACTAAAGTCAAAATAATCTGAACGGTGGCTAAATTCAAAATATTTGTATTATATACACCTTAAGTTTGAACCCTCTAGATGAATTGCAGCCATTATATTATAACTATTAGCCAAAATCTAAAGTTTAAGATTCAAGATGTGGGGTGTAAACTCAAAGGATTTGAAGTGTAGGGTAGAAACTCGTATTGTGCTACAAAATACAATATACATATCAATGTGCTTTAGTTTATATGGTATGACTGTTCAATAGGGATTTAACTTTCCTAGGGATAGTTTTACACGTTTATAGGGTTGATTTAAAATGGTTAGGGATACTCTAAGCTCTTGCTAAGAATTTTTTGTTGATATAGAGTTAACAATATGTTTACACTTTATTTCATTTATATTTTTTACAACAAGATAATTTTAATTTGGGCCCTAAGTTTCTCACCTTGTATAACAATAAATCATTTGAATAACTTATCTTTCTATGGTCAACGTGTATGATTATTATTATTATTATTATTATTATTATTATTATACTACGCATACACCGAAAATACAATTAAAAGGTTAGTTGGGTTCTATTGCTTGCTTTTAAGAGCTAGGTGACTTTCCCCTTGGGCAAACCTAATAATATATTTTTTAAAATTTTTGGCAATTTAATATCTTTGGAATTGAAAAAAAAAGAAATTGAATTATGACATTTCAGTAAATTATTGTCTTGATAGTTAGTTAAACTTCAACAGTCTAACTTGTTTTCTCCCTAGGGTAAGCTGGAAATTGAATATATCACTTTTATGTATTTAGTTGATTCTTCGTTTGGGCAAAATAGGCTTAATTGGTTGACTTAAAATTCAAAGAAAACTTATAATCTTAGATTATACTTAATTTCTCCACCTGGGGTAATTTATAAATATAGGTCATTTCTTAAATTAATTGGTTGACTTAAAATTCATATATTTTTTCCAACAACAATCAATGCACTACATGAGTGCTACATTAAATGTTGTCTTTATAGGTTTATGGCACATGTGTCACATCATTGGTGTATTTTCATTGGTGTACTACACAAATTTTCCATCTTCATAACTTGAGTCCATTAATGACAATTTAAATATTTTTCAGGCTAGAAGGCAAAGTGGCAATTATTACAGGTGGTGCAAGTGGTATCGGAGCAAGTGCTGCACAACTTTTTTGGGAAAATGGTGCCAAGGTTGTCATTGCCGATATTCAGGATGACCTCGGTCAAGCCATTTCAAACAAGCTCGGTGAAGACGTGTGCTACATCCACTGCGATGTGTCAAAGGAAGAAGACATAATCAATTTGATCGATACCACTGTCGCTAAACATGGTCACCTTGACATAATGTACAATAATGCTGGCATAGTGAACAACCCTTATGCGAGCATTTTAGACATTGAGAAATCCGATCTGGACCGAGTTCTCAATATCAACCTTGTTGGCTCCTTTTTAGGAGCCAAACACGCGGCCAGGGTAATGGTCCCACGGCGAAAAGGATGCATATTGTTCACTGCTAGCGCGTGTACAATGATTTCGGGATTGGGGTCACACGCTTATGCGGTCTCGAAACATGGAGTTGTAGGGTTGACTAAGAACTTAGCTGGTGAGCTAGGGCAGTATGGGATTAGGGTTAATTCTATTTCTCCGTCTGGGTTTTTTAGTGGATTAGCACTTGGGGTCGAACAGGAGGTCGTTGAAGCTAGCTTGCATGCCATGGGGAATTTGAAGGGAAAGATTTTAAGGGCGGATGATGTGGCCAAGAGTGCACTCTATTTGGCGAGTGATGATGCGGGTTATGTGAGTGGGATTAACCTTATGGTTGATGGAGGGTATAGTGGTATAAACCCTATCATGTGGAAAGGTGTGGGCTTAATTAAGTGAGTGTGGAATGAAGGGCATACATGGTTCATATTCATGTAAGTCATACATGGGTATCAACAATAAATTTACCAATAAATAAAGTTTTATGGTGATTCATATTGAAAGATTAAGATGTATTTAAAACATTTAGTAAAATTGTCTATTATATATCAACAGTGCAATTACATAAACACTTGGAAATTCATGGATTTATTAAAAGAGGGACATTCAATTTAAATCTACATACCTTTCAAATTTTTTTCACAACCATTAATTTTCTTATTCGAGTTCATTGGCTTATACTTTTGCCAAAAATATCCCTAACCCTAATGTACACCTTATATGTTGGCATATGCACAAACCTAACACGTTTAAAAATGAAAATGTCATGTATGAATTATAAAATTTTATGGATACATACATTACAAAAAATTGCGTGTACGTTATGAAATTTCACGTATTCATTACTAAAAAAATCAAGTATACACTAACATAGAGACCACAAATAAAGGCACTAAGTATCGTTAGACCTTATTTTTAAATCTTTATATCCTGTGTTAAAACGAAAAAAATTTAATTAATTGGGAGTAAAACAAAAAAAAACTAAATCTAACTTCATTATTATATTTTATTCATATCAACAATAATTTGAAAGTACCTACCAAAAGAGAGTATGTGATATCACAAGTCCACGCACCTATTGATTTTTTTTCCTTGCTCATTTTTCAATAATGACATTTTAATCTAATATAAAAAAATTAGGACACTTCTACAACCAAACATCTTCAAATTCCCCTTTTGTTATGTTTCGATGTTGAAAATATTGGAACTCTTAAAATTGTGGTGGAGGAACCTATATGTACTAATGTATTCAGAGTTTACACTTTCGGCCCTTGTTGGTGTTCAAGCCCGAGTCGATGGGTCGAGGGTCGAGTGTGATCAGTATTTTATAAGCCAATGGGTATAATGTGAAATTAATTCGGAAAATTATTGGAGATTTATTAAACATTGTTGCATGTTAGTTAACTAGAATTTGAAAACGTAGTTGGAATTAATTAGTTCTTAACTAGACTTAAAAGAAACTAGTTGAAGTCGAATTGGAGAGAACTAGAAATTCTCCTTTGTTTGCTTCTCATTGGATTTATTCCAAGTTATAATATTTAAGAGTAAGTTCTAATAAAAATTTTGGTGACTCATTGTGAGTTATGTATGGTCCAATTATGAAATACAAGTTCTATCCAAGTTTCTCGTACTGTAACAACTCGAAAGAAATTCGAGTTGCTACTATAATTAAAATTAAACTAAAATCCACGATAACATAAATAGAGCATCTAAATTCCTCCAGTGGACTAAAGCGAGTCACCCAAAATACAAAATAAATTTATTACACCAAATTCTAGTGTCTTATAATAATACACAACTTATAATTTTTCATCTCCAAATAATCACACAATTTTCTCCACAAAAATAAATAATAAAAAACTCCATTAAAAATACACTTTGTTTTTCCAATAATAATATGTCTCTCACTGTCACCCAAATATCTTCAGCATTGATACTGTCCCAAATCCATTATTACTTGTCATTAAAAAGAAAAAAAATACGGGGAAGTACAAAATATGACTAGAATAGATGCTCAATACGATAGCAATAAACAAAAAATACTGCAACAATACGAACACCGAATACGAGTCAAATGTGACACACAAGCACAATACCAATATATTTCTCAATAACACATCAACGTGCCACCATGCTACCGTGCCTCACCTCACCTCACCTCACCTAGTTTTCTCCAAGCCTCATTTCAGATATTGGACTTTTGGCAGGTGCCCATTCTTAATGTCATATAAAAATTTCATGGCACTTGCCCAAATCACGAAATACAACATTCAACCGAATAACTCATGGATTGCAATAAATGTCACGATATAATCAATAGGAATACAAATAAATGAGGAATAAAAAATACTCTCGAGAGATTTAGAAGAGCATATTGTGTAAACCTCGTACCTTAACATAATTCAAATAATCTCCGTATCCAAAATCTCACCAAGGATCCAAGCTTTAGGTTCAAATCAATTGAGGCCACATATACATCTTTTATCGTAACAAACCATGAGTTCATATTTTCAATATTGAGTGTATCCCTTTATTGTTGGTTTGTTTAAACTTCTCTCCTATTTTTTAAGTTCTAACTATTTATATGCATTCCAAATATTACTAAAAAGACTTCTAATCAACTTGGAATTCTAAAGGCCTAAAAAGTAAGCCGCGAGAAGGCCAAGTATTCACAACTATCCCACTAACTTTCCAGTCATACCAACTAGGTATATGACAAATATTCACAACTATCCCACTAACTTTCCAATCATACCAAGTAGGTATATGACAAATACCAAATATATCCTTCAATAATAATCATGAGACACATTATATATTCTAAAAAGATAAGCCCTACATCCCCATTAACCACACAAGACTTACCAACCTATACGGAACTAACTCCAAACTCCTACAACACCACTACACATGCATATTTATCCCCCAAACAAATAAACAGAAGAAAAAATGTGTATTTATATTCCTATTTTTGTGGAGAGCCCACTAAGGGACTAAAGTGACTTGAACACATTTACTTAATAAAAAATGACTTCAAATACTTTATCTGTTTTAATTCAATTAAAAATAATTTTGTGACATTTGGAACATAATAAAAAAATATCAATATGTATTGTCGCTTTTTACATAGAAATTTTATTTCAAGTTCAATATAAAAAACTCATCCCGCAATCTATAAATATTGGTTTCAATATATGACTATATTTTAAAATTTGGGGTGTTACAATCTCAAGTCCTTTAAGAATTTTCGTCCTAGAAAATTAAATTTGCTAATAACCAATTAAGTCAAATACCATACTAGAAATCAAAATGGAAGATATAATACTCTTGTAAGCAAATAAATATTGCTCAACAACCCGCATTTACTCTTACCCCCAAAGACCGAATCGTTACTCACACATTCCTTTTTAATATGCGTCACTCATACATAAGCTTTCCAATAAAAGAATTTATAATCTACCCAATATCATATGATAATTGCATGATGGTATAAAACTATAAAAAAATTATACAAGTTAAATTACGCACATTCACTTATCAATGTTACTTCTTGCATGCGTATACACATTATAATACTAAATTAATTATATATATATATATATATAAATATTCAAATAGCATGTTATTTATCAAAAGTCAATAATAGCAAATATACACAAAAAATTACACAACAAATAGTGTGATAAACTCAAATTTCAAATTGACACCGCAAGAGATCCTAAACCAATATCCGAGGCTATCATATAAAAACTATTGAATATTCACAATAGACTATCACAATAGAGCCTAACCCAAGACCCCAAGGGTGTCGTATACCTAACCTCTGATACCATATGTACGACTTGCTACTTTAATTAAAATTAAACTAAAATCCTTGATAACGTAAATAGAGCATCTAAATTCTACCGGTGGACTAAAGCGAGTCACCCAAAATACAAAATAAATTTATTACACCAAATTCTAGTGTCTCTGAATAATACACAACTTATAGTTTTTCTTCTCCGAATAATTATACAATTTTATCCACAAAAATAAATAATAAAACGCTCCTTTGAAAATACACTTTGTTTTGCCAATAATAATTTGTATCTCACTGTCACCCAAATATTTTTAGCACCGATACTGTCCCAAATCCATTATTACCTGTCACTAAAAAGAAAAAAAAATACGGAGAAGTACACAATATGTCTAGAATAGATGCTCAATACGATAACAGTAAACAAAAAATAATGCAACAATACGAACACCGAATATGAGTTCAATGCGACACACAAGCATTGTACCAATATATTTCTCAATAACACATCAACGGGTCATCGGACGGTCTCTGGATATTAGACTTTTGGTCGATGCCCATTCTCAACGTCATATAAAAATTTCTTGGCACTTGCCTAAATCATGAAATACAATATTCAACCGAATAACGCATGAATTCCAATAAATATCACGATATAATCAATAGGAGTACAAATAAATGAGGAATAAAAAATACTCTCGAGAGATTTAAAAGAGCATATTGTGTAAACCACGTACCTTAACATAATTCAAATAATCTCTGTATCCAAAATTTCACCAAGGATCCATGCTTGAGGTCCAAATCAATTGAGTCCATATATACATCTTTTACCATAACAGACCGTGAGTTCATATCTTCAATATTGAGTGAATCCCTCTATTATTGGATTGTTTAAACTTCTCTCCTATTTTTAAGTTGACACTATTTATATACATTCCAAATATTACTAAAAAGACTTCTAATCAACTTTGAATTCTAAAGGCCTAAAAAGTAGGTCGCGTGAAGGCCAAGTCTTCACAACTATCCCACTAACTTTCTAATCGTACCAACTAGGTATATAACAAATACCAGATATATCCTTCAATAATAATCATGAGACACATTATATATTCTAAAAAGATAAGCCCTTCATCCCCACTAACCACACAAGACTTATCAACCTATATGGAACTAACTCCAAAATTATAGGAAAACTAAACTACCTACAACACCACTACACATGCATATTTATTCCCTAAACAAATAAACAGAAGATAAAAATGTGTATTTATATTCCTATTTTTGTGGAGAGCCTACTAAGGGTCTAAACTGACTTGAACACATTCACTTAAAAAAATGACTTTAAATACTTTTTCTTTTTTAATTCAATTAAAAATCATTTTGTGACGTTTGTAACATAATAAAAAATATCAATATGTATTTTCGCTTTTTACGTAGAAATTTTCTTTTAAGTTCAATATCAGAAACTCATCCCGCAATCTATATATATTGGTTTCAATCTATGACTATGTTTTAAAATTCGGGGTGTTACACGTACCTTCAAAGTAGTAGGTAACCCCTGACCTTGAATTGTATTTTATTTTAATAAATCATATATCCCATTAATTACTAGTCGTGTAGGTTATTTTATTGAGAAAATAGATTAATAATTCAACTTAGAAAAAAACAATTCTGAGACCTTAATAGTTGGAAATGATTTTTGGAAGGCGTTATAAAAAAGAGTAATGTTAAATATATTTTTTATGATTTTTTTGTTATTCATTTAATGTGTCAAGTATACATTGACTAATATATATATATATATATATATATATATATATATATATATATATATATATATATATATATATATATATATATATATATATATATGTGTGTGTGTGTGTGTGTGTGTGTGTGTGTCTAATATTTAGATATGTCTAATGTGTGCGTGTGTCTAATATCTAGATGATTAATAAATTGTTCAAAGGAAAAACTAACTTTTCATGTCTCTTTTTAAATTTCAAATAATATAAAAAGGAAGTAAATTGGATGAGTCACTTGACAAAACTACTTTGAGAGACACAATTTTTATATTTATATATTAGATTAGATGTCATTTCAAATTTATCTTGGGAGATATTATTCTTTAAAGTTTCTAGTTTTGTGCTAAATCCAACGAGGCATATTACATATACTTTATTAAATGGGTTGTATGTCGATAAATACTCCATATTATTGGGTGAAACCAATTGTAAATTAAAAAAGATGCAAAAGGGATGATTTGACATGAATTTATTTTAAAATATCATCGTCTGTGGTATGATTTTGAATTATCATTTTTTTTACTTTAGTCATTGAAATTGACACACTTGTAATACCCCGTATTTTTGGCGATATTTATTTTTGGGATTAATTAATTAGATGAGAATTAATTGGGAATTAATCCGGATAAAATACTAGCGAGATGTGAGTTGGTATTTGATTATATTGAGTATATATGATGATATATGAATATTGAATTATGAAATTTGTCGTGAGATTGATATACGGCAATTTGGACATTTTATTGGGACGCATGAGACAGTCGCGTCAGGATATAATTATTTTAATTATAAAAGTAAAATTAAATTCTATTAACTGTATGGTCGTTTTGAGTGCGCCAACGCGTCCGGAAGGGTCGAGATAGTCAGAAAACACTAGCCGGGGGTTTAGTTTGGGTCCCGGGGTATTTTTAGGCCATACCGGCAACATATAGGGGTAGTTTGGTAATTTTGCATTTTTGAGAATTAAAAGTGACGAAAATTAGTAAATTATATCTGATGTGGATTTGACCCACTAAACCACTAACCAACTCATTTTAACCTAATAGGCTACGTAGGTTATTAGAATTAGGTTTCAAATTTTTTCCAAAACAAACCCTAGCCACCATAACTATTGGAGAAGAAAGCTTAGAGAGGGAGAGAAAGAGGAGAATTCTGTAGAGAGAGAGAGAAGGCAATTCAGCCTTCAAGATTCATCCTCAAATCCAGAGAAAGATTAGAGGCAAGTGGTTTAATTACAATTGATTTAGTGGTATGCTTTTCCATGTTTAGGAATTATCGAAATTGATCTTGGAAGATGATATAGACCCATGAATTGGAAGTTAAAATCTATGAATTATGTTAAGGACTGTATGTAGTAACAATCTGGACGAATTATGAATTCAAAATTATGACCCTTGATAATTTAAAAACGGATTTAAGAAGAGGTTTATGAATGTTCTTGAAAGAATTAGAAAACTAGGGTTCTTGATGAAGATTGATCCATATATAGCCCTTGGTTGATGAATTATTGGTTTTAGAACGTTATTAATGTTGTAGGATGGTTGTATGATGATACCATAACGTTATATTAGAGATTCATGCATTAAAAGTATGTTTTGGGATGATTTGAAAACTGCAAAACGAAGCAGTCCGTAGCCATACCTGGTGCATTCGATCGATCGATGTTCATCAGTCGATCGATCGACCACCATCGATCGATCGAAGGAAAAGGTCGATCGATCGACCTTCCCAGAATGAGTAAAGTTTTTCCCTATTTAAATTTTAATGGTAGTAACCCTTGGGAAATGTTATTGGAGACCTTATGAATACCCTTAAACTTAAGGAAGACCAGTAGGCATGATTATGAAACTTGGACCTTAATTAGAATTCAATTTGAGGAATTATTCCAAATTAATGAAATTCGATAAGTGAGATAATATTTGGGATAAAAGTGTAAATTTGAATAATTTGATGAAATGAGGTTTGGGCAGAAGTAAAGACCTTAGGAATAAAGATGTTATATGTGGGAATAATAGGAACTTAATAATCTATTTGAGATAGGTTTTAAGTATAAGAAACTACGACGTGAGACGTGTCGACAGTTTAACTTTTATATTATCAGGAGACTTAAAATATATAATTTGGAATAATGGTATAAGGATGTAGAGTATACCTTTATTAATATTGTGATATCTAAGATGTGTGAATGCTTAGCATATAATTTTATGTGTATGACATACCTACCATACTTGCTATCACGGGAGGTTTACGTTCGCTTAGGGCCTTCTTATCCTTGTGTTGCCCGTATTTAGATTGGTTACCTCGATGAACATAGGTCAGAGAAGGACTTATTAGGATGTTAATAAGTTTGCTGATCGTGGGAGCGTAGGTATGTGCGTGACCCATGTGATGTGACTGTGTTCGCCTCCATTGTTTGTGATGTTGTTATCTGAGAACGATTCCTGAGAGATTCGGAATGCATGATCCTTATGTACGTGATGTACCGGGATAGATAGCAGAGTATGTGTGCACCACAGCTTAGTCTCGGGGTGCGTGGATTGTATATTTATGATGCGAATAATATACGGTTAAATGAAAAGGAATCTGCTATGTTAAATTATGTGTATAGTTATTGTAACGTGATGAAAAGATAAAAGGGGACAGATATCAATAAATGGTTTTATTACTAATTAGGAATCCGAGAATTAAACTAGAACTCTCTATTTAATTGTTAAGGTTGGAATTAAAATGTGAACCGAGTAGAAGTGTTAGAAATCCTTTTGAACTAGATAGTTAGGGGAAAACACATGAATGGGTACAGGAACGTTAGGAGTGCACAGTTAGACGAGAGGTGAGTATCTCATGTGAGAGCACGTCCTAACATGTATTTGGCATTTATTGTTTTAATTGTTATTAAAGCACTTGCTGTTTTCAAAATACTCTCCACTTTCGGGCTCTAACCCGTTTGCTTTCAAATCTATTTTTGTAAAAACCATTTTAGGTGCCCAGCCACAAGGACACCACGCTTAGGATCCTCATACAGGTGACGAGCTGTAGCTGTTTGTGGAAGTTACAGGGATTTTCTTTTAGACGCTTCTATCATTTGGATTCCATGTTCAGTATTCCTCAGTTGTAGGGCATGTTGCCCAAATTCTATTAGAGACATTTCCATTTCAATTTTTCAGACTTTGGCATGTATTAATTCAGTATTCAGTATTTCGTTACTTATTTCAGTTGTGGGATTTGTTGTGAGGAGTTTTTCCTCCGGATTTATTTATATCATGTGATGGTTATTCTATTATTTCGTTATGGTGAATGGTGATATTATTCTTGCTTTAAATCTTTTACTGCATGTTAATCTTACTTTAATTAAAATTTGACAACTTACTTTTTAAATACTAGGTGGTTAGTAATAATAAAATGTTTTCGACAGTGATGCTATTAACTGAGCCAACTTGGCATTTTGATTTAATTTAATAAAGGAGTAGCTACCCGGTATTTAATTAGTCGGGTTGTCACAGGTGGTATCAGAGCATCAGGTTCTAGTGTCCTTTAGGATCTGTACGGCTATTATGTTTCCGCTAAGTTTTCTTTGATATAGAGCCCTATATTTTAGGACTGTTGTACTCTTTTTGTGTATACTTCGTTCTTCAGCTATTTTAAGTTTATAAACTGTGAACTTATAAACTTTATTCTTATTTCAGATGCCTCCACGACGTGCACGACGAGTTCCCAGGGATGCAACGCCAGAACCCTAGCCCGCTCTAGTTCAGGGCATGATGAACGCCGCTGAGGTTGCAGCCATTATAGCCCAATTGGTAAATGCCGCAACTGCCGTAGTTCAGCAGGCACCGCCTCAGGCGCCGGTTGCCGCGCCAGTACAGGCAAATGCATTCCCGTCTTCTTGGGAACGTGTACGTGACGCTTTTCAGAAAGCACATCCGCCAGAGTTTGCAGGTAGCTCAGATGTGGTAGTCTCGAGCCAATGGAGGAAGGATATGCAGAGGTACTTGAGGATATATGAGTGCACGGATGTTCAGAAGTAGGTGGTAGCTACTTTCAAGCTAGTTGGATCTGCACTGCAGTGGTGGGAGTCTATTACCACCGTGGAGGAGAGGTATACTCTCACTATTCAGGACTTTTGGGTGTGGTTCGACCGCAAGTACTTTCCGTCAGCTGTTCACACGGAAATGAGGAGGAAAGTGATGAATCTGAAGCAAGAGGGTAAGACCGTGGCCGAGTATGAGGCCGAGTTCACGAATCTGTTGAATATCGTTCCGGATGAGATACCGACAGAAAAGAAGAAGATTGAGAAATTCACCGACGGGTTAACATGGAGGATCCGTCAGCATCTGTTAGGGAACCTTTCGTTGGCCACTTATTCTGATGTGGTTAACGCTGCTTTGTTACACTGCCAGGATCACCGCTTTCATATGGCTGAGGGCAAGAGATCGGGAGAGTCTAGCCATCAGGGCAGGACTGGAGGACATGGTGCCGATGGGGCACAATCTGCTCAGGGGCAGAGACAGGGTGAGCAGGGTTCCCAGTAGGGGGATCAGAAGAGGTTCAGATCAGGGAATTACAGGCACGGACAGGGAGGTTTCCGTCAGGGCCATCAGGGTCCAAACGGCCATCAGGGCCACCAGGGGCAGAATGGGCAGCAGTTTCAGCAGGGCCAAGGGAGGAACGGTAATGGCTACCAGGGCCGGGGACAGCAGGGGCAGAGAGGAGGGAACTTCCCAGGGAAGTGTTATGTTTGTGGCAAGACTAGCCATAAATGACAGGATTGTCCTGATAGGGGCAGGGCCCCATAACAGCAGCAGCAGGGTGCTTGCCAGGAGCCGCAGAGGCCTATGTTTCCCGCCGCTCTCCCCGCACCGCCACAGATGGCAGCATTGCCACCCATTCCAGCAGTCCCAGCTCAGCAAGGGCAGCTACAGTATGGACGTGTCTATAACGTCCACCAGGCAGCAGTTCCACAGGCACCGTCCGCGATTGAGGGTACGTTTCCTATCCATGACACTATGGGTCGGGTATTGTTTGATACGGGGGCTACACATCGTTTTATAGCTACACATTTTGCGAAGGCTTTAGGGTTGTTAGCCACAGCGGAGAGCACAGTGACGTGTGTCGACTCACCATTGGGGAATGGGTCACTTATATTCTTTATATGCCGGGGAGTGGGGGTAGAGATTGGTGGTTTGGTATTACCTGCAGACATGTTGGTATTAGATATGCATGTGCACGATGTGATTATCGGTATGGATTGGCTCGTATCTTATAGGGCCATGATTGATTGCTTCAGTGGGAGCATTGTTTTTGCCATTCCGGGGCAAGAGATGTTTGTAGTGGCGATGCCTCGCCCAGAGGGAGGTTCGACCGCTCATCTGTATTACATAGAGGAGGATACCTCTAAGGAGGTTGTGATTCCTTTAGATTCGATCCCAGTTATCAGGGAGTATTCGGATGTGTTTCAGGAGATACCAGGCCTACCCCCCAGTCGAGAGATAGACTTTGTTATAGACCTATTGCCAGATACGAGACCTATAGCACGCGCCCCGTACCGTATGGCTCCGGCAGAGATGCGAGAGCTACGAGATGAGATAGAGCAGCTGTTAGGTCAGGGCTTTATTCGCAGGAGTACCTCACCTTGGGGCGCTCCAGTTTTGTTTGTGAAGAAGAGGGACGGTTAACTAAGATTGTGTGTGGACTACCGGGAGTTGAACAAGGTCACGATACGGAATAAGTATCCATTGCCTCGAATCGATGACCTATTTGACCAGTTGAGAGGAGCTTCTTTCTTCTCGAAGATTGATTTGAGATCGGGATACCATCAGTTGCGTATCAGGGAGGAGGATGTCTCGAAAGACTGCGTTCTTAACGAGATATGGTTCTTACGAGTTTCGGGTTATGCCTTTTGGTTTGACCAACGCTCCAGCAGTGTTTATGGACTTGATGAATATGGTGTTCAGAGAGTTCCTTGATCAGTTTGTCATTGTCTTCATTGATGATATTCTGGTTTACTCCCAGACAGAGGAGGAGCACGCCGAACATTTGAGGCAGGTTTTGCAGACGCTGCGTCAGAACGAACTATATGCAAAGATTGAGAAGTGCGGGTTTTGGTTGAAGGAGGTCCAGTTTTTGGGACACATTATTTCCGACCGGGGGATATCTGTTGATCCGGGGAAGGTATCCGCGGTGAGGGAATGGGGACAGCCCACGACACCAACTGAGATTCGTAGTTTCTTGGGCCTAGCAGGATACTACAGGAGGTTCATTCGAGGATTTTCGAAGATAGCGGGTCCTTTGACACATCTGACTCGTAAAGGTGTGCTGTTCATTTAGAGTGATGCCTGTCAGTTGGCATTTGATGAGTTAAAAGAAAAATTGACCTCAGCACCTGTGTTAGCATTGCCGAGACCGGGAGTTGAGTATTTGGTTTACACCGATGCGTCTTTGCAAGGACTTGGAGGTGTATTGCAGCTGGAGAGACAGGCCATAGCTTATGCTTCCCGTAAGATTAAGCCTCATGAGAAGAATTACCCCACGCATGATTTGGAATTGGCGGCAGTGGTATTTGCCCTACGGATTTGGAGACACTATCTTTTGGTGGAGAAGTTCCAATTGTTCATGGACCACAAGTCCCTACAGTACCTGTTCACGCAGAAGGAGTTGAACATGTGGCAAAGGAGGTGGCTTGAGTTTGTGAAGGACTACCAGTTCGATATCCAGTATCACCCGGGTAAGGCTAATGTGGTAGCAGACGCGTTGAGCCGTAGGCCAGCAGATGAGGTGGCAGGGGTGTGGAAGGCAAAGTGGAAGGAGTTGGGACACTAGGATGCAGTGGCCCGATCTTTCATGTCTGTGATGACCGTTACACCGCAGATTGTCACGAAGGTAGTATGGGCACAGGCTAATGACTCGTTTTGTCAGGAGCAGATAGTTCGATTACTAGCAGAGGGAGCCGAGTCCTATACCGTTTGCTCAGACGGGGGATTACGCTTCAATGGGAGATTGGTGGTTCCGAAAGGGGAGGAATTGCGACACGAGGTGATGGCAGAGTCGCACGGCTCACGGTTCGCGGTACATCCCGGAGGGGACAAAATGTACCAAGACATGCGACGCCAGTATTAGTGGAGCGGTATGAAGAGAGATATCGCTGTGTTTGTTTTGAAATGCGCCACTTGTCAGCTAGTAAAAGTGGATCATCAGAGACCGACAGGACTTCTACAGCCGTTGGAGGTTCTGAGGTGGATGTGGGAGAGCATATACATGGACTTTATCACGGGATTGCCTACGTCGCAGCGGGGTCACGACTCCGTTTGGGTAATTGTGGACAGGTTGTCCAAAGTCGCTCACTTTTTACCCGTAAGGACTGACTACACTACGGGACAGTATGCCCAGCTCTTTATTTCAGAGATTATGAGACTTCACGGTGTGCCCCTAAATATCGTGTCTGACAGAGACAAGATATTTGTTTCGCGGTTTTGGGAGAGTTTCCAGGAGGCCATGGGCACGGAATTGCGGTTGAGTACGGCTTATCATTCGCAGACCGATGGGCAGACCGAGCGCACAAATCAGATGTTGGAGGACATGCTACGCATGTGCATTATTGACTTTCGAGGTGGATGGGAGCAATACCTTTCACTGGTAGAGTTTGCTTATAATAACTCCTACCAGTTCACTATTGGCATGGCTCCGTTTGAGGCGTTGTACGGTAGGCCTTGTCGTTCCCCAGCATGTTGGTTGGAGGTGGGGGACAACAAACTACTTGGGCCGGAAGTGATTCAGGATACTTAGGCAAGGATTGAGTTGATTCGGAGTCGCATTCGGGTAGCTCAAGACCGGCAGAAGAGTTATGCTGATGCGAAGAGATCTTTCATGGAGTTCCAAGTGGGGGACCAGGTTTTGCTCAGAGTATCTCCTATGAAGGGGATTATGCATTTCGGGAAGAAGGGGAAGTTGGCACCGAGGTATGTGGGGTCGTTTCCTATTATTGAGTGGATTGGACCAGTTGCGTATAGACTCGGGTTATCGGATCACTTACACCGGATTCACGATGTGTTCCATATTTCCTCGCTAACGAAATATCTCAGAGACGATTTGGCTCATTCTCACATCGCTTTGGAGGAGATTGATCTACAGCCTGATAGCTCCTATGAGGAGGGTCCGATTGTTATTTTGGACCGAAGTGAGAGGAAGCTGCGGTCAAAGATAGTTCCGTTAGTGCGTGTTTTGTGGCGACATCACAATGTCGAGGAGTCCACATGGGAACGCAAGGATGAGATGCGCGAACGTTATCCAGAGTTGTTTTTATCAGGTACTTTCTAGTTCCGAATTTCGGGACAAAATTCTGTTATTAGGGGGGAAGTATGTAATACCCCGTATTTTTGGCGATATTTATTTTTGGGATTAATTAATTAAATGAGAATTAATTGGGAATTAATCCGGATAAAATACTAGCGAGATGTGAGTTGTTATTTGACTATATTGAGTATATATGATGATATATGAATATTGAATTATGAAATTTGTCATGAGATTGATATACGGCAATTTGGACATTTTATTGGGACGCGTGAGACAGTCGCGTCAGGATATAATTATTTTAATTATAAAAGTGAAATTAAATTCTATTAACCGTATGGTCATTTTGAGTGCGCCAACGCATCCGGAAGGGTCGAGATAGTCAGAAAACACTAGCCGGGGGTTTAGTTTGGGTCCCGGGGTATTTTTAGGCCATACCGGCAACATATAGGGGTAGTTTGGTAATTTTGCATTTTTGAGAATTAAAAGTGACGAAAATTAGTAAATTATATCTGATGTGGATTTGATCCACTAAACCACTAACCAACTCATTTTAACCTAATAGGCTACGTAGGTTATTAGAATTAGGTTTCAAATTTTTCCCAAAACAAACCCTAGCCACCATAGCCATTGGAGAAGAAAGCTTAGAGAGGGAGAGAAAGAGGAGAATTCTACAGAGAGAGAGAGAAGGCAATTCAGCCTTCAAGATTCATCCTCAAATCCAGAGAAAGATTAGAGGCAAGTGGTTTAATTACAATTGATTTAATGCTATGCTTTTCCATGTTTAGGAATTATCGAAATTGATCTTGGAAGATGATATAGACCCATGAATTGGAAGTTAAAATCTATGAATTATGTTAGGGACTGCATGTAGTAACAATCTGGACGAATTATGAATTCAAAATTATGACCCTTGATAATTTAAAAACGGATTTAAGAAGAGGTTTATGAATGTTCTTGAAAGAATTAGAAAACTAGGGTTCTTGATGAAGATTGATCCATATATAGCCCTTGGTTGATGAATTATTGGTTTTAGAATGTTATTAATGTTGTAGGATTGTTGTATGATGATACCATAACGTTATATTAAAGATTCATGCATTAAAAGTATGTTTTGGAATGATTTGAAAACTGCAAAACGAAGCAGTCCGTAGCCATACCTGGTGCATTCGATCGATCGATGTTCAACAGTCGATCGATCGACCACCATCGATCGATCGAAGGAATAGGTCGATCGATCGACCTTCCCAGAATGAGTAAAGTTTTTCCCTATTTAAATTTTAATGGTAGTAACCCTTGGGAAATGTTATTGGAGACCTTATGAATACCCTTAAACTTAAGGAAGACCAGTAGGCATGATTATGAAACTTGGACCTTAATTAGAATTCAATTTGAGGAATTATTCCAAATTAATGAAATTCGATAAGTGAGATAATATTTGGGATAAAAGTGTAAATTTGAATAATTTGATGAAATGAGGTTTGGGAAGAAGTAAAGACCTTAGGAATAAAGATGTTATATGTGGGAATAATAGGAACTTAATAATCTATTTGAGATAGGTTTTAAGTATAAGAAACTACGACGTGAGACGTGTCGACAGTTTAACTTTTATATTATCGGGAGACTTAAAATATATAATTTGGAATAATGGTATAAGGATGTAGAGTATACCTTTATTAATATTGTGATATCTAAGATGTGTGAATGCTTAGCATATAATTTTATGTGTATGACATACCTACCATACTTGCTATCACGGGAGGTTTACGTTCGCTTAGGGCCTTCTTATCCTTGTGTTGCCCGGATTTAGATTGGTTACCTCGATGAACATAGGTCAGAGAAGGACTTATTGGGATGTTAATAAGTTTGCTGATCGTGGGAGCGTAGGTATGTGCGTGACCCATGTGATGTGACTGTGTTCGCCTCCATTGTTTGAGATGTTGTTATCTGAGAACGATTCCTGAGAGATTCGGAATGCATGATCCTTATGTACGTGATGTACTGGGATAGATAGCAGAGTATGTGTGCACCACAGCTTAGTCTCGGGGTGCGTGGATTGTATATTTATGATGCGAATAATATACGGTTAAATGAAAAGGAATCTGCTATGTTAAATTATGTGTATAGTTATTGTAACGTGATGAAAAGATAAAAGGGGACAGATATCAATAAATGGTTTTATTACTAATTGGGAATCCGAGAATTAAAGTAGAACTCTCTATTTAATTGTTAAGGTTGGAATTAAAATGTGAACCGAGTAGAAGTGTTAGAAATCCTTTTGAACTAGATAGTTAGGGGAAAACACATGAATGGGTACAGGAACGTTAGGAGTGTAGATTTAGACGAGAGGTGAGTATCTCATGTTAGAGCACGTCCTAACATGTATTTTGCATTTATTGTTTTAATTTTTATTAAAGCACTTGCTGTTTTCAAAATACTCTCCACTTTCGGGCTCTGACCCGTTTGCTTTCAAATCTATTTTTGTAAAAACCATTTTAGGTGCCCAGCCACAAGGACACCACGCTTAGGATCCTCATACAGGTGACGAGCTATAGCTGTTTGTGGAAGTTACAGGGATTTGATTTTAGACGCTTCTATCATTTGGATTCCATGTTTAGTATTCCTCAGTTGTAGGGCATGTTTCCCAAATTCTATTAGAGACATTTCCATTTCAGTTTTTCAGACTTTGGCATGTATTAATTCGGTATTCAGTATTTCGTTACTTATTTCAGTTGTGGGATTTGTTGTGAGGAGTTTTTCCTCCGGATTTATTTATATCATGTGATGGTTATTCTATTATTTCGTTATGGTGAATGGTGATATTATTCTTGCTTTAAATCTTTTACTGCATGTTAATCTTACTTTAATTAAAATTTGACAACTTACTTTTTAAATACTAGGTGGTTAGTAATAATAAAATGTTTTCGACAGTGATGCTATTAACTGAGCCAACTTGGCATTTTGATTTAATTTAATAAAGGAGTAGCTACCCTGTATTTAATTAGTCGGGGTGTCACAACACTGTCCAACACGGGATAACAACTATTAAATCATACTTCTTATTAATCATTTAAAACTTTTCTTATGATCACATGACTCACCCTCACCTCTTCTATATAAGGTTTATTTTACACCATTTAAGTTTTTAACAAGACCCTTCATACTCCTAGAGAGTAACTATGTGTTTTTTTTGTGTGTTAGACTATAAATATATTTAAATTTATATTTAAATTTTGTACAAAATGTAACACCCCGCCTAATTAAATACCGGGTGGCCAGTCCCATACCAAATTAAAAAAGAATATACAGTTGTCTCATTCTTAGCATCACTGTCGAAAACATTTACAACTCACCCAATACCCAATTAAGCTGGCGTTAAAAACTTTCTAAATTTTAATTTAACAAAATCCATTTCCAGTTTAAGAATAACACAACACATTTTATTCTACAACACTGATAACCAAGTAGATAACACAAAAGAATTTAAATGCAATTGGAATAAACATTCCCAAATAATATAAATCCATTACAATAATCCCAACAATGTTAAATGTATTAAAAGACACGAATACAATAGTATTTAACCCCGATAGAAAAAGATAACTGAATCCTTTGTGCAACATGCCCTAACTAAGAGAATACTGTGAATCAAATGAAGATAGGCGTCTAAGGAATAATCCATAGCCTGCCATAATCCGCTAAGGTTGGCGTCCCTGTTGCTGGACACCTGATATAGAAGATACAATAGAAAAGAAAATATGCAAGGAAACGGGTCAGAGCCCGAATGTGTAAATAATTTTTAAAACAGCAAGTATTTAACAAGTGCAATAAAGCATTTATTATGTACATGTTAGATCCAACTCTCACTTGCTATTCTCACCTCTCAACTAGAGTGCACACTTAACGTCTCCTATTTACCTCCTAGTTAATGGTTCCTCTTTTTCAGTTTCCATATTATAATTCCATTCCCATATCATAATCCCCGTATGTCCCATACCATACGTCACATTATTATTCATTTACATTTCTCATTTATATGAATCGTTTCTCATTAACATGAATCATTTCTCATTAATATGAATTAAGCTTTTCAATTCTTTAAGAATAAACATTCATTAACTTAATTCCATTATCTTTCTCTATTCACCGTTATCTACAATTATCACACAGTAGATGATTTAACCACAATAAATCCAATCATTCATTTAATCCATTATATATATTCATATATAATACGACACCCCGAGTCATAGCTGCGGTGCAATGCATTACTCTGCTATCATGTCCCATCATCGTAGGTCGCCGAATAGGGGACTAAAGGTTTGGTAAGGATACCTCGAACCACAAACAACAACAAAATCATTGGAGGCGAACATAGTTCTCATACCCATGGGTCACGCACATACCTACGTACCCACAGTCAGCGGACTTATCAACTCCCCGATAAATCTTTCATAGACCTATGTTCTCGAGCGACAAATCAAATATCCCATGGATTCATCAGGATATGACTGCCCTCATGCACAAACCTCCCACCGATAGCAAGTAAGCTAGGTATGTCATACACATAAATCATCAATCAATCAAATAGGCATTATCATACCTATAATATAATATCAATAAGGTAATATCACTACCCTAAGATAATTCCCACACGTAACATTATATCTATTTTAAATTTCACGGATTAAAATATCATATCTTTACTTCATAACTTAATTATCCTCGCATCCTATAACATCTCTCCACTCCCGAAATCGTTAAGGTTCATGCGCGGAGCATCTCGCAAAGCGAAATCCAAACAAAGAACCCCTCCAATACACTACTACTTAACTTTATCGACCGAGGAGGTCCGACAACTTCAATTATGCGATCGGGATAACCTCATACCCTCTTTCAACCAAATGTGTTCTAAACTCCCACCTCTATCCAGGAGACATACCACTACGCTCTTGTATTACACTCCGTCCTTGCGAAATCAATAATGAGCTTAAACTCAATCCTTGATGTTCAAATTGTAACCCTAAGGCTACCCTCACTCAATACACAAGATTCAAATAGGTTTTCCTCAACATATATTCAATAAGAAGTCACTAATATCCTATTGGTCCATAACATTATTTCTCCCGAATTATTACGAATTAAACTCTCCTTTCAATTAGGGTTAAAACCGATAGTTCCAAATCTCTTATAAACACACCTTCTTTCACTTAGGATTAAACCCTCTTGTAAACTTAAGGATACCCAGGTGTTATATTAAATCACCCCTACTGGTCCTATCTTTAATCCTCATACATCCCCTTTTGGAATTTAACAAATGAATCTAGTAACCGAAATTCCATTCAATATAATTTTCATCATTTTAATCACTTGAATCCGAATCAAATTAATTCAAATCTTATCAAGGGTTTACTGATATTTTCTAAGTCCCATAATATCCAAATAATAATCACCAATAGTCCACAAAAGGTTTGGGATAAAAATCATCATTTAAAAAGAAACAACTTTACATATTCTGGGGAGGTCGATCGATCGAAGGCAGGGGTCGATCGATCGATCCCTCAGGTCCAAGCCTGGTTTTCTGCATTTTCTACAACTACGGGTTTCACCATTTTTACTCATTCAAACATTCATATTAACCTCCAAAATGAGTTATAATTATTTCTACATGATATATCAACATATATGAACAATTTCCAATACTCTAAACATCCTAGAATCATCAAGGGATTGGATTAAAAGTATGTTTCTCTCCTTATTTCCAGAAAATCATCAACATATTAACTTCAAGAACACTTCAATGGTTTTTCAGATTTTTCTTCAACATATTCATGATCATTTCGTGGATTATTATCATCCTAAAATATGAGTTTACTTCCTATATTATTTCAGTTTCTATAAATCCATATAACAACTCCATTATGTCTTCCAAACAAGAAAAATCTTCTTTTTTCATAATTATTCTAACATGGACAATATACGAACTTAAGTTGCAATTATCAAACACTTGCCTTTACAGAAGGTCTGATCCTTTGGTGTAGTATATCTCAGTTGGTTGTCCCTTCTCCGGTCAAACTCCGGTGGTGGTTGGTGGTGGTGAACCTTGGTTCTTGTTCTTCTCCTTCCCAAGTAGGCTTTTCCCTTCCCAAGCACCCTTTTTCTCTCTCTAGGAAGATGACTTCTCTACTTTGTGAAGAGGAGATGTATAACCCACGTACACTTAATCTACCAATACTTATAAAAGGACAAAATCCGAAATCACTATTCATCCCCCTAGAAAAATGACCAAAATGCCCTTTTGGGTTGTCTATTCATTTCCAAATGACCCGACACTCAAAATTAACATCCAAATAGACTTTTCTGACTATTTCGAACCTTCCGGACGCAATGACACAGTCGAAATGACTATAAGGTCGATAGAAAATAAATTTCCTTTTTTATTTAATAAATTAGTCCCGACACGTCCCATACCGCGTCTGATTAAAAATTCAAAGTACCGATTTTATATCACACCGTCATATGAATGACATCACATTCATATATTACCTAAATATTTTTAAGTAATATTCAGAATCATCCATTTTAATATCCTCAATTAGGATAAAACCCAAATGCATTAATTAATAATAAAATCCAATTAATCCATTAATTTAAAATATAATTCATTTTAAAAGTCATTAAAATCACGGGGTATTACATACTTCCCCCCTTATAACAAAATTTCGTCCCGAAATTCAGGAATATAAATCATACCGATAAGGTCAACTCCGAGTATAAATCTCACATCGCAAGAAATCTAAGACGTACCGCCCATACAATACATTAACGAAAATCCCTATCGATGTTATACGCCAAGCCTCACCATATAGTTCCAACTGAATCGAATATAAACTTTACCCAACCCTCCCTATACCATCCTCGTGACTAATTTTGGGAAAAATGATCCTCACATATTGAACAAATAATTCCTGAAGTCCCAACTACTTACTTTTTCACAATTATGAAAACTACTACCATTCAACCATCCAGGGCGCCCATACACCCTATCATACCACTTTCATTATAACATTTATTGCAAAGGTTATAAACTCATATCCTAAGGGCCTAACTTATTTCGACTCCCAACGGTTATTAGTTTCATGCGTGGGGTGTCTCGCAAGCGAAATCCAAACAAGGAACCACCCCGATACACTACTTCCTAAAGTAGTCGGTCATCGAAACTCCTAAGGTCCTTAGTTAATAGTATATAAAAATTTAGTTTTTCGAAAAAAAAAATATATATCAGGTTTATCGATTTAAAATATATATATATATATATATCAGGTTTATCGATTTAAAACAAAAATTAGGTTTTATCGATTTCAAATAGAGTCTACGCATCTACTCTCTTATAGAAGACAAGATGCAGGATAGTAGTAGTACATATGCTCTCGTATACCACAAGTCAATGCATGCCGATAGTCACATCACGCTCGGACATGCCCAAGGTAAATCATCCCATGATAAAAATCAAACCCACGTGATAACATGTAATTTATAGGTGTCCCACACCCCTCAGTAAGTCTACGTAAATAACGATGCTATAGGCTAAGTTTAGCAACCCTTATAGCCCCCACAATAGTAATCGCTACTAAAATCAATACGCCTCATAATTCCTTAGATAGAAAACATACCCTCATTTGCGGGTGGTGGTTATTGAATCCCACTATTATAACTTTTCTCCGATGAGTCAACAAAATTTTTACCCCAAATTTTCAGTTCTAGTTAACCACACTCCACTATTTGCCCAAGCCTTTGAATATATTGCCTTCGCTAGGTAACACACAAAATTCTCGCAAACATAGTTAACCCAAGCCTTTGAATATATTGCCTTCGCTAGTTAACCCTACTGCTGCTGCTGCGGGGCCCTACCCCTTTCAAGACACTCCTGGCGTTTGTGGCCAGTCTTGCCACAAATAAAACATTTACCCACAAAGTTTCACCCTCTCTGACCCTGCTGCCCACGGCCCTGATGACCGTTGCCATTCCTCCCTTGACCATGATGGCCTTACTGAAACTGCTGTTGTTGGTCATGCTGGTCTTGCTGACCCTGATGGTCGTGCTGACCCTGCTGGCCATGACAAAAACCTCCCTAACCATTTCTGAAACCTCCAGATCGAAATCTCTTATAATCCCCCTGCTGGGAACTCTGATCACTTTACCTGTGCTGACCCTGAGCTGTCTGTGTCCCGCTGGCACCATTCACCCTGTCCTGCCTTGATGGATGAACTCTCCTGATCGCTTACCCTTTGACAAGTGAAAGTGGTGGTCCTGGCACTGAAGCAGTGCTGCGTTAACCACATCAGAATAAGTGGCCAACGAGAGATTTCCTAGCAAGTGGTGACGGATCCTCCAAGTCAATCCATCCATGAATTTTTGTATCTTCTTCTCTTCGGTCGGAATCTCATCGGGAATGATCTTCAAAAGATTGGTGAACTTGGCCTCATACTCTGCCACTGTCTTCCCCTCCTGCTTGAAATTCCTCTTCATCTCGGTATGAACTGCTAAGGGAAAGTACTTGCGGTCAAATCGCACCCAGAACTCCTGAATGGTAAGAACATCTCTCTCCTCCGTGGTGGTAATGGACTCCCACCACTGCAACGCTGACCCTACCAGCTTAAAAGTAGCTAGTATCTGTCTCTGGACATCCGTACAATCATACATCCTCAAGTGTCTTTGGATGTCCTTCTTCCACTGACTGGACATAACAACGTCGGAGCTACCTACAAACTCCGTAGGGTGTGCCTTCTGAAAGGCATTGCGAACATGTTCCCAAGCAGACGGGAATGAGTGAACCTGGACCGGGGCTACCGCCGACGCCTGAGGTGGTGCCTGCTGCACAACCGCTAAAGCGACATTTACTGCTTGGGCTACAATGGCTGCAACCTCTGTGGCATTCATGGAACCCTGAACTGGTGTAGGCTGTGGCTTGGGCTGAGCATCCCTGGGAACTCTCTGTGCATGTCGTGGAGGCATCTGAAAATAGAGAAGTATTATAAGTTCATAGTTATTATCTAAAAATAGCCGAAGAGCGAAAGATACACAAAAGAGTACAACAGTCCTAAAATATAGGGCTCTATATCAAAGAACGCTACGCGAAAACATAACAAGCCGTACAGATCCTAAGGACACTAGAACCTGATGCTCTGATACCACCTATGACACCCCGACTAATTAAATACCGGGTAGCTACTCCTTTATTTAAATTAATACAAAATGTCAAGTTGGTTCAGTTCATAGCATCACTATCGAAAACGTTTATTTAAACAATTACTAGCCATCTAGTATTTTAAAAGTGAGATGTCAATTTTAATTTACTTAGATTAACATGCAACCGATTAAATTATGAGATAAAGGTAACACAATCACATTACAGTCACAATAGAATAATAATGGAATAAAAATGAGTCTGGAGGAACACTCCTCTGAATAATCCAAATACTGAATAAAACCAAATACAAAGTCTGAATAATTAATTAATTAACTCCAACACGAAATAAACTGAGTATGATAAAACTGTCTCTAAAAAAAAGTGGGGTGACATGCCCTAACAACTGAAGAAATCTGAAATGGAGTCAATGTAGAAAGTGGAGGCATCTACTATCAAGGTCCTGTAACTTCCACAACAGCAACAGCACGTCACTGGAATGGAACTCCTAAGCTTGGCGTCCCTGTGGCTGGACACCTAAAAGGTTTTACAAGAAAATCGATTTGGAAGCAAACGGGTCAAAGCCCGACGTGAAAACAGTTTAAAATATAGCAAGTGTTTAATAACATTAAACGATGAATATAAAATACATGTTAGTTGCACGCACTCACATGAGTTCCTCACCTCTCAACTAATTGGGCACATCTAACATATCCGTAACCCATCTTAGTTATGCCGCTAACTAACTAGTTTAAATCACGACCTGACCTTACGTTGTAATACGAGTCAAAACAAGACATTCTAATATAGCCTATGCATGTCATAGTTTTTATTTCTCAGATTTCCTTACAGTAATTATTATGTGAAATTTCCATTTTAACTCCACTAAAATGTCACAAGTATTCACACTTACTCTAGAATAAAGAGTCCATTTAAATTACAAGTACTTTAATCTCATCATAAATATACAATTAGGGAACCCCTAGGCTATGCTGTGGTGCACACATACTCTGCTATCGAATCCCGGTACATCATGTACATAAGGACCATGTGTTCCGAATTTCTCAGGAACCGTCTCAATAAGCAAAAATCACACATAATGGAGGCGAACATAGTTCACATACCCATGGTTCACGCACATACCTACGCTCCCATGGTCAGCTGACTTATTAACTCACAAATAAGTCATTCACAGCCCTATGTCCTTAAGGTACCAATCTAAATCCCCCCGTAGGCACACAAGGATTAGATGGCCCAGTTCGAAAGCCGACCACCTGTAATAGCAAGTATTGTAGGTATGTTATACACATAAGTTCATATATTAAGCAATCACACCACTTAGACATCTTAAAATATTAAATAAGGTATGTTCTACATTCCTATACCGTTATCCCAATTTGTACATCTTTAAGTCTCTGAATGATATGTAATATAAACCGCTGACACATGTCACGTCGTAGTTTCAAGTACCTAAAGCCTAACCCCCAAAGGTTACCAAGTCCCTTATTATTCCCACGTTTAAATCCAATATTATTAAGGTCCTCATTTATTCCATTAAACTTATGTTATCCAACTATCTAGGACTTACTCATCAATTCTCAATCTCAAATAGTATCACACTAGTCGAGCCTTATTAAGTTTAATGTAATTCCCAAATTTTACTTCAAATTATAATTCGAGTCTCACAAATATGCCTACTGGTCTTCCTTCAATATAAGAGTATTCACAAAGGCCCCACCAATAATTCTCTAGGGTCGACACTGTTAAAAATCCAACAAAGGAAAAATATAACTGATTCTGGGAAGGTGGATCGATCGACCTGGGAGTGCCGATCGATCGAACTCACCAGATAGGCTACGGCTTGCTTCGTTTTTCAATCCAAAATTCGTCCCAAAACTCCATTACAAGGTATGAAAACCTACTCTAACGTTATAGGCTCATCATATAACCAAAATACATCATTGCTAACGTTCCAAAACCTTTTAATCATCAATCATTGGCATTATATGGATCAAAACTTCAATAAAAACCCTAGTTTTCTATTTTCTTCAAGAACATTGATAAATCTCCTCTTTAATTCGTTTTTAAATCATCAATAGTTATATTTGGGGTACTGAATTCTTCCAAAACAGATCTACATATAATTCCTAACCAAAGATTAGAGTTTTACATCAAATTCATTGGGTTTTTCATCAAATCTTTCAAGGCAATCATAAATTTCTACACTAAGCATGGAGGAAATATTCATTGAACTAATGAAACCAAATCACTTGCCTTAGATTTGTTCTTCTGATTTGTTGTTGGTGATTAAAGGCTGAATCTCTCATCTTTCCGGTCATAAATCCTTCCCAATTGGTGGTGGTTTGTTTTGGAACTCCTTGAAACCTCTCTCTAACTCCCGTAGCCCAATTCTATTGTTTTTGGATGATAATGGCCTTAGTGGCCTCTCTAATAATATATAATTAACCTCTAAAAATTCGTGGGTCTTAATTCCTATATTTTTAAAATTATCGAAATACCCTTCTGGGTTGTCGATTTGGCCTAAAAATGCCCCAGGATCAAACTAAACCCCCGGCTAGTATTTTTTTTACTATCTCGACCCCTCCGGACACGTTGGCGCACTAAAAAATGACCATACGGTTGATAAAAATATAATTTACTTTTTAAATATAATTAAACTGATTTCTGACGCAGCTGACACGCGCGTCCCAACTTAATTTCCCAAATTGTCGTATTTAACTCTTGACAATTTTAATACTTTCAATGCTCATATATTACCATATATACCCAGTAATATTCAATATTATCATCATAATCATATACCAACTCGCGTCTCGTTAGTATTTAAATCCGGATTAATATCCAATTGATTCTCATATAATTAATTAATCCATTAAATAAAATCAATAAAATTTACGGGGTATTACAATTAGAGAGAGGATATAGTAAGTACTCAAAGGTGAGACACCTAGAGTAGTACTAGGGTCATCATAGTGATGCAGCGAAAGGTGTAAGTTGAATGCACGGTGATGATTTGGTAAGAATTTTACTTCTTAGAGTGAGAAATTAACATAATATGGTTATTGGCAAGTTCACGCGAGTTGTGTAGTCATAATAGCCTGAAGAGTTGTGGGACGCAGGATTTTTAGACCTAAGATGTGATTGACTTTGGTGATGAATATGATGGTTGGTTGTATTACGGTTCACATTGGGTGGGTGTTGGTCGCTAGAGAGAGTGGCTCGTGGAGGAATCGACATGCCTTGGGTGCTAACATATGTAGTGTTAGAAATTATTTGGACATGATCATTACATAAGAGGAGACTCGGAGTCGATCATGCGACATTCATGGTTAGTGAGATGGTGGGCAAAAGAACATATCGCATGTTCATTATTTGGTGACAAATCCCGTGTGAGGGCGTGTAGTGTGACCTTAGTATTGAGAACTTAGTTGATTCAGCCTTGGAGGATTTCTATGGATTAAAATAGAAGTTGGTGAACCCCATAAGCTTAAAGATTGATCGATCGAGAATTTTGGGGACGAAATTATCCAAGGAGGGAAGTTTGTAATAACTCGCCCTAATATTTCATTTAAATTTTGTATAAATTTTAATGAAATGTGGTTTGCTGATAATTATTGGAAGTTGTGGGTAAAAATTAAAGAAAATAAAAGAATTGGTAGAAAGGGGTCATTCAAATGACATAGGGTGTCATTATAAGCGAGAACCAGTGTCTTGCGAAGGTCGCTTAAAGCATAGATTCAAATGACCTCATTGCCTTACAGTCTCAGGTCACACGAAGGTTGCGCGAAGACATTTATTGAACGAGATGGACATATCATTTGAACGTCATGCTTCAAAATGTAAAATATGACTTTCCCTTGTACGCTATCATGTTTCCGGCCCTAAATCTTTAAGTTATCAAAATCTGGTGAGCCTAGATGGGAAAAATCGGGAATTTTAGGATTTAGTAGGCTTTATAAGGGTTTTTTTTGGCTCATTTGGGCCATTTTTAAAGAGAATAGAAGATGGAAGAGGGAGAGAGGTGTGGAGTAGTCTTCCACCATTGTTGGCCTTCCACCACTATAAACCACAATATTTGTTATGTATTCCACCATATTTACCCATTTCCACCATGGATGAGGAGAGCTACGAATTTAGGGAGTTATTTTAGGGGGTTTTTGAAGATGAAAATGGAAGATTAATGGGGCTTGAACAGGGTTCTTACTTGGAAACTTGATGGAGCATGCTTTTGGAGTAGGCCAACCTTCTTAAGGCCACCTTAGGAGGTGAGAGGCTGCCACCTTCTTTGACCTTTCTTATCTACCATTCTTGGAGCTCCATTTAAGGTGGAAAATCTTACTCTTAGTATTGAGACTCTATTTTGTGTATTTGTAGTCTTGTTATTAGATTACATGAGTAGGATGCATTTGATTAAATGATGAAAATCATGTATAGTAAGTAATAAACATTTTTATGAAATAAAAATGTTGCAAAAATATTATTTTGTCAAAAAATAATGATGAATAAATATTTTAAAGTTTCTTAAAATGAAGATTGGGTTTTTTATGAAAATGGTGTATTTTATAGACAATTGATGTTAAACATTTTATGAAATAAAATAATGATTGATTTTTTCCAAAACATAGCTGAAATAATATTTCCAAGTTTCTTACAAAAATGTAGATTTTACAAAAGATGGACATTTATTTAGTTTGAAAGAAGTAACAATATCTTTTATGACTTAAAAGTTCATTTTTGAAAGTATTATGAGCTTGTAGAATGAAATTCATGTTTAACCCATTTAATAGGATTTTTGAAGTAAAATCCATCTCCTCATGTGTGTAGAGTTGTAGTATTTTGATAATGAACACACAAACAAGTTTAAACAAGGTTTTAGTGGGTTTAAAAAAATATGGAAATTAAAAATTATACTCTTCAAAGTGTGTGAAAAGATGGTTAAAGGTGTGATGAATATAGGGTTGTAAGACTACATGTATTGTTTAAAACGAAAATGCTATTTTTATATAAAAGTGATTAGATTTATTGAATGAAGAAATGTATAAATCAGAAATATGATTAGTAAATGAGTTGGATAAGTGTTAATGGCTAAACGTTGAGAAGTTGGTGTGTAACTTAGTAATGTTTGGAAGGTTAAAACTTATGAATATGGAAATGAAATCATGCAATAAAGAGGTTTCGAACTTGAAAAGAATGATACTCCAAATATTAAATTGTGTTAAAGTGTTGAAAGAAGTTAAGAATTAGTATGAGTAATTTAAAGGTGTTTTGGGAAAACAACACTTATAAAATGGATAAAAATGACAAGTTTGGAAACAAATGGGTAAAACGATAATTTCACTTAAAGTGGAACATATTTATGAAATAAAAATATTAGAAAATGTGTTACACAAATTGATCCTAAATGAATATGATTTTTGGAATAAAATCAAAGTTAAAGTGTAAAGGTCATTAAATGATAATTTCAAAGTGTAAAACAAATTAGTTTTAAATCTTGGGTTTGGCTTCGACCGATTTGAAAGGGAAAGAAGGAATAATGTGGACATTTGTAAAATATTAAAACACATAAAAGGAACTCGGATGATACTAGGATAATTAAGGAGGGCCCGGAGCCCTCGGGTGAAAGACCCAAAATCGCTGACCATAGTATATGGTGGCGTCATCGACGATGTGGAGCCCGTTAATGTATGTCGTTTATTGAAAGATTTCGAGAATTAAAATAATGGAATAAGGAACATGTTAAGAAATGGATTGTGTGATGAAAACGTGTTAAGAAAACCCAACTTGAATAAATTAATAAATGTTCGGGTAACAGTTAAAATGGACAAGTACGAGATTGATTAATGTTCATAAGGAAAAGGAAAAGGGTAAAGTAAGTGGGCAAATGGGTGGCTAAGCAAACTAAGTGGTTTAAACCATAATTAATAGAAGAGTGTGTTATAAAAGGTTTTCAAAGAATAAATAATTATTTTCTAACACGGTGTTCGTGTGTGTTGAAAGGGTGGTTTTCAATGAAGCAACTGATGTGAATTGGTTAAAATAAAAAGGGTAATTTCGATAAAGAAATGGCTTTCAGTCAAAACAAGTGTAGTTGTTTCAAGTATATAATCGTGTGTGTTAAATAAAAGGATAAATGTTGAACCAAGGAAAAAGGAAGTCTTTTTACAAGATTAAGGTGAATTAATCAGGATAAATAACGTTTTCGAAAGCAAAATGATTTCATGAACTAAGTATGTGTGTGTGTGTGTGTATACATGGTAGTTGCATGTGCACGTAGGTATAACACGTAGAGTCTTCTTTTTATCGTTCATTTCTATACTGCATTTGTATATTCCCACTAAGCATTGGTTTACACCCTCATCTTTGTTATGACGGGTCAGGTGTAGTTTCAAATTTTGACAGTGTTATATAAGTAAGTATTTTATTTGATTTTACATTAGTAACTCTGTATGCTTGAACTCCGGTGGTGCCTCCCATAGATGCCTCACGTAGATGACTTGAAATTGGTATCGCAAGCTAAAAAAGTGAAATGTTTATTAAAAATAAAACTGGACTAGCAGCATTATATAGGTTGTTTCATTGCACTTCACACCTAACGCTTGGGTTGCACCGGGTTGACTATGGGTAACCCATAAATCCGGGCCAGGGAGTTATAGGGATGATTGAAGGCCATAATAATCTAAGTATTTCAGCACTAAGATTTGGGAAATAGCACCGGTCAGAATCCATGCAGCATCAATCTTAAAGGGAGGATCAAGATAATCCAACATGTCTGGATTATGTGAGTGCCACAAATCACTTGTGTCGTGTACCTTCAGCAGTCCTAGAAATTTCAACTAACCCTATTTATAAACTTCCCAATGATCTTGTTCCATCTGATCATCTAGGTGAGTTAATGTTTCATCATAGCCATCAATCTAGAAAACTTTGGGTTATTTGTGGAAGTGAAAAGTCAGTCGATCTAATCTGTCTAGGATCTTATTGATGGCCTCATCTTTCTCTTAAAACAACAATGCATGATCGTCCAAGGTCTTATTATTTATTTCTTCTTCTATAGAAGGCCTAGCAACCACCATTTTCCTAGAAGACTGCCCAACCTTAGTCTTTTTCTTCTTCAGAGTTTCTACTTCTTCCAGCAACCTGGCCTAGTATCAGCTGTCTTCTTCAAACTATCAAGCTCGTTCCTCAAGACATTATTGTCATTTTTTAGGAGTTCAACAATCTCTCGAGCAGTTTCCACTTCTTTGTTCGTATGAATTCTTTCTTCATGAGGGAAGATGTAATATCTTGTATCTTCTTATCAAAGCCCCAACCTACATTTAAAGCCTCACACTTAGCTTCATAATCAGAGTGTAGCAGTGCCCGAGAAAGATTGTGATCCTCTTGAAACTTCTCGATCATATCATAATATGCTGCATGGTTTGCCACTACCCTATAAAAAAGAATATGAAAGTGTACATAGGCATCATTCACTTAATTTGATGCATCTGCACTGAGCAACAAACATGATCATACTCTCTCTAGCATCAATATTTCACCAAGTTATTTTCTAGAGCTGATTTTAACATTCCGTCTTGGGTGGTATTAGAACATCCCATGTTTCCTTATGATTTTTTCTCTCTTGCTGACGGTCATTGGTTCCCCTCTATCTTTGTTACTGAATATGGTTTCACGTTTCCTCCTAATCCCTTGTGTTTAGGGGTTTGTCAATATTTTGACATTGTACCTGTGACAGTGGCTCCTAACACATGGAGAGTTGTTAATGGAGTTTATAAGTTAAATCAAATTCATGGAACCCATCTAGGGATTTCAGAAATCATGTTTTTCTATATGTAGGTAACTAGTGATACCACGTTTTATTTGAAAACTATGACTGTTAGTAAATATTTGGTACTTAATCTCCTTGATTCTAATAGAGACTATTTTGATCATGGGATAGTTTTAAAAAATTGGCAACATGCCCCTTTAGTTGGCAGTGCTAAATACCAAGGACCTAGATGTCCTCTCTTTGGCAATAGAATAGGTTATTTTATGTTTTAGTAAATCTGCCCTGTTTATGTTTGATAAAATGTCATACTGACTGTTTGTTTTATAAATTATTTTGCAGTTGAGCAAAAAAGAAAGTGCCCCAAAGAGAGCGAAGTTAATTTGAAAGAGTTGAATTTTATCTCGGGACTTCACAAAGTAGTTGCTGAGGATCACGTGAGGTTTGCCTCTTATTTGCTCCAGTACAGGAACACTATTTCCTCTTTTATTTCCAGACCTGCTGTCTCTCCTGCTCTGGTGATTGATCTTGATGCAGAGTCTGCTGTTGATTCTGATATCCCTTTATCTGAAGTTATGAAGAAGAGGAAGTTTCCTGATCTTTACAGTGGTGTTTCTTATGGCTCCCACTCATCTATTCACGGAGCTAAGAATAAAATAGGGGATGTTATGAAACCCCCAGCTCTTAAAAGTGTAGTCCCCAAAGATCGAGCCCCTAAGGATCCATCTCCCAAAGACTTGGTTCCTAAGGATGTAGCTCCCAAAGAGGATGAGGTTCCTCTGAGGAGACTTAGGAGAGGGCTTGGTTGATTTGCCCTCATTTGAATCTTCTCTTCCAATAGACATTACTCTTAGTTTGTCTAGGAAGTTAATCAAGTCTGGTACTCTTCCAAACCATAGGAGGGTGGATGCCAAGTTCTCCAGGACGAAGATCTCTAAGTTGGCTGCTCAAAACCTTGCATCAGTAAGTAATTTACATTGTCTTGTCTTGGTTGTCCTTTATATTCTTCACATGCTCACTTTAATCTTCATTTTTTACAGTTCCTGGTACACTTGAATAATATGCTAGAGAAGGATGATGCAATTAAGGATTCTTCTTCTTCGAATGAGGTAGAGGAAGCTTTATAGGTTTGAGGAAGTCTCTGCTGAGTCTCAGCAAACCTTGGAGATTGAGAGGAGCATTTAGGTAGAGAAATTCAAGACAGCTGAATTGGCTTGTCAAACCTTTGATACAAATGTCCTTGAAGCTGAGCGTAGGGCTAAAAAGGCTGGGCTCTAAAAAGGTGAAGCTGTGTGCGAGAAAGAGGGAGTTAATCGCCATAAAGAGGAAGTTGAGTACAGGGCTAAGGATGCTGAAGAGCTTGTGTCCTCGGCTAGAGATAAGAGAAAGTATGTTGTGAAGGCTTCCTTCAGTGCTGGTTGGGATAAGGGCTGGAACAAAGCCATTTTTGCTGCTTTTACTTAGATTGAGTATGTGAAGTAAAAATGCTTCAGAGATGGTTGGGTTGCCGCCCTTTAAGAGTTGAAAATAAATGGAGAATCTGAACTTTGTTAGAGGTGTATTCATGGGCCTCCTCCAATCATTGAGGAATATGTTGAAGATGAAGCTACTTCTGATGAGTCTTCAGTTGTGGTTGCTCTGCTGCCAAACAACCTAAAGTCCATGATCTTCTATTCCTCCAGTTGAGAAAATTGAGCAACCTCAGCCTGTTGCCCCTTCTTCTGAGCAGAGCAATAAGGTTGAGAGTGATAGGGAGAAGGTGTAATGCTGTTTAGAATTTTTCTTTTTTACTTTTGTTGTTTCTTTTTCCTTTATTTTGATTATACTTGAACTTTTTGTTATGAATAAAAGAACCTTTTAATTCTCCTTTATATCTCTTGTGGATTATGCCTGTTCTCCATTCTTGTTGTTGATTGGTGATTATTTCTTCTTGATAGTTTATTGTGAAGATGGAACGACTGTCTTCCCATGATACCGATCTACTGAGGAAATACAATGCTTTTTTCAAAGCTGTCCATATAGACTTGTCCGATGAATAAGTTACCCAGTTGCTCGGTGATGATGCTTCATATGAAGTTAGAGAATCTTACAAATATTTTAAGTACTTACTTGATCGGGTGTTAGCAAATAATGTTACCTATTATGAAATGATAGAATAACTTCAAGAACAGTATAAGGAATCCATTGCGCTGTTGCATTAGAGCTATGAGCAGAAGTATCAAAGTTTGAGTGAAGGCCGGGGCTTTAATAAGTTTGTCTCCGTTTATAATAAGAAAGAAGCTTTACTTAAGCTTGAAATTGAAGAAACTAGGACCATCGCCAAACTCCTAGAAGAGGAGAATAGTACTTTGAGGAATGAGTTGAATCTTCTGAAGTCTTCCTCTGGGGCTATTATTGCTACTACTGATGAAGGTCATTCCTTTTTAGAAGCTGAGAATGCCATATTGAGAGATGAATTGGAGGTCTTGAAAAACATGAAGTCCTCTTCCTCTTCCCAAGAAAGAAATAAGGCTGGCCAAGGAACTATAGAGGAATTTAGGACCCAACAGGCCCTCACCAATAAAGCTGCACAGTTAAAAGCAAAGGACTGAGCTATTGCCGACATGTCTCAAAAGCTGCAAAATATTTTTGAGCAACTATCTACTCAATCTTCTCAATTGGAGTCTAAGGATGGGTTAGTTAAGAATCTATAATCGCAAATTGATAAATTAACTTTTCAGTTCCATAAGTAGCCTAATGAAGCTTTGGTAGATTATGATGATAGACTCAAATATCCCCAAAATGAGTCCTAAAAATGGGGTTGGATTAACGCTTTAACTGTGCTAAAGGTGGATGGGAATGATACTATATGGGATTAGTATGATCCAGTCTTACTACAGCTTGACAATCCTCCATTCAATTTGGATGTTAATTGGGTACCTGTTCACCGCGTTCCCCAATGTTTGATTTCCATGTACTTGGGGGATTACGAACTGCATGACGAGCTTGAGATCATTCGTCCTCCTCATTTGCTTGATCATCCTAATAGCAACAATACCAGGATTCTTTGGGATCTTAACTTCATCAATTCTCCTTTTACTTTGGATGAACCTTTAGCTGGCATGGATCCTATTTCTAAATTTGAAATAAAAGCGTCCTGTAGAATATATTTTTGTGTTTTGTTTCATATTTGAGAAACAATATGTAATCAAGCGGCAATATGTAATCATTTAAATTTAATTAAAAGCTTATTTTGTGCATGTATAAACTGTTAGTTAATCTTTGAATGTCTGTGAGTGTTTTTCTAGTCTTTGACTATGATTGGATCAACTGTTTTAGTTAATCTCTATTTTTTCACCAGTTCTATTGATATTCTTCGGATTATCCTAAGTTTTATACCAATTACCAATGATTCACCACAGTTCTAATAATTTACCTGAATTTTATGGTAATTGCACTAGTTACCTTGGTTCCCAGGTGTAAGTGGAACATTTGTCCATCTTTTAGCCTAGTTTATAGGAACATTTGTCATCCGGGTCTTTATTAACCAAGCATTTAGGACTTATGATTTTGCCTTGCATGATTTTATTGATGCCGACAAACTTTTTTGGTGGCCTTGTCGATGCCTACCCACTTTGTTGGTGACCTTGATTGATGACGACGAACTTTGTTGGTGGTTTTAGTAGATACCGACCATATTTGTGGCCTTGGTGGATACTGACCAACTTTGTTGGCAATATTTATTGATGTCGACTAACTTTGTTGGTAGCCTTGTTGATGCCGACCAACTTTGTTGGTGGCCTTTATTGATGTCGACCAACTTTGTTGGTGGTTTTGGTAGATACTGACCAACTTTATTGGCAGTATTTGTTGATGCATACCAACTTTCTTGGTGTTTTTTTCTTCATAATTAGAACTACTATCATGGTGCTACAAGTACATAGCACTACTACTCCAAAAAAAGAAAACAACAAATAACAATTTCCCAGAAAGTCATGTTCTCATTAATATTAAAATGAACTGAGTACAACACAACTACATTTACTGATAGTACTTCTTCAAGTGCTCTACATTCCATGGTTTCTTGAACTCTTCCCCTTTTAAAGTCTCAATCTTATATGTTCCTGGCCGGACAACTGCAGTAACACGATAGGGCCCATGCCAATGGCTTCCAGCTTATTACTCTTCTGAATATCCTTCTTCAAAACATAATCTCCCTCCTTTAAGTTGCTCGGCATGACCCTTTTATTATAGAAATGTGCAGTCCTTTGGTGATAGGATGCATTCCTTAAAGCTTCATCTTCGCGGACCTCTTCCAGCATGTCTAAATCCAACCTTCTCATCAAAGCGCTAACTAGTGTATTGAAGTTAAGAACTCTATGCGTAGGTGAACCTAGTTCAACAGAGATTACAACTTTAGTACCAAATGCCAATATATAGGGAGTTTCTCCAGTGACTGTTGTGAAAGTTATTTGATAAGCCTATTGGACCGAATGCAATTCATTAATCCAATTTCCTTTTGCATTTTCCAATATTTTCTTCATCCCGTTAAGCAAAGTTCTATTTGTTACCTCTGTATGGCCATTGCTTTGAGGATGGTCAGGAGCAGAGTGGATTTTTTGTACATTGGATTGGGCACAATAAGCAGCGAATTCTTTATTGTCAAACTATGTACCATGATCAGCTATAAAGGCGTAAGGTAACCCATACCTTCATATATTGCTTCTCCAGATGAACTAATAAACTTTTTCCTAAGACATATCAATCAATGGTTCAGTTTCTACTCATTTTGTAAAATAATCAACAGCTACAACTAGGTACTTGAACCTTCCTTGGGTGGTTGGTAGGGGCCCGACCAAGTCAATTCCCCACATAGCAAAAGGTCAGGGTGAAGTGATTGGTGTTAGGATGGCCTATGGAGCCTTGCATATACTGAAAAACCTCTGACACTTGTCACACTTCTTAGCAAAATTTTCACAATTTGCTCGCATGGTTAGCTAGCAGTACCCTCGCGTATGTATTCTTTGTAGCAACTTTCTTCCTGTTACGTGGGCCCTACAGGACCCTTTATGGACTTCTTCGATCAAATACTTTACCTCAGATAGATGCACACATCATTGTAGACCAGCAATTACTCCTCTCTTGTATAACACACCACCATCTAGCACATATATTGCAGCTTTATATTTCAGCCTCTTAGCTTCAAATACATCGGCTGGAAGAATCCCATCTTCAATATACGCTCTTATGGGGTCCATTCAAGACGGTCCCCTATCAAATGTAATAAAGTTAATCATCAGATCTTCATCAATTCTCCTATTAGCAAGTATCTCAATATGAATAGTTCTTCGTATCTCCGTTCTGGTTGCTGAAGCTAGCCGAGCAAGTGCATCTGCTTGGGCTTTCTCCAATCTTGGAATCTTGACCATCTGAACAGCAAGCAAAGTGAAAATTACTTCCGAAGTTTTAACCAAATATCTGGTCATCAGTTCTCCTTTTGTAGCATATAAACTCAGCACTTGATTTACCACTAACTGCGAATCACTGTACACCTTAATGTACTCGGTGTTCTTATAAGCACCCAAAACTGTACAATTTAAACCCCAAATAGACGTACTTTAGTTGCTAATTCTCGACAATATGAGTCTTATGCGCTTAATTGTTCAATATGCAAGCTTAATTGCAGTTGCGGTGTGAAACGCTATATTTACAAACAATTTGCAGTTCAATATGCAGTCTTATGCGCACATGTTTGTAAATATAGCTTTTTACACCCCAACTCCTCAAACCCTTTCCCAATTATACCCCCAACTACCAGTTATACCCCAATTTTCAAAACTACCCCTTTAACCATATCACATTTTATTCCCAAACCCCCTCACCCACATGACCTCACACTCCTCTCACCATTTCCATGCACACTCATGTACATTCCCAAAAATACCCCCGTGCTCCATGTGCCTACTATAAATGGAGATGAAGACTCCATATGAAAAAAAGAAGCTTTTTAGATAGGAATTTTTAGAGAGAGAATTGTAGAGAGATAAACACCATTTTGTAAATAGTTTTTGTTTTTATTTTTTTTAGAGATTTGGTGAGATTTAATTGTGAGTAATTGAATTGTATGGAAGATGATAGAGTTCAAATTGTCAATTTCAAGGAGACTTGTTGAAGATTTGTTCTCTTTCTCTAATCTTTTATTATATATGCCTTTGATTATTTATTCATCATATTTAATGTCATGTCAGGCTAATCCCCTTTCAAGGGGTGGGGGGAAACCCTTATTTAATGTTATTTTTGTTTAATTAGTTTGATTACTTGAAAATTCCCTTTGAATGTTATTTTTATCCCTCACCCTTAAATTTACGCCTCGGGAGAGAGTAAATGATTTTTGAGTGAAAATAGAAATTCTAGTTATAATACCTATTTTAGATTCGAACTAGAGATAGGGGTTTCTTAAGTGGGGTATTATAACTTGAATTTTAACTCTAAATTTATTTTCTAAGATTTACATAAATTTTAATTGATCGATCCTAGCGGGTGATTAATTAAAAGGAGTGTAGATCTATTTTTCTAGAGTTGTGGGGTGTTAAACTTAATTTTCTAAAAGGTTACTATTAAAATTACATTTGCAACAAGAGTTGATTTGTAAGTTTGATATTAATTTGGGAGAATTCAATTAATTAAATTAATTAATTAGAATAGCTAAAATTTGTGGTGTAATTCCACTCCTTGATTGTTCTCACAATTATTTACCTCACTTTATCTCTTATTTTAGTTTAGACTTTATTTTCCATTTTGGTAATTTTTTAGTTAGTTGTTATCATCTCTCAGTTAGTTTAGTTTAGTATTATTTCACCTCACCTCACCTAATTGTTTTAATATTTGAAAAAGCCAAAAAAAGTAGAAAAGTGTAAAAACACAAAAAGAAAATAAAAAGTGAATTACAATTGAATTTGTCTCTAGCTTACCCATTTGGAAGTGGATTGATACCCTTACTTACCGCTACACTTGAGATTGTAGGCAATTGAGGTTTTGACCAACTTGGGTTTCAAACAACGATACATGAAAAACTCTTTCTATCAAATGGCTCTGTTGCCGTTCTTGGGAGAGTGAAGCACTTGGAGCGAATTTCATATTGTAGTTCATTTATTTTTTTGCACCTTATCATTTTTTGTACCATTTTTATAATTTTAGAAGGCTTGTATTAGGATTATTTTTTTTACTTAGCTTGTATTGCGGTGCATAGGGCCACCTTTATTTTATTTTATTTTTCATTTTTAAAATTATAATAATCAAAGACAAGAGTGATAGGGAAACAGGAAAAGGTAGAGAGAGGGCATCCAAAGGCAAGGATTTAGAAGTCTCTCTACCTTGGGTCGGTAAGACTCCCGGGGACGACTGAGATAGGCGTGATCTCCCCCCGACCGCCTCAAATTTTTTGGCACCCCACGGCCTAAAAATCGTGGGAGGTACATTTCTCTAACACTCGTGCCTCTCCTGTTAGCGAGTCAATTCTCTTGTGTGCTATTACGTGATTTTATTCTCGCATTTATTTTTGAATGGTGTGATGAGTTAATTGATTAAGACCTACACCCGGTCACTCACGAGAAGGGATTTCACCACCCGACTCACTTGCTTACCATTTGTGTGCTACCCTAGCCATCGTTAAATTTAAAATTAATCAACTAGGTAGCCTAATAGGAGAAAATTTTGCAAAGGTGATCACTCAGATAATTTTCGTGATTTTTATCGCCCGCGGACTTAAATAAAATTTGACTACCCTTTCACTAAATTTAAAGATAAAAATTAGCTATGTGCTAGTTAGGAAATTTTCTTAACTTGTGTGTGTGTCCAATTCTATTTTTCGGTGGTCAATTTTAGTTAGTTCGTCCAATCAAGAGTCCATATTTTTCCCCACCCTTTTTCTTCCTAAAAAAATCCAAAAATATTTTCTTTCATTTTTATAAAAACAAGAAAAATCAAAAAATATTTTCTTTCTTTCATTTTAGAAAAATCCAAAAATATTTTGTTCCATTATTTTTAGATAATCCAAAAATATTTTCTTTCCTTTTGAAAAAAATTAAAAATAACAAAAAAATATTTTTCTACTCATGGCCGAAGAACGTCCTTTACGGGACTACTTTGGTCATTTTCCATTGACACGTGACACGTGTGAGAGATCCCGAGCCGTCTCTTTATGATATTTTTAGTGGTTTTACCTCTCTCACGAGTACCCTTGGTACTCTTGACCCATCTCTGCACGCACCTCCTACTCCATCACCCTCGGTGTCAAGTGTACCAACAAGGAGAGGATCAATATGCGGAAATATAACTGGAAATTATTACAAACTTATTATTACAGACTGGAAATTAAAGACAGAATTAAAGCTTACAAGAGAGAGAAGTCCACCGGAATGTAGCCGGGATGTTCTTATTACAAATATAGAGAGAGAGGGAGAGAGAGCTAAGTAAATGAAAGCGTTAGAAATGAAGAGGGGAAGTCCTCTATTTATACAAGGGAGAGGAATAATTAATTCCTCAGATGGGGCCCTCCACGTTGAAAGGCGTGACAAAGTCTCTTGTCTTCTTGTGTTGGCTGATTGGCCATGTGGGCCAGGTGGGACCAAGCAAGTCACGGATAATTACCTGTGTGTTGAAAGGTCGCAGAAGGGGGACCACAATTTGTCGTATTGCGTCGGCGAGAATCTTCTCTGGGGCCAGGAGGGCCAGCTATCTCAAGTCATCTAGGCCATCCATGCCAGTGCTTGGGTGTAAGTCATCCAACCGTCTTGTTGGGTTAGCCGAGTTAAGAGTCTCCATGTACATCCTTAACGTCGGATTGGTGGCTCGGCTAACATCGAACATTTCGCTGATGAAAGGGTCACCGTTGAGGAAATCGTCCTCGGAATTCTGGGACTCTCCGGCCAGGCAAAAGAAAGGATTATCTTTCTGAGCAGAGGTCATTGATGCATCATCATCATCTGAAGGAATAGGAATAGGATTCCTATTGGAGGTGTCTGAGCTGGTTTTTGCTGCGGCACAAGGGGCGGTTTCTTCGCCGATCTTTAGCTGGTTCTGAGTATACTCCATAACCATTTGAGAGAGCTCCTGCTCTGTAGCTCTGGGATGCTTCTTCTTCATAGCATTCTTCAAATCCAAAATTGGATTAGGTGCAAGCATCATATGTTCTGCAGGAGGAGGAGATTCTTCTACCAAGTCCATGTTTTGTTGCAGGCTGTGCTTGATCTGGGCTTCTGCAGACTTCAAATCTACACCGCTCCACCACCGATAGGAAAAGATGCGTTCCAGAAGAGGAACATGGAGAGAGTTAACTCTGCAGCGCAAATCCCATCGCCAGATCCAAGGAATATCCATTTCCGAGAAAAAGAGTAGGGTGTTTAAGCCTACCGGAGCTTTGTTTTTCCCTCTTAAGAGGGGATGAAAATGACACCAAGGAAGAAAAAGTTTAAGCTTGGTGATTTCATCAGGGAGGAAATCAATTCCTGGGCCAAATTTGTCCCACCAATTGAATACCCATCCTGGGTAAGATTTTCGCAAAGAATTTGGGCACACAACAAAAAACCAAGTGTGTTTGTGCTCTGCATTTTGGTAATAAAATGCTTTTGTCCAAGCCTGTACATAATCCCAATAATTATAGGATCCACCAGCATGCGAACTTAATTTTCGCGCTTTTAAAGGATGGATTCCCCATTCTCGGGGAGAAATGAATTTCTACAAAACAGCCTTGCTATAAGCAATGGGGGAATGAGAATTTCCTGGGTGTTTATTTGAATGATTGAACACCACAGATTCTGTTTCCATGAGAATCGCCTCGTATACCGTCCGGTATTTGCCTTCTTGCACTTGATAATTATGAGTATCAAGGTACTGGGACTTAATTTCCCAGGGGGCAGACATCTGCTGCTCATCTTCTTCATTAAGGATAAGTACCAATTCCGAAGTCCTAATATTAGGAAGGAAATTGTACTTAATAGTCTCTAAAACCTCTTTAGCAGATTTTTTCTTGTTAAAGGGGTTAAGAGGGGGAGCATTCTTCTCCCTGTTCTTCGCACTCTGGCGAAGGAATTCAACATAATCCTGTATCGGAGGATATTGATCATCATTCACGATGATCCTTTCTTTACCAGGCCGGCGAGAATACCCGCTGCTGTTGCCTCTGCCACGCCCACGAGAGGGGCCACTCATCGGTCCTGCAGAAACTCTCTAGTTAGAAAATCGGGAAGAGATTTATTTTCCCCTTTGATATGTTCTATATCAAAATCAAAAGCGGATAAGTTTTCTTGCCATCTGACAAAAATCTGTTTAGAAACAATGTTTTCAACATCTTTTTGCAAAACCTGTTTAACAGCACTGCAATCAATACGCAGCAAAAATTTCTGATTTAATAAATCATCTTGAAATTTTGAAATGCATTTAACAACAGAAAAGATTTCTTTCTTTATGGTGGAGTAATTTTTGGAGGCATCTTTCCAAGATCCCGAACTAAAACGAACAAGTTCTTCCTATTTGGTAAAAGAATTTATTTGTTTTAAAATTCCACCAAACCCTAAATCAGAGGCGTCGGTCTCGACAATTTTGAAAAAAGAAGGATTTGCTAAAGCAAGACAAGGTAATTGCTTGACTTTCAGTTTGATTTTCTGAACAGCTTTAGTGTGCTCATCAGTCCATGGAGCAGGATTCTTTTTCAATCTGGAGTAAAGAATAGCACTGTATTGTGCAAGATTTTTGTAATAGTCGCCAATATAATTGAGACTACCCAGAAATCGTTGAAGTTGCGTCTTTTCCTTGAGTTCATCAGGGAACTTAGATGCAAACTCAATACTTCTGTCAAAGGGGAGTATCTTCCCTTCTCCAATATTATGCCCTAAAAACCTTACATTAGTTTGAAAAATTTTCATTTTAGGGGCGGAGACAACTAAACCATTAGTTTTACCAACATCTTTAAAAATCTTTAAATGTTTAAAGTGTTGGTCAATTGAGTTAGAGAAGATAAGGATATCATCAATATACACAATTGAAAAATCAGAAAAAGGATTGAAAATATCGTTCATGATATTTTGAAATTCAGAAGGGGCGTTCTTGAGCCCAAAAGGCAAAACATTCCATTGATAATGGCCAAAAGGGACCACAAAGGCAGTTTTATACCGATCTTGAGGCGCAATTTGGATCTGCCAGTATCCAGATTTTAAATCAAATTTGGAAAAAATGGTGGCAGAATGAAGCCTATCTAATAAGTCCTTTTTATTAGGAATTGGATATCTTATCCATTGCAGAACTGTGTTAAAGGGCTTATAATTAATTACAAGCCTAGGAACACCTCGTTCCTTTTCATCAACCTTGTTAACATAAAAAGCTGTACAACTCCAAGGAGAATAACTCTTAGTTATAAGCTTTTTATCTAACAAGCTCTGGATCTCATCCTTGCAAAGATAGAGGAGCTCAGTCTTCATCTGACTGGGTCTAGCTTTGGTCGGAATGGATCGTTCATGAAAATCTTTTTCATAAGGAAGAGAAACAATATGTTTTTTCCTGTCCCAAAAGCATTTGGGATATCACTGCAAATTTCAGAGGTTAATTGGTTTTTTACAATCTGAATTTTGCTCATGATATTAGGGGACATTAAATTCTTTTTAATGTTGAGATTAGAGATTTCTTTCTGAAGAAAATTAAGATGGTTTTCTTTGAAAATAATATTATTAGTCAAAGAGTTAATTTTCTTAATCTCAGGTCTGGTGATAAATTCAAAAACAATTTTTTGATTTTGAATAGTGGTGTATATACCACTGGAATCGATTTTATCTATAGGCATAAGCATAGATAAAAAAGGAGTACCTAAAATTATCTGTTGAGATAAATCGCCAATAAGCAAAAAGGTACTGTCCAGACAAATTCCATTGTTACAAATGGAAACATTAGTTAATTTAAACCTGATGCCCATGCTATCTCCGCTAGCATTAAACAAAGATTGAGTAGTCTTCTAAAAGTACTCAGTAGGAACAATTCCTTCTTGAATACAATTCATATTAGCGCCTCTATCAACAAGGACAATGATGTTACAAAGAGAAAATTCTTTGTTAATCACAAGGTTGATAGTAGTATACCACTTTTGGCTTGGTACACGGCTGATAACACCTAAGTAATCCACAGAATCTTCAGTATTAGGAGTAGTATCTGAAGTTCCTGGATCAGAATGCTTCTGAGCATTCTTGAGACTATCGATCTCAGTTTGCATCTTGTCATGCTGTAACTTAAGTTGTCTTAACTCAGTTTTAAGTGTATTAACTTCATGTCTTAGATCATTAAGACTAGCAGGCTTGTTATTAGTTCCAAATTTTTCTAAACGATTTAGTACTTCCTTAAGGCTGTACTCTTTAGAAGAATCAGGAATAGAGGCTTCTTCCTGGGCATAACAAGACTTAATAAGTTTGAGCTTAATGTCAGGGTCAGTAACCTGATTGATGACATCAATCATATTCTGTTGCTGACTGGTAAGGACATTAAGGCTTAATCCATTTAATTGAATTATGGATTGGAGATGATCGCATCTCTTGGTTAATTCATTACACTGACAGTCTCCATTCTTGGAGACATATGAGTCGCTAGAGCTTTGGATATAGCAAAGCTCATCTTCGCTCTCAGAATAAGAGTCCTCTTGTTCTTCAGAGGAACTGGAGTTAAGCAAAAGTTTGCTTAACTGAGATTTCAGATGTTCATCAATCTGAAGGGCGCTAATATTAGCTTCCATTTTACATTTATTAGCATAGTGGCCAAACTTGCCACATTTAAAGCATTTAGGGCCAGATTTGTTAGTTTTCTTTTTAACAAATTTTCTTTTATGTTTATATTCTTTTTCTTTAGGAATATAAGCCCTTTTCTTCTTACGTTTATAGGTGGGTTTTTTAGGAACCTTTTTAGTCTTTTTGGAGACTTTATGGGTAGAAGTTCCTGTGTCAAACGCAAATTGCTCACAAAACTCACCAAGCTCTTTCTTTCCTGAAAGATTCTGTTTCTTAAGTTATCTCTGCAACTTAAGGTCATTACAGAGGGAAAGACCCTCCTGAATGATAATACTTATGAGCTGGCCATAAGTATAGTTAGAGTAAGGGATGGAGATACCACCATTGGCGTCTCTCATCTTCTTACGAACTTTATCAGCAAAGAAAGTAGGAAGGCCAACAATAAATTTGGCTTTCCAGTGCTCAGAGTTGGCATCGCCTCTCTGAGTAACCCTAGCAAGGAACACGTCCTTGTACCACCTAAACTGGATAAGAGTAGGACACCTAAGGTTTTGTAATAGTTCTCTATTACGCTCTCCATGCGATTCAGTACTACCAATAAAGTGATGAACAATGGCGAGCATGAGGGTATAAACCGCATCCGGTACACCGATGTCTTGCTGTTGTTCTTTCTTTACAATTTTTACGGAAGTAAGAATCTCATTTCTCTGTTGTTCAGTCAGAACATTACCCCACCATCCTCTGATGGTATCAATAAATCCAGCAGTTATCATCTGCGTAATGCCATGATCTGTAGAATTATTCTGCGTACATATGGTGGCATACATAGTCATCTGGTGGATCATCTCATAAATCTGAGATTCAGTTTTACCATCCAGATTCCAATCATAGATAGATTTACCGTGGAAAGTATTCTGCATCACGGCGCCCTCTTCAAAGAGCAGATCTTGGGGGGTCGGCCTATGATAGTAGTTTTTAGCTGGGCCAACTTGATTACTATAAGTAATTCTGTTGATCTCAGGAGGTCCACCAAAAGAAAGTTCAAATCCTTGAAAATCTTTTAAAGAGATGTCTGATTCGTAATCAGAATCATCATGGGATAAAGTGTTAATCTTTAACCCTTTGAGATCTTTCTCGATCTCTTTCAGGTGGGACATAAATTCTGTTTTAGTTCCCAATTTTAAACCTTTAACTTCAATAGGAGGTTGAATTAGAGGTTTGACAAGGCTCTTGGTAGAGTCAGGAGGGATCCTAACAGAGTTATGTGCCTGAGCAATCTCAATTCTATTGAGTTGTTTACCTATCGTGTTAAGGATAAGGTTGGTGTAATTCCCTTGTTTAACTAAAGGGTTCAGGTCCTTAGTAGCTCCAAGGAGTCTGGTATCGTTTTCTATCCTAAGAAAGGCACTAGCTTCTATAATAGGAGCAGCACTATTCTGGCTGCAACTGCCAGTTTCTATGGATAGGGGTTCAGTCGGAGGGTGAACAGCAGATATAATCTGTTTATTCACAGTGGTCCATTTAGTTTCATGTTTAACATCAGGTTTAGGCTGATTTTCTGTTTCAAGAACAAAAAGTTGCCTATCTTTGGTAAACATGAGGAACCAAACAGCAAAAGAAGTAACCAACTGGTTTTCTTCCACCCATTTATAAAATTCATTTTTATAAAATTCTAACATGGTTTTATCATACTTTTTAAAGTACCAAGTCCTAAAACTATCCCATTCTGGTAAGTTAAACTCAGCACTAATTTCTTTCCTATTGATTGTAAAAACCATTAAAAGAAAGAAAGGTTAAAGTCTGACATTCATTTCAGACGGCGTAGGGGACGGAGTATGGGGTTCCCTATGCTGAGAAGAATCCTTCTTCTCATAAATACCATGTGGTATTTGGTCATGTATGAACGTTCCATGGACATTCATATCATCATGATATGAAGGGTTTCTAAGGTTTTCTTCACAGACAGAGTGTCTTGAAGAGGATGGAGGATAGGTAACAAAAGGGGTTCTAGAAGAGTAACTCCTAGAGGATTGACACCTATTAAATTTTCTAAAATTTAGAAAAACATCACCATCTTTTTCCTCAATGATGTCTTCAACATCATGGTTCTGACGCGGTTGAGGAGGTACATAATTTTTTATAGCCCAAGTCTCTGGGAAGTCAATTTCGTCCCAACTTATAGTTCTAGGTGTGTGAACATTAGAATCTATAAGAATCACATGTCCCATGAGTGCCCTTACATTCCATATTTTTCGAACCAACATGGAACATGTGTATCCATATGACACTGTTTCGGAACCTAACTCGGCCTATTATCCCGATATATCCAATCCCGAGTTGTCTGAGTACCCGATCTATTCGTGGAGGCCTGATCAACCTTTCACCTAATACGAATCCTAAACCGATGTTGTGGATCCTCACACGTTCCAACAGTTTTCATGGCAACCTTCTGCACCCGTTCATGATCAGGTGCCTCACTACGCACCCCATGAGTATTAACCAATTGTCCATCACGAAAGCGATCCTTTCGTGTATGATGAACTGGGCCTCACCCCACACACTTCCGTTGAGTACTCTCCATACACTCATGATAGTAGAGAGTTGTGTCCACCTTACCCACCACCTCCACCGATACTCTTATGGAGAAGTTGATCACTCCATCCTTAAAAACCACACTCCCTTGTGAGTATTCCTTTACTCCTTCCAATGAGCGCGTGTCTCCCACGCTTGAGTTGGATCGTCTTGCTCCACTGTTTATCCCACCCGATACACCATTTATCCCACCTGACCCACCCATTATCCTTTCCACCTCACCAACTGGTTTGGATCTTGATTTTACACAGTTCATGTTTCCATCTACATTTTTAGATCCTCACCTAAAACCATCCTCCACCTTCCACGAGAGTTATGGGGATACTCTCTACTTTCGTGACATCGAGCTTGTTCCTCCATGCCCGCCACTATCTTGTGCTGTTGCTTTTTCCCATCGATAGCTCCCTGGCGTGTCACAGCTTACCATCTCCCATTTATAGAATGTTCGTGTGAATTCTATGAGGCCTATCCCATTCCAATTACCACACCATATTGCCTCCCTCACCAACTAGAGCACCACTCTTATAGGGCCCTTATTCCCCTCACCTTCGCCCATGGTCCACCGATGCTCTGCATCGTGTGATGCACTTTGCTATACAAGTGCATTAACCCCTTTAGCCTTTATCCAACAAGACTGGCGCTTCAGTCTTGTTTGGGGGTGATTCGCATCACCCAATTTTCTTCCGCCCTTCACTTTAATAGATCTTATCTTTAGGGTGAGAATGGTTCGGTCTGGCTGAAGACATTAAACTTAGCGCTACCGGGAGGCAGCCCGCGTTTCTAGTACTAGTCTCATCCTGTTTGGGGGTGGTGTTACACATCACCCAATGCTTTACTTTGTTATAGACTTGTACACATTTTTTTTTATCTCTTATCACTTTTTATTCAGGTTTATTATTGGCTTCATCTGTCCACTTCATTAGCGGTTCATTCTGGAAATCTCTTTCTAACCTTATGCTCTCAATTTTAAAAATCATTTTACTTAACATCGAGGACGATGTTCCTTTTTGTTTGGGGGTGAAGAATTTTATCAAAGTTGTACCTCTTTTGAATTTTTTTGATTTTTGAACCTGATTTTTAAAATTTCGTGCAATTTCTTTCATCTCACTCATTGATGTGAATTTTCAATCATCCATCTTTTTAAGTCTAGAAATCAAGCTAGAGAATATTTTTTTTTCTAAATTGATTATGTAATACATAACAAGGCATTTTGCACCATGAATTTCTAGACTCAACAAAATTTGTGCACTTATCATGTCACAATGGTTTAGAGTTGAATAGTACTACAATTCTAAAGAGAACCTTAAGGATCACTAGTGGAGACTTTAGCATGTGAGATTTGTGCCTTTCACCCTTTTTGAGTGTTTTTACGCAGTCTCCGAGTCACAAGTTGATTCAACTTTATTTGGGTTCGCACTTAAATTGTTGTATGATCCCATTATTTTTCATTAAATTTTTGGCTTGATAACTGAGAATGACATATTTTTCGAGTTGTAAGAAATGCGTGTCTTGAAATTTGTCCCGAATACTAGATTTTCATCCATACACCTACCACTTTTCCCCATATCATATTCCCATTACATTCCCATGCTTTTCCATATTCCCCACATCATATATTCCCCATACCATCACCTATCACCTCCATTCATATATCTTTCATCATTTTGAGAAAAAGAGTGTTGATTCCAAATGTTAAATGACTTCATTGTTAGTTTGAAAGGTGAGAGAAAAAAAAAAGAGAAAAACATAAAAATAGCAAAAATAGAAGGAAAAAAGAGAAAAAGAAAAGAAAAATCGAAAAAAAAGAGAGAGAAAAGAAAAGAAAAGAAAGAGAGTTTATAGTTAGTAATAAAGACATTTGTGCCTAAACTGTATACATTCTTCTCAATCTTATCACATCCATCACTCATTACTCATCCATACATCACCATTTTACCTCATATCATCATATCCTTTCCATCTCATTTTCTCTCACCCATAATCATCCATATATTCCCCTAGGTGTTCGGGCAAATGAAAGTCAACGTGGTGAATAACTCGACGTTCTCACTATAGTGATTAGCATTTCTTTCATGAGATCACTTTTCTTTCAAATTGTTCTTTCTTTCTTATATGTGTGTGAGACGTTTGAACTTGTTTACATTTACTCACCTCCTCACACACAAGAGCGATACACTTACCCATATCTCGAGAGTTCATTTGAGAGAGTTATATCTAGTGAGATTTGAAGTTGAAACGTTGCTTCCGACAAGGCAATCTAGGAATTACTCTTGCGATACTCGACCCGTTTTGACTGATTCACACTACACACGTTGAGTTCTAGGAAGGATGTGTCTTGAGTATTTACTTAGCTTAACTTTTTATGCACTTCTAGCTTGTATTCTCAAAATATCTCTTATGATGGATTGTGCGATAATTTTTCAATAAATTTTTGCAAAATAAGAATTTTGCGGGTATATTCCCTACAAACCCTCACGAGACACAACTCGCCCTATAGGGCAACCTATAGGTTTAAAGGCTTATTGCACATGCTAAGTTAAATCGCAAGTGCCGGTGAAAGTGGTACACTTTTGTTTACTTATCTGTCTTTCTCTATCTTATTGCTCGAGGACTAGCAACGCTCTGTTTGGAGGTGGTGTGAATAGCACCCAAAACTGTACAATTTATACCCCGAATAGACGTACTTTAGTTGCTAATTCTCGATAATATGGGTCTTATGCGCTTAATTGTTCAATATGCAGGCTTAATTGCAATTGCAGTGTCAAAAGCTATATTTGCACACAATTTGCAGTTAAAATACAGTTAATTCCTTTATCCCGTAACCCTAGCCTACCCTAAACCTACCCCAAACCCTGTGTGTGTTTTGTTTGTGTCTTTTTATCATTTTTTAGATTTTTAGTTTGAGTCATTTTTATTTTTAGGATTTATTTTTGATTTATTTAGTATTTTCTAGGTTTTATTTTATTTTATTAGTATAATTTTATTTTATTTTGATTTTTATTAGTTTTTAGTGTAGTCTTATTTTATTAGGATTAGTTTTTAGGAGTTTATTTTTAGTTTATTATATTTTATATTTTTAGGACTTTAATTTTCATTTAGATTTTAAGTTTTTATTTCTTTTGTTTTATTTTAGTTTTTATAAAAGCTTAGGATTTTATTTTTTGGTTTTAAAATTTTTATTTTTTAGTTTGTTTTATTTTTAGTTAGATTTTATTTTTTAGTTTTAGTTTTATTAATTTTAATTGTGTCTTTATTATTCTAGGTGTCCAAATTAAACTCAAACACACATAACCTACATTCCATTACACCCACTCATCCCCACACTCTCCCCTACACCCTAACCCACACAATACCACCAAAACCCATCTTCAACCTCCATCATCTTCTACACTCACACTCTCTCTCCTCTCTCTTTACACTACCAAACTCCATAACCAACAAAAAAAAACATCCACCCTCTGTTTCATATCTAATCCCCCATAACCCGATTCCCCCTTATTCGGCCACCGAACCAACCTTTCGCCCCCCTTACAGTGTGCCACGTGACTCCCGAAATCCCGTCGGCCAGCCTCCGTACCCGCGACCACGCGACCCTCGGCCCTGTCCGACCCAAACTCGGCGAACCCCTCCCCAGCGACAGACCTCTCGCCCACCTCAACCCCTCTCTCTAAACACATTAAACCCGAAACTCATTCCTGCTCGGACCTTCAACCCCGCCACCGAAAGCCACCTGCGGCGACAACACACCGACCTGCCCACTCACCCCATCCGGCGGCCCGACAACCCATATACCCTCCAACTCGAAAATCGAACCCGCGATTAACCTAAAAACCTTCACCTTCCATAGCCATTCAAGCACCATTATCCCAAGCCACGATTTGTGTCACCTGCCAATACCAAAAACCAAAATGCCCACATGTGCCTACTAAAACCCTTTCCCAATTATACCCCCAACTACCACTTATACCCCAATTTCCAAAACTACCCCTTTAACCATATCACATTTTATTACTAAACCCCCTCACCCACATGACTTCACACTCCTCTCACCATTTCCACGCACACTCACGTCCATTCCCAAAAATACCCCCGTGCTCCGTGTTCCTACTATAAATGAAGATGAAGACTCCATATGAAAAAAAAAGAAGCTTTTTAGATAGGAATTTTTAGAGAGAGAATTGTCGAGAGATAAACACCATTTTGTAAATAGTTTTTTTTTTTTTTTCTTTTAGAGATTTGGTGAGATTTAATTGTGAGTAATTGAATTGTATGGAAGATGATATAGTTCAAATTGCCAATTTCAAGGAGACTTGTTGGAGATTTGTTCTCTTTCTCTACTCTTTTATTATATATGCCTTTGATTATTTGTTCATCATATTTAATATCGTTTTAGGCTAATCCCCTTTCAAGAGGTGGGGGGAAACCCTTATTTAATGTTATTTTAGTTTAATTAGTTTGATTACTTGAAAATTCCCTTTGAATGTTATTTTTATCCCTCACCCTTAAATTTACGCCTCGAGAGAGGGTAAATGATTTTCGAGATAAAATCAAAATTCTAGTTATAATACCTATTTTAGATTCAAACTAGAGATAGGGGTTTCTTAAGTGGGGTATTATAACTTGAATTTCAACTCTAAATTTATTTTCTAAGATTTACACAAATTTTAATTGATCGATCCTAGCGGGTGATTAATTAAAAGGAGTGTAGATATATTTTTCTAGAGTTGTGGGGTGTTAAACTAAATTTTCTAAAAGGTTGCTATTAAAATTACATTTGCAACGAGAGTTGATTTGTAAGTTTGATATTAATTTGGGAGAATTCAATTAATTAAATTAATTAATTGGAATAGCTAAAATTTGTGGTGTAATTCCACTCCTTGATTGTTCTCACAATTATTTACCTCACTTTATCTCTTATTTTAGTTTAGACTTTATTTTCCATTTTGGTAACTTTTTAGTTAGTTGTTATCATCTCTCATTTAGTTTAGTTTATTATTATTTCACCTCACCTCACCTCACCTAATTGTTTTAATATTTGAAAAAGCTAAAAAAAGTAGAAAAGTGAAAAAGCACAAAAAGAAAATAAAAAGTGAATTACAATTGAATTTGTCTCTAGCTTACCCCCTTAGAAGTGGATTCATACCCTTACTTACCGCTACACTTGAGATTGTTATATTTTGTAGGCAATTGAGGTTTTGACTAACTTCGCTTTCAAACAACGATACACGCAAAAGTTCTTTTATCAAATGGCGTCGTTGCCGGGGAGATGAAAAAGCAAGTTATCAAATGGCGCCGTTGCCGGGGAGATGAAAAAGCAAGTTATCACGTTCAATAATTTAGCTATATTTAGACCAACAATCACGGCCTCATATTCTGCTTCATTATTCGAGGCTAAAAATTGGAAATATAGAGCGTACTCTATGTCTAGCTCGTCTTGGGTGTTTAGAATGATTCCAGCGCCACATATGACTGTACAAGATGATACGTCGACGTACAAACTCCATATGGCGATATTGGTGTGAAATTCTTGGTTTGTCAGAATCCCTTGATGGAAGATTTTATCTTTCTCCTCCTCATATTTCTTCTTCATCTCCTTTATTCCACTGGCCGGTTCTGGTTGATCTTTTTCTACATCTTCCCTATTTGGAGTTGATCGGGTATATTTCCAGTTGGTCTACTGACTCCTGTATGTTACTCGGCTAGAGTCTCTTGATGCTCGAAGACCTCTGTATAAGTGAATTCTATAATAAAATCATCCATAACTTGGCCTTTTAAAGAATTCCTTGGTTCATACACAAGATCATACTCCCCCAACTCCATAGACCAATACATCAATCTTCCAGATTTCTCCGACTTGTGCAAAGCCTACCTTAACAGCATATCAGTGTAAATCACTATAGTGTGGGATTCAAAGTATGGTTTCATTAATCTATTAGATTCAATTAAAGCTAGTGCCAATTTCTCCAGTCTGGGATATCTTACATCTACTCCTCATAAATCTTTACTGGTGTAATAAACTGGCTTTTGAGCTCCATTTTCCTCCCTAATCAAAGTCGAGCTAACTACAGACTCAGATACTGCCAGATATAGATACAAATTTTCTCCCATCATTGGTCGAGAAAATAGGGGTGGTGCTCCCAGGTACTTCTTCAACTCTAGGAATGCCTTTTCACACTCATCGTTTCAATCAAAGGTTTTTCTGAGTACCTTGAAGAATGGAAATCATTTGTCTGTTGCTCTTGACACAAACCCGTTGAGTGCTGCTACACGTTCGGTTAGTCTTTGAACATATTTTTTACAGGTCGGGGACCTCATTTTGATCAGATCTTTAATCTTATCTGGATTGGCTTCAATTCCCCTTTGATTCACTATATACCCCAGGAACATTCCCTCCTATACTCCAAAGACGCATTCAGTGGGGTTTAATCTCATTTGGTGCTTTTCGAGTTGATCAAACATCTGACAAAGGTTGGCAATATGATGAGTAGCTTTTTTTCTTTTAGTGAGAGTATCATCAACATACACTTCCATATTCTTGCCTATCTTCTCCTCAAATACTTTGTTCACCACTCTCTGATAAGTGGAACCTACATTTTTCAGACTAAACGACATAACATTATAGCAATAAGTTACTTAGGGAGTGATAAAGAAAGTACTTTATTTATCTTCAGGCTTCATTTTGATCTGGTTATAACCAAAATATGCATCCATGAAACTCAGCAATTCATGCCCTGAAGTAGCATCTACCAATTGATCAATTCGCGACAAAGGAAAATGATCCTTTGGGTACGCTTTGTTTAAATCAGTAAAATCCACACACATCCTCCACTTGTTGTTCTTCTATTTGACCATAGATACATTGGCCAACCAATCAAGGTACTTTACATCTTCAAAAAAGGAAGCTTTTTAAAGCTTCTCCACTTCTTCCTGTATAGCCTGGTTCTTCTCCGGGCAAAAAACTCTTATTCGCTGCTTCATAGGTTTGACTTCCCTATTGACATTAAGTTCATGACATAAAAAGTTTGGATATATGCCTGGCATATCTTCATAACTTGAAGTGAATACCTATTTTCTTTGCCTCATGAAAGCTGTCAACTCCTGCTTAAGAACTGGTTCCAACAATGCTCCTATTTGAGTTATTCATTCTGGCTTATCATTATCATCCAGAATAATGCTTTCTGTTACCTCCATCACTTGACCTTTTACAAGCTCAGATTCATCTCGTGGGTCTAAGGTTTCAACCACAGACATCCTGTTCGAATTAGTTGTATCCACTTGATAAGTGGTTGTTTTTCCTTTGGCCCCTAACATATCTTCTTCCTCAGTAGAGGAATAGTAGAACTCCCGAGCTACTTCCTGGTCTCCTTTCACTACTCCTACTCCAAAGTTGATCGAGAATTTCAGTCTTTGATGAACAATTGAGGGTATAACCTCGAACTTTTTTAGACCAACTCTCCCTATGATCATATTATAAGAAGAATGGACATTTTTATCCATTACAAAGATTCTTACCTTCTCTGACCTGCTGGTCGGCCAAGTCCCGATCAACACATTCAACTTGATAGTTCCTAGTATAAACACCTTTTCACCTGAGAATCCAATGAGTGGCCTGTGATAAGGCTCTAGTTGATTGAGTTTTAAACCCAAACTATCAAAATAAGGATAGAATATGATGTCTGCCGAGCTGCCATTGTCAACTAATGTTCTTGCTACCAATACTTCTTTCATCTTGACTCCGATCACTAACGGATCGTCATGAGGATACAAAAATCCTAATAAATCATTTTTGGAAAAGATAATTACGAGATTATCCTTATTGAGTTTTCTTGGTTGGTCCTCCTTGGCCAGGTTGATACGCTGGATATATGAATAATCTTGAGCCTCATTGAGGTAATCTTTCCTTTCAGCCACGTGATCTCCTCCTCCTCTAGCATCTCCACCTGTAATCACATGACAATCAAAAAATCTAAAACTGAGTGTGAATACCTCACGTTCCGATTGTCTAGGTTTCTTGGGGAGATCGGGATCATATTATTGACCATCGTCATGGTTCCTCTTCTTGCCTTCCTTAGGCTTAACTGGCGATTTAGATCTATGTCGACCTCTTCCTGCATTTCTTTCACCATTCTTTCGATCAACAAATCTATCCAACTTTCCTTTTGTGATGAGTGCTTCTGTCTCATTCTGTAGGGCAATACAACGTTGGTAGTATGTCCATGATCTTTGTGAAACTCACAATACTTGGATTTATCCCTTTTATCAACATGTGACCTTAGCTTTTTAGGTCACCTCAAATTATTATTGTTCTTTATTTCCACCAATATGTGATGTATATCTACTGTCAAAGGAGTGTAATTAGTGAATTTCCTGAGAAGATCTAGGCCTTCCTTTCATGTCGAACTCCTGTGCTCATTATGATTCTTGTACTCCTTCTTATCCGACTTCTCTTCTGCTTTTTCTTCCACCATTGCATCTAAATTTTTTTAGAAGCCATAGCTTCTTCAACATTCATAATCTTTGATGCTTTGGACATTAATTTTGTCATCGTCTTCGGAGGATCTTTTTCCAAAGTATAATATTATTTATCAGTGATCAAACCACTCAAGAGGGCGGTGATTGCGATTTTCTCTTCATAATCAATTACCTCCAATTTCTCGTTGTTGAAATGAGTGATGTAATCTATGGTACTTTCTCTTTCTTTCTGTATCATGACGCGACTCATAAAATGTCTCTAATGTGCGTTCAATCTAGGCTCAAGTGCAAGCCTGTCGCGTTAGTAATAAACCCGATAAGTCGGGATCGTATCCGCAGAGCAATAGGACAACAGAGTTGTGACGACGTTGGATAGATAAGGAAATCCTAACTTTGACTCTAAAGGAAAAAGAAAATTGATTTATTTTGTGGAATGACTACACTAGATGAAATTATGAAATTATGAAAAGATGCAATTATACTAAATTACCTAAAATACTGATGAAGAAAGATTTAAAACCTTAAACTATATGATGAGAAAAACAGGATGGGAATACAATCCCCAACCCTAGTGTATTGCAGTTATAATACTAATATTAAATTTAACAAATTAATTAGACCCAGAATTTAGTACTCCCAAGCATTATGTATATGAGGTTCAAGCCCGCATCATACTTAATTTGAGGACGAGTAAATCGGTATTACGATAGTTACATTTAAATTGTATTATAAAGCATCCTGGTTACTCAGAAGCAAATGAGATCTAATGATCTACAATTGTCGTGTCCCTACGCAATACGGTCGTAACCAATCACTAAATTCAGAGGATTAATGTTATACACATGCAACTAACACATCAGGCTGGGTTCATGTATCCCGACCTTAGAAAATCTAGCCTAGCATGTTGAAACTAATGAAAATAATTTTTGAATTGCAGAAAACCATGATTAAACTAAGGATGATGTTGAAATAATTTGTAGAATGATGTTGAAAAGAATTTGACTAAAGAAAAGTAACTCCTAATCTTACCAAAGCAGTAGCAGTAGCAATTAAGAACACTTGTAATCAAAGAATTTCTGAATAATCTTCACTATTGAAATTTAAAAGAATAAACTGTATATAAACTAGGGTTTCTGAAAAAGAATGGAAAATTAACTAAAATTATCCGTACAAATAATGATAATAAAACGAGTTTTTATACCCTACAAAATTTCAGGAGTTTTAGCTGCACTAGGACTCTCAAATAGAAGAAGATAGAATTTCAAATCTCGATAGCCGGACCGGTCCGGGGCTTAGGCGGATCGGTCTGCCTGGAAATGGATCGGTTCTTTTAATTTTCTGGAGAACCGGTCCGAGGCGGACTGATTCTTTTATTTTTCTTCCTTCTTCGGTTTGCTTTCGATCCGGGGTCCTCTGGATTATTACACAGCAAACCGGTCCGGGGCTTAGGCGGATCAGTCTGCCTGTTTGACTACTTTCTCAACATTGACTGCTCATGTCTTTCACACCAGGACTCCGATTGAGGTGTCGTTTCTTCCTATGTGCTCGTGAACTTGATATCTTTAACTTCTCTTTAGGTTCCTCATCCAAATTCCGGGTAGAAATTACACTTTTTCCCTTTGGACTTTCCTTCTTTTCGTTTCTCGATTCTTTCGGTTTCTTTCTTTCGTCATTGACATTAAATACCTGTAAAATTCATACGAAATACCAGAAACTCGGTGTACTTGTTAGGATAAGTTAGTAGCAAGATTATGAGATAAAGTCAAATCGATTACGTTGTTCGAGATGCTAAAAGTAACTAAATTAAGGGATAAATTGGAAAGAATTTATGTCTAATCAAACCCCCTAACTTAGAACTTTGCGCGTCCCGAGAAATGTAAAAAAATCCTAGCACGGCTCAAATCTTGAAAAATATTTTATTGGGATATAATACCTTTTTCGCGGGCAAGCGATTGCATTTAGCATATGCAACAATCCTTTAAACCCCTAGGTCACCCTAGTAGGACGAGTTGTGTCTCGTGAGGGTTTGCAGTGAATATACCCACAAAATCCGACTTAAAGAAAAATCAAAATACTAAAAATTGCATAACTCAAACTTTCCTAGAAAATAGTCATCATCAAGTCATATTTAAACGTCTTAAATCATAGTGCGTGTGTGCAAAGCCAAAAATCGAACCGCTAACTTCCACCGATTGATCATTACGTTACTTACCCGAAAATTCGTTTTGATTTCAAATTCTCACGGAATGCTCTCTCAAACGAATCACTCGGAATGTGTCTATTCTCTCGGTATGCGTGATAAAAAGAGTAAATATAAGGGACGCAAAGTCACACATACAAGTAGAAAAATGAAAATTTAATAGTGATAGGATCTCATCAACGGAATACGGTTTAAAAAATGGGAACACTACCTCTTTTTCGCGCATTCAATCTCTTTTATTATCTGTTGGTGTATTAGCTCTCCACGCGGTAACCAATTTTGCAATTTAGACTCGGTTAGGAATTTTTTGGGTTTTAAGATATATGGGGTAAAATGAAAATGGTAGGAAGGATTTGAATTGGAAAAGTCATTTACGATGTCCATTTGTGCTTTTTTCGTGCTATTGCTCATTTTTTTCTTCTTTTTCTATTTTTTCTATTTTTCGCTTCTTCTTTTTTTCTTGCTATTTTTGTTGAGCATATCTATTTTTTTCTTGCCCCTTTTTATGCACTTTTGGACTTAAATTCTAAATTTTTCCATTTTTCGTAATTCCGGGCTATTTTTTTTTTAGGTTGTCAAGTGAAAGGGAAAAGTTTATTTGGCTCAATTTGGGTTACAAAAGGGGGTAATTTTTTTTGCTACTTTTTCTGGTCAATATTTTTGGGTGACAAACGAGGGCCTACTTCATTATCCAAAATACCAATTGCATTACCATATGCGTTTCGAGATGAATTTAAGTTTAGAGATCAATTTTGGCACATTTTTCAAAGCAATATCACACACATTTTTCATAACCGATCAAAATGAAGGATTGAGATCCTCGACGATTTTTTAAGACGCTAAAAAGAACTTTGAGTTAACAATTAACTCGAATTGATTTAAAAACTCGCAAAAAGTGATAGGCTCGAATCTCACCAGGTTTGTTAATCTCTACACTTATTCGTTAAGTCATCAATTTTCGCTCAATTTCCATCTTTGGTCAATTTTGGCTTTGTGTATGTTGAATTTTTACAACTTGAGACTTTAATCCGACTTTTAATGATATTTTTGAAAACTTTGAATTCCAATTTTTATTTATTTTGAACAAAAATACTTTTAGGTTTTTCAAAATTTTATGATTTTTTTGGAAATTTCTGGACATTTTTGAAAATTTGTGGAGTTTTAGAAATACGCACTTGTGCCCCCCCTAACTTAGATTTTTGCATTGCCCTCAATAAAAAAGGACTAAAATCTAAACAAGGCAAAATAATAAGTGCGATAAATAAAATAAACAAATGGAGAAAATGCAGATTTTATAAAAAAACAGGACTGTGGTACAATTACAGGGAAACAACATTCAAACATGTGAACAGGAAAAAACAAATAAAAACTGCCATAACCACATAAAGCTTCACTGCGGTGGGGGTTGGGATGAACCGGGCGCGTCAGGGCCATGGGGGTCATAGAAATAGGAGGGCAATGTCTCATTGGGATCCCCTTGGCGTCGGTATATGCCCGCTTGGAAACAGAACATCATGCTCGTATCGCAACGATAATCGGTCATGAAGTTGCCGAATCTCGTCTCCAGCGCTGCCATACGGTTCGTGAGGCCGCTACCCGCCCATTCAAAATCAGGATCGTCCTCTTCGTCCGCCGACTCTTCATCAGGACCGACATCACCCATTTCGACATCGGCACCAGCAGCCTCTTCTTCCTCTTCGTTGCTCTCGCTCGAGGCAGCCTCTTCTTTGCTGTCACTTCCCCGCCTTGCCCGAAGGATAGCTAGCTGTTTAGCGCTCTTAGTGCGGGTCCCTTGTCCAAAAGGACCGGGGAGGCGAATTTGGTCGAGCGGCGCCACAATGCCAACGTCCTTGAGGATGGAAGTGATCAAACGGGCATAGGGAAATGGGGCGACGCCTTTCTCATCTAGGGCTGCGACCATGATGTCGGCATATAAGGTGAGGGACAAGTTGATGGAAGTGTGTTGGTCAAAGAGGTGGTAGGTCAAGGTGGCCTAACGGGGTCTCATCGCTGAGTCGTTTGACGTTAGCAAGATGTTCACACACACGATTTGAAAGGTGAGGCGTGCCTTCTCATTGAGGTGTCCCACCGTGACAGTTTGCCCCGTCCATGCGGTCCATGATCAATTACTTGGCGACCGGGGTGATGTTCCGAGGGTAAGTGAATTCTTGGACGTCGGGAACATCGTATTCGGCCAATTTGACCGTGAGAAGGGACAACGAAAAGGGGACGACGGTCCCATCCATGTAATCTTGACCCACGAATTGGCCTGTCCGAACAAGGGTGCCATAAAAGGAGCGCACCTCGGCCACCCAAGCTGCTTCATATGGTTCGTTGAGGAACCGGCACCAACCCCTATCCATGAAAAGGGCGGTGACGGAGTGTGGCTGATCGGTCCATTCGACAGCGCGCTCCAAATGTAGTTTGCGATCCGGAGCGAAGAACCGATGGCACCATCGCTCCTCTTGGCGGGAACGAAATTCCCCATGGCCGGAGGGGTGAATGTCGGTGGAGTCGTATTTGGTGGGGGAAGGGCCTTGGGCCATGATAACGAGAGAGAATTTTGTTGGAAAATTAGGGAGGGAGAAGAGAGGAGTTTGGTTGAAGGTGTGGAGGGAAAAGGGAGGGTTTGGGTGGTTATTTATAGGTGAAAGGGTGGGGGTAGGGTTTGGATTTAGAGGGAAAAGGTTTGGAGGGAAAAGGGGGTGTATTTGGGAGGGAAAGGTTAGGCTTGGGAGTGGTGTGGACGAGTTTGGAGGGAATGAATGAGATTGGGGAGAAGGGGGGGTGAACCTTGGAAAAGGGGAAAAATTTCTGCAGACAGCGGACCGGTCTGGTCCTTTAATATGCAGGCCAATTCGACTACCGGATCGGACCGGTCAGACTCAAAATTAAAGGAACCTATCCGGGGCGGATCGGTCCAGCCCTAAAATAAAGAAACCGGTTCGGCTCTTATTTTTGAGCTAGATTTTTCCCCTAACTTACTTTCGATCGCTCTTCTCCAAAACGTTTCACTTTCACAACATGCTCCTTATCAATTTTGGACTAAAAACCTCTCGATATCACTGGTCAATGCATATTGACTAAATGTCCCGAAAATGTGAATGCTTTCTCCCGAATGTACCCTAATCCTATCGATGCTCACTACACACGTGACTCTCACTACACACACGACTCTCACCCCATACGCGTCGGGGGTACGACGACCTTGCTGTAATAAATCACTCTACCCCGTAAATGGGGTCCAACAACCAAACGGCGTTGACTTCTTCCACACATGCCTCTAGATATGGCTTTAGGCGTTTTCTATTTACTTTGAATGTATTTCCCCCTTTCAAATCGTCTAATTCAACAGCTCCGTGAGGGAAAACATTCTTCACAATGAACGTGTTAGACCATCGTGACCGCAACTTACCCGAAAAGAGATGAAGCCGAGAGTTATAAAGAAGCACTTTTTTCCTGGGAAGAAACTCTTTGCGTCGAATGATGCTATCATGAGCGAGTTCCATCCTTTCTTTGGAAATTTTAGCATTCTCATACGCATCAATGCGTATTTCTTCTAACTCATTTATTTGAATCTTGCGAGCTTCACCGGCCTTATCCATGGCATAGTTTAACTCCTTAATCGCCCAATACGCCTTATGCTCTAATTCCACGGGAAAATGGCAAGGTTTTCCATACACAAAGAGGAATGGGGACATACCGAGTGGATTTTTGTATGCGGTGCGATAGGCCCGTAGCGAATCGTTCAATCTAAGTGACCAATCTTTCCGGGTAGGATTGACGGTCTGTTCAAGAATGTTCTTGATTTCCCGATTCGCTAGTTCTGCCTTTTCATTTGTGGGTGATAAGTCGTTGCAACCTTGTGAACGACTGCATACTTTCTCATTAGCTTCTCGAATGGCCTATTGCAAAAGTGCGTGCCATTATCGCTGATTATTGCTTTCGGAGCACCTAAGCGGGAAAGTATGTGTTCCTACAGAATCTTAATCACCACTTTGTTGTCATTTGTCTTGGTAGCTATATCTTTCACCCATTTAGAAACGTAGTCTACCGCAACAAGGATGTATAGGAAACCAAAGGATGGGGGGAAGGGACCCATGAAGTCAATACCCCAACAGTCGAAGATCTCAATGATGAGTATGGGGGTAAGAGGCATCATGTCTCATCGGGTAATGGCTCCCATCCGTTGGCACCTATTTCAAGATTTACAAGCAACGTTCAAATCCCGGAATATTGTGGGACAATAGAGGCCGTATTACAGAATTTTAGCAGTCGTCTTTTTCGTCGAAAAGTGGCCTCCACAAGCTTCCGAATGACAAAACTGGATGACTTTCGGGATCTCGTCATCCGGTACACACCGTCGGATGATTTGGTCGGCACAATATTTAAAAAGGAAGGGATTGTCATAGAAAAACATGTGCGACCAAGTAATAAACCTCTTCTTATCGTACGGTGTCCAGTCGGGAGGGACGACTCCAGTGACAAGGTAGTTCACTATATCCGCAAACCAGGGCAAAGAAGAGGTAGCAAAAAGTTTCTCATCCAAAAAGTATTCGTCTATGGGTATGGGATCACTAGGTACGTCGGACGAAAGCCGTGATAAGTGGTCGGCAACGATGATTTCTACTCCTTTCTTATCTTTAATGGAGAGATTGAACTCTTGTAGGTGTAGGATCACCCTTATGAGGTGCGACTTTGCATCTTTCTTTGCAAGTAGGTATTTTAAAGCCCTGTGGTCGGTGAAGCAAGTAATGGGAGAACCGATAAGGTATGACCGGAATATATCAAGGGCAAAGACTACTGCTAGTAACTCCTTCTCTGTGGTAGAGTAGTTGAGTTGTGCTCCGATAAGAGTCCGACTAGCGTAATAGATGACATGAGCCTGCTTATCTTTTCTTTGGCCCAAAACAGCCCCTATCGCAAAATCGCTAGCATCACACATAAGTTCAAATGGTAAAGACCAATCCGAAACTTGTATGATGGGAGCGGACACAAGCATGGTTTTCAGTTTTTCAAAGGAGCTTTGACATGCTTCCTTCCACTCGAATGGGGTGTCCTTCATGAATAGGTTGCTTAAGGGTCTAGCGATGCCGCTAAAGTCCTTAATGAACCTTCGATAAAACCCCGCGTGGCCCAAGAAAGAGCGCACGTCTTTGAGCGATTTTGGTGGGGGAAGGTCAGCTATGACATCTATCTTCGCCCTATCAACTTCTATCCCTTTGGATGATACTATGTGGCTAAGAACTATTCCCTCGGTGACCATAAAATGGCATTTCTCCAAATTCAGCACTAAGTTCTTTTCCACACACTGGGCAAGTACTTTTTCCAGTTTTTCTAGACAATGATCGAAAGAGGTGCCAAAAACGTTGAAATCGTCCATGAACACTTCGCGTCCTCTCACGACCATATCTCTAAATAGGCTCAAAATGCACCTTTAAAAGGTCGCTGGTGCATTACACAAGCCGAATGACATACTTTTATAGGAAAACGTACCAAAAGAGCAAGTGAAGGTCGTTTTCTTCTGGTCAAGTACATCTACCTCAATTTGGTTATATCCAGAATAACCATCAAGGAAGCAATAGTAAGGGTGGACCGCTACTGTCTCAAGTATTTGATCAATAAATGGTAAGGGGAAATGGTCTTTCCTAGTTCCTGCATTGAGTTTTCGGTAATCAATGCAAATGCGCCACCCGATGGTGGTACGTTGGGGAACTAGCTCTCCCTTAGCATTCTCAATCACTGTTATACCCGACTTCTTTGGGACGACTTGAATAGGGCTCACCCACTTACTATCCGAGATTGGGTAGATAATTCCGACATCCAATAATTTGATAATCTCAGTTCTCACTACTTCTTTCATATTGGGATTTAGCCTTCTTTGCATTTCTCTTGAGGGCTTGACATCCTCTTCGAGATGGATCTTGTGAGTGCAAATCAAAGGACTTATCCCCTTCAAATCAGCAATGCACCAACCAAAAGCACTTTGGTGCTTTCTCAGAATTTTTAATAATTTTCCCTCATGCTCTTCTTCTAGGCTAGAGGAGACAGCAACGGGAAATGTCTCATCCTCTCTTATGTATGCATATTTAATATGGGAGGGGAGTTTCTTCAATTCAAGGGTTAGAAACTTTTCATCGGAGGGAACCATGCGTGTGTCCTGTAATACCCCGTAATTTCAATGACTTTTAAAACGGGTTATATTTTAAATTAATGGATTAATTGAATCTTATTATAAATTAATTCATTTGGGTTTTATCCGAATTGTGGATATTAAAATGGATGATTCTAAATATTACTTAAAGATATTTAGGTAATATATGAATATGATGTCATTATTATGATGGTGTGATATAATTTCGGTAATTTGGATTTTTTAGTCAGACGCGGTATGGGACGTGTCGGGACTAATTTATTAAATTAAAAAGGAAATTTATTTTCTATCGACCTTATAGTCATTTCGACTGTGTCCTTGCGTCCGGAAGGGTTGAAATAGTCAGAAAAGTCTATTTGGATGTTGGATTTGGGTCTCGGGTCATTTGGAAATGAAAAGACAACCCAAAAGGGCATTTTGGTTATTTTTACAAGGGGGATGAATAGTGATTTCGGGTTTTGTCTTATTATAAGTATTTGGAGATTAGTTGAATGTGGGTTCATTCATCTCTTCTACACAAAATTGAAAGTTCATCTTCTTAGAGAGAGTGAAAGGTTTCTTGGGAAAAAAAGCTTGCTTGGAAAGGAGGAGAACTAAAGACCAAAGGTCACCACCACCAACCACCACCGAAAGTGGCCGGAAAAAGGGAGAACCACCTATGTTATTCAACCCCAAAGGATCAGATCTTCATTAAAGGCAAGTGTTTGATATTTGCAACTTAAGTTCGTATATTGTCCATGTTAGAATAATTATGAAAAGAGATGATTTTTCATGTTTGGAAGATAAAAATGGAGTAGTAATGGATTTCTGGAAGTATGAAATATATAGGAATTAAACTCATATAGTAGGTAGTTAGTAATCCAACAAATATTCATCAATCTGTGGAAGAAATTCTGAAAATAATTTAGTGTTCTTGAAGATAATATGTTGATAATTTTTTGGAAAAAGAGGCAAAAACGAGTGGAATGAGAAGAGCCAATTTGGAATGTTTAGATCTTCTTTTTGAGTGCATTTGGATGAGATTTAAGAAAAACTCAAAACACATACCTGACTCAATTTTTCGTGTAGAATCCAAATCTGAAGTCGGATTGATGATTTGAATAATTTTTGGATCTAATTTTTCTGAGTATTTAAAATATGAGAATTCATGATGTTGTTTCTTTTTAATGTTGGTTCTTATCCCAATTCTTTTGTAGATCTTCGGTGATTATTAATTGGATATTATGGGACTTAGAGAAGATCAGTAATCCCTAGTTAAGATTTGAATTAATTTGATTGGGTTTAATTGATTAGAATTATGATAATTAAAGTTAAAGAGATTTTGGTTGCTAGATCCATGTGTTGGATTCTAATCTTTTGTATGAGGATTAAGGATAGTTCAAGTAGGGGAGATTTAATATAACATATGGGTAGCCTTAGGGTTACAATTTAAACATCAATGACTGAGTTTAAGCTCATTATTGATTTCGCAAGGGCTGAGTGTAGTAGAAGAGCTTAGTGGTATGGCTCCTGGATAGAGATGGGAGTTTAGAACACATTTGGTTGAAAGAGGGGATGAGGTTATTCCGATCGCATATTTGAAGTTGACGAACCTCCTCGATCGACAAAGTTAAGTAGTAGTGTATTGGAGGGGTTCCTTGTTTGGATTTCGCTTTGCGAGACACTCCGCGCATGAACCTTAACGACGTCGGGAGTGGAGAGATGTTATAGGAAGCGAGGATAATTAAATTATGAAGTAAAGATATGATATTTTAATACGTGGAATTTAAAAGAGATATAATGCTACGTATGGGAATTATCTTAGGGTAGTGATATTACCTTATTTATATTATATTATAGGTATGATAATACCTATTTGATTGATTAATGATTATGTGTATGACATACCTAGCTTACTTGCTATCGATGGGAGGTTTGCGCGTGAGGGCAGTCATATCCTGATGAATCCATGGGATCTTTGATTTGTCGCTCGATAACATAGGTCTATGAAAGACTTATCGGGGAGTTGATAAGTCCGCTGACTATGGGTACGTAGGTATGTGCGTGACCCATGGGTATGAGAACTATGTTCGCCTCCAATGATTGTGTTGTTGTTTGTGGTTCGAGGTATCCTCATCGAACCTTTTGCCCCTTTTCGACGACCAGCGATATTGGGACATGATAGCAGAGTAATGCATTGCACCGCAGCTGTGACTCAGGGTGCCGTATTATATATGAATATATATGTAATGGATGAAATGAACGAATGGATATTTATTATGGTTAAATATATCTACGGTGATAATTGTAGATAACGGTGAATAGAGAAAGATAATGGAATTAAGTTAATGAATGTTTATTCTTAAAGAATTGAAAAACTTAATTCATATTAATGAGAAATGATTCATGTTAATGAGAAACGATGAGAAATGTAAATGAACAATAATGTGACGTATGGTATGGGACATACGGGGATTATGATATTGGGATGGAATTATAATATGGAGACTAGAAAAGAGGAACCATTAACTAGGAGGTTAATAGGAAACGTTAAGTGTGCACTCTAGTTGAGAGGTGAGAATGGCAAGTGAGAGCTGGGTCTAACATGTACATAATAAAAGATTTATTGCACTTGTTAAATACTTGCTATTTTAAAAATCATTTACACATTCGGGCTCTGACCTGTTTCCTTGCATATTTTCTTTTCTATTGTATCTTCTATATCAGGTGTCCTGCAACAGGGACGCCAACCTTAGCGGATTACGACGATCTATGGAGCTATGGAGTATTGCTTAGGCGCTTATCTTCATTTGATTCACAGTATTCTTAGTTAGGGCATGTCGCCCAAAGGATTCAGTTATCTCTTTTCTATCGGGGTCAAATACTATTGTATTCGGGTCTTTTTAATACATTTAATATTGTTATGATTACTGTAATGGATTAATATTATTTGGGAATGTTTATTCCAATTGCATTTAAATTCTTTTGTGTTATCTACTTGGTTATCAGTGTTGTAGAATAAAATGTGTTGTGTTATTTTTAAACTGGAAATGGATTTTGTTAAATTAAAATTTGGAAAGTTTTTAACACCAGCTTAATTGGGTATTGGGTGAGTTGTAAATGTTTTCGACAGTGATGCTAAGAATGAGCCAACTGTATATTCTGTTTTATTTTGGTATGGGGCTGGTTACCCGGTATTTAATTAGGCGGGGTGTTACATGTCCCTCGGTGGTAACTCCTCGATTATAGAAACCCAATTTACATCTCTCGCGTCCTCATCCGACGCTCTCTCATCGAGTAACTCTCTCAACTCCCCAACCTCCCACTCGTAGTCGGTGTACGGCCCCTCACTCGCGTGTCTCGACACTAAACAGGACCCTAAGGCGTCACCACAATAATTCTCCTTAAAGTACTCCTCTACTATCTCATCTATGAAGCTCACCGCGTGAAGATCATCTTCTTCCCCTGTATGTTGGGCTATGTGGAAGATGTTGGTCTCTAAGGTCATGTTCCCAAAAGTGAGTTGCAGTCGCCCATTTGGAGTATTGATGATTGCGTTAGCCGTAGCTAAGAACGGGCGCCCAAGGATGACGGGAACATGCTTGCTCGAGGTGAAGGAGGGCTCCGTGTCCCAAATGATAAAGTCTACTGGGAAGTAGAAAGTGTCAACTTGGACGATCACGTCCTCAACTATGCCTCTTGGGATATTCACGGTTCGATCCGCTAATTAGAGAGTGAGTTTTGTGGGCTTGAGATCACCCAAATCAAGTTGCCTATAAATGAAATAAGGGATGATATTAACACTTGCTCCCAAATCAAGTAAGTCTTTTTCGATTTTGTTTTCTCCAATGATGCAGGAAATGGTGGGTGCACCAGGATCTTTAAATTTAGGCGGGAGATCGTTCAGTAGAATGGAGCCCACGTTCTGTGCTAGAAATACATTCTTCTTTACCTTCATCTTTATTTTTACCGTCAACAAGTCTTTGATGACTTTTGCATAAGCTGTAATTTTCTTAATGGCACCGAGGAAAGGTAAGTTCATCTTTACTTGCATTAGTACGTCTAGCACGTCCTCACGTGGGTTTCCTTTATGGGAAGGAATAAACCTTTAGGGAAATGGTGCCACGGAGGGTGGTTTCACTACTACCTCAGGCTCACTAGTGTCTTCTTTGTCACTCTCATTCAAGGGGACATCTTCGGCCTCTTTCGTCCCGGGCAAAATCTCCTTAGCTTTTGTTGTGTCGTGTGGGGGAGGTGATAAATCAACGACTCTCCCACTATGAAGAGTGGTCATAGCTTGACATTGCTCCTGATGTTCAGTAGAGGTGGAGCTAACACTAGTTTGACCTTGGGGAGGTCTTTGGCCCTAGGCAGGAAACTTGCCCTTCTCTTGAAAACTCAACAAGGATTGTATCTTTGACAGACTTGTATTTATGTCGCTAATCAGGCGATCATATCTAGCATTGGTTGCAGTCTGGATAGTGATAAATTGATTCATAGTATCCTCGAGAGTTCTCCGCGATGGCGGTATATATGCTCCTTGAGGTGGTGGTGCTTGCACATATCCTTGCATGTGTGGAGCTTTATGAAAGTGTTGTGGTGGAGGGGGCAACATGTGAAGGAGGGTTCATCGCAACATGTTGTTGCCCATAGCTAAAACCAGGATGGTTTTTTCAAGAAGGGTTGTAAGAATTCCCGCGCGGTGCACCAAAATTACCCTTAAATCCTCCTATACCACTAACTTGCTCTTGAAGCATCACTTTGTGGGCGGGTATAGTTGCGAATTCCTCATTTGAATGAACCGCCTCACAAATCGCACTAACCTTCTCGACGGGGTTTGGCATGGGTCCAGTTGGTCCTCTTCCATATACCTCACATAGGTCTCGAAATCCTTTCTCCAGCGTATCTAATCGACTGTCCGTCATATAATTCTTATCTACGTGAAATTGCCCCGACGTCGAGGGAGTGGTGGTCACTTGACGATTTCAATTTTGAGCATTAGGATCAGAAGTATCCCAGGATTGGGTAGTCTCGGTGACATACCTCAGGTGAAGCTCCGCATCGTGGGCATCTAAATCGATAAACGGACCACTACCCATGCTTTCAACGAGTTGCTTGGAAGTAAGGTTCAACCCATTATTGAGAAAATAAATGATTTGTGCCGTATCAAATCCATGATGGGGGCATGAAGAAACTAACTCATTGAAACACTCATGACATCGATGAAATGGCTCATTTTTAGATTGCCTGAATGCTTGAATTTGAGCCTTTATGGAGATTGTTCGATGTGGTGGGAAGAATTTCTTGAGAAATCTAGATTGCAACTTGTTCCAAGATGGAATCGAGCTTGGAGGTAGAGACCATAGCCAGGTCTTTGCTTTATCTTTTAGCGAGAAGGGGAAGAGTTTGAGGTGGATCACCTCTTGTGTGCCAGTTTGATCATTGAGAGTATCACACACATCCTCAAATTCCATGATATGAAGATTTGGCTTTTCAGAATCCATACCATGGTAATGGGGTAGCATCTGGATCATCATATTTTTGAAACGAAATTGCCCGGCATTATACGGGAGTATAATGAATCCCGGAGTGATAGTGCGCTCGGGATATAAGATTTCTCTTAGCGGGCGGTATAGGGCCTCTTCTTCACCGGCGGATGCACTACCGTGTTGCTACATCTCTCTCTCCCTTAACGAATCGGTGTCCTCACTGGGTGTGCTCGAAGTGTGCTCAGAGGTGTGTCCTAAAAAGGAAAATAGAGTGTTATTTGAGATTGAGTGTGACGGTGTGGGAGGTGGAATCCAGAACTGTGGGGCGTTAGGAGTGTGGGGACTATCAGGATCGTACTCAACTATTGGATTTTCGTGAATACTGGTTGGAGTATTATGGGGTGTGGGAGTGAGTTCAGAATTTTTGCATTAATAGCTTGTGAGGGATGGTGGTGAATCTTTTTGTGCCTTTTGAATTTTTTTTTATGTTTTTTGGAAATTTTTGGTCAAAGCTTTAGATTGACTCGATCTAATCCTAAGTCTACCTAATTCCCCGGGAACGACGCCAAAAACTTGACGTGACTCAGAAAGTGCCTCTAATGTGCGTTCACTCTAGGCTCAAGTGCAAGCCTGTCGCATTAGTAATAAACCCGGTAAGTCGGGATCGTATCCTCAGGGAAATAGGACAACACAGTTGTGACGACGTTAGATAGATCAGGAAATCCTAACTCTGACTCTAAAGGAAAAAAAAATTGATTTGGTTTATGGAATGACTACACTAGATGCAATTATGAAATTATGAAAAGATGCAATTATACTAAATTACCTAAAATATTGATGAAGAAAGATTTAAAACCTTAAACTATATGATGAGAAAAATAGGATGGGAATACAATCCCCCAACCCTAGTGTATTGCAGTTATAATACTAATCATAAATTTAACTGATTAATTAGACCCAGAATTTAGTACTCCCAAGAATTACGTATATGAGGTTCAAGCCCGCATCATACTTAATTTGAGGATGAGTAAATCGGTATTACAATAGTTACACTCGAATTACATTCTAAAGCATCCCGGTTACTCAGAAGCAAACGAGATCTAAAGATGTACAATTGTCTTGTCCCTACGCAATACGGTCCTAACCAATCACTAAATTCAGAGGATTAATGTTATACACATGCAACTAACACATCAGGCTTGGTTCATGAATCCCGACCTTAGAAAATCTAGCCTAGCATGCTGAAACTAATGAAAATAATTTTTGAATTGCAGAAAACCATGATTAAACTAAGTAAAATTTGTAGAATGATGTAGAGAAGAATTTGACTAAAGAATAGTAACTCCTAATCTTACCAAAGCAGTAGTAGCAGCAATTAAGAACACTTGTAATCAAAGAATTTCTGAATAATCTTCACTATTGGAATTTAAAAGAATAAACTATATCTAAACTAGGGTTTCTGAAAAATAATGGAAAATTAACTAAAATTCTCCGTACAAATAATGATAATAAAATGGGTTTTTATACCTTACAAAATTTCAGGAGTTTTAGCTGCACTAGGACTCTCAAATAGAAGAAGATAGAATTTCAAATCTCGATAGCCGAACCGGTCCGGGGCTTAGGCGGATCGATCTTCCTGGAAAGCGGATCGGTTCTTTTAATTTTCTAGCGGACCGGTCCGGGGCGGATCCGTTCTTTTATTTTTCTTCCTTATTCGGTTTGCTTTCGATATGGGGTCCTCTGGATTGTTGCACATCGGACCAGTCCGGGGCTTAGGTGGATCGGTCTGCCTATTTGACTTTTTTCTCAACTTTGACTGCTCATATATTTCACATCGGGACTCTGATTGAGGCGATGTTTCTTCCTATGTGCTCGTGAACTTGATACCTTCAACTTCTATTTAGATGCCTCATCCGAATTCTGGGTAAAAATTACACTTTTTCCCTTTGGACTCTCCTTCTTTTCGTTTCTCGATTTTTTCGATTTCTTTCTTTCGTCATTAACATTAAATACCTGCAAAATTCATACGAAATACCAAAAACTCGGTGTACTTGTTAGGATAAGTCAGTAGCAAGATTATGAGGTAAAGTCAAATCGATTACGTTGTTCGAGATGCTAAAAGTAACTAAATTAAGGGATAAATTGGGAAGAATTTATGCCTGATCATCTGACACTTAGTAAATGAGTTACTCGCTTCACTGGTTCCAAAGCAAAAATTACCAGTGAATAGCTCGGCTAGTTGTTAAAAGCAAGAAATTTGCCCCTGATGAAGGTTGTTGTACTAGATTTGAGTAGATTCAGTGATTTTTCCTGAGAACGCCCTATATCTCATTTCATTAGGAACAACATAGATATCAGTGGTCGCTTGGTACTGCTCTCTATGGAGAAATGGATCTATCTTTCAATCATATTTGGGAGTAACTATTGTATCTTTAAACTAGGACGGCGTAGGGAAATCAACGATGGTTTGCACAAAAGGGGACCTCTTAATAAAAATTTTTTGAAGGGGATTCTTAGCTTTGGCCATTTCACCTAATATTTCTTCCAAACGTTGAATGGATCCCTTACACTCATCACTACTAGCGCCACGGATGGAAGCTCTTTTATGCCGACCTCTAGATCTGGCTGAACTTTCTTCCTGTGAAACTTCTCTCTAAATGGACCTTTCAATTCGTCGGGTATTTAATCTGGATTGCACTGAACCTTCCCTTAGATCACTTGGTCGTCGAGTATTTATCGACGCAACCCATTGGGCATTTCCGTTGGGTCCAAAACGATCGAAAGGAGAGACCCTACTTAGCCTTTCTAAGGCACTCAATCTTTCTGGGATGAGAGATTATCCATCAGTGGAATTAGTGACCCTAATAGAAGAGGTTGCTCCAGGTACATATGAAGGATCCCTAATAGTTCTTGAACGATTGTGCCCAATACTCCTTGTTGGCGATGGTGGCATATTCCTGTGATTAGATTGCTCCGGCACTCCAGCTTGCAAATTTTGGGCCAACTATCGTATAGTATCTTTCATGTCCTCTTGACCCTTGGCAAGGCTAGACAAAATTCCTGTCAAATCGTTATTGTTAGGAGGGGCAGAGGGATTAGGCAGGATTCCCTCATTTCAAGTGCTTTATTCTGGACGCGTCTCTACTATTTATGACATATTAAATAAATACTGGGACGTGTCTCTACTATTCCTAAATTTAAAATTGATAATTTTGATTTCAAGCTAACCTCGAGATCTACGCAACTTGACCCGCGGACGAAGTAAATAATAAATTGCCGTTAACTCTGTACTAAGACCATAATTTAAACATATATATAATAGGGAAAAAAGTTTGATGTCTTTGAGACATCAAACTATTTGAATTCTTGGATTCTGATTGGTCAATAGTGTTGGTGGGGACACACATCATTTATGGAAATGGGTCCGCGCCAACGGCATTGACTAATCAGAATCCAAGACATCAAATAGTTTGATGTCTCAAAGACATCAAATTTCTATCAATACAATAGAGTTAAACATGTATGATGTTGGTTAAAGATAGGTTCCAGTCTTCTTTAAAAGCCTTAGCCAACAGCATAGGAAAACGAAAGTCAACAAAGTCCAGAATTTTATAAATTTTCATTTTCTTAGTAGAGAAGAGAGAAAAATATGGGTGATTGTTCTCTTGTATCGGCTTCAAGTAAGAGGTAAACAAGTTTAACACTTATTCTTTCATTTTCTTTGAAATTTTAACAGGCGTGTTTTGATTTTGATACTATTTGTCCTATTTTCCAAATCTCATGAACCTTTTTTCTCTTTCAGATAACACTATATGCCATACCTAAAATCTAATATAACATGACAGTCCGTGATGTTATATTAGAATTTTTTTATAACAATAGAATTTTTTATGTCACATTATAAATATATTTTGTCATATTAAAAAATTTCTATATCATTTTAGATCAGAATATTTTTTAGATCATCTCTAAGGCATTTTTGCAATTTTGCAAACTCAAAAGGACCAAATACATTTTTGTTCCCCCCAAAGTTGATTTTCTCCAAGTCAATAATCAAAACAGTACTCCTGCGACTTGTAAAGTGTTGCGGAAAGAGTGGATTTTTTTTAAAAAAATGCTCGAAAAATGTTAGAAGACAAAAATAAGGCTCACGCGGCAAGTCAAAAGCCACGAGAGCCTAGCTTTGTCACTTCCGGCTTAGTAATATTTGTTGTCTGATAGTATTAAATTAGTAAAGTATTGTCTGGATAGTGATTTAAACTTCAACAGTCTAATTCATTTTCTCCCTAGGGAAAGTTGGAAATTGAATATATCACTTTTATGTATTCAGTTGATTATTCTTTTGGGCAAAATAGGCTTAATTGGTCGACTTAAAATTCAAAGCAAAGTTATAATCTTAGATTATACTGAATTTCTCCACCTGGGGTAGTTTAGAAATATAGGTCATTTCTTAAATTAATTGGTTGACTTAAAATTCATGTATTTTTTTCAACAATAATCAATGCACTACACGAGTGGTACATTAAATGTTATCTTTATAGGTATATGGAACATGTGTCACATCATTGGTATATTTTCATTGGTGTACTACATGACTTTTCCATCTTAGTAATTTGAGTCCATTAATGACAATTTAAATACTTTTCAGGCTAGAAGGCAAAGTGGAAATTATTACAGGTGGGGCAAGTGGTATCGGAGCAAGTGCTGCACAACTTTTTTGGGAAAATGGTGCCAAGGTTGTCATTGTCGATATTCAGGATGACCTCAGTCAATCCATTTCAAACTATATCGGTGAAGATGTGTGCTACATCCACTGAAACGTGTCTAAGGAAGAAGACATAATCAATTTGATCGATACTACTGTCGCCAAACATAGTCACCTTGACATAATATACAACAATGCTGTCATAGTGGACCACCCTTACATGAGCATTTTAGACACTGAGAAATTGGACCTGGATAGAGTTCTCAATATCAACCTTGTTGGATCCTTTTTAGGATCCAAACACACGACCAGGTTAATGGTCCCATGGTGAAAAGTATGCATATTGTTCACTGCTAGCTCGTGTCCAATGATTTCGGGATTGGCATCACATGCGCATGCGGTCTTGAAACATGGAGTTGTAGGGTTGACTAAGAACTTAGCTAGTGAGCTAGGGCAATACAGGATTAGGGTTAATTCTATTTCTCCGCCCGGGATTTTTAGTGGAATAACACTTGGGGTCGAACAGGAGGCCGTTGAAGCTAGCTTGCATGCCATGGGAAATTTGAAGGGTGGATGATGTGGCCAAGAGTGCACTCTATTTGGCTAGTGATGATGCGGGTTATATGAGTGGGATTAACCTTATGGTTGATGGAGGGTATAGTGGTATAAACCCTATCATGTGGAAAGGTGTGGGCTTAATTAAGTGAGTGTGGAATGAAGAGCATACATGGCTCATATTCATGTAAGTCTCGCATGGGTATCGACAATAAATTTACATATAAATAAAGTTTTATGGTGATTCATATTGAAAGATTAAGTTGTATTTAAAACATTTAGTAAACTTATCTATTATATATCAATAGTGAAATTACATAAACACTTGGAAATTTATGGATTTTTTAAAAGAGGGACATTCAATTTAAATCTACAGACCTTTCCAATTTTTTTCACAACCAATAATTTTCTTATCCGAGTTCACTAACTTATATTTTTGGCAAAAATATCCCTAACCTTAATGTATACTTTATACGTTGGCATATGCACAAACCTAACATGTTTAAAAATGAAAATATCAAGTATGCATTATAAAATTTTATGTATACATACATTACAAAAAATCGCGTGTACGTTATGAAATTTCTCGTATTCATTACTCAAAAAATCAAGTATGCACTAACATAGAGACCGCAAATAAAGGCACTAAGTATCGTTAGACCTTTTTTTAAAACCTTTACATCCTGTGTTAAAATGAAAAAAAAGGTAATTAATTGGGAGTAAAACAAAAAAAAACTAAATCTAACTTCATCATTATATTTTAATTCATATCAACAACAATTTGAAAGGACCTACCAAAAGAGAGTATGTGATACCACAAGTCTAAGCACCTATTGATTTTTTTCCTTGCTCATTTTTCAATAATGACATTTTAATCTAATATAAAAAATTAGGACACTTCTACCACTGAGCATCTTCAAATTCTCCTTTTGTTATGTTTAGATGTTGAAAATATTGGAGCTCTTAAAACTGTGGGGGAGGAACCTATATGTACTAGTAGTTTTCACTTTCGGCCCTTGTTGGTGTTCAGGCCCGAGTCGATGGGTCAAGGGTGGAGGGTCGAGTGTGATGAGTATTTTATAAGTCAACGAGTATAATGTGAAATTAATTCGGCGAATTATTGGAGATATATTAAACATTGTTGCATGTTAGTTAACTAGAATTTGAAAACTTAATTGGAATTAATTAGTTCTTAACCAAACTTAAAAGAAACTAGTTGAGGTCGAATTAGAGAGAAACTAGAAATTCTCCTTTGTTTGCTTTTCATTGGATTTATTCCAAGTTATAATATTTAAGAGTACGTTCTAATACAAATTTTGGTGGTGCATTGTGAGTTATGTATGTTCCAATTATGAAATAAAAGTTCTAGCCTAGTTTCCCATATTGTAACAACTCGAAAAAAATCCGAGTTGCTACTTTAATTAAAATTAAACTAAAATATTTGATAATGTATCTAGAGCGTTTAAATTCCACCAGTTTACTAAAGCGAGTCACCCAAAATACATAATAAATTTATTACACCAAATTCTAGTGTCTATGAATAATACACAACTTGTAATTTTTCATCTCCAAATAATTACACAATTTTCGCCACAAAAATAAATAATAAAAAACTCCATTAAAAATACACTTTGTTTTGCCAATAAAAATTTGTATCTCACTCTAACCCAAATATCTTCAGCACCGATACCGTACCAAATCCATTATTACCTGTAACTCAAAAGAAAAAAAATACGGGGAAGTATACAATATGATAAGAAGTTTTGGATTTTAGTCAAATGTTGACTCGGCAAGACTTTATTCTTTATATATTGTGTGGTGGTTTGAATTATAACATATTGTGAATGTTTAATTATTATTTCTGCATGAGAAATTTTCTTGGTTTAATGAAAGATAAAATTTGACACCGGTCTAATTTCACTTAGGTGATTAGTAATTAAAAAGTTTTCGATGGTGATGCTAAGAATGAACCTACTGAGAAACCTATTTTAATTTAATTTAATTTATGACTGATCACCCGAGATTTAATCAGGTGGGGTGTCACATTGTTCCTGCCCAATATGCCCCCAATGTCTAGAAAGTAGTTAATGGGGTACATAGGATAAATATACTATATGGGAAAAAATTAGGCCTTGTTGAGCTCTATTACTGCTATGTATGGCTACGAACCAATGATGGCATTATGTACTTGAGGACCAGGAAAGCTAATAGGGTCCTGGTGGTAAAGATCCCAAATTCCCACAAGGATTACTGCGTCCATGGGTTTATTGACAGAAATTGGTAACATCTTCCTCTTTGTGAGGGGGAAAGACACTGGGGCCCTTTTATATTCGATTCTAGGGAGGATCACATAGTTCGCTTCCTCTTTTCTTAAGTTTACTTGATATTTCCTTTGACTAATATTTTTCTTCCTCCATTTTATAGCTCACGATAGACATCAAGAGCCTGATATAAGCGAGATTAATGTTCCCAAACTTTTAAAGGACTAGAATATGAAAGAGAGGCTTTCTGACGGTGAGCATCCAAGGTCGATAACCTATTATCTCAAGTTTAAAAATATGATAAGAACCTTTATTGCATGAACGATCGACAAGGTCCCCAATTTAAAATCTCTAGAAGTTGGTCCATCTGATCCAATTGGGCTAGAGTAGGAGGAGGAGGAAGAAGAAGAAGAAGAAGAAGAAGAAGAAGAAGAAGAAGAAGAAGAAGAAGAAATGGCTACCTCATTAAGAGAAGAAAATTAAGGATTGATAATGATGATGATCAGACAACTCTGTATGATCGGCTCAAGTCCTTGAATACGTCTGAGGCTAATTTCCCCAGGGCTAGCGATTCGAGCCCAGTAGGCAGGGGGAAAGATAAGGAGAAAGAGATGAAAAGAGAGAGAGAGAGAGAGAGAGAGAGAGAGAGAGAGAGAGAGAGAGAGAGAGAGAGAGAGAGAGGGAGAGAGATAGTGAGGAAGAAGAAAAGAAGAGAGAGGATTAAAGGAAGAAGGTGAAGAGGAAGTTGGTTTTGAAGGCCTCTGCAGTCCCCTCCCTTTTTGTTGAGAGTGAGGAGGCTAGAGTGGGTGATCTCCCTTCCCTTAACCCTAATATGCTAAAGGGGGTTGTGCTCGTCTACTGATCGCGATCTCTCTTTAAGGTTGGGGTCATCCCAACTCACCCTCAAATCTCCTCAGAAGATTACCCTGGTAAGTTTCTTCGTGGTTTCCTTGAATTATTTCTCTTATGCACTTTTCCTTCTTTATACTAACTTATTGTTCTTTATTTCTATGCAGTTTTTTTCTGACTTCACAACCTTTCTGGACGATCACGCCGATTATTCCAAAAGTAAACAAGAGTTGGAAGATGTTTGGGAGAATGAGAAAAATTCATTTGTTGATGCTCACCTAGTATGGCAGTAGGAGATGAAGAAGTTGGCTAAGGTCTGCGCTAACCCTGAGGCTTATCGGGTGGTGGTAATTACAGAGAACGAAAAGCTAACCGAGGAAAATCAGGGTCTTTCAGGTAAAGTTCTGAAGCTGGAGGTCTCATGAGAAGGATAGAATCTACCTTGAAGGCTTTAACAAATAATACGATGATGTCGAGCTCCAAATTGTTTATGGAAGGAAGGTATCCTTCAAGAAAGGTTGAGACCAGGCTTAGAAAGTTGTTGGGGCTCTTATTGACTCTGAACTCATTTGCCTTCATTATTTTCGGCTTAAGACCTTTATAGAGGAACAAGAGGGTGCTGGTCAGCCTTTCGATCGCGCTGAGGACGTCCCGACTGAGGTCAACAAGGATGCTGGCCAAGAGCAGAGGCTGCTGAAAAGGGGAAGGTTATTATTTAAGTCGAGCATGAGAAGGAATATGGCATCTAGATTAGGAGTTTATTTTTTCAATACTTTTTAAGCCTTTTAACCTTCCTTGTTTCTTTGACTATACTGACCTTTGTCCTCCCCTTTATTACTTAATGACAGAGAAATTTCTTTGCTCATGTTAACTTACTCCATCCATGTATATTGATATTTGAATGTGGTTTTACTTATGTTATTTGTAGTCTGACAAGGACTACATTTCCCCTGGTTCACGATTGGGGATGATCCTAGGGCCTAATATTAGTGTGAAAGTTCACACGGAATTTGTGAAGATTTGCAAGTCTTTGAGGGCGAGGATAAAGTAATATAAAACTTAGTCCGAGTTGGTCGCCAGACTGAAGGACGATCTCTAAGCCATGGAGGAGAACAGAGCTTCAGTCCAGTATAAGGTAAATACCCTGAGGGCCAAACTCATTTAGATCACTGAAGTAGTCCAAGTGGTTGAAATGCTCCAGGTCGAGAATGACGCTTTGAGGAAGGAGGTTGTTGGGCTGAAAGAAATTATAGCGGAGCTCTAGGATGATGTCAAAAGGCTGAGGTATTTATTCAAAATATGACCTCGATAAGCTTGGGTAGAGGGTTATAATGCGGTCTTGGAAGATGCCCGAGTAAGGCCCAAGGAGGAAGAGGAAGTTACTTTTACTCATGGGTGGTTGAGTGCTCGTAGGGAGGTAAAGATACCCAAGGAGCCCATGTTATGGTATAAGCACGAGGTCGAATGTGCGGGCTACCATACTTACCCTTTCTCAAAGGATGATAAGTGGATCCTGATTGATGCTATCCCTGCCCAACTCTTGTAACAAGGCCTTGAAGATGACATGAAAGATCTATCTCCTAAACCAGATGATGGTCGAATAAAGCTCGTTGCAGATTATCTTGCTCACCATCCTGGGCCATCTTAGGTCTTTGTATATTTTGTTTTTTATGTTATTATAATTCCCAATTTTTCTCAATACAAAGATTAATTTATTAACCTTTTCCATATTTTGAGCACGTGCTGACTAAACATGAGTTAATAATTATTTTTTAAATTTGAGCTGGAAAGAGCTATTGCTCATTAGTTACTTAAAATCTTTATCGACCAAGCAATACTGTTTGACTATCTTTGGCCTTTCACTATCTAATTAGGATAGTACTTAGGTTTGATCCTTTTGGATTTTTCAGCAAACTAACTGATATTAAGAGCAAGTGTCATCCATTTGTTACCATGCGTTCCCAGTCCAATATACCTTTATAGTATCATATCATCTACTTTACCTTTTAGGTTGTGTCGTCACGCTCATTTAGGACTAAGTGAGATAAAGGTGAGAATGTACCTGGTCTATGGGCCATCCTCCTGAGCAGGATTTTTACGACCAATAAAGTTGGTGACCCACCTAAGTTGACTTTGTTTCCTAAGGATCCTTTGCAGGGATTTCGTTGTTGTCGGGGAAACTTGTGAGGTCTATTATGTTTGCAATAAAGACCTGATGGCTTTAGTAATTGAAACACTCTACTTAACTGGTTATAATTACTGCTAACTGATCGAGGGGAAAATCGAGTGTTCGTGTAAATACGCGAATCGTTATTATCGTCTTCCGACCGTAGTACAAAAAAACTGAACTTTAACTATACTCTTATGGAGTATAGCGGCTAGTCTGGGTATTGAATCCATAGGGAATGTTTGATAGATTTTAATTGATTTATTACTTAAAAAATAAAGTGTAAAAGATGATGATGGGGTGAGAAAGGAAAAAAAGGGAAAACTAAAGAAGTTAACTAAATTTAATTAAAACTAATAAAATATGGATTAATTAGAGATAAGGTTGGAATTCAATCGCCCAAACCCTAGTATGTTTATCAGATATAAAACTAGCTTCAATTAGATAATTGATTAAACCCGGGGTTTATTAATCTCAAGCATTACATATATGAGATTGCTAGCCCGCATCACACATAATCAAAAATAGAAACAAAGTGGTGCCGAAATAGCTAACACGCGCGTCTCACTCTTAAACACCCCGGTTACCTAGGGCAAACGAGGTTAAAATACCTACGATGGTTGTGATCACTACACAACATGATTCAGTCATTATTTAATTCGAAGACTAATTTTTTAAACGTGCAAACTACATCAACTTGGGTTCATGCACCCCAACCCTTAGAAATCTAGCCGAACATGACTTGATTAATAAAAAGCGTGTTATCTACATTACATGTAATAAAAAACATCACAACACTATGATAAAAGTATTGTAATCTAAGGTTACTAAGATTGAAGAAAATAAACATGGAAGAAGAAATCAAATCTTGAAGAAAAACTTGAAAAGCTCTTGAATTAAAGGTGCAAAATATGTAAATTCTTCCCTAGATGTTTCTCCTTGATTAGGAGATTTTATATATATGAAATCTGAATAAAAAGAGTCCTAATGAATAAATATATAGTTTACAAGTCGTTTAGAAGAGTCGTCAAAATATAAAACTCTTTTGGCTAAAAGATAAGGACAAAATAAAAATCCCATATCTGGCAATTTTGTCACACTTAGAAAGCGTGACAAATTTTGTAACGGTTGTGGACCGTTACTAATGGAAGGACCGGTTCATTTTTGCTTCTCATTGGATCGGTCTGTTCTATGTAGGAAATCTTAAGATGCTGGACTGGTTCAGTTCTGGTCCATCGGTTCGGTTCAGCCTTAACAGTTTTACCTTGGATTTCTTTCTCAACTTCAAATGGTCATAACTTCTTCACTATAGCTTGGATTGGGGTGCCATTTTTTCGAGTGTTCTTGTCATTTTGAGATCTTAAACTCTATAGTTGTCCTTACCTACAAAATATGGCTAAAACATTACAAAAGTTCCCTTGAACTCCCCATTTCTTGGTTTCTTTCACTGTTTTGAGTTCTCTTTCACACTAACTTGTATGAAATAGTTGTAAAACACATGTGAAATATACAAAACATGATATACTCGCCAAAGGGTTAGTAGAATAAATATGAGAAAAATTCATATAAATTACAATGCATGGGAACATAAAAATACCGAAATTAAGAGGATAAATACGAAGAATTTACGTCGAAGCAAACTCCCTAACTTAGAACGTTGCGCATCCTGAGAAATGTAAAAGAATAAGAGTATGACTTAAGGAACCTTCAAAAACTTTAGTGGGATAGAATATCTTTTTTGTTGGCAAGCGATTCCATTTAGTGTATGCAAAAAGCCTTTAAACCCCTAGGTTACCCTAGTAGGACAAGTGTTGTCACGTGAGGGTTTGTAGTGAATATACCCACAAAATTCAGTTTCGACTCAAAGAAAAATCAAAATACTTAAAAATTATACAATTTAAAATCCCCAAAAATAGTCAATGAAAATTCATACTCTCAAGTCTCAAGTCGTAGTGTGTGTGTGTGTGCACAAAGCCAAAAATTTAACCGCTAATTTCCATCGATCGATCATTACGTTACTTTTCAAAAATTCGTTTTGCTTCAAATGCTCATGGTATTCTCTCACAAAAGAATCACTCGAAATGTGGCTATTTATCTCGATGTGCGTAATATAAAAGAGCAAATGAATTGGAACACGAATTCATGCACACAAAATTAAAATACATAATTTTTATGGGTGAAAAGATCTCTTCATCGAATAATGGTCATTAGGAAATGAGAAACATAGTCTCTTATTCACACCAGTTAATCTCTCTTATTATCTTTTCGTGTCTTAGCTCTCCACGCGATAGTTAGTTTTTGAATTCGGACTCAGTTAGGACTTTTGTTGGGTAATAAGGTGTATTAGGTAACATTGGAAATGGTTGGGAAATTAAAAGTTGGAAAATCTTCTTATGATGTCCATTAGTGCTTTTTCGGGCTATTGCTCAGTTTTTTTCTCTTTCTTTTTCTACTTTTTTTTCTATTTTTTGAAATTTTCTTTTCTTTCTATTTTGTTGAGCATTACTCTATTTTTTTCTTCCTTTCCCTTTTATTGAACTTTTTGGACTTTTCAATCTTTAACGATATCGGGCTAAATGGTTTTTCAAGTTATCAAATGAAAAGGGAAAACTTTATTAGGCTCAAATTGGGTTGCAAAGGAAAAACTTTTCACAACTTTTTATGGCTAATATTTTTGGGTAACAAATGATGGCCTACTTCATTGTCCGAATGACTAATCACATTACCGTATGCGTCTAGAGATTAATTTAGTTTAGATATATGTTAGCGTATTTTTCAAGACAACATCTCACACGTTTCCCATAATTGATCAAAATAAAGGAATTGAGATCTTTAACGACTTATTTTAAATGCTGAATTGAACTATGAGTTAACCATTGACTTGGATTGATTTACAAACTCAGAAAAATTGATAGGCTCGAAATCTCACCGGGTTAGTTAATCTCCACTCTTATTAGTAAAGTCGTCAATTTTCGCTCAATTTCCATCTTTGGTCAATTCGGCTTAGTGCATTTGAAATTTTACAAATTTGAGATTTTAAACAAATTTTTGGTGATATTTTTGAAAAATTTAAATTCCAATTTTTAAATATTTTGAAGAAAATTATTTTTAGGTTTTTCAAACTTTTTTCAATTTATTGGAAATTTTTGACATTTTCTAAAAAAACATACTTGGAACGAACACGTGATCAAGTCAATGAATTTAAATAATAATAAATGGGAAGGATACCCCACACCCCCTAACTTAGATGTTGCTTTGTCCTCAATGCGAATCAAGAGCACAACATAAAGAGAGGAAAAGAAAGATATTTCCCAAAACGGAGCGATTCCCGATAAGTACGAGTCCATTCAATCTACAAAAAACGTTATAACCAAGCATAACAAAAAAAATAATAACAAAACTTTAACTAATCACACTAGACTATAAAAAAGAGAAAAATGAATAAATAAAAATAACTACTACTTACAACCTACAATTTGAACTTCTAATAAATCATATACTAGAAGTCGAAAAATTTGAGGGTCCACCCAAAAGACAATTTGACTTTGAGAGATAATCGGTGTACCCTCAGTTTCATGCATGCCTTTTGAAAAATAAGAATTTCGTTTGAACAACGTAAGGCATTTGTGAGGTGGAAAAAATGAACCATCACCAATTAAATTTTTAAAGTGATTATGGGGGATTTGGGTGCTAAGGGGGACAAGTACAATTGGGATCCAAGAAAAATAGAATCATTTACCAAAGTTTTTCAAGTAGTATGGGGAGCGGGACACACATAAAGGAAGAGTACAACTTGGAAAATAATTCAAGCAAAGATTCCTCGTCGGTAAAAGGTTTAGACATTTCAAAAGTTTCAACCAGCTCACAGAAATCTGGTGGTACTTGTAATGGTTCAATAACGGAGAAGGAGACTAGTGATGAAATAAATTCAATCTCAAGTAATTCATCGTCACTTGAAGATTGAATTTCAAGGGAGAAAAACTTACTTTCAATGAGATGTTCTTCCAAAATATTTTTAGGAGAAACGTAAGGCTCGACCTCCTATTTGTTTTCCAAATAAGAACGCATCTCATTGCAAAGTGCGACAATTTCCTTAACATAACCAAAATATATATTCATTGTGCATTGGGTAATTGAGTACGCTTTTGATAGGAAAAGTATTTTTTCTTCCAAAGTAGGATTCCTTGGCTCTAGAACCTCGGATTCCTCTTTTAGTTTAAAACATTCTTTAGTTTAAAAAATATAGAAAGAAAAGTCGTCATGGGATTCGAATAATTCATCCAACTCTTGCTCCCAAAAATGATTTTTTTCCCGATACTTGTTTTCAAGCCTTTCATACTCAAGACTTAGAATGCCCTCACCAATGGTAATAGGTTGTGGCAACGATGCCATTTTGATCGATGGGAAAACCAAACGTCCGTGTAAATACGCTAATCGTTGTTATTGACTTCCGATCGCGATACAAAAAAAACTAAACTTTAACTACACTCTTATGGAGTATAGCGGCTAGTATGGGTATCGAATCCACAGAGAATGTTTGATAGATTTTAATTGATTTATTACTTCAAAAATAAAGTGTAAAATATGATGATGGGGTGAGAAAGGAAAAAAAAGGAAAACTAAAGAAGTTAACTAAACCTAATTAAAACTAACAAAATACGGATTAATTAGAGATAAGGTTGGAATACAATCCCCTAAACCCTAGTATGCTTACCGGACATAAAACTAGCCTGAATTAGATAATTGATTAAACCCGGGGTTTATTACTCTCAAGCATCACATATATGAGAGTACTAGCCCGCATCATACATAATCAAGAATAGAAACAAAGCGGTGCTGAAATAGCTAACACGGTGTCGCACTCTTAAACACCCCAGTTACTTAGGGAAAATGAGATTAAAAGACCTACGACGATTGTGATCACTACACAACACGATTCAATCATTATTTAATTCGAAGACTAATTTTTTATACGTGCAAACTACATCGGGTTGGGTTCATGCATCCAAACCCTTAGAAATCTAGCCGGAGATGAATTGATTAATAAAAATCATGTGATCTATTTTGCATGTAATAAAAAACATCATCAAACTGTGATAAAAGTGCTATAATCTAAGGTTACCAAGATTGAAGAACATAACCATGGAAGAAGAAATCAAAACTTGAAGAAAAACTGGATAAGCTCTTGAATTAAAGATGCAAAATATGTAAATTCTTCCCCTAGATGTTTCTCCTTGATTAAGAGCTTTTACATAAATGGAATCGGAATAAAAAGATTCCTAATGCCTAAATATAAAGGTTACAAGTCATTTAGAAGAGTCCCTAAAACATAAATCTCTTTTGGCTAAAAGATAAAAACAAAATAAAAATCACGTATCTGGGAATTTTATCACACTTAGAAAGCGTGACTAATTTTGTAACGGTTCCTGAGCGTGACTAATGGACGGGCCATTTTTTTTATCTTCTCATCAGATCGGTCCGTTCTATGCAAGAAATCTTAAGATGCCGAACCGATTCGATTATGTTCTGGTTCATTGGTTAGGTTCGGCCTTAATAGTTTTGCCTTGGATTTCTTTCTCAACTTCAAATGGGCATAACTTCTTCACCGTAGCTCGGATTGGGGTACCGTTTTATCAAGCGTTCTTGTAATTTAGAGATCAAAATATGGCTAAAAAATTACAAAAATTCCCTTGGACTCCTAATTTTTTTGGTTTCTTTCACTGTTTTGAGTTCTCTTTCGCACTAACTTGCATGAAATAGTTGTAAAACACATGAGAAATACACAAAATGTGATATACTCGCGAAAAGGGTTAGTAGGATAAATATGAGATTAATTCAAATAAATTACAATGCATAAGAAATAAAAATACCGAAATTAAGATGATAAATATGAAGAATTTACGTCGAAGCACTAACCCCACTCGTCACATGAGACTCCCTAATTAAAACAAGTTGAACAACTTGATATAGTCCCTCAGAATTTTGCTACGCATGAGGGAGTTATCATTTGGAAAAGGTGCGTCATACTGAGATGTGATAGAGAAATTCTAAGTAGCGAATATATAATATCAAAGTGTGAGGGCCAATTGGCCTTTATTCATTGAATAATAACTTGCAAGTTACATATGTTTAAAAATGAAAATTTTCTTAAACTGAATATTATGATAATAGACAAAGAAGACTAAAAATAGAACTTCTTGAGATTGACTGCATTCCACGCTCTTGGTATCTCCCTGCACTCCAGCATTTCCAAGTGATATGCTCCTTGAAGGTTGTTCCTTATCACCCTAAAGGGTCTCTTCTAGTTTGGTCCCAGCTTACCATTTGATGGTTTTACGACACTATCGAGGACTTTCCTTAGGTCATAATCCCCCACCCAAAACTTCCACAGATTAAATTTATTATTATAGTGCCTGACTAGTTGCTGTTGATAGGAAGCCAACTTGATCATGGATAGTTCTCTTCGTTCGTCTTCTAAGTCAAGTTCAATATGTAGTGCATCATCATTAAGGCCTTGGTCGACCAATATGGTTCTAATATTAGAGAGACCTGCTTCCAGTGTAATGATAGATTTTATTCCATAAGTGAGCGCAAAGGATGTTTCCCGAATTGGTCTCCTAGGAGCGGTATGGTAAGCCCATATAACGCGAAGGAGATTGTCCACCCAGGCACCCTTGGCTCTTTGCAATATCTTTTTTAATCCATCAAGCATGGTTTTGCTAGAATCTTCCACATGACCGGTACTTTGGGGATACGCAACAGAATTGAAATGGTGATTGGTGCCATGCTCATCACATAAAATTTAAAAGAAACTTCTTTCAAATTGAGTGTCATTATTGGTGATGACAGTCCTTGGTATCCCAAAGCATGTTATAATCTAGATAAATCTGGTCATTTCAACGTTGTGAATGTTCGCCAATGGTTCTACCTCTACCCATTTGGTGAAGTAATTTTGTCGAGAAGTAGATACTTGAGATTTCCAGATGCGATTGGTAGTGGTCCCACGATATCCAGTCCCCATCGCGCAAATGGCCATGGACTTGTAAGAGATTTTAGGTATCTAGTTATCTAGTGGACATATGAGAGTTCTTCTAGAATTTTTCACACTTCCGAACATAAGTTCCTGTGTCCTTTTGCATGTGAGGCCACCAGTAACCCTCTTTAATTGCACGAAAGGCCAATGACCTCCCTCCTTCATAACTCCCACAAATACCATCATGAAGCTCACTAAGTAATTTCTCTGTGTCATATGGGTGAATGCACTACAAGTAAGGGAATGTGAATGACTTCTTATATAGATTCCTTCCCGGGTGATGTAAAAATGGGTGGCCTTCACCCTTACTTAATGGGACAATCTCTTATTGTCAGACAGTATGTTGCTCCAAAGATAGGTAACAATGGGATCCATCTAGTTGGGGGACTTCCCTATGAGGAGGACTTTCTCAGCTACAACTTTCTATTCAATTATTCGATAGGCGAGGAACTCTATCTGGATGGTTCTTCTTAGATCAGAGTTCACTACTGAGCTCAGGGACACTAAGGCATCTGCGTGACTGTTCTGCCCCTAGAGGAACTGTTGAATGTCCACCTTCTCAAATCCTTTCATAAGTCCTCTTACCACTGTGAGGTAGGCTTCCATTCTATCATCTTTTGCATTGAAGTCCCAACCCACTTACTTAGAGACGAGTTTATAGTTGCAGAACACATGGAGGCACTTTCCCCCTAGCTGCTGAGCCTTGGACAAGCCAACTATTAGTGCTTCATATTCAGTTTCATTGCTGGAGACCTAGAATCCCAATCTGATTCCTTATTAGATGATAGCGCCTTCCTATGTGATGAGGATAACTCCTACTCCTGCCCCCTTGGAATTGGAGGCTCCATAAATGTATAGGTTCCAATCCTTATTATGTGCATCCTCATTTATTGACTTTTTCGTTTCCTATTAGTCGATAGGCTTGTCCCTCATAATTTAGTGATAAAGTCTACCAGGACTTGTCCCATAATTGTTGTTCTTAGTTTAAAGTGGATATAAAATGTGTTGAGTTCCACCGACAACTTTGAGAATTGTCTAGAGAGGTCGGATTTTTGAAGAATAACTTTGAGGGTGTAGTAAGTGATCACTATTATTAAGAGAGATTCAAAGTAATGTTTCAGCTTTCTTGAGAAGACCACCATTGCACAGGGAAGCTTTTCCATGGACAAGTAACATTATTCTACGTCCAGGAGCGTGTTGATAGAATAATAGACATAATTCTATCCACCCTCCTTCTCACACACCAGGCCGAGCTTACAACGTGATCTGATAATCGAGGTAGAGATACAATGGCTCAGCATCTTCTAAAATCATCAGTAGGGGTGGTTTGTTAAGGTAGGATTTGATCTCCTCCAAAGCACTTGAATAATCTTCATTCAACATGAGGTCTTTGTCCTTTCTTAGGAACTATAAGAATGATTGGCAGTATTCTGAAGACTTAAAGATGAAGCGATTGAGTGTCGTGAGCATCCTAGTGAGATTTTAAACATCTTTAAACATTCATGGATGGTGGACCCCGGAGATCATATCTATCTAATCTGGATTGGCCTCAATTCCTCTTTTACTGACTAAATAGTCTAGACACTTTCCTAATTGGACACCAAATGAACACTTACTTGCATTAAGTTTTAACTAATATTACCTGAGGATCTCAAAGGTTCTGGCTAAGTATGTGAGGTGGTCACCCTTATTCTTACTCTTGACAAATATATCATCGATGTAGACCTCCATTGTGTCTCTCATATGTTTCTTGAATATCTTGCAAATTAATCTATGATAAGTTTCCCCTAAGTTATTTAGGTAAAATGGTATGATCCTGTAATAGTATAACCCAATGGGGGTTATGAAAGATGTTTTGTCCTGATGAGGGATGAACAAAGAAATTTGATGGTACCCTGAATAGCCATCTAGAAAACTCATCCTTTCATGTGTTGTCGTATTGCCAACCAACTGATCGATTTTAGGAGGTAGGAAGATGTCTTTGGGACATGCTCCTCGAGGTCTGTGAAATCAATACAGACCCTCCAACTATCGTTTTTCTATTGTACCACTACTGGGTTGGATAGATATTTGGGTAACTGAACTTACCCAATAGATCATGCATCCATAAGCTTCCCCACATTGTTCTCCACTGCTTTAGCCTTTTTGGGGACTGTTCAATGAGCCTTTTGAGTGATCAACTTGAAGAATGAATCATCGTTCAAGCGATGGTAGGCTACATTAGGATCAATCCCTAGCAAATCATATGGTTTCCAAGCAAAAACATATAGATTTATTCTCAAGAAAGCGATCAATTCTTTATTTTTTTGATCGGCGAATGTGGTTTCGATCAGAAGCTTTCTCCTTGGCATATTGTCATCGGCTCCAACTTCCTCCAGGATTTCAATGACCCTATCAGCAGGATGCACCCTAGTCTCCTCCACCCCTGGTCGATCATACTGTAATTACTATTTAGAGGGTGTAGATCTCTCTTAGGCTTCCTCCTGAGCATAATTTAGTTAATTTTTCTTCTCCTTCCTAGGGAGGATGGCCAAGATGAAGAAATTCCTGGAAGTGTCTTGGTCGACATAAATCTTGACCATGCCCCTATCAGTGATAAACTTTAACTTTTCGTGGTAAGTAGATGGTAAGGCCCTCATGGCATGAAACTAGCTTCTACCCAGAATGGGATGATATGGAGATTCAATGTCCACCACTATAAAGTATATCATCTTTAAGATGTTGTCTGCTCTGACTGCCAGGACTATCTTTCCCGACGACATTGTGATATTACCTATAAAGTCGACCCATGAAGCTGTTGCTTTTTTAAGGTCGACTAGGTTGAGCTTCGGCTTGTGGAATAACTCTAGGCACATCACTTTTGAATAACTTCCCTAGTCCATGAGCAACTTGTTGATCTCATAATTTGTAATTATGAGGGTAATTACTTGCCCGTCATGATGTGGGGTCCTCACTCCGACCAAATATTCTTCGGTGAAGACGATGTGATTGGTATAGTCGACATCCTCTAGTCGTCTGCGCTTGCCATCTTGGGTTTTAACATGGTCAATATGAAATTCCTCCATGACAACAGTAACCTTTTTCATCTCCATTCGAATAACATTCTCTTGGATCTTCTCCAGGTCTGATTACCCATGGATCACAGTGAACTCATGTCCTATATCGTCATAAAGGATGATGTCTGTCTTTTGGTCTCCATTGGCTATAACCTTATCTATTGTCTTCTATATGTACTCATTGTGGTGCCCATGCTGGGCCAACTCTCCCAAATGTGACTTCAAATCCTTGCAATTTTTAATCATGTGGCTGCCCTCCTTGTGGAATGCACATCTCAATGCGTTATTCCTTTTCGTTGGGTCACCACCCATCTTCTTGGGTCCCTTGATGAACAATTGGTATTTGATCTTGCTCAAGATCTTATAAATAGGTTCCTTGAAGACTGTGTTAACATCCCGGAATTCCTTGGAAGGATCAGGCTTGTTCTCATTCTTAGATCTGTTCTTACCCTCGTTCTTGTTCAACCTTTTTGGAGTATCACTCTTTTCTCCCCCTTTGGTTACATTTTCTAGACTATTGTCTCATACATTAGAGTGAACCACATCTTCCACTTTGGCATATTTCTCAATAGGAGCCATGATGTTGTCAATAGTGGTAGCTTCCTTCTTGGTTAGGGAGTGGTATAGAAAAGATGTGGTCGGTATACCAATCTAAAGGATGTAATGGTAACTTGCTCCCAGCAATCCTCCACTTCAGTAAAAATATTGTAACACCCCGTATTTTCATGCATTAAATATTTAATTAATTTGGGAATTGAAAAATACTTGTGAGTCATAATTTTAATTGAATTAATTAGGAAAATTATATTTAAACATTAATCGATAAGAGAATGATTAAGATTTAAGGAAAACATATTTACTAAGTGAATAGTAATATTGTAATTATGTCATTTCGAGTATTAATGACAAGTACACACTTATCTCAACAGGGAGTTGGTATAGACTAAAAAGGGGTGGGGGAATAAGTATTTTTATAAATTAATTCGGATGCCAATTCTGAGGGTGGAAGTTGAGTCCGGATGGGCCGAAATAGTTGAAAAAGTGTACCCGGGGGTAGTAAACGGGTCACGGGGCATTTTTAGACATAGTGTACCCGGGGGTAGTAAACCGGACGGGCCCACACGAGGGAATTTGGGTCACTTGGGCTTGGCCCATTAGGCAAAATATGGGATTTAGGTTAATTTATAAATTAGAAGAAATAAGGAAATGACTGAGAGAGTTTAGAAAAAGGGCTAAGTGTGTTAAAGAACCTTAATAGCAGTTAAAGGCAGTTTTGGGGATCACTAGAGAGCCAACAAGGGTCATCTTCAACTTTGGAATTTATATCCAAATCAGACACTACGAAACCTAAGGCAAGTGGATAACTTGCAATAGTATTGAATATGTTTTTCAATTCATATTCATGTGATGTGACTGATTAAAATTCGTTTTGGGTATTCATGGAATAAACATGAGGTTGTTGAAAAGAATAATCTGATTTACGAGTTTGAATGAGGATTCATGTAAAATCTGATATTATAAATTGATATATATCTGGTAGGATGATATTTGGATAATTAGAAACGAATTTAGTGAAGGAATTTGGGGTGTAAATGGGTAAATGGTTAAAGATGAATTTTTCCCCAAATTCAGAAATTGTAGTTAATGGACGAATTAATAATGTTGGTGGACAGTCTGGAGGTTCCTAATAAGGTTCCTAACATGTATTAATGTTAAGAGGGCTTAAGGTTACTGGTAGAGAAAACTAGGGTTTCAGAAAATTCGTCCATGGCTGTATCTGTCTTCGCGAAGAAGATGAATACCTGCTCGATCGATCGATCGAAGGTCTGGGGTCGATCGATCGATGGTCGGCAGATTCTGGCAGTTCGCCCAGTTCCTTTATATGGAGATAAGTTTAATTTAATATTTTCTATGTCTTAAATTTGATGAGTACTTAATGCATGGATTTAAAAATTTAATTAATAATGAATAAAATTAATTAGGAATTGAAGATGGTATAGTGTGACTGCAGAACTTAAAAAATGTTTTGGATAAATTAGGTGCGACACAATAAGATTGAACTGTGCGAAGTTTGTTCAAAAGAATTAATTATGGATTTAGTGAACGAGTCTGGGAGTAACGGTTGAGAAATACAGAGATATAAATTTTATTTAGGCATAGGCTAAATAATTTAGAGTCGGGAATTGAGACTCGGGTAATGTTAATTCGGGCCACGAAAGTAAGTCCGGATATATTGGTGAGGGTGATACCAAAAGAAATTAATGTGAATATTAATTTATACTTCGAGTTGGGCCACAAACTCATTATATAATGGAATAGGCTTGGGTTACGGACAGTACATGGTATAGCCGGGATATTTATATATATATATATATATATATATATATATATATATATATATATATATATATATATATATATATATATATATATATATATACGGTCTGCGATAGTATATGTATATATATGGGTGTGCTATAATATCAGTGATAGATATTATTATTATTATTATTATTATTATTATTATTATTATTATTATTATTATTATTATTATTATTATTATTATTATTATTATATTCTCTAGTGCTATAGGGGGAGGTTGCGCGTAGTGGATGAATCCCCTAGCTTGAGGAGTAGGGTGAGTATAATCTCAGGTCATAGCGTCCGTTGTATGGGTGAGGGACATCTCTCTTTCAGGGAAGGAATATGACCGCCTCCGATATTTATGTAATAACCGAGTTAGGGAGAAATTCTAACTTGGGGTAACTAGGTCAGGTGATTATACCTAGTAGGATAGCACTTTAGAGGAATTTTACCCCGTGAGACTTTACTCGGGGAAAAATACTATTATTAAATGTTATATTAGTATGGTTGGGAATTCTATAATGTGACTGAGTATATAATTAGGTAAATAATTATATACGGGCTAATTAATACAAAGCATGAGTTGTATTATATGTATAACAGATGTGAAAGTTATATGAAATTAAAAAGGGAAATGATTTTGATTAAGTTAATGATGAGAATAACTTATAAATCATAATTAAGGTATAATCGATTAGAGTAGTATGTTTACAAAGGGCTTTAAATTTTATCTAGTCATAAGATGAACAACTAGGTGAATTTATTTAAGGCGTTAGTAGTGCACATTACAGTAGGGGTGAGGATGTCCCCAAAGGAGTGCGGCACTAAATAAAATATGGAGAGCATGCATATGTTTTTCAAATGTTTTTGGGTACTTACCCTTGCTATAAAAGTTTTAAAAACCTTTTAGGTGTCCAGCCATAGGGACGTCAGGCTTGACTCTGTTCCAGGAAACCCGTTGCTGCAGCATATGTGGATGTTGCGGGAATTTTGATAGACGCCTCCTTCTTTCACTCTAGTGTAGAGACTTTTATTAGTTATTTCGAGCATGTCACTCACAGTTCACTTAGTTTCTGTCAGACTTGTTGAGATTTATTACTTGTCTTTATTTTATATTTGTTGAATATTTGGGACCGATGGTTTATTCGGTTAGGTATTTTATTTGTGGATGGTTATTTCAGTTAACTGTGATTGTGTATTATTTTATGTTCCACATGAGTTTCATTTAATTAATTGAAAGACAAAAATTGGCACCAGTCTACTTTTCTCACTTAAGTGGTTAGTAATTAAAAAGACGACAGTGATGCTAAGAATGAACCAACTGAGAAACTTGTTCTAACTTGATTTAGGACTGATCACCCGCGATTAATTAGGTGGGGTGTCACAGATGGTATCAGAGCGTCAGGTTCTAGTGTCCTTAGGATCTGTGCGGCTTTCTACGTTTCAGCGTAGCACTCGGTTGTTATTGAGCCCTATTATTAGGACTGTTGATTCATTTTTCCGCTTATGAGATATCGTATTTCTGCTATGAATAATTTTTGTGTAAATTGTGTACTTATACGATTCAACTTATTTCAGATGCCACCGAGGAGATTGAGAGCGGAGAGGGCTGTGGCTAGGGATGAGGTCAGGGAGGCTCACCAGGAGCCACAGGTACTGCCACCACCACCCCCACCCGAGTTGATTTCCACTACTCAGGTGGCAGTGATAGTGGCACAGGCGGTCGAGGCAGCAATGCGAGGTATTCCAGCTCACTTTCCACAGCCCCAGGCACCGCCTCCAGTGGAACTAGCAGTTCAAGCTCTAGCGGGGCCACCATCTTGGCAGAGAGTTAGGGAGACCTTCCAGAAGGGTCACCCACCTGAGTTTCGGGGTAGCACAGATGTAGTAGAGGCTTGTGACAGGAAGAAGAACATTCAGCACCATCTGCGCATGCTGGAGTGTACCGAGGTACAAAAACAGATGCTTGCTACCTTTCGTCTGTCGAGGGCAACCTTACAGTTGTGGGAGTTAGTTACCACCACCGATGAGCGAGACTTGATGCCGATAGCAGAGTTCTGGGTGCAGTTCGACCGCAAATACTTTCCACCAGCAGTAGAGACTGAGATGAGAAAGAAATTCAGTGATTTAGTTCAGGGTGACCGATCAGTAGCAGACTACGAGGAAGCGTTCACCCGTTTGGTAAACTTTGTGCCAAATGAGGTGAGCGATGAGGAGCGGAAGAAATCGAGGTTTATGGACGGTTTAGCCTGGCGGATCAGGCAACACTTGATTGGCAATCTGGCATTAGTGATGTATACAGACGTCGTTAATGCCGCACTTGTACACTGTCAAGATCATCACTTCCATGCGAAGGGGAGCAAGAGAACAGGGGAGCCGAGCCAACAGGGCAAGGCAGTTACTAGTAGTGACACAAGTGGTGCTCAGCAGAAGACGGGCAGTCAGCAAGGGAATCAGGCTAAGAAGTTTAAGCCTGGTGGGTTCTGACCGGGAGGATAGGGGTTCAGGCAGGGGCAGTCGGGCCCGAATCAGCAGCAGCAGGTTCCTCAGGGTCGTCAGGGCCAAGGGAACAATGGGGGAGGCCAGCAGGGCCAGGGCCAGCCGCGTCAGGGCCAACAGGGCCAACGACAGGGGGATGGTCAGAGACGTTGTTTTGTTTGTGGCCATCCAGGACACTTCAAGAGGGAGTGCCCACAGAGGGGCAGAGGTGAACAGTAGGAGGCTTAACAGGGGCAACGGGGGCAAATACCGCCAGCAGCACCAGCCCCACCACAGCAGGGGCAGATGCACTACGGGCGTGTGCAGAACGTCCGGGATGTTCCCAATCCTCCAGCGCAGCAAGCACCACCAGCAGTTGAGGGTATGTTTCTCATTCATCGTTATGAGGGTAGTATTCTTTTTGATACGGGAGCATCACATTCATTCATTAAACATAATTTTGCTAAATGGGCCAGACTACTAGAGACCGCGGGTAGTCTTCGGATGTGTGTAGATTCACCAGTAGGCAGCGGGGCTATGATCCACTCGATTTGTCGGGGTGTGGACATTTTGATTGGGAGACTTAGTTTAGCAGCGGAACTCTTGGTGTTAGATATGGAGGGATACGACGTCATCTTGGGGATGGATTGGTTGGAAGGTTATCGGGCGACGGTGGATTGCTACGAAAGGACCATCGTGTTCTCCATTCCAGGGAAGGAGATGTTTTTGATAGCAATGTCACTACCCAAGGGAGGGTCACACACACACTTGTATTACATTGAGGAGGAAACCTCACAGGAGGTGACTATTCCATTGGACTCAATCCCAGTGGTGAGAGACTTTGAGTATAAGTTTCAGGAGATACTAGGGTTGCCACCTAGTAGGGAAATCAAATTTGTAATCAATTTAGCCTCGGGGACGAGGCCAATTGCTCGGGCCCTATACCGTATGGCCCCTTCAGAGATGCGTGAGTTGAGAGAGCAGATTCAGTAACTTCTGGGTCAGGGTTTCATTCGACGGAGTACATCACCGTGGGGGTGCATCGGTGCTATTTGTGAAGAAGCGAGATGGCTCACTACGATTATGCGTGGACTATAGAGAGCTGAATAAGGCGACGATACGGAATAAGATCCGTTGCCTAGGATTGATGATATATTTGACCAGTTGAGAGGGGCGTCTTATTTCTCTAAGGTAGACTTGAGGTCAGGGTATCATCAACTTTGTATCCGAGAGAAGGATGTTCCTAAGACCGCTTTCCTGTCGCGGTATGGATCTTATGAGTTCAGGGTGATGCCGTTCGGGCTCACCAATGCACCAGCAGTTTTCATGGACCTCATGAACAGGGTTTGCAGGGAGTTTCTCAATCAGTTTGTCATTGTGTTCATTAATGACATCCTGATCTACTCGTGCACCGAGGAGGAGCATGCAGAGCACCTGCGTATAGTGTTACAGACATTGTGGGATCACCAGCTCTATGCCAAATTCGGTAAGTGTGGATTTTGTCTACGGGAGGTTCAGTTTCTTGGATACGTAGTGTTATACTGGGGTATTGCGATGGATCCGAGTAATGTATCGACGGTGAGGGAGTGGGGACAACCCACGACACCGACTGAAGTGCAAAGTTTTCTGGGATTGTCCGGTTATTACAGGCGGTTCATCAAAAGATTCTCAAAGATTACGGGCCCTTTGACGAATCTGACCCGTAAAGGAGTATCTTTCACTTGGAATGATCCTTGTCAATTAGCTTTCGACGAGTTAAAGGACAAGTTGACATCTGCAATCGTGCTTGCATTGTCGAAAGGAGGATTAGAGTATCGGGTTTACACTGACGCATCCTTACAGGGACTTGGGGGTGTGCTTTAGCAGGAGGAAAGGGCTATAGCTTATGCGTCCCGAAAGCTAAAGCCCCATGAGAGAAATTACCCCACTCACGACCTGGAGTTGGTAGCAGTCATTTTTGCTTTGAGGATATGGAGACATTATCTTCTGGGGGAGCAGTTCACGTTATTCACGGATCAAAAATCACTTCAGTATCTCTTCACTCATAAGGATCTGAATATGAGGTAGAGGCGATGGATAGAATTCGTGAAAGATTACCAGTTTGATATTCAGTATCATCCTGGTAAGGCTAATGTGGTAGCAGATGCATTGAGTCGGAGACCGACTGGAGAAATGTCAGAAGTCTAGAAGGCGAAGTGGAGAGAACTTCAATATGAGGATGATGTATCCAGGGCTTGTATGTCAGCATTATCCATCACACCTGAGATCATTATGCCGGTTGTGAAGGCTCAGGCAGAGGATCAAACCTGTCGGGATAAGGTGAGCCAGTTGCTAGCTGAGGGAGCATAGGGTTACTCGATCAGCTCGGAGGGAGGCTTACGCCTTAATGGGAGGTTGATTGTGCCAGAGGATGAGGAGTTGAGGCACGCTGTTATGACAGAATCTCATGGGTCGAGATTCGCGGTACATCCCGGTGGGGATAAAATGTATCAGGATATAAGGAGACAGTATTGGTGGATAGGAATGAAACGAGACATAACATAATTTGTTTCGAAATGTGCCACGTGTCAGCTTGTGAAAGTTGACCATCAGAGACCATTAGGGATGCTACAGCCACTCGAAATTCCCGTGTGGAAGTGGGAGAGCATCTCCATGGACTTCATTATAGGGTTACCGACATCGCAGAAGGGTCACGATTCCATATGGGTCATTGTGGATCGGTTGACCAAAGTGGCCCACTTACTGCCGGTTCACACAGACTTTGAGATGATGCGTTATGCGCAGCTATTCATAGCAGAGATTGTTAAGGTGCACGGTGTACCGATAAATATTATTTCGGATAGGGACAAGATCTTTGTGGCCCACTTTTGGCAGAGTTTTCAGGAGGCCATGGGCAATAAGTTACGTTTGAGTAAAGCCTATCACCCACAGACTGACGGACATATAGAGAGGGTCTATCAGATGCTGGAAGATACGCTCAGAATGAGCATATTAGACTTTGGGGGAGGTTGGGAGAAATATCTTCCTCTGGTAGAGTTTGCGTATAACAACTCTTACCAATTCACGATCGGCATGGCACCATTCGAAGCACTATACGGGAGACCTTATCGTTCACCCGCTTATTGGTTAGAGGTGGGGGATAACAAACTATTGGGGCCGAAAATTGTTCAGGAGACATCTGCCAATATAGAGCTGATCCGAGGGAGGATTTGGATAGCTCAGGATAGGCAGAAAAGTTACGCTGATGCTTCACGGAGACATGTGTAGTTAGAGGTTGGGGATCAGGTATTGGTCCGGGTGTCCCCTATGAAAGGGGTGATGAGGTTCGAAAAGAAGGGTAAGTTAGCACCGAGGTACGTGGGACCTTTCCCTATTATCGAGAGGGTGGGGCCTGTAGCCTACAGGCTGGGATTACCAGATCACCTTCAACGGATACACGACGTGTTCCATGTGGCATCGATGAAGAAATATCGCAGGAGCGAGAGGGCCTTCAGGCACATTCCACTCGAGGAAATTGATTTACAGCCAGACATCTCATATGAGGAGAGACCGGTGGCAATTCTGGACCGTAGCGAGCGAAAGTTACGATCCAAGGTGGTTCCACTAGTTAGAGTACAGTGGGGTCATCACAACGTTGATGAGTCTACCTGGGAGCGGGATGAGGATATGTGGGAACAATATCCAGAGCTTTTCATCACAGGTATGACCTAATTTTGGGGACGAAATTCCTTTGTAAGGGGGGAGTATGTAACACCCCGTATTTTCATGCATTAAATATTTAATTAATTCAGGAATTGAAAATTACTTGTGAGTCATAATTTTAATTGAATTAATTAGGAAAATTATATTTAAACATTAATCGGTAAGCGAATGATTAAGATTCAAGGAAAACATATTTACTAAGTGAATAGTAATATTTTAATTATGTCATTTCGAGTATTAATGACAAGTATGCACTTATCTCAACAGGGAGTTGGTGTAGACTAAAAAGGGGTGGGGGAATAAGTATTTTTGTAAATTAATTCGGATGCCAATTCTGAGGGTGTAAGTTGAGTCCGGATGGGCCGAAATAGTTGAAAAAGTGTACCCGGGGGTAGTAAATGGGTCACGGGGCATTTTTAGACATAGCCGGGTCCACACGGGGGAATTTGGGTCACTTGGGCTTGACCCGTTAGGCAAAAAACGGGATTTAGGTCAATTGATAAATTAGAAGAAATAAGGAAACGACTGAGAGAGTTTAGAAAAAGGGCTAAGTGTGTTAAGGAACCTTAATAGCAGTTAAAGGCAGTTTTGGGGATCACTAGAGAGCCAACAAGGGTCATCTTCAACTTTGGAATTTATATCCGAATCAGACACTATGAAACCTAAGGCAAGTGGATAACTTGCAATAGTATTGAATATGTTTTTCAATTCATATTCATGTGATGTGACTGATTAAAATTCGTTTTGGGTATTCATGGCATAAACATGAGGTTGTTGAAAATAATAATCTGATTTACGAGTTTGAATGAGGATTCATGTAAAATCTGATATTATAAATTGATATATATATCTGGTAGGATGATATTTGGATAATTAGAAACGAATTTAGTGAAGGAATTTGGGGTGTAAATGGGTAAAGGGTTAAAGATGAATTTTTCCCCAAATTCAGAAATTGTAGTTAATGGACGAATTAATAATGTTGGTGGACAGTCTGGAGGTTCCTAATAAGGTTCCTAACATGTATTAATGTTAAGAGGGCTTAAGGTTACTGGTAGAGAAAACTAGGGTTTGAGAAAATTCGTCCATGGCTGAATCTGTCTTCGCGAAGAAGACGAAGACCTTCTCGATCGATCGATCGAAGGTCTGGGGTCGATCGATCGATGGTCGGCAGATTCTGGCAGTTCGCCCAGTTTTTCTTTATCTGGAGATAAGTTTAATTTAATATTTTCCATGTCTTAAATTTGATGAGTACTTAATGCATGGATTTAAAAATCTAATTAATAGTGAATAAAATTAATTAGGAATTGAAGACGGCATAGTGTGACATCATAACTTAAAAAATGTTTTGGATAAATTAGGTGTGACACACTAAGATTGAATTATGCGAAGTTTGTTCGAAAGAATTAATTATGGATTTAGTGAGCGAGTCCGGGAGTAACGGTTGAGAAATACCGAGATATAAATTTTATTTAGGCATAGGCTAAATAATTTAGAGTCGGGAATTGAGACTCAGGTAATGTTAATTCGGGCCACAAAAGTAAGTTTGGATATATTGGTGAGGGTGATACCAAAAGAAATTAATGTGAAAATTAATTTATACTTCGAGTTGGGCCACAAACTCATTATATAATGGAATAGGCTTGGGTCACGGACAGTACACGGTATAGCCGGGATATTTTTATATTTATATATATATATACGGTGTGCAATAGTATATGTATATATATGGGTGTGCTATAATATCACTGATAGATATTATTATTATTATTATATTCTCTAGTGCTATAGGGGGAGGTTGCGCGTAGTGGATGAATCCCCTAGCTTGAGGAGTAGGGTGAGTATAATCCCAGGTCATAGCGTCTGTTATATGGGTGAGAGGCCTCTCACTTTCAGGGAAGGAATATGACCACCTCCAATATTTATGTAATAACCGAGTTAGGGAGAAATTTTAACTTGGGGTAACTAGGTCAGGTGATTATACCTAGTAGGATAGCACTTTAGAGGAATTTTACCCTGTGAGACTTTACTCGGGGAAAAATACTATTATTAAATGTTATATTAGTATGGTTGGGAATTCTGTAATGTGACTGAGTATATAATTAGGTAAATAATTATATACGGGCTAATTAATACAAAGCTTGAGTTGTATTATATGTATAACAGATGTGAAAGTTATATGAAATTAAAAAGGGAAATGATTTTGATTAAGTTAATGACGAGAATAACTTATAAATCATAATTAAGGTATACTCGGTTAGATTAGTATGTTTACAAAGGGCTTTAAATTTTATCTAGTCATAAGATGAACAACTAGGTGAATTTATTTAAGGCGTTAGTACTGCACATTAGAGGAGGGGTGAGGATGTACTCAAAGGAGTGCGGCACTAACTAAAATATGGAGAGCGTGCATATTTATTTATTACTGCAAGTTAATCATTTGTTAAATGTTTTTCAAATGTTTTTGGGTACTAACCCTTGCTATAAAAATTTTAAAAACCTTTTAGGTGTCCAGCCATAGGGACGTCAGGCTTGACTCTGTTCCAGGAAACCCGTTGCTGCAGCATATGTGGATGTTGCGGGAATTTTGATAGACGCCTCCTTCTTTCATTCTAGTGTAGAGACTTTTATTAGTTATTTCGAGCATGTCGCTCATAGTTCACTTAGTTTCTGTCCGACTTGTTGAGATTTAGTACTTGTCTTTATTTTATATTTGTTGAATATTTGGGACCGATGGTTTATTCGGTTAGGTATTTTATTTGTGGATGGTTATTTCAGTTAACTGTGATTGTGTATTATTTTATGTTCTGCATGAGTTTCATTTAATTAATTGAAAGATAAAAATTGGCACCAGTCTACTTTTCTCACTTAGGTGGTTAGTAATTAAAAAGACGACAGTGATGCTAAGAATGGACCAACTGAGAAACCTGTTCTAACTTGATTTAGGACTGATCACCCGGGATTAATTAGGCGGGGTGTCACAAATATCCCAATACCTTTTGGCATAATCATGAAGGCTCTTTCGGATTTTTCTTAATCATGGGCAGTGCATCCATTCACTTGAGATGAGAGTTGTTGGTTATCAAGCGAGTAGTAAAAGTCTCTGCTAGGGCCTTGAAGTTTCTGATCGACTTATGAGACAGTTTCTTAAACCACATATGTGCTACATTATGTAAGCTAAAAGGGAAAATTCGACACATCAATGCATCGTTATGGCTCCATAAGGTCGCTTATGTGTACTACTGAACGAGGTCTATGGGATCTGCCTTTCCGTCATAAATCTTGAACCTAGGGATGGGAATCATTTTGAAGGGTTCTTCCTCTTCGATTACACTTAAAATAGTGGATTTTATATGGCTATTACGAGCTCTCCTAACTAGCTCCCTAGTAGACTTAGCTACTTGATGGGTTGGATATTGGTCCATTTCTCTATGAGCCAAAATCCTAATATCCTAATTTTGATGATCATTGTTCATGTGACGCCTCTCTAACTAGACACGCTCCGATATGTCACGTTTAGTTCTATCCTGGTCATGCATGGAGCTCCTCCCTCGGCTGCAAGTATTACTCACTCGAGGACTAGGAGTCCTATCACAGAGTTTTCTTGTATCTCTATGAAAATCTATATCCATCATTTCAAGTCACCTTTGAAGGCGAGCATTCTCTTCCACCCGGAGGCATGTGGTCTCCTCTTGTTCTCGGAGCCTAGCTTCGTAAGCGTCGACCAACCTGGAGATCTGCGTAGATCTTGATGGTCCCTTGCTTTCTTCAAAAGGTTGCTTTCTAGGAAAAACCTGTGATTTTTGTCCTAGAGAATTTCTGACCTGACCCTAGGTGGGATTGGGTCTTCTTTCACATCGCCCACGTGAGGAATGTTGTTGTTATGGTGAGACATCACAGGCTTTCTGTTAATGAATATTTTCGTAGGAATAAAAATTGATTCCCATAGACGGAACCAATTGTGAGTTCAAGAAATATCACAATAAAGATACATGAAACAATCATAGAAATAAATGTAAAATCACACACACAACAACAATATATGTGGTTTGGCAACTTGCCTATGCCCACAGAGAGGTTACTATTTTATTATAGAGTTTCTCAATGCTCGAGATTACATCATGTTGCCTCAGGTCAGGGATTACAATTTATAATTGCATAAAAAGTTAGAGATTGAGTTGTATAAGGAACTCATTTAAGACATGGATAATTCGCGGTGTCCCTGAATATCTCCTCCGAGATTGTTGGTAACCAATTTGAATGTATCCATAAGTGTTATAGCGTGTATCAAATACACGTGAGTTAATTAAATATATTTGATTTGGGTCGGGCAACTCTTTAGGAAGATTGGGTTGGTCGGCTACTCTCATGGACCATAAAAAATGGGGCTGCACATTAACAAATATTTTGTTACATTCATTATTATATTAACTTTATGCATGGTTATTAAGAATTACATCTACACACAATTATTAAGGGACCAATTTGTCCTTGTCTTTTGTGTGAATATATTCTAGAATTTGGAATGTATTAGTGTATACATAATGTATGCATAATAATGTATTAGTGTATATTTAATGTATGCATAAATTATTGAACCAATTTGGAATGTATTAGTGTATATATAATGTATGTATATTCTAGAATTTGGAATGTACACTAATAATTGGTCCCTTAATAATTGTGTGTAAACTAATGCATTCCAATTTGGAATGTTTTAGTGTATATATAATATATGTATATATACATTCCAAATTCAAGTGGACCAATTTGTCCTTGTCTCTAGTCTTTATACACACCTTATATGTACACATAATTCTTACATTCATTATAAATACACTAACACATAATCTATATACAAGTGTACACATAATTTATACATACATTAAATGAGGTTAGGGTCAGGGGGATTTATTCTGTCATGGAGTTGATAATTATGTTAGAGTTATCAATTATTTCAGTTGATGGTTTGGATTTGATCATTTAGTTTATTATATTATTTGTTATTCATGTCTTCATTTATCTTGTATGATTAAAATGATATGTTATAATTATGTAGCCTTTGTGGGGACTATCAACCTCGTGTATGAAAAATATGGGGAGTAACATTCAGTTTCTAAGTATTCCAAGTTCTAGTGTCTTAGAATCTGTGGAATAGCTTGTCGTTACCACGTAAAGTTATTTATTAATTTTAGTGAAGTATAGTGTAGTACTAGTACTCTATATCTCGTATGGTATTGATGTTAATTTGTCTTTTCCTTCTCAGATGTAAAACACCGGTAGAGGAGATAACTGTTATATGCTTGCTATTATTGCTTATCCACGCTAGGAGTCGCCACATGTGCAAGCTTTGCATTATCCATATTTGACCACCGTTATTTCTCAAGTTGTTGATGCAACTATGGATTCAGTATTCAAGAATCTATCACCATCACCACCTCGTCCAATTTCATCGGCATCAACACTGACTTCTACTTGGGATAAGGATTGTAGTGAATTTAGCAAAAGTAATCTTCCACAGTTCGTATGGTTCATTAATCATAAAGTTTCCTACTAGTGTAAGCTGAACATTGAGTGTTATTTGATGAGAGTTAAGTGATTTGAGGTACAATGCTAGATTCTTGTCATCTTTAGGTTGACATAGGACGAATTTCAATGGTTGGAACATGTTACCACAACCAAATAGAGGTGTAATATAACTACCATGAGTTTTTGGACATTTTGGGGATATATATTCCCTATGAAATTCAATCGTCAATGTGAAAATATAATCTTTTGTATTATAATTGTTGTATATTTTAGTTGGCTAAATTCCATGATAAAACATTTGAGTTATTACGACATTCGAGCCGTGAAGTCTTGATACATAGAGTGAGCTGTGTTTATTAGATGATCTTTTGAACTTTAAGATCGTGCAAGATGCTCTCCATCAAAAGATTTTTGTTGCCACATGCTTTAAAGACATATCATTTGGGCACCTTTATGAATTGAATTTAAGTCTACACATACTTGAACGTTTGTTTTTCAATGTGTATGTTTTAATTGGATGAAAAGTGATATTTTTACTCAGTAGTGTTGTGTAAACCATTTTAGGAAATGACCTAACTTAAAGTGCAAAGATTGAGGCCTTTTATGATTCCAATCGTTTGTACATTTCTATTTGGACCCGCATGCACGGAACCATTTGCACTGTCAAGAAGTGACCCATGCACACTGCTGTCTCAAGGTTACAACACTAATTGAAATTGCACAGACAATAAAAGTTAACCATGTGATGAAGATAATTTTTAATTTTTTTTTGTAAAATTGTCATTTTTCCTCCCATTTCAAAATATCTGAAAACCTAGTAATTCAAATACACTTATGAGTCTATTTTAAGGTTGAGAGATCTTCTTTCTTATCTATTACTGAATTTCACTTATTCCTTCTAAAATTCTTAAAACTTATATCAATCGTACACTAGCATATTCAAGTCAAACTACTACACTTTTAATTGCATGATCTATCAATCCTAGATCTAAAACTGGAGATTCTTTGATTCATTGGTGGAATTTGAGCATAACGTGATTTCTAATAAGAATACTGGATTTTCTCATTTGATTTATGGAGCTCAAGGTTGATTTTTATCTTCTATGGTGGGTGGGGGGGAGGGGGGGGGGGGTGGGGGGAGGGGAGTTATAAGTCCATAACTAATGACTTATGAGGGAATGGGTGAGAGGTAATATCTTGCTTTGTATAAAGCTCTTTTCAAGTAGAAATAGAAATTCGAATGTGTCGAGGTTTTTTACCCCTAGTGTGTGTGTGTGGGGGGGGGGGGGGGGGGGGTTCTCATAAATATGTCTTGTGAATTTTTTGTGAATGTTATTTATTTAATTGCGTACTTTGATCACACACGACACATAGTTTACATTTAGATCTAATGTATTTGGATAAAATTAGAATCAGGTGTTTTAATTTAGATATTCTCACTAGATCTGCCTAATTAATCTCTTTATGTCGTTCTAAAGGTTTTATCACATATTCTAGTAATTCCATGTGCTAGGTTAATCAAAATTGGTCATGTTATGCAATCAAACCTATTCACCTCCGATTCAAGTTTGTTTTAGAGTAAACACTTGTAGTTTAAACACACATCCTCACAATGGGAAAAAAAATTTATGAATCAATAACAGAGCAAACAAACTATACAGTGTTTAAGCAAGGGTTCACCCAACTCTTAGTTTTTACACCAGAGGAGGTTATCATGGAGGCTGTGGGTATGGATTGTTTTATTAAAGTCCTAATTTGTAGGATTCTTCATGTTCTCATAGGGAATCCAAATTACACTAATTACTCTTGGGTGATAAATGTTGCACCGATGCATTTAAAGGGTAATAAAGATTTCCAAAAGGTAAAAGGAGGGAATAAAAGGATGAATGAATCTATTTGGGGCCAAAGCTGAAGGAAAATTATGAATCTTCATATCCTCATAATGGACACGATCAGTAGATAGGACCACCTTATAGGGAAAATGCACCTTAAAAAGAAGAGGGGTCATAATTATTATTGACAGAAGGGCTATGGATATCTGGCCCATCAGTGCAACATAATAGATAAGGAAAATAAGGACGAGGCTAGTTATTGGGGTTTTATTCACACAACCATGCTTATGATAGTTATGTATTCTTCATTCATAAAGGTTCATCATAACCCATTTAAAATAGAAAATCGTTCTTGTAGAGATGCTTTATATTTGTTTGTAAATATATCACAATGTTAGTTAATTATGTTTAGTAGGAATTCTGGTGTGGTCACTGAAGATCACAATTCCAGTTCTAGCATGATTTAATAGTTCAAAGCCTAAATAAGGGGTTGACATCCTATCAGTAAGGCTACGAGTATAGTCTTAGTTTATTTTAACTATGAGAATATTTATGATAGTTCATGAACTTGTTCGATAACTCAGGGAAGATTGTACCGACACTTCAGGAAAGTATTAAAAATGACAAAGAATGAGATTCAAGTCTTGATGGTGACTGGATAATACTTGCGTAATCTCATATTTTGTATAGGTTGAATAAATTCTTAATCCCGAGGGATATGAGGATCGAAGTATTTGCATCGTCATTATTTTAATTTGTTGTTGAGTGCGATTCAGTGTAATGTTGGGCAAATAAACCCTGTAATTTAGGTAGTGATCATGTTAGTATATTCGAGATCATCTTTCAGAGGAATCTGAATCCACAAAGTATTATGGAATGTGATACCCCTTGATAAACTTATAAGTTGTGACCTTACTAGTAACCCTAGTCGATGGATGTCATAATCTGATAAAGATGTCAAATAAGATAAGTTGGAGATCGAGTAATGATTATAAGATGTTGGTAAATATCAATTAGAAGAAATTTCGTTTCACCAAGTGGGTATTTTACGCTTTACGTGGAGAATCATATTATGTACCATCCAACTATCCAAACAGTAGGCCTCTCTAATGTGGTAGTTTCAAGTGATTAAAATTAAAGTGAAATTGTAATTATTTAGTGGAATTAATTATGATAAAATGGAAAAAAAACTAGCTGAAAGTAATTTGCAATTTTTTTTCTATTTGAAATCCAATTTTAGTTATTATCCTTGGGTCCCCAATGTATCTCCAAATCCTTTTGAACCCAAAATTGTGTCTAGACACTTATAACCCTTAATTAACTAAAGGCACCTTTTTAGAAGCTTTTGGAGGAGTTCATACTAGATCCAAATCTTTCCAACACGTTTTGGGGTTGATGAGGACAAATAGGAGTTAGCTAATGAGGTTGGGGAAAGTGGAACACAATTGGATCCGTATCAAAGAGAGCAAAGAAGAGAGAAAACCACCCTTCTCGCTTTCAAGAAAACAAACCACCCTTCTCGCTTTCAAGAAAACAAACCATCCTTCTCTCTTTCAAGGGAGAAGACCACCCTTCTCGGCCATCCAAGGGATTATACATTAAAAGACTAAGGGATGTTAAAAATCATATTCCACATCAACTCAACTTTATTTCATGGACCGACAATAAGATTCGTAAAGGTTTGGACTTTACAAACCCTTGTTTTGATGTATAGATTTTTATATTCATTCTTGACTTTTTTATTCAAGTTTAATCAAGATTGCTGGGAAAAAAATTATAGGGTCAATGCCATCATTTGGTATCATTGCACAAGGTTTAAGATCAATCTTGATTGAATCGGATATGGTTTGTCCTTAAGAACAAAATCCTAGTTTGGATGACTATGTGTGAATTTTTGTACTCACTTTGTTTTGTAGGATTCTTGTGATATATTCCCCTCCATTATGGTCATTTAATTTTGTAGTTTCTCATATTATATTCGATTGGGCTGCATAAATTAGGTTATTTCCTTCTTTACTTTGATCGATCTTTGTATATGAGTATTGGGAGGGTGTATATAATTTATTTATGGTCGATTTTCTCTGTATTTAGTCGATTATCATCAACTATGTCAAGATCAAGAACATTCAGATCCAGAAAGTTAAAGACTATAAGAAGATTTTTCTAGCCCGCCAACCGTTCGAATGGTCAGTTTCCTTCATTTGCATGCCAGGACGATTGAATGGCTTTGTTCTATGCGTTCGAACACTTGAGTTCACACGGACCTGTTTCTTATCATTCAAATGATCACATGAAATTTTGTCCGGATACTCGAGAGGATCTTTCTGAGTGCAAATCTTGAAATTGCCAAATTCAGGAGACACCAGAAGTCATGGGACATGGAAATTGTGATCAAATAAGAATGGGTGAAGGTATTCTATTGGGACTCTACTTTTTTCGATTTTGGCCATAATGGGGAGGGAATTTTTTTCCTTCTTACTTTATATTGCATGTTTTTCTTTATAATTATGTCATCTAATTAATCATGCTGATAAATTGCATGTTTTAATTAATCTCATTAATTGGGAACCCACATTATTTATGGACAAAATGGCATTTATTTGTGTGACCTGGTCTAGATCACGTTTTAATGGAAAATAAAAAATATTTATTCTCCTCAAATGGAGCTAAATCATATAATTAATTTATCATGGAATTAATTTTTGTATCTAATTTTATTTCAAATAGTGAAGTAATTTCTCCTTGTGCTAACTTTGGTTTTCCTCCACAATGGACAGAGTTTATCACAATATTACGTGGTTTTTAAAATAATGAGATTGGTCTCCGATTTATTTTAAATAATGGTGTGATTTATTCTTCGTGTTAGCATAGGCATTCCTCTCCAATGAAAGGAACTTATCATGGTATCACGGGGTTTTAAAATTAATATAATGAGACCGAGTATTTTAATTCGGACAATAAATTAGGCTATTATCATTGCTTTATTTTGACAAATTTGAATTGAATAATTTTTTTATAATACCCTAAATTTTTAAATATTAAGTGGGAGAAGGGTTTTCAAACAAACCCTACAACCTCCATCGGTATTTGAAAATTATGATGTGATTGCTCCTCGTATTAGCATTATTGGTTTTCCTCTCCAATGGAGGGATTTTATCACGGCATCACAGAGATTAATATTGAGTAGGTTCTACCTAGAAGGAAGTTCTAAATGAGTTAATTTTTTTATGAAATGAATTGGTGGTATACACTTAAACGCAAGTGATGATATCCTCCCCAACGGAGTCACTGTTATTAATTGCGGGACCAAAGTTGTTGACTATTTAATTATATTGGTAGAAAAGTTCCCGAAATGTCCGGATAATATAATTAAAAAATGTAAGGAATGTCTAATTTAAGGTGAAGTGATTTAAGCTCCCAATGAGAAATTAGGATGTCCACACGATTATTTTTAAATAGTGATAGAAGGAGGCTAATTTATATTTAATCAAAAGGTTAATTTCTACCTACTTAATTGAAAGTCCCTTTTCAATAATGAATATTTATTTCTATATGGGTCAAATATTCGACTACTTATTTAGTCTTAGTGGTATTATTTATACGAAAATTAGTTAGCTGACCTGGACCAATTATATGAAGACAAGTGTCATCCCACATGGCACAAGTTTAGTATACCGAGCTACTCAATGTACCGAGCTACTCAGCGTACTGAGCTAATCAACTACTTATTGGGAAAACCAAATGACCAGAAAGATTCAATGTTTATTATATTACAGTCATTCCTTACCATGTACAGATGTATACGCCTATTCGATAAAGGCACATTATCCATTCACATTGGCAGCCCAAAGGCTATAAATACATTGTAATACCCTATTGACAGGGTAAGCGAACATAATCGAGATCAAGGAAAGACACCAGTAATACAAACTAGTGGACGTAGGCCATTTTACTTAAGGCTGAACCACTTTAAAAATCTCTTGTCTTATTTCTTTACTCATATTTATCTGTGATTAATTAATTTGATCAAATCTAGTTTTTTTACATTAACAGATTGGCACCGTTTGTGGGAAACGACTATACATAGCATTTTTCACCAAAAACTCATCATAAATGGCTGAAATCCCATAATCTAGCAATAGTAATAATGAAGGTAATCCTCCTAATCCCGCTGCCCCTCTAAATGCAAACGATATAACAGGAATCTTAACAAGGTTAGCTAGGGGACAAGAGGCTATGCAGTAAACTATGCGACAGTTCATTCGGACTGTTCAAAATGGGGCATCTGCCCAGACAGAGCAAAGAAGCATCTAGAGAAGAATGCATCCTCCATCTTCACGATAGCCACAATCTATGTCACAATCTATACATACTGAAGTCAATCATTCCAGAAATTCAAGTGATCCATCCTATCACTCTGGTGCAACTTCCCTTATAATAATTCTGGATTCAGAAGAAAACATCACTCTAATGCTAGAAAGACCAAGTGCTCTAGAAAGGTTGAGCATAGCCTCTCCCTTCGACCTTTTGGTCCCCAGGAAGAATAAAAATCCTCCTCATTTTGCATCTAGAAATTCTCAATGACCAAATCATTTGAGGGAAGGCTCAGCCCAATCACATCCAAACCCGAGACCTTCAGCTCGAAGAGAAAGATCCCAAGAGGAGAATTCTGCACGATCTGTTGCTCGGGCAGATACAAATAAATTGGGGGATAGAAATGATGCATGGAAAGGATATATTCATAGGTTGGAAGAGTGGTTAGGAGAGATGGCCAAGGCCAAGAACCCTCTCCAAAGAACCTTTATTAAGGGATGTCCATTTGTATAAGTGATTGTGGATTTTCCTACACCAACAAAGTTCAAGGCTCCTATGGTAACACCGAAGTATGATGGAAAAACATATCATGTTCTTCATATATAGCAGTACCAGGCTGCAACAGATATTTATTCCATCCCAAATGAAATGAGGTGCGGGGCGTTCTCAGGGACCATTATCGGATTTGCTCAGATATGGTACAACAGCCTTCCTCGGGGCAGATTGCAACCTTCCACCAACTGGTAGAGCTCTTTATAGGAAATTTCTATTTTGGTGCAAAGCCAGTTAAAAGGGTAGCACATTTGTTGAGTCTTAGGCAGAGAGCACATGAAAGTACCAGAGACTACATTACTCGTTTCAACAACGAGAAACTGGAGGTCATAGACTATTAGGAGAAGACATTCATCATAGCTCTCATGAGTGATCTTTTTCCAGACAAGTTTTATTACGCCTTAGCCAAGGATCCCCCCAAATCCATAGCTGAATTAATGGCAAAAGCTGCCAAAATTATGAATGCTGAGGAGGCTATGATTGCGAAGAAGAATGCTGGGGCAAAGGTGGAAGAAAAAGTAGAAGGCAAGTCGGAGAATAAAGATCACAAGAATAATGGTGGGAGCATGTAGTCGAAAGCAAAGAAACGTTGGATCATTTAAGGAAGTATATAAATTATACACCCTTAAAGGTGGATATAAACCACGTTCTGGAGGAAATAAAGAATAGTGATGAACTGAGTTGGCCAGAAAAACTAAGGATAGCTCCCGAAAGGAGGGATAAATCCAGGTATTGTGAGTTCCATAAAATCACGGCCATACCACCAAGCAGTGTGTTTCTCTCTAAAACAAGATAGAGGAACTCATTAGACGGGGAAAGTTGAACAAGTTTGTTGATCATAAGAATAGTGGGAAGACCCACAGTAGAGCTCAATAAAGATCCAAATCTCCTTACCGACTAAGAGAAGCTAAGAAAAGTGACCACCAAGATGATCCTAAAGATGACCCGATCTCCCAAAAAGGCCAAGACAACCTAAGTGTGAGGTATTTTTGATTCGTTTGTTCATTTGATTGTAACATGATTACAGGTGGAGACGTAGGAGGGGGTGATCATACCGCTGAAAGGAAAGCTTACCTCAATGAGTCTCAAGATTGTTCCTATATACAACGAGTAAATCTAGAAGAAGAAGATCGCCCAAGGAAAGTTAACAAAGATAAGTTGGTCGTTGGCTTTTCTAAAAATGATTTGGAAGGAGTCTTGTATCCTCACGATGAACCTTTGGTGATTAAAATGAGAATGAAGGATGTAATCATTTCGAGAGTGTTGGTTGATAATGGTAGTTTGGCAGACATCATGTTTTACCCTTGCTTCGATAGTTTGAACTTGAAACTTGGTCAGTTGGAGCCGTATCACAACCCCCTCATTGGGTTTTCTTGAGAAAAAGCTTTTCCCCTTGGAACGATCAATATATACATATTGATTGGTACCTCGACAGTTAGTAGAATAGAAAAGATATGATTCTTTGTGATGGATAAGAATATCCAGTCAGCCTACAATATAATCATGGGAAGAGTAGTCCTAAAAAAGTTTGAAGCAGTTCCATCCACAACACATTAGTGTTTAAATTTACCAACCAACTTTGGGGTTGGAGTTGTAAAAGGCGATAAAAAGTAGCTCGGGAATGCTACTTTTCATCTGCCGAGCAAGAGGAATGGGAGGATGCTAGGAAGAAAACAACCACTTATTAAGTGGATGAATCCAATGAGTCTGAGATTGAAACCTTAAACCCAAGAGATGAAACATAACTCGTTAAAGGCTAAGTCATGGAGGAAACATAAAGTATTATTCAGGATGACGAGTAACCAGAAAGAATAACTCAGATCTGTGCTTCACTTGATCCAGTACTGAAACAAGAGGTGGTAGCATTTCTGAAGCAAAGAAAAGAAGTTTTTCCATGGAGTCACGAGGATATACCGGGGATAGACCCAACTTTATTGTACCACGAGCTCAATGTCAACAAGGAGATCAAACCAGTGAAGTAAAGGAGAAGAGTGTTTAGTTCGGAGAAGAACCAAACTATTCAAGAAGAAGTGGAAAGTATGCCAAAAGCTTCTTTCATCGAAGACATGAAATATCCAAATTGGTTGGCTATTATGGTGATGGTCTAAAAGAATAATAATAAGTGGAGGATGTGTGTGGATTTCACAGATATGAATAAAGCTTGCCCGAAAGATCATTTTCCTCTCCCAGAATAGATCAGTTGGTGGACACGACTTCGGGCCATGAGCTGCTAAGCTTCATGGATGCTTATTCTGGATACAATCAAATTAAAATAAAGCCAGAAGATAGGGAAAGTACCTTTTTTATTACTACCCGAAGAACATATTGTTATAATGTTATGACTTCTGGTCTTAAAAATGTAGGTGCTACATATCAGCGGATGGTAAACAAAGTATTTACGAAGAAAATTGGCAAAAATATGGAAGTATATGTTGACGGCATATTGACTAAAAGTAAGAAAGCTACCGACCATATAACTAATTTGAGCTGAACATTTGATCAACTAGAGAGGTACCAGATGAAGCGGAATCCGACCAAGTGCATTTTTGGCATACAGGAAGGCATGTTCCTCGAATATATTGGAATCAAAGATGTATTTGAGTAAACCCTGACAGGATAAAATCGTTGCTGGAGTTACAATCTCCAACCACCAAAAAGGAGGTGCGGAGCCTTACGGTGCGTGTTGTAGCTCTCAATAGATTTGTCTCTCGAGCAACTGATAGATGTCTTCCATTATTTAAGTTGCTCAGAAAGACCTTTGAGTGGAACGATAAATATGAGAAGACGTTCGTAGAGTTGAAGAAATATTTGAGGACATTGCCTTATTGTCTAGGACGGTAGTGGGAGAAAAATTATATTTGTACTTAGCTTTCTCAGAAAGCGCATTTAGTTCAGCCTTGATAAAGATAGAAGACGGAGTACAAAAGCCAGTTTATTATACCAGTAAAGCATTGAGGTGAGCAGAGATCGAGTATCCTAAACTGGAGAAATTAGCGTTGGCATTGATCGAAGCAAGCAAGAGAATGAAACCATATTTTCAAGCCCATATAATAGCGGTATACATAGACATGTCACTCGGACAGGCTTTACATAAGCCAGAAAATATGGAAAATTAATTTATTAGGAAGTTGAGCTAGGGGAATATGATATTATCTATGAGCCAAGGTCCTTTCTGAAAGGACATGCGGTGGAAAAATTCATCACCGATTTTACATACCCAGATGTCCCGATCAACAAGGGGCTAATGTAGTGAAACTCAAGGAGGACAGAGGGTCAACTGAAAAAACCCCCGATCAACTCCCAAATAGTAGAATTGCCAGACAAGGTGGCAATCGATTAACCTGAATCCTCTGGTAAAGTACATGAGTTGAAAAAGAAGAATGAAGAGAGGAAGGACAAGATATTCCATCAAGGAATTATGTCAGACCAAGGGTTTGATGATGATATTCTTATATGGAATTTATATGTCGATGGTTCTTCATGTGCAACAGGTTGCGGAGCTAGAATTATTCTCAAAAGTCCAAATGGGATAGACATTGAATATGCTCTACAATTCCAATTTCCAAGCTTCTAATAATGAAGCTGAGTATGAAGGCATTATTGTGGGCCTCAACTTAGCTAAATCATTAAATGCAGAGAAAGTTATGGTGTTCAGTGATTCACAATTAGTGGTGAATTAAATGATAAGTCTCTATGCATCAAAATGGGAGTTCATGTCAGGATACTTAGCCAAGGCTTTGGAGATTGTAGAAAATTTGGCAGCTGTTTAGGTGGTTAGAATACCTATACTGGAGAATGCAAGGGAAGATGAACTTACTCGATTAGCCTCAGATACTCGTACCGAGCTACGAAGAATAATACCCATTGAGCTACTTACTAGTAAAAGTATTGACGATGACTTGATGATTAATCTTATCACCTTGGATATGGGACCATCTTGGATGGATCCCATCAGGGCTTATATTGAAGATGGTATTTTACCAGCCGACCTACTTGTAGCCAAGAGGCTGAAGTACAAGGCCGCCAGATGTGTTTTGAGTAATGGAGTTCTGTACATATGAGGTTTGATAGCTGGTTTATAGAGTTGTGTTAACCTAGTAGAAGTTAACGAACTAATAGAGGAAATCTATGAGGGATCTTTTGGTGCTCATATAGCAGGAAGAACTCTACTGCAAAGAATGAATATGCAAGGATATTACTGGCCAACAATACGCACTAATTGTATGGCTTATGCCAAAAAATGTGACAAGTGTCAGAGATTTTCTACTATACGAAGAACTCCTCAAGCGTTGCTAACACCAATTACTTCACCTTGGCTATTTTCCATGTGGGGAATAGACTTAGTTGGGCCCCTGCCGACTATAAGAGGACGATTCAAATATTTAGTGGTAGCTGTTGATTACTTCACAAAGTGGGTGGAAACTAAACCTCTCATTGATATGGCCTATGAAAGGGCTTATCAATTTATTTGGAAGAACATCGTTTGCCGATATGGTCTTCCCCATGCATTTATCACCGATCACGGTACCCAGTTTGATAATGATGAGTTTGTAGAGTACTATCTAGAGTCCAACATTCAAAAAGTCCATTCTGCTCCAGGTCATCCCCAAAGTAATGGGCAAACAGAGGTGATGAACAAAACTCTACTAAATGGGTTGAAGAAGAGACTAGATGATGCTAAAGGAAATTGGATTAACATGTTGCAATCAGTGCTATGGTCTTACCGAACAACTCCCCGAACAGCAACTGGAGAAAACCCTTACATGTTGGTTTTTGGGAGTGAAGTAGTGATACCTACTGAACTAGGATTTCCTACTCATAGGGTGCTCATTTTCAATTCTTCGGTGAGTGATTTGATGAGACGCTTGGATATATATATGCTTGAAGAAGTCATAGAAAATGTAACGATCCAAAATGCAACCTATCAATAAAGGACTGCTATGTTCTACAATAAAATGTTGAATAAATATGATCTAAAAGAAGGTGATTATGTGCTCAAGAAGGTAATTCAAAAGCACAATAAGTTGGAGACCAATTGGCATGGGCCCTATCGCATCATGACAATTGTCTGACCTGGTACTTACAGAATAAAAACTCTTAAAGGGGAAGAATTAAAGAATGCCTGGAATACAGAGCACCTGTGAAAGTACTACTAGTAATGTAACAGTCAATGTACTCAATTCTTTCAATATGAATGACAAAGATGATTTTCCGATTCGTTTTTTTTCGGAGTACTAGTTCTATACAATACACACCACATAACTTGCAGCATTTGAAGATGCACACCATAAGCTAAATATTGGTCGGTATCAGTAATCGCCAGCTAAATGTTGATCGGTATCATTAACTTCCAGCTAAATATTGGTCGACATCAATAAAGACACCAACAATGATGGTAAGATAATCGAGCAAGGCAAGTCCTGCTTGGTTATGAGTGACCTAAGAAGGCATCTAAACTGGGCAAGAAGTTGGGTAAAATATCCACTGCCTCGGAACCAAGGCCATCTAGATAAGATTGTTACAACAAAGCAGGAACATGGGATAAACATCATGCGATTATTTTATTTCCATTGATTAGGCACTTATGGGTGATAAAACAATCACTACAGCTAGACAAACACGTGGGGGAACTTTATATATATATATATATATATATATATATTCAATGACTGAAAAGTACCCCATTATAGTTATTAGTACAGTAATAATATCGTTGATCTCATGTTATGAACAAACATTGACAGAATAAACATCATGGGTTTTCTTCATTTACAATAACAATCACTAATAAAATATAAATAGCATATTATATTGTTTCTTTCCTTCAGATCTTGATACAGGATCCATTCCGGCTAGAGGGTAATCTAAAGCATAAGAAGAATTGATAAAATTAAAGTCCAGAAGCATTCTGACGTTACTTGAACTTGGTTGGTCTAGCAAATGAGGAGGCCAGGATATCTCAAATTCATCATGAAGACTATAATCACCTAGTATTTGGAAATTAAACAATGAGGAATGGAGTTAACTGGAATCCAATTAACATCTAGCTGGAAAGGTGGTTTTGGCTGATCAAGTAACACAGGCTCATACCAATCCCACAGTTCAGTTCCTTGCTCAACTTTCATTACATTTAGAGAATTTATCCATCTCTTCTTGGATCCTTAATTGTTTGATTGCTTCAATCTGACATCAAGATGATATAAAGCTTCATTATACCCCTCAATCCAGAACTCTCTGGACTGCTCGTGAACATGTTGGTGTAGCCTTTTCATCACACTTTCTTTATTCTGCAACGAAGAACTCTGAGTGGATAATTTCTCCATAAGAGCTTAAATCTTTTAGGACATCTCTTCTAGATCTTATTTTTTGCCTTTAATTGAGCATCTTGATTTTCTAAGGCCTGATGAGTTCTAGTCTCTACAATGCTACTTCGACCTGCTCTTGTTCTACCCCGGGAAGTGGATGCAGGCCTAACTCTTTTCAATGTTCCCAACTCTTCTCTTAGTAAATCATTTCCAGTCTTCAAAAAGGAAATACCTTCATCATTAACTATGACTATAGCTTCAAAGGAACAAGCTGACCTTAACTATCTCAATTCTTCTCTCAAAGTGTTATTTTCCTCCTCCAATAGTTTTGCAATATTTCTATGCTCCTCAATTTCAAATTTCAGCACACTCTCTCTCTCTTATTATGGGCAGAAATGAATTTATCATAACCCCGATCATCACTCAATTATTGGTATTTCTTCTCATAACCTTCATGAAGAAGAGCGATGGCTTCCTTGTGTTCAAGTTGAAGTTCTTCAATCATTCCTTGAAGATCTTCAATCATTTCATAGTAAACAACATTATTCATTACTGCACGATCAAGTAAACATTTCAATTATTGGTAAACCTCAATTTCTTGTTCAGAAGCATAAAGACCAAGGATATCAATTATTTGTGCTTCGATAAAATATGCATGACCAGCTTTGAAGTAGTGTGTATATTTCCTCATCAACTTTGTATCACGAACTGAAAATAGTTCCATCCTAGCAATAAACTAGAAAGGAAAAGTAAAAACAGGGCAACAATAGATATATTAAACAGTAGAGGAGAAGTGCAGATAAATAACAAGTCAATTTTATTGATCATAGAAAATGGGAGTACATCCAGAGGTGCAAAAAAAGGGAAAAACAAAGAAAATTATCGAACAACTTTACACCTTCTCTTTATCCCCCACTACATCCTCAGTTGTTTTTAAAGAAAGAGTTGGTTACTGAAGTTGCTCTAAAGGCAGCGGATGTTATTCGAAAGAAGTCACTGTCAGTTGAGCTTGCTCGAATGACTGAGGGATAGTGGTAGTAGGTGTTGGTTCCACCACCATCAAAGAAGATTCATTAGATCCAGCTTCTTCTTCCAAGACAGGAGGAGGACCATGGACATATTTCTGAAATAATTCAAAATCTTCAGTAGTGCTCAACTCTTTTATACTTGCCACCCATCCATCTCTAATATAATTTCAAACTTGAATACTCAATTTGAGCAGAGGCAACATTTAGAGATTTATTACGCCCTTGATCCCATCCAGAGGTAAAGGACTTTTTTATAGCACACCTTCTCTTCGTCCTCTCCGAGGAAGAATTCTCCCTAAGTAGATCTTTAAAAGATTTACCTTATGTTCAAGATCTTTCCTACGTCGTTCAGACTCTTCAAGCTTTCTCTCAGTTTCTTCCTTACTGGCAATAGCATCCTTCGATTTCTCTTATATCTCCTGAGCAGCTTTCAGAGTTTCTTTCTTAGCCTTTTTAGCATCCTTGATTTTATTCTCCCATTAAGTTTTGTCATTTTCATATTTTTTCTGGGAGTCCTCTAAAGATTTTGACAACCCAGGAAGGGCTTCTTCTACTTCACTGGAAGAGGAAGCATCTTTGATAGCTTCATCCTTTTACAAGATATTATTAAAATACACCAAAAACTTCAAGATAAAGAGAAACTCAAGTTAGTGTATGAAAATTGAAAGCATAATTGAAATATCAATGTAAAATAACACTTATTGATGCAAGGTGTTGAGTAGCTAAATCAGAGACTTTTCCCTGAGGAGTAGAAGTCTCAGCAACTCTATGATTTTGGAAAGTTCCAGACCAGATCAATTTCCTGACTAAACCAGGAGTAATGAATGCTGGAGGACCAGCACTCAAGGAAGGTAATTCAACCCCAACAGGTTGAGCAACAACATCAATGGTCTTTTCATCAAGACCCCTTCTTAGTCTTCTTAAAGGTGTTGCCTCTTTAATCAAAGGTACTGCCTCTTTTTAAACAAAAGGGGGCTCCTTGGTAACCTTCTTAACATATGTATTTTCCCCCATAGATGGAGCAACATCCTTTTTCCCTTCATTTGGGACATCTTCTTTATTCTTTTGTACCCTTCAGTACCAGGGACAATCTTAGCAAAAAGATGAGGAACTTTTATCTTCTTCGTCATTAGATCAGCAAAAGAGGTACCCAAATCATATGAAGATTCTTCAACAACTGAGGGAGATGCTGGACTTTTCTCAAGATCAATCACCAAAGTAGATTGATCAATAGGCCGAGCAATAAAAGAGGAAGTAGTATGTTTGTATCTCAACAAATAGGAAGCAAATCTCACATGCTCCCCAACAATTGATTGTTGAAGACTCTAGATAAACTTCAACTCTTTTATATTAATATCACTCTCTTTTGGGAGTTTTCTTTTACTGTTAACAATAAATTAAAATCATAGAAAGAAAAAGTCAATGAAACATTTTATCAACAAAAATAGAGCTACTTTAAAAATAAAGAACAACCTATCCCATTGCCATAAGGTAAACACCTGGGACCTTGGTACACATCATTTCCATTTAATGGGGGGTGTTGCCAATTTTTCATCACAAACCCATGTTCAAAATAATCCCTATTAGAATTAGGGAGATTGACCACTAAGGCTCTATTAACAAACCTAGTTTTAAAATAAAAAGTTGTGTCACCGAGGACCCATTTATAACAAAACATAATTTCAGGAATCCCTAGATGAGTTCCATGTATTTGATTTAGCCTATGTACGCCATTAACTACCCTCCATGTATTTGGAACTACTTTTGAAGGTACAATATCAAAATATTGACAAAATTCCAAACACAGGGGATTAGGCGGGAAAGTAAAACCCACTCAGCTACAAAAATGGAGAGAAACCAGTGTCCCTCCGTGAAAGAAAATAAATCCCAAGGATAAGCAGGTTCTTCCGAATCAACCCAGGAAGGAATCGCAAAATCGGTTCTAAACTTATCCAATGACTCAATAGAGTAAACTATGGTGACTAAAACAAAGAAGGAAGAAGGAAGAATAAATTCTTACACGAGAATAAGGAGTCAGCTAAGACAAATGACAGAAAGAATGTTCATATGAAGAAAAACAAGAAAATAAGGGCTTTGGAAACAAAGATGGAAAAAGGTAGAAGATAATCATATTTTACCGTCTTTATATATGCCACCTCGGAAAATGAGAAAAGTAATAATTAAAAGTGACGACGGTTGCATTCTCGACAGCTAAAGACGCAGATACCCAAGTGGTCATCATAATTCAAAATAGTTACAAATTTGACATTTCGCGCTCAAAATTGTTAAGTAAAGTGGAAATTTTTTACAAGTGTTGAAGGTCTGCAATTAACCAAGACATGGGAAATATGCCCAAATAACTTTTTGGGTAAAATGTTCCACACTCTCGCATCCAACTTCAACTGTGAAACATTGGGGGCTTCTGTTGATAAAAAAATTAGTCAGCTGACCTGAACCAATTATATGAGGACACGTGTCATCCCACATGGCATAAGTTCAATATATCAAGCTACTTAATGTACCGAGCTACTCAGCATACCGATATACTCAACTTACAGAGCTACTTATTGGGAAAGCCAAACGACCAGATAGATTCATTGTTTATTATATTACAGTCATTCCTTTCGATGTGCATATGTATACGCCTATTCGATAAATGCACATTATCCATTCACATTAACAACCCAAGGGCTATAAATACATTGTAATACCCTCTTGACAGGGTAAGTGAACATACTCGAGATCAAGGCAAGACACCAGTAATGCAAACCGGTCAACGTAGGCCATTTTCCTTAAGGGTAAACCACTTTAAAAATCTCTTTTCTTATTTCTTTACTCATATTTATTTGTGATTAATTAATTAGATCAAATCTAGTTTTTTACATCAACAAGTATTATTCAAATGACGTAAATTTCTAGGGCTGAAATTATTATAGGAAATTATTCTAACTTAAGGGAATGAAAAACAATTCAACTCTCAATTCTCATCAATATTTTAATATTATGATGCGATTGATTCCTCGTGTCAGTTTGATGTGGCCCCCCATCGGATAATTTTAATCATGGAATCATGGCATTTTAGAATAAATGGTAATTATTTATTACATGTGTTCGGTCCCCCCATCAGGGAAGTTCTATACAGACGTTTTAATTAACCGATGAGAATTTATTGACACATTTGGTGTTAATTATTTGAGAAGAGCTTTACTTCTCTCTCTAAAGGGATGTAAGAAGATAATGTTAAGTCTCAAATACAATGGTTTGGGGATAAAGAAAGTCAATATTCCTTGATAGTTGTGAAATAGCTGAAAGGCATGCATTCTCACTACAAGTAGTTAGATCTTTATAGGTGCATTGTCTAGTTTTACTAGATTTATAGGGCAGATGGGATAGGATAATGGATTTATCGCTTTAAAGTTTAGGCATTATAAATGGTCCAGTCTACAGTAACATGGTTTTTAGATTTAGGAACTACAAATCAGGATTGCAACTTGTTGCAAAGGTTTCAGGTAACCGGGTGATTACTTAAAAGATAGATGTTTCTAATAATGTGAAATTAGAATAAAGCAATGGTATTAAGTGTTCTACTATCTATTTTAGATATTTGGTGGAAACGAAAAGATAATATCGAAAATTATTATATGTACCTATTTTTTAAAGAATATTTTTTTTGATTTTCAAGTTTGCGCGAAACACATATTCAATTAATTTTGTAAAATTGTTTTATTTAAATTGGAATATCTTTTATTTATTATGGTACGTTTTGAAATAATTTAAATATTATAAATTTGTCCGACCATTGCTGCTAAATGTTGTTATGAATAATTTTAATGGATAATCATTAATAGAAACGTTTTCTTCAAAGTTGAACTAAATAAAATTTTGGCACTTATGCTTAGGACATTTTATTCTAATATGAATCCAATGACTAGTTTAAAATGGACATTTATATTCATCAAAAGTGAAGGAACTTCTAGTTTGAAAATTCCAATTAGAAGCTAAAATGACTAGATAGCGCTTTACGGGCATATGCTAAAGCACCAAAGATCTGTTGGGAATGGTTTGTTCCTATTCTATGGTTCAATAATAGTCCTGTTAAGAGGTTATGAGTATTTTTATCAATTTCATTGATATTTACTCAAGGCATTGATTAATTTACCTTATGTACCATAAATCTGAAGCCTTTAATTAGTTCGAAGTACACAAGGATAAGATGGAGCATAAGATGGTAAACAAATCCAAAACCTACGATTTGATCATATGGTGTGTACCAATTGGCTACATCGAGCACTCTAGTGCCGAATTATATAGAGGTAGGAAGGATAAAGTCTCTTTTAGTTATTATAAGGTCCATGGAAGGTTATTTGGGACTATAAGTTTCTTTTTGGTCTTTTACATGGGGACCGCTATATACATTTTGTACTAAATTCTATCTAAATAAGTCTCTTTAACTCTCACAAAACATTGGAATGGGATCATGCCCAATCTAAGGCATGTTTGGTTCTAGGAGTAATCATAACTTGTGTTCAGGTGGGAGCCAAGGTAACTGGAATTAAGCAGAAAAATATGTCTCTAAATTGGATATCCCAAAGGTTCTTTGATTGGTTTCTCTTACAATTCTAACAACAAGAAGGTTATTGTTAACACGATGTCTGGATCTTGAAAAAGGATTATATCATGAACCACATACACAGGGGTAAGATATTCTTACAAGTTATTGATATGCCATAAATGTACCCCATCGGCTTAGAGACATCAACCTCGGCTAGGGAGATGGCCGAGGTCAAAAAATCCTTAGATTGGCAACCAACGGTCCCTCCCTAAGCAAGGTCGGCCATGGCTGACGTTACTAGTCACCTCAAAAGGTGAGGTCTTCATGTTCATAGAGGCAATTGTTCATCAGGTCATCCAAAGTTGGCAACCTTGGTTGGGCTGAGGTTGCAAGGACAACTCTTCCATTAAACACGGCAGGGTGCAGGCCGATGTTACAAGGACTACTCTTCCATTAAACACGACTGATTGCATGCCGATGTTGCAAGGACTACTCCTCCATAACCTCGGCCCAGACCAACATCGCGATCTTGTCTTACCTCGGCCTCATATGAGGCGACACTACCATCATTAATCTAGGATTGTGAGATAACCAGACTTCACCAACCCCGTACTCTTCCAGGTCGAGGTTGGGACCAATCACTAATAGCCGAGCCTTTATTCGTATATGCATAGTTGGTAACACGTGTACACAGTCAGTTATAACCGAATCATTACCCTCACGTGAGAGAAATTGAGGTCATCATTATCTACATAAGATTAGCCAGGTGTCATTCTCATACTGGTTCAATCCTCATGTACATGCTCATTGCATGCTTAGGGGGTACATTACACCCCTCAAACACTATATATATATAGGTCATCATCTACCTTGTAAAGGATCCGAAATTGGCAACCCTAGTTGAAACTCTGTCCTAATATACAGTAGAGAGAGAAAGCTTGAGAGATTGTATCCATGGCCATTAGTGCCCTCATACAGTGATATTAATCACACACTTGCACAGTGGATGTAGGCCTGATTGGCTGAACCACTTATATTCCGGCGTTAATCCTCTTCTCCACACCACAATCTCTTATATATATAGTATACTCATATGCTTCCATTGTTAACACTAGTTTGAGCTTATAAACACCTTGAATGGTGGTGCTATTTCCAGTATCATCATTTTGGCGCCGTCTGTGGGAATGATAAGCTGTCTCTTCCTCATTATTCGGTTAACCTCACCGGAGACTCTGGTGGTGAACCAGGCCTCACCCCTTGTGTGGAGCTATTTCACCATTGAAAGAGGTCCTATAAGGTATTAATCTCATCTACTACACCAGATCTTTTGTTCTAACACATGGAACTGGAATTATAACCACCTCTTCCACCGCCTGGGGCTGGTGGACCTAGCTCCAACCAGGCACCACCACAATCCGAAATGGCAGAGGTGGCCGCAACCTTAAGGTCTTTGGCTGCAATGCAACAAGCAATGCAGGAGAAATTTGCACAGCTCAGCCAAAATATGATGAGGCCACCTAGAGTCTCACCAGAGATGATTACTCTGGCGACAATCCAGGCACACCCAGAAGCCAGGGGACAACCCCAGGCACTGCGAAAGGATCACCCTACGCCCAAGCGGAGGAGGGACATTGTTGACCCTAGGCGCTTACACCTGGGGAGGCAAGGAAAACCTTGCCCTGAGGACAGGTATGGTGATCTAGAGGTGGAAGATGTCCCGAAAGATTTTTGGGAGCCGTATGAGGTTTCGAACAATATAGTTCGTCGTATCCAACGGAGCCAATGTTGTGGGGGCAGAAGAGGTGGAGAATCCCAACAACGAGGATCAACTTTTGATCGACTGAGCAGAGGGTTAGCCTTTGAAAGGCTTGGCCCCGTAAATGACTTAAATACAAAGGTTATCAAGGTCTAGAAGTGCATCCGACTCAGAAAGGGAAGAGAGACAACGTCGGCCTCAATCGTGACGAGGATGAGACCAAGAATAGGTCAACAGCAGACATTGTGCTGCGGCTGGGGAACTCTCAGTCCACCCTTTGGAGATTGCTGGGGATAACCTCGACCAAGCCGACATTGCAAGACCATGGAATGAATCCATCCAGCGTCTTGAGGATAAGATAGGAGACCTCATCAAAAGTTGGGATCCACTACAAAGAGGTTTCTTATAAGGCTCTCCGTTCGTGGTTAAGATAGTAAGCTTCCCTACCCCAGCCAAGTTTAAGCCACCTATAGTGACTCCCAAGTATGATGGTAGCACCAATCCTGTACATCATATTGAGATGTACCAGTCAGCGATAGACATTTACTCAATACCAGATGAGATGAAATGTCGGGCCTTCTTCGGGACTTTGATGGGAGCTGCGCACATCAGGTTTACTTCTCTTCTGAAGAATTCAATTGAGAGCTTTAAGGGCTTGGCTGAACGATTCATTCACAATTTCTGCTTCGGGGTAAGACCTCAAAAGAAGACCACCCATATGTTGTATGTCAGGCAAGGCAAGCACGAGAGACTAAGAGACTACATCGCACGGTTCAACAAAGAAAAACTTGAGGTTGAAGATTACGAAGAGAATATTGCCATGATCGCCCTCATAGGGGGTCTTCAGAAAGGGAGGTTGTTGTGGAAACTTGTAGAAGACCCTCCAAAGTCCATGGTGGAGCTATTGGCAACTACGGGGAAGGTCATGAACGCCGAAGATGCCATGACCGCTAAGTATGAAGATGAGAATGATGGTACTAGCGAAAAGTTCCAAAGAAATAAAGATGGAAAGAAGAGGCCAGTTGACGACAAGTTTGCACGTTATACCCCTCTTGCTGTAAGCTGCGAACACATTTTCAATAAAATCAAGAATGACCGATCCCTAAGATGGTCAGAGAAGTTGAAGGCCCCTCCATATAAGAGGAACCAAAACTTATGGTGTGAATTCCACCAAGACCATGGCCATGTCACAGGCAAGTGCTTCGCCTTAAAGGATGAGATCGAGAAGATGTTGAAATCGGGAAAGTTAAGAAAGTACGTTGATAGCAAGGTTCCCAAAAGGGGAAGAGATGACCCTAAAAAGAGGAGAAATGATAGATTTCATGATTATACCCCGGCAAAAAGGGGCGATGACTCGGATGGCGATGATAAAGATGATCCGGACCTTCCACCGAAAGATGACAACAACCCCGTGAAGAGGGTTGGTATGATCTCCTTTTATGACAACCCGAATATAATTATGATAAATTATATTTAAATCATTATTAGCTTGTGTGATATGGATAATATTTTATTAGTATATATAATGTTAATTCATTATGTTTAGTCTAATCCTACCTTCATAAAACATGAAATATCGAATTAGTTACAAATGTGAAATTTTGAAGTTTTCGGTAGGAATGTTCATGTTTAAGACTAGTTTTGACCTTTATGACATAACAATTGACTTGAGGTGAAAAATAAATGATTGTAGATCTATGAGTTAGGTTTGTAACACAACAAACGGTTCATCTAACGGACATCCAAGTAGAAAGATATTATCTTTTTATAAACAGAGGGTAAAGTAGTCATTTAGCCTTAAATGATATTTTGTTTTATATAATGCCACATGTTATAAATTGATGGGTTGGAGGTGGAGGTTGGTTTGGCCGACTTAAACCCTTGAGATATCCCCATTTCTTCAGCAAACTCTGTTTTTTAAGTTGAGGAAGAACAATTGTGAGGGTTAGGAAGAAGAAAGTGAGGAGAAACATTCAAAAAATTCATAGAAAATTACGTAAAAGCCCCTAAGGTAATTCCAATCATGAATCTTGTTATTTTTCTTGAATTTATGATTTATATGACATAAATACTTGAATTTTTATTGACCTTTCATGCTTGGGTTCATTTTTATGGATATATGCAAGTTTAAGCTAAGTTGAATGTGCAAAACCCTAAAATTGCTTTGTTTAGAAACTTTGTTTATTCAAACTTCCATATATTTTTGTGTACTTACTGGAATTGATTTATTCTAATGGGAGATTAACCTGGACTCATATATGTATGACATATCCAAAAATCATGTGAAAATACGAAGAAATGAGTCTTTGGTGAGAGTTTTAAGTTCGGGTATGAAATCTTCCCTAAGGGTGAAAGTATGCTCGCCATGTGTTCAATGTTTTTCTTGACATAGTAAACGAACCTTAAAAATTATGAAACTTTAATTTTGTATTGTTCAATATTTTTACTGATGTTGGATCAAATATCATATAAATTTATGATGTATAAAAAATTATGAAAATTCCTGGAACTTTAATGAATGATAAAAGAGCCTATAGGGCAGATTTTTGTTATGTGGTAAAGAAATGGGCATATCTTGCTTTAGGAGACTTGAAATGATGTACTGTCTTTTGTATTGGAATACTAATATGAAAAGGATTGAATTACCAAGAATAAATGAATTTATATTTGGTCTATGATTTGTATATGTTAAATATATTAACATGGATTTGGATGGAACTTCACTTGTGATAAATGATTGAATGGAATCAAGTGATGCTTATGGATTGAATTATGTTTAAATCATTCTTTGGATTATTGATATTCTTATAATGACACTAATATTGTAAGAATGATATGAAGGGAAGAAGATCTTATTGAACAAATACCGGATAAAGGGAAGGGAAAAGTCAGTTAAACTGTCAAGGTGAGTGTACTTATGATTGTTGCTGACTGATATATGAATATAACTCTAAGAGCAGGATTTGTTTGAATACTTCGGTATTCAGGATTTGTTTGGATATTAAAATATCTAGGATTGTTTGGGTCGTATGATCTAGTATTTTTTATGGCCAATGGGCAGAATTATTTGGGTCTTATGATCCAGGATTTGTTATTACCAACGGGCATAATTATTTGGGTATTATGATCCAGGATTTGTTATTGCCAATGGGAAGAATTATTTGGATCTTATGATCCAGGATTTATTATTGCCAACGGGCAGAATTATTTGGATGTTATGATCCATTATTTATTATTGCCAATGGGAAACTTTTTTCGGATTTTATAGCCACGTATTCGATATAGAATTGTTATTCCATTGCAGGGAAGGAGTACCTCACTAAGCTTAATGCTTACGGTTTAAATTTTAACAATTTTAGGTTCGTACGCTACCAGCTAGGATACCATATGATCGGTAACTTTGAGAGTTGCACCGTTGGAGAGAGATGTGGTTTAAAAATGAGGATTTTATCGTTGTCACACTCAAGGTTTTTAATATACTCACACATTGTATATATTGATTTAGTATGGAATGAGTTGATCATAGTTAATCACAGTATTATATGTTCGCTTAATTATGACTCTGATATTGATTTTTATGGTATAAGAATAATATTGTGTTCATTATGCACATTATGTAGGAAAATATTGATGAATGAATCATATTTACAAGGGGCTCAAGATTATGATCTAATTATTCCAATACCAAATGATTAGTATGGATATTGGGTTTGTGGTGTGACACCTTTGGTGTTAACACCATATGCGGAGGACTTGTAGGGGGTGGTTATGAAGTGGCTGACCGGAAAGCTCATGTTGCAGAGGCCAAGTCAGTGGACAAACTTGAAATAGTAAATTTGACATCTTTCGAGACAACGCAGATTAGAAAGAAGGTGGACATGGACACTCTCATAGTCAGATTCTCCCGACGCGACTTCAAAGGAATCCTAGCTCCACATGATGAGCCTTTAGTAATCACAACAAGAGTTCATGGATCTGAGTTATAGAGAATTCTTGTATATGGAGGAAGTTCAGTAGATGTAATGTTCTGGCCCTACTTCAAAATCCTAGGCCTTAGCAGAGCTAGGCTGGTACCCTATCATCATCCGTTAGTGGGGTTCAATGGTGAAAAAGTCCATCCGTTGGGCATGTATGAGATGGATGTGCGAATGGGCAATGAGTGGCCCAAGAGGTTAACCCGGAAGATCAATTTTTTTGTTATGGACGAAAAAGTCTTCTCAGCCTATAACCTCATCATAGGAAGAGTAGCCCTTAAGGAGTTTGAGGCTGTGCCATCGACAGTCCACCAGATGCTAAAATTCCCGACCCCTATGGGGTAAGGGAAGTGCAGGGTGACCAGACCATAGCACGAGAATGCTACTTCAACTCGGCTGAAAAGAGAGAGGCTCATAAGAGAGAAACTACCACATATAACAATGATACACTTGACCCCAAAGATGAAACGAAATTGAAGAAAGGAGAGGCCACGGAAGAGGTAGAATCCATCATCTTCAATAAGGACGAGCCGGAAAAAACCGTCCAGGTCGGCAAAACCTTAAAGGCAGAAATCAAGAAAGAACTGATAAATTTCCTGAGGAAGAGGCAAAGTGTCTTCACTTGGAGTCATGAAGACATGCCTGGCATCATCCCTGAGGTTACGTGCCACAAGATGAATGTGACTAAGGACGCTAGACCTATTAAACAAAGATAAAGAATTTATTCTAGGGAGAAGTACGATGTCATCCGAGAAGAAGTCAAAAATTTGGAAGAGGCTGAGTTTATCAGGGAAGTCATATATCTGGAGTGGCTATCAAATGCCGTCATTGTGCCCAAAGCCAACCGAAAATAGAGAATGTGTGTAGACTTCACTGACCTAAACAAGTCTTGCCCAAAAGACAGTTATCCCTTACCTCGGATCGACCAGATGGTAGACGTAACTGCAGGACATGAGCTCATGAGCTTCATATATGCGTACTCAGGCTAAAACCAGATCTTTATGAATGCCGAAGACTCGGAGAAGACAACCTTCATCACGGAAAAAGGGATATATTACTACAAGGTTATGCCATTCGGATTAAAAAATTAGGGGGAAACATACCAACATCTTGTTAATAAGATGTTTGAGGCCCAAATCGTCAAGACTCTGGAGATGTACGTAGATGATATTTTAACGAAGAGCTTAAAGGCCTGCAAACACATGACATACCTGGAAAAGACATTCAATACCATGGACATATACAGAATGAAACTCAACCCTGCGAAGTGTGTCTTCGGGGTAGGAGCTGGGAAATTTCTTGGTTTCATTGTCAATCAGAGGGGAATAGAGGCAAACCGTGAGAAAATTAAGGCTTTTCTTGACATAAAGACACCAAGAAGCATCAAGGACGTTCAGAGACTAACTGGAAGAGTAGCTGCTCTCAACAGATTTGTTTTAAAAACGATAGACAAGTGTCTTTCGTTATTTAAGGTCCTTAGAAAGGCCTTCGAGTGGGACAAAGAGTGTAATGAGGCTTTTAATCAGCTCAAATACTACCTTAGATCCCCCTTACTCTTATCTTGACCCATAGTATGAGATAAATTATATGTTTATCTAGCAGTCTCTGAGTCAGCTATAAGTGCAGTCATAGTACGGGAAGACGTTGGGGTCCAAAGGCCTGTGTATTTCAACAGTAAGGCCCTTCAAGGGTCTAAACAAAATTATCCTCAGATGGAAAAGTTAGCCTACGCCCTGATACATGCTTCTAGGAAGATGAAGACTTACTTTCAATCCCATTCCATGGTCATCCTCACCAACTCCCCACTAAGACAGTTCCTCCATAAGCCTGAGAAGTCGGGTAGATTGATGACATGGGCCATTGTGTTGGGGGAATATGAGCTTACTTATCAGCCTAGAACAACCATCAAAGGGGAGGCACTGGAAGATTTTATCGTAGAGTTCACATGGAAAGAGGTCGAGGTTGCGAATAACCTAAAGACTGCGAAAAGGTCAAACAACAATGTCTTCCGAGACCCGAAAGAGGTTATATCCAAGGAATACAGAGATGGAATAGCCAAGAATGAGGAAGACTGATGCCTCTTTAGGCATGGAATCGTGTTAGAAGAGGGTTTCTCAACAGATAAAGACATCTAGAACCTCTTCATCGACTATTCTTCTTGCGAAAGTGGAAGCGGTGCGAGGCTGATACTTTTAGCCCCGGATGGTACGACATCGAATATGCCCTAAGATTTAACATTAATGCATCAAACAATGAGTCAAAATACGAGGCCATGATAGCAGGCCTCTCCTTGGCAAGGACCCTTGGGATAAGATGACTCCTCCTTCACAGCGACTCAGGATTGGTTATTAACCAAGTGTTGGGGGTTTATGAGGACAAGGACGAAAGGATGGCCAAATACCTGAAGAGGTTAAGAGTGACATTAGAAGATTTCGAGGAGTTAAAAATGAAGAGAATACCTCGTCAAAACAATTATCATGCAGACGCACTAGCAAGGTTGGCTTCTGCAACCAGGAAAGATATCAGAAGGACAGTCCCAGTTGAGATCTAGGGCGACCATTGAAGAAGAAGAGGTCAGTAACCCTTGCCTCAATTTGAACCTAGGGGACTCATGGATGGATCCCCTTATCACATACATCAGAGAGGGAGAGATACCGCAATCAAAGTTAGAGAGGAGGAAATTGAGGTACAGAGCTATAAAGTTCTCAATAGTAGGAGACGTCCTATATAAGAAGGGATTCCTATTATCTCTCCCCAGATGCGTTCATCCTATAGAAGTTCCCCGCGTACTACATGAGGTACACGAAGGTTCTTTCTCCAGTCATATAGGAGGAAGACCTTTGGCCAAGAGGATTATTACGTAAGGATACTGGTGGCCTACCTTGTCCAAGGATGCTGCAGCCTATGTAAAGAGGTGCGACAAATGTCAGAGATTCTCCACTATTCCCCATTAACCTCATCATCCTATGACGTCAATCAGTTCCCCTTGGCCATTCGCAGTATGGGGAATTGAGTTAGTGGGTCCCCTGCCAAGGGCTACCAATAATTACCGATTTATGATAGTTGCCATTGATTACTTCCCCAAATGGGCAGAGGACGAACCGATGATCATGATTATAGAGCAGAAGACCTTCCAATTTATTTGGAAAAACATTATATGAAGACATGACCTCCCAAACACCCTCATTTTGGATAATGGAACCCAGTTCAAGAATTCATCCTTGGAAAGATACTACGAAAGAGTTGGGATAAAGTAATTTTTCTCTTCTCTGGCCGACCTCAAGCAAGTGGTCAAACCGAAGTCACAAACAGAACGATTCTTGACGGGATCAAGAAGAGGTTAGAAGAAGCTAAGGGTAGATGGTCGGAGGAGGTTTATGCTATGCTATGGGCCTACAGAACAATGGCTAGGACACCAACGGGGGAGACCCCATTTATGTTGTCACATGGCTCAGAGGTCGTCATACCAACAAAGGTAGGACTCCCTATTCATAGTGTTAAGACCTACGACCCTGAAAAGAATGGGGAGGAGACAAGACTTGACCTAGACTTGATTGAAGAGAGAAGGGAAGACTTAAAAATCAGGTAAGCAACTTACCAGTAGAGAACAACAAAATTCTACAATCAAAGAGTAAAATCAAGACCCATAGCTGCGGGAAACCTAGTGCTGAAGAAGACATTATAGAAGGCAAGAAAGATTCACCCGAATTGGCATGGTCCTTATAAAGTGGTTGAGGAGGTTGTGCCTGGGACCTACAGGCTAAAAAATGTCGAAGGGGAACCTTTTTCCAATCCTTGGAATGCTGATCATCTAAAAAAGTGTTACATATGATGCTGCAAGAGCTTTCATGTAAATGTATCATCTTATGAAGATATTATTAATGAGAAGATCAGTTCCTGTGTCAATTTTTGGTTCATTATGCTCAAATGGTAGAAAGTGATGAGGATAACATCTTATATGATGACCTCAGACCTTATAACATCATAATTTGGTGACAAGGTCTGAGGTAGGACATCATACTTGGATGACCTCAGACCTTAGACATCATTAATTTGGTGAATAATTATTTATGGGGATAACATCTTAGGTGATTACCTCTGACCTTATAACATCATACCTTGGTGACAAGGTATGAGGTAGGACATCATACTTGGATGACCTCAGGCCTTAGACATCATTAATTTAGTGAATAATTATTTATGGGGATAACATCTTAGGTGAAGACCTCAGACCTTATAACATCATAATTTGGTGATAGGGTCTGAGGTAGGACATCATACTTGGAAAACCTCAGACCTTAGACATCATTAATTTGGTGAATAATTGTTTATGGGGATAACATCTTAGGTGATGACCTCAGACCTTATAACATCATAATTTGGTGACAAGGTCTGAGGTAGGACATCATACTTGGATGACCTCAGACCTTAGACATCATAAATTTGATGAATAATTGTTTATGGGGATAACATCTTATGTGATGACCTCAGACCTCATAACATCACAATTTGGTTACAAGGTCTGAGGTAGGACATCATTCTTGGATCACCTCAGACCTTAGACATAATTAATTTGGTGAATAATTGTTTATGGGGATAACATCTTAGGTGATGACCTCAGACCTTATAACATCATAATTTGGTGATAAGGTCTGAGGTAGGACATCATACTTGAATGACCTCAGACCTTAGACATCATTAATTTGGTGAATAATTGTTTATGGGGATAACATCTTAGGTGATGACCTCAAACCTTATAACATCGTAATTTGGTGACAAGGTCTGAGGTAGGACATCATACTTGGATGACCTCAGACCTTAGACATCATTAATTTCGTTTATAATTATTTATGAGGATAAAATCTTAAGTGATGACCTCAGACCTTATAACATCATAATTTGGTGACAAGGTCTGAGGTAGGACATCATGCTTAGATAACCTCTGACCTTAGACATCATTAATTTGGTGAACAATTATTTATAGGTATAACATCTTATGTGATGACCTCAGACCTTATAACATCATAATTTCGTGACAAGGTCTGAGGTAGGACATCATACTTGGATGACCTCAGACCTCCGACGGTTATATTGAGACTTCAGATATAGAAAATCATTCGATAAGCATTCAACAATTAAAGAAATAAATCCCTCCTCAGAGGTTGATATAGACTAAAGTTAAGAGTTATAAACTGCAATATAATAGAGTTTGTCATCAGAGGTTACAGTTCATGAAAACTAAAATTACCAAAAGCTTCACAAAAAAGTCAAGTGTGCGTAGCCTCAGGGTTAGTTTCCATGCCTCCCTCTTCCTGGTTGAGGGTGATCACTTCCACCCCATCGTCCTTAGCCCCAACATCTTCGGTTCTGGTGTCATCTTGGGGGCAGTCTCGGTAGGTGTATCACCTCCCTCCTCCTCTGCCTCTTGTAAGGCCTGAGAAAATCGAGAATCGTCATAACCCAAACCAATGAAGTCACAGGATGAGATGCTCCCTGACTCCTTCTCCTTCATGACAACCCATTTGCCAGTGGCCTTCACTCCCCTCTCAAGGTATTCAAAACCGAAGCTGACAAACTCATCAGAGACTTTGTACTCCTCCAAGATCTTCTCGGAGGCATCATCCAAGGCAGCTATCATAGCCACTTCAACTTTATGTTGAAGAGAGTCAGCTTGGGTCTTCAGGGCGGTGCTATGATCCTTCCCCATCTTCTCCATGTCCTTCTCTAACCTCTTTACGTTTGTATCAAACTTCTCTAAAGAAGCCTTCAGATGCTCTACTTTAGCGTTTAAAGTGGACTCGGTCTTCTCAACCTCTTGGCCCTTCTCAATCAGAGGAAGTTTACCCAAGGTCCAGTTAATAAAATGGTGCATGGTAAGAAGGCCCTGTAGAACACGTATAGAGATGTTAGTCTATGATTCGGTATAGTTCAAACCGATGTTAAACTTGAATATAATTCAACAAAAGAAAAAGTTTAAGGTCTTACTTGGATAGAATGATGGAGGGAGAACTCAGCCAATAGAGGTATGTCCAAAGAGCGATAGAATCGCTTATCAGAGCCGGTCATGGCATCGCCGATGGCATCCAGGGCCTTCAGACTATGACCGATGAGACTGTCACCAATCTTCAGTTGCTCCAAGCGAGCAATCAATGCATTCTCATAAGAAATGGTAATGGAATGATCCCCCTTTTGGTTTTTCTTCTTCTGCCTCTGATCTTCAGGGGCAGGGTCGACAGGTTTCCTCTTCTTAGAGGCCTCAGACCTATAGGTGGTTGGAGGGGGATGAGGTGCATTAAGAACCGCCTTCTTCACCATCTTTGTGAGACTAAGGGCTTCCATCTCCCAAAGGTCGTCGGCAATCCCTTTTGGACTCTCTACAAAATAGAAAGGTATGAGTTAGAAAATCAGAGATACATAAATTCAGAGGTATAACTTGTTGAAAAAATAAAGAAACTTACGAACCTCGATCAAAGGACTCCCCCCAAGGCTAGTCTCGAAGAGATATTAGGGAGTCATCAAATGCTCGTACTTGACTACCAAACCATTCTCCCCCTGATCTCAAAGGTCTTTGACCTTCTGAAGATTATTTAGGCTTAGCCCAGGGACGGCCTTGGCAGCCATTATCACCTTTCCCCATCTCAGGGGTATTCTTGGCTCTAGGGAGGAAGAGGGGCGCAGGGACCAAACTCCCATGGCCCTGAAGAAAAGAAGTAGCGTGGTTTCCAATTTTGGTTCGAGGTTTGGGTAACCTACAACATCTTTTTATTTGACTTCTGAGCTAAAAAATGGTAATAGCTCGGATGATTCCTGGCAGATGAGGGAACATAGCACCCTATGAAGACTTGGACGGGAAGGTCTGAATGATGAACTACCCTCCATAAGATAATAGCTCCAATTATCACCCTCTAGTCATTGGGTGACAACTAGGAAGGATCCAGGTTGATGTAGGACAATAAAAACCTGATGATGGGATGAATGGGCAGATAAAATCCTAACTTAAACATCTGCTCGTACAAGCAAATCTCACCATCTCAGCCACCGAAATCCCTCTCTTCCCTCAAAGGTCTCCTAAGTTTTATGGAAGGACTTATTGAATATAGATGTCTGAAGGCTAGAAGTTCGACCTCGCTGATAGTAATCTATATATTGGCCACCTCAGAGGTGTCAACATCGCTCTCCACATCATCATCATCATCTACTTCAACGTCGGCTTGAGCAGACGATGGTGCACCACTTGGGAACCTCTGAGCGAATTCAGCTCTTGTGACGGCCGATAGGGGAATGGCTTCCAAGATTGGTGGAATAGCCACGCTAGGTCCTATAATTTCAACGTCGGAGGAAGAGTGTGATGTGCTCGAACTCTTATGAGATGAGGCCCGACTAAAAACCTCGGCTTGATCAAGGACCTAATCCTGCTTAGCGGGAAAGTCCATAGCCTCTTGAAAGGAGTCCATTGACATGGGGTCTGAAGTAGACGACTCAGACTCTGACATGGGGGTAGGTTCAACTGGGACCTGTGCTGATTTAACTGGTTCAGCTGGCTCAGGGTATATGACCTTCAGAGGGGGTGGAAAGATAGGTCTGAGGGGGAACGCCTCTGCCCTACGAGCCTCCTCTTAGGCTCTTTCTATTTACCTAATTTTATCTAAGGTCTTCTCCCTAAGAGAGGGCAATTCCTCTAAGAGTTGGTAAAGGGGCCTGAGCATATGAGTCAAACCCTACATTTGTGACTTTCCTAAATAAACAGGATTGGTAATTGAATTAAAGATCAAACTATTAACTTTGAGCAAAAAGCAACCAAGAACAATAAGAACTAGGGCCACGAGAAAACACAAGTGATGGTCGAAAAATCCAAAGAACTCGTCGGAAAATGCAAAAAATAGGAACAAGGCAGGAAACAAGAGAGAAAAAGGGATGATAGACGGTACCTGATGGAAGGCGATGAGAAGAGAGGACGAGTTGGAAAGGAAAAGTCCACCCAATGCACTTCTAACTGTAGCTCTTGTAGAGAGAGAAGCAGAAAATTTCAGGCGAGAAAATGAAGAAGTGGGGAAGAAAGAGAAAGGAAATGAGGGTTTAACCCTCAAACAACCCCACACGCATTACAAGGCCCATCATTGCGTTGGGAGCCCAAAAGACTGCAATCATTACACTTGCCAAGCACGGTAGCTACTTCAGTAGATGGCACTTGTCAAAAAGGTATTAATACCTAAGGAAGCCTAAACTCTGACAAACATACCCTTTAAGCACCTGATCACACAGGTATATAAGGTCTAGGGGGTGATTGATATGCCATAAATGTACCCCATCAGTTCAGAGACATCAACCTTGGCCAAAGAGATGGCCGAGTTCATAAGGGCATTAGATTGGCAACCAACGGTCTCGCCCTAAGCAAGGTCGGCAATAGCCGACATTACTAGTCACCTCAGCAGGTGAAGTCTTCATATTCATAGAGGCAGTTGTTCATCAGGTCATCCAAAGTTGGCAACCTCGACTGGGACGAGGTTGCAACGACTACTCTTCCATTAACAAGGGCTGGGTGCAGGCCGATGTTAAAAGGACTATTCTTCCATTAACCACGGCTGGGTGCAGGCCGATGTTGCAAGGACTACTCCTCCATAACCTCGGACCAGACCAACATCGTGATCTTGTCTTACCTCGGCCTCATATGAGCCGAGACCACCATCATTAATCTCAGATTGTGAGACAACCAGACCTCACCAACCTCGTACTCTTCCAGGCCGAGATTGGGACCAATTATAGGTAGCCAAGCCTTTATTCGCATATGCGTGGTTGGTAACATGTGTACACAGTCAGTTATAACTGAATCATTACCCTCACGTGAGAGAATATTGAGGTCATCATTATCTACATAATATTAGCCAGGTGTCATTCTCATATTGTTTCAATCCTCATGTACATGCTCATTGCATGCTTAGGGGGTACATTACACCCCCAAGTAGTATATATAGAGGTAATCCTTTACCTTGTAAAGGATTCGAAATTGGAAACCCTAGCTGAAACTCTGTCCAAATATATAGTAGATAGAGAAAGCTTGAGAGATTATATCCATGGCCATTAGTTCCCTCATACCGTGATATTAATCACACACTTGTACAGTGGATGTAGGCCTGATTGGCTGAACCACTTATATTTCGGTGTTAATCCTCTTCTCCACACCACAATCTCTTATATATATAGTATACTCATATGCTGCCATTGTTAGCACTAGTTTGAGATTATAAACACCTTGACTGGTGGTGATATTTCCAGCATCATCAGTTATTACAAAGTAACATCAAATTACCAGTGTTCCAAGACCACCACTAGGGAAATAAATTCAACCTAATATCGATAATACATTACCTTACTCTAGTGGTAGCATTACTGAGTATCGGGGTGAATGTGTCACTTATACTGGAATAAAAGTTAAGCCACGTCATAGTGAGAGCATCAAGAGTCATCATGACAAGTTAGTGTTTTGGGTAACACTTCGATAAAGTCCTAAGGAAACAAAAATTAAATCCCAAGAAGTACAACAAGGCTATCCAAAATAAAGACTCTTAGCTTTGACTTATGGCTTTGGATACCGATATTGATTTGATGTATTTGAATCAAGTTGGTTAACTTATAGAAATTCTTTTGGGACAAAACCCATAATGTGCAAGTGGACATATAGGAAGAAAACTATGGATAAATGGTAAGGTGCAAACCTTCGAGGAAAGGTTTGTTATGAAAACTTTACATAGAAAGATAAGGGCTTGACCACAAGTAAATATTTTATCCAGTAGTCATGCTAAAGTCTATCGGGATTCTTTTTCATAGCAATAAGTCAAGAAAGAAAAGTGCGTAAGCTTAAGAAATTCATTTTTGGACTTAAGAAACCATTGATGTCTTGGAAAAATCCAATTTGATCAAGAAATCAATTCTACTGTTTTGATCAATGTGTTTGATATAACTTGTTTGTATATTAAGTGTGACGGAAATGTGGTGGCATTTTTGGTACATTATGTGAATGATATTCTCCTAATCAAAATGACGTAGGTGTATTATCTTATATTATTGTGTGGTTATACAAGTGATTTGATATTAAAAATTTTGGATAAGCGAGTCACATCATAAGGATCAAGGTTTTGCTAGATCGCGAATAAATAGGATATCCGGCTTATGCGCAGATACTTATATCAAATTTTTTGTTCACATAGTTTAGCATGTTAGATTCCAAGTAAAGTTTTATGCTTTTTGTACATGGAATATTTATATCCAAGTATTAATGGCATACGACACTTGATTAGATTGAGGATATGAGGAATATACCTCATGCTTCGATTGTGGGCAGACTCAAGAATGTTATATTGTGCATTGTATAGTACCTTCGTGGTACATATATTAGGATTTGTAGTTAGATAAGGTTTTTAATGATTATACTTTTGGAAATGAGTTAAATTCTGGGAAGTGTAGCCATTGGATGGAGGAGTATCATCCAATCATGTATTGTCTATTCCACCATGGGAGCTAAATGTATTGTAAAATTATATGCAGTGAAGGTAGCTAAATGGATAGGCAACTTCATAAATGATATATGAGTAGTTCTTATTTTCAAATGGGCTAAGACTATAAAGGTGTAAGTCATATCAGAGTGTAGGTTTCACTTGCTATGAGAGATCGTACGTAAAGGTGATCACGTGTGTAGTCTTTATACGTCAGGGAATTCATCCAGCGTGTCGATGGATTTGGTTTTAAGTGTTTAGGAATATGAATTTAAGATTAAGGGGAAAATTATTAAGATTTTATTCTTAAAACTATGTTTATGATGGTTAGGAATTCTGGTGTGGGAACAAAAGGTTAGAATTCTTGTTATAGCATGATTGAATAGTTCACAACTTAAATAGAAGGGTTGACATCCTATCAGTAAGGTTGCGAGTACAATCTTAGTAGTTTATCTTGACCATGGAAACCTGTATGATGGTTTAGGAACTTGTTCAATAGTTCAAGGAATACTTTACAATACTTTTATATAGTATTGAATATGACTGTTGATGTAAAAAATTAGATGATATCTAATTATTTAATCACAGATAAAAAAATGAGACAAAGAACTTTTAAAGTGGTTCAACCTTATAAGAATGGCCTACGTCCACTGTTTTTTTATTGCTGACTGTTTGGGAATTCTCGATTACAAGTTTTCTCCAGAAATTCCGGTCCCCTTACAATGAGGATAATACAATGTATTTATAGCCCTAAGGATGTAATGTGAAAGGCTAATATATTAAATGCCCCTTAAGCGTATACATCTGTATGATAATAAACATTTAATTTGCAGTCAAACTATTGGGTTATCCTGCTATTAATGCTTTGTTCGAGGTGCAGCTCGGACCGCCTAAGCTCCTCGGTACTCAAAAGTTCCTCGGAGAGTTCTTGTAGGTCGGAGCATCTGAGTTGATCAGGGAAGTAGAGTTCCTCGTTGTAGTATGGTTCCTCGGAGTCAAGGTGTTGTTCGTAAGTGTTTATCGTTGCCATGTAGATTGCCACATGTCTTCACCCAATTGAGCCATGTCAGCAGACTAAATTTGGTATCAACAGAAGCCCCCAATGTTTCATAGTTCGAAATTTGAGGATTGTGGAACATTCTTTCTCAATATATGGCGGTTTTAAATAGTCATCCTGAAATTTAGGAGTATTTTCTTTTGAATTTATTTCTCCTTCCAAATTTGTAGAATCGGCCTTTTTTGAATTTCTCTAATCGCTTCGATTCCTGCGCCCCTTTTGTCTGTTTAGCCACCGATAATGTAATCGTCTCGTTTTTTAATCATTACTTTTACTCTTTCCCAAGGAAAAGTATTTAAACGTTGAAGAAAATCCCATCGTCTTCCACTTTTTTAAATTCGTCTCTTTGAGTTTTCTATCGTCTCTCTCTCTCCTATGCGTTTATCTCTTCCATCGTTTGTTGCCAACAGACTCATCTATTTCCTGTAAGATTTTATTCTTTCTCTTTGATTTCCTTCTTTCATCATAGTTTATCCTGTAGAATCAATTGATAAGTTTCGCTCTGATTTCTCCATTCCCTCATGGGATATTTTGGAAGAGCTTTCTGAGCCTTCAGACTATTTTCGTTTGGCTGAGGGACATTGGTTCCCCAGTCTCTTTGTTGCTGAGTGTGGCTTTTCTTGTCCCCCAAACCCTCTATGTCTGGAATTCTGTCAATACTTTGACGTGGTTCCTACACGAATAGCCCCCAACACATGGAGAATAGTTAATGGTGTTTATAGATTAAATCAAATTCATGGAACCCGTATAGGAATTCCTGAAATCATGTTTTGTTATAGATGGGCTGTAGGCGATAATACTTTTTATTTAAAAACTAGGTTTTTGAATAGAGCTTTAGTGGTCAATCTCCCAGATGTCAATAGGGACTACTTTGAGCACGGGGTTGTTATGAAAAATTGGCAACACCCTCCATTGACTGGAGATGATGTTTACCAGGGACCCAGATGTCCTCCCTATGGAAATGGGATAGGTTGTTTTTATTTTATTTTCAAAATTATGCTTCCTTTGTGTTTGATAAAATGTGCCACTGATATTTTAATTTTGATTTATTTGCAGTTGACAACAAAAGAAAGTGTCCAAAAGAGGCAGACGTTAATATAAGGCACTTGAAACTTATCTGGAGTTTGCATCTGACTGTTGTTGATGAGCATATTAGATTATCTTCATATCTTCTTCAGTACAAGAGTTACACATCCTCTTTTACTGCTCGTCCGGTGATAAGCGACGCAGAACCCATACCAGCCTCTACAAGTTCTTCACCTGAGTTACACATTCCTTTGAGTGAAAGGATGAAGAAAATAAGGCCTCCTACCCTTTTTGAGAGGTCTGCCTCTGGTGCTGGAGAGGCAAAAATAATTAAGCTTGATGTCCCAGGAGAAGGGACAAAGAAAATTAATGCATCTTCCTCAGCTGCTCCTGTGAAGGTGGTCGAGAAGCCCCCAGTGGCCCCGAGCAAGGCTGCTGCTCCAGGCGAGGTGATTATCATTTCTACGACTAAGACTACATCGTTAGTCTAGAAGGTTGATGCTCCTCTGAGGAGGCTGAAGAAAAGCTCCTCTATTAATTTGGCTGAAACCGTCTCTGAGCCCCCGACTAGTGGAGTTCCCACTTTTGTTCCCCCGAGTTCTGCTATGAGCTCGGTGAAGACTTGGATTATTCTCGAGGTCCAAGGTATTAAAGGAAACCTTTCTCGGGACACTGTTACTACACTAGCAGCTCGTCACATTGCTTCTGTAAGTCCTATAGTCTTAAATTTTCATTCTTTCCTTTTTGTATCTGTGCACTGATTTGCTTTGTTTTTCTTTTCACAGCTGGTGAGCTGCTTTAATATAATCCTGAAAAGATGAAGCTATGAAAGCTTCAAGCTCATCGTCTGGTGTAGAGGAAGCTTTGATGGGCCTGGCGCGGTCTCTAAAAAATTCTCGTCAGAAATATGCTGATGATAAGGAAGTTTGGGAGAAAAAGCATACTTCAACTGAGCAGGAGAAAGATCAGGTTATTGAGGTCTCCAAGGGGTTGGAGAAAAAAATGAATGACTTGGAGAAGAAGAATAAAGAGCTTGAAGGGAAGCTCAAAAATGCTGAGGAGTTTGAAGATAAACTCAAGGCTGCTGAGGAGGAGTTAGGTCGACTTCGGGAAGTAGGTCATCAGAAGGAGGAAATTGAGAGTAAATTGAAAGCTGCTGATGACCTTCTATCCGAGAAGCTTTCCTCAGAGAAGGCAAAAAGGAAATTCGCTGTGAAGAAATCTTTCAACGCTGGCTAGGATAAAGGGTGGAACAAAGGTTTGGCTGCTATGATGTCGCAAGTCGAATATGGAAGCCTCAAATACTTTAGATATGGATGGGTCGCTGCTCTATAAGAAATGAAAGTTGATGAAACTTCTGAATTATTTCAGCGACACATCCCTGGTCCCCCTCCAACTCCTGAAGACGAAGAAGAGGACGAAGTTTCCTCTGAGGAGTCTTCCATGGTGATGGGAGATCAAGTTTCTCATCCCCTAGCCGTCCAGCCTACTAACGAGGAACTTCGGCAACTCGTTACTTCATCCGAGCAACTGCTAGCGCTCCCCGAACAACTCTCTGTTTCCTCCGAGCAACCTACCTCCTCGTCCCATCCTCCCGAGAAAGTTTTGGGAGACAAGGAAAATGTATAGAGTTGTTCGAGTTTCTCTCTATTTTATTTTTCTTTGTCAAATGTAACCCTGAACATGTAACTCTGAACTTTGTGATATAATAAAATTTGAACTTTTGTTTATGCATACTGTTGTTTCCCTTCTTCATGCTCTGTTTAAACTCTTATTGATTATTGCCTTTTCTTCCTCTACTAGTTTCTGTCCAGGATGGAATTATTTTCTGCTCGTGATACAAAGCTGTTAAGGCAATGCAATGAATATTTTAAAGCCGGTCATACAGACATGAGTGCAACTCAAATCACTGACATCCTCGGTCACAGTCCTTCAGAGCAAGCAATTGAATCATATCAGTATTTGAATTACCTACTCGATCGTGCAGTGGCTAACAACATAGAATACTATGATATAATTGAGGATCTCCAAGGCACTCTTGAAGAACTTCAGCAACAATATAAAGAATTCACTGCCCTTTTGCATGAGGGGTACGAGAAGAAGTATTAGCAAATCTGTGTCGATAAGGGATACGACAAACGGTTTGCTGCTTACGATGTGCGGGAGAGAACGTTGAAGGCTGAGGTTAAAGAGCATAGACAGATAGCTGAATTATTAGAGCAAGAAAATAATAACCTGCAAACAGAGGTGTCTCAGTTGCAGTCTGCAGCTTCCACCTCAAATGTTTTGATCCCAGTGACTGACGAGGGATTCTCATTCTTGGAGGTCGAAAATGCCAACTTGAGGGATGAGTTGGAAACCTTGAAAAGTTCTGGCCCTTCTACTTCTGCTCGAGGATGAGCAAGAGCTCCTCGGGGATGAGCAAGAGCTTCTTGAATTCCTGTCGAGGAATAGAGGACTCAATCTGCTTTAGAGAACCAGGCCTTCCAGCTAATGGCAAAGAACCAGTCATTGGCTGAGATGTCTAAGAAAATCAGGGACCTGGAAGAGCAGCTTTCTGCGCAGAAGTCTGTCTTGGAGAATAAAGAACTTTTTATCAAAAATCTTCACGAGCAGCTGGAAAGATTGACATATCAATTCCACAAGCTGCCCAGGGAGTTATGGATGGATGGCTACAATGAGGCTCTCTACCACTTGGACGATCGTATCAAAAATGCAAATAATGAGGGCTACAAACAGGGATGGCTGAATGCCTTAGGTGTGCTGCAACTCGAACAGGGTCATTACTTGTGGGATTACCATAATCCTGGGCTGTTCGACCTACCAGTGCCACCATTCAAACTTGATATGAGTTGAATCCCTGCTCGGGCCATCCCTTAGTGTTTGATTTCCAAATACCTCGGCGATTACAATATCCATTCCAATGTTGAGATATCTCGTCCCGAGCATCTACTAGATCGACCATCCTTGATGAATATCAGGATGCTAAAAGATCTTAACTTTATAAATTCTCCTCTTGCTTTAAATGATCCACCTGCTGGCGAGGAAACTGTTTTAAAAGTAGAGGGGAAGAAACCAATAGAACATGAATATTGATGTAATAAATTTGTATTTCAATCCTGATGTATTTTGTTCTACATTTAATGAAATAATTTTATTTACAAATCTTGACTACCATTGTCTTGTAATTATAAAACACTTTACATTTGTGCATGTATATCTGTTAAAAAGATAACAACATTGTGTTATTTGTCGATCAACTGGAGTTTGTTAAAACTTATTGTCGACTATCTTGAATTTATGGTAATCATTTGATGACTAACCAAAATTGATGATATTTTGTTTCTCGACTAACTTGGTAGTAATTTAAAAACTCACGAGTATCAAAAAAATTTTGCTCAATCACTTCTTCGTACTCATAAAATGTTTTCGACCAACCAAGGTAGGTGAATTTTCCTTTTCGACCAACTACAGTTAGTGGGTTTTTATTCCCGACCAGCCATAGTTAGTGGATTTTTTCTTAACGAGCAACTTTGGCACTTATTGGAATAGTTTTACCTACCGACCAACTTTAGTTGGCGTTTTTGAAAATATATTTACTTCCTGACCAACCTAAGTTGGCATTTTTAGGAATAATTTTACTTCCTAACCAACATAAGTCGGCATTTTTAGGAATACTTTTACTTCCCGAGGAATACATTTACTTCCTAACCAACATAAGTTGGCATTTTTAGGAATACATTTACTTCCCGACCAACCTTAGTTGGCGTTTTCGAGAATATATTTACTTCCTAACCCACCAAGTTGGCATTTTTAGGCATAGTTGTATTTCCCGACCAACCTTAGTTGGCATTTTCGAGAATATATTTACTTCCTAACCAACCAAGTTGGCATTTTTAGGAATAGTTTTGAGTAGTCCGAGATCTGCTAAGTATCTGTTGAGTAGTGTGTAGCACTAGTATTCCGCAAAAAATTTCCAATAAAGGGAAAGAACTGGGCAAAACATTGTCACTTTATTCATACTGATGAAACTGCATTACATGAGAGTTTACATTACTGATAATATTTGCGCAGGTGCTCTGCATTCCATGCATTCTTAAACTCCTCCCCTTCTAAAGTTTCTATTTTGTATGTCCCCGGTCGAACAACTTCTTTAACTCGGTAGGGACCATGCTAGTTTGCTTCCAGTTTATTGTGCTTTTGAATCACCTTCTTTAGCACATAATCTCTTTCTTTCAAGTCACACTTCTTCACTCTCTTATTGTAAAACAAAGTTGTTCGCTGCTGGTAAGCTGCATTTCTAATGGCTGCTTCTTCTCTAACCTCCTCGAGCATGTCCAAGTCTAACCTTCTCATTAAATCGCTGACAGGGGAATTAAAATTCAGTATTCTGTGTGTTGGGAGACCCAATTCGGCGGGTATAACAACCTCACTTCCAAATGCCAGCATATATGGAGATTCCTCTGTTGCTGCTCGGGGAGTAGTTCGGTAAGCCCATAACACTGATTGTAGCTCGTTGATCCAATTTGCTTTCGCATCATCCAATCTTTTCTTCAAGCCATTCAGCAGCGTTCTGTTTGTCACTTCAGTTTGCCCATTGCTTTGAGGATGGCCTGGTGCTGAGTGGATCTTCAAAATATTTGACTGATGACAATAGGCAGCAAACTCCTCGTTGTCAAATTGTGTTCCATGGTCTGTGATGAAGGCATAAGGAATACCATATCGACAAATGATGTTCTTCCAAATAAATTGGTACACCTTGTCGTACGTCATATCAATGAGAGGCTCAGCTTCAACCCATTTAGTAAAATAGTCCACAGCGACCATGAGATACTTAAATCTTCCCCTGGTCGTCGGCAGTGGCCCAACCAAATCTATTCCCCATATGGAAAATGGCCAAGGGGAAGTAATGGGTGCCAATAACGCTTGGGGAGTTATTCGGATGGAGGAGAAGCGTTGACACTTGTCAAATTTCTTAGCATAGGGTATGCAATCAACCCTCATCGTCGGCCAGTAGTATCCTTGAGTCATCATTCTTTGTAAAAGAGTCCGACCTGCTACATGGGCTCCACAGGACCTTTCATGGACCTCTTCAATCAAATCTTTCACCTCGGTGGGATTCACACATCTTTGCAAACCTGCTATAATTCCTCGTCTGTATAAAATACCATTAGTCAGTACATAACGAGCAGTCTTAAGCATCAGTTTCTTGGCTGCAAGTTTATCAGTTGGTAATTCCCCTTTCTCAATATATGCCCTGATGGGATCCATCCATGATGACCCTAAATCGAGGGTATTAAAGTTTATCGTCAGATCTTCATCTATACTCCGACCAGCTAAAACTTCAATTGGGATTATTCTTCGTAGCTCGGTACGAGTGGCTGATGCTAATCGAGCTAAGGCGTCTGCTCTCGCATTTTCCATTCTTGGAATTCTGACCAGCTGAATAGGAGCAAATTCCGACACCAGTTCCTTTGCCTTTGCATGATATCTGATCATTAATTCTCCTTTGACTGCATATACTCCCATTATTTGATTTATGACAAATTGCGAGTCACTGAAAACAATAACTTGTTCCGCCCCTATGGTTTTTGCCAAACTAAGACCTGCAATCATGGCTTCATATTCACCCTCATTATTGGAAGCTTTGAATTGGAAGCGTAGGGCGTATTCCATGTCGACCTCGTCCAGACTGTTCAAAACTATTCTTGCGCCACATCCTGTAGTGCAGGATGAACCATCCACATATAGACTCCATATAGGAAACTAGTCTTCAAATTGTTGATCTGACAGAGTTCCTTGGTGGAAAATTCGCTGCTTCCTTTCACCATCTCCTGATATTTCTTGTTGTTCGTCGATCATCTTTTCTTGCCCTTTTACTAACCTAAGCTGGTCTGGGCTTGAATTTGATGATCCTGTAACATCTACTTGCCCTTTTACCAAGCTAAGTTGGTCTGGGCTTGCATTTGATGATCCTGTAACATCCACAGGTTGATCAGCAAGCAACTTTTGCTCCTCAGGGGTATCAGGATAGGTGAACTCTGCTATAAAATCTGCTACCGCTTGCCCTTTTAGCGATGATCTGGATTCATAAACTATATCATATTCACCGAGTTCTATTGCCTAGCACATCAATCTTCCTGACTTTCTGGTTTATGAAGGGCTTGCCTCAATGGCATATCAGTATATAATACTATGGTATGAGCCTGGAAGTATGGCTTCATTCTTCTACTTGCCTCGATCAATGCTAGTGCCAATTTTTCCAGCCTTGGATATCTGATCTCTGCTCCTCGGAAGGCCTTGCTTGTGTAGTAGATCGGTTTTTATACTCCATTCTCCATTCTTATCAATGTCGAACTAACTGCATTCTCGGACACTGCCAGATACAAGTATAATTTTTCTCCCATCACTGGCCTGGATAATAGTGGAGGTGTTCCCAAATATTTATTCAAGTCTTGGAAAGCCTTCTCACATTCATCATTCCACTCAAAAGTTTTTCTGAGCATCTTGAAGAATGGAAGACATCGATCAGTTGCTCGCGATACAAATTTATTGAGTGCTTCTACTCGTCCTGTAAGACTCTGCACCTCTTTCTTCGTCGTTGGGGATCGTAGCCCTAACAGAGCTTTGATCTTTTTAGGGTTAGCTTCAATGCCTCGCTGATTGACAATGTACCCGAGAAACATGCCTTCTCGTACTCCAAATATGCACTTCGTCGGGTTCAACTTCATTTGGTATTTATCTAGTTGATCAAAGGCCTGGCTTAAGTCAACTAGATGATCAGCAGCTTTCTTTCTCTTTGTCAGCATATCGTCAACATGGACTTCCATATTGCAACTGATTTGTTCTGCAAACACTTTGTTCATTAGCCGCTGATATGTTGCACCTGCATTTTTCAAACCAAAAGTCATAACATTATAACAATAAGTTCCCGTAGGGGTAATGAAAGAAGTACTCTCCCTGTCTTCAGGTTTCATTTTAATCTAATTGTAACCAGAATAAGCATCCATGAAGCTCAGCATCTCGTATCCCGAGGTAGCATCCACTAGTTGATCAATTCGGGGCAGCGAAAAATGATCCTTTGGGCATGCTTTGTTGAGGTCGGTGAAGTCTACACACATCCTCCATTTGTTGTTCTTCTTTTTCACCATCACCACATTTGCTAACCAGTCTGGATATTTAACATCTTCAATAAAATAAGCTTTCTGGAGCTTCTCGACTTCCTCCTGTATAGCTTGATTCTTCTCGGGACTAAATACTCTTCTTCTCTGTTTCACAGGCTTGATCTCCTTATTCACATTGAGTTCATGACATAAGAAATTTGGGTCTATCCCAGGCATATCCTCATGACTCCACGCAAAAGTTTGCTTTCTTCTTCTTAGGAAAGTTATCAATTCCTATTTTAGTGAGGCGTCCAATGACGAACCTACTTGAGTAGTTCGTTCAGGGTGCTCGTCGTCCAGGATGATGTTTTCAGTAGCTTCCACCACTTGACCCTTCACGAGTTGCGACTCATCTCTAGGATCCAATGTTTCAATTTTTTCACCTTCATCCACTTGATAGGTGATGGTATTTTTCCTTGAATCCTCCATTTCCTCTTGTTCGGTGGATGAATAAAAGCATTCCCGAGATACTTTCTGATCACCTTTAACAACTCCTACTCCAAAATTTGTTGGAAATTTTAGGCATTGATGTACCGTAGATGGTACAACCTCGAACTTCTTCAATCCTACTCTTCCCATGATGATATTGTATGATTATTTAACATTCTTATCCATTACGAAGAAGCGTATTCTTTCTGTTCGACAAGCCGGCCATGTACCAATGAATATATCCAACTTGATCGTCCCAAGTGGAAATACTTTCTCGCCAGCAAAACCGAGGAGGGGTCTATGATAAGGCTCTAGTTGAGATAGCTTTAGATTTAAACTGTCGAAGCATGAGTAAAACATAATGTCTACCGAGCTACCATTGTCTACCAGTACTCTTCAAATTATTACCTCCTTTATCCTCATTTTGATCACCAATGGGTCATCATGAGGATATAGAACACCTGCGAGGTCGTTCTTTGAGAAACCAATGACCAATTTCTCTTTGTTCACCTTTCTCGAGCGATCCTCCTCAGCTAGATTTATTCATTGAATGTATGAGCAAGATTGAGCCTCACAAAGGTAAGATTTTCTCTCGGTAGTAAGGTCTCCTCCTCCTGTATCTCCACCTGTAATAACATTACAGTCAAATGACCCAAAGGGTATTGAAAATACCTCACGTTCTGGCTGCCTTGGTCTCTTGGGAAGATCGGGGTCGTCTTCTGGATCAATTTCGTGGTCTCTCTTCTTGTTCTCCTCTGCTCGACGAGGAGATCTAGACCTCTCTCTTGCTCGGTCATTATTTCTTTTATCATTCCTCCGATCAACATACTTTGCCAATTTTCCTCGTCTGATGAGTGTTTCAATCTCATTTTGAAGAGCTATGCAATTTTTAGTCATATGGCCATGATATTTGTGAAACTCGCAATATTTTGCCTTATTTCTCCTTTCGGGGTCTGCCTTCATTTTCTCTGGCCAATTTAATTCCTCGTTGTTCTTGATTTCTTCTAGAACGTGGTTGATGTCTTTCTTCAAAGGAGTATAATTATCAAATTTCTTCAATACTTCCCATGACGACCTTGTTCTTGAATGTTTGTCACTACAATTATTCTTATGCTCTTTCTTCTTAGCTTTATCAACTTCCACCTTAGTTTCTTTGGCATCCATATTCTTCTTCGCAGCCATAGCCTCCTCGGCATTCATGATCTTGGCCGCTTTTCCCATCAGATCTGACATGGTTCTAGGTGGATCTTTGGCCAAAGTATAGTACAACTTGTTGGGAAGCAGTCCACTCATCAAGGTGGTTATCACTGTATTTTCCTCATAATCAATGACTTCGAGCTTCTCGTTATTAAAACAAGTTATATAATCTCTGGTACTTTCACCAGTTTTTTATCTAGGGGCTTTGTAAATTTAGGACCTGTTGTAATATGTATTTTGGAAACAGGACAACAAACATTTTATTTATAGTTTTAGTCCCTAGTTTTGAATTAGGCCGCTGGCGCGGACCCATATCTATTAAACGTTAACCAATCACAGCATGCCACGTGTCCTTTTAATTTGAAAATAGGGACTAAAAATGGCAATGAAATGTTTGTTGTCCTATATCCATAATCAATATTATTTTAAGTCTTAAAAATACATAATCTATTTTATCTAACACTTAACAAATGCGCTACTCGTTTAACGGGCTTTGCCCCAAAACAGAAATTCCCAATGAATAACTCGGCCAGTTGAAAGAAAGTTGAGATCTTACCCCGAGGAAGATTATTATACCATATTTGAGCAGATCCAGTAAGAGTTCTCGAGAATGCTCTGCATCTCATCTCATCTGGAACAGCATAAACGTCAGCTGCAGCTTGGTATTGTTCTATATGAAGGACAGGGTCGGTCTTTCCATTATATTTGGGGGTCACAACAGGTGCTTTGAACTTTGATGGTGTTGGAAAATCTACAATAGCCTGGACAAAAGGTGTTCCTTGAACAGAAGTTCGTTGTAGAGGGTTCTTGGCCTTAACCATTTCCCCTAATATATCCTCCACCCTCTGAATAGAGCCTTTCCATGCATCATTTCCTTCCTCGGGCCTGTTGGTTCGAGCAACTGATCATGTTGATGTGGATTCCTGGGATCTATCTTGACTAGGAGTTGGTCGCGACTAGGCGAATCCTTCCCTTAAATGTGATGGTCATCGAAAACTCCTTGATGCGGCTCTAAGAGGACTTTTGCTCCTCCTAGGACCTAATAGATCAAAAGGAGATACTCTGCTTAATCTTTCTAGCGCACTAGTCCTTTCTGGAGAGAGAGTGATACGTTGTTCAGTATCTGTGGCTCGTACTGACGAAGTTCATCCAGGTTGATAAGAAAAATCTTCAGACTCCTCAGTACGATAGGAATCGGTACGCCTAGTACGTGAAGAAGGTAAACGGGTATTTCTTTAAATAGTTCGCAATTCTGAATGGGTTGGTGCACCGCCATGGAGGGTTAGTATGAGTTCTCGCATCGTTTCTTGCATGATTGTCTGTCCCTGGGCCAGATTTTTCATTATTCCAGCCAAATCTGGAATATTTGGCGGAGCAGATGGATTTGGAGGGCTTCCAGCATTTCGATTGCTGGGTTCTGGAATATCAGCCATTTGTGATGAATTATTTTTGATGAAAAACGATATTACCAGTTGTTTCCCACAGACGGCGCCAATCTGTTGATGTAAAAAATTAGATGATATCTAATTATTTAATCACAGATAAATAAAATGAGACAAAGAACTTTTAAAGTGGTTCAGCCTTATAAGAATGGCCTACGTCCACTGTTTTTGTCATTGCTGACTGTTTGGGAATTCTCGATTACAAGTTTTCTCCAGAAATTCCGGTCCCCTTACAATGAGGATAATACAATGTATTTATAGCCCTAAGGATGTAATGTGAAAGGGTAATATATTAAATGCCCCTTAAGCATATACATCTGTATGATAATAAGCATTTAATGCACAGTCAAACTGTTGGGTTATCCTGCTATTAATGCTTTGTTCGAGGTGCAGCTAGAACTACCTAAGCTCCTCGGTACTCAAAAGTTCCTCGGAGTGTTCTTGTAGGTCGGAGCGTCTGAGTTGATCAGGTAAGCAGAGCTCCTCATTGTAGTATGGTTCCTCGGAGTCGAGGTGTTGTTCGTAAGTGTTTATCGTTGCCATGTAGATTGCCACGTGTCTTCACCCAATTGAGCCATGTCAGGAGACTAAATTTGGTATCAACAATGACCAAGGGTGATATTCGAGTCTTAATGCTGACTTGATTAGAGTCACACAATCTCATAGTTTACATAGGGTGCATATTTTCTTAATACCATGGGATATGAGGATAAGAGTATTCGCATCGTTATTGCTTTGATTTATTGATGCGTGCGATTCATATTTATACTGGGCTAATAAAACCTGTAAGTTAGGCAGTGATAGTGTTAGTATATTAGAGGTCATGTTTTGGAGAATCCGCATCTAGAAAGTATTCTGGAATGTGATACCCCCTTGATTAACTTATAAGTTTTAACTCCACCAGTAAACCTGTCCATTGGATTTTATAATCGGGTATAAATGTCAAATAAGTTAAGTTTGGGATCAAGAAATGTTACAAGTTATTGGTGAATATTAATTAGTAAAAATGGTTTCATCAAGCGGGTATTGTATGCTTTATGCGGAGAATCATATTATGTTCCATCCTACTATGAAAATATTAAGCCTTTTTATTGTTGTAAATGTGAGCAATTAAAATTAGAATGCAATTGTAATTATTTAGTGGAATTAATTATGATTGAATGGAAAGAAATATATTATGGGAGAGTATTTTGGAGTTTTATTTTGTATTTGGAAGAAAATTTTAGTTATTAGCCTTGGGTCCCTAGTGTATTCCCTAATTCTTTTGAGCCCATAATTCTGTTTGGTCACTTATAACCCTTAATTAATGAAAGGAATCTTTTAGGAGATTTTGGAGTAGTCCATACTTGGTCCAACTCTTACCAGCATGTTTTTGGGTTGAGTATGATAAGTAAGAGTCAGCTAATGAGGTAGGGTAGAGTCTAGTACAATTTGATTCATGCCATAGAGAGCAAGGACAAAGAGAGAGAAAAATTCTTTATGAAAATATTAAAGGATTTCTTTCAATGGAGAAGACCACCCTTCTCACTCATCCAAGACATCATACATGGGAAGACAAAGGGATGTTCCAAATTAGATTATACATCAATTCATCTTCATTTAATGGATCTATTACAAGATCCACAAGGGTATGGGTTTTACAAACCCTAGTTTTAATGTATAGAATTTTTTATGCATTCTTGGTGTTCTTTTTCATTCAAGATTGATCAAGATCCTTGGAAAAAAATTAAAAGGTCAATCCCATTAATAGCAGAGATAGCATTAGGATAGAAGTTATGATGGACCATTTAGCGGGGCGTGATTTACATATGGGGATCATAAACACACAACTAAGAGTTTCCCTAATAAAAATTGGGCAGCCCAAGGACACTAGGGATAGCTAGGACAACAATATTAATGTTTGAACTTTTCATCCCTATGAATGAAACTATTGTCAACCACGCCACCTACTAAGGAGCAATCACTAACCTCATAGCCTCTTCAGTATGGACCTATTTATGACGTCGCACCCGGAGATGTGCATGTTGATGGTACATTTCCTATCTATGATCACATGGGTCAAGTTTTATTTTATACTAGAGCATCACATTCATTTTTTAATCATAAATTTGCATAGTTTTCAAGCTTGTTGAACCTTATGAAAGATTTTATATATATATATATATATATATATATATATATATACATATATATATATATATGTGTGTGTGTGTGTGTGTGTGTGTGTGTGTGTTCTTTTTTAGCTAATTTTTTTGTTCAATAGATTTCTACGCATATAATGTTATCTTCTAGATTGATTGGTTATCCGTATTAGTTCATGTTGATTACCACGGGAAGGGTATAGTGTTTTATATTCCTAGATAAGACATGTATTTGATAGATATACCAAGGCTTGAAGGAGGCTCTATCATGCATTTATATTATATTTAGGATATGAGACTAAAATATCATAAAATTTCATTCTTACTATTCAGGTCGTTCTTGATGTATTCTAAGAGATACCTGGGTTGACTCTAAATTGAGAGATTGAATTATTTATTGACTTAGCATAATGTCATACATCAATAATGAGGGAATTGTATCATGTGAAAATTCTAAAGATGAGGGAATTTCAAGATCATATTTAGAAGTTGTTCATTTAGGGCCTTATTTGGAGGAGTACATCATTGTGGGAATCCTAAGTCCTATTTGTGAAGAAGAATTATGGGTCATTTAGTCTACGTGTAAAACGTCGATAATTTAACAAAGTCACGATCCAAAAAAAGTGTATATTATCACGTATCAATGATTTGTTCTATTAGTTGAGAGCTTCCTACTTCTCAAGGATAGACTTGAGCTCGGATTATCAATAGTTATGAGCCAGGGAGGAGGATATAGATAAGATCGCTTTTATCTTATTATAGATCATTCGAGTTCAGGGTTATGACATTTAGGATAACCAATGCTCCATAATTTTTTACGAATCTTCAAAATAGGGTTTTCATTCCATATTTGTACCAATTTGTCATTGTGTTCATTAATTATATCTTGGTTACTCGCATACTACTAATGAGTATGCATTACTGGAAAGAATATATGGAGAATCATTGATGGTATAACAATTATCCACCAATCTTGTGTCTTTCAAAATGCATTTAACTTTGGAGCCTAAAACTTGATATTCGTTCATGGTAAATAACACATTTTTACGGTCTTCACACATTTGACATATGACTTGTGCTAAGAAATTTAGCATTAAATCAAATCACCAAATGATTTTTTTAATCTACGAAACCATTTCACACGATGATACATTTTCTTATGACATTATACTTATGACTATGAACATATCTAACTAGACCTATTTTATTCTCAACAAACTTTAATGTCGAAATACCAATGTGAAGCATTTTGTGAAATAATATATGTCTGAATGACAAGACATATGGACCCTTCCTTTTGTCCCCAAAACATCTTTCGTTGGCCTTGTCAGCATTTTATATTTTGAAAACCTTTAAATATTTTTAAAAAATCATTTTATATATTTTAAACAAGTCACTAAAATCACACTTAAGTGAATACACTTCATCATTATGAGGCTCCTTAGTCACTTCGGTTGATTTATGAAGATTGAAACAAAATTACCTTAAATGTCCCTTCCGATTATAAAATATGCATTGAAACACAACGCATTAAACTTTTCCCTTGCGATGATTCAAATCATTTTTCTTCACATGAAGTAGAGAAGACTCATAATAAACTTGAGTCTCATGAGAAGGTTTGAAAAAAGTTATTTTGGATTTCATTAAAGTTGTAGATACAAATTTGTTATATCCAAGATTGTTTTGTCCCTTTTATAGATACTTTAGTTTGTTATCTTTTGGGTCAAAGAATTTGATTCATGCATTAATTGTAGATTTTATGTATGATAGAGAATTTTCCTATTACATATGGATAATGATGTTTGAATACTATGCGACTTCTCCACATTCCAGACTTCCGTTTCTGATCATCTGTAACGTATCCTTTTGTGGATTGTCTCATTTTTGTGAACTTTTGGCTATGCACACCCTCACGATGTACAAAATGGTTATTTCTTTGAAGAAAGATTTCTGAAAGATTCCTTGGAGTTGTGTATATTTCAAAAGAGATTTAACGTCCTATTTTTCGTTTTAAAAGGCAATTTTAAGATTTTAATTGTTTCTCCTCTTGGTCATTCGCACGATGAATAATTAGGCATGTGTTCACGCGATCATGGTTCTTGGATAACCCGTGGGCGTGGACCTATTAATTTTTTTAATTGGGGATTACGCTATCAAAAACTATGCGCATGGTGCCTCTTTACACCCGTGCGTACAGTGGGAAGATTTTGAATTTTTTCCTATAAATAGACCTTATACGCTCCAAATCAGAAAATAATTCTTCCTTATTTCAAAAGGCATCTTACTCTAAGGCGTTTTTCTTTCGAGAGACCCACTTTTACCTCACCATTTGAAATTTTGAGTGTTGAAATTATTTTTGAGAGAATTTTTTATCAAGACCTATATATACTTTTGAAAGATGTTTTGAGAAATTCAATCCAAAATTAGCCATTGTTTACATATCATTCACGTTCAATCCATATGATATATACTCCAAGATCTCAAATGAGGTGTTTTAGTTAGCATAGAGTGGACCATGGATGGTCATGTTCGATTAACTGAGCTTTGATTGGAATTCTTGTTAGAATAGGGGGAAATATCACCGTTCATAGGTAATCTCTTGTTAGATCATGATAATGATTATTACATTGTATAAAGGAAATTTTCAAATGAATTAAGAAACTAGGTGACATCGGGATTTTTTACCTATAGGTTGGGGTTTTCCTCCTAAAATCGATGTTGTGCAATTGATTGATTGATTATGTTTGGTTACATATTATCTGAACTATATCTAATTGCTAAAAGTGAAATGACTTAGATCTAGGTTATTAATTTTCAACTATTTTTTTAATCGAGCAAAATTGATTAAAAACCTATTCACCCCACCCCTCTAGGTTTTCATCTAATGTGCGCACATTTATATCCTCAATTTGTATTAAATCATGATTACTCATTCTAGGATTCAAATCTCGAGTTTATCCTTAATTTGTAACTTTATTTTCTCTTTTATGTGTTTACATGGAGATTTCAGATTTTATGCTTTAGGAGTAAGTTGAAAAAATATACATGCTTCATCGTGAACATATATAGATAAAAACACTTCTCATACAAATAATGATTCTAGCAATAAAATTTCACATAATGAAAATAAAATGAGTGATGATGATGAGATGAGTGAAATCAACTATGCATACAATAAGTGGTTCCACGAGCCATTGAAATTGAAGAAATCAAACATTAAAATGAGGAACAAAATAAAAGAAGAAGAAGAAGAAGAAGAAGAAGAAGAAGAAGAAGAAGAAGAAGAAGAAGAAGAAGAAAGTTCTTTGTTAAAATAGAAAGATGAAATGATTTTTCAACTCAAAATTGATTTAAAACGTGTTAATGAACAAAACTTTTCTTTGGGAATTGAAAATTATGATATCCTCGCAATGAATAGGAAACTTGATAAAGAGAGTAAGATGTTTGAAATCAAAGAAAAAATATTTCAAAAGGAGGTTGTTTCCCTTAAAAATGGGTTGTCTAGTGCTATAAAAGTAAAATTTGTACTAGAGGATATGTTCGAGAAATGAACAAGATGTTATTTCAGAGTTTATAATATAAAACAAAATGAAAGGACTTGGTTTTGACTCGTTCAATAATGCTTCAAATACATTTGCTACTTTTGTGCATGATAAGAAAAATGTTGCTGAACAAAAGAGTTCTTCTCCAGTTAAGGAAATAAATATATCTTCAAACATTGTAAAGGAAAAGGAACTTGGGAAGAATGTTTTATTCAATAAAAATGTGGAAGTACCTGTTGTTAGGGTTTAAAATATGTTCAATTAAAAGGCTAATTTTTGTTCAAATACCTCAAATACATGAGAATCAAAAGAAAGTTTTCATCAAAACAAGTTCTCATTCTAGACATCATGTAAATCATTAAAAAAGAGGAAATGTTTTCTAAAATCAAAGAGAACAAAGATTTTTCAAAAGAAATGTGAATATTGTCTAAAAACCTTTTGATACTTATAAATGTTCCTATTGCATCATGATAAAACATTTGAGATATTTTTGTTACGAGCTTCAAAAAATGAAGAAATATTTATAAACAAGATTATCAAGGATAAATAAGTCTCAAGGAGTGTACACAAGGCTTGAAAGTGGACATAAACAACTTCAAAAGGAAGTGAGCGAGTTGAGAAAGGGTGAACAGATAAAACCTATGTGGATTAGGAAGGAGAATCATAATTATTGTATTGTCATCATGACTCTTAAAGCCTCAAACTTTATTAGCTAGTATTCGGATAGTGCTTGCTTAAGTCAAATGATGGGGCAGCGATATTTTTCACTATACTAGAGGATTATAAAGGTGGTTTATCACTTTTTGGAATAAAAATAAAACTAGTATGAGTGGTAAGGGCATGATAAAAGTTTTAAAAAGCATTACACTTTACAGTGTACCGTACACCAAAAGGCTTTTCCCTAATATTATTAGCATAAGTTAACTTTGTGATAATGGTCACCTTGTGACCTTTTTTAAGGGTCAGTGTTTGATGATAAATGAAGATAATGGAGATTTGATGCGAGGTGTTAGATCAAGTGATAATTTTCATGTTCTCGTAAGCAAACCAAATGTTTTATGTCAAAATGCTAAAGTAGATTCCATTGTGTTATGGCATAAAAGGATAAGGCATATCAACATTCATAATTTAGAGATTTTGTCTAAGAAATGGAGAGTAAGAGTTCTTAGATTAGAAAGATACGTGAGAAAGGTTTATGGAACTTTTCAAAAGGGAAAACAAATTAAAAGTTCCCATAAAAATTTGAGTGAGATTACTACCTCTAAACCTATAGAGTTAGTACATGTTGATTTGAAGATTTCCTAAAAAATGGAGAGTATTGGAGGAAAGAGATATTGTTTTATGATGGTAGATGATTGATGATACGAGAAATCGTCCACTTGTCATTCTCGCATCAGCAAATCATGAGTGAAGTGCATAATAAACTAGTAAAGTAAGTAAATCGAGAGAAAAAAAGGTATAGAGTGGTTCAGCCTTTAAAATAGGCCTACGTCCACTGTGTTGCACCGTTCTCATTATATGGTTGCATTGAACAACATAATCATGTCTAAATAGGCGTACAAGTATGAGAATAAAAGAGAGTACATGGCAGTATTGAAGATTTCGGTGTGCCGGTGGCCTCCCAGGCATATGTTAAGGTTGTGTAAAGAATCTTTATTGTAGAACCAGCCCCGGGCATGTGTGAATCGATACCATCTTTCGAGGTGTGGTCCTATTTTTATATGAGGTAAGTGTTCTGTGTCACGTGCCCTGAGCACGTGACTTATATCAAGTCTGAATTAGTTGCGGATGAGGGGGATGCGGCCTGTAAAGCAAGCAGCGTTGTTTCAAGCTGCTGGAGGCGTGCCGCGTATCACATGGAGGAGTGCCACGGCCCCTTCTTGTGGAATAATTACCATGCGCCGTGCCCTATAATGTACAGGGCCTCACCCTGTGTCAACCATCTCCGTGGTCTTGATGGCATGCTGTGCTTGTGTGAGATCTGGCCGTGAACTATAGAAGAGCACCATCTGAGGCATGGTGCTATATTTGTACTATTAATAAGCCCCCAAGCCGTAGTGCCAAGAGAAAGTAATTGGGGCTGCGGCTTAATGGCTAATGTGTCGCAGTGCTTCCAAAGAGACGGTTCGTCTTTCGAGCTCCCTTATATAAATTGTTCCTGGCCGTGGACTTCATTACGTTTCCAAAATTTTGAGAGCACATCGAGAGTGAAATTCTGCACTTCCTTTCTCTTGCATATTCCGGCAACCTTCTGAGGCTGTGTGTGGTGGTGCAAGGTGGTTTGAAGCTGAGCACTGCAAATTTCTTCATTTTCAGGTACTTTTTCAACCAATCTCTGTACATAGTTTTCATAGCTCGCTATTCTTCTTTGAATATACACACATGAGCTTCTGCCTTCACTTAATATAAAACTAGGTTTCAATTGAATAATCAATAATGGTTAGGATCCATCCTCTTCACATGATGAACTGAACCTCGAATCCTCGAAATGCCATGAAAATTATATAACTGTTCTTGGTGTTCATAGTCAAACTCTTCATATTCTGTGAGTTTGATCCTAAATACGATTAAAAGTTAAATACTCAACTGTTTTAGATATAGGCCGCGGCATTATAGAATTCCAATAACAGTTGTTTTGATCTTTATCTGCGGATCATTGGGCGATGGCCGCGGTCCGTTAAATTTTGAGATTATCCGCGGCACATTGATACAAAAGTTTTTATTTATCGCGAACTAAGTACACATCAGCGATAAATAATTGTAATTGCTACTTGAATCCCTTGAATCGACTTAGCAATTTTAGGATAGCCGTGGCCAAGAATATCTTAAATCAATTTGAGCCTGCGTTCGCGGCAGTATATGTTCCACTGCTGATATGGAGGTGTCCGCGGCTAGTACGGCCAGAGTACGATCCCATAAGTTCAAGTAGTAGAGTTGGCCCATTAATAACTACGTTAGGGAAATAATTACAAATACATTTACTATTTATAAATAATCCTTCCGCGGCTTCATGAAGTCTTTTCCAAACCATACTGGATGCGGTGCCTAACTGCGAACTCTACTTTTCAGGTACTGCTGCAGCCATATGAGCTTTGACCCAGATGAGTTCCTGAGAGGCTTTTGGGCAAAGCACTTTGTAACCTCTCCTACTGAACTCCTTTTCGTGCTCCCTCTAAGATCAATAGGACCTTGCAAACTAACGGATTGCCGAAAGTGCGTGATAATAGACTCAGAATCCGCAGACTCTACATCCAGGATAGATTTTCAATCCGCACCGATGGAAAAGGAAGCCAACTAGAGCACACATCCAATTGGTCGAGGAGATGATGCCACGGCAGTTAGAGATAACCCAGGTGGTATATCAGGTAGGGCTGAGAGGCCCTTGGTTGCGCTTAGTATCCTCGGCTCCATGACCCAAGATTGGGTTGAGCAAGTGGCTGAGGCCTTCGAATTTCCAAAAAAATTGATGTGCTCAGCTCCTGCCGCGAACCAAAGACCTTGTACGGTTCTAGCCGAGGGTGGAATTTTCTTCCCTCTACATGCCTTTGTTTATGGGTTGCGGCTGCCTATTCCAGTTCCAATCTGCTTCCTTTTTCAGACAATGAAACTAGCCCTAACACAGTTGGATCCTAATGGATGGAGAGCCATTCTTGCTGCAGTTGTCCTTTGGGAGAACTTGTTCAAAAAAGACATCACTCCCGCGGAATTATTTCACTTCTACCGCCCAAAGGAGAACTCAGTGAAGTTCGCGGGCTACTACTATCTCTCAAACCGCGGAATGGACAAGACCCTTTACACTGGGAGACCGACCAGTGTAAAGAACTAGAAGGGGAAATATTTTTACATCTCCGGCAAAGGCTGGGAGATGCACCCCGAGGAGAATAAGAGGGAAAGGTCGTATAGAATGCCGCGGTAGTGGGGGTCTACCCCAAAGTTAGGTAATAAGACTATAGCCATATCCCTTCACATAAACTTGCATATTAACTTCCACTAACCTTTACATTGTCTTTTCTACAGCCCTTGACAATCTGCATTTGAACAGGAGTAGGAAAAGCGAGTTGTTGAGGCCGCGGCAGTTCCTGCTGAATATAAAAAGTTCAGCACACTTGTAACGTCAGCAACCATATTTGAAGCAGGATTTTTTCCCAACAAGTCCATTCCTCAACAGATGAGCGCGAAAGGTAATTCACTGCGCCATGATTTTTACTCCGCGGTCACTTATGCTCTTGCACTTTGCTCATATGCTGTTTCTTTTTCAGGTGGGGAAGTCGACAGGGAACTGCTAACGGAGCAACTAGCGAAGATAGACAAGGACGCAGTCATCCTAAATAACACAGTGTAGAGCAGATAGAGGAAAAGGTCCAAATCTAAGGGACCTGCCACGGCTCATTCCGCAGAAATAAATGCTACTCCTACCATGGCTCACTCCGACGATAAAACTATAACTCCCGCGGATCAAATGCTAAATGATGAGCACCTCCCGCATGACGAGTTTGATGATGACATAGGGGCAAACCTGGCCGTGGCAGGCTTGATGTCAACTGATGTGCCCCTTCATTCTGCTTCTCCCCCGCCGCCACCTGTTGTAGCAGTAAATGCAAACCTGGCTCCTCCTCAGTTTCGCGGTGAAGTTGGTTCTGACGGTAGACCGCGGCCCCAGATGAGACAGCCTGACCCAGAGTCCTCATGGGACACCACCGCAAAGGTCGCGCGAAGAATGAAAATAATTCTTAATGCTGCGGATCTGGACAGGTTAGTGGGGGCAGACCACGATGACTTGGAGGATTGTGGTCTCTACAACCTTCTTAGGGTAAGTGCCATATTTCTTTAATTTTGCTGTTTTAACTTTTTTGCATCCGATATGCTGCTTCTAACTTGTTTTATTTCAGGCCGTGGATGTCCTTGTGGCCCAGAAGAGGAAGTATGAGGCCCTTTATAAGTTGAAAGAGCCTACATATAGGGTGCATACTTCTGACTTGGAAGATGCACGGACTTCATCCTTTGAAGCAGGCAAGAAATCTTCTGTCACGGCGCTTCAGGCAGCCCACATGGACCTGGAGAAAGCGAACAAGGCAAGAGAGGAAGCGAAAGATAATTTCAAACAATCCACGAAATCCCTTAAATCCTCCCAGACCCAGACTGCGGAAGCCACCCGTGTCGCGTAGATTCCAAGAAGTAAGCTCGCCCTTCTCTAGCAGAAGTACGAAGAGATGGAAGCAAAGTCCGCTCAAAAAGATGAAGATCATGCTGCGGTAATTCAAAAGTTGGAGGCTGATCATGGTTATGCTCTCCAGCTAGCCATCGACCATGCCGTAGAGTCATTTAAAGGCTCCAAGGACTTATTTATTATCAACAATAGGGCGTACCTCCGCGGCTATCAGGAGCTGCGGAAGAGATTTATAAAGAGTTTCCCTGAGGCTAAGGAGGAGGTCCTTGCTTGGAAATTAAGGGATGCCAAACATCAAGAGTGCATCGTTGAACTCAAGGCCGCGGCAGAAGAAAGAGCGAGGCTGAGGGCTGAAGCAGAAGCAGCGGCCACGGATGAAGAGACAGAGACTGTCGCGGACGGAGAAGAGGCTGATGACAATGATGACGCAGTTTCTTAAACTTGTTTTTAATTTCTGTTGAACTCATTATTAATACAGGGTTGCGTCCCTCCTTTTACTTAATTTCTGTTGTGGCTGCGGCCTCCTTTCTGTAATTCTTGACTACTAATATCAAGGTTGCGGCCATATTTGCCACTTTGTGTACACTTGATTGCTTGCAACTCCTTGCTCCTTTACATTGCTTGTTATAATGAATGGTTGAACATAACTGCTTTCATATTTGAAAATGCATCCTTGATTAGATAAACATAATATTTTAAGTCCGCGGACAGAGATCGATTTCGTAGGATTATTATTTGCTAATTTTAGTGCTCACATAAGTAGTGCAATGTTTACTTCCGAAGTAAAGGCATTGGCTTCTGTGTGCAAGCCGCGATCGTTTGTTATGCCGCATCATATAAACGATTTCAATTGGTTGTCGTGGACATGATTTCAAGGGGGTGCCACTCTGATTACATGGATCCCCGGCTGCTTTCATTGCATCTGGTTATCTGAATCTCTTATCTTTTGTCATCACATGATCAGTATGGAACATGTAGAGAAGGCGTTTCTTATAGGGCTTCAATTGCCAAATCACCGTGTCAGAGAAGAATGTCTCCTGGGATGTTATATCTTCTCTATTTTCCCTAGTCTTAATACAATTGATTCTCTTCTATCGTGGCATTTGGCATTGCAGCTTTCTCATGCTTCAAGATGTCAGTGCCTCAGCACTTTCATGAATGAATGGCTCCTAGAGATCTACATCCATATCGGTGGGCTGCGGCACTTTTCTTGGTCCATCTGAACAATTTGCCTCTGTAGACATGCGTTGGTATTTCCAAGCCTTATCGGGCAGGGTCATGATATCCAGCCATCCACAAATATCAGATAGGGTATTTTCAAGCCTCCTCAGGCTGGGTTATGTTATTAAGCCACCCACAGCTATCAGATAGGATATTTTCAAGCCTCCTCAGGCTGAGTTATGTTATTAAGCCACCCATAGCTATCAGATAGGATATTTTCAAGCCTCCTCAGGCTGGGTTATGTTATTAAGCCACCCACAGCTGTCAGATAAAAAATTTTCAAGCCTCCTCAGGCTGGGTTATGTTATTAAGCCACCCACAACTGCTTATATATATAAATCCATCCCTGGATGGATATTATAAGCCTCCCAGCTTGATGATGCATCCCGAAAGCTAAGAACTGGCATTGCAAGGCCTCATGACAAATAAAATCTCCTTGAATTATCCCAAGCTTTCGCGAATATGATAATCATATGGTAAGATATAGTTTTACATCGTGAGGGGAACTTCTGAGCTAATTAAGATCGCAATCCCTCCGTAGGTGCATCCCGAAGTAAAATAATCCTTCGAGATAATTTATTATTCTTCCTTTAGAATCTGTTTAAGACACAAAGTCTTTTTATGAGAAAACAAATTATGAAACTAAGAGAGATATCAGATATGGAAAAATTTGCTAATTCATATATTTATATATGTATGCTCCAGCTAATGACTTTGTTAATAAAACATAAAGTCTTGAATATTAGGGCTATAACGAGCTTCATAAAACACAAACATAAATAGTTGAAATTCATAAACAGAAATAGTTAAAGTTGGAAAAACTAAGGATGAGATGCGGTTTGCAGCCTCTATCAGATCTGGCTGAATCCTTTATGCGTTCTTTAGGAAACACTGCAGCATCCCTTTCCGAATTAGCCTTTCAACTTCATCCTTCAGAACTTAGCATTGCTCGGTGTCGTGGCTATGGTCTTGATGGAATTTGCACCAGGTAGCTTTGTTCCTCTTGTGGGGTGGAGCTCTCAACTTTTCTGGCCACCTCATAATCTTGTCCTCTCTGATGAACTCAAAGATATCTTCAATTGGGAAGGTCAACGGAGTATAGACACCCGATTTCTTCTCTGATTTATCTGTTTTCCTTTTCTAGCTCCTACTGACTACTTCCGCTATCGTCTCCTCTTGAAATGCCGCGGCATCAAAGGCTGTTGGTGCATGTATCATAGATGCCGCTCCCGCATTGGGAGAGGCCATGACTTCTAGCATTAGGACCCTCTGAGTTAGATAATTGACCAGGGTCTGAAGTGAGGCATGGCTGTCATAGAGGTGATTAAGGTGGTTGTACAGTTGTACAATCTCATCCTTGACTTCTGCGCTCTGGATGGATTATCCTTCCATTTCTTCTTTTGTTAGTCTTTATAAAGTATATAGGATCTGAGACAAAACTAACAGAAGTGAGTGATCACATAAATATTTGGAAGGAGGATTTGAACTGCTCGATGATATACTAAAGAGGTCACGGCCAGTATGGCACACAAGTGCACTACCGCAACCCTTTAATTTTATTCACCAAGGTTGATCCTAAGGCCACTCAAGTCCTTCCCATGGTGATTTTGAGCTGTTGTAACAGGTCCGCACTAGTAGGGGTTGCGAAACGAGAGGCTGTTGAACTTACAGGCTGCACCCCTATCTAGGCAGTGGAGAGATCTCAAGACAGGAACCCAGAAACTGACATTTTCTCCCCCAACATGTGAAGTAAACCTACTAGGGTCGATTGATGAGAGAATTCCCTTGCGGTGCGCAAGATGACACAATTTCAATGATAAACCCTAGATCATAGGTCAATGACAACAAAAAGGGAGTAAATATAACCCTTCCCTAATCATCCACCTTTTCGGGACCAAAGTCCACCATGCTTTTCAGCATTATCTTGATGGAATAATATCACAGGGGTATGTAAAATAGACCCAAAGGCATCAAATGAAGACCCAAGGACAGATCCAGAAATATGAAATACCCGTTTAAAGGGGCGAATATAAAATGGAGCCGAATAACCAGTAATCGACCCATGAGAAGATGATCCATAGGACCCCCAGGGATCGAATAGGGTGTTTAAGAACTCATATATGTAGAAAAACAAGATTGAAATATCTCATTTCCCACAGACGGCGCCAGATTGATGATTTGAGAAATCATCCACTTGTCGTTCTCGCATCAGCAAATCATGAGTGAAGTGCGTAATAAACAAGTAAAGTAAGTAAATCAAGAGAAGACAAGGTATAGAGTGGTTCAACCTTTAAAATAGGTCTACGTCCACTGTGTTGCACCGTTCTCATTATATGGTTGCACTGTACAACATAATCATGCCTACAGAGGCATACAAGTATGAGAATAAAAGAGAGTACATGGCAGTATTGAAGATTTTGGTGTGCCGGGGAGGTGGTTGTGATGTAGATTTGTGGCCTCCCAGGCGTATGTTGAGGTTGTGCAAAGAATCTGTATTGTAGAACCAGCCCCGGGCATGTGTGAATCGATCCCATCTTTCGAGGTCTGGTCCTCTATTTATATGAGGTAAGTGTGATGTGTCACGTGCCCTGAGCAAGTCTGAATATCCTAGGTATGGCCATTATATCAAGTCTGAATTAGTTGCAGATGAGGGGGATGCGGCCTGCAAAGCAAGCAACGTTGTTTCAAGCTGATGGAGGCGTGCCGCGTATCACATGGAGGAGTGACGCGGCCCCTTCTTGGGGAATAATTACCATGTGCCGCGCCCAATAATGTACAGGGCCGCACCCTGTGTCAACCATCTCCGTTGTCTTAATGGCATGCCGTGCCTGTGTGAGATCTGGCCGCGCCCAGAAATGACCTAGGTATGGCCATGAACTGTAGAAGAGCACCGTCCGCGACATGGTGCTATATTTGTACTATCAATGATTTTTTAAAATCCACATTTGTAGGTTTTATGAGAGAGAAAAAGTGATGCTTTTGAGATCATTATCTCGGTTTGCAAGAAAAATCAAAATGAACAATCATTGGCTATTGTGAGAATTGGGAGTAATCATAGTTTCGAATTCATTAGTTCAAAGGTTGGAAAATATTTGTATGAAATTGGAATTTAACATGAATTTTTTACTGTTGTAACTCCATAATAAAATGGAGTTATTAAGAGAATGTATTCTTGAAGGGAAAAACTTGTCTAAGTAGTTTTGGTATAAAGTTAAATGGATTGTCATACGTCTAATAGCATTTTTCTTAGACCCTTTAACAATAAGACTTCATGTGAACTTTGAAAAGGAAAAAATCCAACCTTTAAGTACTTTAAAGTGTTTGGTAGTAAGTTATAAACTCTTAGAGATAGGTAGTATTTAACCAAGTTTGACTTGAGAAGAAAATAATTGATATTTCTTGATTATTCTCAAAATATCTGAGCATATCGAGTATATAAGTTGGAGAGTAAGAAAGTGATGGAGACATATAATGTGGTTGTTGATAATGATGTCTCATATGTGATCACTTTAGATGATGAAGTTAAAGGGGAGGATTTAGATCCTCAGATTGCTAAAAGTAGTAATATTGGTGTAGGAGAGTAGTTCTTATAGGAGGAACAGTGAGGGAACTTATTACCAAAATGAAACTAAAGGTGAGAGAGATAGAGGACTTTCTATATAGATTCAAAGAGAGCACACTCTATTTAGAATCATAGAAAATCTTTAGAGTAGTGTGAAAAATGAAACGAAATTTTGAATGAACTCAATTTGTAATGCTTCACATCTCAAATTGAACCTAAAAATATCAAAGAAGGTTTAAAAGAAGAAAATTTGATTAGTTCAGTATGAGAGGGACTAAAATAATTTGAGAGACTAAAAGTGTAAGAATTAGGGCCTAGACCTTAAGATCAAAACATAATAAGTACTTAACGAGTTTACAAGAATAAATTGGATGAACATGGTGTCATTGTGAGAAATAAATAGAGATTTGTAGCTCAAGGCTACTCACAAATTAAAAGTGTGGATTTTAATGAAACCTTTGCTCCTTTCACAAGGATGAAGAGTGTGAGACTTTTTCATTCCATTGCATATTTCATGAAATTCAAACTTTATCAAATAGTATCAAAAGTACTTTTAAAAATGGTATTTTAAATGAAGGGGTTTATGTTTAACAACTCAAGGGGTATGAAAATCCAAAATTTCCTAATCATGTTTTATTGATTTATAAATTGGTCTCAATAAAGCTCAAAGAGCTTGGTACAAGATCTAGTCGCATACATTTTGAAGAGTGTTTTTAGGAGAGTAGGTATAGATATAATGCTCTTTATGAAAAAAGATAAGGATCATATCCTTGTATCTCAAATCAATGTGGATAATATCATTTTGGGTCAACTATTGGAAAATATGCTCATAATTTTTTTTAGGAAATGAACAATGAGTTTGAGATGATCATGTTAAGTGAAATGGCATTTTTTCTTAGCTCAAAATTAAGACAAATGAAAAATGGGATTTTCCTTTCCCAAGCCAAGTATGCTAAGGAATTAGTCAATAAGTTTGGCATGGAACTAACAAAACATGTTAACACGCCCATGGATATTTATTCTAAATTAACAAAATATAGGAGCGGGAAAAACATCGAAGAAAATATTTATAGAATCATAATAGGTAGTTTTCTTTACTTAACCTCTAGTCTCCCCGATATTTCATTCAGTATATGAGTGTGTGCTTGGAATCAATCTAAACTTAAAGATTCATACCTACAAGTAGTGAAGCTAGTGATCCAATATGTTAGTGGTACTCAAAAGTTAGGACTGTGGTATCCATATGATAATAATGATTATCTTTATGCATATTCGGATTCCGATTTGGCGGGTGATGTCATTGATCAAAAAACCACGAAGGGAGGTTATTTTTTCATTAGCACATCTATGATGTCATGGCTTTCAAAGAAACAAAATTATATATCCTTGTCCATGACAGAGGCTTAATACATTATCACGGGTAGTTGTTGAACCCAACTACTTTGGATGCATCAAATAATGCAAGGTAACAGATAAAAAGGAACAATAAAACTTTACTGCGATAACATGAGCATAATTGATATTTCAAAAAAGTAGGTAAAACATTCTAAAAGGAAGAACATAGAGTTGATCCATCGCTTTATTAGGGAATCAAATGAGCAATACATCATTAGCATGAGTTATGTCCCTATGGAAAAACAATTGGTCGATATCTTTACAAAGCCTTTACACATTTATAGTTTCTGTTACCTTAAGTTACTTAAGTTTATTTGAGGTGGAGTGATTGTGTATTCTTTGGAGTGTGAGGTGAATTTTCATATATAGATATATTTGAACATTTTTTGTTTTTCTTTTGTACATATTTTGTTGCTATTATGAAAAATATAAAAAGATTATGCGTTTGTTTGTGTTGTTTTGATCAAATTTCGTAATAAACATGTTCCATAATCTATGTGATTGCATGCAATTATGTTTGATCTGTTATTTGATTTGTTTTTCATGTGATTGTTGATTGTGTTTTTCCAAAATAACCTTTTCAAAAAACATTACGATAAATGTTGATTTTAGTTTGATTCAGATGATTTTCAAGCTTGTATGATCTCTACACCACACAAGCTCACAAATGATATTGATATTTTTTTTAAAGGATTTGAAAATTTAAATGGAAAATAAATCTTGCATGAGTTTGAATAAGTGTGCAATTGTCTATTTGTGGGGATTTGAGAGTTTATTTGAAGGGGTTAAATATGGAGTGGTGTATGCATTGATAAGGGCTACCATTAGAGTAATAATGCATGATTATAATTTGAGTATCATTACGTAGGTATCATCTAAGTGTGCGAAAATACATTCAACGACAAAAGCCTATATGTTAAAAAGAGTCACGAACAAGTGTTAACCTACATTCAAAACATGATAGGGCTATAATTTTAATTCCAAAGAATTAGCTATTTCATTTTGGATGTCAAAATCTTTTTACATTAATTGTGTCGAGGGAATTTAGTACCTGGAGATGTTCTCTAAGTTGAACTTATCATCAAATTTTATTTTTTCTATAAAAGTTTGTTAAATGTGTCAATAAATGCAATTGCTTTATGATTTTTGTGTTTTTCCATCACTATGCACATCTAAGCTTAAATAATTCACATTTTACCCTTGTTATGTTTATAATGTTATTTAGATATATTTAATTTTCTCAACATATGTATGCAATTTTGATTTGATAAACCCAGGTGATTCTACATTCTATTGCATGTGAAAATGTATGATTTTAATAAATGATTAGTATTTATGATTTGATCTTGTGTGTGCGTGTGTGTGTGTATATATATATATATATATATATATATATATATGTGTGTGTGTGTGTGTGTGTGTGTGTGTGTGTGTGTGTGTGCATGGTTTTTCTATTGATCTTTCTATGATCATTAGTCTTTGAGCATTTTTCTTTGCATAAGGTTCATCATTATATCATTGTTCGCTTAGAAAATCCTTTATGAATGTGTCTTTAGAGTTGAAGAAGGTCGACTGTTTGGTATTCTGGTGCACTGCTGAAAAGTGTGCGCATGATTCTAGATTGCCTCTGTGCGCATGGCTGAGGAAACCTATATTTTAGGAGATTACTGCATGATTTCATATGCCCAGTTCTATTTATCCTCATGCGAAAGGTCCCCTGGTTTAGGCTACTTTAGTCTAATTTTTTTATACGTATCCATTGATTTATCCTTGATCTTTTATCATGTACGTACTGATATTTATTGATATTCTCTTGTTACTCCATATCTGATGTTATGCTTCTTAAAATATCGTTTGTGTTATTCTGTAGAAAAAGTTGGGAGAAAATTTTTAACATTTTTGTGACAATGGGGAAGAACATATTGGATTAAGTGGGAGATCATGATGTTTGAAATGTTTGTTTGAGTGTGATGTTCATTTATGGATTGGTATATGTTTTGTTTGATAATCATATGTTTGATTTAGAGGGAGAATTATTATCTTTACCATATCTTTATATCTTATCACTCATATTTGACGATTTTGGAGGATTCTCTAGAAGAGATACTTACTTATCATCCATGTTCATGTGAAGTATTTGTGTGTTATTAAGTTTTTTGTAGGATACATCACTATGTTGAAGAGAAAGGGTTTATATTGAGGATATGAGTTGGTCTTACGAATTTGTCTACTGTGATAAGATCTCTAATTATATGGCTATTGTGGAGTGAGTCTTGCTTGTCGTAATCAAGAGGATTTCGGGTTTTTTTTGTGGGGGTGGGGGTGGGGTGCGGTTACCATGAAATAGCAGAAGGGGGAGATTGAAAATGTATTCATTTTATATATAGTTTAGTTGGATATCTTATGTGTCTAAGCATTTGAGTCATGAACTAATTCCATCCCAAATATTAATGCACGTAAATGTTTATGTGTAATAGAGTCTTTGCCTATTACTTATGGACAATGAGATTTGAAGACTTTTTTATTTCTCCACATTTAAGACTTTTGTTCCTGATCTTATAAAGTGTATGCTTTTGCGAATTGTCTCATTTGTTTAACTTTTGGCTATGAACACTCACAATGTTCAAAATGGTTATTTCTTTCAAAAAAAGATTTTTGAAATATTCCTTATACTTATGTATTCTTTAAAATATGGTTAAGGTATGATTTTTTATTTTAAAGGGCATTTTTAAAAGATTTTAATGGTTTCGCCTTTTGGTCGCTCGCACAGAGAAGGATTAGGCTCGTGTGCACAGTATCATGGTTTTTGGATAAATCGTGTGCACGTCCTTGATTTACCTTCATGCACACATCCCTATTGATTTTTGAGTCAGGGACCACACTATCCAAAACCATGTGCACAATGCCTATTTACAACTGTGCACACGGTGGAGCAGATTTTGAATTTTTTCTATAAATAGGCCTTGCTCCCTCTAAATAAAAAAACTTCTTCCTCATTTCAAAATACATTTTTGTATGAGTGTTAAAAATACACTTCTTACTTTTCCTTGCCCATTTGAAATTTTGAGTGTTGAAATTATTTTTGAGAGAATTTAAGAACTAGACCTAGATCTACTTTTGAAAGATGTTTTGAGAGATTCAATCAACAATTATCCATTGTTTACATCTGATCCAAGTTCAATTCATCTGATGTATACTCTGAGATCTCAAAAGAGGTGTTTGAGCTATCATAGAGTTGAAAGATGGTGTGGACAAATGATTACGAATATGACAGCATGTTCAATTAATAGAGCTATGGTTAGATTTCTTATTAAAATTGGGGGAAAGTCTTAGTATTCATAGTTAATTTCTTGTGAGAGCGTGAGAGATAATTATCTTCTTACATTTTATAAAGGAACTTTTCAAATCTATTAAGAAACTAGGTTACACAGAGTTTTTTTACCCATAAATTGGGTTTTTTCCTCATAAAATTGGTGTCGTTTCATTGATCTTGCTTTGATTGATTGCTTATGTTTGTTGACATGTTAAGTAAATTAGATCTAATTACTAAAAGTGAAATGACTTAGGTCTAGGTTATTAATTGTCAAGTAATTTTTAAAATTGGGAAAAATTGTTTGGAAACCTATTCACCCCCTTGAGGTTTGTATATAGTGTACACACATTTACATCCTCATAATACTGTATGTGAATTAAAATCATTTTAACTAACTTTTTTTACCGATCCTCCAAATTAAAATTCACACTTTTAGCAGAGCACAAGTCATTTTCACGAGATATAATCTTTTTATTTAAAAAATTATTGCAATTGTACATTCTTATAACTAGGTTTGTAAAATATTTAGTCTCTATTATAAATAATTTATCCTTCTCTTTGCAAAAGATACTTTCTTTTAAATTGGAACTTTGAGCTTCCATGTTGGTCAACATCGGACCTTTCAATTTCAAAGTCGTGTTCTCTATTTTGGTCTTTCTTAGTTTCATGGAGATTTTCATTTTTTTTTCAAGTTATGCGTTTATCAACAAATATTTTATCAAAAACATGTTACAAATCTCATTTTTCTTCCTCACAAGGTTCTTCAGTGGAATATCCCTAAGAAGACAAAGTACCAATTTATTCGTCTTAAGATTATATTTATGTACCCTTTATACTTATCCATTTAAGCTTCCTTGGATACCTTAATTTCTATATTCATGCTTGTTAACCAGAAAACCTCTTTTATGTATGTTTAGATTCTTTACGATGCATAATTGAGATTTTGTACGCTAAGGTGCTATGCGTGAAGTTTGGTTCCATTCCGCGAAAGTTCCATCTCAAAGTGTGAATTTAAGGGCATTTTAATAATATCATCATTTGAATTTTTGTCTAAAAGTTTTTTCGAATGTGTATCCCTCTATGTTATCTTCCCGTAGCCTCTCATCACGCAACATTATAATCTAAAACAAAAAAATTACAGCCTTTTTCGTGAATTAATCTAAGTGAAGATAGAAGCCAAATGACTTTTTTCCCAACCATGGTAGTAGGATCCCGAAATGCAAAACTAGCCCGAGTCAGCCTTGTATGGTCAGATACAAAATTCCCCTACTCCAAATTGATTCATATTCGCTCTGAATCAATTCGGATCCCGAATCGATTCTACCTTATATAACCAATTTTTCGTTTTGCAAGTTTTCCATTTTAGGGTTTTGGTATAAATAGTTTCCTCCCTCTTTTAATTTAGATACAATTCATTATTAGATTTAGTTTTGGTTGGTTTGAGAGATGATTTGTGATCTTCTCACTCTCTTTCCTAGGGTTTTCCCATTTAGGTATTGTAAGTATTATTCATTATTTTCTTTAATTAATTCGAGCTTCATTCTTGCTTTTCTTGTTTTGTTAATTGTTGCTTTCAATAATTTACTTGATTTATTTTAAATACACTCTTTAACATGATTTCTATCTAGATTAATTAGGTTGAGAATATTGAATTAACCCCGGATTAGTTGGTTGCTTTGCTTTGATGATGGATTAGACTAGTTTGAATGGGTTATGTTGTTTTTCATTTTACTCCTAGGATTCTTAATGGTGTATATCATGTACACGCTGTATTTGTGACCTTGTTTATGTAATCTATAGGATATTTGTAAATGCCAACTTCAAATTAGGCTTTTATAATAATTTAGGGGGTGATAACTCCAGGTTTGATTAATTGATAAAATATGATTTAATCACTCAAACCATTTCCTCCTATGTAACCATTTATGCTAATTAACTAGTGGTGAGGGATATAATTCTCAATCAATAGTTTTTCTTTTTATTTTGTTAACATAGTTTATATACATGCCTAAATTAATATATAATTAAAACAAGTATCTTTAACACTTTTATTCAGGAGTAATAAATTAAATAACATCTAACACTCATTCCATGTGGATTTGATACCCGGACTAGCAGATATATTTTTTTTTATGGATTTTTTTTAAGGTTTAAGTCTTGGGGAGGGGGAGGGGGAGGGGGTGAGACTTGAACCCCCAACCTCTTGCAAAGCAAGGGTTGGTGATAACCATTCGGGCAATCCCCTTTGGTTCCGAACTAGCCGATATACTCACGTACGAGTGTAGTTAAAGTTTAGATTTTGCATTAGATGTGGAAGTCGACAACACTGATTAGCATAGTCATGCGATACTAGGCTCCCACATTTTAATCAAAATGGTGTCATTGTCGGGGCGTGTTTCATTTTAGATTGTGATTGATTTAGTATTCGTAATATTTTATTTGTATTTGTATTATTTGTTTTAATTTATTTACTATACTTATACATTTGAGCTCCAAGAAATTCTTGAATTATCGGTCGCACTCCACTTTATGGAATTACCATCTTGAGTCTTCAGAGTAAGCATATGTTACTCTCTTGTTTTCAGAAAATCGCAATGATCATTCTCAAAATTCTCTAAAACTGGTGACTTTTTGTGAATACTCGCAATGTCAAAAAGATGATACATCTAAAATGACGTTGGGTGAGGATTACAAAAGTCAAGCAATGGATTATGGAAATTTTAGGAATGATCGTTCTGGTAGTGGGCTATAAAATCATTACAATAAGAATGTTAAAACTTTTTACATTAACTTTCAAAATTCTTATACTATTAATTTTGATAGTAGGTTCGAGGATAGTACTCAAACTCTTTATTTTTAATAATTAGCACCTCCACCTACGACTTTGCATGAGGGGATTCGAATGCTTGATAATAAAAAGCTTGAAAATCGTTATTGTTAAGAAACTCATTGTTGGGAAAAAGAGTTGGATATATTATTCGAGTCCAATGATGATTTTTCTTCTAAGACTTTTGAAGTTGAGGAATGTTTTGAACCAAATGAGTTATCGATGCCTAATTTGGAACAAATCATTCTTCTCTCAAGGAATAATAGATAATGAATATAAAGAAGAAATGGATATAGTATCCATTTATAAAGATATGATTTCTTCTTTGAAAAATAAATAGGAGGTGAAGACTTATGGTTCGCCTCAAACAATCTTGGAAGAACATTTCACTAAAGTGAATCTTCTTCCTTCAAAATTCAATCGTCCAGTGATAGTGAGTCATCTCTCAAGGTTGAATTTCTTTATTCCATTCACCATTATTGATCTGTTAAAAGTATCCCATGAATCGGTTCAAAATTTAAAATGATCAACCCTTTCACCGATGAGGATTACTTGCTTGAGTTTCTTTCCATAAAGGTAATCTTTACTCTATGTGTGCCAACTCCTATTCCATTTGAAAAACTTTTGGGAGGAAACTTTGTTTTTGTTGGATCCCAATTGTATTTGTCACCCATTTTATCCAAACACCCCATCATCCCCCCAAAACTTTTAATTGGTGATGGTTCTTTTTCCCCCTCCAAAAAATGCCTTTTGTTGTAAAAAAAATCTTATTTTTTCAAGGTATGAACTCAAATAAGGGTACAATAATTATCCCTCAAAGTCAAACCGTATTTTTGGTGGACCCTTAAAAGTTTTAACTTCTAGGGTCTAGTTAGTTAGAAGTTAAAATTATAGGTTGTACATAGTAGTTTTTTTTATTTTTCTTTTACTTATTATTTAGTGTAATTAGTTAAATATTTTAGTTCTTATTTTTTGTTATGCTTGATTCGATCATGTTTTGTAGAATCATTGAACTTTTACTTTCCATAGATCGCTCTATTTTGGATAATATCGTTATCTTCCTCTCTTTAACTCGGTTCTTAATTCACATTGAGGATAATGTAAGGTTTAAGTTAAGGGGTGTGGGGTATTCTTCTCATTCATCGATAGTTTCTTTGATTTGATCATATGTTCTTTCCAAACATGCCTTTTTGTAAAAATTGAAAATTTTTAAAAATATTTTCTTTCTTTTTTCTCCTTTGTTGGGTATTTTGCCCTTGTTTTCGATGATAAATTCAAATAAATGCGCAAATAAATAGATAATTCAATGATGCATGATCTCGATTTTAGAAATTATTAAACTTTAGGCTTCGAATCATTAATATTATGTAAAAATTCATGAATTAAACTTAGTTACCTTGAGCAGATGCATTTTTCGTGTTTAATTCATTTGGTTAAGGGACTTTATAACTCGGTGAACTTTTGTTACATTGTATGTACTTACACTAAGTGAATATTGAACTTTTCTTTGTTTGTGAGTGTTTATTCGTTACTCTTTCCTCTTTGAAAACGTTAAAATATCAGTAATCTCATTACTCTGTCTTTGATCGTTCATTACTTGAGTTCATTTTTTAAATGTATTAATTGGGCAAGAATTTCAAAGTTATATTGACTCGAGAATTATGTAAACTTTAGGAAAGGATCATAGGCCATCTTTGTTCACCAATATTGCCCTTGACCCCACCTTACATATTTCCGTAGTCAACCCCTTTGAGCTTAAATATTAGCCTTTCGTTTCATAATCCAAAATTCCATAACCAGCTCCACGTTGGAGTTTTTAAACCATATATACACCTTCCATATCTTTGTTTGGAATGACACTTGGGATTTTATTATATTCTTATTATGTGGTTATAATTAAGTATGTGAGAGTAAGAAGAAAAAGTGAAGAAAATTTGAGAAACAAAAAAAAAAGGAAGAAAATAAAAGAAAGATAAATATTTCCTTGATGTACATAATGCTCAATAATATTTGCAACTCTCCATTGCCATATCCGTTGCTTTTATGAAAATTATACTCCAATTTTAAAATTGCCCGCAATTTTCAATTTATCCCAAAAGTATTCTTCCCGAACAACTTTGAATCTTTAAATATTCCCCTGATTTCATAATCTTAACCCCAAACAAATATTACAACCCTTATAAAGTTCTATGTGATCCCAGGATGAATTTTATTTGATAGTCATAATAGTTGCCATAATCTGTGAAAATGCATTTCACCTCATTTCATGAACGGTATCCTTTATTAAGATTATAAATTTTTATTTTATATATAGCGTTCTTCATTGATGACATACGCATGGCCTTGTTTCCATTTACATTTACTCATTATGCCCTCATATCCCGTGTGTGTTACAACCCATTTCAGAGTGATTTTATTTGTTGAGTGTGATCAACGGAAAGGATTGATATCATGCTACACTTTAATATTTATCCGATTTATAAAAGTTTTGCCAAATCAAAATATTTTCTTGTGCTCGTTTTTCCTCCCACATTTAAGGTTTTAATTTGGATGAAGTTATTCTAATGCTAATAATTACGAACTTTTGGGTCAATTCATTCACTATGCTAATGACATATTGAAATCCTTTTCATTATTACTGAGCTTGTTTTGTTGGTGATTGAGAATACTTTTTTTGGAAACTTTGATGTTTTGGGGTTTTATCCTTGAAAATCCTCACGAGACAGCACTCGTCCATTAGGATAACCTATGAGTTTAATATCTCATTACATAAGTTAAATTCAATATTTCTCCAAAAAAGTGGAAATTGTCTCCTTTGTACATATTTCCTAGTTATGGTGCTACTTGTAGTTCAATTTTCTTTGCATTTCATTTCTATGGACTAGAAATTTGTAAGTTAGGGGTTGTGAGTCATCATGAATATTGTATTTATTTACCTTTTATACTTATGAATTTTAGCCCTCTCGGGTACCATAATTCCTAAATTTATAATTGTTAAATAGACAACCTCTTTTACGTAAGTTTATATTGTTTGAGAGGTAGAATTGAGCTTTTGTATGTATTAAGGTGTTATGATTAATGTTTGGTTGTATTCCAAGAATCGTTTATCTCAAAGCACGCATTTAGGAGCATTTTAGTCATTTTACCATTTGAGTTTTTGTCCCAAAGTATTTACAAAATGTAACCTCTATGTTAGCTTTATGTATATTCTAACCACACATCATTCCAATTTATAACAAAGAAGTTACGAAATTTTCCATGAATTGATATGAGTGAAGAAAGAAGACAAATGCCTTTAGACCCAATCAAGGCAACATGATCCCAAAAATTAAAAATCAGCTTGAGATGACCCTACCCATCCCTTCTCAGTGTTATGTGATCAGACACAAAATTTCGCTACTTCGAATCGATTTAAATTTTTTCCAAATTGATTCGGATGGGACCGAATCGATTCGACCCCTATATAACAGTTGATGAAAAAAAGTAGACTATATCTAATTATTTGATCAAAGATACACAAGTAAATAAGAGGCACAAAATAATTTTAAAGTGGTTCGGCTAAAGGAAAAAGCCTACATCCGTTGTTGTATATTGCCTTGTGTTTATTCAGTTGTCTCTTGGTTCGTATCCCCTGGATGTAGGGATTATAATGTATTTATAGCCCCTGGGGATACCTTTATAACATAGGCATTTACACATGAACAATGTTCATAACGTATACAACTATTGGCGTTTTATTGACCTTGTTGGTCGGGCTTCTTTTGCATGTTGGTCGGCATTATACACCGTTGATTGGCATTCTTGGACTCATTGTGATAAATAGGCATTGCTGATTAGGACTGAGACCATGACGGATAACACATGTCTATTTCTGATTGGTCCACGTAATAGGATACTTTTTTGTTTCAACAGAAGCCCCCAATATTTCATGCTTGAGGTTTTTACAAGAATATTGAACATTTAGCTCTTAAAGTTGCTCGAGCAATAATTTTGAATCTTGTTTGGCTACCGACTTCCCATACTTGTAAAGTTAATGATTTAATTATAGGATCATAATGTGTATGTCATTTTTGTAATTATCCATAATTTTAACGAATAGTTTTGGGGGAAAATGTGTCTTTTTCTGACTTTAGCCGCCAACAGTTCAATCGATGCTTCTTTTAATCATTATCTTCACCAGTTTTGAGGCAACCTATAAAATCCGAGAAAATCCACGATTGTCTCTTACCTCAAATTTTTTTTGAGTTCTTTATTGTTATCTCTTTGAGGTCTATGTGCGATCGTTTCCCCTGTTCTTCAGTTCTTGCTGAATCCTTAAATTCTTGTAAGAATATTCTCTCTTCTCTTTTTCTTCTTCTTCGAATATGGTTTATTCTATAACCTCTTCAGAAGAATTTAGAAATGAATGGAATATCACTTCATGGGTAGATTTGGAACTTCCTAGTCTTTCCACTGATCTTTTTTCTTTACCCGAGGACCATTGGTTACCTTCCCTTTTCATTGCTGAGTGTGGGTTTACTTTTCCCTAAATCCATTTTGTCTTGAATTTTGTAAGTACTTTGATGTCGTTCCTTCTAGAATATCCCCCAACACTTGGAGAGTGGTTAATGGGGTTTGTAGGTTAAACCAACTCCATGGGACCCATATAGGGATCCCAGAAATTATGTTTTGTTACAAATGGGTCAAAAGTGACACCACATACTATTTAAAAACTAGGGTTGTAAACAGAGCTTTAGTTGTTAATCTTCCTGATTCCAATAAATATTACTTTGATCATGGAGTAATTGTTAAAAATTGGCAACATGCTCCCATGACTGGAAATGCTGAGTACCAAGGGCCTAGGTTCCCACCAAATGGAAATGGGAAAGGTTGCATTTATTTATCTATTTTTCTTTGAATATTCTACTAAATGCTAATATTGATGTTTACCTTATTAATTTTGATTGCAGTTGATAGGAAAATAAAGTTTCCCAAAGAGAGTGATATCAACCTTCAGAGTTAAAGTTCATCTGGGGCATTCACTAAAAAATTAGGGAGGAGCATACCAGATCATCCTCATATCTTTTGCAGTATCGAAATTCCATTACTTATTTAATTACTCGCCCCAATGTTGTTCTGCCTTCAACCCTGATTGATCTTGACCAAGATCCAATCTCCACATCCTCAGTCACTGCGATATGTAGTCGTGAACTTGATGTTGCTTCCCCTTCCTCTCTTGACTCAGATTTACCTCTTGATGCTGCTATGGGGAAGAGGAAGTCTCCCAACATTTTGGGGGATATTGCTGCCACTGATTCCTCTAATCAGGATACTAACGGGGCCAAGAATAAAGAGTATGTTGGGAAGAAGCCCCCAGTTAATGAGGAGAATGCTAGGAAGAAGTCCCCAGCTAAGAAAGTTGATGAAGGCCATCTCAAGAAGCTGAAAAGCGAGCTCCCTTTCAGGCTGGCAGAAGGGTATTAAGTCAACACAAACCCATAAGAGTTGGTTGGTTTATCTTCTTTTGGCTCACCACTGGCCCTTGGGCTTGATTTGGCCAGACAACAAATAAAGTCTAGTACATTGCCAGACCATAGGGGTACTGCTTCTACAATGCCCCTATTATAAATTTCTAAAAGGGTTGCTCAAAGCCTAGCTATGGTAAATACTATCATCTCTTCTTATTTTTACTCATTTCTTTGTTATTATGTACACTAACTTGCTCTATTTTCTTGTTACAGTTCTTAGTCGACTTTAACAACATGTTGGAGAAGGACGATGCTCTATGTTCTTTTTTAACTGAAGTTGAGGAGGCCTTTTAAGAGTTGAAGAAGTCAGTGCTTGACTCCCAATAAGCATTGGATAATGAGAAAAAGAAATAGGAGTCCAAAATAAAGACGGTTGAAGAGGATGTTGCTACTTCTCGGGGGAAGGTTGCTGATTTGCAAAAAAATTTAAATGCTGAAACGGCCAAGGTTGTTGCAGAGAAGGATAAAAGATCCAAGGCCAGGGAATCTACCTTCAATAAGGGTTGGGATGTGTCCATTGGATCTTCTTCTATGCAAATTTAATTTGCAAAGAAAAAATGCTTCAAGGATGGCTGGTCGGTGGCCTTAGTGGAGTTCGACACTCCCCAAGAATCTGAACTATTCCTCAGGCATGACCCATGATCTCCTTTTAACATGGATGAGGATATTGAAGATAACGGGGGATCAAGTGAATCCAATTTGGTGTTGTAATCTGTTGATCAATAATAAAATATTACAGTTAACTCCTTTGCTCCTCCTACCTTGCCTGCTCATGCTTCCAATCATGTTCGGTCTACTTTAGATATGAATAAGGTGTAGACCAATTTCTTGAGAGACTTTTGTTTTATTTTCTTCTACAATTATAATTTTTCTTTTCTTTTATGCTGATGTACTTGTACTCAACATTTTATCAATGAAAATAAATTTTACTTCTCGTTTACCCATATTTTCTCCATATTTCACATACTATTATTGATTGGAAACTTTTTTTGCTCTTAATGGTTTATAGATAAACTAGACCAATTCTCCACAACTGACACCGAACTACTTCAGAGATGCAATGAACTCTTCAAAGATGGTCACCTATATTTTACCAATAAAGAGCTGCAAAGTTTCTTGGGGAAGATGCTTCAGATCAAGCTAAGGAAGCCTACCTTTTTCTGAAATGCCTCCTTAATCGAGCAATGTCTAACAACATGGCTTATTATGAAATGATCGAGGAACTGCAAGAGGATCATAAGGAAGCCCAGGCCCTTTTGCATGATGATTACGAACAAAAATACCAAGATTTAAGCAAAGGCTGGGGTTTTGAGTAGAAAATGGAGAAATATTCTTCCCATTATAGAAGACAAAAGTTTTTTATCAACCGTGAAGTGGAAGAAGTTAGGGCTATTGCTAAGTTGCTAGAGGAGGAGAACAACAATTTTAGGGATGAGTTGAACTCCTTGAAGACTTCCTCTTTTACTGTTGCTACTATTGATGAAGGGTTTTTGTTCGTGGAGGCTGAAAATACTAAGTTAAGGGAAGAAGTGGAGGCACTAAAAAAGACCAAGTTTGCTTCCTCTTCCCAAGCAAGAACTAAATATGACCGAGCTAATACAGATAAGGCAAGGACACAACTGACTCTTGCAAATCAAGCTGCTCAATTGAAAGCAAAAATCAATCCCTTAATGAAATGTTCCAAAAGCTTCAAACACAATCCATGCAGCTTGTTACTCAGTCTACTCACTTACATGCCAAATATGGGGTGCTGAAGAAGTTACAACACCAGGTCGATAGGTTAACCTTCCAATTCCACAAGAAGCCTAGGGAAATCTGGATGGAGGGTACAATGAAGCTTTAGGTCATTTTGATGAGAGGTTTAAATAAGCCCACAATAAAGGTTATAAATGGGGATGGACCAATTGCCTGACAATACTATACGTGGATCAGAACAGTCCTTTCTGTAAATGGTATGATCTTGGGTTGCTGGACCTTAAAAATCCTTTCTTTAGGTTGGATGTTGATTGGATTCCTGTCAACACAATATCTCAGTGATTGATTTCCAAGTATTTAAGGTACTATAGCTTTCACGACGAGATGGAAATTGTTCGTCCTCCTCATCTGTTAGATCGACCAAGCAGCAGCAATAGAAGAATGCTCTAAGACTTCAATTTTATCAATTCTCTTTACACCCTAGATAATCATCCAGCTGGTATGGAGCCAGTTTCTAAGGGTGAGGGAAAATGTCCCTTAGAGTAATTTTATGTAATTTTGTTATGAACAAAATTTTGTAATGATCATTAAATGAATGAAATATATTTGATCAACTTATCTCATTAATCTTTGAATGTGATCGTATTCTGTTTTCATTAGTTCTATTGACACCCTTAAGCATCAATTACCAATGAATACATAGGTTCTACTAGTATACTTAGATTAAACTCTAAATTTAGCACTAGTTACCCATGTGTCTCCATAGGTTCTACTAATGAACCTAAATTTTTAGGTTTTCTGCATTAGTTTCCAGTGTTGTGACCACGTGTATGTGTAATATTATTTATATTCCTATTGAGGAATCATCACAACGTTCTTCCTTCACTTTTCCAATAAGATAAAGATCTTATTTTATCCTTATCGTTGTTGACCAAGTTTCTTGAGGACATAATATCCTATTGTACTTGGGTTTTTATCTGCTTCCGATCAAGTTATGTTTATGCCGAGCAACTTCTTACCTATGATGACTAACATTCGATATCAGTAATCAACTATGTGATTGTTACGAAGGACCTATTCTGGGTGTCGACCAACAGTGTGGTGCAACTGTTGAAGTTTTCTGGCAACTTTATATTGTAGTGCATAACACTAGTACTTCCCAAAAAAATGAAAATTAGAAATGGAAGGAATCATCATTTTATTGATACTAAAAATTGATATTGAACTGAGTACAATTGATTACATCATTGGTAATACTTCCTAAGGTGCTCGGCATGCCATGGATTCTTCTCCTTTCGAAATCTCAGTTCTGTAGGTTCCAAGTCAGACAACTGCTGAAATATGGTATGTCCCATGCCAATTGACCTCAAGTTTGTTGTTCTTCTGGATAAACTTATTTAGCATATAATATCCTTCCTTTAGATTGCTTGACTTCATTCACTTGTTGTAGAAACATGATGTTCTTTCCTAGTAAGCAATATTTCTCAAATAAGCATTTCTCAAAGCAGCATCTTCATGTACTTCTGCCAACATATCCAAACCCAATCTTCGCATTAGATCACTTACAGGAGAGTTAAATTTCAAAACTTTATGGTATAGAAGGCCCAATTCAATAGGTATTACAGCTTTAGTCCCAAATGCCAGCATGTATGGGGATTATCTAGTTACAGTCCTTGGGGTTGTTCGGTATGCCCACATAATAGAATGTAAGTCGTTGATCCAATTTGACTTAGCATCATCAAGTCTTCTTTTAATCCATTGAGCATAGTTCTATTTGTAACTTAAATTTACCATTACTTCAAGGATGACCTGGAGCAGAATGTAGCTTTTATATATTGGATTGAGCACAGTAGGCAGCAAATTCATCATTGTCAAATTATGTTCCTTGGTCGGTGATAAAGGCATAGGGAGGACCATATCTACAAATGGTATTCTTCCAAATGAATTGGTAGAAATTCTCATAAGGAATGTATATTAATGGTTATGCCTAACCCACTTCGTAAAGTAGTCCACAACAATAACCAAGTACTTGAATCATCCTTGGGTGGTCGGCAATGGCCCGACTAAGTCTATACCCCATATGTTAAATGGACAAGGTGAAATGATTGCGATTAGGGAAGATTAAGGAGTTTTGCTAATGATAGAATACATTTGGCACTTCTCACATTTTCTGGCAAAGGCTGCATAATTTTCTCGCATTATAGGCTAATAGTATCCTTGTGCACTGATTCGCTGCAGTAGTGTTCTTCTTGCTATGTGGGATCCACAAGATCCTTTATATACCTCCTCAATCAAGTCTGGAACCTCTAGTGGGTGAATGCAATGTTGTAAGTTAACTGTCAACCCTCTCATGTATAAGACTTCTTTATCTAGCACATATTTGGTGGCTTTATACTTCAATTTTTTTGCTTCAACCATATCTTCTTGCAAAGTTCCTTCTTCAATCTATGCTTTGATGGGATCCATCCAAGATGTCCCCATGTCTACTGGAATAAAACTGATCATAAAATCTTCATCTATACTCCTTTTGGCCAAAATCTCAATAGGAATAGTTCGTCGAAGCTCGACTCTTGTTGCTGAACCAAGCAGAGAAAGTGCATCAGCTCAGGAATTTTACACCCTTGGAATTCTGCTCATCTGAACAGCTGTCAATTTAGCTATTAGCTCAAATGCTTTGGAAAAGTATCTTATCGTCAATTCTCATTTAGCACCATACAAGTTTAATATTTGATTTACCACCAACTAAGAGTCATTGTGTGCCACAACTTGCTCGACATTCAGTGATTGGGCTAAACATAAACCCATAATGAGATCTTCGTACTCTACTTCATTATTTGAGGCCTGGAACTGGAATCATAAAGCATATTCAATATTTATCCCATCAGGAGTGTTAAGTATTATACCTGCTCAACTATCGATTGTGCAAGATGAACTATCGACATACAGGTTCCATATTGGGAGATTATCGTTAAACGTTTGGTCTATTAAACTCCCATAATGGAATGTTTTTCTCTTTTCTTCCTTATACTTTTTATTCATCTCTTGTGTTCGTTAAAAGGAATCTGGTAGGTCGGCACTGACTTCTTCTGATTTTTCCTCTGATGAAAGTTCCTCAAAATTTTGATCGTCATTATCTCCTTTCGAACAATTTCCTCCTGATTTTTGTTCAGCTTGCTTATTTTGTTTCTCGATAACCTTGGGGTAAGTGAATTCAGCTATAAAATTCGCTACTTCTTAGCCTTTTAGAGAATACCTTGGTTCATAAATAATATCATACGCCCCCAGTTCTACTACCCAGTACATTAATCTTCCAGTTTTCTCCGGTTTGCATAAAATCTGCCTTATGCGAATATCAGTGTATACTAATATCGTATAGGCTTGAAAGTAAGGCTTCATTCGTCTGGAAGCCTCAATCAACGCTAGTGACAACTTCTCCAAGAGAGGGTACCTGATTGTTATTCTTCAAAAAACTTTACGGGTGTAGTAAACAGGTTTTTAAACTCCATTATCTTCTTTGATTAAGGCAAAACTTATGGTTGATTTAGAAACAGCTAACTACAAGTACAATCTTTCCTCTAGAATTGGTCAGAAGAGTAGTGAAGGTGACCCCAAGTACTTTTTGAACTCCAAAAATCTTTCTTGCATTCTTCATTCCATTCAAAACACTTTCTGACCACTTTAAAGAATGGTAAGTACCTGTCTATAGCTCGGGCCACAAATCTGTTCAGAGCTACTACTCACCCAGTTAGCCTTTGTATATCCTTCTTGCAAGTAAGCGACTGCATCTCAATTAATGCCTTGATATTATTTGGGTTTACTTCAATTCCCCTTTGATTTACTATATACCCGAGGAAAATTCCCTCCTACACTCCAAACACACACTTGGTCCGACTCAGTCTCATCTGGTGTTTCTCCAGTTGGTCGAAAGTCTAGCTGAGGTTGGCAATATGATGGGATGCTTTTTGCTCTTCGTCAGTATATCATCTATGTATTCTTCCATATTTTTGCCTATTTTATCCTCAAAGATTTTTTTCACCAACCTCTGGGAAGTAGCACCTGCAGTTTTTTAGCCAAATGGCACTACATTATAATAGTAAGTTTCTTGGGGAGTAATGAAAGATGTTCTCTTTTTATGTTCAGTCTTCATTTTTATCTGATTATAACCCCAGTAAGCATCCATTAATCTTAACAATTCATGTCTAAAAGTGGCATCAATAAGTTGATCAATTCGGGGTAAAGGAAAATGATCCTTTGGGCATGTTTTGTTCAAATATGTGAAGTCTACACACATTCTCCGCTTCTTCTTCTTCTTCTTCTTCTTCTTCTTCTTCTTCTTCTTCTTGACAATAACTACATTAGCTAACCAATCTGGGTACTTTACTTCATCAATGAAAGGGACTTTTTGAAGCTTTTCAAATTCCCCTTATATGGCTTGGTTCTTCTTGGGGATGAACACCCTTCACCTTTACTTTATAGGCTTGACTTATTTATTGACGTTGAGCTCATGGAAAAGAAAGTTAGGATCAATCCCTGGCATATCTTCATAACTCCATGCGAACACATGCTTTCTTTGTTTAAGGAAATTTACTAGTTCCTATTTAAGAACAAGATCCAGTTTCCTATTTGAGTGGTGCGTTCTGGCTTGTCATCGTCTAACACAATGCTTTATGTTGCCTCTACTATCTGGCCATTCACTAATTCTATTTCCTCCCTTGGATATAAGGTTTCAACCTCATATTATTCATCAGGTTCAGAGATGTCCACTTGGTAAGTGGTGGTTTTCTTTTTTATTTCTTCTAGATCTTCTTACTCGACAGATGAGTAATAGCATTCCCGAGCTACTTTTTGGTCTCCCTTTACAACTCCTACTCCAAAGTTGGTCGGGAACTTCAAGCATTGATCAACTATAGATATAACGACTTTGAACTTCTTCAACCCTACACGTCTAATAATCATGTTGTAGGCCGAATGAACATTTTTGTCCGTTATAAAGAAATGTATCTTCTCTATTCGACTGGCTGGCCATGTGCTGATCAACATCGCCACCTCAATTATTCCCAAATGGAATAATTTCTCACCAAAAAAACCTATTAAAGGTCTATGGTAGGGCTCCAATTGGCAGAGCTTAAAATCCAAACTTTCAAAGCAAGGATATAAATAATATCTGTTGAGCTGCCATTATCAACCAGTACTCTGAAAATAATGATATCCACTTTGATTACTAAAGGATCATAATAAGGGTACAATACTCCCGAGAGATCATTTTTAGAGAAGCCAATCACCATATTATCTTTGTTGACCTTCCTCGACCGATCTTCTTCAGCTAGATTGATCCTCTGTATATAGGAGCAAACTTGTGCCTCATTGGACCTTCCTTTCAGCAGTATGATCTCCTCCTCCTGCATCTGCACCTGTAATCATTTGATAATCAAAATAACCAAATATGAGCATAATTATTTCACATTCTGGTTGCCTAGGTTTCTTGGTTAGGTTGGGATCTTTCTCCTAATCATTTTCATGGGTGCTATTTTTCTCGTCTCTGGGCTTGCAAGGCAATTTTAACCTTTGTCGAGCTCCTTCGTTGTTCTGTCGATCAACAAACTAGTTTCATTTACCTCTTCGGATGAGAGTTTCAATTTTGTTTTCTAGAGAAATACAATGATTTGTCGTGTGATCGTGGTCTCTATAAAACTCACATTATTTGGATTTATCCCTCTTAATACGGGAGATTCTCAACTTCTCAGGCCAACGTACATCTTTGTTATGTTTAATTTCCTCCAAAACATGATGAATACCAATTTTTAATGGAGTGTAATTGTGGTACTTCTTGAGCCGGTTTATAATCCCTTTTTTCTTTGATTCCTTATGCTCCTTGGAATCTTTGTGCTCCTTTTAATCATTTTTTCTTTCACTTTTTGTCCCCGAGCTCTGCTTAGCTGCCATTACCTCCTCTGCATTCATGATCTTGGCTTCCTTTGCCATTAACTCTGTCATTGTCTTTAGGAGATCTTTAGCAAGCGTGTAGTAGAGTTTCTCAAGGAGCAGTCCACTCATAAGAGCTGTTATAGCAGTCTTCTCCTCATAATCCACAACCTCCAACTTCTCATTCTTGAAACAAGTGATGTAGTCTCTAATACTTTCTCTTTCCTTTTGTCTCACACCGAGAAAATGAGCTACCCTTTTTACTAGTTTGGTCCTAAAGCAAAAGTTACTAATGAATAACTCGGCCAGTTGATTGAAGATGAAAATTTACCTCCGAGGAAGGTTGTTGTACCAGATTTGAGCAGGAACAATAATTATTCTAGATAATGTTGTGCACCTCATCTCATCGGGAACGACATATATGTCAGCTGTTGCCTGATATTGCTTGATATAAAGGAAATGGTCAATCTTCCCATCATATTTGGGTGCAACCACATGGGATTTAAACTTCGTAGGAGTAGGAAAATCCACAATGGTTTTCAGAAAAGGAGACCCTTTTACAAATCTTCTTTATAAAGGATTCTTGGCCTTAACCATTTCTCCTAGTCTATCTTCCAGTCACTGGAAAGAGCCTTTCCACGCATTATTTCCAGCGTCAAACCTGTGTGTTACTTCTTGGTTGTTTGTGAAAATTTCTTCCTGGGATTGTTATTCGGCCCGAGCGGTTCGTTGAGCATCTGATCTGGATTGGGCGGAGGCTTCCATTTGATTGTATGGTCATCGAGTATTTCTCAACAATGCCTTGGGAATATTTCTATTCCCTCTGGGTCCGAAATGATCGAAATGAGAATCTAGGATTAGCCTTTCTAAGGCACCCAATCTCTCAGGAGAGTAGGATTGTTCATTAAAGGACTCCGATGCCCTGAGCAACTAATTTGACCCTGGACGATAGGAAGTATTTCTAGTAGTTCTTGCTTAACTATGCATGTTGCCTCTTGGTGGTGGCGGTGGCATGTTTCCACGAGAAGACATGGTAGGTACTCTTGCTTAACGAGTTTGTATGAGTTTCTTGATGGTGTCCTGCATAGCCTCTTGGCCTCTACCAAGACTGGCCATGATTCCAGTTAATTCATTTTCTACTGGTGGAGCAGAAGGAACATGTGGGATGCCATCGTTTTTTAGGAATATCAACCATTTTAATGAACGCTTGAATGAAAATGGTTGAAAAATATTTCCACAGACGGCACCAATCCGTTGATGGAAAAAACTATACTTTATCTAATTATTTGATCACAGATAAACAAGTAAATAAGAGACACAAAATAATTTTAAAGTGGTTTGGCTAAAGGGAAAAGCCTACGTCCACTGCTGTAAATTGCCTTGTGTTTGTTCAGTTGTCTCTTGTTTCGTGTCCCATGGATGTAGGGATTACAATGTATTTATAGCCCCCAAGGATGCACAAGAATCAGAATATTAAAGGATGGGATTTCTTTATAATATAGGCATTTACACATGAACAATGTTCATAACGTATACAACTATTGGCGTTTTATTGCCCATGTTGGTCGGTCTTCCTGGTGTTGGTCGGGCTTCTTTTGCAAGATGGTCGGCATTCTACAGTGTTGGTCGGCATTCTTGGACTCATTCTGATAAATAGGCCTTGCTGACTTAGACTAATGCCAAGGTGGCTAACACATGTCTATTTTTGATTGGTCCATGTAATAGATAAATTTTTAGTATCAACAATAACCAACTTCTTTTTTTACAAGTTTGTTATTTTAGGGTTTTGGTACAAATAGTTTATCCCCCTTTTAAATTAGATATAATTCATTCTCAAGTTTAGTTTGGTATTTTTTAGAGATGATTTGGGATATTCTCACTCTGCCTCCTAGGGATTGCCCATTTGGGTATTGTAAGTACTATACGTCATCTTCTTTAATTAATACAAGCTTCAGTTTTTATTTTCTTTAGTTGTGAATTAGTTACTTTCAATAATTTACTTGCTCTATTTTAAATATATGCTTTATAGCTAGATTAATTAGGTTGAGTTTATTGAACTCACCATGGATTAATTTGTTTTTTGCTTTGCTGATGGATTAGAATAGTTTGAATGGTTAGATTGCTCTTGATTTTACATATAGGAGATTCAATAGTGTATGTAATGTATGTGCCATGTTTACGATCTTATGTGTGTAATCTCCGGGATATTTTTTGATGTAAAAATTAAAGTAGGCTTTTATGAGAAATTAGGGGTGGCAACTCTATATTTTATTGATTGATGAAAGATTTAATCATGCAAATCTTGTCTTCCCTTGTAACCATTTATGTTAATTTACCCCTGGTGAGGGACGTAATTATCAATCTATAGTTTTTACTCTCTTCGGTTAACTTGGTTTAAATACATGCCTCGATTAATATATAATTAAAAATATTATCTCTTACACTTTTATTTAGAATTAATAAATCAATTAACGTCTAACACCTTCGATACACAGACTAGCTGGTATACTGCAGTAAGAGTGTACTCAAAATTAAGGGTTTTGCATTAGCCATTGGACCCGATAACAATGATTAGCGTAGTCACAAGACACTAGGCTCCCTTGTGTCAATCATCAATCTTTGTAGAACATTTGTCATTGGGGGATGAAGATTGACATATCCCTTTTTTCATTTGATGAAACTTAAGAGACACAAATATACGTATAAGGACACTAATTAGGCATAAATATTTCATATTTGTCCTCTTAATTTCAGTATTTTTACGGTCATGTACAGTGAATTTAGGCTGAATTTATTGCATATTTATGATACTAACCCTTTTTGGCGAGTATTTTGTGTTTGGGCATTTTTCTCCTATTTCACCGACGCCATCCTTGGGGGGGGGGGGGGGTCCTTCCCCTTCCAGCATGCGTGTGAGATTGCATCCTTTATCAGGGCGCTCGATCGTCGTCAATGTGGGGTGATATGTAGAGATAGAGTCGTTAGCCTATTTTTCATAAATAGGCAAAAGAAATGTTACCGCCTTGAGAGAACGGTATCAAGGACAATACTGATGCTTACGAAACCAAGTAGTTCAAGGGTCCAGGGACTAAGTTATGAAATGAGAAGGTGTTAGGCACACATCTCTCCCTTTTGGTCTCTCATGGGCATGTGTTAATCTTATCATGTAGAACTCTGTGATGTGTGTTCTTATGTTCATAATATACATGAAGGATGTCATCACTTGACTCATATCTTGGATAAAGGCATAGTGAGGTCATCCTTAGGAGTGTTCCAAAAATAGTAATTAAAAATATAATATTAGTATTTATTGATTCACAAGTCGTTATGAAGTAACGATTGCGTACATCGAACAAGATACAAGCAAGCAAGCATATAAAATGTATTTATCATTAATATATGTTGAGAATAAAGTAACAAATATATGTGGGAGGACTCTAGTCGAGGGATTTACCCAAGACACCTACGTAGCTCGAGGCATCAAAGTCCACGTAGTTCGAAGATAATGTGAGGTGGTGTGTCCATCCCTCCACAATCGTTTCCATCTCCTTCTCCATCTCATGGGTTGGCAATCGCGCATGCGATGGAGAGAGAAAGAGAGATAGGTCTCGCACCGAATGCTTCGATCGTCATCGATGTGGGGTGATGAAAAGAGATAGAGTCATCAGCCTATTTTGCACAAAATAGGTAAAAACACATGTTGTCGACTCGAAAGAATGTCATCAAAGACAAATTGAAGCTTGCGTAACCAATTAGATTAGAGGTTCAGGGGCTAAGTTAAGGAATGATAAGGTGTTAGGCACCCATCCTGCCCTTTCGATCTTTTATGGGCTTATGTTACTATTTTTCTTAATTTCTCCATGAAGTGTGTGTGAGTGTATACATAAATGAGATCGAAACCGCTCAACTCGCATTATGGGAAAAGACAGAGTGAGGTCATCCATAAGAATGTTCCCAAAATAATAATTAAAAATAAGATATATGCACTTATCAAGATATTGATAGTGATGATGAAACAATAATATGTGTTAGATAAGACGAAATATGAATCACAAGTATGATATATATAAATAAAACATGAAAAATATGAAAATAGGACTCGAGTCTCAGATTTTAGCCCGAGACACCTACGTAGCCTATAAAGGCATCAAATTCCACATAGTTCTCATGCGACACGAGGGTGGATTTATTTCATAAATTCAAACGGGGATTTTATTTTATGTGTAAGAAAAAGGTGTTTTCAGTTTTGAGAAAGTGTGGTGAAAAAATATCATTATAATTTATAGGTGTAACCTTTTTTTTCTTGTTTTGATTCTTTTTATAGAAAATATATTATGTGCAATACTACTAATAAAGGATTGAATATTAATGTGTGTATGAATGTCATGTGAAATCTAAATTAAGAACTTTTATAACTAATGGAAAAATAAAGAAATTTAAAGAGAGAGAAGAATGTTTGATCTTTCTTTGGAGACTTGGAGATTAATCATGATTATTGATGAGCTTCCTTGCAAGTGGGCAAAGAATGTGGGGGTATTTTCACTAATTTGGGTGTGAAAGTGATTGAAATAAAAGGGTGAGAAATATTTCAAATAAGGAAATCTCACTGACTTAAGGAGAATGTTGTTGAGATCACTGAAGTTGATGTTTCTGAGGTTCCTTTTAAAGTGAGCTCATGATCTCCTTATATAGGGTTAAGGGATTGCTGATCAGCATTGTCCTTGCCCTCCCTATCCATAGGTAAACCTAGACACACTTCTGATAGGCAGGGAAATGTACTTGCCAATTGGCAGTCTCGTGTAGATTTTTTGGAAAAATGCTCAAAAAATGCAATCCATAAGTCCTCATACCACTGGAAAGGTTATTCAGTGAACATTGAGAATACTTGGTGTTAATGCAAAAAATTCTCCATCTACTAGGACCAATTAAAAAAGGACACATGTCATCCTAAGTGGCAATATTCGGCACCTGAGGAGAGTTGATCGACACCCGAGGAGAGTTGGTCGGTACCCGAGGAGAGTTAGTCGGCACCCGAGGAAAGTTGGTCGGTACCCGAGGAGAGTTGGTCGGCACCCGAGGAGAGTTGGTAGGCATACCAACCAGGAAGATCAAAGGATAACAATGCATTTAATGTGCATTAATGAAGATGACAACGCATTTAATGAGCCTTAATGTACATTTATACTGTATTAATAGATGACAACACATAGCATACCAAGCAATTCAAGAAGGATCAACCATTATAGAAGGCCAACAATTAGATTCATTGTATGTAGACATAAATGCATGAATGTATAAAGACATTGTATCTCTTTATCTCCCATCACTATAAATAAATGTATTCCCTTAGCCAAAGGGGGGGAGACAACTAAGAAACACCATACACAAGATACACATCCTTTCTCTCTCTACACCATATTGTGCTATTGTAAATCCCTAGGAATAAAATAACAGTGGACGTAGGATTTATTCATAGTCGAACCACTTTAAAAACCTTTGTCTCTTATATGTTTGATGTGAATGTTTATCTTCATCTTCAATCTCATCCTCATCATTTATCTTCTGTTGACGCCACTAAAATGGCAGTAGCCATTTTCTGTCTTCAACAGATTGAAGCCCCCAATGCTCCATGCTTGATGGTTCACTGAAAGGATGGAGTATTTATTCTGCAGTGTTTCTCGGTGCTCGTGAAATTCTTAATCTACCTTCTTGATTTGTTCAACATAAAGTGCACAAACTCCTGGACGACATATGATGCAGGCTGATCGATAGTTGCTAATATCTCTTTTGTGGAACTCTATTCGTCAAGCGAACGTGTGCTATGTATCACCCCTAGGAATTTGGATGAAGACATGCCATAGTATGCAGCTTGTAGCTTGTCATATTCTTCAAGTATGTTAATTGGTTTGCTAGCCGACCGACTGCCTCCTGTGCCGAGCAACTGAGTGCTAACTTCACGTGCTTGATTTTTCTGATTTATGCTCCTCTAAATACTTTGTCGAGTAACATTCTAGCTTTTGAACCCAATTATTCAATGTACCAAGCTAGTGGTGGACTTCGAAATATTTTCATACAACTTCTTCTTCATTATTGGTTGGGACAGTAGTAGTAAAGATCTCAGTGCTGTAGATGCTGAATTTGACTCCTGAACTTTAATAGCATGTGCATAATAAATCTTGAATATGCCTCTTGAATTTCTGAATACGCCTCCTGAACTTCAATATACCTTCTGAACTTCAATATACCTCCTGAACTTCAATATCAAAAATAATTCCTGACCAAGAAAAACAACTCCTGAATGATGATTGGTTGGGGCCCAGACCATGTGAGTTTGTGGAGTTGAATTTGATGCTCGATTGCACGATGTTATGAGAATGTGCCACCGAATGAATAACTAAATTTGTAATAGAAGCCCCCATGTGTGGAATATGAACTTTGAATGCTTTCTTGGCCTTGAAGTATATTGGTCTTGCTGGAAAAATAAGGCCGAGGAAATATTCCATGAAATGACTCCCTGAGATCTTTGCATGTTTGCATTTTCATTTTCTTGGAAATACTTTATAAGATGATTTGCTTGTTGTTTGTTGATGAATATATATGTAGAAGGATAAATTGTCCTATTTTTCATAGATAATAAAACTTGATCCACCTGTTGTTTAATTATAGTGACTTATCACTCTTTGGGCCTAAGCAATGAAACAACTTTCATCCCATGATCCTGCTTAGTTTAACCAACCGGAGTTGATTATAAATTGATTTTCCGACCAACCAGAGTTGGTGGAGATTTGTTCCCGACCAACCGAAGTTGGAAGAAATTTATTCCCGACCAACCGGAGTTGGACGAGATTTATCGACCAACCGGAGTTGGATTTTATCTACCAACCGGAGTTGGATTTTATCGACCAATCGGAGTTGGATTTTATCGACCAACCAGAGTTGGATTTTATCTACCAACCGAAGTTGGATTTTGTTTGTTCCCGACCAATCGGAGTTAGTGGTAATTGATAATAAATGCTAGAGGCTTTCTCGGAGCTGACCAACAGATTATTGGGAATAAGATATAATAAATACTGGAGACCACCTCAACAGATTGTTGGGAATAAGATAATATAAATGCTGGAGACCTCCTTGAAGATGAATATATAGAGAGAGAAGAAATTTTTCGAGCTCCATGCTGAATATAAATAAGAATTACCCCGACCAACTATCCGTCGGGGTGAAATATAATAAATGTTATAGTTCTTCCTCGGAGCTGAATATGATAATGAGTATCTCGCCGAGTTCCATGTTGAGATGAATATATAATATGAATACCAAGGGATATATATAGAATAATTGGTGTTTGAGCCGATATCTCCGAGCAATAATAAAATATATAATGCCTCGTTCAGGTGAAATTTCATGATGCTGAGCAATGATAATAGTTTCCAGATTGTTTAAGATTGTTTCCGAGCATTCGTCGGTGTTGAATCTAGTACCTGTAAAAATGAATAACTTGCCCTACCAAATTAGTCATAAGAATAATTTAGTCATCTAATATATATGATATGTATATGCTCGGGTAATTAAAATATTAATTTCAAAAAATGAAATAATATATGTTGGCTGGTATGTCGAGGGAAAATTGCCCGGTGCCGAGCAATAACAATTTTCCGAAGTTTAAGATTGTGATAGAGCTTTCGTCGGGATTGAATCTTGTACCTAAGGAATTTTTATAAGTTGCTCGAACTCCTGTTGAGACTAGTTCAAATAGTTAGTCATGAGAATAATTTAGTGATCCAATCAATATATAATGTGTATCAACACAAAGGAATAAAAATTTCAAAAAATGAAAAATATGTTTGTGCCACACGTGTGTCATGTGGGCATATATTTTTTTTATCAAATATGCAAGACATGAGGTTTAATTTGGACTTTTTCAAAATAATTTCAATTTTAAGCAAATGCCTAAATTTAAGTTGGTTTTAAATTTATTCTCACGATTGTCTAACATATGGCTTTGGTGTTGGTATGAGAAAATTTTTATAAAAAATGCTACACATTTTAATTTTAAGTAAAAGACCAAATATAAGTTAATTTTTAAAATATTTATTTTAAAGTATAACTTATGTATATTTAAAAATTGTATTGTGTTATAAAGGTATGAATTAAGAAATGGTAGGGGGTGAATTCGTCTTTTTAACACCATGGTGATTATTTGGACAAAGTCAAAATGAGAAATCTGGGGGAACACAATTTCCACTCCTTCATTCTTCCATTTGTTGTGAGCGAACTATCGCCGACCAGCAATAGCTGTCGCCGACCAACGATGAGTTGACCTCGACCAGTGAGATGTTGACGATGATCTTCTTCGATCCAGGCAAACATGTCGCCGACCTGTTGCAAAGCAACTGCCGACCAACATTTGATTCCTCTGACCAACAAGTGATCCCATCGACCAAGAGTAGATTTTTTCAACCTGTAATTAGATGATAGGGACCTCCTCCCTATTGCAACATACAGAAGCTGTCAACTCGACATCGCCGACCAGCATCAGGTCCTGCCGACCAACAATAATTCTCTAATCAACAATTAAATTTTTCGACCAACATGTAGGAGATCAGGAACCCATAATTTGTACAAATGTTGATTTAAAAGAAATCTGGTGTCGCAACCTCGTTGTCGATCAGTGAAAAACGTTATAAAAATTTGAGCCGACAATCGCCGACCAATATTTTGCATTCGTTAGTCATTGATCAGGATTGGATATGCCTCCAACCAAGAATGATTACTGCCAACAGTAGACGACCAAGAATAGATAGCTCCGACGATGTTGTAACACAGTGATGGCGACCTTCAGTTTCTTTCTGTCGATTAACATATTGAAGCCGACGATTTGTACTAGGAGTCCAATCAACAGTAATGTATGGTCATAGACCAATATAACTGATACCGATCAACAAAAAAAAAAGGGTCTAGAGCCTAAGCCGATCAATATATTATCTGGATTTGTTCAACAAATAGTGTGCTAACTAACAAGGTATCGCAACGAAGCTTCCGACCAACGCTGTCCAGTATCCATATGGCACCGACCAATAATACCTGTATAATACCTCATTTCAGAGAACGCTAAGAACGATCGAGAAACAACAATATCAAAATTTATATTGCCAATGAATAATCCCAATTAATCAAAATCCATGCACCCAACTATCAGCACCATCTGGTATCAACCCATCGCCTATATAGCCATCACTGATTTAAACAACAATACCTAGTTTCAACACCTGGTATCAAAATCATTCCGCCGACTTGCTTCCTATAACGCTGACCAAGAAATAGTAGGTCGGGAATCTTTTCAACCTGCGAAACCTTGCTGCCAACCAACAAAAGAGGTCCGGTGCGTTTGCCAGCTAATCAATGGTCATCTCAGTGTGTTCAGGTACCACTAAGGCAGTTGCCGATGTGTGGATCTGGTTTATCCTGATCGCCAACTAGTTAAATGGGTACAGTTCGGAGGTGTGGTACATAGAACAACCGCTGAACGATCTGACGGTTGGCCAAAATTAATTCCGGTGTGTTGACGTTTACAATCGGTGGTAACCAATAACGATAATTTTTCAATAGAGGGGGAATAAAAATGATGTAGATTAACCTGTACTGGATTTCAACTTCAACAAGTAATGGGTTCGGAATGGATCACCATCCCTTTTGATGTGATCTTTTTTATCAGAGATAGAATTTGGATTCTCATATGAACAGTTTCAAAAATATTTTCACACAATTTTTAATAAAGAAAATTTGGAGATAAACGATCCCATTTTTTGTCCAACCATGGTTATTTTAAGAATGATATTTCAGAGAGAGACGATTTGTATTCTTTCCCTCTTACAAAGATAAAAGTATGGTAAGCAATCATATATGAAAGTCAATTAACGAAAATTATCAAAAATTGATATTATTGTAGTTATAATTTCATGAATCCTTAAAGATCTCTTGAAATTCTTCAAACTTATACCATCGTGGAGATGGAAAGAGGAATAGCAGTGTCATAAATTAATGGAACAAATCGTTCTACTATCGATCCAAAAATTATGATTTTGAAATTCAATAATTTTCAGATTTCCAAATAAGAATTGATCTAGCAATTATTATTTTAAAATCATGATATGCAATATTTTGTAGATAAAAATTGGACAATTAATTTATGTATATAAACATAAAAATCATGATTGAATCAAAAAATGTATTTATAATTGATTATATGTAGAGAAAATAAAAACTTAGCTTTTGATGGAGAACAATGCTTGTAACACGTTCCCACAGACGGCGCCAATCTATTGAGGACAGAAAATGGCCTCTGCCATTTTAGTGGCGTCAACAACAGATAAATGATGAGGATGAGATTGAAGATGAAGATAAACATTCCCATCAAACATATAAGAGACAAAAGGTTTTTAAAGTGATTCGGCTATGAATAAAGCCTACGTCCATTGTTATTTTATTCCCAGGGATTTACAATAGCACAATATTGTGTAGAAAGAGAAAGAATGTGTATCTTGTGTATGGTGTTTCTTAGTTGTTCCTCAGTTGTCCGTACTCCCCTTTTTGGGTAAAGGAATACATGTATTTATAGTGATGGGAGTTAATGAGATACAATGTCTTTATACATTCAGACATTTATGTCTATATACAATGAATCTAACTGTTGGTCTTCTAGGATGGTTGATCTTCTTTGAGTTGCTTAGTATGCTATATGATGGTTGGTATGCCGACTAACTCTCCTCGGGTGCCGACTAACTCTCTTCGGGTTCCGACTAACTCTTCTCGTGTGCCGACCAACTCTCCTCGGGTGCCGAATAAGTATAAACACTACCACGTAGGACGACATGTGTCCTCATCTGATTGGTCCTCGTAGATGGAGAATTTTTGCGTCAACATAAGCTCCCAATGCTCCATGCTTGATGGTTCACTGAAAGGATGGAGTATTTATTCTGCAGTGTTGCTCAGTGCTCGTCAAATTATTTATCTGCCTTCTTGATTTATTCAACATAAAGTGCACTATCTCTTGGACGACATATGATGCAGGATGATCGATGGTTTCTAATCTTTATTTTGAGGAACTCTGTTCATCAAGGAAACGTGTGCAATGTATCACCCCTGGGAATTTGGATGTAGCCATGACATAGTATGAAGCTTGTATCTTGTCATAATCTTCAAGTATGTTGATTGGTTTGCTAGCCGACCAACTGCTAACTGTACCAAGGAACTGAATGCTAACTTCACGTGCTTGATTTTTTGATTTATGATCCTCTGAATACTTTATGGAGTAGTATACTAGCTTTTGAACCCAAATCTTCAATCTGATTAGTACCGAGCTTGTGGTGGACTTCGAAACATATTCATACATGTTCTTCTTCAATGTTGGTTGGGACAGTAGTAGTAAAGATCTCAGTGATGTAGATGTTGAATCTGACTCCTGAACTTCAATAACATGTGCATAATATCTCCTGAATATGCCTCCTAAACTTCAATATGCCTCCTGAACTTCAATAACATGTGCATAATAACTCCTGAACTTCAATTGCAAAATTAGCTCCTGAGTAAGAAAAACAACTTCTGAATGATAATTAGTCGGGGCTGAATCTGATGCTCGACTGCATGATGTTATGAGAATGTGACACCGAATGAACAACTGGATTTGTAATAGAGCCCCCAAGTGTGGAATATGATCTTTGAATGCTTTCTCGGCCTTAAAGTAAGTTATTTTATGTGACACCCCGCCTAATTAAATACCGGGTGATCAGTCGTTTATTAAATTATAATCAAGGTGAACGGTTGGTTCATTCTTAGCATCACTGTCGTAAAAATAACTTTTCCAATTTAACGCCCTAAATAATTAAGCTAAGTGTCAAAAACCATTTTACACATTAGTTTCCAAATTTTATTTATATAAACCAACATTTAAACTTATGAAATTCATAATTAAAGAATCTCACAACAACTATACTGGAACAAACAATCCAATAATTAAACATCCAACTAAGAAATTCCAACATTAAAATTTAAACGAAAAACATCCTGACAGTAATAAATCCCAAAGTGTAAATACTGGAAATAAATGAATCACAATGTCCAATGAAGCAACTGAATAATGGAAAGGGCGACACAAGCCCAACTGGAATAAATAATGCTAGGAGTAGAATCAAATAAATGAGGTCGTCTAAGCAAGAGGCCTGCATCCCCCACCTAAGCTGCATCGCGTTCCTTCCAAAGGATCCTATGCAAGAAGCCCCTGTGGCTGGGCACTGTAATACATACATATATATATACAAGAGGGAAAGAAAATGGAAACGGGTCAGAGCCCGATTGTAAAAATGATTTAAAATTTGTTTAGCAAGTATTTAAAATATTTACTGTCCAATGCAACAACATATTAGTGCGACACTCCCTTGAGAAATTCTCACCTCTCTTCTAATGTGCACACCTATCGCACTAACATTCTCAACGGTTTAACTTATCTTATATTAGGTTACTCGTAAGATTTAAACAGACGAATTCAACTGTTTAAGAGGTAGATTTCATTTAATAACAAAGTTCCCATTTAACCTCTATTTACTAATAAAGTTTCCCGGTAATATACTATACTTTGAAAACACATATTTCTCTATTGAAATCATTATTCATTTCTTACTTACCATAAATACAGGAGGTAATTCACATATTTCAGAATTTAATATATATATTCAATACTCATATAATATATATATTCTAACAGCACCCCACATAAAAATTATGGTGCTGGCATACTATGCTATCCAGTCTCCGTATCTCCCGTACTAAGGTAAATACAAGTTCGGAATCACTCTCGAACTGTATTAACACAAACACAAACAATATTGAGGCAAAGCATAGATTCCAGGTCTCTAAGAGGTTAGTACATGACCCCACGTCTCTTAGGACCGTCTGAACTATCGATTCGATGGCCTGTACCGAAGGATTTCTATCTTCTAGGGTACGAGTCAATATCCCCCATAAAGGTTCCATCGAGATAAGACTGTCCCAGCGCGGTAACCTAAGGGATAGCAAGTAGCGCGGGCACGATTTTCACACATATATAGTATATGCATAAACATAGTCATATAAATATACTACTATTACCATATCAAAATTAGGTACATCTCATAACCCATAATTATGACATTTGTCCTCATTTCTTGTTATTTAGTTATCATGTATAACGGTTCGTCTCTTACTTTAATTCGAGGGATTATTCCAACTTACTACGTAACACTCATGGATTCTATTCTCCTAAGTATAAAATTCAGTAGGTACTCATCTATTTTTCCAACGTAACTACCTTACGCGTCTCTCCCTTAATACATAATTCCATCGTCCCTTATATGTGAACATCCCCATAAAAATGTAAATCTCGTCTTACATTAAAGGTTTCATATTTTTATTAAGTCCTACTGGTATTCTTTATCTCCCAAAATATTTTACTAAGGATGTCCAAAGATTATTACTCATTTAAATTGAATTCACTATTTAAAGGGGAAACATGAGTCTGCTAGGAGGGGTCGATCGAACGATGGCAGGGGCTCGATCGATCAATGCGTCAATCGATCGACACTCCTGCTTCGATCGATCGATCAAACCAGTTTGGCGAATTCTGCAGATTAACAGTTACGGGTTCTATCATCCAACATCACCCAAATTCAGATTTTTAACACCCAAACTTCTAAAAATTCGTACAACAAACATTATAAACCCAAATTAAACATCTCATACGTAAAGCATGTGAATTTTCATCAATATCCATGGATTAATGGACCAAAACTTATATAAATCTCATGAACCCTAGAAATTTCTTTAGCTTTGTTCTAATCAATCTTTTTCCAGAATTTCTACTTCTAATTCATCATAAATTCGTGGTTAAACCTCTACATATGAAGGGGATTTCTAGATTTTCATTCATATCATTACTACATGCAATTTTTCTATCTCCAACATGGGTATTTTTCTATGAAACTCATCCTAATCAACCCTAGACCAACATGAATGATGCATCAACGAAATTAAGCAAGATAAATACTTGCCTATAGATTTCAGGGTTCTGATTTGTGGACGAATTTGGTGTGGTTGCGTTCCCCATCGCGCGATCTACGCGTTGGTGGTGGTGGCGGTGCAACCGGATGAATTTTTTTGGCCTTGGATTGCTTGGAAAGCTTTCTACCTTCCTCTCTAATGGTCGTTCTAAGGTTTTGAGTCTGCTAACCCTAAAAGACCATTTCAAATGGCTGATATATCCTAATAAATTTCATGGGTTTAATTACCCAAATTTACAAAATGTCCAAAATGCCCTCCCGGGGTACTAATTAAGCCTGGAAATGCCCCGAGACCCAAACTAAACCCCCGGGTACACTTTTCTGACTATCTCGACCCTTCCGGACACTTTGACGCACTCAAAATGATCATACGGGTGACTTATAATTTATTCACTTTTATTAATCAATATTTAGTCCCGACACGACACAGGCGCGTCCCGACTTAAATTTCCAAAATTATTATTTTATTCACTCGTGACATTTAATAGTACCAATATTATATTACTTTACTCATTAGTAATATTCAACAAGTTTCCAATGATTACTAACTCTCATCACATTAGTAATTAAAAATAATTAATTTTCGGATTTATATTAAATTAATAACTCACATTAAATTTAATAAATCCCCAAATTCAGAAAGCATAAAAATACGGGGGTATTACACACTTCCCCCCTAACAACGGAATTTTGTCCCGAAATTTGGAAAATAAGGCATACCTAGTAAGAATAAATCTGGATATCTCTTGCGTATATCTTTCTCGCGCTCCCAAGTGGATTCCTTCACATTATGATGCTCCCACTGGACCCGTATAAGTGGAACTACCTTCGACCTCAATCTCCTCTCGCTATGGTCTAGGATAGCCACTGGTCTCTCCTCGTAAGATCTATCAGGCTGTAAGTATATCTCTTCTATCACGATGTGGGTGTGAGCCATGTCATCTCAAAGGTATCATCTCAACGACGAGATGTGGAATACATCGTGGATACGATGTAGATGCTCTGGCAATCCCAATCTGTATGCTATCGGTCCAATCCTCTCGATAATGGGAAATGATCCCACGTACCTCGAGGCCAATTTCCCTTTCTTCCCGAACCTCATCACTCCATTCATAGGAGATACACATAGTAATACTTGGTCCCCCACATTAAACTTTCAGAAGAACCATTTCGCATCGGTGTAGATTTTTTGCCTGTCTTGGGCTACTCGAATGCGACTCCTGATCATCTCAATCCTAGCGGAGGTTTCCTGAATCACCTATGGTCCGAGCAACTTGTTATCCCCCACCTCTAGCCAACACGTTGGGGAACGATAAGGCCTGCCATACAAAGCCTTGAATGGAGCCATGCCAGTCGTGAACTGATAAGAGTTATTATAAGCGAACTCTACCAGTGGAAGATGTGGCTCCCAACCTCCTCCAAAATCAAGGACACACATGCGTAGCATATCCTCCAACATTTGATTAGTACGCTCTATTTGTCCATTTGTCTGTAGTGATAAGCTGAACTCAACCTCAACTCTGTACCCATAGCCTCCTGAAAGCTCTCCCAGAAATGCGACACAAAAATCTTGTGTCTATCTGACACAATATTCAGGGGCACCCCATGTAATCTGACAATCTCAGCAATGAACAACTGAGCATACTGACCCGTGGTATAGTCTGTCCGTACCGACAGTAAATGAGCCACCTTGGTCAACCGATCCACAATCACCCAGATGGAGTCGTGGCCCCGCTATGATGTAGGAAACCCTATAATAAAATCCATGGAAATACTCTCCCACTTCCACGCGGGTATTTCCAATGGCCGAAGCAAACCTGACGGTTTCTGATGGTCCACCTTAACCAGCTGGCAGGTAGAACACTTGGACACGAACTCAGTAATGTCCTTTTTCATCCCACTCCACCAGTATTGCCGCCTCATATCCTGATATATCTTATCTCCCCCAGAATGTACCGCAAATCGGGACCCGTGAGACTGGGTCATTACTGCATAACGTAATTCGTCTGCTTCTGGAACCACCAATCTCCCATTAAATCTCAAACCCCCATTAGAACTATCAGAATAGGACTCAGCACCCTCGGGTAAAAGTCGTACAATCTTCTCCTGGCAAAACGGGTCTGCGGTCTGTGCCTGTATCACCCTCGTAAAGATCTCGGGTGTCACTGTCATAACAGATATGAAAGAATGGGCTACTTCATCCTGGTGACCCAACTCTTTCCATTTTGCTTTCCAGACGTCCGCTACATCGTCTACCGGTCTACGACTCAACCCATCAGCAACTACGTTGGCCTTCCACGGATGGTACTGTATGTCGAACTGATAGTCCTTCACAAATTCTAGCCACCTGCGCTGACGCATATTCAGATCTCGCTGAGTGAACAGATACTGCAGTGACTTGTGGTCTGTGAACAAGCAAAATTTCTCCCCCAATAAGTAGTGCCTCTATATCCTTAATGCAAAAATGACCGCTGCTAACTCCAGGTCGTGGGTGGGGTAATTCTTCTCATGCGGCTTAAGCTTGCGGGAGGCAAAAGCTATAGCCTTCTCCTCATGCTGAAGTACTCCCCCAAGTCCCCGTAAAGAGGCATCGGTGTAAACTAGGTACTCCACGCCCGGTTTAGGTAAAGCAAGGACCGGTGCTGAAGTAAGCTTATCTTTCAGCTCATCGAAGGCCAATTGACAAGCATCGTCCCAAACATATGGTACCCCCTTGCGAGTCAGGTTCATCAATGGACCCGCTATTTTGGAGAAACCCCGAATGAATCTCCTGTAGTATCCGGCTAATCCCAAGAAACTACGCACTTCCGTCGGTGTTGTGGACTGTCCCCACTCCCTCACCGCTGACACTTTACTCGGGTCATCTGCTATGTTCAGAAACAACATGTCCCAAGAACTTCACTTCACGTAACCAGAACCCACATTTCTCATACTTAGCATACAGCTGATGCTCTCGTAGAGTCTGAAGAACCTACCTCAAGTGTTAGACATGCTCCTCCTCGGAGTGTGAATATATCAGAATGTCATCTATGAAGACGATGACAACTGATCCAAAAAAACTCTCTGAACACTTGGTTCATCAAGTCCATGAATACGGCTTGAGCATTTTTGAGTCCAAATGGCATCACTCTGAACTCATAGGACCCATATCTCGTCAAGAAAGAAGTCTTTGAAACATCCTGCTCCCTAATACGTAGCTGATGGTACCCCGATCTCAGATCTATCTTCGAAAAGAAAGTTGATTCCCTTAGCTGGTCGAACAGATCATCGATTCGAGGCAATGGATACTTGTTCCATATCGTGACCTTGTTCATCTCCCGGTAGTCCACACATAGCCTAAGTGAACCATCTCTCTTTTTCACAAACAAAACTAAAGCGCCCCAAGGTGAGGTACTCCTGCGAATGAAGCCCTGACCTAACAGCTGCTCTATTTGATCTCGTAACTCTCGCATCTCTGTCGGAGCCATACTGTATGGAGCGTGCGCTATAGGTCGAGTATCCGGTAATAAGTCTATGACAAAGTCTATCTCACGACTGGGGGGTAGGCCTGGTATCTCCTGAAATACGTCGGAATACTCACGAACAAATGGGATCGAGTCTAAGGTAATCACAACCTCCTTAGAGGTATCCGCCTCTATATAATACAAATGAGCGGTCGGGCCTCCCTCTGGGTGAGGCATCGCCACTACAAACATCTCTTGCCCCGAAATGGAAAAGACAATAATCCCACCGAAATAATCTATCATGGCTCTGTAAGCTGCGAGCCAATTCATACCGATAATAACATCGTGCTCATGCATATCTAAGACTAACATGTCTGCTGGTAATACCAAGCTACCTATCTCTACCCCCACTCCCCGGCATATAAAGAAAATTAGCGATCCACTCCCCAGTTGTGAGTCTACACATGTCATAGTGCTCTCTGCTATGGATAATAACCCTAAGGCCTTTGCAAAATGAGTAGCTATAAAACAGTGCGTCGCCCCAGTATCAAATAAAATTCAACCCATAGCACCGGGTATAGAGGACGTACCTTTTATCTCGGTTGGGGCCTGAGGTGATCTATTTGGTGGACGTTATAGACACGTCCATACTGTAATTGCCTCTGTTGCACCGAGGCCGCTGGAATGGCTGGTGGAGCTGGCTCCTGTGGTTTATTACTGGAGCCTTGCTGCCTTGGGGCTTTATTTCTCTCTGGGCAATCCTGACACCTATGGCCATTCCTGCCACATCGGAAGCACCTCCCTCGAAACTGTCTCACTTTACTACGTTGTTGATTAGTCTTGATTTCTCCTTGGTTTCGCTGGCCTTACTGAGAAATTTGTGGAAAAATGATGTCAGGTTGGGGACAATCCCTCCACTTGTGACCCGGTCGCACACATCTATAGCAGAGTCCTAAAATGTCTCGTTGGTCGGGTTGTGGTTTCTCCCCAGTCTGATTCGGATAAGATGGACGTTTGTGACCGTCCATTCCACATTTGAAATACCTCTTTGTGACTTCATTCTAACCATAACTTTGTTGGCCCTGACACTTTTGGCCCTTTACAAATATTTTGTTACCTCTGGAACTGTCTCGGTCTTAGGTGGCTTGTTGTCGCAATTTCGGTGCCTTCGCACAATTGTCAACTTTAGTCACATGAATTTGATCAGCCTCTCTAGGTCTTTTGCCTCCTCTAAGTTGCATGTTACGGTTTTGGTACTGTAAGACTGCAGTGGTAACTGCTTGTGCCACAATTCCCGCAAATTCAGCGATTGGTACCCCTGTCGGAGACACCTGAGGTGTGAGTTATCCTTGCTCACTAACTTCCCCAATAGCCTTAGCTTGTTCGTCCTGACGGACCATCTGAAAATTAAAATTTAATCTGAATAAGTTCAATATTCACATCGACAAATCGCAGAAGCACGAATTTCCAACTCATAAAGATGAATACAACATTCCTAATATTAGGGCTCTAATTTAAAGACGCTAAGCTGGAAACGAGATAAGCTGTACAGATCCTAAAGGACACTAGAACCTGATGCTCTGATACCACCTGTGACACCCTGCCTAATTAAATACCGGGTGATCAGTCCTTTATAAAATTATAATCAAGGTGAACGGTTGGTTCATTCTTAGCATCACTGTCGTAAAAATAACTTTTCCAATTTAACACCCTAAATAATTAAGCTAAGTGTCAAAAACCATTTTAGACATTAGTTTCCGAATTTTATTTATATAAACCAAGATTTAAACTTTACGAAATTCATAATTAAAGAATCACACAACAACTATACTGGAACAAACAATCCAATAATTAAACATCCAACTAAGAAATTCCAACATTAAAATTTAAAGGAAAATCATCCTGACAGTAATAAATCCCAAAGTGTAAATACTGGAAATAAATGAATCACAATGTCCAATGAAGCAACTGAATAATGGAAAGGGCGACACATGCCCAGCTGTAATAAATAATTCTAGGAGTAGAATTAAATAAATGAGGTTGTCTAAGCAAGAGGCCTGCAACCCCCACCTAAGCTGCAGCGCGTTCCTTCCAAAGGATCCTATGCAAGATGCCCCTGTGGCTGGGCACCTGCAATACATACATATATATATACAAGAGGGAAAGAAAATGGAAATGGGTCAGAGCCCGATTGTAAAAACGATTTAAAATTTATTTAGCAAGTATTTAAAATGTTTATTGGCCAATGCAACAACATATTACTGTGTCACTCCCTTGAGAAATTCTCACCTCTCTTCTAATGTGCACACCTATCGCACTAACCTTCCTAACGGTTTAACTTATCTTATCTTAGGTTACTCGTAAGATTTAAACTGACGAATTAAACTGTTTAAGAGGTATATTTCATTTAATAACAAAGTTCCCATTTAACCTCTATTTACTAATAAAGTTTCCTGGTAATATACTATACTTTCAAAACACGTATTTCTCAATCGAAATCATTATTCATTTCTTACTTACCATAAACACAGGAGGTAATTCACATATTTTAGAATTTAATATATATATTCAATACTCATATAATATATATATTCTAATAACACCCCATATAAAAATTATGGTGCGGGCATACTCGGCTATCCAGCCCCCGTATCTCTCGTACTAAGGGAAATACAAGTTCGGAATCACTCTCGAACTATATTAACACAAAAACAAACAAAGTTGAGGCGAAGCATAGATTCCAGGTCTCTAAGAGGTTAGTACATGCCCCCACGTCTCTTAGTACCGTCTGAACTATCGATTCGATAGCCTGTACCGAAGGATTTCTATCTTATAGGGTACGAGTCAATATCCCCCATAAAGGTCCCATCGAGATAAGACTGTCCCAGCGCGGTAACCTCAGGGATAGCAAGTAGCGCGGGCACAATTTTCACACATATATAGTATATGCATAAACACATTCATATAAATATACTACTATTATCATATCAAAATTAGGTACATCTCATAACCCATAATTATGACATTTGTCCTCATTTCTCGTTATTTAGTTATCACGTATAACGATTCGTCTCTTACTTTAATTCGAGGGATTATTCCAACTTACTACGTAACACTCATGGATTCTATTCTCCTAAGTGTAAAATTCAGTAGGTACTCATCTATTTTTCCAACGTAACTACCTTACGCGTCTCTCCCTTTAATACATAATTCCATCGTCCCTTATATGTGAACATCCCCATAAAAATGTAAATTTCGTCTTACATTAACGGTTTCATATTTTTAATAAGTCCTACGGGTCTTCTTTATCTCCCAAAATATTTTAATAAGGATGTCCAAAGATTATTACTCATTTAAATTGAGTTGACTATTTAAAGGGGAAACATGAGTCTTCCAGGAGGGGGCGATCGATTGATGGCAGGGGCTCGATCGATCGATGCGTCGATCGATCGACACTCCTGGTTCGATCGATCGATTAAATAGGTTTGGCGAATTCTGCAGATTAACAGTTACGGGTTCTATCATCCAACATCACCCAAATTCAGATTTTTAACACCCAAACTCCCAGAAATTCGTACAACAAACATTATAAACCCAAATTAAACATCTCCTACGTAAAGCACGCGAATTTTCATCAATATCCATGGATTAATGGGCCAAAACTTATACAAATCTCATGAACCCTAGAAATTTATTTAGCTTTGTTCTAAACATTCTTTTTCCAGAATTTTTACTTGTAATTCATCATAAATCCGTGGTTAAACCTCTACATATGAAGGGGATTTCCAGAGTTTCATTCATATAATTACTACATGCAATTTTTCTATCTCCAACATGGGTTTTCTTCTATCAAACTCATCCTAATCAACCCTAGACTAACATGAATGATGCATTAACGAAATTAAGCAAGATAAATACTTTCCTGTAGATTTTAGGGTTCTGAATTGTGGACGAATTTGGTGTGGTTCCGTTCCCCGTCGCGCGATCTACGCGTTCGTGGTGGTGGCGGTGCAACCGGATGAATTTTTTTGGCCTTGGATTGCTTGGAAAGCTTTCTACCTTCCTCTCTACTGGACGTTCTAAGGTTTTGAGTATGCTGAACCTAAAAGACCATTTCAAAAGGATGATATATCCTAATAAATTTCGTGGGTTTAATTACCCAAAATTACAAAATGTCCAAAATGCCCTCCCGGGGTACTAATTAAGCCTAAAAACGCCCCGAGACCCAAACTAAACCCCCGGGTACACTTTTCTGACTATCTCGACCCTTCTGAACACTTTGGCGCACTCAAAATGACCATATGGGTGACTTATAATTTATTCACTTTTATTAATCAATATTTAGTCCCGACACGACACAGGCGCGTCCCGACTTAAATTTCCAAAATTGTCATTTTATTCACTCGTGACATTTAATAGGACCAATATTATATTACTTTACTCATTAGTAATATTCAAAAAGTTTCCAATGATTACTAACTCTCGTCACGTTAGTAATTAAAAATAATTAATTTTCGAATTTATATTAAATTAATAACTCACATTAAATTTAATAAATCACCAAATTCAAAAAGCATAAAAATACGGGGCATTACATTTGACAAATTTTCCTGTGTTGCATAGATAATAAAATTTGCTCCACCTGCTGTTGTCTGTTGTCCGACCAACCGAATTCGTTATTTACTGATTGACCGACTAACCGAAATTGGTAGTCATAAATGACCGACCAACCGGAGTTGGTGGTAATTGAATTGCCGACCAATCGGAGTTGGTGGCGTGTTGCTTCCCAACCAACCGGAGATGGTGGTAATTTGTTTCCCGACCAACCGGAGTTGGTGGAAATTGAATTGTCGACCAACCGGAGTTGTTGGTGTGTTGCTTCCCGACCAACCGGAGTTGGTGGTAATTTGCTTCCCGACCAACCGGAGTTGGTGGTAATTGATAATAAATGCTAAAGACTTCCTCGGAGCTGACCAACAGATACTTGGGAATAAGATATAATAAATGCTGGAGACCTCCTCGGCGCTGACCAATAGATTGTTGGGAATAAAATATAATAAATGTTGTAGACCTTCTCAATAGATTGTTGGGAATAAGATATAATAAATGTTGGAGACCTCCTCGGCGCTGACCAACAGATTGTTGGGAATCAGATATAATAAATGCTGGAGACTTCCTCAACAGATTGATGGGAATAAGATATAATAAATGCTAGAGACCTCCTCAACAGATTGTTGGGAATAAGATAATATAAATGCTGGAGACCTCCTCGGAGCTGACCAACATATTGTTGGGAATAAGATAATACATGTTAAAGACTTCCTTGAAGCTGAATATATATATAGAGAAGATATCTTTTGAGCTCCATGCTAAGATAAATATAAAACATGCATAGACATAAAGAATGATTTAGAATAATAATAAACCGTCTTGTTGATCCGTCGAGGCAAAATTGCATAATGCATAATGCCGAATAAGAATAATATTTTCAATATAAGAATATGGCCGAGAACTTTACTGGGCCTGCATATAAATAAGAATTACCCCGACCAACTATCCATTGGGGGTGAAATATAACAAATGTTGTAGATCTCTTCGGAACTGAATAAGTATCTCGTCGAGCTCCATGTTGAGATGAATATAGAATATGAATCCCAAGGGATATATAGAATAATTTGTGCTTGAGCCGATATCTAGGCCTGAATATAAATAAGAATTTCCCCGACCAACTATCCGTTGGGGGTGAAATATAATAACTGTTGTAGCTTTTCCTCAGAGCTGAATATGATAATAAGTATTTCGCCGAGCTCCATGATGAGATGAATATAGAATATGAATCCGAACGGATATATCGAATAATTCGTTCTTGAGCATAAATCAGAGCAATAATAAAATATATAGTTCCTTGCTGAGGTGAAATTTCATAATGCTGAGCAATGATAATAGTTTCCAGAAGTTTAAGATTGTTTCCGAGCATTCGTCGGCGTTGAATCGTGTACCTGTAAAAATTAATAACTTGCTATACCATATGTGTAGGCTGAATTTATTAGTCATGAGAATAATTTACTCATCCAGTCAATATATGATATGTATATGCTTGAGAAATAAAATATTAATTTCAAAAAATGAAATAATATATGTTGGCTGATATGTCGAGGCAAAATTGCCTGATGTCGAGCAATAATAATTTGCAGAAGTTAAAGATTGTGGATGAGCTTTTGTAGGGATTGAATCATGTCCCTATGGAATTTTAATAAGTTGCTCGAACTCCTATTGAGACTAGTTCAGATAGTTAGTCATGAGAATAAGTATTCAGCCAAATAATATATGATGTGTATCAGCATAATGCAATAAAGATTTCAAAAAATGAAATAATATGGTTTTGTGACAAATGTGTGTCAATGTGAGCAATTTTTATAAAAAAATGCTAAACATTCTAATTTTAAGTAAAATACCAAATATAAGTTGGTTTTTATTTATCACGTGATCTTTTAAAAATATTTTTGGGGTGAGCACAAGTTTTTAAAAAAGATTTATGCCTTATATTGTCCCCAAGCTGAACTCGTGTTCAAAGAAATATCTTGGGTGTTCGAAGTTGTTAACAACACAAGATTTTATTGCCGCCGACCAACGGTCTGGGTGTTGCCAACCAAGGATGAATGTTGTTGATCACCTTTTGTACCGCCGACCAACTATAGGTTTTGCAATATTATCGTTCATGTCACCGATCAACAAATAGGAGGTCTGGAATTCTAAATCATATGTCATCGAACAACCATGATAACCTTGTAGTTGTAGAAAAATGAATTTGAGGTCGGGGATTAATAATAGATTGTTGTTGCTGTAATATAGAAGTTGCCGAAGGTGATCCATTGGTGCAAGAATAGTTTGTGCCGACCAAGACATAATGATTTCCATAAAGACAAACCTCGGGTCTTGGGTATTGGGTCTAGCGTGAGGGTTAGACATATTTTCTTTAGAGATAGAAAATTTATTTGAGGTCTTTTGTGAGTGATTTTGGGAAATTGAATTGAGTAGCAATTTTTTTCGAGTATTAGGTTTCCTCGAATTTCGAGGACGAAATTCCTTTTCAAGGGGGGATGTATGTCATACCCCGTAATTTTGAGGGAGTTATTTATGAATATGGTATATAATTTTAATAATATTAGTATTTTATTAATCAGGATATTGATATTATATTTATTTTTATTTGAAGTGAATCGAATATTTAAATTTAATTTTAATTGGCTTTGGGATATTTTATAATGGTTTAAATATGTAAAGTTGATAATTTTCAATTAAAGGACAATATAGTAATATAGGTTGACTTAGGAACCAAGATAGGATTTGAGAGAGGGGTTATATAAGAAATATTATGGGTGATTATAAGGAAAAGGAGATGAAAATGAGAGGCCAAAAACGAAATCCAAAGAGGCAAAAACGAGTGGAATGAGAAGAGCCAATTTGGAATGTTTAGATCTTCTTTTTGAGTGCATTCGAATGAGATTTGAGAAAAACTCAAAACACATACCTGACTCAATTTTTCGTATAGAATTCAAATCTGAAGTCGGATTGGTGATTCAAATATTTTTTGGCGCTTATTTTTCTGGGTTTTTAAAATAGGCCTATTTGAGGTTATCTTATGCTGGGGCTAGAAAGTGATTTGATTATTTTCACGAGAGGAACGTGATGGTGCGATCAGATTTTGAGGATGAATTTATATGATAATTCATGCAATGATTTTAAGGTATGGGGTTTTACACAATATGCTCCTAAATCTCGCGAGTGTTTATTCCGTTGAATTCTTGTTAATTGAACTCATATTTTGAATTGTTAAATTCATTAAAATCTGGAAAAATAATTGTTGGAATTATTTTGATTCATGTGGTATTATTCATGTTGTTGTTGAGCACGTTGTCATGAGATTTTAATATGGCACGGAGGTTGGGCAGCCGCCAAAATTCCTGTTTCCCGGGCTATGTCTTGATAAAGCATATGCGGATGGGGTGAGGCTTGGTGACCTGGTTAATGTGTTGTTGAGAAATTATATTGATAAAATGCTATTGAGATTTGCATTTCATTTGAATATTCGTACTCGTGTTGTTACGCTTTATTCATCGCTAACATATATTTGTTGAGCATCTTTCCTGTTGTATTGTGTACTTTCCCATATTTTCTTTTAGTGGAAGGTTATCATTGATTTGGGCGCTATGGATTATTGGAGATTGATTTTATCTTGGATATTTTGGGAAGATTTTTTAATACATTTGAGAACACTTGTATTTATTTATTTTGATGTATAGAGCATTGGGATTTATTTTATTTCGAGTTAGATGTTGTATTTAATTCGAGAGATTTGTTGTATTTATTTGAAGAGATCCATTTTAGTGGCGTCAACACTTGGGCTTATCCCAGGTCCAGGAGTTGACTTTAGGTCAAATGGGGCTCGAAAACGCCCATCGATCCTTTGGACAGAAGATCATCGAACGACGAAGGATCATTCACCCAAAATGTAAGTTCGAATCGTGCACGGGATGGACCGCTAGAAAGTTTAGGTGAGGTACTTCAATGTTTTGAAGACCTTCACTTGGTTAGGCGAGTTTACTTTTATCAAATGGTGCTCAAAAGCATAAGGTGACCTTTCGAAGTAAAATAGGTTATTTGTTTGTACCGAAAGGCTGATTACTGCATGGGGTGGACCTTTGGAAAGGGTATTCAGTTCCCTTAGAAGATTCATTCTGACTCATTTAAACTGAAGAGTTAACTTTGGTCAAACGTTGCCCAGGAGTGCCTAGTGGCCTTTGAATCAATTTTGGGGGGAAAATGGCTCATTCGTCCGAATGGTTATGTTGTTTCATGCACAGGTCAAACCATTGGAAATGGGATTCAGTGTGCTTCAAAGATTCATTAATCTTTTTCTATGATGATGAAGTTTATTGGGGTCAAAATGGGGTTCGGGAGCACCTAGTGGCCTCTAGATCAGTTTTAGGGGAAAATGGGTCATCTGTTCGAACGGTTATGCCATTTCACACACGGTTTGGACCATTAGAAAGTGTATTTAGTGCCATTCAAAGATTCATTAAGCTTTCAATCGGATTATAAACTTGACCGGAGTCAAATGCGTCTTAAGAGCACCCGTTGGCTTTTAGATCGGTACTCAGAGTATGACTTATGGTTTTTGGTTAATGAGGAGGTGCTAGGGACCTAATGAGAGACTTAGGGGTTCTAGAATATGGTATGTACAGAGCCCCTCAAAGGGTGAACTTGGAACAAGGTAAAGTCATCGAATAGACACCACATGATGTTTTGGGAAAAAGGTTAATTCTATGGACCAAAGGGATGAGGATGTCCGTTTCAAAGGGTTGAGGTCGATTCTGAGGACCTAAGATAATGCTTAGGGTGTCAAATTCTATGGGCCAAGGTCAATTTTGAGGAGCTAAAGTTATGACAACCAATGTTGCGTGTCGAGGTCAATTCTAAGGACTTAAAGTTGGGGCGACCAATTCTAAGGATCGAGGTCAATTCTGAGGACCAAAAGTTATGACGACCAATTTTACCGATCGAGGTTAATTCTGAGGAGTTGAAGTGGTGGAGACCAATTTTACAGGTCTAGGTCAATTATAAGAACCTGAAGTGTGGGCGACCAATTATGCGGGTCTAGATCAATTCTGAGGACCTAAAGTAGAGGCGGCCAATTCTACGGGTGGAGGTTAATTCTGAGGACCTAAAGTTGAAACACGGGGGGTTGATCTTTGTGGAGTATTTAATTTACCTTTTTTGAGACTCTACAGGGGAAGAGACATCTCGTTACAAATTATATCCTTTTGAGAGGAAATAGCTTTGATGGGGGAGCTGAAATTCTTATAGTGGATGGATCGGGATAAAGTTTAGTCTGGAAATTCTGCTAGGGAAATAGTTAATGACTTGATGTTTTAGGATTCCAGTGGGGAATGAGTTTCTCTGAGATACTGTTGGAGAGGGATATCCAGCTCGCTTATAGCTTTACTTGAGAATTTGGATTTGAAATTTCCACTAGGGAAACAGTTAATGGTTGTAGTGGACTCCGAGGATGTGGGTGCCTAATTTTAGGGATTAAATTGAGGATATGAGTCTATTTTTAATCCAATGAGGGATTTTAAGAGCTTAAAATGGTTTTCTTAGTGAAGAAATGTTCCAATATTTATTTGGCAAATTTAGTATTTTTTCGGAGAATTCTTGGAATATTCTAGCTTTTTTGGGATTTTTTTGTACAAAATTTTTAAAGGTTATCGACCGGCATGTTGTAGGGGTTGTTGTTTGGCAATGACATGATCATTTGGGTTTCCCTGGTAAGGGGAAGAGGCAGGTGATGATCGGTATGGGGTTCAGCAGCTACTGGGGATTGATTGTTAGGGTTTGCATATAGATATAAATTGTACATTGAGGGTTATGCCGGAGGAGAGGAAGGCAATGTTGGGTATGATTGTTGAATATATGTTTGGGATGTAAGTGACCTTTTACCCTTGAGGGATGGATTCTCGATATACGTTGGTGACTGGTCAGCATGTGCAAATACGATGGTTGATGGCGCATGAGTTTGGGTGCATCTTCTACCTATGAGAGAGGGTTACAAGGAAGACAAGGTGACATATGATTCTGGTTCTTTCTTGGATATTTATCATCCTCTGGGGAGTTTGGCATTGACCATGCTTCATGCTTGATGCAGCGACATTGTACCAAAAAGAGCATTCAACAAGATAAAGAGAGATGCATATTTTGCTTGATAATCTTGATTTATTGGCTTACTCTACATGCACTTTAATTTATTGTTGAGTTTTTGCTTAGGAGAGGTGTGTTTTTTACAAAAAATTTTAGTAGAAGATGACTTCGTAGATTTGGTTGAAAAATATTTTCCCTTTTGAAGGGATTTATTTTGAGAACAAGTAGGGAAAATGAGTTTTTTGGAATTTTTTGAATAGAGGAAGGCCTCGGCGGTTTGGTTGGTATATGGAGGAGGAGAAATAAAGCTTGGTTATAAAGTGGAGATTATCGCCTTCGTTGGATTATGTTGAATCTGTTCTATTGAACAGACTGTACTGATGTTGGAGTTGTTTACTTAGGCCTAACTCTGAGGCTCTTACTAGTGATCGGGGACCTGATAGTGGACCCTTAAATGGCTTCTATTACAGCGTGGATGTCATATTATCGTAATCCTATGGAAGTGACACTAGCGGAGTCCCTGAACGGTCTAGATGCTTGGTGGGGAGGTCAGTTTGATTTTTTGAGAGAAAGTTTGATTATGCTGTTCATGTGGCTGGCTAAGAGATTTCGTTTGGTAGTCCCCCTGAATATCCCTTGGTAGCTGCACCAAATTTCTTCACTCATTATTTCTTCAACTTTTTCCCATCCATAGAAAAGTGGGTAAACTGGTTCGTGGAGCACAGAACTCGATTCATATGCTGGTTGATGTCATGGTGGGGGTAGTTGCGACCCATTCTGGAACTGGGGGAATACCGGTACGTTTGGTTAGTTGGCTTTCCGTATACCTCATTTTATTACCCTTGGTGGCTCCCATGTCAAGTCGAATGGGAGCAAATTGTGCCTCCCCATACCCTAGATTTCTTTCCTGTAGAGGATACGATTGAAGGCTTGCACATGTGGTTGGATTCTCTGTGTGAGAATCATCGGATGTCAACCCATTCTTCTCAGTCTGTCGAAAGGGTTTGGCATGCTTCTGGAGATTATATGAAATGGTTTTGGAAGAGGGTAGAGGCTAATATTTTGGTACAGGAGACCGAACATAGATGGTTTATCATGTTTAACACTATAGAGGGGGCAAGTGGTTATCTCTAGGCTGGTTAGGGCATATTGCTCCATGGAGCACCTTCGGCATACCAATAAAGCAGTGGAAGTTTGGGCACCTCAAGGAGTAGATGATGATGGGGATGGATCTTTCGAAAGTTACAGATATGGTCTCTTGTGAAGCTAATGCTTATTTTTTGTGAAGCATTTGTGATGGAGGTGTGTTTGGTTGTTTTTGGTTTATTTTGGGGGAATAAATTTTGGAAAGTTTGGTTAGTTTGTTTTTAGTGGTAGTTTGGTTGGCGGGGGGGCAGTTATTTGAATCCTTACACTGATATTTTATGTAATCGTGATGAATTGTCCCTTTATGGAATAAAAAAGGATTTTAATTTTATTGTTGTGCCTCTTGATGAGTTTTATATTTGAATTATCTATACCAATTGCTAAGGCATAGATAATCCTTTTTGTTTATGTAAATGATACAACGAAATTATCATTCTCGGAGGTAAGAAAAGAACAACATTTTGTGAAAAAGTAAGGAAACGTGCCCATGCAAAGTGTATGAGCTACCTATGTACCTCTGGGGGTTTTGAAAATTTTCGAGTTTCATTTTAAAAAAAAAAAGTTTAAAAGAGAATCAGGCCCACGTAGTTCTTAGTAGAGGGAAGTCAAGAATTTTTTTTTAATTGAAGGGGGATTAGAGGAGTCGTAGCGCTTCGGTCCTTAACTCTTTAGTTGGACAATCGCGCCATCCAGCGATGGTATGCTTGTATATGTTATATAGCCTTTAATCTCCTTTCATATAAGAGAGAAAAACTCATCAAAACGACTCTGATGCCAGTCTTCCATGCTGACTTTGCTCTCAAGCATAATGCGTAATGAGGGTATTTCTAGTTCAACGGGTAGGATTGTTTCCATGAATTATACCAGAGAGTAAGGGGTAGCCCCAGTAGTTTCCCTGATTATAGTGTGGAAGCCCTAGAGGGCATAAGGGATCCATTCTTTCCAATCTCTATAACTTCTGGTCATCTTGCTGATGATTTCTTTGAGGTTCTTATTGGCAGCTTCAACATCACCATTGGTTTGTGGTCAGTAGGGAGAAGATTTATGTCTCTGAATCACGTACTCGTTGACCAATTCCGTGACCTCTGCCTCTAAATGTAACCCTTTATCTAACACTAACTCATGCAAAATTCGGTATTGACAGATGATGTTATTTCGGATGAAATTTGCTACCGTTTTGGCATTCAGCATTGCATATGACTCAGCTTCAACCCATTTGTTGAAGTAATCAATGGAAACCAAGATAAACTCGTGTCCATTAGAGGCTTTAAGTGTGACTTTCCCTATGATATCGTTGACCCATGTGGAGAGAGGCTAAGGAGAGGTCCTGTTGTATAATTACCACGGAGGTAAGTGTTGGAGATTGGGAAACTATTGGCATTTAAGGTATCTCCAAACGTAGGCGGTGTAATCCTAAACCATGGTGATCTAATAGTAATAGTGTTAGACAATCTTTTTAGTGAGCATATGACCGTTAATATGGGATTTGCATCCCCCGTACAGATTTTTGACATCATTGCTTTAATGCCAGCGATGCAGTGCAAACGGGTTACATCGAATTTTTTCCTAAATAATGGTTTATCGCAGACAATGTACTGGGCAGCCAGTTTAAGGATGGTCGCGCGGTCTTTCTTGTTGGCATTTTGAGGGTACCTACCCTGCTTGAGAAGGCACCAGATATCATAATACTAGCACTCAGTCATATCGTAATCCTTTTTTACGACGAGCTCATTGTGATTAACGTGGGTCGGTTAAGCTTATTTGTGGACTATGAAGGGGGTCATCGTTATTCCCTCACGCATGTCGACCATAGAGGCTAAGGTAGCAAGGAAATCTATTAAGTTGTTCCTTAATCGGGGCAAGTAGTGGAAGGTGATATCTTTGAACTATGAGGCCATATATTCTAGGTGGGTGTGAAAGGGTAAGATTTTTCATCTTTTACTTTCAATCTTCTAAGGACCTGGCTGATGATGAGGGTAGAATCCCTGTAGAAATCTAGGCACTGTATACCTTTCTTTGAGAGTGACTGTGAGACCTACGGTGCACGCCTCGTATTCGGTCATATTATTGGTGCAGGGAAAATAGAGTTTGATGGGAATGGGAGTGTAAGAATCATCTAGGTAGATCCGGAGTATCCCAATGCCTTTTTTTTGTTAGCAACACCGTCAAAGAACATTTGACACCGAAGGTCTTCTTAAAAGTTGCAAAGAATGTATTCGTCCGGGAATTCAAAGACCTAAACATTAACCTCTTCTATAGGGTAGTCAGAAAGTTAGTCGGAGATGTATCTCCCTTTCATAGCTTTCTGCATGACGTACACAATATCGAACTTATCTAGCAACATCAACCATCAGTCCATTCGGCTAGACAGGGAAGGTTTCTCGAGCAAGTACTTAATGGGTTCCATTCGGGATACAAGTCTAATGGGAAAAATGAGAATGTAGTGCTGTAATTTTTGAGTGACCCAGACAGTGTCGACACATGCTTTATCCAAGGCAGTGTAGTTGACTTTGTACGTACTAATTTATGGCTAGCATAGTAGATGGACCTTTATTTATGGGATTGTTCAAGGTATTGGGCTAGCAAATCCCCAGTTATGGTGTCTGTTATGGTCAAGTATAGGAGTAGAGGGAGACCAGGCTGTGGTGGCATGAGTACCGAAGTTCAGGTAAGATACTGCTTGATTTTATTGAAGGCATCCTGATAGGCCTCATTCGAGATCTCGGTGAAATATTTTTAGAGGAGTTTAAAGATGGGTTCACAAATAAAAGTTAACAGGATGATGAACCGGCTTATATATTATAACTTTCCCAAGAATCCCCGTACTTTCTTTTCCATTAGAGGTGGTGGCATTTCTATTATGGCTTTTATTTTGGCAGGGTCTTATTCAATTCCCTTTTTGCTAATCATAAATCCCCAAATCTTTCCTTTGGTGATGCCAAAAATGCATTTTTACGGGTTAAGTTGCATCTGGTATTGTCGTATCCATTCGAAAAGCTTCCTGAGGGTGGGAACATGACCATCCCGAGTATTAGACTTTATTATCTTGTCATTAATGTAGATCTCAACCTCTTTGCATATCAGGTCATGCAAGATGGTTGTGGAAGCCCTTTGGTAAGTAGCCCCTGCATTTTTATGTCCGAATGACATAGCTGTGCAACAGAAGGTTCCCTAAGGGGCGATGGATGAAATTTTTTTCTTGATGATCAGGGTGCATATTAATCTGATTGTATTCGAAAAAACCCATCAATAAATGACTTGAGAGTTTGACTGGTCGTATTGTCCATAATCATGTTGATATTTGGCAGAGGATAATCATCTTTGGGAGATGCCTTGTTCAAATCCCGGTAATCAATGCACATGCAAACTCACTACACAAAAAACATGAATTTGGCATTGTTTAAAACCGTGCCAGACCCAATCTGGCACGATTCAGGGGTGCCAGATTTTTTGGCACGGTTTAAAATTGTGCCAGATTGCCCAACCTGGCACGCTTTTGGCTCGCTTTTAAACCATGCTAGATTTTACTCTGGCATGCTTTTAAATCGTGCTAGATATTGAATCTGACATACTTTTGGCACAGTTTAAAACCGTGCCAGATTTTTCATTTTTGGCACGATTATAAAGTGTGCCAAATTATTTTATAAGCTTACTCAAATTTTACAATTTGGCACGATTTTAAACCGTGCCAGATTTTTCTATTAATAAAAAAAATATTTAAAAGCAAATCTGGAAAATCAAAAAATTCCAAATCTGATAGTAATAATGTTTATTATTTTCAAAAAAAATCAAGAAAATTCACAAATTGTGAATCTCGCACGTTATTGATAAACTAATGTACATACAAACTTCAAAATATTACAAGTGTTAATAGTTCTTAGATAAAAAAAATTGGGCTGGATTTTCTCTATTTTCCGGACATTCTAAAACCTGTTAATATAAAATTTGACAATATAAAGCCCACACGGCCATATAGTATAACAATAAAATTACAAAAGACCGCATGGACATAAAAGTTAACAATAAAACTACTAAGTCCAACACGGCCACAACACAAAAAATTGAATCCTGAATATTAACGAAAATTAATAAAAATCCCATTGTTGTAAACCAATGACTTCTTCGCGTGTTCCACGTGGATAAAAGCTAGCGATTGAATGTTATCCTGCAAAAAAATAGAACACAAAAAAGATATGATATTAGTAACCAAGTAATTTTTTTAAAATAAATATTATTCAAGCTGAAAAATTGCATATACGAGTTACAATTATTATTATATTCTCAAACTGAAAGTCTCGTGACAACGTGGTCAGTTCATATGAGTTACATTAGTCTCATACGAGCTGTTAGTGCCTCTTACAGGGCCGTTTGGGGGCTGGTGTGGGTTTTCACCCTTTAACGACTTGTTTTTAAGTTCAATCTTAGATATTTTCAAATTATCATCATATTCTCAAACCGGGAGACTCGTGACCACGCAGTTAGTTGCGTACAAGTTACATTGGTCCCATGCAAGGTGTCCATGCCTCTTACGGGGCCGTTTGGGGGATGGTTTGGGTTTTCACCCTTTAACGGCTTGTTTTTAAGCATAATCTATATATTTTCAAATTATCATCATATTCTCAAACTGAGAGACATGTGACTACGCGGTCTGTTCCTACGAGTTACATTGGTCCCGTGCGAGGTGTTAGTGCCTCTTACGGGGCTGCTTGGGGGTTGATTTGGGTTTTCACCCTTTAATGGCTTATTTTTAAGACTAATCTAGATATTTTCAAATTATCTTTATATTATCAAATCGGGAGTCTCGTGACTACACGGTTAGTTCCTACGAATTACATTGGTCCCGCACAAGGTGTTCATGTCTCTTACGGGATCGTTTGGGAGCTATTTTGGGTTTTCATCCTTTAACGGATTATTTTTAAGCCTAATCTAGATATTTTCTAATTATCTTCATATTCCCATACCGGGAGTCCCGTGACTACAGGGTCAGTTAGTACGAGTTACACTAGTCTCGTACGAGGTGTTCATGCCTCTTACAGGGCCGTTTGGGGGCTGGTTTGGGTTTTCACCTTTAACGACTTATTTTTAAGCTAAAGTCTAAATATTTTTAAACTATCGTCATATTCTCAAATCGGGAATCCCGTGACTACATGGTCAGTTATTATAAGTTACATTGGTCCGGTGCGAGGTATTTATAGCCAATTATCATCATATTCTCAAATCAGGAGTCCTGTGACTATGGGGTCAGTTCCTATGAGTTACATTGATGCCGTGCGAGGTGTTCGTGCCTCTTACGGGGCTATTTGGAGGTTGTTTTGGTCTTTCACCTTTGAACAACATGTTTTTAAGCCTAAGTCTAGATATTTGCAAAGTATGGTCATATTCTCTAATCGGGAGTCCTATGACTATGCGATCAATTCCTACGAGTTACATTGGTCTCATGCGAGGTGTTTGTGCCTCTTACGAGGCCGTTTGGGAGTGTTTGCGATTTTCTCCCTCTAACGGCATGTTTTTAAACATGTGTCTAAGTATTTGCAAATTAACACCATATTCACAAACCGGGAGTCCTATGACTACGCAGCCAGTTACTACGGGTTACATTTGTCTCGTGTCAGGTGTTCGTGCCTCTTACGGGACCGTTTGGGGGTTGGCTTGGGGTTTCTCCCTCTAACGGCGTGTTTTTAAGCCTAATCTAGATATTTTCAAATTATCGTTATATTCCCAAATCGAGAGTCCCATGATTACGGGATTAGTTCCTACAAGTTACGGTGGTCTCATGCGAGGTGTTTGTGCCCCTTACGGGGTTGTTTGGGAGTGGTTTTGGGTTTTCACCCTCTAACAACAAATTTTTAACCTAGAGTCTAAATATTTTCAAATTATCATCACATTATCAAACCGAGAATCTCGTGACTATAAGGTCAGTTCCTACGAGTTACATTGGTCCCGTGTGAGGTATCCATGCTTCTTTAGGGGCCATTTTGGAACTATTTTGGGTTTTCACCCTCCAACGGTGTGTTTTAAGCTTATATCTAAATATATGCAAATTATCATCATATTCTCAAATCGGGAGTCCTGTGATTCCGAAGTCAGTTCCTATGAGTTACATTAGTCCCGTAGGAAGTGTTCGTGCCTCTTGCGATGCTGTTTGGGGGTTATTTTGGGTTTTCGCTTTTGAATGACATGTTTTTAAGCCTAAGTCTAAATATTTGCAAAGTAAGGTTATATTCCCTAATCGGGAGTCCTGTGACTACGCGGTCAGTTCCTACGAGTTGCATTAGTCTCATGCGAGGTGTTTGTGCCTCTTACGGATGCCGTTTGGGAGTTGTTTTTAATATTTGCCCTCTAACGGCTTGCTTTTATGTGAATGTTTAAGTATTTACAAATTATCGTCATATTATCAAATCGGGAGTTATGTGACTACGCGGTCAGTTAGTACATGTTGTATTTGTTTTGTGCCAGGTGTTTGTGCCTCTTATGGGGCCATTTGGCGGCTGCTTTGGGGTTTCACACTCTAACGACGTGTTTTTAAGACTAATCTAAATATTTTCAAATTATCATCATATTCTCAAATCGAGAGTCCCGTGACTATGAGGTCAGTTCCTGTGAGTTACACGGTCCCGTGGGAGGTTTTTGTGCCTCTTACGGGGCCGTTTGGGGGTAGCTTTATGTTTTTGTCCGCTGGCGGCATTTTTCTAAGCCAACGACTATATATTTTTAAATTATCATCATATTCTCAAATCGAGAAACCCGTGACTACGCGGCCAGTTCCTACGAGTTACATTGGTCACGTGCGAGGTATCCATGCCTCTTACAGGGCCGTTTGGGAACTATTTTGGGTTTTCGCCCTTTAACGGTGTGTTTTAAGCTTATATCTAAATATATGAAAATTATCATCATTTTTTAAATCGGGAATCCTATAACTACGGGGTCAGTTCCTATGAGTTACATTGGTCCCGTTCGAGGTGTCCGTGCCTCTTACCGGACTGTTTGGGGGTTGTTTTGGGTTTTCATCTTTAAATGCATCTTTTTAAGTCTAAGTCTATATATTTGCAAAGTAAGGTCATATTCTCTAATCGGGAGTCCTTTGACTACGTGGTCAGTTTCTTCGAGTTACATTGGTCTCATGCGAGGTGTTTGTGCCTCTTACGAAGCCGTTTGAGAGCTGTTTTGGATTTTCTCCCTCTAACGGCATATTTTTAAGCGTATGTTTAAGTATTTGCAAATTAGGATCATATTTTTAAATCAGGAGTGGTTTGACTACGCAGTCAATTAGTACGTGTTATATTTGTTATGTGCCAGGTGTTCTTGCCTCTTATGAGCCCATTTGGCGGCTGGTTTGGGGTTTCACTCTCTAACGACGTGTTTTTAAGCCTAATCTAAATATTTTCAAACTATCATCATATTCTCAAACCGAGAATCCTATGACTATGAGGTATGTTCCTACGAGTTACACTGGTCCCGTGCGAGGTGTTTGTGCCTTTTACAGGTCCGTTTGGGGGTGGCTTTATATTTTCACCCGCTGACAGAATTTTTTTAAGCCAGAGACTAAATATTTTCAAATTATTGTCATATTCTCAAACCGAAAATCCCATGACTATGCGGTTATTTCCTACGTGTTACAATGGTCCCGTGCAAAGTTTTGGTGCCTCTTACAATGTCCCAATCAAAGTTATATTTAATAAAAAATTAATCTTATTTTCATATTTTATACAACTAATGTGTCAAAGTTACTAAGGAAGGAATCCTTAGTAACTTATGTTGCCTATAAATCTCCATCCCAGCATGCATTAAAATGAAACTTCTATACATAATCTAATTTCTTAAGGCATATGGAGACTATATCTCAGCATACAATGATTACATTCCTAAAAACATCTATCGGGATGCGTCATTTAACTGCGAGGGCTTCCAATGCCCGTCCTTAGATTTTGGGATTTGTCATTAGCACTGAGGGCTTCCAACGCCCATTTTTAGCTTTTAAGATACATCATTAGCCCGGGGAGGTTAATCCCCCATAAAACATCATTAACTTGGTGGATATGAGACTATACATCATTCAGTTGGTGACCTCATCTCAAAAACATCATTAACTTGGTGGATATGAGACTATACATCATTCAGTTGGCGACCTCATCCCCAAAACATCATTAACTTTGTGGATATGAGACTATACATCATTCAGTTGGTGACCTCAGTGGAAAAACATCATTGACTTGGTGGATATAGAATAAACATCATTGACTTGGTTGATAGAGACTAAACATCATTAACTTGGTGATCTCGCATTAGCTTGGGGAAGATTTATAATACCTAGCCCAGGGGGCCTGATAATAACCCAATCGAAGCGACTAATGGAAAGCCATGGAAGGAAATTGAAGCTACTAAAGGAAATTCATGAAAGGTGATTAAAGCGGCGATAGAAGTTGGTGTTGTTGTGATCATGAAGCATGACGGGGCTACGGAAGAATGGCCTCAGTTTCCTAAAAGTCTAGAAAGGTGCCGTAGCCTTATCTGTACGACTGCGGCCGTTAAATGAATTCATTCAGAAAGTGCGGTCGATACAGGCAGGAAGGATTGTTAATCTGCCACAGCTCTATTCAAGAAAAGTGACATTTAGATAAAGCTACAATCATAAAGCTACAGCATACGGGATTCAAACACTTAAAGGTCCCGTGGTCTTGTCCAAAAAGAGACTACAACCGGCATCAAACATATTTATGCGGTAACAATTTATAAGAATTCAAGTGGAAAGGCTAAGGTGAAGGGACCAGGACACAACCTATGTGAAGAAACCATTTACACTACAGTGTCGCGGCCTTAATTTATTCGTCCAATTTCACTCAATCAAGCAAGCAATTAAAATATAAAAGCATCAGTTCAAGCATCAATGCATTGAAAGAATAAAACATTCAAATGATATACAAAAACCATTGATTTTTAAAGGTGGCCGCAGCCTTGATAATAAAGTTCGAAGCTAAAAATCTTGGCAAATATAAGTGTTAAGATTACAGATAAAAGGTCGCAGTCATTTAAAGAGGCAATAAAAAGATAAAGAAGGACGCAACCCTAAGATTCAGCATCATCAACTTCATTTCCCTTCGCAACCGTCACGGTCTCTTCATCAGCTGTCGCTGCCTCAGCCTTTGCCCTCAACCTGGGTCCTTCCTCAGTCGCGACCTTGAACTCAGCCACGCATTGCTGATGCTCAGCATCACTAGGACCCCAGGCAAGAATAGTCTCTTTGGAGTCGGGAAAGTTTTTTATGACCCTATGCTTGAGCTCTTGGTAGCCGCGGAGGTAGGCCCTATTATTAATAAGATAGAAGTCCATATGTCCCTTGAATGACTCAACGGTATTGTCAATGGCCAATTAAAGGGATTCAGCATGGTCTCCCTCCATTTTCTTAATTGCCACGGCATGGGCTTCAGCATCGTGGGCAGCCTTGGTATCCAGCTCCTCGTACTTCTTTTGAAGAAGTCCTAGCTAGCTATTGGAAAATTCCATAGCTTGTGTAGCTTTCGCAACTAGAGATTGGGAGACCTTGAGGGATTCTGCAACCTGCTTAAAATTTTCCTCAGCTTCCCCCCTCGCTTTGACGGCAACTTCAAGGTTCATCTGAGTTGCGTGAAGAGTCGCGACATCAGACTTTTTGCCAGGTTCAAATGATGAATTCCTTGCACTCTCCAGGTCAGCGGCATGTACCCTCTCCGCATCCTCTTTCAGTTTGTATAAGGCCTCGTACTTCTTCTTCTGAGAAATTATGACGTTCGCGACCTACAAAGAGAGAAGTTAGATCCCAGATAAGGAATGTAAAAATAGAGATAAAAGTATTTGCACTTACCTTCAAAACACTGTGGAGACCATAATCCTCCAAGTCGTCATGGTTTTCATCCACGAGTCTATCAAGGTCCGCGGTGTCTGGGACCCTCTTCATCCTGTGAGCATCCCTCACAATCGGGTCCCAAGAGGATTCAGGGTTGTGCTGCCTAAGCTGTGGCCATGGACATCCATCAAAACCAATGCTGGGGCGGCACTGAGGAGGCTCCAAGTTGGCATTTATTACGATAATTGGTGGTGGAGGAGAGTTTGAATGGATTATACCATCGAGGGTTAACATCAGCCATGTCGCTACCAAATTGGCCCTAATGTCATCATCGAAAGTACCTTCGGGCCTCTCGTGAGGGTCCAACTCCCCAACTTAGAGTTGGGGTGCGACAGGGGTAGTTGGTTCCGCGGCTTGATTTCGGATCGCGACAGGTGGATTTTGGTCACTAGATGGAACTGCAACTGGAGCCTTGGTCATGGACCTCTTCCTCTTCCTCTTCCTGTGTCTTACATTGTTGTTAAGGACAGTTGCATCCTCATCCATCTCTACCAGTTGGGCATCCAAGATCTCCCTATAAACTTCCTCACCTGAAAGAAGAAATGCAATGGTAAATATCTGAAGTTTAGAAAATAATTGCCACGAAAAAAACTGTTGATAGAGTTATTACCTTCCGCGGCCATCTCTTTTAGTATATATTTGCTTAGGAAATTGCCTGCTTCAAATACATAGGCAGAAGTTACAAGTATGCTAAATTTCTTTTCTTCAGCAGGAACTGCCGCGGCCTTGGTATCTCTTTTCTCTTGCGACTTGTTCAATTGAAAATTGACAAGAACTGCAGAAAAAATACAAAGGTTAGTACAGAAGAAAAGTGGAGAATAATAGGTAAAATTATAAAGAGGGGATGCGGCTATAATTGAAAAAATACCTAGCTTGGAGGGACACCCCCATTTTCGCGGCATCCTAAACGATCTCTCCCTCTCACTCTCCTCAGGGTGAATCTCCCACCCTTCTCCAGATATGTAGAAGTATTTTCCCTTCCAGTTCTTTACACTGGTAGGCCTCCCAGAATAAAGGGTATCATCCCTGCCACGGATGGAGAAGAAGTAATACCCATCAAACTTTACAGAGTTTTCCTTCGAGCGGTAGAAGTGGAAAAACTCCGCGGGAGTAATATCTCTCTTGAATTGATTCTCCCATAGTAGGACGGCTGCAAGAATCGCCCTCCAGCCATTGGGATGTAATTGGGTTAGGGCTAACTTCATTGTTTTAAAAATTCTTCTGATGGTAACAAGGACGAGCAGCCGCAAACCGTAAATGAAAGCATGAAGGGGAAGCAGACCCCATCGTCAATAAGTGTCGTGCACAGCCTTTGCTCCATGACAGGTGCTGAGCACATCAAGCCCTCAGGAAACTAGAAGGCCTCAGCTACTTGATAAACCCATTCTTGGGTCATAATGCTACGGACGTCAAGTACAATAGGAGGCCTCTTAACCCTCCCAGATGGGCCAACTGGTCCATCCCTAACATTAGTTGTACCCCCTGTCGCGGATCTATCTTCTTCATCCATTGGTTGATTACTAGAATTGTCCTCTTGCTCTATAACAGCAGAATCTAAGTCTGAGTCTAGTACTTCGCAGTTTGGGCAATCCTTCAGTTGGTAAGTCCCTATTAACTTCAAAAGAGGCACTAAAGTAAGTTCAAAAGGAGATGCTCCAAAAAAAATTTCCCGAAAGCCTCTAAAAAATTCATCTCGGTCAAAGTTCATATGGCTGCAGTAGTACCTAAAAAGCACAATCCTAAGTTTGGTGCTGTAGTCAATATGGTATTAAGGCCTCTCAGAGGCCGCAACAGGTGTAATGATATATCAAGTTGAGGACGAATAAGAAATATTAGGCCAAATGGGCAAAGTACACCAAATGTTGGGTTCTAAGGACTAAAAGATAAGTATCGCCACGGCATATTGATTTGATGGAAAGTATTATTTTCTTACATGCTGTAGTTACTATGGGCTAAAACATTGATGACTCTAATCTAAGAACCTAAGGAGAATAGTCAAAACTAGTTTTAACAGGCTGTAGCCATCAAACTACGGGCTAAAATGCTGCGAAGTCTAAATCTAAGAACCTAAGGGATTACCCTATCAAAAAGAGGCTATAGGTCGCAGCCATCACTTATCACATGTCGTAACTAGGGCTTAAACCAATGTTGGAATGTTGCATGGATTAAGGGCAACACTAGATTACTAAAGGGGTATTTTATCATGCCACGACCATCACTCAAACAGTTTAGTATATGATGTTGATTCATTCAAAGATTGAAGACCCAGAATGTGAAGGGTTTATTTAAAAACATCAAGAACAGTTACATGATTTCAATGCGATTCAACATAAATACATGCCATATGATCTAAGAAATAGAAGATTAAGAGTTCATTTCATCATATGAAGATTAATTCAAAGAACAATGTGGAAGCAATTAAAACCCTAAGTTTCTATCAATTCTTGGAAATTTAAAGATTATTCAATTAAAACCCTAAGTTTCTATCAAGCAGTTGGGGGATTTTCTCAGAATCAGATATGGCAGATATAATCCAAAACACTCTAATACAAGTTCAGAAAGCAACAGACATGATTCAAGATCAGGAGATTCAAAAATGAAGAAATTGAGAAGATCAGAGGATGAATTATGAACTGAAAAATCCATTAAAGAGATTGTCGATTGGAAAATTACCTGGAAATGGAGAAACCAATGATGCTCAGCCTCAAACTGCCTCAGAACCACCATACACGGCCTTGAAAAGTCACCGGAAAGATCAAAAAAATGAATGAACAGAGGTTGGATGCGGATATACACAAATATTCAAAAAACGTAACGAAGTCCACAGTCGGAACAATTTATATAAGAGGGCGCGAGTAGATGAAGCGTCGCCTTAAAAATATCGAGGCACCATGAGAGGACTGGGCTACTCAGCCGCAGCCCCAATCGCAACCTCTTGGCACTACGACTTGGGGGCTTATTGATAGGGAAAATATAGAACCCTATCGCGGACAGTTACTAAGTCACGCAAGCTTATATGTTACGGCCCAACTCAGCACAATGTGCGGCCCTACCTAGCACAGGGTACGACCCTATTCATCACGGTACGGCTCCCAAAGCTCTAGCCTCACTAATAGGGTGTGGCACCTATGGCTTTAGCCTCATTCATAATGAAGCACTCAATATATATGCCTATACTTGTCTTACAGGCAGCATCCCCCTCTATTACAGCATCTCCAGATTTGATGCACGTCACGTTCTCAGGTCATGTGACACTGCTCACATACCTCATATAAATAGAGAACCACACCTCGAAGTAAGGCATCGATTCCTCTTGCCCCAGTTCAGATTCTACAATACCTGGTGAAGCCTTGCCAAATTCTCTCTACACAACCTCAACATACAGCTTGAGGGCTACTCACCTACATCGTAGTCAATTCCCCAGCACGCCGGAATCCTCATTACTACCATGTGTTCTCTTTTATTCTCATAATTGCATGCCTCTTTAGGCTTGACTATATTGTACTATGCAATGCATATAATGAGAATGGAGCAACACAGTGGACATAAGCCTATTTTAGAGGCTGAACCACTCTATATCTTGTCTTCTCTCTATTTTTATTATTTCTATCCGTTTATTATACCTCACACTTGATTTGCTAGTACGAGAACGACTAGTGGATGATTTCTCGTATCATCATTCACCTAGGCATTATCCCAAACCTTCTACACAGTCTTATCATCCTCAACCTGGGAATAAATGTTCATCTTCAGATCACACCTTGAACTTATTGTCCTTACCCTCTTGCTCAATGATAAAATAAATAATTAATTGCTTGCAATTGAACATAGTAATTTTATTTCAAACAAACACTAACCACAAAACCAATTATTTAATTAGAAAAATAATATAGTTACTGATGTCGCGATGTAGCGAGATAGTGGTTAGAGTGGGTGAGTATTTTATAGTTTAACCTCGAACTACTTTCCTAAACACAATCTCATCTAGTCAAAAGACTTCGTTCTCTTGAACTGTACTTGGAGCAACAGTAATTACAATGTAGAACTCATATATAAGACTCCAATTCAAATTTAGGGGTCCCAAATATAGCCCACATAATGCATAAGAGTACTAACATCTGCCTCATATATGATAACCAAAAACATCTCTAATAAAATCAATCATCTAAATCGAGGTTAAGTTAAATTGTGTGGTACTTATGGTTGCCCAAGAGAGTGACTACTCAGCTCCTTCAGAGTATCTCTCTCTTTATCTATTAATTTATCGACTTCTATAGTTTAAGGAAAAAAAATAAGAGTGAACAATAAATTTTAGATTAAAGAAGCTAAACTATTTTGTCTGTACTACTTTTTGTTTCTTGGGTATTTTCTTTTCCCCCAGAGATTATAGTTTTTAAAAGCGTAACTACAAGGACTACTTTGCGTTTCAAGAAGGGTCACTAAAATAGAAAAAAGAGGAGGAGCTCACTGAATCAGATAAGGGAATTCTTAAGTGGCTTGAAGCTAACAAATAAAATATACCACCTCCGTAAATATGATGTTAACATATAACGAAAATTCCATTCATATTTTTTTTCCAAGCAAGATGGACATTGTTTATATAACTCCCAATAAAATTAGCACCGGCAAAAGTAAGTTAAATAAAAATCTGAGAATTTTCAAACATCACACCAAATTACAAGTACTTCAGAGAAATGAACGAACCTTCAACCGGTCTCAGGCCACTGGCACTTCAATTATTTCTTGTTCAACAACTGTAGGTTCAACGGGATAGTACATATAGTGAAGTTCTCCAATAACTTCGATGGTAAGTATATAAGATGTTTGCCAGTAACTTCGAAGCTCCAGTAACTGAAATTCTTCTCTTGTTTGCTAGTTCATGCAAACGGCACTTAATGCCTAGATTTCTGTGCCAGAACTGGCAGTCAGAAGCTCCTTCTTCCATTGTACCAAGCATATAGGGATCCACACAATAAGGCTTTCCTCCGAAATTCTTTCTAAAAATTTTTGGTACATGTACCATCATTTACAGCAATCATTCCAACCTACAACAAAAAGTTCAAAGCGCTAAAAATCCTTACCTAGTTATTGAAGAAGAGAAACGATCCGAGAGTAGGAGTTACCTGAGGTCTGAGTAGAAAATGATAACAAATTTATTTAATAATTATTTCAATAACGCGACCAAGATGTTTAGTGGTAGTATTAAGATAATGAAATTACAAAATCATCAATAATTTTCCTAATTATCACAAGTAAAAATTTCTGAATGCACCTATGCTTTTTTACGCAACTTCAAAGATAGTAAACTTTATGTACAAAGACCCTTCCATCGTAAAGAGAATAGGACGAAGAATTATTTATTTTGTTATATAAGATAATATATAGGAAAAAACAACTTCTAGTCTTCTAAACTACTGACTAACTAGGGATTAATTCTTATCGTGAGAATTATACTTTAACATACAATAATTAAACGGTCTGAGAAGGCTCAAAATCAAAATCAAACCTTTATCAAAACCAAACCAAGATCTAGTTCCCTAATCAAAATCAAACCAAGATGTAATTATGAAATCAACCCCTAATCAAAATCAAATCAGGCTCTAATTATGAAATAAAACTTAATCAAAATACGACTCAAATCAAATGGTCTGAGAAGGCACCCTCCATTATATAAAAAAAAGTACCCTCCATTAGTACGTGATGCTATAAAATTTCTTGTTTCTAATTAGATATACACAAGAAAAACTAAACAACGCATGATGGTGACTACTAGTAGTTGAAGAGAACCGATCTTCCTATTAGTGATTAAGCTTAATTTTCATCAAAATACATTAATAAGAAATTACACAATTAGAATGTACAATTTAAATCTAAATCTTTTAAATTAAATTCAATAAATAAACAAAAACTAAATCTAGAGATATAATCACCCAATCAATAAGCTAATATGAAATAATCATAAAATTTAATTAATTAACAATTCGATTCACATATATAACTTATCGTATTGCCAAGTACGACAACATTGAGAAATGTCGAAGGATGCCTCAACGATGATGATGTTTTTGTTACTCGCATTGAATCTAAAAGATCGGCCAATACTTTAATCACTTATATTTTACACTAAATCAACACAAATTGAAAAATAATGAAAATGGAAAAAAAGTTAACTTGTGATTTGTTTAATAGGAGATCCGGGGATGTTGTGTAACTCACAATATGAGCGATTAGTAGCAATGGAAGAAAACCACTCTTTTGCGCAAATAACTGACACAAGCAATAAAAGTAAAACTTCTCGATGTTAACAAGACTGTACCTTCACATATAAAATCTAGCGATTCATATCAAGAGTAGAAATTACATGATGTGAATTTCTCGAATCAAAACTGCTTAGGCTTTGCTCGAATTGGAATTTTCAAAAACTCATTATGTACATCTCGGTCACTCGGGGCCAAAAACAAAGTCCCTCGTCGACATTTTATGAAACATTTGATAGTCAAATTTGAGATACCCACATCGCAAATTACAAGAATTAGCAAAAAAAAAATGTCATATGATCTCATTTTATTCAAAAACACCAAACACACCTATCAGTTTGGTAAACTAAACAAACACTCAAAGATTGATCCGGGAAGAAACCAATACATCTATCAGGAAATTAAATTTCAAAGAAAACTTGTGAGAATGTGATCTGGGAACAAAATGCACCAACAATTTGCCCGAGATCTCCTCGATGAAACATCTTCAGAATAAAATGTATGAAATTAAAAAAAATGGATTGTAACTTATATATTATGTGTGTTGTGAAGCTTAACCCCTAACCTAGAATGACTGTGCATTTATGCACGTGTGTGTGTGTGTGTGTGTGTGTGTGTGTGTGTGTGTGTGTGAGAGAGAGAGAGAGAGAGAGAGAGAGAGAGAGACCTATCGCGATGTATGTGATGGATACCGGGGTTGAATGGTGGGAGACAAAGCCACAACTGGCGATCGGGGTTCAATGGAGGGAGACAAGCTTTTGGGGTCGAGGTGAGAGAGAGAGAGTCATTTTTTATAAAATGAGAGATTAGGTTTAGTTTTTTGTTTCTGTTGTTTTAATGAAATGTGATCATTTTTGGCACGGTTTTAAACCGTGCCAAATTTAGGCGCGATTTTAAACTGTGCCAAATGAGGAATAAACCGTGCCAAATTCTGGCACGATTTTAAGCAGTGTTAGATTCTCCTTGTCCAAGCGTGATAAATTTCCATTTTTGGTGTAGTGACGTTTTCTCCTAATTTTGGCATGGTTACAATGTTGGTTAGCCATGTGGGATATTCAATCACTTGGATGAAGCCTACGTTCAACTGTTCGATCACCTCTTCTTTAACTTTGAGCAGCCATTTAGTGCAGAGCTTTCGCAATCTTTATTTGACCAGTTTGTATTCTAATGTTGAGTGATCTCGGGATAGATGTTAAGCATGTCAATATAGGACTATGCAAAGACGTTCATAAATTCCTTCATTAGTTCTTCTAGTTGTGCATGATCATGTTCATTAAGGGCGGACCCTATCCTAATCTTGGGTAGTTGGCTACTAGAATCGAGAGTAATAACAATAGTTTCATCCTCATTAATTTGAACACGGTGATATTGTTTGTTATTAGTATTATTGAGATCAGTTAAGAATTGTTCATTTATAAAATCATCATCATCATCATCATCATCAAGTGTTTGATTAGAATCAAGATAATTAATGTAAAGCACAACAAGATACTCAAAAAAATAGTGTTAGGAATCTCATCAAAGGATGTCTCGATTACATTATTATCAAAAAAAGAGGAATAATAAAATAGGAAGAGATAGGATAAACATTTGGGTTGGGTTGCATTTCAGCTGGTGGAATTGGTATAGCATTCTATTTCATAAGGGCGTGCAACAGTGGCCTTGATCAGGATGGACAAATTTGACGATGTAGATCTTAAGTGGATCATGTAGAGTGTTAGCCCCAGTGTTTGCAGATTGAACGAGTCCTCAGAGTCACTTCTATCAAAAACCTCGATAACAATTGTAGATTTCTCAATGAGTGGTTGCACATGACGCTGGGAGTCTTAAACCCAGGAATAATTGTCTTAAAAGAAGATCTCCATCCATGGCTTCATCTTCTTGTCCACATGATCAAACCAAAGTTGGAGAAAGCCATAAAAAGGAAAATATTTAACTTCTTTGATGAATCGTCCATTCAAGGAATCCCTTGAAATAGTCTTGAAACTTTCTAAACTTCTTTCAATTGGGGTTGTCGGAGCATTCTAGGTTCTTCTGATGATGGTTAATAACCCAGACCAAATGGAGGAAAGGCCTTCTTTAGTACTATGGGTTCAAGGATACCCTATTGTCATCGTCCCAGCCCCAGTCTGGGCATGAAGTGCATATTCTTGAACATTTTTGATGCCCCTCTCAAGATACTCAAAGCCAAAATCGGCAAATTCTTTGGAGTCCTTGAAATCAGCTACAACTTGTTCCCCACCAGCCTTAACAGCATCATTAATATCAGATTGCCTTTTCTCGAACAGGGTCTTTAAGGTGTTGGCATGGCTCATAGTTAGATTTTTAATTTTGGTGTTAGCCTCTTGCAAAGCCGAGTTAGTAGTCTACAACTCAGCGCGGAGATTACTCTCCATTATGGTAGCATCTCTTACCTTTTGAATTAAGGCATTCTCTTGTTGATCCAATCTCCCATCCTGTACAAGGAGACTATACCCTACAAAGTACAAAAAGGCAAGTCAGTACGAGGTTCCATCAAAGATGAGACACCACTTTAAAAATTCTAAAACGATACCTGGACAACTCTGTGGATGAAAAACTCACTTAGTAATGCAATATCTATCGACTAAAGGAAGTGATTATTAACTTCAAACATAATACAATCGATGGCATCAATGGTCTGTTGGCTATGGCCGATGACGTTATCATTGGCTATCTTTAACTACGATAGCTTGGAAGCAAGCACGTCTTCAGACGGGATGATAATGTCTTAGTCCTAACGACCATGCTTCGAAGGACTAGTTGTGGTGGTATTATCAACTCAGGTCCTCTTCTTATTCCCAGCTTTATCAACTCGGCTGGGGCCGCCTGCAGATGGCTGTTTGGTTGCTAGAGAGAAAGGGGACTCACTCCTCTGACCACGCTTGCCTGTGAGCTTGCTTAAACTTAGAGCCACCATTTCCCAAAGTGTGTTGGAAATTCCTTCTGGATGACCTACAAATAATAGACCTGGGAAGTTAGTCACAAGTATCTGAAAAATACGAAGCTACACTTAGCAAAGTTTACTACTTACACAACTCCTCCAAGGGCCCAATATCTAAACCTATTTGAGCTCGGTATTATGGAGTCATCAGATGCTCAAACTTGGACAGATGACATTTCTCACCCCATTCTCTAATTTTATTAACTTTCTCATAAGCCTCACGGTTCAAAGCTAGGTCTAATTTGGTCGACGTTGGGACTTTGCCCCACTTCAAAGGGGTCCTAGGTTCAGAGGTCCCACAATCTTAGGTGGGGCCAAACTCCCGTACCCCGTAAACAAAAAATTAGAGAGGCTTCCAGTTGTGGTTGGACATTTGGGTAACCAGCAGAAGTTTCTTCTCGGATTTCCTGGCTACGAGGTGGTAGTATCCAGGTTAAGTCTTTAGGGACGATGGTGTATAACAGGCAAGGAAAAGTTTTAGTGGAATGTCAGTATAATGAACTTTCCTTCAAAGTATGATAGAGCTAAGGATGACCCTCCAAACATTTAGAGAAAGCTGAGAGGGTATAAGCCTGAGATGGGCCAAAATGGCACGGATTGTAGGATGGATGGGAAGCCAAAAGTTGAGCTTAAACATTTTATCGTAAACACAAATTTCACCTTCTCGGTCATGAAATTTTCTCTCATCCTTATCAGGTTTCCTCATGGAAATAGAGTAATATATCCTATATAAGTGCCTCCAGACCAAGAAGTCAGCCTCAGAAACTATTCTCTCATACTCCTCAGCTACTGATGTATCGAACTCACTCTCCTTACCACTACTTTCTTGAGACTCGGCTTGAGGATCATTTAATCCACTGGGGAACTTTTTCTACGAACTCAGCCCCAGTTGTATCTGTTAGGGGGATTGCATCCACAGGAGGTGGAATTGCCACATTGGGCCCAAGAATCTAAACAGAGTTAGATTGATTGGAAGCCTCAGCTCTCTAAGATGAGGAGACACGAGAAGTGGCCTCGTCTACATCAGACCCCTCATTATGGGATGCAGAGTAATCCATAGCGTCCTCAAATGAATCCACATTCTCGACCGCCTCGGACGTTGACATAGGGTCATTTGGAGATGAGGATGACATAGACATGGAATCACTTGGTTCGATAACTGGGGGATTGCAGGGCTCAGAGACTTGAGGGTAGACTACATCCAGGGGGAGGATAAGTAGGACAAAGGGGGAACTCTTTGGTCTTACACCTCTCAACCTTTTCATATTCTATCCTTTTAATATGTTCGAAACACTTATCTCTGACACTGGGAAACTCCTCGGCTAACTTGTAAAGATGTCTTAACATCAAAGGCCCAGGTTTAACTTGAGTAAAAAATGAGGAAAAAGAGATAAACAGTTTATAATATTGACTAAGGTTGACTAAAGATCTATAAGGAAGTTGAAAGGTTTTCAGGCAAGAACTCCAAGAACAACAACCTTGAAGCTGGACAGAGAAGATGATTGGAGGGTCACCGAAAAAAGTTCAGAAAGTTAGAAAGCCTCAAAAGCTTACCCAACTAGGCAACAGCCTATACCAACCACCTAGAGGTTGCCTACGGAAAGCCTAAGTGGGTTCAAATATACCATAACCCTCATTGAAAATACCCTCAAGCTCATCGAAAAATGAAAATTTCACTAGATATAAAAAAGGCTACAAGATGGAACCAGTTTTAAATGAAAAAGAAGGACTGAAATGAGAAAGAGAGGAAGGATATCTGGAAGAGTTAAACGTTGGAAAGAAGAGAATGAAGGAGAAACTTACAGGAAGTGCAGAAGTTAGAGAGAGAGAATAGACGGTAACTCTTGGAGAAGATAAGGAGGAAAGAGAAAAATTTGGGGTTTAAACATTAGGGCAATGATTAGGCGCAATTCCCAAAATAAGTCATCATTTGAAGGTACAAAGTCCAATGCATTCAGCCATCACACTAGACTTGGGCATAATGCTACTCAACCAGAATTATGACATGTGTCACCCTCTTACATATCAATATATATTCGGTCTATGCATTAGAAGACAACACATCAAGGGACCATGATGATTTATATCCACCAGTCACCTCTTCACATGGGTAACTGAGGGTTGGGGGGTGATTGATATGCCCAAATATAACCTCATCTCAAGACGAGACCGCATCACTCCAACCATTTGATCTTGTGAACAAGCTCATGGGTCACCTCCAAGACTCATCCAAAACAAGGTTAGCCTTGTATATGAAACCTCGATCGTTAAATAGGTCGAGACCCCAAGAAGGAGCTAGAGAAACAAAGGACATCTCTTATCATATCTCCCAATCGAAACCATGGGTTAGCCAACTTAGATAACCTCAGCCTGAGCTCCTCAGGCCGAGGCCTCACTTGCTAGTTCCACGAGTAAGGTCAACCGCTCCATCAACAACCTCATACTCGACTGTGGTCGAGAAATATGGAGATGATACCATGAGTGGACGAGAAACAAAACACGCCCAGGTGACGTGTTTCACATGAGCAATTCAGTTATAACCAATATTATTCTCCTCACGTGAATGGGGATTTCATCATTATTACATACTTGTGCATGAACAGTTGTCGCTACCTGAGTGGATGCCCTCACCTGTACACACCTTCAAAATGCTTGGGGGTGCGTATTACACCCCCAGGCACTATATAAACCCATCATCTCCTTCATTGTAAAGGATCGATTAATTAAAACCCTAACGAAAACTCTGCTTATTTGTATACAGAAGAGAGAGAGAAAGCTTGTGTTTTAACCAGACCATTAGAGCCATATTTACTAGTGGATTTCACTCACACTCACACAGTGATTATAGGCTCCGGTCGAACCACTTAAATCCAGGTGTTCATCCTCTTCACCCCATCTCCTTCTTTGTTGATTTACTGTGTGATTATTACCATTATTGCACACCTGTTTGAGCTTCATACATTTGTGACCTGGAGATACCTTTTTTGGTATCATGACACATTTATAGCACTAAAGCCTTATATGGGTTCCTAATCTCTCCTATCAGGACCAATCGTTGGCAAAAAACTCTACCTATACCTCGTAGTGTCCGAATTGAGTGTCAGTTTGGCACTAGTGAGTCAAGAGGAAGGAGTCTAGAAACCAGTTTATTATACCAAGAGAGCTTATCAGGGAGCTAAAGTTCAAGATCCTCAAATGGAGAAATTAGCTTTGGCATTAAGAGAATCTTCGTAAAGGATGAATTCGTACTTCCAGTCCCACACCATTATCATCTACACGGACTTGCCTCTTTGGTAAGCCGTACATAAACTAGAGAAATCTAGTCGACTCATGGCATGGACGGTTGAACTAGGTGCGTCTAATATATAATACAAAACTTGGACTGCAATAAAATGGCATGTGTTAGTGGATTTCATTGTTGAGTTCACCTACAGGAGAAATCATCTATAAAGACTCCTCCAGGAGAGAGTTTGATTCACAACGATGAACAATCCCTAGAGGAAACCATGGATCCTCGCACCACTGAGCAGACTCCCAAAGGAGAGAGCTCCCTCAAAGAGGTTAAAAGATAGCGTGATGAGTCCCATCATAAGATTTTCAAGTTAGGTAAAATGGAAGAGGCAGAATTTGATCAAGATAGCACTGTTTAGAAGTTATATATTGATGAATAATCTTGTTCAGCAGGAAGTGGCGTGGGTATTATCATCGCCACGCCCGATGATATACACGAGGAATATTCTCTGCATTTTCAATTTGAAGCCTCCAATGACAAATAAAAGTACGAGGCCCTCATTATAGGGCTAAGTTTAGCTTCATAGATGGGAGCCTGCTATATTTCATCACACAATGACTCCCAGCTAGTTGTCAACCAGACATTAGGGGTTTATGAAGCTAGGGAGGAATCTATGGAAAAATATCTGGTCGTTGTGCAGCAAAGATTGGAAAGGTTCACAGAGGCAAAAGTAGTAAGGATTCCCAGGCTAGAAAACATCTGAGCAGATGCCCTAGCTAGTCTAGCCTCGGAAACCAGAATGTCTTTACGAAGGGCAATACCGATCCAAATATTGATACATAGGAGCATTGAGGAGGATAGTTTCAGAATAATGGAGGTAAATCTGGGACCATCATGGATGGACCCTATACGAGCATACATTGAAGATGGAAAACTCCCTTCATATCCAAATGAAGCCAGAAAGATGCAATATAAGACAACTCAGTATGTTATGGAGGCAGGAGTACTATACAAAAGAGGGTACACTGTCTCACTATTAAAGTGTGTTCAGCTGATGGAAGTCAATAAACTTGTAAAAGAGGTTCATGGAAGAAGTTGTGGAGCCCATTCCACCGGAAGATCGTTAGTCAAGCGAATAGTGACCTAATGGTATTAATGATCGACCATGAAGGCTGACTGCGCCAATTAAGTGAAGAAATATGGCAAATGCCAAAAGTTCGTAAATATCCACGGCTCCCCTAGAGTCCCATTGACGCCAATGGTATCACCATGGTTGATAACTTGCTTTTTTGTGGATGTCGTTATTACAAGCTAAGTTAATCAAAACCTTCAAAACCTACTAAATATAATAATATAAAGTGTAGAGGTCAGTAAGGGTGTCAATCCAAATCTAATGGATGAAACATATGAAAGAGGAATGCATGTAATTCACTTTTTATTCAATTTATTTTTGGAATTTTTACTTTTTTTATTTTTTTTTAGCTTTTTCAATATTAAAACAATTTTTGAGAATCGAGAAATAACTAAACTAAAATCAAAGATCTAAAGACTAACTAAAAAGTTTGATAAAAAATAAGTGAAATGTATCTAAATAAGATCTAAAATATGAGATGAGTGAGGAAATAAAAGTGAGGACTAACAAGGTATAGGATGATACCAAATATTCTAGTTAATAAAAATTAATTAATTCATTAAAAATAATTATCCGAAGTTAGTATCAAAATCACAAATCAACTCTCATTGCAAATGTAATTTTAATAATAACATTTTAGAAAATTAAATTCAACACTCCTACAACTATTGAAAAGTATATTCAAACATCATTTAACAAACCACCCACTAGGATCGATTTACTAAATTAGTTTAAATCATAAAAATAAACTTAGAGTTGAAATTCAAAGAAATAATTTCATATTTTAGAAAAACCTATCTCTAGTTCGATTTTAAAATGGAAACTAAGACTAGAATCTCGATTTTCTCTTGAAAATCATTTACCCTCTCTCGAGGCGTAAATTAAAATGTAAGAGTGAAAAGTTAATCATTAAATAGACATTTAATTTAAATTAATTAATTAAACTAGGATTAACATCAAATAATGAGATCACCCCACCACTTGAAAGGGTTTCCAGTCTAACACGGTGATAAAAGACAACAATGTAATATCATTAACAAACTAAGCATGAAATAAAAAAATAGAGATAAGAGAACAGATCTTAGAATCAAGTATCCTTGAATTGCAAGTTAAACTCCAAGCTATTTAATACAATCCAAACTCTCACACTTTAATCCTCATAAAATCTCTAAAGAAAAATAAAGAAATAAAAAAAGCTATTTACAAAGATGTTTCTCTCTTTATTTTATTTTTCTACTTTAAATTATCTCTCTACAAAAAACAACTCTCCTCTTCTCCAAATGGGTCTTCTTTTTTCTTTTGTAATTAGCACATTAGGGAAGGGGCATTTTGGGCAAGAAAGGTGCATGTGGTTTAATGAGGTAATGATAGGGCATTTAGATGAGGTAAAAATATGATATGTTATGAGGGTATTTAGGTAAATGGTTAAGGAGGGGGTATATTTGGAAATGGGATAAAAGGGGTATTAAATATGTGGATTTTATTTTGTTTCATTTTTGTTTTTGGTCTTTGTATTTTGTTTTGGGATGAGCAGGTGAAAATCGATTAAAGAAGGTTTGCTATTTCAGGGGTCTCAGGTTTAAATAGGTTTCGAGTTCGGGTTGCCATGGTCGGGGTTGAGTAGGTCGGGCCGGTGGTGGTTGGGTGTTGGTGAGTTGGGTCTCGGGTTGCAATTTGAGGGACCGAGACTACCATGGCGGGGAAATGGTTGGTCTAGTTCGTGGGTTTGTGGACAGGTCCGTCGGGAGGTGGTGTGACCGGATTGGAGCTCGAGTTTGTGGGTATAGGAAATGGTAATCGAGTTGTGGCCATAATTTAGAAGTCGGGGCAGGCCTCGAGTAGAGCTGGAATGGGTCACGGGTTTGGCATGGCTCCTGGTTGGGAAATGGATTTGGGGTTATGGAGGGAGAGAGGAGAGAATGGGTTAATGGAGGTATGAGTGAGGAGAGAGAAAAGTGTAGGTTGAAGATGGGTTGGGGGATATAGGGTATTAGTGAGGTGTATGGTAAGGGTGGTGTGTGTGAGTTATTGTTTGGGTGTAGGTGAGTGTAGGATAGGTGGGTGTTATGTGGTGTGTGTTTAATTTGTGTCCTAAAAAAAAAAAAATAAGAATATAATAAAAATAATCCTAATAAAATAAATACAAGTAAGATAAAACCTAAACTAAACACACAACCACACACAATACGAACTCTAATAACTAATCACGACCCAAATAAAAACTAATAAAATAAAATATAACAAAACAAAACAAAAATTAATAATAAACTAACTAAAAACTAAAAACAAACAAAAAAAAATAAAGAAAAACAAATACTCGACGCACTAAAATAAATCCTCAAAAAATAAATAAAATCTATTAAAAATAAAACTCAAATAATAAAAATAAAAATAAGAACTACAAAACAAGTAAAAATAAAACCTAAAGTCCTAAACATATAAAATCTATCAAAACTAAAAATAAAGAGTACAATTAAAAACTAAAAAAAAAGAAATAGAAAATAATTTCTAAAAAAATTAAAATAAATCCTAAAAATAAAAACGACTCAAACAAAAAATCTAAAAAAATAATAAAGGTACAAACTCAACACACACACAGGCTCGGGTGAAGGTTTGGGCTAGGTTTAGGCTCGGGTTTGATGCAGGACAGCGGAATTAGCTCCATAAATCACACATTTGCCTTGAAATAAGCATCAAACTTTCGCAAATGGCAATCAAGCCTGCAAATTAAACATTTACACATATAAGACCAAAATTGTCAAGAATTAGCAACTAAAATACGTCTATTCGGGGTATAAAATGTGCACTTTTGGGTGCTTATCACACCACCCTCAAACAGAGCGTTGCTAGTCCTCGAGCAATAAGATAGAGAGAAAGAGAAAGATAAGAAACCAAAAGTGTACCACTTTCACGGGCACTTGCGATTGCACTTAGCATGTGCAACAAGACTTTAAACCTATAGGTTACCCTACAGGACGATTTGTGTCTCGTGAGGGTTTGCAAAGAATATACCCACAAAATTCTTTATTTACAAATGGCAGTCTATCTCTTATTAGACGTAGAATAATAACACAATCCATCATGAGATAAATATTTTGAGAAATACAAGCTAGAATGTAGAAAAGGTTAGCTAAGTAAATACTCAAGGCACATCCTTCCTAGAACTCAACGTGTGTAGTGTGAATCAGTCAAAACAAGTCGAGTATCATAAGAGTAATTCCTAGACTGCCTTTTCGGAATCAACGCTTCAACTTCAAATATCACTGGATATAACTCTCTCAAATGAACAATAAAGATTTGGGTAAGTGTAAATCTCTTGTGTGTGAGGAGGTGAGTAAATGTAATCAAGTTCAAACATCTCACACACACACATAAGAAATAACGAACATGTAGAAAGAAAAATGATCTCATGAAAGAATGATAATCATTATAGTGAGAATGTCAAGTTATTAACCACGTTGACTTTCATTTTCCTGAACACCTAGGGGAAAATATGGATGTTTATGGGTGAGGGGGAAATGAGATGGGAAGGATGGATGAGGTTAAGTATGATGGTGATGGATGGATGATGGATGAATGATGGATGCGATAGAAGAGTGTTCTACACTTTAGGCACAAATGTCTTTATTATATATAAACTAACTACAAACTTTCTTTTCTTTTCTTTTCTTTTCTCTCTTTTCCTTTTTTTTCTTTTCTATTTTTTTTTAATTTTCTTTTCTTTTTTCTTCTTCTTTTTTCTATTTTTCTTCTTTTTTCTTTTTTATACTCTCAACATGGAAGACATTTTATATTTGGGAAAAAGCACTCTTTTTCTCAAAATGATGGATGATATATGAATGGATATGATAAATGGATGGTGTGGGGAATATGAAATAATATGGGAATTTAATGAGCAAAGTGATTGGGTGAAAATCTAGTGACCGGGACAAATTTTAAGACACATGTTTCTGACAACTCGAAAGTTATGTCATTTTTCGTGATCAAACCAAAATTTTATGAAGAATAATGAGATCATGTAAGGAAACAAATTTTCAATTGAGTCCTTTGTAGTTTTGGCTCAATTCTGAACAAAAACGTTTGAGTCATAGGATAGAGTTATTGACCATCCTTCAGCCTATGACATACTAAAGTTGAAGACATAGGGGCCAAGATATGAAAGCTTCATCAAATGCCGTGTGTATTATGCCTCGTTTCTACGTCATCAACATGGTTCCATTGCTCCTAAGGTATGAATACATTTTAATATATATAGGAGCTCAGAACAATTTTTCATTGGGTGAATTTTATTTTAAACTGCAGTTTATTTTTCAGAAAGTTTTTATTAAAACTTTAAAATAAAGTATATAAAGTTTTGTGACCCCTCTCCTAATTAAATACCGGGTGATCAGTCATTTATTAAATTATAATCAAGGTGAACGGTTGGTTCATTCTTAGCATCACTGTCGCACAAAAATAACTTTTCCAATTTAACACCCTAATTAATTAAGCTAAGTGACAAAACCATTTTTAAGACATCAATTTCCCAATTTCAATTAATACCAATATTTAAAACTTTACATAATTCATAAATTAAGAATCACCCAACAACTATACTGGAACAAACAATCCAAATAATTAAACATCCAACTAATTGATTCCAACATTAAAACTTAAAGGAAAAACATCCAGACAGTAATAAAACCCAAAGTATAAATACTGGAAATAAATGAATCACAATATCTCATAAAACAACTGAATAATGGAAAAGGGCGACACATGCCCAACTGGATAAAATAAATCAAGAAGTGGAATCAATAATGAGGTCGTCTAAGCAAGAGGCCCACAACTCCCACCTAAGCTGCAAAACGTTCCTTCCAAAGGATCCTATGCAAGACGCCCCTGTGGCTGGGCACCTAGAATATATACATATATACAAGAGAGAAGAGAAAATAGGAAACGGGTCAGAGCCCGATTATAAAACAATTTAAAATTAGTTTAGCAAGTATTTAAAATGCTTACCGGCTAATGCAACCAACATATTAGTGCGGCACTCCCTTGAGAAATTCTCACCTCTCTTCTAATGTGCACACCTATCGCGTTAATATTCTCAACGGTTTAACTTGTCTTATCTTAAGTTGCTCGTAAGGTTTCATGTCGACAATTTCAAATATTTAGGAGGTTAATTTTATTTAACAACAAAGTTCTCACATAAGCCTTATATGATTATAAAGTTTCCCGGTAATATAACATACTTTTCAAACAATCATTTCTAAGTTGAAATAATTATTCATTTCTTACTTACCATAGTCACAGTAGGTAGTTTCCAAATTCCATATTTAAAATATATAAATTAAATACACATATAATATTTATATTTTCTAACAGCACCCCGCATAAAATTTATGGTGCGGGCATACTCTGCTATCCAGTCCCCGTATCACTCGTACTAAGGGAAATACAAATTCGGAATCACTCTCGAACTGTATTAACACAAAACACATACAAATTGAGGCGAAGCATAGTTCCAAGTCACTAAGAGGTCAGTACATACCCTCACGTCTCTTAGGATCGTCTGACTATCGATTTGATAGCCTGTACCAATGATTCCTATGTTCTAGGGTATGAGTCAATATCCCCCATAAAGGTCCCATCGAGATAAGACTGTCCCAGCTCCGTAACCTTAGGGATAGCAAGTAGCGCGGGCATGATTTTTACACATATATACTATATGCATAAACACGGTCATAAATGTATACCACTATTCCCATATCAAATTTAGGTACACTCTCACGACCCATAATTATGATATTTATCCTTATTACTCAATATTAGATTATCACGTATAACAGTTTCTCTCTTATTCTTATTTGTGGGATTGTTACAATTTACTACGTAACACTAGTGAATTCCTATTTCTCCAAGTGTAATTTCAGTAGGTGCTCATTTATTTTACAACGTAACTTCTTTACGAGTCTCACCCTTTAACACATATTCCTATTGTCCCTTATATGTAAAACACCCCCGTGAAATGTTAATCTCGACTTACATTAATGGTTCCATATATTTCCAATGTCCTACTGGTCTTCTTTATATCCCAAAATGTTTTAATAGAAATGACCAAAGATTACTATTCACTTAAATTATAATTAATCATTTAAAAAGGGAAAATATAAGTCTGCCAAGAGGGGTCGATCGATCTATGGCAGGTGTTCGATCGATCGATCAAGAAGGTATGGAAAATCTGCAGAATTTCCAGTTACGCGTTTGTTCTTCCAATATCATCCAAAATGATATATTTGACTGCCAAACTCCCAATAATTTATACTACAAGTATTATAACCTCAAATAAGTGATTTCCTACGTCAAGCATGAGGATTTTCATCATGAATAATGAATTAAAGTGTCATAATCCATAAAAACATCAAGAACCCTAATTTTTCTTTTGTTTAGTTTCTTCCCATTCTTTTACCAGATTTCATACCATTTATTTACTGTAATTTTGTGGTTCAGTCTCTACATATGAATTTGGTTTCCAGAATACATCTATTTCTCATACAACATGCGGATTTAATCTTCCAAAATATGTTTTTCTTTCACAAAAACTAGTCCTAATCAATCCTAGGATAATATTATTGGAGCATTAACTGAAATAGAGAAAGATAGATACTTGCCTGGGATTTCTTGATTCAAATTTGTGGGAAAGATTTGCGGGGTTGTGATCCTCATTGCGTGATCTATCGTTTGGCGGCGACGGCGGTGTAAATGGTGGAGTTCTTGGCCTAGAACTCCTTGGAAGGCCTCTCCTCTTCCTCTCCTATAGCCGTCTTTGGTTTATGGTGATTCTAACCCTAGGAGATGACTCTTGCCATCTGAAATACCCTTAGAATTTTGGTGGGTGTTCATGCCCAAAAATATAAAATGTCCAAAACGCCCTCCCGGGGTGTTAATTAGGCCTAAAAATGCCCCGAGACCCAAACTAAACCCTCGGGTACATTATTTTGACTATCTCGACCCTTCCGGACACATTGACGCACTCAAAATGACCTTATGGGTGGCTTATAATTTATTTACTTCTAATAGTCCAAAATTAATCCCGACACGACACAAGCGCGTCCCGACAAATTTCTAAAATTATCAAATTAGATTCTCGTGATAATTTTACTAATCATAATTACACCACTTACTTTACCCATAAAGTAACTTATAACAAAAGTAATTACTATCTCTCATCACGCTAGTAAGTATTTAAATGATTTTCCGGATTAATATTAATTTAATATCTCTAATTAAATTTAATAAATCCCCAAAATTAAAAGGCATTAAAATACGGGGTATTACATACTTCCCCCCTAACAACGGAATTTCGTCCCCAAATTCAAAAAATAAGGTGTACTTGGTAAGAATAACTCTGGGTACTTCTCACGCATGTCCGCCTCACGCTCCCAAGTGGATTCCTCCACATTATGATGCTCCCACTGGACCCGGACAAGTGGGACTACCTTTAACCTCAATCTCCTTTCGCTATGGTCTAGGATAGCCACTGGCCTCTCCTCGTAAGAGCTCTCGGGATGTAAGTCAATCTCCTCAATCGCGATATGGGTATGGGCCATGTCATCCCGAAGGTATCGTCTCAACGATGAGATGTGAAATACATCGTGAATGCGATGTAAATGTTCTGCCAGTCCCAATCAGTATGCTACCCACCCAATCCTCTCGATAATGGAAAATGGTCCCACGTACCTCGGGGCCAATTTCCCTTTCTTTTCGAACCTCATCACTCCTTTCATAGGAGTTACACATAGTAATACTTGGTCCCCCACATTAAACTCTCGGAAGAATCGCTTTGCATCGGCGTAGCTTTTCTGCCTATCCTGGGCTACCCGAATGCGATTCCTGATAATCTCAATCCTACAGGAGGTTTCCTGAATCACCTATGGTCCGAGAAACTTGTTATCCCCCACCTCTAGCCAACACGTTGGGGAACTACAAGGCTTGTCATACAAAGCCTCAAATGGAGCCATGCCAATCGTGAACTAATAAGAGTTATTATAAGCGAACTCTACCAGTGGAAGATGTGGCTCCCAACCTCCTCCAAAATCAAGGACACACATGCGTAGCATATCCTCCAACATCTGATTAGTACGCTCTGTTTGTCCATCTGTCTGTGGGTGATAAGCTGAACTCAACCTCAGCTCTGTACCCATGGCCTCCTAAAAGCTCTCCTAGAAATGCGACACGAAAATATTGTCTCTATCTGACACAATATTCAGGGGCACCCATGTAATCTGACAATCTCAGTAATGAACAACTGAGCATACTGACCCGTGGTATAGTCTATCCGCACCGACAAAAAATGAGCCACCTTGGTCAAACGATCCACAATCACCCAAATGGAGTCGTGGCCCCGCTGTGATGTTGGCAACCGAGTAATAAAATCCATGAAAATACTCTCCCACTTCCACGCGGGTATTTCCAATGGCTGAAGCAACCCCGACGATTTCTGGTGGTCCACCTTTACTAACTGGCAGGTAGAACACTTGGATATGAACTCATCAATGACCTTTTTTATCCCACTCCACCAGTATTGTCGTCTCATATACTGGTACATCTTATCTCCCCCGAGATGCACCCCAAATCGGGACCCGTGAGACTGGGTCATCACTGCATGATGTAAGTCTGCTCCTTCAGGAACCACCACTCTTCCATTAAACCTTAAACCTCCATCAGATTTAACAGAATAGGACTCAGCACCCTCAGCTAAAAGTCGTATAATCTGCTCCTGGCAAAATGGGTATGCTGTATGTGCCTGTATTACCCTCGTAACAATCTCGGGTGTCACTGTCGTGACAGATATGAAGGAACGGGCTACTGTGTCATAGTGACCCAACTCTTTCCACTTTGATTTTCAGACGTCTGCTACATCGTCTACCAGTCTACGGCTCAACGCATCAGCAACTACGTTGGCGTTCCCCAGATGGTACTGTATATCGAACTGATAGTCCTTTACAAACTCTAACCACCTGCGCTGACGCATATTCAGCTCTCGCTGAGTGAACAGGCACTGCAGTGACTTGTGGTCTATGAACAAGCGAAATTTCTCCCCCAATAAGTAGTGTCTCCATATCTTTAATGCAAAGATGACCGCTGCTAACTCTAGGTCATGTGTGGGGTAATTCTTCTCATGTGGCTTAAGCTTGCGGGAGGCAAAAGCTATAGCCTTCTCCTCCTGCTGAAGTACTCCCCTGAGTCCTCGTAAAGAGGCATCGATGTAAACCAGATACTCCACGCCCAGCTTAGGTAAAGCAAGGACCGGTGCTGAAGTAAGCTTGTCCTTTAGCTCATCGAAAGCCAATTGACAAGCATCATCCCAAACGTATGGTACCCCCTTGCGAGTCAGGTTCATCAATGGACCCATTATTTTAGAGAATCCTCGATTGAATATCCTATAGTATCCGGTTAACCCCAAGAAACTACGTACTTCCGTCGGTGTCATGGGCTGTCCCCACTCCCTCACCGCTGACACTTTACTCGGGTCAACTGCTATCCCCTGTTCAGAAATAACATGCCCCAAGAATTGCACTTTCCGTAACAAGAACCCGCACTTCTCGTACTTAGCATACAACTGATGCTCTCGTAGAGTCTGAATAACCCGCCTCAAGTGCTCGGCATGCTCTTCCTGAGAGTGTGAATATATCAGGATATCATCTAAGAAGACGATGACAAACTGATCCAAGAACTCTCCCAACACTTGGTTCATCACGTCCATGAATACAACTGGAGCATTTGTGAGTCCAAATGGCATTACTCGGAACTTATATGATCCATATGGCATCAAGAAATCAGTCTTCGAAACATCCTGCTCCCTAATATGTAGCTGATGGTATCCTGATCTCAGATCTATCTTCGAAAAAAAAGTTGCCCCCCTCAGCAGGTCGAATAGATCATCGATTCGAGGCAACGATATTTGTTCCGTAGTGTGACCTTGTTCAGCTCCCGGTAGTCAACACATAGCCTCAGTGAACCATCTCTCTTTTTCATAAACAAAACTGGAGCGCCCCAAGGTGAGTTACTCCTGCGAATAAAGCTCTGATCTAATAGCTACTCTATCTATTCTCGTAGCTCTCTCATCTCCGTCGGAGCCATACGGTATGGAGCGCGTGCTATAGGTCGAGTATTCGATAATAAATCTATGACAAAATCTATTTCTCGACTGGGGGTAGGCCTGGTATCTCCTGAAATACATCAGAATACTCACGAACAACTGGAATCGAATCTAAGGAAATCACGACCTCCTTAGAGGTATCCTCCTCTATGTAATACAAATGAGCGATCGAGCCTCCCTCTGGGCGAGGCATCGCCACTACAAACATTTCTTGTCCCGGAAGGGCAAAGACAATGCTCCCACCGAAATAATCTATCATGTCTCTGTAATCTACGAGCCAATCCATACCAATAATGACATCATGCTCATGCATATCTAAGACTAACATGTCTACTGTTAAGACCAAGCTACCAATCTCGACTCCCACACCCCGGCATATAAAGAAAATTAATAATCCATTTCCCAGTGGGGAGTCTACACATGTCACAGTGCTCTCTGCTGTGGCTAATAACCCTAAGGCCTTCACAAAATGAGTAGCTATAAAATAGTATGTTGCCTCAGTATCAAATAAAACCCGACCCATAGTACCATGGATAGGAAACATACCCTCAATCGTGGGTGGCGCCTGTGGAACTGCTGCCTGGTGGACGTTATAGACACATCCGTACTGTAACTGCCCTTGCTGCACTGGAGCGGCTGGAATGGCTGGTACTTGAGCTGGTGCTGGGAGGGCGGCTGGAAAAAGTGGCCTCTGTGGCTCATTACGGGCACCCTGCTGCTGTGGGGCCCTATCCCCCTCTGGGCAATCCTGGCGCCTGTGGCCATTCTTACCACACTCGAAGCATCGGCCCTTGAAGTTCCCTCCCCTCTATCCCTACTGATTACGGCCCTACTGGCCATTACCAACCCTTCATTGGCCCTGCTGGCCCTGCTGAAAACGCTGTTGGCCCCGATGGCCCTGCTGTTGACCCTGAGACTAACGATGTTGGCCCTGCTGATTAGGCTGGCCCTGCTAGCCCTACCTAAATCCCCCAAATCCCTGCCTGGAATCACCTGATCGGAACTACTTGGCAAGGTCCCCCTGATGGGAACTCTGCTCATGCTGACGAATCTGTCCCTGAGATGTCGGTGCTCCACCAGCACCACTACCCCCTGTCCTGCCCTGCTGGCCGGACTCTCCTGCTCGCGTGCTTCCCTGCACATGGAAGCGGTGATCATGGCAGTGTAACAAAGCAGCATTGAGTACGTCCGTGTAGGTAGTCAGTGGCATGTTGCCTATGAGGTGCTGACGGATCCTCCAAGACAACCCGTCCACAAACAATAGAATCTTCTTTCCCTCGGTGGGTGCCTCATCTGGCACTATAGTGAGAAGTCTTGTGAAATCCTCATCATACTAAGCAATAGTTGAATTCTCCTGCTTCAGACTCAGTAATTTCCTCCTCATCTCAGTCTGCACGGCGGATGGAATGTATTTGCTGTCAAATCGTGCCCAAAATGACTGAATAGTAATGATATTCCTCTCCTCCAAGGTGGTAGTGGATTCCCACCAATGCAAAATGGCCCCCACTGGCTTAAAGGAAGCCAACAATTGTTTATGCACGTCCGTGCACTCGTACATGCGCAGATGCCTCTGGATATCTTTCTTCCATTGGCTGGCTATAATAATATCTGAACCACCTGCAAACTCTGAGGATGTGCCTTCTGAAAGGCATCCCTAACTCGCTCCCATGCAGATGGAAACTGTGCCGGTACTGGCGCCACTGCCTGAACGTGGGGTGGAGCCTGCTCTACTACCGTTAGCGCGGCATTCACTTCCTGAGCAATGATAGCGGCTACCTCAATTGCATTCATCGTTCCCTGAGCCATAGCTACTGGTTGCTCGGCTTGGGCACGCCTATCCTTTGGTGCACGTCTTGGAGGAATCTAAAACGTGACGAAATTTATTAGTCTACAGTTATTATCAAATCTCAAATATCTGAAGACGCAATCGTAAAAGCAAGAATACAACAATCCTATAATTGGGCTCTATAGCAAGAACGCTAAGCTGAAAGCGAAATAATCCATACAGATCCTAAAGGACACTAGAACCTGATGCTCTGATACCACCTGTGACACCCCGCCTAATTAAATACCAGGTGATCAGTCCTTTATTAAATTATAATCAAGGTGAATGGTTGGTTCATTCTTAGCATCACTGTCGCAAAAAAATAACTTTTCCAATTTAACACCCTAATTAATTAAGCTAAGTGACAAAACCATTTTTAAGACATCAATTTCCCAATTTCAATTAATACCAATATTTAAAACTTTACGTAATTCATAAATTAAGAATCACCCAACAACTATACTGGAACAAACAATCCAAATAATTAAACATCCAACTAATTGATTCCAACATTAAAACTTAAAGGAAAAGCATCCAGACAGTAATAAAACCCAAAGTATAAATACTGGAAATAAACGAATCACAATATCTGATAAAACAACTAAATAATGGAAAAGAGCGACACATGCCCAACTGGATAAAATAAATCTAGAAGTGGAATCAATAATGAGGTCGTCTAAGCAAGAGGCCTGCAACTCCCACCTAAGCTGCAACACGTTCCTTCCAAAGGATCCTATGCAAGACGCCCCTGTGGCTGGGCACCTGGAATATATACATATATACAAGAGAGAAGAGAAAATAGGAAACGGGTCAGAGCCCAATTGTAAAAAAGTTTAAAATAGTTTAACAAGTATTTAAAATTCTTACCGGCTAATGCAACCAACATATTAGTGTGACACTCCTTTGAAAAATTCTCACATCTCTTCTAATGTGCTCACCTATCGCACTAATATTCCCAACGGTTTAACTTGTCTTATCTTAAGTTGCTCGTAAGGTTTTATGTCGATAATTTCAAATATTTAGGAGGTTAATTTTATTTAACAGCAAGGTTCTCACATAAGCCTTATATGATTATAAAGTTTCCCGGTAATATAACATACTTTTCAAATAATCATTTCTAAGTTGAAATAATTATTCATTTCTTACTTACCATAGTCACAGTAGGTAGTTTCCAAATTCCATATTTAAAATATATAAATTAAATACACATATAATATTTATATATTCTAACAGCAACCCACATAAAATTTATGGTGCGGGCATACTCTGCTATCCAGTCCCCGTATCACTCGTACTAAGGGAAATACAAATTCGGAATCACTCTCGAACTATATTAACACAAAACACATACAAATTGAGGCGAAGCATAGTTCCAAATCACTAAGAGGTCAGTACATACCCTCACGTCTCTTAGGACCGTCTGACTATCGATTCGATAGCCTGTACCAAGGATTCCTATGTTCTAGGGTACGAGTTAATATCCCCCATAAAGGTCCCATCGAGATAAGACTGTCCCAGCTCGGTAACCTTAGGGATAGCAAGTAGCGCGGGCATGATTTGTACACATATATAGTATATGCATAAACACGGTCATAAATGTATACCACTATTCCCATATCAAATTTACGTACACTCTCACGACCCATAATTCTGATATTTATCCTTATTACTCAATATTAGATTATCACGTATAACAGTTTCTCTCTTATTCTTATTTGTGGGATTGTTACAATTTACTACGTAACATTCGTGACTTCCTATTTCTCCAAGTGTAATTTTAGTAGGTGCTCATTTATTTTACAACGTAACTTCTTTACGAGTCTCACCCTTTAACACATATTCCTATTGTCCCTTATATGTAAAACACCCTCGTGAAATGTTAATCTCGACTTACATTAATGGTTCTATATATTTCCAAAGTCCTACTGGTCTTCTTTATATCCCAAAATGTTTTAATAAAAATGACCAAAGATTACTATTCACTTAAATTGTAATTAATCATTTAAAAGAGGAAAATATAAGTCTCCCAGGAGGGGTCGATCGATTTATGGCAGGTGTTCGATCGATCGATCCATCGATCGATCGAGGGTCTGGGTTCGATCGATCGATCAAGCAGGTATGGCAAATCTGTAGAATTTCCAGTTATGGGTTTGTTCTTCCAACATCATCCAAAACGATATATTTGACTACCAAACTCCCAATAATTTATACTACAAGTATTATAACCTCAAATAAGTGATTTCCTACATCAAGCATGCGGATTTTCATCATGAATAACGAATTAAAGGGGCATAATCCATAAAAACATCAAGAACCCTAATTTTCCTTTTGTTTAGTTTCTTCCCATTCTTTTACCATATTTCATACCCTTTATTTACTGTAATTTCTTGGTTCAATCTCTACATATGAATTTGGTTTCCAGAATACATCTATTTCTCATACAACATGCGAATTTAATCTTCCAAAATATGTTTTTCTTTCACAAAAACTAGTCCTAATCAATCCTAGGCTAATATTATTGGAGAATTAACTGAAATAGGGCAAGATAGATACTTGCCTGGGATTTCTTAATTCAAATTTGTGGGAAAGATTTGCGGGGTTGTGATCTACGTTGCGTGATCTATCGTTTGACGACGATGGCGGTGTAAATGGTGGAGTTCTTGGCCTAGAACTCCTTGGAAGGCCTCTCCTCTTCCTCTCCTATAGCCGTCTTTGGTTTATGGTGATTCTAACCCTAGGAGATGACTCTTGCCATCTGAAATACCCTTAGAATTTTGGTGGGTTTTCATGCCCAAAAATATAAAATGTCCAAAACGCCCTCCCGGAGTGTTAATTAGGCCTAAAAATGCCACGAGACCCAAACTAAACCCCCGGGTACATTATTTTGACTATCTTGACCCTTACGAACACATTGATGCACTCAAAATGACCATACAGGTGACTTATAATTTATTTACTTCTAATAGTCCAAAATTAATCCCGACACGACACAAGCGCGTCCCAACAAATTTCTAAAATTATCAAATTAGATTCTCGTGATAATTTTACTAATCATAATTACACCACTTACTTTACCCATAAAGTAACTTACAACAAAAGTAATTACTAACTCTCATCACGCTAATAAGTATTTAAATGATTTTTCGGATTAATATTCATTTAATATCTCTAATTAAATTTAATAAATCCCCAAAATTAAAAGGCATAAAAATACGGGGTATTACAAGTTTCTGGTCTAAAACTCAATTTTTTCAGCTTTCTGGAAGTTCGTTCGAAGTTGTTGTTCGAACGAGTTTTTCGTTCGAACGAAAATGTCGTTCGAACGAGGTCTGCCAACGATTTCCCCTATTGGCCACTAGAATATCGTTCGAATTGTTGTTCGAACGAGATGGATGTTCGAACGAGAATTCCAATGAGATTTCTGACGATTTGAACTTTTAATACACTGGAACTTTGTTAGAAGGATCGTTCGAACGAAAATCTCGTTCGAACGAGATTTAGCAGGAATAGTTATTTTGGTAGTTTTGAGCAGTTTTTTCCCACTTTCCCACTTCTTTTCCCACTAACTTTTTACCTGATTAATTAAGTGCGGAAACCAACTTTTTCAACTAAACTTTTCATACCATTCCAACTCCTAGAGAGAGTTTTTGAGTGTTTATCTTTCCAAAGAAAAGTTCATTGTTTAAGTGTATATTTTTCCAAGAAAAATTCATAAAACGCTTTTGTTTTCACCCATATTGTTTATTCCTAGTTTCAATATATATTCATCTTGCTTAGACTATTTTGCACCGAGTTTTCTCTACCACATTGAAGAGAAGGTTGGGTTTACTTCTAAATCCCTCAAAGAAGAAGAAGTTTATTTTGTTGCGGCATTCTCATATGGCGAAAGGCGCCATGTGTGGTTAATGGTGGTTCCTAAAGTCCGATCGGTAGATTCCGAGACTGCGGTGGAGCTCCGTGGTTATTTTCTAGGCAGAGGTAGTTACAAGAAGATGTGTCGTGGCTTGAAGGAGTCGAGTTGAGTGTTGTAAGTCATCTTGCTTGTAATTGTAAATTTCTTACTTAGTGGATTTGAGGCTAGGGTCGTCTGAGATTTTTTCCTGTTGTGGGTTTTTCCTCGTACATCGCGGTGTAGTGGATTAATTATTTATTTTATCTTTTGCAAAATCACCTAGAACGCGTGCTTAGGTAAAAAGATAAAATTGGTTTATTTCACTACTTATTTAATTTGGTGCTAAATTAATTTGGGTAATGTTTATGTTAATTTAATTCAAGTCGTCACTTAATTTGATAAAATTGGTTTGGCCTAACTTGGTAATATTGAAAATATGACTTAGGAAAATTTCTAGGTCTTGAAGTGAATTAATTTGGTTTAAGTGAAATTTAAATTGTGTGTGTGTTTTAATCTTATTTCACGTTGTTTAATTTTAATTTAGAAGAAATTAAAATTTGTTATTTAATTGAACCATCTTTCGCTTCCGCATATCTATAATAAGCAAATTATCTTTTTGTAGAAGGTTTTAAAATTGGGGGCCTCGGGTTCCAACAAGTGGTATCGGAGCATTGATTCGAAAAACCTATCACTTTCAAAGTGGTATCAGACCCGGAGCGCTAATTTATCGCGTCAGAGATCCATTTTTCGTCTTTTATAATTATTGTGCTCCTTGTATTTTTAGGTGGTTCAATTTTTACTCACTCTCATTTTTTTATGTCTCGATGGGACGCCTTAATGATAATTTGTCCATTTCTAATGATAATGAAGTTTTTTTCTATTCGAGAGGAATTTAATGGGCTTAATAAGTGTAATGAAAAATTAAGAGAATTAAATTTGAGATTTGCAAAAAGAATTAAATTTCTTGAAAATGAAAACTTATGTTTTAAATCTAGAATTGAACTTTTGCAAACCTCACTATCTCAAAAAGATATTTTTCATGAAAAGCTCATGGACATAAATTACAATTATAATATTTTAGAAATGTCCATGAAAGAGAGTGATAGTCGAGAAAATACTCTTAGGGACAAGTTTGCTCACATTGAGGGGGAGCGTGATAACCTTTTAGGAGTTATAGAAAATTTATTACTTGAGTCCGATATTTTAAAAATGAAAAATGATTTACTTGACTCGAGTAGTAGTTGTAATGGTTCTAGCTCATCTTGTTCAAATACTTATGTTGCTAAAGCTAAGACCATTATTTGTTTTAGAGGGTCAACTTTATCTAAGGACTTTAGAAAATTTCACACCTTAGGTAACATTCCTCGTGTTTACACATGCTTTCATTGTGGTAGGAAAGGTCGCCTTGGGAAATTTTGTTTTTATCTTAAAAGAAGTCCTAGGAAGTCTATGTCTAGCATTTCATTAGTTCCCAAATCCCATAATTTTAAATATTCATCTATATGGGTTAGGAAATCATTTTTAGACGCGCTAGATATTAGATTTGTTGATTCTCATTTGCTTTCACATGAGACCTCTCTTGCAAAATCTAAAGGATGAATGTGTTAGTTTTATTTGCATACTTTAGCTTTTGTACTTCATGCTATATTATCATGCTAAATGTATGCTTGTTTAATCATTTTCTAGTCTATGCTCCATGCTTAATCACATGCTAGAATAATGATTTTTGTTTATCTTTTGTATTATATTTCCTTCATTTTTGTTTGCATTAAATGAAAAATACTAAAAGATTTGTGTTTAACATTTGGGTTTTTATCTCTTAGTAATTTAAGCTTAATGAAAAATTCAAATGATTTTTGTTTGTCTTTTGAGTAAATATTTTTATTTTTTGGTTTAAAAAATTCAAAAATTCAAACAGATTTTATTTTGTGTATATTTTAGTTTGACACACTTTATGTGGCATATCCTTGTGTTTGAATCCCATCTTTTCGCTCCCATGTGGCTAGAACTTTTGGTTTAGATTTTCAATCCTTAAAATGTTTTTTACCATGCTTACATGGAGTAGTTGAATTTTGAGTTGATTAAATGGATTCTATTTTTATATGCCTCTATTCACACATGCACGAGCTCTTTTGAAATTTAATCGTCACATGTTATATTTGAGTTTTGTGAGGTGTTCTCCTACCAATCTAGTCATCTACATATTTGTGACCTAGGAGGATTAGTGCATGTCAAAATCCGTTGCACGTGAGATTTGTGAGAAATAAAAAATATTATATATAAATTTGCATGAGGAAGGGCTCCAAAAGGAATTATTTTCCTTTGCGAATAGTAATCCACCATTTGTTTGGACATAAAAGAAATACATGGTCCCAAGGCCTAAAAATAGAATTATCGCATTAAAAAGAAAAATAATTGCCAAGGCCAATTTTTGTTTGATATATTCACTCAAATATATATGCTTATTGAGGAAGATTGGATGGTATATCAACGGTTTGCACAATGTCCGTTTATCCTAGTTGCGCTTTCAATGTCATGACTCTATTGGTTTGTAGAATCATCAACATGCTAGGCGTGTATGCATTGTGTATGTTTGTTCATTGAGTTCAATCTATATTGTCACATGAGGTTATATTCAAATGTGATGAAGTTTGCAATCAAATGATAACTCCGTGAACATGTTTTAAGTGATTGGGTATAAATTTAATTGTTACTAGTTCACACCCCAACACTTCCGTTTCCATATGACACATTTTTTCCATATGAGTGTGAAAACCTTATTCTATTTTGTGTCATTTGTGTGTTTATATCTATTTATATGTGCGTGTGCATCTTTGGTATATCTAGAGTATGTATATATATGATCTTTTTATTTGATCTTTGCCTTGCTTTCTAGTCCATCTATTCTTTAATTCATAATTGGTATCTATCTCATTGCATTCTTTGTTGATATCACATGATTATACTTTATGTATCATATTGGTGCCATTTTCTTGCATCTTAGTTGGTATCCGTTATGATTTGTTGCCCACATGCTTTAATGTTCTCATCACTTTATGCACAATCACATGTTTAGCTTGTGATTCCATTATATCCATCCCTTGTTTAGTTAGGGGAAGTATATGCTTTAATTGGGGGAGATAAGTTATTTTTTTATTCTTTAGCCTTTTTCTATTCTTGAACAAAAAGGGGGAGAATGATAGGGGGAGAAATGATATCTAAACCTATTATTATCGTATCTTAGTTTAGGGAGATTTATCTTAGGGGGAGACGTCTTTCTAAGAAGGTCATTTTTTTTATAAAGGGGAGAATTAATTAAGGGGGAGTCTTTATTTATATTGCATTTAATATTTTAATATTCCCTATGCGTTTAATGTGTTTTCTTAAGTGTGTAAGAATTTTTCTGTATGTGGCAACTTTCTTCATCGGCAAAGATAGTGATCATTGGGTCTTGAGTCATGTTTGGGTGGGATGTTTGAGTCTAGTAGAGCTTGACAGCCCTTTAGGATTTTTGTATAGTTTTTGTCCCGGAATAGCAAAAGGGGGAGATTTGTAAGGACATAAATTTCCAATTGAGTCCTTTGTAGTTTTGGCTCAATTCCGAACAAAAACATTTGAGTCATAGGATAGAGTTATTGACCATCCTTCAAGCCAATGACATACTAAAGTTGAAGACGTAGCGGCCAAGATATTAAATCTTCATCAAATGCCGTGTGTATTGTGCCTCATTTGTACGTCATCAACATGGTTCCATTGCTCCTAAGGTATGAATGCATTTTAATATATATATAGGAGCTTGGAACAATTTTTCATTCGGTGAATTTTATTTTAAATTACAGTTTATTTTTCAGAAAGTTTTTATTAAAACTTTAAAATAAAGTATATAAAGTTTCTGGGCTAAAACTCAATTTTTCAGCTTTCTGGAAGTTCGTTCGAATGAGTTTTTCGTTCGAACGAGAATGTCGTTCGAACAAGGTCTGCCAACGAGTTACCCTATTGGCCACTAGAACATCGTTCAAATTGTCATTCGAACGAGATGGATGTTCGAACGAGAATTCCAACGATATTTCTAACATGTTCAACTTTTAATACACTGGAACTTCGTTAGAAGTCTCGTTCGAACGAGACTTCGTTCGAATGAAAATCTTGTTCAAACGAGATTTGGCGGGAATAGTTATTTTAGCAGTTTTGAGCAGTTTTTTCTCACTTTCCCACTTCTTTTCCCACTAATTTTTTGCCTGATTGATTAAGTGCGAAAACCAACTTTTTGAACTAAACTTTTCATACTATTCCAACTCCTAGAGAGAGTTTTTGAGTGTTCATCTTTCCAAGGAAAAGTTCATTGTTTAAGTGTATATTTTTCCAAGAAAAATTCATAAAACACTTTTGTTTTCACCCATATTGTTTATTCCAAGTTTCAATATATATACATCTTGCTTGGAGTGTTTGGCACCGGGTTTTCTCTACCACATTGAAGAGAAGTTTGGGTTTACTTCTAAATCCCTCAAAGAAGAAGAAGTTTATTCTGCTGCTTCATTCTCACATGGTGAAAGGCACCATGTGTGATTGGCGGTGGTTCCTAAAGTCCGATCGGTGGATTCCGAGAATGCGGTAGAGCTCCATGGTTATTCTCTAGGCATAGGTAGTTACAAGAAGATGCATCAGGGCTTGAAGGAGTCGAGTCGAGTGTTGTAAGTCATCTTGCTTATAATTGTAAATTCTGTACTTAGTGGATTTGAGGCTAGGACCGTCCGAGGTTTTTTTCCTTGTGGTTTTTTCCTCGTACATCGTGGCGTAGTGGATTAATTATTTATTTTATCTTTTGCAAAGTCACCTAGAATGCATGCTTAGATAAAAAGATAAAATTGGTTTATTTCACTACTTATTTAATTTGGTGCTAAGTTAATTTGGGTAATGCTTATGTTAATTTAATTCAAGTCGTCACTTAATTTGATAAAATTGGTTTGGCCTAACTTGGTAATATTGAAAATATGACTTAGGCAAATTTCTAGGACTTAAAGTGAATTAATTTTGTTTAAGTGAAATTTAAAATGTGTGTGTGTTTTAATCTTATTTCACGTTGTTTAATTTTAATTTAGAAGAAATTAAAATTTGTTGTTTAATTGAACCATCTGTCGCTTACGCATATCTATAACAAGGAAATTATCTTTTGTAGAAGGTTTTAAAATTGGTGGCCTCGGGTTCCAAGAAGTGGTATCAGAGCATTGATTCAGAAAACCTATCGCTTTCAGATCATACAAAGATTTAAAGTGCGGACCCAAAAGAAGTTGAATCAACTTGTGACTCAGAGATTGCGTAAAACACTCTGAAAGGATGAAAGACACAAATCACACAAGCTAAAGTCTCTACTAGTGATCCTTAAGGTTTTTGTGGGAAATGTAATACTCTTCAACTCTAAACTGCAGTGACGTGATAAGTACGCAAATTTTGTTAAGTCTAGAAATTCATGGTGCAAAATGCGTTGATATGTATTACATAAGACATTTAGAAGAAATAAATCCTCCAGCTTGATTACTAGACTTAAAAGATGGATGATAAAAGAATCACGTCAATGAGTGAGATAAAAGAAACAACACGAAAATTTTAAAAATCAAGTTTAAAAATCAAAAAAATTCAAAAGAGGTAACGATTTTGATAAAATTTCCCACCCCCAAACAAAAAGGAACATTGTCCTCGATGTTAAGTAAAATGATTTTTAAAATCGAGAGAAGAAGGGAGGAAATATATTACCAGAATCAACCGCTAATGAAGTGGAGAAATGAAGCCAAAAATAAACCTGAATAAAGGATAAGATAACAAAATTGTACAAGTCTATAAATATTGAAAGCATAGGGTGATGTGAAACATTACCCCCAAACAGGATGAGACCAGTACAAGAAACAACGGGCTGCTTCTCGGTAGCGCTAAGTTCAATGTCTTCAACCAAACCAAATGGATCTCACCCCAGGGATAGGATCTAGGAAAGCACGGGGCGACAGAAAAATGGGTGATGATAATCACCCCCAAACAAGACTGAAGCATCAACCTTGTTGGATAAAGGCTAAAGGGGTCAACGCACTTGTATGGAAAAGTGCATCACGCGATGAAAAGCATCGGTGTACCATGGGTGGGTGGGGATTAGCGTAAGGGTGAGGGTGAATAGGCACCGATCACGGGCCTTATTGAGCCAAAATGTGAGGGAAAGTAGGGCCCTATAAGCGTGATGCTCAAGTTGGTGAGGAAGTCAAAAAGGTGAAGAAATAGTGATGGGGTGGGCCTCATAGAAATGACACGATCGTTCTATGAATGGATGATGATAATGGCCATGCAGTGACATACCAGGGAGCTGTCTATGGAAAAAATCAACGCCACAAGAGAGTGGCGGGCATAGAGTAACAAGCTTGGTGTCACGGAAGTGAAAAATAGACCCACAAATACTCTCATGGGTAGGGGATGGTTTTAGGTGAGGATCTAAAAATGTAGATGGAAACATGAATGTGTAAAATCAAGATTCAAACCAAGTGGTAGGGTGGAAGGCACAATGGGTGGGTCGGGTGGGATAAACGGAGGATGAAGATGATCCAACTCAAGTGTAGGAGACACACACTCGTCGAGAGGAGTAAAGGAATACTCACTAGAGAGTGTGGTTTCTAAAGATGGAGTGGTCAACTTCCTATCACTAATGAATGTGGTGGGTGATTCAAACGAGGCATCCAAATCAGAGATAAAGGAATCGCTATAAATATTGTGCTCAAAGGGAGCCATGCATGGGGGAACATGATCCATATTCGGATAGGTAGAAACCATCTCGGATGCAATCTCGAGAAAATGGTGATCACTCATAGCCAGATCTAACCTAGGATAAATTGGTTCCTCGGGAACATACACGGTAGACTCAATGGGTGTAGACTCGAGCATTTTTTTGGATTCGACGAGAAAGGAAATGTGAACCTCAATGGTGGGTTCTTTTGGATATGACAAGAGAAAATAAGTCTCACTAATGAAAGGTAAGTCAACATAATTGTCAACTGGAGGCCCGGATCACCGAATGGTCACAACGTCAAGATTCTCGGGAGGATAGGGTTGGTCACACTCAAAATCAGTGGCATAAGATGACGCATCATCACTCCACGTGGGGGCAACAATGGGTTGACTTAGGGTGAAGTCCGACTCTCTCTCACACTCAAATTCATTAAGGCGTTGTTCAAGCCTTTGGAGAGCTTGGGTTTGAATTTAAGTGTCTTGCTCTTGCTCGATGATGAACTGTTGCAAGAGTGCCTCGAGAGTGGATGTGCATGGTGGTGGTGGTGAAGTGATGGGTGGTAGCGGGGGATAATGGTGGATGAGTGAGGTGGACACAACACACTAGTATCATGACTAAATGTATGATACTCATAGGAAGTCTGGGGAGTGGGGTCAAGTGTGTCATACACTGGAGAAGCATCTCCATGAGAGACAAAAGGATGATAATCAGTGGGTGCATAGTGAGGGAACTAATCGGGAACGAGTGCACTAGATTGCCATGATGACTGCTGGAACGTGTGAGGATCCACAACATTGGGTGGGGATTCGTATTGCATGGAAGGGTGATTAGGCCTCCACGAATAGCTAGGCTACTCACACCACTCGGGATTGGATACATCATGATAATAAGTTGGAGTGGGTTCCGAAACAATGTCATATGGATATACTTGGCCCATGGTGCGTTCATAGGGATATGAAAAGTATGGGCACTCATGGGACAAGTGATCAGCATATGAATAATGGGTGCACGACAAAGTATGCGACACGTAGACACTGGACACCGAGAGTGATGGAATAGGAGATGCGTGCATAGATGGGTCAAGAGTATCAACGGTACTCGTAAGAGATGTGAGACCACTAAGGATATCTTAAAGAGACTGCTCGAGATCACTCTCACACGTGTCGCGTGTCAAAGGGAAATGACCAAAGTAGTCCCATAAGGGACGTTCTTCAGCCATGATGGGAGAAATATATATATATATATATATATATATATATATATATATATATATATATATATATATATATATATATATATATATATATTTAAATTTTTATTTTTTTTGAATTTTTTTTTCAAAAGGAAAGAAAATATTTTTCAATTTTTTTAAAAATAAAGAAAGAAATATTTTTAGATTTGTAGAAAAATAAAGGAAGAAAATATTTTTGGATATTTTTTTTTTGTAAGAAAAGAGTGGGAAAAATATTTGGACTCTTTGAATTTGAACGAACTCACTAAAACCCGATTACCTAAGGATGGAATTGGACACACACAAGTCAAGGATAAATCCTAACTAACACATAGCCAATTCTTATCTTTAAATTTAGGTGAGAGGGTAGTCAAATTTTAATGAAGTCCGCGGGCAATAAAAATCACGAAAATTATCTTTGTGATTGCCTTTGCAAAATATTCTCCTTTTGGGCTACCTAGTTGATTGATTTTAAATTTAGTGATGGCTAGGGTAGCACACAATTGGTAAGCGAGTGAGTCAGGTGATGAAATCCCTTCTCGTTAATGACCAGGTGTAGGTCTTAATTGATTAATTCATCACACACATTTGAAAATAAATGCGAGAATAAAATCAAATAAGAGCACATAAGCACACACATGATATTGACTCGCTAACAGGAGAGGCGGGAGGGTTTAGAAATGTACCTCCCACGGTTTTTACACCGTGGGGTGATGAGCAATTTGAGTTGACCGGGGGGAGATCACACCTATCTCATTTGGCCCCGGGAGTCCTACCGACCCAAAGTAGAGAGGCTTCGTTTCCTTGCCTTTGGACGCCCTCTCTCTACCTTGTTCGATTTCCCTATCACGCTTTTCTTCGCAATTAATTATTACAAAAAAATGGTGTCTCCAAGGACCGCAATACAAGCTAAATAATAAGGTCCTAATACAAGCCTTCTAAAAAAATTGAAAAAAGGTACGAAAAATGAAAAATACAAATGAATCACAAAATGGATCCTCTTAAATGCTTTAAGCTCCAAAGATTGGCAACGACACCATTTGATAACTAGCTTTTTGTGTGGACGTCGTTGTTACAAGCTAAGCTAATCAAAACCTTCAATACCTACAAAATATAATAATCTAAAGTGTAGAGGTAAGTAAGGGTGTCAATCCAAATCTAAGGGATGAAACATATGAGAGAGGAATGCATGTAATTCATTTTTTATTTAATTTCTTTTTGGACTTTTTACTTTTTCTATTTTTTTAGCATTTTCAATATTAAAACAATTTTTGAGAGTGGAGAAATAACTAAACTAAAATCAAAGATCTAAAGACTAACTAAAAAGTGTGATTAAAAATAAGTGAAATTCATCCAAATAAAATGTAAAATATGAGATGAGTGAGGAAATAAAAGTGAGGACTAAGAAGGGATAGGATGATACCAAATATTCTAGTTAATCAAAATTAATTAATTCATTAAAAATAATTATCCCAAGTTAGTATCAAAATCACAAATCAACTCTCGTTGCAAATGTAATTTTAATAATAACATTTTAGAAAATAAAATTCAACACTCCTACAACTCTTGAAAAGTAGATTCAAACATCATTTGACAAATCACCCGCTAGGATCGATTTACTAAATTAGTTTAAATCATAACAATAAGCTTAGAGTTGAAATTCAAAGAAAAAATTTCACATTTTAGAAAAACCTATCTCTAGTTCGATTCTAAAATGGAAACTATGACTAGAATCTCGATTTTCTCTCGAAAATCATTTACCCTCTCTCGAGGCGTAAATTAAAATGTAAGAGTGAAAAGTTAATCATCAAAGAGACATTTAATTTAAATTAATTAATTAAACTAGGATTAACATCAAATGATGGGATCACCCCACCCCCTTGAAAGGGTTTCTAGTCTAACATGGTGATAAAAGTACCTGGTGGTTGCAGTGGACTACTTCATGAAGTGGGTGAAGGTTGAGCCCTTCAAAGAAATGCCTTATGAAATGGTATTTTAGTTTATTTGAAGATGATCATATGCTACTACGGTATGCCCTTCGCATTCATCACAGACCACGGTACACAGTTTAATAACCAAGACTTTGAAAACTAGAGCACGAGGTCAAACATTCGAAAACTACACTCCGCACCGAGGCATCCACAATGCAATGGACAAACTGAAGTCACCAATAGGAAAATATTGGACGGGATCAAGAAGAGACTTAACTACGCAAAAGGAAATTGGATCAACGAGAATTATATGTTCTCTAGGTGTACGAGATCACTCCACGAACAGCTACCAAAGAATAGCCATATGCTCTCCTTTGGCACAAAAGCGATCGTCCTCATTGAAATTGAAGTCCCCAGAACAGAGTCTTTAATTATGATTCTCCAATAAGAAACCTGGCACGAAGGCTAGATCTTGATCTGTTGGAAGAGGTCAGAGAGAATGCAGCCTTACGGGTAGCCGCCTACCAACAAAGGGTTGTACGATACAACAACCGTCGGGTTAAGCTAAGGAGCCTAAAGGAGGGGGACTACATCCTCAAGAAAGTGATACAAAATAACAACAAGCTCGAGCCCAACTGGCACATACCCTAATGGGTAACAAGTATTGTAAGAATGGGACTTATCACATTGAAACTATGGAGGGTGAACATTTCAAGAACCCCTAGAATTCGGAACATCTTAGGAAATATTATCAGTAATCTTTTAGTCATTTAATTTATGTAGCTCACACTAGCACAATTAATAAAACTATATTTTTATCTCTCATTTTATTGATTTCTTTTCGGTGTAAGATGCAGTTACCATGGCTAAAGTGTTCTGATAGCTTTAGAATAAAAATACTTACTCCTTGCATAGACTTATTCTCATGAGTTTAAAGAAGAAGCTATACCGAACCCTTATACGACCTCACAGGTCGTGAACAAGGTAGTCGGCTAAAATATTGTACGACCTAAAAGGTCGTAAACAATTGAACATGTATAAATTTGTTTTAACAAGTTTACCAAACCCTTGTATGACCTCACAGATCGCGAATGAGGTGGTGAGTCAAAAGACTGTACAACCTCACAGGTCACGAACAGTTGAACTTTTACAAACTTGTTCCCACAAGTTTACAAAACCCTTGTTTGACCTCACAATTCGTGAATGAGGTGGTCGACCAGAAGACTGTACGACCTCTTAGGCTGTGAATAGTTGAACTTGAACAAACTTGTTCTCACAAGTTTACCAAACCCTTGTACGACCTCACAAGTCTCAAACGAGGTGGTCAGCCAAGAAATAGTACTACTGCACAAGTCGCAAACAGTTGAACTTGTACAAACTTGTTATCATAGGTTTGCCAAACCTTTGTACGACCTCATAGGTCACGAAGGAGGTATTGGGTCAAAATACTGTGCGACCCCATAGGTTACGAATAGTTAAACTTGTACAAACATATTATCATATGTTTGTGAACAAGGTGATTAACCTAAACACTCTGTACGACCACCTGGGTTATTAATAGAAAGGCATTGAATATTATTTAATAAAAATTCCATCATTCTCAACAAGAATCTAACAACAAGATATATGAAAAAATATTGGTAAGCCATACTTCAATTTAAAGTTATATAGATGCAACCAACAAAAATACAAAATCGTTACTCAAAAAATACAAGATTGTAAAAGAAAATGATCTACAAAAGTTCATCAAATATGGTCAGGCGTAGAACCATCAACTGGAGGTTCACCACCCTCCTCACCATCTAAGATCGCAGCCTCTTCATTGTCTCCTTGCCATACATTTAGAGTCGTGACAATATCCGAATAATGGGTTGCAATCCTCTTCTTCAACTCCTTATACCCATCCAGAAAATAACCAAGACACTTAGTGTTAAATTCCGCTGAGGACTTATAAGACTCAATAGTTGTTGTTCAAGTAGAAGCAAGGGCAGCCCGAGCAGCCTGTAACTTCTTAGTAAGGGTGAACTCTTCTTTTTCAAACTGCTCTCGCTTAGGAATAGGAGCCTCGTTCAAACTATGAATCTTGGCATCGCCAATGTCAAATTTTTCCTTAAGAGTGATGTTATAATTTTCCACCTTTCTCAAGTCTTCATTCCTCACCATTAACTACTCATCTCTTTCCTTCAACTCAACAAGTATCTTGTCGTGACCGACTTTCAGCGTTTTATTCTCCTTGGACAACTCAGTATAGGCCACATTGTTCACCAAAGACTTCTCTTGCATAATCATGCACGCCATGGATGTCGGGGGAACAAACGGGGAACATAATTAAGACACAACGATCAAACACTAAATTTATGACAAATAGTGTGTGAGATATTCATACCACTAACAATCGATCCTGAGCTAAAGTCCATAGGGAATCCGAGTGAGAACATTACAGGAACTCAAAATCCTTCACATGACCGCAATAACCAATTAAATCAATGGCATTCTTGGCATGGTAAAAGACGAAGTCCTAGTCGACCTTCAGATCCTCATAAGTGACCTTATGTTCAGGATTAAAATCAAACTCTGGGACCTTACCATATTGAGAAGTGTGACCTAGACATGAAGCGTGACCAGATATAAAGGTACAACCAAGTTCCCTTAAGAAATTACGAAGAGGCAGTGTATCTTCCTCATCATCATAGGATCTCTTGTCTCTAGCCGAAGGATTCATGGGAGCCTTGCCCTTTCTACTAGTGAGTAGCTTATTCTGCTATCTTAAAAATAGCAGCCTGCTCGGCCACAGTCTGCTTTTAGCCAACACCAACTCTTCTTTTATCTAGTCTCAGCCAAGACCTTGCAGTTAATGTAACAAGGAACCATTCCCAAAGTCTCTTCAGATGGATGCTCCTCCACACATGGATAAGATAACAAACATAGAAATCAGCCTATATACTTAAAGCATAAAAAGATAAAAGTGAGGCAGTAGTGTAACTTACATTCTTCAAAGTCTCCTTCCCCACCTACAAGTTGATCACTTATGTCAAGATGGGTCTCCTGCGCCACACAACCTTCTAAAGGCACCTTAAACTCTATGGTGTCCCTACCACCAGTGGGATTATGGTACCCGACAGTAATAAATTTGTCAAAAGAGAATAAGTTTAGCAACTTTTGAGGCTTCTTCTCGTAGTACGTCATGACAAGGTTAACCAAAGACTTGGGCAGCTTGGGGTCTCGCTTCACTGAACTGAGCAAACATAATAGTAATACCAGAATAGTAAGTCAACCATAATGAAGAAAAGAGATATCGAAGGGCAAAAAAGTGTTACCTATATCATTGGGTCCATTCCATCCCCTGGGAACCCTACATGACCTATCTCTCTCATGGGACCTAAATTCCTAGTCACCTTTAATGAACACATATTGGCCCTTCCATCGTTTATTGCTAGATTGGAATATGGTAACCATCCTATATTGGAGCTTTTGAGCAGAAAAATAGTAATACCCAGAGGCTTTGGTGTTGTATTTTAAACAGTGAATATATCTAAAGATGTCCCCCTTCAAATCAAAGCTCGTTCTAAGTTTCCAGAATATCATGGCCCTAGTATGGGCATATAGGCATTGGGGGGTAGCTAGGTAAGAGTCACACCATAACCCTTTATAATGGAATGAAAGGTAGGATGAAGAGGTAGTCTCAACCCCACTTGAAGAACCCACAAGGGGAGGCAAATCTCCTCAACGTCCTTTAAATAATAATGCCTATCTGATACGCTAGGCATTCAAATTTGGATGGCCACCAGAATGGAAAATTTCTCTCTTATCACATCAAGTTCCTCCTCAGTGATAGTACATTGATACGAGAAAGCATAAGTCTCGATAGGATTATATGTGTTAAAGGACCCAGTAGGGCCCTCTTTCTCCTCATCCATAACCTCATTATGGAACCCTTCCACAGGAGAGGCAGATGAATGGGCCCCAGCACTTTCTGGCCTAATATCCTCAGCCATATCAGTGGTTGCCTCCTAAAAAATGGAATCAATGTTTACAAGATTTATGGAGATGGTATTTATGTAACCACCCTCAACGGAAGGATGTATAACAAGGGCAGTAGAAGAAGTATCTAAAACAGGGGAAGAAATATAGGGAACCCCAGGATCAATAGAAGAGCCACAACTAAAGGAATCCCAAAGTGTATAACAAAGGTGACTTGGCTCTTCCTCCGATCTAACCACTTATAAAGGGTAGGTAAACCTCCTCTCGGTAATACTAGGGTACTTTGACTCAAGTTCGTGAATAAATTTATAAATTCTTTAGACGTGTGGAGGAAAACTCATAAGAAATCCTATTTCTATATACTAAACCTAGGCCAACCAACTCAATGGTTGTTTAACGCCCCAATCTCCAAACAACAGAAAAATGCTAGTCAATAAATTGAAAACGCAAGAAACCCTAGCTAAATCAAGGATGACATACCTGTTGAAATGAATTAATGGTGGGGTAAGCTACAAAAAATAGACAGCGGACCACATAAACACTCTTGGTGGAAAAAATACTGATCTCTTAAAGATGCCTGGAGTAACACTTGAATATATCTCTCTCTCTTCAGCTCTGTGTAAGTATCAAAGTGAGGAAAATGAGATATGTGGTATGAATTTATAATTTCTGAAAAAGGGAGTGAAAAGACGTAGGAGACTAAATGTCAGCAAATCTGTAGAAATGAAATGGCAGTACAGAGTCTCGGTACGCATGTCCAGTCGCCATCATTACAAATAAGACACTTTAGTTACTGTACATGTGTTCATGAAAATTTATAAAAGAAACCTTAAAGGAAATATGATCGGCCTAGGTTGACAAAAATGAGCCTACCATAAATGCCTTAATATGAGAAGCATGTAACACATCATCCACTCACCCTGCATCAAGTTTTAGAGTTCGTGCAAGAGGTCTTTGGGGCTTTCTGTTATACCCAAATATTCCCAAAGGTGAATCAAATCCAAGTGACAAAGGAATTAATAAATGTGTTCTTCTCTACTCCAAGAATGAGGTCGTCTCAGTAATAACCTACTCGGTAAACCTGCCTAACAGCTATTAGATCTGTGTAAATGAAGCTGGACAAATTGTGTGCTCATGTGGGTGGTTACACACTGAAGCGTCCCTCATTAATCATATGGGAATATAATAATGTGTCTATTGCAAATTAATCACCCGCGTGCTTAACTATAAAGTCAGACCATGATCCAAGGCGCTTTAATTTGTTATGATGATAAACATGTATCTTCAGATATAACCGCCTGACTTATGAGGGAAATCCACCTATTCTCTTGTAAATATCAATAAATCACCTATAAATAGGGCACTAATCCATGGAAGAAGGGGACTTGCACTCGTATGTTCTCAATCAACGAGTTGTATCAATAATCCTAATTATATCTTTGGCAATAGTGCAATAATAACCTAGCAACACCGTGGGCGTTGGTTTCCTTGAGGGGCCGAACCACGTAAAATTCATTGTGTTTTCTCTGTCTCTCATCCCCATTCTCTATTATCATTATTTCTCTCTTGATTGTTTTATCTATTATTTGTTGCCTCTATTTTTGGACGTCTACATGGAGTCTTTTATTTTGACGATGAAAAGCTATACAACCCAACTAAAAAGACATCAAGGAACACCATTTTCAACTATCAAAGTATGCCATAAATTTTCTTAATACTTAAAGCATAATCCTTCCTATAACCCAGTATGTGTTGGAGTGAAACAATCTTAAGTATCATCAGAGAAATTCTCATATAGCCTTTCTAGAATTAGAGCTTTGACTTCAATTCTTACTCGATATATTTCTATGAATCGAATTCTCTGAGAATTGGGTAAGTGCATATATCTAGTGTGTGAGGATGTGAGTGAATGTAAACAAAATTAAATGTCTCACACACTTTTAAAAAATCACGGATACATGAAAAAAATTGATCTCATGAAGGAATGTTAACCACTATGTCGAGAATGTCAAGTTGTTCACCATATAGACTTCTCATTTGCCCAAACACCTCACCTAGAGTGAAAATTTGGTTAATGTAACAGATGAGGGGAAAATGAAAGGGATGATATAATGTTGGGATTTTTTAGAAGAGTATAACATAAATTGAATAGATAATGTCTTCATTTTTTAAATTTATGATCTAATGCTTTCTTTTTCTTTTTTTCTATTTTTTTTCTTTTTCTCTTTTTCTTTTTCAATTTTTTTTTTGTTTTTCGCTATTTTATTGTGATGCATTTTTCTTTTCATAACACAAATGAAGACAATTTTTACATTAACAATTTCAAACACTCTTTTTCTCAAAAATGATGGTAGTGATGGAAAATGATACATGGATAATGTCTAGAATTTATTTAGACAATGGAATATAGATAGATAATGGGTGAATGACTCGTAATATGATATGGGAAAATTGTAAGTGTATGGTCAAGATGGTTTAGTGTTCGGGAAAAACTACAAGACACATATTTCTTACAACTCAAAAATGATGTCACTCTTAGTGATTATGGCAAAAGTGAAAAATAATGAGACCATGCAACGATTAAGTGTGGTACCCAAAGAAAGTTGATTCAACTTGTGAGTGAGAGATATATAAAAACCCTCAAAAAGGTGAGTATCTCAAACCTTACGAGTTTAAGTCTCCACTAGTGATTTTTAAGGCTTTCTTGAGAATGTCGTTACTCTTCAACTTTTGATCGTAAAAACGTGGTAGGGAAAATTAGCCGAGTTTAGGAGTTTATGGTGCAAGTACGCTTTGAGAGGTATTATTTAATTTTATGGTAAAAAGCGTAATTTTAGATACAAATACAGATATTTTTTAGATTTCTAAAAGAGCAATGATAGACAATTCATGTCATAAAATTTTTTAAACTGCACAGAAAAAAGAACTTAAAATGATTTGTTTCTGAATTTTTTTCCAAAGAGGTACGATTTTGATAAATTTCCCACCCCACCCCCCAAAAAAGTAACATCATCCTCGACGTTTACAAATATATATAAAATGGAAAGTACAAGGGAGGAAAGATAGTACCATAATGAACCGCTAATGAAAATGTACTAAATGACTGAAGTCAGAGGTGGAACCTGAAGAACAAATCAACATAAAAATTATAGACAAGTCTATAAAGCATGTGAAAATCATTCGGGTGGAATAGAACACCACCCCCAAAAAGGGTAAGACTCATACTCAGAAATAAGAAATGATGGGCTACCTCCTGGTTGCACTAATTTTAACGTCTTCAGCTAGACCGAAGTGAATTCACCCTAAAGATAAGAACGATGAAAGCACAGGGGCGATATAAAAAGGGTGGGTGATGGGAATGACCCCCAAATAAGACTGAATAGTCACTCTTCATAAATGGGGTCAACAAGGTCAATATCATCAATATGAATGGGGCTTATCTCTAAGAGGAGATTTAAACGTTCATCATTTACCTGAAAGAGGCTACTATACTTGGTATAACGAACATTGATGGCACCAAAGGGTGTAACAAACTCATTAACAAAGGATCCAGACCACCTTGTTTTCAACTTTCCTGGAAAGAGATGAAGACGGGAATTGTATAACAACACTTTCTAATGAGGGTGGAATTCTTTGCGTAGGACTAATTGAGGGCGAAAAGTAGCGCGTGTCAAAATGTCGATCGTTGTCTTTTGTTCACCTCCTCAATACAACAACCTAAACTAATGACCACTCTCTTTTAAGGGAGTATAGCGGCCAAGTCCAGGTATCAAAAATCCACAGAGACAAGTTGCTAGAATTTAACAGATTTAATATTTCAAAACTAAAAGCGTAAGAGGTAATGCTAACAAAAAGGAAACGATAACAAAAGGAAAGGATTAATCTAGGCGTGGGAATAATAAACTAAGTTAACAAAGAGAATAAAAACTATAGGTTGCGCCAGATATCCCTCACCCCCAGTTAATTGGTATAAATGGTTACATGGGCTCACGATTTATTAAGATTGCATCTTGTTTCAACAATTAATTAAATTAAGATTTGTCACCCCCCTAAATTTGCATAAAAGTCTAATAAGATTTTGGCGTCAACAAATATCCCAGAAATTACGCACACGAGCTCCTAAATACTGAGCATACATGATATACCCCATTAAATATCCTAGACGTAATAACTAGGATAACCCGATTGAAATAAACATGTAAAAATCCATCACTAAAGCAAAGAAACCAATCAACCATTAGGTGAGTTCAATCCAACACAACCTTGACTAATTAGCTAAAAAGCATGGTAAATGACATGAATTAAATGCAAGAAAGTAAACCTAATTAACAGAGCAATAAATGAAAGTAAGATAAAGAAAGAATGTAAATAAAACAATAAATGAAGAAATACCAAAAATGGAAACTTGGATTGATAGAGAAGATGATGAATAGTGTTCTACACAACCTCGATGGGTAAACCCCTCTATACGCAACCATCGGAGGAAGAAAATGGCACACCCACAAAACTCTTCAAACCCTTGCTCCCAAAGAGAAAACCAACAAAAATATATCTAAAACTAATTATGTGTCTTATTACAATAAAAAACCCTTATATAGTAAGTTGGGAGAAAATAAAGGAAGGAAAAAAAGAAAAGAAAAAAGTGCCAAAAATCATGCAGGGTCGATCGATCGACCCCAACAGTCGATCGATCAGCTAAATAGGTAAAATCCTACTATCTTCAAGGATTTCCAAAATGTTGAGGGGTCGATCGATCAACCCTTTTGGTCGATCCATCGATCAAGCAGGTCTGAATAAAATCTCCCCAGTTTTTGGTATGTTGTTATTCTCTTCCACGAAATGTCCCCTAAATTCTTCGTTCGGACTCGGAATCGTGAATCGTTTGCAACCACGCTAAACTTGCTCGGAGGGATACAACTTTGGTGCAGATGTTGGAGTAGTTGCCCAAACTATGGAACGACCAAAATGCCCGTGCGCATGCGTATATGTACGGAACTTCGTCGAAATGCATCCAAACTTCATACTAAGCATCCAAATACCTATAAAATCTCAATTAACCCCTATAAAGCATATATATATATAGAAATCTGAGGTTGTCTGGTTAATGAGAATAAATATCGGGATTAAGATACCCAAGGAGGCTAATAACGCGTAGGTTAACGAGTGAAATACGTAATATTTGCGTCGTATCACACCCCCTAACTTACACATTTCTAGTCCTTAGCAATGTAATAGAAGCAAAAAGAAATACAAGTAACCCAAAATAAGAGATAGTATAAAAATGGGATAAAAAATTAAAATCCAGTTTCACGAGTGATTCAATTGCAATTTAGCATATGAAATAAGACGTTAAACCCCTAGGTTATCCTAGTGGACGAGTGTCGTCTCGTGAGGGTTTTTAGGGATGAACGCACAAACATAAAATCATTTCGTCAAAATATGCCCAACCCAACATGCGACAAGCCCAACAATATCGAAAAGGATTTCATACACATTATTAGCATAATGAACGAATTCAAATGAAAGTCCAATTCAGTAAACATAATAGAATGAACCTCATTGAATTGAAACCTTAAAATGTGTGTGTGTGGGGGGGGGGGGGGGGGGAGTGAGAACATGCCAAGAATGACATGGTAAAAACTTAAATAAATCGGATAAAAATTAAAGAAAGGATATATCCAATCCTCACGGGCATTACACTCATCAAGTGAATTCACTTGAAACAGGGAGTTAAAACACGGAACATGCGGGCATAAAGAATAAATATAAATGGAAACTAGGTCGCGCACATGTCACAAATGAAGAATGCTATATATAAAATGAAAAATTGTAATCTCAATGAAAGATACCGCTCATTAAAGGAGGCGAAATGCATTTTCACAGATTATTAAAACTATTTCAACTTTTAAATTAAATGTACCCTAAGATCACATAGGACTTGATAGGGTTATAACGTAGGCTAAGCTAGGGTACGAAACTAAGGATATCTATATACGGATTCAAAGTATTCGGTGGTGAAAACTCGGGATAATGAGAAAATGCGGGCAATATCAAAAAATGAAAAAATATAATCCATAAAAGGCATTAAATATAACAATAGGAGAGAAATCAAAGATTATTGAACACTATACGTACAACATATACAACTAAATCTTTCTTTTCTTTTCTTCTTTTTCTCATGTTTTCATTTCATTTCTTGTTTCATGCTTTTTCTCATGTTTTTTCTTTTCTTTTCTCACTTCTTTCTTTTCTTTACTTTTCTCACTCTCACGTGCCTAAATTGCAACCACATAACAAGAACATCGTTCAATCCTAAGTAATATTCCAAATAAAGGTATGTAAGGTATATATATGGCTTAGAACTCCAATACGGAGTTGGTTATGGGATTTTGGGTAATGAAATGAAAGGCTAATAGTTAGGCTCAAAGGGGTTGACGAGGGGAAACATATAAGGTGAGGTCCAGGCTAATACGGGTGATATAACAAAGATTGCCTATGATTATTTCCTAAAGTTTACACAATTCTTGAGTAAAAACAAACTTTGAAAATCATGTTCAAGTAATATATTTCATATATGAACTCAATTAATGAAAGATCAAATGAAAGAATAGTGAGATTACCAACGAATTCAACGTTTTCAATGAGGAAAGAAAAGTGTATAACACTCACAAATGATGAAAGGTACAAAGCTTACTCGGTGTAAGTCTATACAATGCAACAAAAGATTACCGAGTTATAAAAATCTTAAACCAAATCAATAGGCGCATGTGCTCATGGGATTAAAGTTTAATTCATGAAGTTATTCATAATATCAATGATTGAGGACTAAAGTCTAATAACTTCTAAAATCGATAACATGCATCATTGAGCTGTCTATCGGATCGAACAATTATTAAAATTTATCATCAAAAACAAAGGCAAAATGCCAAACAAAAGGGAAAAAAGAAAGAAAATATTTTTGAAATGTTTAATTTTTTACAAGAAAAACATGCTTGGGAATAACATATAATCAAATCAAAGAAACTCCCAATGAATGGATAGAATATCCCACACCCCCTAACGTAAAACCTGACATTGTCATCAATGTGAATTAAGAACCAAGTTAAAGAGAGGAAAGAGTGATATTGCCCAAAGATGAGTAATCGCCTAAAAGTATAAGTTCAGTGATTCTAAAAAACATGTTAGTACCAAACCATAACAAAAATAATATATAAAACTTTAAATAATTACACTTAACTATAAGTAAGAAGAAATATAAACTATCTATTTACAACCTACAATTTTAACTTCTAACTAACAATACACTAGAAGCTGAAATTTTTTAGGGTCCACCCAAAATATGATTTGACTTTGAGGGACAATCAGAGCACCCTTACTCTCAAGCATACCTTTTGAAATGGGAATTCCATTTGAACAACAGAAGGCATGTGTAAGGCATAAGAAATGAACCATACCCAATTAAATTTTTTGGCGGGAGGATGGGGGATTTGGATAAGACGGGTGACAAATACACATGGGGGCTAAGAAAAATTGAATCATCTCCCAAAGATTTAACAAGTAGAATGGGAGGTGGCGCACAAGGAGGCAAAGATGCCTTTATGGAAAGAACCTCGAGCAAGTACTCCTCTTTGGTGAAAGGGTTAAATGTTTTAAAGTTCGGCACTGATTCATAGGGTACTTGTGACGCCGTGATAACGAAGAATGAAAATGGGGAGGAAAGAAATTCAAACTCAATAGATGAGTCATCATCGCTCAAAGTTGGAATTTCAAAGGATCATTTTCAATGAAACTTTTTTCTTTGGGATCCAAAGATGAAATCATTTAATTGCAAATGGATACAACATCCATTTCATCCAAAGATTTAGTAAGTGGAATGGGAGGTGGCGCACAAGGAGGCAAAGATGCCTTTATGTAAAGATCCTCGAGCAAGTACTCCTCGTCGATGAAAGGGTTAAATGTTTTAAAGTTCATCACCGATTCATCGGGTACTTGTGACGGTGTGATAACGAAGAATGAAAAGGGGGAGGATAGAAATTCAAACTCAATAGATGAGTCATCATCGCTCAAAGTTGGAATTTCAAAGGATATAAGATCATTTTCAATGAAACTTTCTTCTTTGGGATCCAAAGACGAAATCATTTCATTGAAAATGGATACAACATCCATTTCATCCTCACTTTCATTCTCTATTATCCTATGGGCTAAGTCAAGAATGGTTTGGTGCTAAAATCCCCATTTAGTTCAAAACATTCCTCGACTTCAAAAGTCTAGGAAGAAAAATCATCCTCGGATTCAAATAATAAATCCAATTCATATTCCCAGAAATGATTTTCTTTCTGATAATGATTTTCATATTTCTCATTTTCAAGCATGAGCAAGCCCTCACCAAAAGTCATAGGTCAGGGTGCGGATTCTTGGAAATGAGAAGTTTGAAAATTATTATCAAAACTATACTCAAACTCATTATTATAAGAATCTTGAAAACTATTGCAATTTGTTTCAAAATTACTATTATAAGGAATTAGAGGCCCAAAATCGTTATAATCATCCTCAAAATACATGCACTCCAAAGCTCAACTTTTGTTATACTCACCCAAAGACATTTTTGAATTTGTAATTTTTGGGACTCTAAGTATTTACCAAAAGTCATAGATTTATGGGGAATTTGAGAATTATCATAATGATTATGAAAGGATTAGAATAAGACATTCTTACCCCAAAAATGTCTCGAAGTGGCGAATTCCAGAAAGTGATGCGCGGTCGAAAAATTCAAGCGGTTTTTGGGGCTCAAATGTAGAATTCCTACAAAAATGTTAGGCAAAACATACAAATAGAAATAAAATATTACAAAATACTAAGTCAAATAAATTCTAAAACATCAAGTCCCCGGCAACGACGCCATTTTGATTGAGGGCGAAAAGTAGCGCGTGTCAAACTGCCGATCGTTATTTTTTGTTCACCTCCTCAATACAAAAATCTAAACTAATGACTATACTCTTCTAAAGGAGTATAACGTCCAAGTACGTGTATCAAAAATCCATAGAGACAGGTTGCTAGAATTTAACAGATTTAATATTTCTAAAATAGATGTGTAAAAGGTAATGCTAACAAAAAGGATAAGATAACAAAAGGAAAGGATTAATCTAGGCATGGGAATATTAAACTAAGTTAACAAAGCGAATAAAAACTATAGGTTGCGTCGGATATCCCTCACCCCGAGTTAATTGGTATAAATAGTTACATGCGCTCACAATATATTAAGATCCTGTCTTGTTTTGACAGTTGATTAAATCAAGAGTTGTCACACCCCTAAATTTGCATAAAAGTCTAATAAGAGTTTGGCGTCAATAAATACCCCAGAAATTATGCACGCAAGGTCCTAACTATGGAGCATACATGATATACCCCATTAAATCTCCTAAGCATAATAACTAGGAAAAACCAATCTAAATAAACACATAAAACTCCATCACCAAAGCAAAGCAACTAATCAACCCTTAGGTGAGTTCAATCCAACACAACCTAGACTAAATTAGCTAGAAAGCATGGTAAATGACATGAATTAAATGAAAGAAAGTAAACCTAATTAACAAAGCAATAAATGAAAGCAAGATAAATAAAGCATGTAAATAAAGCAATAAATGAAGAAATACCAAAAATGGAAACTTGGATTGATAGAGAAGATGATGAATAGTGTTCTACACAACCTCGACGAGCAAACCCCTCTATACGAGAAAACCCCCAGAGGGAGAAAATGGAACTCCCACAAAACTCTTCAACCCCTAGATCCCAAAGAGAAAACCAACAAAAATATATCTAAAACTAATTATGTGGCTTATTATATAGTAAGTTGGGAGAAAAGAAAAGGAAAAAGTGCCAAAAATCAGGCAGGCTCGATCGATCGACCCCAATAGTCGATCGATCGACTAAATAGGTAAAAGCCTACTGTTTTCCATGATTTCCAAAATGCTGAGGGGTCGATCGATCGATCAAGCAGATCTGAATAAAGTCTCCCCTGTTTTTGGTATTTTGTTATTCTCTTTCGCAAAAACTCCTGTAACTTCTTCGTTTGGACTCGTAATCACGCACCGTTTGTAGCCACGCGAAGCTTCCTTGGAGGGATACAATTTCCATCGAGATGTTGGACCAGTTGCCCAAACTATAGAATGACCAAATTGCCATTGGGCGTGCGTATATGTACAAAACTTCGTCGGAATGCATCCAAACTTCATACTAAGCATTTAAAGCATATATATATAAATCCGAGGTTGTATGGTTAATGAGCATAAATATAGGGATTAAGATACCCTATGAGGCTAATGATGAGTTGGTTAATGAGTGAAATTTGTAATATTTACGTCGTATCAAGGGCACTTTGGTCATGGATCCACTTCATTTTATCCTTGTACTTTTTGGACAAATCATAGGCATCATTTCATATTTCCTCTAAGTCATTAAGTTGGAGCTTCCGATGGACTCCTACATCATCAACATCAAAATTAAGGTTTTAATGGGCCAAAAGGCATTATGTTCGAGCTCGACGGGCAGGTGGCAAGGCTTACTAAAGACTAAACTATAAGGGGACATACCAATCAAAGTCTTATAAGAAGTAGGTACGCCCATAATGCGTCATTCAATCGTAAGGACCAGTCTTTCCTTTTATGATTAACCATTTTTTCAAGAATTCACTTGATCATATGGTTTGACGCCTCAACTTGACCACTAGTCTGAGGGAGGTAAGAAAGATCAACTTTGTGGGTAATACCATAGTTTTTCATAAGATGTTCAAAGACATAATCCATCACTAATGATGGATTTAGGAGTTCCAAAATGTGTGAAGACATACTCAAGAAAATTAACCATAAATCGATGGTCATTGGTATTACAAGTGATGGCTTCAATCCATTTGGAGACATAATCAACTGGAAATAGAATAAATTGGAAGCCATGAGATGAGGGGAAAGGATCCATTAAATTAATACCCCACACATCAAAGAGTTCGACGATGAGAATAGGTGTGAGAGGCATGATGTGATGACAAGATATACGCCCAGACTATTGGCATTTGGAACACGCTTGGTAGTAGTGGTGGGCATCTCCAAAAAGGGTGAGACAGTGAAAGCCACTTTGTTAAATTTTGGTAGCGGTTTTCTTGGACCTAAAGTGGCCACCATAGACACCATTATGATAGAAGGAGAGAATACAAGATTGTTCATGCTCGGGAACACAATGACGAATGACTTGATCAGGGCAATACTTAAAAAGGAGCGGGAAATCCTAAGAGTAAAACTTCACCTGTGCCATGAATTTGGAATGCTCTTAGTTCGACCAGTGATTGGGAAGTTGGTCGATAATGATAAAATTAACAATACCATCATACCAAGGTGAGGTGGAGACAGAGAAAAGTTATTCATTAGGAAATAACTTAGAAACAGTAACATGATCAGAGTCAGGCATAACAGTAGTACGGGGGAGATGGTCAGCGATAACATTTTCACAACTTTTTTATCATGAATTTCCAAGTCAAATTCTTAAAGCAATAGAATCCACCATATCAATCATGGTTTAGAATCCTTCTTGTGAAGAAGGTGCCTAAGGGCAGCATGGTCAGTGTACATGATGACAGGGGCACCTATAAAATATGATTGAAATATAGCAAGAGCAAACACTACTGCCAACAACTCCTTTTCGATGGTCGTGTAATTGAGATGAGCATTATGGAGGGTTTTTATGACAGTGTCCCAAGAGCAAGTGACCATTAGTGGTGTGGAATCTAACATTGCATTCAGTTCAGATATTGAGGAGTCAATATCAAAGTTAGACATGCCTATTGGCGGGTAACCCTAGATACACTACCGATAGGCAGGGAAATGGACCTGCCAATTGGTAGTCTCGAGAAGAGTTTTTTAAAAAATGGTGGTAAAATATAATCCCTAAGTCCAAATTGCATATGGGTCATACCATTGGAATTTTATATAGATAACTTGGAGAATCCTTTGGACTACTCCCAGTTTTAGGAGTTGACTTTAGGTCAAATGGGGCTTGGAAGCGTCCATCGATCCTTTGAACAGGAGATCATCGAACGATGATAGATCATTTATCCAAACAATAAGTTAAAATGGCTCATGGGGTGGACCATTGGAAAGGTTATGTGAGTCACTTCTATGTTCCAAAGAGCTTTGCTCAGTTTATAGAGTTGACTTTGGTCAAACGGGGCCCCGAAGAGCCTGGTGACCTTTCAGAATAAAATGGGTCATTCGTCTATCCCATAAGGATAATTTGTGCATAGGTTGGACCTTTGAAAAGGTTATTCAATGTCCTTTGAAGATTCATGCAGTCTCATTTAGGCTGAAGAGTTGACTTTGGTCAAAAGGAGCTCGGTAGCACTTGGTGGCCTCTGGATCAATTTCCAAGGGAAAATGGATCATTCATCCAAACAGCTATGTTGTCTCATATATGTAATGGACTGTTGGAATGGTTATTAAGTTACCTTAGGAGATTCGTTGAGCTTCGCTCTGACGATGAAGTTGATTGGGGTCAAAACGGGGCCTGAGAGCACGTGATGGACCCTAAATAAGTTTTTGGGGGAAGATGGATCGTTCTTTCGAACGGTTATGTCATTTAGTGCACGGAGAGGACCATTAGAAAGGGAATTTTGTGACCTTCAAAGATTCATTAAATTTTCTCTCATATGATGAAGTTGACCAGAGTCAAACGGGGCCTAGGAGCGCCTGGTGGCTTCTAGATCGGTATTTAGAGTATGACCTAGGGTTTAAGGTTAACGAGGAGGTTCTAGGGACCTAAGGAGAGACATAAAATGTGGTGTCTAATAATTTGTTTTAACCCATAAATCTAATCGAGGACTTTATTTATATGTGTGTGTAGAAAAAGCTATTTTAGTGTGAGAAAATATGAAAAGAAATCCTCATTTGGATTTTACAAGTGAACCCTCTTTTTCTAGTTTTTGGATTTTTATATGAAAATAAAGTATGTGTGAATGTTAATAATAAAAAGTTTGAAATTAAGATATGTGATATAATGAAGTAAAGTACTAAAGTAAAAATGAAGTAACTAATGCAAAAATAAGAGAATTTTAAGACAAAAGGGAAGACATAGACCTCTTTGTGAAGACTTACAGTAGATCTTGATTGTAGATGCATTGATATAAAGATTAAGTGATGGTGGTTTGAGGAGGTGAGTGAGAATTTACCTAAAAGAGTATGAAAATGATGGAAGAAATGTGGGAAATGGGCTTTTAAGGAAAGAACGACTCTAAATTCGATGGAATTCTCTGTGAATTGCTAAGAGGGGTGTTCAAGGGTCCTTTTCAAAGCAAGGTCATGGACTCTATTTATAGGGACAAGGGGAGTGTCAATCATCATGTTCCTAGACCTTACTATCAACATAGAACCCTATACACACTACCGATAGGCAGCGTCCTCGGGCTGCCAATTGGCAATCTGAGATAGGTTTTTCAAAAAAATAGTCATAAAATATGAATTGTCAATTAGAATCATGCATGGGACAGACCGTTGGAAAGGATATTAAGAGCCATTTAAGAATCCATTAATCCACTCCCGGGTTCGGGAGTAGACTAAGTCAAATGGGGCCTAGAAGTGCCCGTTGGTCACTCGACACAAAATTCTTAGAGGAAAATGGATTCACCTAAACTATTAGGTTGATTCGCGTATGGAATGGACCATTGGAAAGGGTGATCAATGCTCTTTAATATTCCATTTAGCTTCGTTTGGTTCAGAGAGTTGACCTTGGTCAAATAGGGCCTAGAAGTGCTCGGTGACCATTCAAAGTAAAATAGGTCATTTGTCCGTATTGTAAGGCTAATTCATGCATGGGGGATTCAGAGAAATTTGAGTATTCACTCAGCTTTGTTCGAGCTGAAGAGCTTACAGGAGTCAAACAAATCCTAGGAGCGCTTAGTGGCCCCTAGATCAATTTTTCGGATAAAGCGGACCAATTGTCCAACCACAAGGTCGATTTGCACACGAGGTGGATTGTTAAAAAGGGGATACAAAGACTTTTAAAGATTCATTGACTTTCCTCTAAGGTATGGAAATGATTGGAGTCAAATGGGGCCCGATAGAATGGGTTGTCTACAGAGAGCCCCTCGATGGGCAAGCTTGGAACAAGTGAAGGCCGTCAAAGGATAGACATAACATTGACATTAGGAGAGAGGAATTTAGGTTGATTATGAAAACCTAGAAGATGAGGTTTACCAATTCAGTGGGTCGAGGTTAGTTCTCAGGTCCTAAGGGATGAATATGATCTATTTAGCTAGTCGAGGTCAATTCTGAGGACCTAAGGAGAAGAGGATGACTGATTCAGCGAATTGAGGTCAGTTCTGAGGACCTAAGGAGATGAAGATGATCGATTCAGTGGATCGAGGTTGATTCTGAGGACCTAGGGAGATGAAGATGATTGATTCATCGGGTCGAAGATGTGTTACAATTGGCTCTAAGGGGATGGGGAGACTAATTTAGTGGGTCGCTGTCGATTCTGAGGACCTAAGGAGACCAGGATGATTGATTTAAATGGTCAAGCTTAACTTTTAAGTTGTGTTGGGGATGACCAATTTAGTTGGTCGAGGCTGATTTGAAACACCCCGCCTAATGAAATACCAGGTGATAAGCCATGTATTAAATTAAATCAAAGTGTCCGGTTGGTTCATTCTTAGCAACACTGTCAAAAAATAATTTTCATTATTAATAACTAATAAATAATTAAGCCAAGTGTCAAAACATTTTCCCATTTAATTACACCCAATTAATCCATTAATAAGTTCCAAGCTTTAAGATATAAGCTATTCACATTCCACCAGAGTAAATACTAAATATGAATCAAATACTGAAATAAATGAGACTGGATAAAACATTCCAGTTCAAACTCTTAAACCAATAGAATCATAATACTCAATCCAACAGGAAAAGAAATGCTATTAAGAAAATACAATGTGTGCAATAATTAAGATGGAAACGGGCGATACATGCCCTAATTGAAATGCTTGAACTAGGAACTGGATAAAAGATAGAAGCGTTTAATATCAATAACCTACAGCTTCCACAACAGCTGTAGCTCGTTGAATGATCCACGCATCTAAGTCTAGTGGTGACCCTATGGATGGACACTTGGTATTATATATATAGCAAAAGAGAAGAGAAATAACAACAAATGGGCCAAAACCTGATTTGTAAAAATATTTGTTTTAGTAAGTATTTAAAACTGCATTAATGCAATTATTATGTGCATATTAATTCCGAACTCTCACCTGAGATCCTCACCCCTCCACTAATATGCACACCTAGTATACGTCTACCTTAACCTAGTCATCTACAATATTCCTAACTAGGTCATAGACATATACTACTAACTATGGCTCGTAAGAGAATCCCACACCGCCTATACAATAAGTTACTCAATACTTTACTCCAATTAATTGCATTTAATATTCACTGTTCTAGTAGTAAATACTTTATCCCCTTAAGTTACTTTGTTTACCAACATTTACATATTTCCTAATTTCACACATTAGGATTTTTCATAAATAAATAAATAAATATATATATATATATATATATATAGTCAAACCATCCTTATACATATATATACAAATCCTGCGGCCCTTGGTTAGGACCACTTGGCGGAATGCATACTCTGTTATCACGTCCCGGTGCATCACTCGCTGCATAATGGACAACTGGTTCGGCGTCTCTCACGAACCATAAATCTCGTTACACCAATATTGGAGGCGGGCATACTCACCAGATAAATGGGTCACGCACATACCTACGCTCCCATTCAACCGTCAAAACAATCCTACGTAACAGATAACATGTATTCAAGATCATATGCTATGGGTACAAGTCAAATATCCCCCCATTGGGTCACCTAGGTTAAGACTGTCCACTGTGCGATACCTCCTCCCGATAGCAAGCAGCGTGGGTTTTCTTATACACACAATAAGAATAATCATAAAATAATAGGCATTCCCTTAGCCTTATAAAAATTTAGGTATTCACCCAACCTATATTTATCTGTCTACACGTAGTATACTTCTCTTTAGTACTTATGCAATTAACTCGATTATTTACTCTTTCAAAATTTCCAAGGTTAATTCACCTATTCAATCCTTAAGGTAAATCCTAGGAATGCTTCCCAAATAATTCTGCACTAAGCTAATATTAGTAAATGGCAGTTTTCCTCACTCAATTAACTATGTGACATGATTTGGGGGGAAATGGGAATTTCGGGATATTTCTGGGACCTGTCGTTCGAACGATTTAGCAGGTCATTTGAACGACTCTGCTTCTCGTTCAAACGAGGCTCCATCTCATTCGAACGAGATGGGGGTTTTCCCTGGTTTGTCCATACGTGTTACATTTTACTGTTCCTACTTTGTCTTCCTCAAAATTTCATTCCCCAAACCTCTAAATTTCTCAACCCCAACTCCAAAACAATAATTGTAATTAATGTTCTAGTATGTATAAATGATTTCCCTTAACTTTAACACATTAATTTATCATAAATCAGTAATAAAATCCAGAATCCCCAATTTATCAATTCAAAACCCTAGTTCATCAAATTTTCTTACAAGAACATCAATCTCAATTTCTTCCATCACCAATAATCACCAATTTGGGATTTCTAAACTATATACATGAGGGATTCATCTTACTTTAATCTCCAGATTTTAACTAATGCCATTAATCCTTCAATTTCATCAAAACTTATGAATCAAAGAGTGAATATAATACACCTACACTAATATGAACATGATTGTTGCTATAAATTGCAAGAATTAAACACTTCCCTCATTTTTGACGGTCTGATCTGCTGGTGATATGGGTATGGGTGTGTTCATAGTCTCGCGATCTACACTTTGGTATAGTTTTTGGTGTGTGTTCTTAAGTTAGGCACTAAGAACACCAATACCCTCATCTACCTTCCTCTGTGCCTCTCTCTTTTCTCTATCATACGTTTAGAATTGATAACTATTATCTAAATCCTAGTGCATCCATATTTTATTTCCCAATTTTCGTCCATATTATTACCCCAAAATTCCAACGGACAAAAATACCCCTACGGGGTGTCGGTTAGGCCAAAAAATATCCCAGGGTCCAAATAATACCCCCAGGTAGAGTTTTCTGACTATCCTGACCCATTAGGACTCAATGGCGCACTTAAAATTACTATACGAGTTATACAAAAATAATTTATCTTTTTATTACATTCATTTAGTACTGACACATCCCACACGCTCATCCTGACTCAAAATACTAAACTGTCCTATTTCCCCTCCGATAATTTTATAAAAATTATATAATTTCATATTACATGTTCCCACAATAGTAATTAATGATTTTCATCAATAAGTATTCCCTTGGCACGCTAGTTAATATTTATTTCAATTCGGATTAATTAACAATTAAATTTCACGACCCTTCTTAATTTAATTAATCCAACAATAATAATTAATTCCCATAATTATTTAATATAATAAAAATACGGGGTATTACACACTTCCCCCCTAATAACGAAATTTCTCCCCGAAATTCAAAAATTAAAGCATACCTGGTAATAATAAGTCTGGATATTTCTCTCGCATATCCTCCTCTCGCTCCCAAGTAGACTCCTCTACATTATGGTGCTCCCACTGAACCCGCACAAGTGGAACTACCTTTGATCTCAATTTCCTCTCGCTGTGGTCTAGGATAGCCACAGTCCTCTCCTTATATGAACTTTCGGGATGTAAATCAATCTCCTCAATCACAATGTGGGTGTGGTCCAACTCATCCCTGAGAAATCGCCTCAATGATGAGATGTGGAACACATCGTGAATACGGTGCAATTGTTACGGCAACCCAAGTCTATATGCCACCAATTTGATCCTCTCGATAATGGGAAATGGTCCTACATATCTCGGAGCCAATTTCCCCTTTTTTTCAAACCTCATTACCCCTTTCGTAGGAGACACTCGCAGTAATACTTGATCCCCCACGTTAAACTCCCTGAAGAACCTCTTTGCATCGACGTAGCTTTTCTGCCTGTCTTGGGCTACCCGAATACGGTTCCTGATCCTCTCAACCCCGGCTGACGTTTCCTAAATTATCTTTGGCCCGAGTAACTTGTTGTCCCCCACCTCTAGCAAAAAAGTGGGAGAACGACAAGGCCTGTCATAAAACGCTTCAAATGGGGCCATGCCAATCGTAAACTGATAGGAGTTATTACAAGCGAACTCTACTAGTGGAAGATACGACTCCCAACCCCCTCCAAAGTCAAGGACACACATGCGAAACATGTACTTCAACATATGATTAGTATGATCAGTCTTCCCATCTATGTATGGGTGATAGGTTGTACTCAGCCACAGTTCAGTACCCATAGCCTCCTGAAATCTCTCCCAAAAGCGTGATACAAAAGTCTTATCTCTGTCAAACACGATGTTCAAGGGCACCCCATGAAATCTCACTATCTCTAAAATAAATATCCGGGCATACTGTCCCGTAGTGTAGTCCGTCCGCACCAATAGAAAATGAGCTACCTTGGTCAACCGATCCACCACCACCCATATAGAATCGTGACCCCGCTGTGAAGTAGGCAACCCAGTAATCAAATCCATGGAAATTCTTTTTCATTTCCACATAGGTATCTCCAGCAGCTGAAGTAATCATGGAGGCCTCTGGTGGTCCACCTTTACCAGTTGATAGGTGGCACACTTGGACACAAACTCCGCAATGTCCTACTTCATCCCACCTCACCAGTACTACCGTCTCATATCCTGGTACATTTTATCTCCTCCAGGATGTACCAAAAATTTGGATCCATGAGATTGTGTCATTACTGCATGACGTAAGTCCTCACCCTCTGGGACCACTAATCTCCTATTAAATTTCAATCCCCCATTTTATCTCACTAAGTAGGACTCTGTGCCCTCCGCTAGAAGTCGTACAATCTGATCCTGGAAAAATGAATCAGTGGTTTGGACCTGGATCACTCTCATAACAATCTCTGGAGTGATTGTCATAACGAACATAAATGATCATTCCACTGCCTCCTGATGTCCCAATTTTTTCCATTTCACCTTCCAAACTTCTGCCACCTCACCTGCTGGTCTACGGCTCAATGCATCAGCAACTACGTTAGCCTTCATCGAATGATACTGTATCTCAAGATGGTAATATTTCACAAACTGTAGCCACCTGCGTTGATGGATGTTCAACTCCCACTGAGTGAACAAGTATTGCAGGGACTTGTGGTCTGTGAAAGGGTGAAATTTCTCCCCAAGAAAGTAGTGTCTCTAGATCCACAGGGAAAACACGACTGCTGCTAACTCCAAGTCGTGGGTGGGGTAATTCCTTTCATGAGGCTTAAGCTTGCGGGAGGCATAAGCTATAGCCTGTTCCTCCTACTGAATTACTCCACAAAGTCCTTGTAGAGAAGCATCAGTATATACCAGATACTCCACTCCAGGTCTGGGTAAGGCAAGAATGGGTGCCGAAGTTAACTTATCCTTTAGCTCATCAAAATCAAACTAACAATCATCATACCAAATGAACTTCACCCCTTTACAAGTCAAATTTGTCAATGGCCCCCAATCTTTGAGAACCCTCTGATGAACCGACTGTAATATCCTACTAACCCCAAGAAGCTACGCACCTCTAACGGTGTCATGGGTAGTCCCCACTCCCTCACTACTGACACCTTGTCTGGGTCCACTGATACCCTTATCTCTGACACAACGTGCCCCAGAAACTGTACTTCTCGTAACCAAAATCCTCACTTTTCATACTTGGCATACAATTGATGCTCTCGCAGAGTCTGAGGAACTCGTCTCAAATGCTCGGCATAATCCTCCTCAGTCTGGGAATAAATCAAGATGTCATCTATGAAGAAAATGAAAAACTGATCTAAGAACTCTCTGAACACCCAGTTTATTTAGTCTATAAATATGACTGGAGCATTTGTCAGTCGAAACAGCATGACTCAGAACTCATAGGACCCATACCTCATTATGAAAACAGTCTTCGACAAATCTTGATCCATAATCCGTAGTTAATGGTTTCCCGACCTCAAATCTATCTTTGAGAAGAAAGGAGCTCCTCTTAAGTAGTCGAATAAATCATCGATTCGGGTCAACGGATACTTATTTCATATCGTGACTTTGTTCAACTCTCGATAATCCACACACAACCTTAACAAACCATTCCACTTCTTCACAAACAGAACGGGAGCATCCCAAGTTGAGGTACTCCTATGGATGAAGCCCAGTCCCAATAGCTACTCAATCTGATCCTGTAACTCCCTCATCGACACTGGAGCCATAAGGTAGAGTGCACGGGCTATCGACCGAGTGACCAACATCAAATCAATAACGAACTCTATCTCTCGGATAGGTGGTAGTCCCAGTATCTTCTGGAACACATCGAAAAACTCTCGAACAACAGGAATCGAGTCAAGAGGAATCACCACCTCCTTACAGGTCTCCTACTCTATGTAATACAGATGGATGGATGATCCTCCCTCAAGACGAGGCATCGCCACCAGAAACATCTCTTGGCCCGATATCACAAAGATAATATTCCTACTACAACAGTCTATTATGGCTCTATAAGCTACAAACCAATCCATGCCAATGATGGCGTCATGCTTGTGCATATCTAGGACTAACATATTCGCTGGTAGAATAAAACTCCTGATCTCTATACCTACCCCCCGATATATATAGAAAATCAAAGACCCACTACCCAGCAGTACTGTACTCTCTAGTGTGGATAACAACCCGGTGGCCCATGCAAAACTAGTAGCTATAAAATAATGCGAAGAACCCGTGTCAAATAAAATGCGCCCCATAGTACCATGGATAGGAAGCTTACCCTCAACTGCGGGTGGTGCCTGCTGGGGTGATGCCTAGTGGACGTTATAAACACGTCCATACTATAACTGTCCTTACTGAATCGGGGGTGCTAGAAAAGCTGGGACCTGCACTGGTGCTGGTAGGATGGTAGGAAAGAGGGGTCTCTGGGGCTCCTGTTGGGCACCCTGTTGTTGGGGAAACCTGCCCTTGTTGGGGAAATATTGCTTCCTATAGACAGTCTTGCCACAGGAAAAACACCCCCCACTAAAGTTACCTCCCCTTTATCCCTATTGGCCTCAGTCGTGCTGGCCATTGCCACCCCTCCACTGGCCTTGGTGGCCCTATAGATGCCACTAAGTCCCCTGTTGATGGCCCTGATGTCCCTGTTGAGAACAATGTTGGCCCTGTTGGCCATGCTGACTAGACTAGCCCTGGTTATAACCTCCATATCCCTGCCTAGGATCACTAAATCAAAATATCTTAGTAGGGTCCCCCTGGTGGGAACTCTTCTCACCCTGACGGGCCTGCCCCTGAGCTCATGGAGCCCCACTGGCATTACTACCTCCTTCAGGCCCTGCTGGCTGGACTCCCCTGCTTGTTTACTCCTCTACTGATGGAAGCGATGGTCCTGGAAATGTAATAGAGTGACGTTGAGTACATTAGTGAAGGTACCTAACGATAAATTACCTATGAGGTGCTGACGAATCCTCCAGGTCAATCCATCCATGAACATCAGCATTTTCTTCTCTTCAGTAGGTTCCTCATCTGGCATTATAGTAAGAAGCCTCATGAATTCCTCCTCATATTCGACCACTATCATACCCTCCTGCTTCAGATTCAATAGTCTCCACCTCATCTCTGTCTGTATGACAGAGGGAAAGTATTTGCGATCAAATGGCGCCCAGAAGCTCTGAATGACATGATGTCCCTCTCCTCCAAAGTAGTAGTGGACTCCCACCACTACAAAGTGAATGTTAGTACACTCGTACATGCGAAGATGCCTCTGGATATCTTTCTTCCATTGGCTCTCTATGATGATGTCAGAATCGCTCGAGAACTCCGGGGAATGTGCCCTATGGAAAGCATCCCTGACCCTCTCCCATGTAGTGAGAAACTGAACCGGAACTGGCGCCATAGCCTGTACCTGGGGCGGGGCCTACTGCACCACCGCTAAAGCTACATTTATCACTTGAGCAACAATAGTGGCAACATCAACAGCTTAAATCATTCCCCGAGCCTGAGCTGCTAGCTGCTCTGGCTAGGCATTTCTGTTCCTCGGGGCTCGTCTCAGAAGCATCTGAAATGAGAAGGGATTTATTAGTCCAAAATTATTATTAAATCTCAAATAGCTGAAGACGTAAACACATAAATAAGAGTACAACAGTCCTAAAGATAGGGATCTATATCAAAGAACGCTAAGCGAAAAACATGTTAATCGGTACAGATCCTAAAGGACACTAGAACTTGATGCTCTGATACCACCTGTGACACCCCGCCTAATTAAATTATGGGTGATCAGGCCTTTATTAAATTAAATCAAATTGTCTGGTTGGTTCATTCTTAGCATCACTGTCGAAAAAAAATTCATTATTAATCACCTAATAAATAATTAAGTTAAGTGTCGAAACATTTTCCCATTTAATTATACCCAATTCATCCATTAATAATTTCCATGCTTTAAGATATAAGTTATTCACATTCCACCAGAATAAATACTGAACATGAATCACATACTGAAAAAAATGAGACTGGATAAAACATTCCAGTTCAAAATCTAAAACCAATAGAATCATAATACTCAATCCAACAGGAAAAGAAATGCTATTAAGAAAATACACTATCTAAAATAATTAAGGTGGAAACGGGTGATACATGCCCTAACTGAAATGCCTGAACTAGGAACTGGATGAAAAGATAGAAGCATCTAATATCGATAAACTACAGCTTCCACAACAGCTGCAGCTCTTCGAATGATCCACGTGTCCAAGTCTGGACCCTATGGCTGGACACCTAGTATAATATATATATATATATAGCAAAAGAGAAGAGAAATGGTAAGAAATGAGTTAGAACCCGATTTGTTAAAAAATATTTGTGTTAGCAAGTATTGAAGACTGAATTAATGCAATTATTATGTGCATATTAGTTTTGAGATCTCACCTGAGATCCTCACCCCTCCACTAATGTGCACACCTAGCGTACGTCTACTTTAACCTAGTCATCTATAATATTCCCAAGTAGATCATAGACATATACTACTAACTATGGGTTGTAAGAGAATACCGTATCGCCCATACAATACCTTACATAATACTTTACTCCAAATAATTGCATTTAATATTCACTCTTCTAGTATTAAATACTTTATCCCCTTAAGTTACTTTTTTTTACCAACATTTACATATTTGCTAACTCCACACATTAGGATTTTTCACAAATATATATATATATATATATATATATATATATATATATATATATATATATATATATATATATATATATATATATAGTCAAACTGTTAGGACCACTTGGCGCAATACATACTCTGATATCGCGTCCCGGTGCATCGCTCGTTGCGTAAAGGACAATTGGTTCGGTGTCTCTCACGAACCATAAATCTCATAACAAAAATATTGGAGGTGAGCATACTCACCAGCTAAATGAGTCACGCACATACCTACGCTCCCATTCAACCATCGAAACTATCCTACGTAACAGATAGCATGTATCCAAGTTCATATGCTCTAGGTACAAGTCAAATATCCCCCTATTCGGTCAGCAAGGATAAGACTGTCCACTGCGTGATACCTCCTCCCGATAGCAAGCGGTGTAGGTATGCTTATACACACAATTAGAATAATCATAAAATACTAGGCATTCCCTAAGCCTTATAAAAATTCAGGTATTCACCCAACTCATATTTATCTTTCTACACGTAGTATACATCTCTTTAATACTTCGGCAATTAACTCGATTATTTACACTTTCGAAATTTCCAAGGTTAATTCACCAATTCAATCTTTAAGGTATTATCCTAGGAATGATTCCCAAATAATTTTGCACTAAGCTAATATCAATAAATGGCAGTTTTCCTCACTCAACTAACTGTGTAACACAATTTAGCAGGTCGTTTGAATGAATCTGCTTATCGTTTGAACGAGATTCTATCTCGTTGGAACGAGATGGGGTTTTTCCCTAGTTTGGCCTGTTACGTTTTTGGTGTTCTAAACCTACGGGATGTTTTTGGTGTGTGTTCCTCCTCTACCTTCCTCTGTGCCTCTCTCTTTTCTCTCTCATATGTTTAGAACTGAAAACTCTTATATAATCCTAGTGCATCGATATTTTATTTCCCAATTTTCGTCCGTATTATTACCCTAAAATTTTGAAGGATAAAAATACCCCTATGGGGTGCCGGTTAGTTCCTAAAAACATACCGGAGTCTAAATAATACCCCCGGGTACAGTTTTCTGACTATCTCGACCCTTTCAGACTCAATGGCGCACTCAAAATTACTATACGAGTTATACAAAAATAATTTGTCTTTTTATTCCATTCATTTAGTCCCGACATGTCTCATACGCGCGTCCTGACTCAAAATACCAAACTATCGTATTTCGCACTCCCACAATTTTATAAAAATTATATAATTTCATATTACATGTTCCTAAAGTAGTAATTAATGTTTTTCATCAAAAAGTATTAACCCTTGGCATGCTAGTTAATATTTATTTCAATTCGAATTAATTAACAATTAAATTTCACGAACCTTCTTAATTTAATTAATCCAACAATAATAATTAATTCCCATAATTATTAAATATAATAAAAATACGGGGTATTACATGATTTTGATGACTATGAGTTGTGACGACTAATTCTGATGGTTTAGGGAAATTCTAAGGGCATAAAGTTATGGCAACCAATTTTGCAAGCTAAGGTGTAATGTTGTGACGACCGATTTTATGGGCCGAGGTCAATTATGAGGAGATTAAATTGTGGTGACTGCTTCTGAGGCACGAGGTCACATATGTGGACCTAAAGTTATGACGACTAATTCTGAGGGTCAAGATCATTTCTGAGGACCTTAAGTTCTAATAACCAATTCTGAGGGTTGATCTCAATTATGAGGACCTTAACTTGTAGCGACCAATTCTGAGGGACGACGTCAATTCTATGGACCTTAAGTTGTAGTGACCAATTCTGAGGGTTGAGGTCAATTATGAGGACCTAAAGTTATGACGACCAATTCTGCGAGTCGAGGTCAATTCCGAGGACCTAAAGTTGTGATGACCAATTCTACGGGTCAAGGTCAATTCTAAGGACCTTAGTTGTGAAGACCAATTTAGAGGGTCGAGGTCAATTATGAGGACCTAAAGTTGTAACGGTCGATTATGTGGATCGAGGTCAACTCTGAGAACCTAAAGTTATGATAATTGATTCTGAGGGCTGAGGTCAATTATAAGGACCTAAAGTTGTAGCGATCGATTTTGAGGGTCGAGGTCAATTTTGAGGACCTTAAATTGGGACAACTAATGCTTTGGGTCGAGGTTAATTCTGAGGACCTAAAGTTATAATTCGGGGAATCGATCTCCTGGGGATTATTAAATTATCTTGTGGGTGCAGATGCATATGTGGTTCCTTTGGGAATTGTGTTGTTTTAAGACTTTACTGGGAAAGGGCTAATCTTTGAGACATTCGATCGGAGGATGTGTTGTTTTGAGACTCCACTAGGGTATGTTTAGGTAAGGGAGTAGTAGACTTAGATGTGGATGCATCATTAGTTTCATTTATAGAATATATTGAGGATAGGTGTGTAAGATTAATTCGACTTGGGATTATGCAGGGGATAAGAGTGTAAGATTAATCCTACAGGGGATTCCAAGAGTTTTGTATAGGGCTTAGTGCTCCTAAAAAAAATTTCTTGAGAAAAATGAGGCTCCATATTTTTACGGCATTTTTGGGAATGTTTCGAGCATTTTTTGTATTTTTCTAGAATTTTTTGGCATTTTTTTGTGCAAAATTTGGAGGGGTGCCAATAGGCAGTCCTAGGGGTGTCTATCGGTAAGGGCATGGACTCCTTGGCTTAGTTAGGGAGAGGAAAAGATGACTACCGATCGGCAGCGCATAGTTAGGGGGCTGCCAATCGACAGGACTCTTAGCCTTTAATAATAAAGGGGCAAATCCTCCCCATTCTTCACACCTTCAAGTGTTAAAATATTCTTTTTTTATCTCTCTAAAAATCATTCCTAAGTCCGTTTTTCTTGAATACTTCATATGGCTAGTTCAAGTGATGTGTACGACAATGCGTCCCTGGCTGTTGATGGTTGGGCGAGCCTAGAATGTCAGTCTAGGGTGCCTCTTGCTTTGGGTAACAAAAATGTCTTTTTGATCTATTTGAGCATGTGGTTGATGAGTGTACTCTTCTTTGCGAGCTACCATGCCACCATTTTTCTAGGTTGAGGAATCCTAGTGGTTACATAAGTGCGTGACTTTTGGTATTCCATTTCATTTTTCTCTCTCTTTTTCATGTTAATGATGGGTTTTTCTTCTTTTTATTTTTTACAGACTAGCATTGGTCCTTTGGCTATCCATTCTTGGGGGATGATAGGGTTGAAGGAGGTTTGGGAGAATCTCCCTAGTGTGGTATGCTGGATGGTCTCCTATACGGGTTTTGGCCATTTGACGGAGGCTTTGGATGAGACACCGCGTTCAACTGCAGTTTTGTGTGCCCTAGGAGATAGATGGTGGGACATTACCCACACTTTCCATCTTAGATTTGGGGAGATAACGATTACTTACATAGATATTCAGCAGCTTATAAGGGTTGACTATTAGGGATTCTAGATAGTGGTGGACCGTATGCTGAGTTTGACACCGGAGGTGGTGTAGGAATCTTTGGAGGATGTGGGTAGGATCTTTTTGGGGATTCGCTTTGTATTTATGCTTTGAAGGATACTCTCTTGGAGAGGAGGGTGGATGTAACTGATGATCAGTAGGTGAGACAGACAACATGTCTGGTTATTTTTCTTCTGTTAGGTGGCTTTTTGGTGGCGACGAGTGGCAATGTCGTTTATCTCTAGTTCTTATTATTTTTACAGATGATTTTCGACGTACAGATGTATGACTAGGGGATACTAACTTTGGCATACCTCTATTCTTCCTTGGATGGTTTTAGTCGGTACTTTCGACAGACTTTTACAGGGTCCACGTACCTTCTGGAGGTAATCTTGAATTCATTTTCCTTTTTCATGCATTTCCTTGCATTCTTCTTTGGTTTATTTTTTCTAGATTCCTATCTTTTGAAGACGTGGTTCTATGAGATGACAATGTAGGGTTAATAGCCACTAAGGAGGAAATCTTGGGAGACTTCTGTTGAATGTTCCAGTAGCGAAAGTCCAATCGAAGGTCTAATGAATATTTATTTATGGCAGACGTGCATCGGGATCTGAATGCCCTAACGAGTGATCAGGTTATCTTTCTGTCTTTTCAGAGTCCTTTGGCATTTTCATTTCTTGAGTAGATACTTATTCTCTATTACGAATTATAGGTGATGGGAAACTCCACATGATATGGGGGTGATGGGCATATATGTGCAGATGCGTAGGTTTATCGTACGTGAGTTTTGGTACGTCTGGTACCTAGGGGAAAGGGTAGTTAGGCATATTATGGAGGAGGAGGTGGTAGTACTGCCATCAGTGCCCTTATGTACGTGTTGGGAGTGAAGGATATATCGGATGATGTCCGGGCAGCGACGATGATTGAGGATCCCTATACGCAGTATACGGATACAATAAAAAGCTATGAGTATCTAGATTTCGTGACGAGCCAGTCGATGCCCTCCTATATCTACGATGTGTAAAATATGCCTAAACCTTCCATGGCTTCGAGCAGAGAGACTAATTCACTGGTGGACTCGACCCACAGTGCTGGTGGTGGCACTTCGATAGAGGTCAAGGTAAAGGAGTCTCTGATTATTCAAGTTACTCCCCATTCTTACAATTTTTGATTGAGTAGCGAAGAGTTACTGAGTGTGCCGCATTTCCCTCACACATTAGTGTCTGGATTGACGAGTATTATGCACGATGCCCTTCGTCTAGAGGTATATAATTTTCTCTTCTTGTTCTGTTGACTTTCCTTTATTTTTTGACTGGTTTTCCTTTTCCTTGTTGTTTATTTGCTTGTAGTATGTTCAGGTGTCGACCACTTGGCTGAGGGATATCAAGGATTGGATGTCCTCTATATTGGAGTATATTAAAAGTTTGACTTCTTCATGATTTGTGATGTCTGCCACTTTAGATGAGGGCTTGGGTTCTGGTAGTGGAGGATCCACTGTTCGTCAGAGGGAAAAGTGAGTTCGTCATGGGGGTTGAGATCTAGAGAGAGAGAGTTTGTGGGTTAGAGCAAAGTCCCGTTTGTTTTTCTATTTTTCTTCTTTCCGCAAAAATGTAACTCGATGAAGCAATATATATGAAGATATATGCATTTTCTTTTGGGATTTTTTCTTGATTTAGTGACTTATCCTATATGCGATTTTAATTTTCTGTTGAGATCATTTATTGCAAAGATAGAGGTAGGTATGGAATTGATAATGAAAGGCATAAGAACTTTTATTATGAAAAAGTGTGAAAATAATCAACTCGGGGAAAAGGATTTTTTTTAGCATGAGTTTATTTTCAGAGAAAATGATTTTCTTGAGTGAAAAAATGAGTAAAAAGCCGGAGGGTAATTTTTCAAGATGAGGATTTTTCTAAAACTGATTTTGATAAATGAGGAAAGATGGAATTTTCCAAAATAGTGCGTTGTGGATCGGCATATCCCTTGACCAGCCTATCGGTATGGGGTCAAGTCAAATCATCCATAGGCCTTCATTGCACTTTCCTGTACATTAGAGTACTCTTATGAAGTTGAATTTTACTCGGGTTTCTAGGGCTCTTGTTTTTTCCCGAAGATTTTAATTATAAAAGAAGATGGGTGGGATTGGTTTTCTCCACCAATACCCACATTTTATTTGTTTCTTCATATTCCTCATTTTCAAATGGCTCTTCCCATATATGAAGGATTCACTTCATACCTTGACGGTCTAGAGAAAATGTTCTTGTGGAATGTGTATTATGATGCTTTAAACCTGCGTTGGGTTTCTTTATGGCGTAACTAAGCCATATATTAAAACCTATTGGAAGCAGCAGTGCAGTTATGGCATCCTAATGATCATGTCTTTCATTTTGGCCTGGATAAGGTTTGTCCCACTTATGAGGAGTTCTTGGCTATGTTGAGGGTTAGCCCTAGTGTGGCGAGTGCTATGCCTAATTTCTCCCGTTCTCCCATCATTTTCTATCGGAGTTGCTTCACATTTCTCCCTTGGCAACTAGACCATTGGTTACTGGAGGGGCCATTTCTCTTCAAGTGTTATATACTCAATGCGCCTGAAATATTTTAAGAATGCTATCTTTGTTGGGGATTTCTCTTTGGCCTTTACTCTGAGGATTTTGTTGGTGATGGGGAACTTGACTGTGGATCCCCAGGTTACTGCGATAACAACCTAGATGTCTTACTGGCATAATCCTATGGCGGTGGTGCTGGATGAGAACCTGAATGTCCTCCATTCTTGGAAGGAGGGTCATTCTGAATTTTTAAGGGGGAGCCCCATAATGTTGTTTATGTGAATTACATAGAGGTTTCGTCTGGTGGCCCCTCCGAAGTAACCTTTGACGGTTGTGCCCAATTTTTTTGTTCAGCCTTTCTTCAGCTTTTGCCCATCCGTAGATAATTGGGTGAACTTGCTTAAAATCATGGAGCCCGGTGTCTTCACTGGTCAATGCCATAGTGGGGGAATTACTACCTATTTTGAAGATTGGAGATTATAGATATGTACGATCGATGGGCCTTTAGGAGAGTTCCTTTGATTTCCTATAGCGACTCCTACGCTAGGTCGGGTGGGAACAGATCGTTCCCCCTCATATAACAAATTTCTTCTTAGTGGAGGATTTGACTGAATTGCTGAGGATGATTGTGACAATCCGAATATAATTATGATAAATTATATTTAAATCATGCTTATCTTATGTGATAATGTGATATTAGTATATCTAATGTTAAGTGATTATGTTTATTATAATCCTACTTTCATAAATCATGAAAGGTCGAATTATTTACAAACACAAATTTTGTTGTTTTCGGTGGAAAGGTTCCTGTTATAGACTAGTTTTGACCTTTATAACATTATAAATGACTTGAGGTGAAAACTAGATAGTTGTAGACATGTGAGTTAGGGTTGTAACACAACAAGTGGATCATCAAATGGATGCCCGAGTAAAGAATTATACCGAAATTACGAACAAAGGGCAAAGTTGTCCATTCCCTCTAAGTGGTATTTTGTCTTTTATTAAACCAAATGGTTTAATCTGATTGGTTGGCTTGGGAGGCAGCCTTGGCAGACCTTATACCCTTGAAATAGACTTATCCTTAAGCCAAAATCAGCCATGAAAGGGCTTTAATCTTAAGGAAAGAGAAGGTAGAAGTTTAGGAAGAAAAGTGAGGAGAAAAAGTGTAGAAAAATCCGTAGAAATTACGTAAACGTCCCGAAGGTAATCCTAATTGCAAATCTTGTTATTTTTAATATATTTATGATTTATATGATATAAATCCTTGATTTTTTATTTACCTTTCATGCTTGGGTGCATATGTATGAATATATGCAAGTTTAAGTTAAGTTGAATGCATAAACCCTTAAAAATTGCTTTATATTGAAACTCCTTGTATTCAAACTTCCATATATATTTGTGTGCTTTATGTAATTGAGAAATTACAATTGGATATGAACGTAGACTCATATATTCATATCATATCTGAAAATTAGAATTTATCTCCATGTGGTTAGGCCGTAATGATGATTTCAAGTTGGTACATGGTTTCTGTTTTTATACTTCATTTCGGTATGCCCTGAGTTTAGTCAAGATTTTGAGATAGCAAATGAAGTCAAACAACTATGAAACTTTAATTATGTACTATTCAGTATGTGTACTAAAAATGGGTTGAAAATCATGGAAAGTTATGCTGTAGAAAAATTATCAAAATTCTTGGAAGTTGAAGGAACAATAGAGGAGCTTGTAGGGCAGATTTCTTGTGTTGTAAAGAAATGGCCATAACTTGCCCTAGGAAGCTTGAAAAATTACACCGTCACTCGTAATGGATAGTATATTCATATATGTTTTCATATTGATGAGTTTGGACCCCTGTATTTGTACAAATTACGAATATAGGATGGTTAAGTATGTAAGACAATAATTTCAGGCCATACTGGGTACCCCTTGAATGAATGTTTGTATTTCTTCCTTACAAAGGGTACTTTGAGTACATGTTTCATGTGTATATACATTGAGGAGTATAATTTCATGTTTACTTGACTTTGGTTATAAATTCCTCATAAGGTATTTCCTACGGTTGAATGTCCGTAACTTTATCAACATGTATATCATTGTTTTGCCTTTACCTATGCTTTATGAAATGTGACTTAATTGGAATTATATTGTTGATGTATAGTCATGGAAAGTTACATAATTATGTTTGGATAATATTTATGATTGAGTTTCAGTACTGATTTAGTTGGATTGATAGGTGTAAGGACTAATCAACCCAGTTCAGCTCCACCAGAAGAAAACGTGAATACATAGTTGTCAACCAAGGTGAGTGTACTCACTGGAAAGAGATATTTGTATCGTGTTATTGATATGATCATAATATAATGAATATGAAATTGTTCATTTCGGTTTACCGAAATGAGGGGTTACTCCTCGACCAGGAATGGGGATGATTTGTCTATTAATGACAAGGGGTTACTCCTCGACCAGGAATGGGGGATAATTGTCTATTTAGACAGGATATGTGAATCATGATTCAGAAAATTTGGTCATTCATTATGAATGAGCCGGATAAGTTAATTCATAATTATATGGGCATGATATATTGCATGTAAATTTATGCAGTAGTATAGTAGTGATGCATTCACTAGGCTATTTTTTCTCATGGTTCCTATGTTCACATTTTTCAGGTAACGCGATGTCACTGCCAAATCTAGGAGGTCGTGTTGGGTTAGCCAGGAATGGGAGAAAATATGATTTTGTGTAAATGTAAATGATGTAATTAAGTTAACTTATCCTTCAAGAAAGTTTTTATTGACATGATTACTCGGATGTTGTAAAAAGGTTTTCAGTTATATGGATTTACAATGATGACGCTGAAATCAAAACTCGTGATTATAGTTTGGTTAGATTAATTATGGTTTGACTCACTTGACTTTCAAACTTAATTACAAGTAACTGGGTTGGGGTGTGTCAACTTTTGGTATCAGAGCCTAGGTTTTAGAGGTTCTGGAGTGAGAAGAGTCTAGATTTGGCAGTGAATGTTAGAAATATATTTTATTTGATACTAACGATTATGTTAGGAAAGATATGTATATCTGCATGTTGTTATATCTTTGATTCATTTCAGATATAAGAGAATGGAACGAGGGAATGTAAATGTGAGATTAGAAGATGAGGCTTCAAATATTCCAGCAGAAGCGGAGGTTGAACAACCTGTTCAGATAAATGTGGAACCCGAGCCAGAACAACTGACAGATATGCAAAAAATGGCACGTGCTATGACACTAATGGCAGAGCAGCAAGCTAGATTTATGGCTCAGATGGAAGAAAAACAAACCAGACAACTGGAGGCACAAGCCTTGGCTAGGGCTGAGGAGGTGATACACCGAGAAGAAAGAAGTACTTCACATGAGAAATTTATTAAGATGAACCCACCATCGTTCGAAGGAGCAGTTGATCCCGTAGAGGCAGAAGTCTGGGTTAAAGAGATCGAACTTATCTTTGGGGTGATGAGGATGCCTGAAAATCAACGAGTGACCTTAGCGACGTATATGCTGAAAGGAGAAGCTAAATATTGGTGGGATGCCACAAAACATTTGTTGATTACTCCAGAAGGTGGGAATGTGATCTGATCGGATGCTTTTGTCAAAGCCTTGTATGAAAAATATTTTCCCCCAATGTATCAAAAACAAAAGGAGAAGGAATATTTCATGTTGAATCAGGGGAGTATGACAGTTAGAGAATATGAAGCTAAACTTACAGCTTTATCTCGGTTTGCTTCGAGGTTTATACGAAATGAGGAAGATATGTGTAGTAGATTTCTCGATGGGCTTGAGTTAGTCATTAAATCACGGTTGTCGGCTTTAGAGACTGTTAATTATTCATCCTTGGTGAACAAAGCCATGTCAGTAGAAAGGGACGTGAATGAAGCTAGAGGGAATCGAGAACGAGGTGTAAAGAGAAGCAGATTCGATCCAAGTTATCAAAAGGGTGGTGATACAGAATATTAGAGACTTAGAGGGAAGAAATTCCATCATGGTAGAGGCATGGGAAGTAGTTTTCAAAGGGGTGAAGCAAGTGGTGGAAGAGGTTCAAGAGTTTCATCGCAAGGAGATCCAAATGTTTGTTTCTTTTGTGGGGCATCTGGTCATATAAAGAGAAATTGCCCAAAGTTACTGAATATAGAATGTTTTAACTGCCACCAGAAGTGTCATTTGAGAAAGAATTGTCCTATGATGGCAAGAACAGTTTCAGTCAGTAGTGTGGGTCCTCATAAAGGGTCTTCTCCAGGTAGTTCCACCAGTGGGAGAGGTACAGAACAAGCAACTGGGTCGAGGGCAGGAGGAAGAGTGTTTGCGATGACGCTACAAGATGCTCATGCTACACCTGATGTGGTTACAGGTAAACTCTCTATTGCGAACAAAGATTTATATGCACTCATTGATCCTGGATCTACGCATTCATTTGTGGCATTATATATTATTTCATATTTGGGTAGACCATGTTCATTTCTTAATTGTGCCTTATATATTTCTACCCCAATGGAAAGTGTGATTCTGGTTGAGCATGTTTATAAAGATTGTATCTTAGGAATGGGGGAACGAGATTTCTATGTTGATTTGATAACGTTGGCCATTCGAGATTTTGATATTATATTGGGGATGGATTGGTTATCATCGTATCATGCTTCCATTGATTGTTTTCGAAAGGAAGTTACATTACCCGAGTTCCAGTTTACAGGGGAAAGGAATGTTGTCCCTAATTGTCTTATTTCAGCAATAAAGAGTAGAAAGTTATTGAGTAAGGGTTGTACGGGGTATTTAGCGTATGTGGTTGATGTTAGTAAGGAAGCACTTAAAGTTGAAGATATACCAGTTGTTAGAGAATTTTCTGATGTCTTCCCGAGGAATTGCCAGGATTGCCACCCGAAAGGGAAGTAGAGTTTTCTATTGAATTAATTCCAGGTACTGGTCCGATTTCCCTTGCTCCTTATAGAATGGCACCAACAGAGTTGAAGGAATTGAAAGTGAAATTACAAGATCTGATAAGCAGAGGGTTCATTCATCCTAGTGTTTCGCCATGGGGAGCCCCAGTGTTATTTGTGAAAAAGAAATACGGGACAATGTGATTATGTATTGACTATCATCAGTTGAATAAGGCGACCATTAGAAATAAGTACCCTCTACCTCATATTGATGACTTGTTTGACCAATTACAGGGGGCCACAGTATTTTCGAAGATTGATTTGAGATCGGGTTACCACCAACAGAAAGTGAAGGATAGTGATATTTCCAAAACAACTTTTCGAACTCGATATGGGCACTATGAGTTTTTGGTGATGCCATTTGGATTGACTAATGCTCCGACAGTTTTTATGGATTTGATGAATCGGGTATTCCACCCTTTCATTGATTCCTTTGTGATTGTATTCATAGATGATGTGTTGATTTACTCGCGTAGCATGCAGGAACATGAGAAACATTTGAGACTTGTATTGCAGATTTTGAGAGAGAAGAAATTGTTTGCTAAATTAAGCAAGTGTGAGTTTTGGTTGAATGAAATTGTGTTTTTAGGGCACGTGGTCTCGGGAAATGGGATTTATGTTGATCCAAAGAAAGTGGAAGCAATTGTTGAATGGGAAAGTCCTAAGAATGTGACAGAAATTAGGAGTTTCCTAGTATTGGCAGGTTACTATCGCAGATTCATTAAGGGATTTTCAGCAATAGCATTACCACTGACAAAATTGACTCATAAAGAAGTGAAGTTTGTATAGGATGAAGAATGTGAGAAGATTTTTAAAGAATTAAAGAATTGGTTGGTTTCAACCCCTATACTTACTATTCCATGTGGGAATGAGTCTTTTGTGATCTATACAGATGCTTCATTTTAGGGTTTAGGATGTGTTCTTATGCAGAATGGAAAGGTAATAGCATATGCTTCCAGACAATTAAAGACTCATGAACGAAACTACCCTACACACGATCTGGAGCTAGCATCCATTGTTTTTGCTTTAAAGTTGTGGAGACATTACTTGTATGTAGAAACTTGTGAGATATTTACGGATCATCAAAGTTTGAAATACTTGTTTACACAGAAAGAACTGAATTTGAGACAGAGGCGTTGGATAGAGCTGATTAAAGACTGTGACTGTACCATTCATCATCATCTTGGGAAGGCCAATGTAGTAGCAGATGCTTTGAGTCGAAAATCATCAGGGATTCTTGGTTGCATACGGTGTGCCCGTGTTGGAAATATTCTTGACTTGGCATCGATGGGGATTGAATTGAAGTTTTCAAAAAGTGGAGGATTATTAGCACATGTCACCGTGAGACCTTTATTGGCCGAACGCATACGAAATTTGCAGACGAGTGATCCATTCCTTGAGAAGAAGAAACAAGATGTCCTGGATGGTAAAGAGAGTGACTTTGAGATTAAGAATGATGAATCATTGTGTTATAAAAATAGGATTTGTGTACCTAATGATCCACCCTTAAAGAAAGATATATTAGAAGAGGCACATAGTTCAATTTACTCTATGCATCCGGGAGGTACCAAAATGTACAGAGATTTGAAAGAATATTATTGGTGGAACAATATGAAACATGAGATTGCAGAGTTCGTAGCTAAATGTTTAGTATGCCAGCAAGTGAAAGCAGAGCATCAGAAGCCGGCAGGATTATTGCAGTCTTTGCCTATTACGGAATGGAAGTGGGAGCATATAACGATGGACTTTGTTATAGGATTACCCCGGTCACCAAAGTGCATGATTCTATTTGGGTGATTGTAGACCGACTGACGAAGTCAGCTCATTTTCTCCCAGTTAAGACCACCAACACTGTTGACAAGTATGCACGTATGTACGTTGATGAGATTATCCGTTTACATGGGGCACTGGTGTCAATTGTTTCAGATAGAGATCCAACGTTCACTTCTAAGTTTTGGCCTCGTTTACAGAATGCCATGGGCACAAGTTTGAAGTTCTGCACTGCATTTCATCCACAAACTGATGGACAATCAGAAAGGACGATTCAAGTATTAGAAGACATGTTACGAGCCTGTGTATTTGACTTCAAAGGTAGTTGGGATGATCATTGCCATTGATGGAATTCTCATATAATAATAGTTATCAGTCCACCATTGGTATGGCTCCGTATGAAGCTTTATATAGGAGGAGATGTAGAACGCCTTTGTGTTGGGATGAAGTAGGTGAAAGGAAAAATTTGGGTCCTGAATTGATAGATATGACAACTGAAAAGATCAAAATTATTCGGGAACAGATAAAGATAGCACAAAGTAGGCAGAAATTTTATGCAGATAAGAGGAAGTATCCATTAGAATTTCAGAAGGGAGATTTTGTATTCCTGCGTATTTCACCATGGAAAGGCGTTATGAGATTTGGCAAAAAGGAGAAACTAAGTCCAAGATACATTGGACCATATGAGGTGTTGGAAGGAATTGGGCCCCTGGCTTATAGATTAGAATTACCTCCAGATTTATCCCGTTTACATGATGTGTTTCACGTATCGATGCTTCGTAAGTATTTGGCGAATCCATCTCATCAGTTGAAAAACCAATTGAACTGAAGGAAGACTTGTCGTACATCGAGGAACCAATGGAAATTATTGATCGTAAGGAGCAAGTATTGAGAAATAAAGTTATTTCCTTAGTTAAGGTTATGTGGATGAGCAATGGAGTTAAAGAAGAAACATGGGAAATGGAGGATAGCATGAGGAAACAATATCCCCATTTGTTTCGTAAGTGACCTTTATATTAAATTTCGGGGACAAAATTTTCTAAGGTGGGTGAGTTGTGACAACCCGAATATAATTATGATAAATTATATTTAAATCATGCTTATCTTATGTGATAATGTGATATTAGTATATCTAATGTTAAGTGATTATGTTTATTATAACCCTACTTTCATAAATCATGAAAGGTCGAATTATTTACAAACACAAATTTTGTTGTTTTCGGTGGAAAGGTTCCTGTTATAGACTAGTTTTGACCTTTATAACATTATAAATGACTTGAGGTGAAAACTAGATAGTTGTAGACATGTGAGTTAGGGTTGTAACACAACAAGCGGATCATCAAATGGATGCCCGAGTAAAGAGTTATACCGAAATTACGAACAAAGGGAAAAGTTGTCCATTCCCTTTAAGTGGTATTTTGTCTTTTATTAAACCAAATGGTTTAATCTGATTGGTTGGATTGGGAGGCAGCCTTGGCAGACCTTATACCCTTGAAATAGACTTATCCTTAAGCCAAAATCATCCATGAAAGGATTTTAATCTTAAGGAAAGAGAAGGTAAAAGTTTAGGAAGAAAAGTGAGGAGAAAAAGTGTAGAAAAATCCGTAGAAATTACGTAAACATCCCGAAGGTAATCCTAATTGCAAATCTTGTTATTTTTCATATATTTATGATTTATATGATATAAATCCTTGATTTGTTTATTGACCTTTCATTCTTGGGTGCATATGTATGAATATATGCAAGTTTAAGTTAAGTTGAATGCATAAACCCTTAAAAATTGCTTTATATTGAAACCCCTTGTATTCAAACTTCCATATATCTTTGTGTACTTTATGTAATTGAGAAATTCCAATTGGATATGAAATTAGACTCATATATTCATATCATATCTGAAAATTAGAATTTATATCCTTGTGGTTAGGCCGTAATGATGATTTCAAGTTGGTACATGGTTTCTGTTTTTATATTTCATTTCGGTATGCCCTGAGTTTAGTCAAGATTTTGAGATAGTAAATGAAGTCAAAAAATTATGAAACTTTCATTATATACTATTCAGTATGTGTACTAAAAATGGGTTGAAAATAATGGAAATTTATGCTGTAGAAAAATTATCAAAATTCTTGGAAGTTGAAGGAACAATAGAGGAGCTTGTAGGGCAGATTTCTTGTGTTGTAAAGAAATGGCCATAACTTGCCCTAGGAAGCTTGAAAAATTACACCGTCACTCGTAATGGATAGTATATTCATATATGTTTTCATATTGATGAGGTTGGACCCCTGTATTTGTACAAATTACGAATATAGGATGGTTAAGTATGTAAGACAATAATTTCAGGCCATACTGGGTACCCCTTGAATGAATGTTTGTATTTCTTCCTTACAAAGGGTACTTTGAGTACATGTTTCATGTGTATATACATTGAGGAGTATAATTTCATGTTTACTTGACTTTGGTTATAAATTCCTCATAAGGTATTTCCTACGGTTGAATGTCCGTAACTTTATCAACATGTATATCATTGTTTTGCCTTTACCTATGCTTTATGAAATGTGACTTAATTGGAATTATATTGTTGATGTATAGTCATGGAAATTTACATAATTATGTTTGGATAATATTTATGATTGAGGTTCAGTACTGATTTAGTTGGATTGACAGGTGTAAGGACTAATCAACCCAGTTCAGCTCCACCAGAAGAAAACGTGAATACATAGTTGTCAACCAAGGTGAGTGTACTCACTGGAAAGAGATATTTGTATCGTGTTATTGATATGATCATAATATAATGAATATGAAATTGTTCATTTCGGTTTACCGAAATGAGGGGTTACTCCTCGACCAGGAATGGGGGAGATTTGTCTATTAATGACAAGGGGTTACTCCTCGACCAGGAATGGGGGAGAATTATCTATTTAGACAGGATATGTGAATCATGATTCAGAAAATTTGGTCATTCATTATGAATGAGCCGGATAAGTTAATTCATAATTATATGGACATGATATATTGCATGTAAATTTATGCAGTAGTATAGTAGTGATGCATTCACTGGGCTATTTTTGCTCATGGTTCCTATGTTCACATTTTTCAGGTAACGCGATGTCACTGCCAAATCTAGGAGGTCGGGTTGGGTTAGCCAGGAATGGGAGAAACTATGATTTTGTGTAAATGTAAATGATGTAATTAAGTTAACTTATCCTTCAAGAAAGTTTTTATAGACATGATTACTCTGATGTTGTAAAAAGGTTTTCAGTTATATGGATTTACAATGATGACGCTGAAATCAAAACTCGTGATTATAGTTTGGTTAGATTAATTATGGTTTGACTCACTTGACTTTCAAACTTAATTACAAGTAACTGGGTTGGGGTGTGTCAATGATGATAGGCTCTTTGTGGCTGCACCGTCGAATATCTATCCATTCATCACATTCCATGTGAGGGCCTTGGCATATTTGTGGGGACAGCCTTAAATGGTTATGGAAGCGGGTTGTAGAGGAAGTCATGGTGGAAGAGATCGATCAAATATGCTTCATTACTTTTGACTCCAAGGAAGATGGTTTTCTGGTTCTGTCCAGATATGTCAAGGTTTACCACTCCATGAAGTGCATACGAAATGTCAACCAGGAATAGGAAACTTGGGGACTTCTACGGGCTAGTAATGATGATGAAGAAGGGTCATCCGACAGCAGTGTCTTGTGAAGATCAGTTAATTTTTGTGAAGTTATGGTGATTGTGTGTTTTTATATTTTGAGTATTGGGGATAATTTTGTATAGTTCGATTAGTTTTTTTTAAGAAAGGCTTGGTCAGCGGCGAGTAGTGGTTGGTTTGACTCCCTTCACTGATACTTCGTGTAACGGCACTATTTTCCTTAATCAAATATAAATGTTGATTTTGAACATATTTTGTTGTGCCTCTTGATGAGTTTTTCACTTTAATTATCTATATCAATTAGTAAGGCATACATAATCTTTTTGTTCATGTAAATGATAAAATGGGTCGCCATTCTCTAAGGTTAGAAAACAATAGCATTTTGTAAAAAAAAAGGGGATCAGACCTATGTATGACGTATGGGCTACCTAAGTAGCTCTAGGGTTTTTAAAAATTTTCATGTGTTTCATTTTGAAAAGAAAAGGTTCCAAGAGGATCAGGACCCACATAGTTCTGGGTAGGGAAAATGAAGAAAAAAAATTCAGAATATAAGGGGGATGAGAAGAGTCATTGCGCAACGAGATTTCAAACTAAGGGTAAAACTTCATGAGACGATCCACATATACTGGACACGCCATCTCTTCTCCATTAAGGTCTGTGAGCATAGCGACGCATTTTGAAAGAATCTTTTTCACGATGTAGGGGGTGCTCCAATTTGGTTTGAATTTCCCTCTAGTTTCCCAGATGGGCTATTTGATCTCTTTGAGGGCAAGGTCTCCTTCCTGGACGCCAGTGAATGATTGCTTTATCCGGCGATAGTACCCTTGAATACCATATAGAACCTTCAGTCTCTTTTCATCCAAGAGTGATAATTTAACAAAGCAGCTCTTATGACATTCTTCTTTATCAACTCTTTTTTTAAGTAGGACATGAAGGGAAGGTATTTTCAGCTCAACGGGTCAGACTTCTTCCATGTCGTACACTAGAGAATAAGTTATAGCCCCAGTGGGCATTCTTATTAAAGTGCGATAGTCCCAGAGGGCGTAAGGGATATGGTCGACCCAATCACTGCAACTCTCGATAATCTATTTGATTATGGTCTTGAGGCTTTTATTGGTGTCTTTGATGGCACCATTGGTTTGGGGTCAGTAGGGAGAATAATTGTTGATTATACCAAAAATGGTATCAACAAATCAATATTGTGTGTAAGCTCATACCAGCACAAAAATGGAGTATGAACAGGTATAAAAATATAGAAAGATATGAGGAAAAGAAGAAGATAACACCAGATATAAGTGGTCCAACCAATTTTGGCCTACTCCACTGTGAGTGTGTGAGAAATCCACCACAAACACTCAAGATTTCTCTCTCTATTATGTTTTTGACAAAGGTTTCAGCTGGGGTTTACAATGATCGATCCTTTACAAGGATGTAAAAGATAAGTATTTATAGTGCATGGGGGGTGTAGTGTGACCCCAACCATGTAATAAGCATGTAAGAAGCATGTGTGGAATGTTCCTAGCCAATGAGGAGGAACCAACTGTCTCTATCACATATGGGCCATGATAATCAAATATTCCTTCACGTGTGAGGGAGATGATGTTATAACGGTTTATATACACGTGGGATTTGTAGCCCACACACATTCTCACTCATCCCCCAATCCACACGCTCTTCCATCTGTCTACCTTCGACCATCTATCCTAGACGAGGCTGAGTCATCGAACTAAGGTCCATTGATGGAATAACACTTATTCTACTGGGATATCTCATCTTATCTCCATCACCCAGATGATGGAAAGGGATGACGGTGACAATTCGTATGATTAATGACATGAGGAATACTGACTGGTCTTGAAGGACGAGGTCGAGGTTCCCTTTAAGGGGTCATTGGCCGAGAATGAGTCATCTCGGGCTAAGTTCATGGTCGGGGCATAACTCATCATTATAATTACATTATCTCGGGTCAGCTTTGGCCAAGGTAATTCAAATCCGGGACGGGGCTATACTTGGCATATCAATCACCCCTAGCCCTTAGTCTTTGACGTTAGGATAAATTTGATGGGTAATAATGTCTAAATGTGTTCATGGTGGTAATTAGGGAGACAATGGAAGTATTTATGTAGACTGGAGGTTTGATGTGACAGTTGTTTTAGTTCACATAGGGTTGGCTGATCAAAGCATAAATGATGGATGAACACTTAGGGTTTGATTCCTGAAATAATGAAGTACCTTGAAACTTGCGAGTAATCATTTTATGATATTTGAACTCGAATTTTTTTTTTCTTTTTCTTTCCTTCTTTCCAAAACCTTTCCCGCTTCAGCCTTCTACAATCTCCATTAGAGCTCCAATAATTGCCTTCAATTCCTACCATTCTTGAACCTTTTCTTCATTCTTCTTCTTCTTCCCGAACGTTCTTCTTATCCAGATAGTTAACTTTCCCCCTCTTGTTTCTCATTTTAATTTTGGTTTAAAAGTTGGTTTCGCTGTTTGTTTGGGTTTTGGCAATTTTTGGCATTTTTTGGCATTTTTCGGTGAGGTACCAAGCTTTGTAGGGGCCAAACCCTTTGGTTTTCAATAGGTTTAGGGATTTAGGAGGAACCATGTGGTGTTTCTTAGGATTCTTATCTAATTTCTTGCCCTTTTCAGCCACTATGCAATTTTTCGATCAAAATTCGATCATCTTCTCCTGTAAGGTTAGCTTCTTTTCTTGGGTTGTTCTTGGTGAAAATCGTCCAGCTTCCTTTTCCATTCCTTTAGTCAAACCCAGTCAACCTTTAAGTTATTTGTGTACTTTAGCCCCCATTTACTTAAGTGTAGGGTCGTCTTCTGTGATGCTAAGGAAGTTATATGCATTAGAAGAGGAGTTTCCCACTCTAAAGGAGAGGTGTTTTCAAGAGATTCGTAGGGTAGATGAGGAAAACGAGGCTCAATGGTGAGCCGGGGTCGACCGGACTTTCCCTATTTTCCATATACCTTTAAAAACAATTTTCCCCCCATTCTCTAAGATACCCAACTCGTCCTCTGCTCAAGCCGAGGATAGAGATTTTGAAGAAATAATGAGAGAATCACAATCTCGGACGTTATCTTCTTGTGAGTCCGAATCATCTAGTCAAGATGACTCTTCCATTCACGTCATCTTCGATAGGGACGAGATGACTACTAACACCTCACCCCCACCTATCGTTCCTTTCTTGGCCATGACTTCTCATGAACTTCATGAGAGGTTCCCAGATGGGGACCCGACCCCTAAGGATGTTTGTAAGGACGCCGACTCCGAGGCCGAGGAACCAGTTGATACTTTATGTACTGAATCTTTCATCTCTATTATCAAAGAGAATGATCTCCTTCTATGAAGATATGTGTATAGCATTAAATATGATGTTTTTATGAGGATCCCGGACGAGGATGAGAAATTATTCTAAGGTCGGGAGGGAGAAATCGTTGTTTATGATAAGATGTTCAGGATCGGCATCAGTTTTCCTTTCAACACTGCCATTCGAGCTATCTTATCTATTCTAGGTGTTGCACTTTCCCAGTTGGCCCGCAATTTATGGAGAACCATCCTCGAATATGTCTCCCTATGGAAGAATAGATTTACAAACGATCTTATAGTTCATCTTTTCATAGCCTATTATAACATGTCGTCTTCAACCAATCAAGACGCCTATTTTCAATTAGGGGCTTGGAAACCATACAAAAAGATTATTCAAGTGGTTCAAAATAAAATCACTACTGCAAACAAAGATTCTTTTTCGTCTATGGGGCCTGGGAGTTTCCATCCGATGCTGACCTAAGTGAGGACGAGCCTAAAGTTCCACGTGCCTAGGCCAACCCCTCTATATCAGCGAAGTTAACCCTAAACTCAGCCTTGACGAGCGGGGCATGGTTGGCTATCTGAGGGATCAAGGAAATAAGGGCTCCCTTCTAAAATTTAAGGATCTCATGGTCCATGAATACTTTGAGGAGTCCAGTCTGGGGGTTGGCCCCCTGGACGAGTTGTGTGAGTTACTTAAACCCTTTAAAGTCTTCCCACATCTTATGACGTTATTTCTAATCATTTTTTTTCTTTGTAGATTCCCCCCAGTCTTCTATCTATTTTAGGAAAGAAAAGTAAAAAATAGCCTGTTAAGAAATTGATAGCTAGAGGGTCGACCCGACCTGAGGTCATCTATAAAAGGAAGGAACCCATAGCTCCCAAAGATACTCGTCCTGACCCTCAGACGAGGTAGAAGGTTAACACCTCGGAAAATGCTCCCATATCTTCTTCATCGTTTGAGTCTTTTGGGGAAACCAATCTAAACCATTTGAAGGCAAACCCCAACATCACTGATCACCAACATCTCGTCAGCAAAGGTTTCCATGTTTATAGCCTCCTCAGAGGTCGACTATAAATTTTTAGGGAAAATGCCCCTACCAAGGTTTATGACTTCGGCCTCCACCACTTGGCGCAGGTATCTACTTCGTACTTGCCTTTGGTCTTGTCTTGTATTATTTTCTGCTTTATCTTATTTTGATTTCTTTTTTTTCTTTACGTGTGCGCCCTTACTTCGGCTACTAGGTGGATGGCTAAGAACCAACAGAAGCTTCAGGATGTCGATAAGGCAATAAAAGCCAAGGCCGACCTCAAACGGAAGCTGAGGGAGTGCAAGGACAAGTACAAACAAGACCTTGAAGATTTAAAACTAGATAATTTCAACTAACATAAAGATAAAGACAAATCCTTGCAGGAGAAATACAAAGCGCTATTGGCACAATCAACCCAGTTCCAGCCTGATCTTGCCACTGCTGTAAAAAGGGCTAAGGACGAGGCCATCGAAGCCTATAAGGATTCAGATAAATTTTAAGGTTTTGGTTTGGAATACCACAAAAGGTTATTATGACGGCCTACAGATGGGCCGTCCTCAAATTTGATGATGTCGTTTCAACCATCCGTCCATCATTGAAGGCACCTAATACTGGGGACCCTCTCTTTATTGATGCCCTATTATATGTTGAGTCCTCGACCGCTACCAAGGAAGAAGGGACTACCTCCAACATACATGATGAAATTGATAACGTCAATACTGAGATGATGGCTGCAACTAGGGTTGATGCCAAGAGGAATGTCAATGATGAGCCGAACCAATAGGGTGACCGTCAGTGGTCGAAACCCTTTATTTTTTAATTTCCCACTTTTTATTTTGGGAACACTTTTGAATTTACATTTGAACTTCATCTTGCACCAAGTGTATCCTCATATTTTAAATTAATGAATGATATTTCCTCTCATATTTATGAATTGTCTTTATTTGCTTGCATGTGTAACTTCTTTTGATGTTTAATCAAGTAACCAAAATTAAAATGGCTTATAAGCTTGAAATAACTAACTAAGTATAAATGAGTAATTTCCATAACATGAGCATCATCTCATTCTTAGCAAGATGAACTGATGCGTCATTTGAATTCACCAAATTGTGGTGTTTGCATCACACGTCCCCTACTATTTTTTTGAGAGTGTATGGACGAGGGCAATCTCGTCCATCCACTATCGTCTCCATCGAGAGAGTTCTTCCACTAAATTAATAATGTTTAACATGAACCACAATAAAGTGATTTTTAAATTGGAATTCACAAAATTATGGTTTTTGCATCATAAGTCCCCTCTTGTCATTTTGAGAGCGTATGGACGAGGGAAATCTCATCCATGCACTGACGTCTCGGCGGAGAGAGTTCTTCCAACAAATTAATGATGTTTAACATGAAGCATAATATAGTTATTTTTAAATTTGAATTAATTAAATTATGATGTTTGCATCACGAGTCCCCTCTCGTCATTTTGAGAGTGTATGGATGAGGGAAATCTCGTCCATGCACTATCGTGTTGGCTAAGAGAGTTCTTCCACCATATTAATGATATTTAAAATTAACCACAATAAAGTGATTCCCCCCTGTTTGTGTTATCGAGAGTCCATGAAGAGGTCTACCCTGTCTGGACTATCATGTCACAGAGAGTAAGTTATAGCTACTTCACTACGAATGATGTTTTATAGATTAAGATTAACTAATACATACAATCTAAAATTACTCATATAGCAGAATAGGAGAGAACACTTAAGAAATTTTCCATTGATTTTTCATTAATAATCTTTTCTTATATACATAGACAAATGAAATTAATGCAAAACTCCTCCTGATAGTATTTTTTGAGATAATTGGCATTCCATAGATTAGAGAATGGCTCTCCCTCTAAGTTCTTCATTCGATACGTTCCTAGAACCACCTCTTCAATCACTCTGTAGGGACCATGACAGTTAGGATGAAGTTTTTTGGGCTTCTGCCAAGTTTTCTTTAAAACTATATCTCCTACTGCCAATGATCGAGCCTTCACTCTATTATTATAGAACTTCGATGTCCTTTGCTGATACGCAGCATGCCTGACCTCAGCATCCTCCTTCCTCTCTTCTACTAGGTCTAAATCTAGTATATGTTCTATAATATTTTCCTCCGGGTCATATGTCTGGACCTTGTGGGTTGGGAAACCAATCTCCATTAGCACCGCAACCTCTAAGCCACAGTCTAGCATGAATGGGGTCTCCCCCGTTGGTGTCCTCTCCATCGTCCTATAGGCCCATAGGACGGTGTGCACCTCTTTTTTCCATATTCCCTTGGCATTTCCTAGCTTTTTCTTAATTCCATCAAGAATTGTTATGTTCGTCATCTTTGTCTGCCCATTGGCCTAGGGTCGGCCTGAAGTTAAAAATAACTATTTGATGTCGACCCTCTTACAGTAATTCTCGAGGGATATGTTCTTAAATTCTTTCCGATTGTCTAAAATCAAAGTGTTTGGCAGGCCGTACCTGCAGATAATTTTTTTCCAAATAAATTGGAAGGATTTCTTCTGAATTATCATGATCATCGCCTCGGCCTCCACCCACTTCGAAAAATAATCAACAGCTATAATCAGATATCAATAATTATTCACAACCCTTGGCAATGGTCCTACCAAGTCAATTCCCCAGACTATAAATGGACAGGGGTGATAGAAGTCAAAGGATGATGATGTTGATGGGGAATGGTGTCAAACCATTGGGACTTGTGGCATTTCTTCACATATGCAGCTGCATCCTTGACCTATCTCGGCCACCAATATCCCTGAGTGATGATTCTCTTCGCTAATGATCTTCCTCCTATGTGACTGGAGCAAGATCCTTCGTACATATCCTTCAAAATATACTCTATCACAAACGGATGGACACATCTGAGTAGAGGAAGTAGGAATCCTTTCTTATATAGGATATCTCTTATGATGGAGAAGTTTACCTCTTTGAACATCAATTTCTTCTTCTCAGCCTTTGAATCAGGCAGTTCCCCATCCCTGATGTATATCCATCCAAGAAGCTCCAATATTAAAGTTCAAGAAAAATTCCACAGTGATATCTTCCTCTTCAATGGTGGGCCGATGTAGGATCTCTACCGGTACCGGCCTTTTAATATTTATTCTTGTAGAAAAAGATAATATTTCCAAAGCATCGGCTCGGCTGTTGTCTAGCCGAGGTATCCTCTTCAGCTTCACCTCTCTTAAATGCTTCAGTGATTCTATTACCCTTCCAAGGTATTTGGCCATTATTTTATCCTTGGCCTCATATACTCTCAAAATTTAATTCACCACTAACCTGTAGTTGGTATGAACCAAGAGTTGGATAACATTCAATGCTCGGATAAGGGAGAGTCCTACTAGAAGGGCCTCATATTCTGGCTCTTCATTGGAGGCTTTAAAATTAAGCCTCAGAGCATATACAATGTCAGTCCCATCTGGGTCCGACACAATCAAATATGCTCCACTTCCGACCTAACACGAAGAGCCATTAACACACAAGCTCCATACAGTACCTCCTTTAGAAAAATTACCCCCTTTTAGGGTCCCATTCTTGAAAAGGTTTCTCTCTTCTTCATTCTCAGACACCTTATCCCTTGCTATACTCATCTTGACCTTGGCCGGGGTGAAGGCGTATTCTTGTTTCTGGCTCATAAGCTAGAGTCTTAATTTTTGCATCCGTCTTGTCCCATGTCAACTCATTTATGAAATCAGGTAGGTCTTACCCCTTAATGGTCCTTCTTGGCTGGTAGATTATATCAAATTCCCTCAACTCTATTGCCCAGACCATTAACCTACTCGATTTCTCAAGTTTATGGATGACCTGTCTGAGAGGATAATTGGTAAGAACGATCATAATATGTGACTGGAAGTATGGCTTCACCTTTCTCAAGGTGTGAATCAAGGCATAGGCCAGCTTCTCCATTTTGGGATATACTGGCTTATGCACGCCATCCTCATCTTTGACAATGGCAGCACTGATGGCCGATTTTGATATGGCTAGATACAAATACAACTTTTCTCCCTAAACTAGTCTTGACAGTAGGAAGGGAGGGCCGAGGTAGGTCTTCAACTCTTTAAATGCCTTGTCACACTCCTCATTCCACTTAAAATCTTTCCTCGGAACCTTGAAGAAAGGAAGGCACTTATCGGTAGCTCTGTACATAAACCTGTCCATTGCTGCCACCCGTATAGTTTACCTTTGCACATATTTTATCATCGTTGGAGTATTCATCTCCATCAAAGCTTTGATCTTTTGGGGGTTGGTCTCAATCCCCCTTTAGTTCACAATAAAGCCTAAGAACTTACCTGTCCCAACGCCAAAGACACACTTAGAGGGGTTGAGTTTCATCATATACTCATCCATAGTATTAAAAGTTTGTTCAAGGTCGGCTACGTGAGTGTCAACCTTGAGACTCTTTGTCAACATGTCATCGACATACACCTCCATTATCTTCCTGATTTGTTATTCTAACATCTTCTTTACCAATCTTTGATATGTTGCCCCAATGTTCTTCAGGCCAAAAGGCATGACCTTGTAGCAATATGTCCCCTTGCCAGTCATAACAGATGTCTTCTAAGAATTGACCAGGTCCATGAATATCTGATTGTAGCGTAAGTAGGCATCCATAAAACTCATTAATTCATGGCCGGCAATGGCATTAACCATCTCATATATCCTCAACAAGGGAAAGCTATCCTTGGGGCATGCATTGTTCAAGTTCGTAAAATTAACACACATTCTCCAGTTGCCATTGGCTTTAGGGACGATTATAACATTTGCTAGAGTACACTCTCCTTCTCTATCTGATCGGCTTTGCATCCTCAGCCACATTGAGATTATGGAAGAGGAACTTCGAATCGATGCAGGGCATATTCTCATGGCTCCAAGCAAAAATTCTTTGCCTCTTCTTCAACAGTTTGATCAGTTCCTCTTTAATATCCTTCTTTAGGGCCTTACCGATTTGGACAGTTTTTTCGACTCGTCCTCATTGAGGACGATGGTTTCACCCTTCTTAAGCTTAGCTTCATCTTTGGTGTCAAGAGTATCAATTTTATAAGTTATAGTGTCCCTTTTGTATGCCTCCCTCCCCTCATCCAAGTTGAATTAGCATTCATGTTCCTCAACTTGGTCACCCTGAACTTCCCCTACTCCATATGGAGTCAGGAATTTAATCATCTGGTGAACTGTTGAGGGCATAGCCTCAAACTCCTTGAGGGCTACCTGTCCCAAAATTATATTGTAGTTTGAGTAGATGTTCTCATCCATAACAAAGAAATTGATCTTCTTTATGAGGCATTTTGTTCAACTATTCCCCATTCTAACTTCCATCTCATAAATTACCAAAGGCTGCACTTTCTCTCCACTGAAACTGCTGAGAGGTTGGTGATACGGGACCAACCCCTTCTTGCTCAACCCTAGACTTTTGTAGCAGTCTTAAAACGTTACATCGACCGAGCTACCACCATCGACCAATATTTTGGAAACCTCCTTTCCGTGCACCATGGTGGTGATCACCAGTGGATCATAATGTGGGTCTAAGATCCCCTTAAAGTCTAACCTCCAGAAACCAACAATCAATGTATTCATATCAAATTTTATTCTTTTTACCTTCTTAAGGTCAATCACTGTCGAGTGCACTTCTTTGGGTTTTGGAGGAAGAGCTTTGACCTCTACCACATGATCCTTTTTGCTAGTAATATTCTTTCCCCCTCCGGTAAGTCCTCCGCAAATCATTTTGACTCTAAGAGAAATCATGTTCAGCCAACCCTTAGGATCGGTGATGGGAGGTGGCAGGTTAGGGTCTCATTCATTATCATCATTAGATTCATCATCATCTCAGTTAGTTGAAGCATCAAGATTTCACTTATCATTACTCCTCTTTTGGGTGTCATCTCGTCCACCCTTTGAACTATTCTTATCCACATACTTTCTCAACTTTCCATCTTTCAGTATTTTCTCAATCTCATCCTTGAGAGAGAAATATTTGTCAGTCATATGGCCATGATCTTGATGAAATTCATACCATAAATTATTATTCCTCTTGTCAGGAGGAGATCTCAACTTCTCAGACCATCTCAGAGACCAACCATTCTTTTTCTCATTCAGGATATGCTCACAACTAATTGTCAGAGGGGTACAGTCAGCGAACTTATCATTCACCTACCTTTTCTTGCTATCCTTATTCTTTTTCTGGAACTTGCCTCCACTATTTATTCCCTTATCATCTTCACCTTGGTCAGCCATTGCCTCCTTCGCAGTCATAACCTTCTTGACCATAGCCAGGAGTTTGGCCATAGACTTTGGAGGATCTTCATCTAGTTTCCAAAGGAGCTTTCCTTTATGTAACCCTCCCATAAGGGCAGTCATAATAATGCTCTCTTCGTAATCTTCAACCTCTAATTTCTCCTTGTTGAATTTAGTTATGTACTCCCTCAGACTTTCATTATTTTCCTTCTTCATGTACAACAGATGTGTCGACTACTTTTGGGGCCTCACATCGAAGAAAAATTTATGTATAAACCTCTCTACTACTGCTTGTAATTTTCTATTGAGTTTTTAGGGAGAGAGGTGAACCACACATGAGCAACACCATTCAGTGTGCTAGAGAAGGCCCGACACCTTATCTCGTCTGAGATCCAGTAGATATTAGCAACTGATTGATACAGTTACACATGGTGGATGGGATTAGTTCTCCTGTTATACTAAGGTGTGACCACCGTCGGCTTAAACTTTATCGGGGTTGGATAACTCACGATCTTCACCACGAAGGGAGAGCCTTTAGTGTAACCCTTATATAAGGGTTCTCGGTTCTTCAGTATATCCCCTATCTTATCATCCAGTTGCTAAACGGAATCATTCCAAGGCCTCTCGGCTGGAGTTGCAACCTCTTCCTAAGCCATATTATCTCCAACCCCTCTCTATCGTCTGGACGAACTGGAGGCTCTCTTGCAACTGTCCTTTGTCGGTTATTCGCCTCTCGTCATTACTTATCTCGGCCTCGGAATGGTCATCAATCATCACATTTATAATTCCTTTTAGAACCAACGATACTTCAAGATATTAAAAGGCAATTTCTCAAATCATCTGCTGCTGGTCCAAGCCTATCGAAGGTCGACCCTCTGCTTAGTCCGCCCAAAGCTGATTCCCTTGACTTACACTCTCATCTCCACCTATCACATCGTCCTCGGCTGGGTTGAATAGGTCACATAGTGTCTTCATAAATATGATAAGGTTCCCAACATTCTCTGTCGTCCTCATCATCATACTGGTCATCCTTATCATCAGGGCGTTCCTGGCCTGACCTCCCCCAGCGTAAATGCCTAGGGTCAGCCACGTCTATGTGCCTCTACTTAGAAGTAATATCTTTGTGTAAATCCTGGGTTTGTACCCTAGTCGTTGGATCTGGAACACCTTCCCTAGAGTCCGGAGTTATCATCTCATCTTCAGAACCGACAAGTCTAACCTCCATGTTCTTGCTAAATGCAGCAAGAGTCGCTCGAATCTGCCGCTGACTATATGTAGGGGAGTCCCCACTAAAGAATGATTAACTTAGTCAAAATATTAATTGACCTACAAGGAAGGAGAATGAAGTCCACTCGAGCTAATTACCTTGAAGATCCTCCTCGAATGTGGCTCGAAGGACCCACCTCGAAAATCCTTTACAAGGGTGGCTCGAATAACCTACTTCGAAGATTTTCTAACGAACCTAGTTAGAAGGATCCAACTTATAGACCAAAGTCACCTAGATGACAATATTTTGCAATAAGAAATAGAATAATCTATATCATTTACTTTATCTTATAAATATATGTTGAGTGGGGTTGTTTGGTACCCACGAGGGACCATTCCTGATAAGACATGGGAAAGCTAACATGCTCTATCAAGCAGCCTCCTCTTAGGAACCTCGAAGGGACATGGATTGAAGGATTGAGAGCAAGGAAAAATTGGGAATACAGTTACCAACCCTCTTAGCACACTTGAAAAAAACTTCATTTAACATATATGGTCGCTCGAGACACTACATTCGAGCCACATCAACTCTTACCTGTTCGAGGGAACCTCCTTGAGGTACTTCAATCATGCAAGCTCAGTTCTAAGATAACTCTTAACCAACAAATAGAAACCAAGTTAGTCGAGGTGCCTGCCAGCCGAGCAACCTTAGAATGTATACTAACCCGACTGACTGATGTGACTCTGCATCTAACAGAGTCACAATTTAGTCACTCTCTGACATCATAACGTCTAACATTTAGGCACTATAAGATATAGAACTTAAGTGGGTTTATCCTTAGGATAGCAAGTCTAGTTCACCAAGCATGACCCTTTAGCCATCCTCAGGTAAGCCCCAAGCTGACGTATTATGATCATCATTAATGCCCATAATACTTGTAGCCAAAAGAACTATTTCCCGCCAAAACTAGAAGATCCCATGCATTTACTGCAATATCCCATGCATTTACTATAAGATCTCTTACATTTAATGCAAGATCTCTTGCATTTAATGAACTGAATCAGATCAATCGCAGGTAAGCTTACTCGATCAGCCTTGCCCCATATAAATACACCAGATGAAAAAATTAGGGGGAGAGAGAATTCTGAGCCTAGAATTTCTACCCAAATTCCTCCATACACGAGAGCGATTGTGAGAGCATTAAATCCTCATACCATTTAATACCTCTATCATTGAGCATTAACTAAGATTAAAGTTCCTGCCTTGCTTTTATTGTGACTAGAGTGCTTGCTCTTTATCCCTCCAACCATGCTACCTGCTGGTCCCATCCATTTATTATGCTCTTTATGTATCTCTTATGATAATACATCTGAAATTTTGTTACTAAAGCCGTTTATTAAAAATAAACTATTTAAGTAACTCCGAGCTGTTTTTTTAGGAAACTCTTTTCTTGAAAAAAACAAAACTATTTGAACACAAGATGTGTTTATTAAAACAGCATGTACGAGATCTATTCAAGATTTGAATAACAGGTTTATTAAACAGTTTTAAACAAGCTTTTAAACTCAGCACAACCAAGAATGAGATGAGAAGATGTAGGAAGATTAAGTACAAGATTTTTACGTGGTAAAACCTCACCAATTGAGGAAACATCCACGACTCCCTCTACAGAGTAAAATAAAAATCCACTATAAACAAATTTAATATTTACAAACTATATAACAAACATGCATACAACTCAGACCTATATAAGTTTAGGAATGTACCCTCTGGTGTCCTTATAACTTCTCTGCAGTTCTGATTGTTGATGTTGTCCTCTCAGTTTGTTAACTCCAATTTGTTCAATCTCTTTACGTCGACTCTTTTTCTCAAGATCTTATTACCAACACTTTTCGTGTAGTAGAGTGAAAGTGTTTGTGGAGGTGCTCTCTAACATATGCATGCACACACTCACACTTGTTAAGTACAAACAGTCCTAGAAAATTACATATAAGTCTATATGCTGTGATTTTTCTTTTTCTCTCTTCTCACAAAACTTTGAACCTGTTTGACCTTTAAATCAATCCCAGAATCCACGGATATCTTGCTTAGAAGACAGTCAAGATCTTAATCAATCTCAGAGTTTTGAAAAGATTTTCGAGATTAAAAGCCTCCAAGTGTGATTCCAAACTAGGTCAAAGGTTTAGTTTTAAGAGAACTAGAAACAGAAAACATTTTTGTTGATTTCAAAGTTAAAAACATTTACAGAAAACGAATCAACAAAATATTTCTCAAGCTGAGAAACAAACATGCAAACTAAGTGTAATATATCATGAAAAACTCAGATCTGAAAATCTCAATACAAGAACAACAGATCTAAGAAAATGATTAAGTTCGAAACAAGATCCAAAGAAGAAGAGGTTACAGCAACAAACCAACTCTCAAATCATCTTTTAAAACACTCAAACACTCAAGGTTGTGTTTGGTAAAGTATAGAGGTTTGAAGGTTTATATTTGGTTTGAACTGTGTAGACGATTTAGGTTTAGGGTTAGGGTTTCTAACTCTTTCTCTCTCTTCTGGTTTCTCTCTTATCTCTCTCTTCTCTCTCTACTCTCTCTTTCTTTTCTCTCAAAGGACGAAATGGCAAAAGTCTTCTAATGCTGAGAGTAGGAGCCTTTTTATAAGAGGCTGGGAAGGTTCGAGAATAAGGATTGAAATCAAGGGACCAGATTTAGTCAAGTTCAATTGACTTAGATCCAAGGGCATACGATATGCGGTGGTTAAAGCTCTCCTGATTGGTTCAAAGGGGGTTATAGGGATTATGATGGAAGACATGCAGATCGTTGATAAGAACGATCCAAGGGATGAAAATGATCACTCGATATGTCTCAGCAAGGAAACACACTTCTCACCAATCAGAAGCTAACACATGTTGGCATATGAGGCGAGATAAAACGTGCGTCTAAAGTAATTACAATGTAAACCCTGAAGTCTCTGTCGCTTTTGGTTTCTACCCAAGGCAACTTTAGACAATTAAAACAACATTCTAAAATAGCATATTTACCCCATAACCTTTTAAAACCAAGTTTTATTAATAAAACCTTATTTTAAAATGTTTTTTAAAAAATGCCAAAAAAATATTTAAAAAGCAATATTGGGGATTTAAACACACTCAACATATGTACACACACTAATATGCAATATGACATGTAAATTATTCATTCTACTGTGTGTGAGTGTTGGTAATTCGGTCTAGATCCCTTCAATCAAAGATGAAATAGAAATGCAAGCTCTGAGGATTTTGGTTTCTAGGTTAGACATAACTTTGTCACAATTCCCAAACTAGATGAACACTTATACAATATAGACTCAAGTGAGTCAAGAGTATAAGGTGCTTCAACATCATTTAAGAAAAGTTTGAATATTGAACCCCTTTATCTCTTATCCACATGTGGTTACTGCCAACCCTTAATACTGAACGGTGTTAGTCTCGATCTTGATAAGAGATTATGACTTACTTGATACTAAATGTATTCCAATAACCCACATCTTACATATAACAACAAAACCTACCCAGTAGGGTATATTCCACCGATTCTTAAGAAGTACATGGGGAAAGGTGTTAACCCGAAGGAGCATGTGAAGAGGTTTATTGAAAGCCTTGGGGCTCACTACAACGACAAAAAGTAAAGGCTGAGAGAGTTTTCAAAATCCCTGACGGAGAAAGCCTACACGTGGTATTCCCACTTGGCCCAAGGTAGTGTAGGCTCTTGGAAAGAAATGCACGTTTTGTTCATACAAAAGTTCTTTTTGGCTGAGGATGAGTTTACACTCAGGCAGCTAGCGCGTGAGAAACAAAAGTCAGGGGGAAATGTTGTGTCTTATATCAGGAGGTTTTGAGAGCATTGTCTAGACGTTAGGGAAGAGACGCGAGAAGATAAACTTTTACAAGTCTGTGTAGAGGTCTTGTTGACTTAATATATATGTCATCAGATTAATGAAATGTGAGAGGGGATGTTTATGGTATTTTTGAAAGCAGCGAGGAACATTGCTTTGGTAGTAAAACTCATAGCACCTCCGCCTTCTTTTTCAGGCTTGCTACTAGGGCCAACGGTTGCCTCGGGGAGGGGAATACCCTCAAGGGTTAACTACACAGACGGTGGGGCTAAGGAGGAAAGTAGTTACGGACGAGGAAGAAGAAGGAGGAGAAGTAATAAGAGAAGGTTCGAAGAAGAAAAGGATACCTACCTTGCACGGTGGAATAAGCTTTGAACTTGTATGATCTCATGGTCCGCGACAAAGTTTGTAGGCCGATCAATGTTAATATAGCACAACTCTCTCGGGAAGATATGGAGAAACCTCATCATTGCTCACTTCATAATAAGGTAAACCACCCTACCAAAGTGTGTTTTTCACTGAGGAGTTCGATCGATCCTCATGTGAAGAATGGAGACATTGAATTGCCGCAAACTAACATGAATGATAACCCTCTACCACCCCATGGGGCCCATATGTCCAGCGCTTTGGATGATGAGGCGGAACGATCAATAATGGGGAAGTGGTTCAAAGGGAGTGAATTCGAAGAGTTTTGGAGAATGATTGTGAGGAATCTTTATAAGAATACACCTTCAAGTTGGCCCAGCTCCATTTAGGTGATAAGAATGAGGAGACGGATGAACCACAAAAGGAAGCATATGACCCCATTAAGGGGCTTAGTAGGCAGTTGGGAGCCTGCTCCCTGGAGGAGGTAAACATAGTGATAGCGTACGATGAGGATGCATATAGAAATGTGGATGAAGTCTATGAGTTAGAAGACGACCAGATAGACCTGTGGATCAAATGTGCAGTAGTTGCTCGCTCACCAAAGTTCGTTCGGTTCTTTGATCAGGTTGGCCTCCCTGAAGATGCCCAGCTGGAGGTAACGAGGGCCATCTTGGAGATTACAAAGAGAAACATGGCGCCAAACATAAAGTGGAAGGGGCCTATGGATAAACTCATGAGGAGATACCTCTCAGAAGTTACATTTTCAGAGGCCGATAGATTAATCAGGTATCCCCACAACAGATCCTTGCATGTTATCGTGTTAGTGAATGATTGTGTTTTCTCGTAAGTTCTGCTAGATGGGGGAGCATCCATTAATATAATGCCCATTGGATCTTTTTATGCTAATGGACTGTTGGAAACAAGGATAATAGCCCATTCGTTGGAAATATCGGGGTATGATAATAAGTCCTCGAAATCGATGGGCTATGTTAATGTGGGCATCAAGATGGGGAACATCACTTCCCACATCAAATTCCACATCATGAACTGCGAACCATCGTACCAACTACTGGTGGGTAGGGTGTGGATGCACAACCGTAGTTTGGTACCCTCCACCTATCATCACTTCACTAAGGCGAACATAAAGGGTAAGGAGGTGGTGATTCGAGCCACTAAGAAACCCTTTAGTGAAGGAGGATGCTCACATGGTAGATGTAGCTTTCTATATAGACCTGGCAGAAGAAGCTATAATGGTAACAAGATATACTGGGGGAATAAGGGTCCCATCCACTTGAGAGAGGGTGCGAGCACCTGCTCGAACAGTGGTGACTTACGAAAAAGAGCACGACCTGGGAGCGTCGAGGCCCCCTAGTCTATCAAGGCAGCTTCGTGATCGAATGACCCCATGCATTGATCCTATCGAACATCAAGTCCAAACCCAAAGTGTCCTTAGCAGATGAATGGTAAGAGAGGTGGACGAGAATCACAGAAAGAGGCCTTTTAAAAGGGAAGCTGCCCGACAATGCAAATAGGTGGTTTTGCCTAATAGTAGAATTATCTATAAACTATGAAGATATGAGTGGGTAGCCGAGAGTCTGGACGATGAATCTGACTTGATCTATGAATGCTTCCTAGTAGATAACCAAGGGCAATACTTGGTGATTGATAACTCCAGGGTACAAGTGTTTATGGAAGAGGTGGAAGAAGAACTAGAATGCATGAAGGATATCCCCAGGCCACAAATCCGAGAGTTGGAGAAGGTCGACTTTGCTAGATAGGGTGAAGATCCAAACCATATTTTTATCTTAAAGGACTTGGAGGGATCTCCTCAAGAGGAGCTGATCAAACTACTATTGGAATTCAAAGACGTATTCGCATGGAAGTACACCAAGATTCTCGGGGTAGACAAGGAGGTGAGTTTCCATAGGTTGAATGTTTTGCCCTCAGCCATCTCAGTGAAGCAGGCCACTCGAACGTACAAGGTGAAGTTAGACCTAAAGATCAAAGAAAATATTACAAGGTTGATTATGATCAATTTTATAGTCCTGATCCAACATCCGATCTGACTCTCTAGCATTGTACGTGTGGGGAATAAAGATAAGAGCCAAATCAAAATATGCATAGACTTTAAAGATCTAAATCGGGCATGCCCGAAGGACGAATTCCCGTTGCCTTCCATCGATAGTTTGATCGATGAAACAGCGGGGCATGAGATGTACATTTTCATGGATGGTTATGTGAGATATAACCAGATTAAAATGGACCCGGTCGAGGCTAAGAAGACCTCTTTTCGAACACCTTGGGGAAACTTTATGTATACAGTCATTCCATTCGGATTGAAGAACGCAGGTGCTACTTACCAGAGGATGATGAAATAAGATGTTGTCACAGTACAGAGAGAGTGTTTAAAATGTTATCTTTTCTGTCAAGCAGCAGAATACAGTTTCATTCACTAACCCAAAGATTGGAGGCAACCTTATATGGATTTCTTAACAGACGGAGTGATGCTTGTAGAAAAAGAGGACGCGATTATGATAAAGAGGCGAGCACCAAGGTACTTCGTGCGAAATGGGCAGTTGTATAGACGAGGCTACCATGATAGGCCCCTAAGGTTCTTAAGGGGAAAGGAGGTTGAAGAAGTTTTGAAGCAAGCTCACGAACAGGGGAACATTGGAGGAGCCAAGCTTTATGATCAACTAATGACTTTGGGTTATTATTGTCCTTAGATGGAGAAAGATTCGGTGGAATTTGTTCAAAAGTGTAAATCTTGCCAACTACATAAGAACATGATCCACGCTCCTTCAGTGGATCTATATTCTCTATCTACACCGTTTTCGTTCCATACTTGGGCGTTTGATTTGGTAGGGGCCATAAACCCTTCATCGCGAGGAAAGATCTGGATTTTGATAGCCACAGAGTGTTTTACGAAGTGGGCAGAGTCCATACCACTCAAGAAAGCCATGGCGGGGGTAGTAGCTCAATTCATCAAGGAGTACATTATTTGTCGTTTTGGCATCCCCAAAGTGTTTCTATCAGATAACATCACCCCTTTTGTAAATAGTGAGTGATAGTGCAAATATAGCACCCTATCGCGGAAGGTATCGTACACTGCATATGCTTACATGTCGTGGCCTCTATCAACATAGGGCTCGGCCCTACTGAACTCGGTGTGCGGCCCTCCTCCTCACAGGGCGCGTCCCCCTATCAATATGCCACGGAGTCCACAGTACAGGGTGCGACACCTTTTCCTTATAGGTTGCATCCCTCTCCATTACAACTCCAGACTTTATGTACGTCACGTGCTCAAAACACGTGAGCATGTCTCTTATAAATAGAGGACCACACCTCGAAAATGCAGGAGGGGGGATCGATTCCACACGTCCTGGGATAGGTTCTACAGTATCGATTCTCTTTACACAACCTCAGTATAAGACTTGGGAGCTGCTCATCCACACCGCAACCACCCCTTTGACACACCGGAATCATCAATCATCATGTACTATCCTTTATTCTCATACTTGTACGCCTCTTTAGGCTTGATTATACTATACAATACCACGCATATAATGAGAATGGAGCAACAAAGTGGACGTAGGCCTATTTTAGAGGCTGAACCACTCTATACATTGTCTTCTCTCTGTTTACTTACTTTGTTTATTTATTATACACTTTACTTTTGATTTACTGGTACGAGAATGACAAGTGGACGATTTCTCGTATCATCAATTTGGTGTCGTCTATGGGAATCGAGATATTTCAATCTTATTTCTCTATGTTTCGAGTTCTTAAACACCTTATTCTATTCATGGGGATCCTCTGGATCATCATCCCATGAGTAAATTTTCGTTATTGAGCTCTATTTTATACTTACACCCTTAAATGGGTATTGCGTACCTTCAGATATGCTCTCGGGTCTCCATTTTATGACCTTAGATCTATTTTACATACCCCTGTGATATCGCCCCACCTAGATAAAGCTGGAAAGCTTGATGGGCTTCAGCCCCGTAAAGATAGGTGATTAGGGGAGAGTTATACTTACTCCCTTTTTGTTGTTCTTTGCCTACGATCTAGGGTTTATGATTATAATTGTGCCATTTTGTGCGCCGAGAGGTTATTCTCTCATGGATAGACCCTAGTAGGTATGCTCTCCACGAGTTTCGGGAGAAAACCTCAGTTTATGGGTTTTAATTTTAGCATTGTCCCTTCACTGCCTAGGAAGGGATGCGGCGCGGTAGTCCAACTACCTTACATGTCGCGACCTCTACTAGGGCAGTTGTATTACAGAAGCTTCAAAACATCAAGGAACGGACTCGAGTGGTCTCCAGTTCAACCTTGGTGAACACCATGCAAAGGCCACGGAAGTGCACCTATGTGCCATACTGGTCGCGGCCTCAATAGAATGCCATGCAGTAGTTCAAACACTGCATCCCCATTTCCTACTTGGTTACTCCCATGTTTCTGTGATTACTCACTTATGCTAGTTTTGTCCTAGATTATATATATACCTTGTAAAGACTAACAAAGGCAAAAAATGGAAGGATAATCCAGCCAGAGCATAAAAATCAACAATGAGATTGTGCAGCTGTACAATCACCTTAACCACCTCTATGACAGTCATGCCTCACTCCAGACCCAGGTCAACTATCTGACTCAGAGGGTGCTAATGCTAGAGGCCGCGGCCTCACCCAATATGGGTGCGGTACCCAAGATCATTGCTTTAGCGGCCTTAGCTGCCGCGGCAGTCCAGGAGAATCCGGCCACGGAAGCAGTCAATAGGTGCCAGAAAAGAAGAGTGGAGAAGGTAGAGAAGAAATCTAAGGTCTACACTCCGTTTACCTTCTCAATTGAAGATATCTTTGAATTCATCAGAGAAGACAAGATGTTGAGGTGGATAGAAAAGCTCAAAGATCCACCCCACAAGAGGAACAAAGCCAAGTGGTGCAAGTTTCATGAGGACCATGGCCACGACACTGAGCAATGCTATGCTCTGAAGGATGAAATTGAAAGGCTGATTGGGAAGGGGATGCTATGGAGGTTCCTCAAAGATGTTTAGGGGATGCAGCCTTATTTCATATGCCGCATGCTCATTTTTCATGCTTATCTCTTATATTCCATATGTCTCTACTTTACAGTGACAACTCCTCTTACGCTGTTTTAAACTAAACTTTGTATTATCCTTACAAAGTCATATATATATATATATGAATAGTTATAAAATCAAGTTCACTTTTATAGTGTCATACTTTGATTCTTATTTCCATGAAATGTTATCTTATAAAGACAATTTTTGCCTTAAACAGATCCCGAACCGAGTCAACATGTTATATTGGGAATGATAATATCTAAATGGGCCAAGATGCCCAACAAGACACTTAATTGTCTGAAAGTTGATGATAGATGAAGGTGGCAAAAGAAAATATTGGAAGTAGTTATCCAAATTGGACTGCAACATCACTCATAAGGGCTTCCAATGCCCGCACTTGGCTTTTCAGATGCGTTATTAGCTGCAAGGGCATCCAATACATGTTCTTGGCTTTCGGGATGCATTATTAAGTCGAGAGACATGTAATATCTAGCCAGGGATGGCTTTATATATATCCCATATAATAGCTGTGGGTTGCTTAATAACATAACCCAGCCTGGGGAGGCTTGAAAATATAATGTATATTAGCTGTGGGTGGCTTAATAATATAACCCAGCCTAGGGAGGCTTGAAAATATCCTATTTATTAGCTGTGGGTGGCTTAATAACATAACCCAGACTGGGGAGGCTTGAAAATATCATGTATATTAGCTGTGAGTGACTTAATAACATAACCCAGCCTGGGGAGGCTTGATAATATCCCATTTACATATAGAAGGGCAATGCTAAAGAAGATAAAAGCCATATTTCGTGAAAGGCAATTGAAGAGACTAGAGGAAAGCCTTGGCCTTCTTTATACGTCCCATACTGGTTATGGGATGATAAAAAATAACTATATGGTTCAAGAAGCCGAGGGTAAAGAGAAAACAACTCCAATGTGTAGCCCCTATTCAGGAAGGGGTTACCACTTTCAAATATGGATGCATCCATTATCAAACGACTGCGGCCCTATTCAAGCGGCACACTTCCAACCATTGGTGCAAGGGGTAAAGGGTCGTGTCCCGTGTAAAGAAGCCATAAGACTTACAGCCGCAACCTACGACCTATACGTATGAAGCTGTCGTAGCATTACTTGAAGGTGCCACGAAAGTTCAAAAAGAGCAGCCTATGTGAAGAAATATGTATGCTATGGTGCCGCGGACTTAATCTATTAGTAAGACATTTTCAAATATAAAGAAATTGTATTCAAGAATACATTAAAGCATTAAAGCAATCAAAGTGGTCCAAAGACTTAATTTTCCATCGCAGGGGACTTATTCCCCATATCCAATATTGCTAGCTAGAGTACGAATGGGCAAAGATAGAGAAGGTGGGCTGCAGCATGTAATGTGTAATTTTACCACGAGTCGATTCCTAAAAAGCGCCGCAGCCCAATTAGTATGGTTTAAGCTACTATATATTTTAATGTATACGTTAAAGCGTCGCGAAACCTCAAGCATTTAATTACAAAAGAAAAGGAATTGGAAAATTGAAAAAGAGCAGCCGCAACCACTTGTCTTCACAATAGGCTGCAGCTATACTTGTGAGAAAAACATTTATATATTGGTGCCGCAGGAAGCTCATTAAATCAAGTAAGCAAATCTCAAAGCTCAAGTTATATATCCAGTCAGCAGAACAAAAAAGCACGCAAATATTGAAACATTTATGCAAGTATAAAGCATGCAAAAGTGACCACAACCTTGATATAGTTACAGACAAAAAGGCCGCAGCTTTAGTTAAGTCTTACATAATTCATAAGGGATGCAACCCCAAATTGATAGCTCTAAAAATTACAAGGTTAAAAAATCATGAAGCTACATCATCATTCTTATCACCCTCGTCACCATCCGCTACGGTCTCAGTTTCTTCCCCCGCGGCAGCTGCCTCAGCCTCGGCCTTCAATCTGGCTTTCTCCTCTGCTGTGGCCTTGAGCTCAGCTATGCATTCTTGATGCTCAGCATCGCTAAGTGTCCAGGAAAGAACCTTATCCTTGGTCTCAGGGAAGTTCTTTATTATTATCTGCCTAAGTTCTTAGTAGCCGCGGATGTAGGCCCTATTATTGATAAGGAAGAAGTCCCTACAGCCCTTGAATGACTTCACTGTATGGTCAATGTACAGCTGAAGAACGTCGCCATGGTCTGCCTTCATTTTGTTTATTGCCGCGGCATGGTCTAGGGTATCTTGGGAAGACTTGGCCTCCAGCTCTTTGTAATTCTTTTGAAGAAGTACCAGCTTATTACTAGAAATCTCTGTGGCTCATGCAGCTTCCGCGGTCTGTAACTGGGAGACCTTAAGAGATTTTGCGGCCTGATTAAAATTGGCCTCGGCCTCTTCTCTGGACTTTGTTTCAGCCTGTATGTTCATATTGGCCACTTGAAGAGTCGCAAGTGCAGACTTCTTCCCTGCTTCAAAAGATGAATTTCGTGTAGCCTCCAAGTCAGCGGCGTGCACCCTCTTCGCTGCCTCTTTCAGTTTATAGAGGGCCTCGTACTTCCTCTTTTGAGCCATTATGACGTCCGCAGCCTGAAAAGAAAAAGTTTGAAGAAGTTTGACAAATGTAAAGTCAAAATTAAGAAAACACTAGCACTTACCCTCAAAAGACTATGGAGGCAACAATCCTCCAGATGATCATGGTCTTCATTGACCAACCTATCAAGATCTGCGACATCGAGGGCCCTCTTCATCCTTCATGCATCCTTCGCGATAGTATCCCATGAGGACTCAGGGTCAGGCTGTCTTAACTATGGTCGCGGTGGACCATCAGGACTAGCTCCGGCACGATAGTGAGGAGGTGCCAAGTTTGCATTAACCGCAACTACAGGTGGTGGCAGAGGAGAAGCTGAATGGATGGGAGCGTCAGATGTAAACATCAAACCTACCGCGACCAGGTTGGCTCCTATATCATCATCGAACTCAATTTTAGGTTGAGCAGCGTTAGTTCTCTCCACGGCTAGAGGTGATGTCGTGGCCGGAGGGTTCTGTTCGCTGGAAGGGACCGCGGCTGGTGCCTTGGTCTTAGTCCTCTTCCTTTTTTCTGCTCCTCACAGTGTTATTAAGAATGGTGGAGTCCTCATCCATTTCCGCTAGTTAGACAGCCACCAGCTCCCAATCAACTTCGTCACCTGAAAGAGAAAAGCAGCAGTAAGTGGTTGAAATGGACCTGCTGAAAACATAAGGTGCCACGGATTAAAATTATGGATCAGATTATTACCTTCCGCGGACATTCTTGGAATGAACTTACTGGGAAAGAAACCTGCTTCGAATACAGTTGCAGACGTTACAAGGATGTTAAATTTCTTCTCTTCAACAGGAATGGATGCAGCCTTAGCAACTCTTTTCTCTTTCCTTGCGCTCAGTTGCAAGTTGTCAAGAACCATAGAAAAATATTCAAAGGTTAATAGAGATTAATAATAAACTATGAAGAAGGGACGCGGCTATAATCCAAATACCTAGCTTAGAGGGAGACCCCCATTGCCGCGGTATTCGATACGACTTCTCCCTCTTTTTCTCCTCGAGGTGGATCTCCCAGCCTTCCTCGGAGATGTAGAAATACTTACCCTTCAAGTTTTTCACACTAGTCTACCTCCCAGAGTAAAGGGTCTTATCCCTACCACGGAAGGAGAAGTAATAGTACCCGGTGAACTTCACGGAGTTTTCTTTTAGGCAATAGAAGTGAAAAAACTCCACGGGAGTAATAGGGATTTGTTCTCCCAAAGAACGACCGCAAAAAGTATAGCCCTCAAACCATTGGGATCTAACTAGGTTGGGGATAGTTTCGTGATTTGAAATATACATCTAATGGGGATAGGAACTGGCAGCCGCAGCTCGTAAATGAAGGCATGTAATGGAAAGCAGACCCCATCATCGAAAAGTGCCATGCATGGACGTTGGTTTGCGACAGGTGCTGAGCACATCAAGTTTTCTGGAAACTCTAAGGCCTCAGCTACTTAGTTAACCCAGTCTTGGGTCATGATGCTTCAGACATCAAGCGCAGGTAGGGGTCTCTTAGCCCTCCCAGATGGACCAGTTGGGTTATCCCTAACTTCCGCGGCATCATCTTCTACACCCAATGGATGATTACTTAAATTGGCTTCCTCTTCCATTGGTGTGGACTCAAAATCCTTCTTGTTGGCATAGTATGTGGAGTCTGAGTCTAGTATCACGTAGTTGGGGCAATCCCTCAGTTGGCAAGGCCCTATTGATCTCAGAGGAGGCACGAAAGGAAATTCAGGGGGAGAAGCTCCGAAGTGTTTTGCCCAAAAATCTCTCATAAATTCATTTGGGTCAAAGTTCATATGGCTATAGCAGTACCTAAAAAGTAGAGTCTGCGATTAGGGGCCGCAGCCAATATGCTTCGAAAAAGACTTCAATAATCCACGGCAAGATTAGTTATATGAATAGTTAATAAAGTGATCTACAAGACTGGCTAAATGAGAAGTGTGGGGTTCCAATGGCCCTAAAAGAAAATTATCGCCGCGGCATATTGGTTTGATGGGGGTTATTTCTCGATCATAGTTACTAATGGGTTAAAACATCGATGACCCTATTCATTAAACCTAGGAGAGTACCCTCAGAGTCTAATGGCCGCGACCATCCCCTAAATCAGCAAGGGAGCTTACAATGCCGCAGCTACTGACTTGAATAGAGTGGGACATCTTGAGGCAGTCATGAATCTATGGGCTTAACTCCCACGAGGTATGAATTGAAACCCAAGGTATTAGTGTCTACAGGTCGCAGCCATCAACAAAATTTCTAAAGGTATATTCTACCATGCTGCAGACTCTTACTCAAACGGTTTAGTGTCTAAGTATTGATTTAATTAAGGATCCAAGACCCAGAATGTGAGGAGTGTGCTTAAAGAACATCAAGAGCATCAAGAATATCAAAGAACAGTTTGATTATAGTGTGATTCTACACAAACACAGTTTATATGATCACAATTGTTTGATCTCGTATTATGAAGGTCGATTCAGGGAATTCTAGCAACAATTTCAATTGCTTATCGTGGATATATATTTGATTCTTGGAAATTTGAAGATTGTTCAAATAAAACCCTAGATTCCTATCAAGCAATCCAGAAAAATGCAAGTGTTGAAGATCAGAAGGGAAGAATTCATGTGTTTATGTATTTAAAGAAGAATTACGAGCTGCAAAAGCTATTTAAAAACGATGTTGGTTGAAAAATTACCTGGAAACAGAGAGACCGACAATGATCAACCTTCAATCACCTTGAACCACCGCACACGGCCTTGAAAAATCATCGGAAAATGCAAAAGAATGAACGAAAAGACTTTACTTTTGATTTGCTCTCAAAATTTTGGAAACGTAATGAAGTCCACGGCCTGAAAAATTTATATAAGAGAGCGGGGAAGATGAATCTTCGCCTTGGAAGAACCGCAGCACATAAGAAAACTAAACTGTAGCCCCAATCCAATTCTCTTGGCACTACGGCTTGGGGACATATCGATAGTGCAAATACAGCACCCTACAGCGGAAGGTATCGTATACTGCATATGCTTGCATGCCGCAGCCTCTATCAACATAGGGCACGACCCTACTGAACTCGGTGTGCGGCCCTATCGAGTAGTGGAGTGTCCCTCCTCATCACAGGGCATGGCCCCCTATCAACATGTCGCGGAGTCCACCAGTACAGGGTGCAGAACCTTTTCCTTATAGGTCGCATCCCTCTCCATTACAACTCCAAACTTTATGCACGTCACGTGCTCAAAACACGTGAGCATATCTCTTATAAATAGAGGACCACACCTCAAAAATGGAGGAGGGGGATCGATTCCCCATGTCATGGGGCAGGTTCTATAATACCAATTCCCTTTACACAACCTCAGTATAAGACTTGGGAGATGCTCATCCACACCGCAGCCACCCCTTCGACACACCGGAATCATCAATTATCATGTACTCTCCTTTATTCTCATACTTGTACGCCTCTTTAGGCTTGATTATACTGTACAATACCACGTATATAATGATAATGGAGCAACAAAGTGGACGTAGGCCTATTTTAGAGGCTGAACCACTCTATACCTTGTCTTCTCTCTATTTACTTGCTTTGTTTGTTTATTATACACTTTACTCTTGATTTTCTGGTATGAGAACGAAAAGGGGACGATTTCTCGTATCATCGGTGAGTTATGCTTGCTAGCGGACAGGTACTCCAGCATCCATCACAGGTCGATGGTAGCATACCCGAAGTGCAACGGGCAGGTGAAAGCCACCAACAAAACCTTAGTTAAAATTTTGGCAAAAATGTTAGAAGACTTTTTGGGCACATGGGACAACAAGATCCCCAAAGTACCTTGGGCCTATCGAATGACGAAGAGGAAACCAACGGGATACACCCCATTTTCCTTGATATTTGGGGCAGAAGCTCTGTTACGGTGATATAACAAAGATGGCCTATGATCATTTTATAAAGTTTACACAATTCTCAAGTCAAAACAAACTTTGAAAATCATGCTCAAGTAATTCATTTCATATATGAACTCAATTAATGAACGATCAATGAAAGAATAGAGAGATTACCGATGAATTCAACGTTTTTAAAAAGGAAAAAATAGTGTATAACACTCACAAACGACAAAAGGTACAAATCTTACTCGGTGTAAGTATATACAATGCAACAAAAGACAACCGAGTTATAAAAATCTTAAACTTAATCAATAGAACAAGAAAAGTGCTTATGTTCATGGGATTAAATTTTAATTTATGAAGATGTTCATAATATCAATGATTCAGGACTAAAGTCTAATAACTTCTAAAATCGAGAACATGCATCATTGAGTTGTCTATTGGATCGGGAAATTATTAAAATTTATCATCGGAAACAAAGGCAAAATGCCTAAAAAAGGACAAAAAAAAAGAAAATCTTTTTTAAATTTTGAAATTTTTACAAAAAGGCATACTTAGTAATAACATGTAATCAAATCAAAGAAACTACCAGAGAACGGATAGAATATACCACATCCCCTAACTTAAAACCTAACATTGTCCTTAATGTAAATTAAGAACCAAGTTAAAGAGAGTAAAATAGCAATACTACCCACAATGGAGCAATCTTCGAAAAGTAACGAGTCCAAAGATTCTATAAAACATGTTAGTACCAAAGCATAACAAAAAGAAAGAATAAAATTGTAACTAATTACATTAGACTATAAGTAAGAATAAAGAAGAAAAATAAAGAAAATAACAACTAACTATTTACAACCTACAATTTTAACTTCTTATTAACTACACACTGGAAGTTGAACTTTTTAAAGGTCCACCCAAAATACGATTTGGCTTTGAAAGATCCACGGCGGACCCTCCCTCTCATGCATGCCTCCTGGAAAATAGGAATTTCGTTTGAACAACGGAAGGCATGTGTAAGGCGGAACAAATGAACCATCCCCAATTAAATTTTTGGGTGGGAGGATGGGGGATTTGGATAAGACAGGTGACAAAAACACAAGAGGTCCAAAAAAACTGAATTTTCTCCCAAGTATTTTGAAATTGAAATGGGAGGAGGCGCACAAGGAGGCAAAGATGCCTTCATGGAAAGCAACTTGGGCAAGTACTCCTCGTCGGTGAAAAGGTTGAACGTTTTAAAGCTCGACACCGATTTATCGGGTACTTATGATGGTGTGATAACGGAGAACGAAAAGGGGGAGGAAAGAAATTCAAACTCAAGAGATGAGTTATCATCACTCAAAGTTGGAATTTCAAAGGAGATAGGATCATTTTCAATGAAACTTTCTTCTTTGGGATCCAAAGATGAAATCATTTCATTGCAAATGGATACTACATCCATTTCATCCTCACTTTCATTCTCTATTAAACCATGGGCCAAGTCAAGAATGGTTTGTTCCAAAGTAGGCACAAAGTCCTCATTTGGTTCAAAACATTCCTCAATTTGAAAAGTTTCAGAAGAAAAATCGTCGTCGGATTCAAATAATAAATCCAATTCATGTTCCCGTAAATGATTTTTTTCCTGATAACGATCTTCATGCCTCTCATTCTCAAGCATGATCAAACACTCACCGAAAGTCACAGGTCGGGGAGTGGATTCTTGGAAATGAGAAGTTTGAAAATTATTATCGAAACTATACTCAAACTCATTATTATAAGAATTTTGAAAATGAGAACGTATGTGCTTGCGTTCAACTGAGCAAATTATATATTAAACACCTTTTAACCCAAACAAACCCTAAACATGCAACAATATGTGATTGAATAAGATGATAATCTAAGCAAGAACATTCAAACACATGCTTGTGAGGAAAAATCCCCCAAAGGGTCAAAACCATTTATTTTCATTATAATATTGTAGGCTGTACAATTTCGGATTACAATGAAAATACAAGTGACTGAGAATTACCCTCAGGTGTCGGATTCTGTAGTCGGCGGCTGGAACTATCCCTTTCCAGTAGGGCTGCAATGGAGAAGAGAAACGGCTTCTCCACAAGTTTGTCGGTTGGAATTTTCCTTTTCCAGGAGGGCAGCAATGAAGAAGATAACGGCTTCTTCACAAGGGTTGAACAAACCAAAGTTGTGTTCTTGGGTTACACAAAAAGATTCACAAAGGATTTGTAAATTGTGTGAATCAAAAACCTGGAGTCTAGATGCTCAATAGGTGAAGACTTAGGGCTTTCTATACTCTAAAATCGTGTGTATAAGTCTTAGAAAACCACTTCCCGTAGTGGGATTAAATAAGAAGTCTCGGGATTTAAAAATCTGAACACGATCTGTTTAAGTTTATCCCAGGCAGACCGGTCCGGGTTTGAGGCGGATCGGTCCGATTAACCGGATTGGTTCTTTTATTCTGAGGCGGATCGGTCCGTTGATGATCGGATCGGTTCGCTTCCAGGCTTCATCGATTCGCTTGCGGTCCGGGGTATACTGGCCTTCAGCAGTCGGATCGATCCGGGTCTTAGGCGGACCGGTCCGGTTGACCGGATCGGTTCTTTTATTCCAGTCGGACCGGTCCGATTCTATCAGACTTGATTCCTCTTCTTCTTTTGATATTCGGATCCGTTGATGAATGTATGAATCTTGAATTTCTTCAACGGTGTAACGGCGTGTGACATAATAAATTGTTAATGGACAAAAATGTCCTTACAAATCTCCCCCTATGTCTATGCTGGTACATACATAAAAACAAACATCCGAATTATCAAACAACTAAAAATGCCTATACAAATCTACCCTTCCATGAACCCAAAACTTGAAAGATACAATTGAATAAGACTACAGCGTTTGGTCTTCAATTCTTCCAGGAATCTCAACACTTTTCTCATCAGGGTGTGCAATCCAATGATAATCCATGTACTACCTACACACATGAGACAAAGCAAAATAATAAGTGACATATCGAGTTTGAAATGAGATAAACATATATACCAATTTATGAGGAAACTCAAACTTTCAAATCTCCCCCATAATAAGATAATTCATTCTCCCCCTTTTTATTATGTCCCCAAATAGACAAATGAGAGAAATAAATCAAATAAGCAAGTGCGGGGTGTCACTAGGATAAAATCACACCATGAATGAACACAAAGCAACCAAGTCGATCATAGCGTAAATGAGGTGGTGTGATTAAATTCGATAGGAAAATCAATGCATACAAACATGACAAATGTGCACGATGAATATTGGATATTCCTAGCGAATGAACTCAAATGCTTCCTTTGGTGTAAAATAATGACAATATAAGATATTGACTCAATCAAATCAACAAATCAAAGCTCAAAGTGATTTTCACACCAATAACGTCCAAAACGATTTTATGCTTTTTCAGGACTTTCAAGGAAGTGCAAACCCGTTTAAAGATTCTCCAACCAAACTCCCTCAGATATAATTTTGAATAGAGGCATTCTAAATTCTCAAACTTTGGAGAATTTATGGTGAAACCTAAGTGGCCCATATTTGGCATGAAGTGCTTTTTATTGCCTTTAAATTTTTTCGGGCTCTTTTAACCTCTTTGGACCTCGGATATTCAAATTCCTCCATTTTTTAGGTCCTTTTTAACGGTGGCTTTTGCGCAAAGGATAGATGATTACCTTTCGCAGCCCCTCCCCGTTATACAAAAACACACAGTCTCACCAAAATGGTTTTTACATGCATTCCAATCTTGTCAAGTTTTATCGCATATTGTGCATTGTATAGACATAATTGAGATGGAAACACTCAAGCCAATATGAGATAGACAAGTGCAATAATCAAATATAGCCGTGAATGTGTGCAATAAAGGATATAGGAGTCAAACATGTAGGAAGATATCACTAATTACATCTCAAAGACTCCAACCAATGTAAAGCACATAGATGAAATGATGTAGCCTCTCAAATCTCTATCAAACAGTCACATGGATAAATGAAATGAAGTTGTGACTTGGCTATCTTAAATGCTCATCCATAAAAGAAGCAAAAACAGAAATCTTTTTGGATTTTTCAAAAATTTTATCAAAATAAAATCTTTTTGTGCTTTTCTTAAAATTTTTCTTAAAGGAAAATCTTTTTGTATTTTTCAAAAGAAATATAAAAAGCAAAAAGAATAAATAAAAGTTGTACAACTAAGCAATGGTACATATAAAACAGACTAGCAATAGGAAGCATACGATATGAACATGAAGAAGCATCCTATTCTAGACATAGACCAACCCCTCAATCAACTGTGCAAATCCCCAAAGACTTCCTAAGACTCTCAAATCTAAGGGCATCTAAAGGTTTCGTGAAAATGTCGACTAACTGATGGTCGGTGGGAACAAAACTCAGGGATACAGTGTTCTCCTCAACTAACTGACGAATAAAGTGCTCACGTATCTTGATGTGTTTTGTGCGCGAATGCTGGACGGGATTACGGGATATGTGTATCGCGCTCGTGTTATCACAAGAAATGGTCATGGTGTCCTGTGAAATCCCATAATCCTCCAGTATTTGCTTCATCCACAAGAGTTGTGTGCAATAACTCCCGGCGGCTATGTACTCAGCCTCCGCAGTGGACAAAGAGATGGAATTTTGCTTCTTGCTCAGCCAGGAGACAAGAGCAGAACCAAAATAGAAACACCCACCAGAAGTGCTCCTACAACCATCTACATCCTCAGCCCAATCGGCATCCGAATAGGCGGACAAACGATCATCGGTATCAAAGGAATACCAAATACCGTATGAGAGAGTCCCACTTACGTATTTAATAATACATTTTAGAGCAAGTAAGTGTGACTCTTTAGGGGACGCCTGATATCGCGCACAGACTCCAACACTAAAGGCGATGTCGGGACGACTGGCAGTCAAGTAGAGAAGACTACCTATCATACTCCGATATAAGGTTTGCTCTACGTCCTTGCCTGAAGTGTCCTTACTAAGCTTGGTAGTGGTACTCATAGGTGTACGTGCATGCTTAGCGGAGTCTAAATCAAATTTCTTCACTAGGTCTCTAGCATACTTGGATTGGGAGATGAACATCCCATCCTCTAGCTGACGAACCTGAAGACCAAGGAAGAATGTAATCTCACCAACCATGCTCATCTCAAACTCACTTTTCATCTCCTCCTCAAAGTGGTGAACATGCTGGGAGCATGTGGATCCAAAGACTATGTCGTCTACATAGACCTAGGCAACCAAAATAGCATCGTCATCTCTCCTGACGAATAACGTCATATCTACTCCCCCTCTCTTGAAGCCACGAGCTAAGAGATAGGAAGTAAGCCTCTCGTACCAAGCACGGGGTGCTTGCTTCAAACCATACAAGGCTTTCCTCAAATAGTAGACGTGCTCTGGGTGCTGAGGGTCTTCAAACCCTTTTGGTTGTTCCACATAAACCTTCTCCTGTAGAATGCCATTCAGAAAGGCACTCTTGACATCCATCTGATATACCTTGAAGCGTAGATGATATGCGATGGCGAGCAGAAGACGGACGGACTCAAGCCTCGCAACAGGAGAAAATGTCTCCCCAAAGTCTACACCCTCTATCTGTGTGTAGCCTTGAGCGACCAACCTAGCCTTATTTCTGATTATGGTACCATTTTCATCCATTTTGTTCTTAAAAATCCATCGGGTACCTATCACATTAGTCTCACTAGGTTGGGGGACAAGTTCCCAGACATTATTCTTTTTAAACTGAAGCAACTCATCCTGCATAGCAGATATCCAGTGTTCATCCTTGAGTGCTTCTTTATGATTCTTGGGCTCGACGTTGGACGTGTAGCAAAGATAGCTAACAACGTTCTCTAGCTGAGCACGAGTCTTGACCCCTAGAGTGGGATCACCAACAATGGCAGAAGGGTCATGACTCTTGCGAACCCAAGAAGGTGTGTCCCCTAGCGCCGGATTAGGGTCCACAGAGTGTGAGAGAGGAACAGGTAAATCACTGTCAGAACAATCCTCATCCTCACACTGAAGGTTAGGATCAATAACCGTTGAAGGTTCGTCATCTTGCACGGTGATGTTTATTGATTCCATAACCTTAGAGCTCTTCAGGTTAAAAACCCGGTACGCTCTGCTATTCGATGAATATCCTAGAAATATTCCCTCGTCGCTCCGGGAGTCGAACTTTCCTAATTTCTCTCTATCCCGTAGGATGTAGCATTTACTCCCAAAAACACGGAAATATGCTAGGTTGGGCTTCTTGCCAGTCCACAACTCATAAGGAGTCTGTACTGTGTGTGGATGTAAATAAACCCTATTCACCGTGTGGCATGCAGTAGACACTGCCTCTGCCCAAAATCTCCTAGAAACTGTATGACCTAGAAGCATAGATCTAGCCATCTTTTGGATCGTTCTATTCTTTCTCTCAATAATCCCATTTTGCTGAGGAGTCCTCACAGAAGAAAACTCATGTTTGATCCCGAGGCTATCACAGTAAAGGTCTACCTTTGCTTCTGTGAATTCAGTGCCATTGTCACTACGCATCCTGTTAATAGTGACACCATGTTGATTTTGCAGGACACGGCACTTAGTCGTTAAAAATTCTACAGCATCGGATTTCTCTCTCAGAAAACCTACAATGGAGTACCTGGAGAAATCATCTACCATCATGAGGATGTACCTCTTACCACCTAGACTCTCAGTACGAGTGGGACCCATAAGATCCATGTGAATCAACTCAAGAACACGAGAAGTGGTAATGGAATTCAACTACCTATGAGGACTACGAATTTGTTTTCCCAACTGACAGGGTCCACAAATGGTTGAAGTTGACTTTCCAAGAGATGGTAAGCCACGTACTAAGTCCTTTTTAGCTAAGCGATTTAGATCTCTAACGTTCACGTGACCTAGACGTTGATGCCACATATCCATAGGAGTGATCGTGGCGCTGTTGCAGACAAGTGAGGACGTGGGCTCAGTCCCATACCAATTATCCTCGGTCCTCACCCCTTGCATCAAAAGTTTACCGGTTTGATTATAGACTTTACACGCGTCCCGGTCAAACTTTACTGCAAAGTCAGTGTCGCACTGCTGGCTAATGCTGAGAAGGTTTGCTTTCAAACCTTTGACATATAAAACATTTTCTAGCTTAGGAAATCCAGGTAACTCGACAGTACCACGTCCTATAATGCTAGACTTGCTCCCATCTCCAAAGGTGACTCTGCCATCCTGATAGTCCTCAAGAGTCGTAAAAAATGAGGCATCACCTGTCATGTGTCTGGAGCACCCACTATCAAAATACCACTGTGAGGTATTATGTGCTTTGAGAGCAACATGAACAACAAAATCCTTTTTATCTTTCTTAGGTACCCAATTCGGGATGACCTTTTGTTTGACTTTGTTGTTGTTGGTTTTAGCTGGAATGTGTGAAGCATTCACTAACGGCAAAGACATCCGTCAGAATTCTTCCATTAAACTCTGGGTTGTGGCAGCTAAGAACTCAACTCGCTCTCTCAGACTAGAAAACTCATTAGTATGACGTGGTGGAGCAATAGTACGTCGTGTCCGACCACTGCTATAGCAAGACTCCCTAAGGTGGCCTTTTCTTTTGCAATAAGTACAAAAGAGCACAGTCAAAGGCGGACCTTGGTTTGCTTTTCTTGGTCGAACTTTCCTTCGAGGTTTTTGACGGTGACCATAAGGAGTTGTAGTAAACTCAGGAACTGGTCCAGGTGCAATTTGGGACGTGGAGTCACCATCATATCCAATTCCTTGCCGATAACCAAAACCTAAAGCGGGGTTGAGGAGCATCTTTCCCATCTTCCCAGATCTATCCTCGATTTGTACCTTGACTTCCCGTGCTTTCTCAAGATCATGAGTCAGCTGGGCAACAAGGGCTTCAAATGTCTTCCGAGTCTCCACGGAGGAATGGAGATGACTCGTAAGACTAGCCGCTTGTTTAGTCAAGTCCCCTCTATCTTTCTCTAAAACACTCTCTCTCTCTCTAAACAGAATCTCTTTCTCGACACATGCAGATTCTCTCTCTCTCAGGGCGGTGAAGGTGGAGGACTCTCTTTCTCTCGCCTTTCTTAAATCTTCCTCTAAGCCTGTGATCTTAAGAACTAGCGCTTTGTTACGTTTTTTAGTTTTAAATGACTCAGAATATAACTCAGCGTAGGCGCGTTGAATATCACTCTCGCTCTCACTTGAGTCATCCTCCCCCTCACTCACATCGATCTCACTGTCGAGGTGTCCCTGTGAAGCATCATCTTCATCGTCGTGAAGAGAACTAGGAGTGCTCACTTGACTGGCCATGAATGCGGTGAAGTTACACTCATGCGGTGACTCATCTCCTGAATCCACCGTCTCTACCTCACTGTCGTCACTAAGGGTAGCATTAAGGACAACTTTCCCTTTCTCTCTATTCAGACGATTGGCACACTCAAATGCTCTATGACCCCTACCATCGCACTCAAAACATCTCTCACTTTCTTCCTTAGGAGGATTTTTGGAGTCTTTTTCATTTTTCTTTTCAAACTTATTTTTCTCAAATTTCTTTTTATCTTTAAAATTGCCATTTTTCTTAAATTTGAGAATCCTCTTGAATTTTTTTGCAAAAAGAGCCAAATCATCTAGGTCAAAATCACACTTAGAATCTGACGTGTCAGTCTCTTTCTTTCTAGACGACTCTACCCTTTTTCTAGCCGACCCCTCACTCCTTCTCTCTTGGGCTTTAAGTGCAATTCCCTTATCTTTAGATTTAGCAGTTTTAGGGAACATATCAATTTCATAAGTTTGCAAATCTCCTACAAGTTCTTCCAATTTTAGCGTATTTAAATTACCCATAGAATTTAGCACATTGACTTTAGGGATAAAACGCTTAGGTAAAGAACGAAGAATCTTTTTAACAACTCTAGCATTAGGAATATGTTCACCAAGATTAAAGCTAGTATTCACAATGTCAGAAAGTCTAGCATAAAATTCATCAAAGCATTCAGATTCATGCATGGTGATGGTTTCAAATTGAGTTGTCAAATTTTGCAACTTAGATTATTTCACAGCATTAGTTCCTTCATGGGTGAGTTGTAAAACATCCCATGCCTCTTTTGACGTGGTGCACGTCATTATGCGTTTGAACTCATCAGGTGTGACAGACCCAGAAATAGCACTTAGACCCTTAGAATTAAAAGATGACCATTTAAATTCTTCATCAGTTCAAGAAGTGTCAGGTTTCAAGTTGATCACATTATCAACAGTCACGGAGGGAGGAGTCCACCCTCTTTCAACTAAGATCCAGACACATTCATCAATGGCTTTTAAAGCTGACCTCATTCGGGATTTCCAATAAGCATAATTTATCCCGTCAAAAATAGGCATTTTATTATATAACTTCTCCATTTGAACACGCACTTTTTTCAAAAATCAATTTTTTCAGAAAATTGATATCTTAGAAAATTTTTGCTGAAAATAGGAATACGCGATATATTAGCGTAACCTGCTCTGATACCAATTTGATAACGTATGTGCTTGCGTTCAACTGAGCAAATTATATATTAAACACCTTTTAACCCAAACAAACCCTAAACATGCAACAATATGTGATTGAATAAGATGATAATCTAAGCAAGAACATTCAAACACATGCTTGTGAGGAAAAATCCCCCAAAGGGGCAAAACCATTTATTTTCATTAAAATATTGTAGGCTGTACAATTTCGGATTACAATGAAAATACAAGTGACTAATAATTACCCTCAGGTGTCGGATTCTGTAGTCGGCGGTTGGAACTATCCCTTTCCAGTAGGGCTGCAATGGAGAAGAGAAACGGCTTCTCCACAATTTTATCGGCTGGAATTTTTCCTTTCCAGGAGGGCAGCAATGAAGAAGAGAACGGCTTCTTCACAAGGGTTGAACAAACCAAAGTTGTGTTCTTGGGTTACACAAAAAGATTCACAAAGGATTTGTAAATTGTGTGAATCAAAAACCTAGAGTCTAGATGCTCAATAGGTGAAGACTTAGGGCTTTCTGTACTCTGAAAATCGTGTGTATAAGTCTTAGAAAACCACTTCCCGTAGTGGGATTAAATAAGAAGTCTCGGGCCTTAAAAATCTAAACACGATCTGTTTAAGTTTATCCCAAGCGGACCGGTCCGGGTCTGAGGCGGATCGGTCCGATTGACCGGATCGGTTCTTTTATTCTGAGGCGGATCGGTCCGTTGATGATCGGATCGGTTCGCTTCCAGGCTTCATCGGTTCGCTTGCGGTCCGGGGTATACTGGCCTTCAGCAGTCGGATCGGTCGGGGTCTTAGGCGGACCAATCCGGTTGACCGGATCGGTTCTTTTATTCCAGGCGGACCGGTCCGGTTATGTCAGACTTGATTCCTCTTCTTCTTTTGATATTCGGATCCGTTAATGAATGTATGAATCTTGAATTTCTTCAACGGTGTAACGGCGTGCGACATAATAAATTGTTAATGGACAAAAATGTCCTTTCAGAAAACTATTGCAATTTGTTTCAAAATTCCTATTACAAGTAATTAGAGGCCCAAAATCGTTATCATCCTCCTCAAAATACACGCACTCCAATGGTTGACTTTTGTAATACTCGCCCAAAGTCATTTTTGAATTTGCAATTTTTTGGGACTCTAAGTATTGATCAAAAGTCATAGGTTTACGGGGATTTTGAGAATTATTATAATGATTACTGAAAGTATTGGAGTAAGACATGCTTACCCCAAAGATGGATCAAAGTGGCAAAAACCACAAAGATGATGTGCGGCCAAAAAAATTCAAGCGTTTGTTAGAGCTCAAATGTGAAAATCCTGAAAAAAAGGTTAAAACAAAAAAAATACAAAAGAAAAATACGAGGAAATAATCAGACAATTACAATCTATAACAAAACACTCCCCGACAATGGTGCCATTTTGATGCGAGGGAAACCGAGTGTTCTTGTAAGGACACTGTCCTTGATTTCGGCTCCTGCTCTACATGCAAAAACCTAAGCTACTACTACACTTGTGAGGCAAGCACAATGGTAGTTCGGGTATCGTAAGAAATCCATAGGGAATGATTGAATTGTAGATCGTAATTGTTTAGATACCTTAGGAATAAAAGTATAAAACAAATAAAAGAAAAGACGATGGTTCGTTGTGGTGACAAAAGAAAAGAATAAGTTACGTTGCACAAAAGTAAAGCGAGGATCGGGATCGCATTCCACCACACAGATCGAAACAACTACTAATTAGAATTAAGGCTCGAAATATATTTAACCGAGCATTTAAATTAAGCATAAACATCACACAATAAGGAATATAACCCAAAGTTGAGAGACTAAACATTTAATCAAAAATGGTCACACAAGGATTAAATTCTAATTATTGCTATAAACTCTAATGTTGCGTGACAAAGAAAGATAAACGTGTAATAATTCAACTTTGATACGTGCGGTTTCAATTAAACGCCATTTTACACAAAACCTAATTTTCGGAGCTCAAACCCATTAATGGAGGACTACAACCCCGACCCTATTTATCTAAGGGCAAGACATGGAAATAAACTAAATTACACTAATTAAACAAATTAAAGAAATAAATTAGTAACTACAGCTAATTAACAAAGCATGAAATTAAACTACAAAGCAAGAAGTGAAGGAAAAATAACTGTTGTTCCCGGTGTATCACCTCCTCAGCCCTAGCCAAGGCTTGTGCCTCTAGTTGCCTGGTCTGTTGTTCTTCCACATGAGCCATAAATCTAGCTTGTTGCTCTGCCATTAGAGTCATAGCACGTGCCATTTTTTGCATGTCTGTCAATTGTTCTGGGTCAGGTTCCATATTTCCATGAACAGGTTGCTCAACCTATGCCTCTGCTACCATGTTTGAAGCCTCATCACCTATTTCCACATTCACATTCCCTCCTTCCATTCTTTTATATCTTAATGGATCAAAGATATAACAACATGCAGATATACATATCTTTTCTAACATGATCGTTAGGATCAAATAAAATATATTTCTGACATTCACTGCCAAATCTAGACTCTTCTCACTCCAGAACCTCTAAAACCTAGGCTTTGATACCAAAAGATGACACATCCCAATCCAGTTACTTATTATTAAGTTCGAAAGTCAAAGTGAGTCAAACCATAATTAATCTAACCAAACCATAATCACGAGTTTTGATTTCAGAGTCATCATTGTAAATCCATATAACTGAAAACCTTTTTACAACATCAGGGTAATCATGTCCATAAAAACATTCTTGAAGGATAAGTTAACTTAATTACATCATTTACATTTACACAAAATCATGGTTTCTCCCATTCCTGGCTAACCCAACCCGACCTCCTAGATTTGGCAGTGACATCGCGTTACCTGAAAAATGTGAACATAGGAACCATGAGCAAAAATAGCCCAGTGAATGCATCACTAATATACTACTGCATAAATTTACATGAAATATATCATGTCCATATAATTATGAATTAACTTATCTGGCTCATTCATAATGAATGACCAACTTTTCCGAATCATGATTCACATATCCTGTCTAAATAGACAATTCTCCCCCATTCATGGTCGAGGAGTAACCCCTTGTCATTAATAGACAAATATCCCCCATTCATGGTGGAGGAGTAACCCCTCATTTCGGTAAACCTAAATGACCAATTTCATATTCATTATATTATGATCATATCAATACCACGATACAAATATCTCTTTCCAGTGAGTACACTCACCTTGGTTGACAACTATGTATTCACGTTTTCTTCTGGTGGAGCTGAACTGGGTTGATTAGACCTTACACCTGTCAATCAAACTAAATCAGTACTGAACCTCAATCATAAATATTATCCAAACATAATTATGTAACTTTCCATGACTATACATCAACCATATAATTCCAATTAAGTCACATTCCATAAAACATAGGTAATGGCAAAACAATGATATACATGTTGATAAAGTTACGGACATTCAACCGTAGGAAATACCTTATGAGGAATTTATAACCAAAGTCAAGTAAGCATAAAATTATACTCCTCAATGTATATACACATGAAACATGTACTCAAATTACTCTTTGTAAGGACGAAATACAAACATTCATTCAAGGGGTACCCAGTATGGCCTGAAATTATTGTCTTACATACTTAACCATCCTATATTCCTAAATTGTATAAATACAGGGGTCCAACCTCATCAATATGAAAATATATATGAATATACTATCCAGTACAAGTGACGGTGTAATTTTTCAAGCTTCCTAGGGCAAGTTATGACCATTTCTCTACAACACAAGAAATCTGCCCTACAAGCTCCTCTATTATTCCTTCAACTTCCAAGAATTTTCATAATTTTTCTCCAGTATAAATTTCCATGATTTTCAACCCATTTTCATTAAACATACTGAATAGTACATAATTAAAGTTTCATAATTGTTTGACTTCATTTTCTATCTTAAAAGCTTGACTAAACTCAGGGCATACCGAAATGAAGTATAAAAACAGAAACCATATACCAACTTGAAATCATCATTACGGCCTAACCACAAGGAAATAAATTCTAATTTTCAGATATGATATGAATATATGAGTCTAATTTCATGTACAATCGGAATTTCTCAATTATATTAAGCACACAAAGAGATATACAAGTTTGAATACAAGAGGTTTCAATACAAAGCAATTTTTAAGGGTTTATGCATTCAACTTAACTTAAACTTGCATATATTCATACATATGCACCCAAGCATGAAAGGTCAATAAACAAATCAAGGATTTGTATCATATAAATCATAAATATATGAAAAATAACAATATTTGCAATGAGGATTACCTTCGGGACGTTTACGTAATTTCTACGGATTTTTCTACACTTTTTCTCCTCACTTTTCTTCCTAAACTTCTACCTTCTCTTTCCTTAAGCTTAAAACCCTTTCATGGCTGATTTTGGATGAAGGATAAGTCTATTTAAAGGGTATAAGGTCGGCCAAGGCTTCCTCCCAAGCCAACCAATCAAATTAAACCATTTGGTTTAATAAAAGACAATTTACCACTTAAAGGGAATTGACCAAATTGCCCCTTGTTCGTAAATTCGGTATAACTCTTTACTCGGGCATCCATTTGATGATCCGTTTGTTGTATTACAACCCTAACTCACATGTATAAAACTATATAGTTTTCACCTCAAGTCATTTATAATGTTATAAAGGTCAAAACTAGTCTCTAACAGGAACATTTCTACCGAAAACAACAAAATTTGTGTTTGTAAATAATTCGACCTTTCATGATTTATGAAAGTAGGATTATAATAAACATAATCACTTAACATTAGATATACTAATATCACATTATTCATATCACATAAGATAAGCATGATTTAAATATAATTCATCATAATTATATTCGGGTTGTCACAACTTCCCCCCTTAGAAAATTTCGTCCCCGAAATTTAATATGAAGGTCACTTACCAAACAAATGGGGATACTGTTTCCTCATGCTATCCTCCATTTCCCAAGTTGCTTATTTAACTCCATGGCTCATCCACATAACCTTAACTAAGGGAATAACTTTATTTCTCAATACTTGGTCCTTACGATCAATAATTTCCATTGGTTCCTCGATGTACGATAAGTCTTCCTTCAGTTCAATTGGTTGAGTTTTCAACTGGTGAGATGGATCTGCCAAATACTTACGAAGCATCGATACGTGAAACACATCATGTAACCGCGATAAATCTGGAGGTAAAGCTAATCTATAAGCCAGGGGCCCAATTCTTTCCAACACTTCAAATGGTCCAATGTATCTTGGACTTAGTTTCCCCTTTTTCCCAAATCTCATAACACCTTTCCATGGTGAAATACGCAGGAATACAAAATCTCCTTCTGAAATTCCAATGGATGCTTCCTCTTATCTGCATAAAATTTCTGCCTGCTTTGCGCTATCTTTATCCGTTCCTGAATCATTTTGATCTTTTCAGTTGTCATATCAATCAATTCAAGACCCAAAATTTTCCTTTCACCCACTTCATCCCAACACAAAGGCATTCTACATCTCCTCCCATATAAAGCTTCATAAGGAGCCATACCAATAGTCGACTGATAACTATTATTATATGAAAATTCCATCAATGGCAAATGATCATCCCAACTACCTTTGAAGTCAAATACACAGGCTCGTAACATGTCTTCTAATATTTGAATCGTCCTTTCTGATTGCCCATCAGTTTGTGGATGAAACGCAGTGCTGAGCTTCAAACTTGTGCCCATGGCATTCTGGAGACGAGGCCAAAACTTAGAAGTGAACGTTGGATCTCTATATGATACTATTGACACTGGTGCCCCATGCAAACGGATAATCTCATCAACGTACATACGTGCACACTTGTCAACATTGTAGGTGGTCTTAACTGGAAGAAAATGGGCCGACTTCGTCAATCGGTCTACAATCACCCAAATGGAATCATGCCCCTTTGGTGACCGGGGTAATCCTGTAACAAAGTCCATCGTTATATGCTCCCACTTCCATTTCGGATTAGGCAATGACTGTAATAATCCTGCCGGCTTCTGATGCTCCGCCTTTACTTGCTGGCACACTAAACATTTAGCTACGAACTCTGCAATCTCATGTTTCATATTGTTCCACCAGTAATAATCTTTCAAATCTCTGTACATTTTGGAACCTCCCGGATGCATAGATTAAATAGAACTATGTGCCTCTTCTAATATATCTTTCTTTAAGGGTGGATCATTCGGTACACAAATCCTATTTTTATAACACAATGATTCATCATTCTTAATCTCAAAGTCACTCTCTCTACCATCCTGAACTTCTTATTTCTTCTTTTCAAGGAATGGATCACTGATCTGCAAACTTCGTATGCGTTCTGCCAATAAAGGTCTCACTGTGACATGTGCTAATAATCCTCCGCTTTTTGAAAACTTAAATTCAATCCCCATCGATGCCAAGTCAAGAATATTTCCAACACGGGCACACCGTATGCAACCAAGCATCCCTGATGATTTTCAACTCAAAGCATCTGCTACCACATTGGCCTTTCCAGGATGATGATGAATGGTACAGTCATAGTCTTTAATCATCTCTATCCAACGCCTCTGTCTCAAATTCAGTTCCTTCTGTGTAAACAAGTATTTCAAACTTTGATAATCTGTAAATATCTCACAAGTTTCTCCATACAAGTAATGTCTCCACAACTTTAAAGCAAAAATAATGGCTGCTAGCTCCAAATCATGTGTAGGGTAATTTCGTCCATGCGTCTTTAATTGTCTAGAAGCATATGTTATTACCTTCCGATTCTGCATAAGAACACATCCTAAAACTTGAAATGAAGCATCTGTATAGATCACAAAAGACTCATTCCCACATGGAATAGTAAGTATAGGGGCTGAAACCAACCGATTCTTTAATTCTTTAAAACTACTCTCACATTCTTCATCCCATACAAACTTCACTTCTTTACGAGTCAATTTTGTCAGTGGTAATGCTATTGCTGAAAATCCCTTAATGAATCTGCGATAGTAACCTGCCAATCCTAAGAAACTCCTAATTTCTGTCACATTCTTAGGACTCTACCATTCAACAATTGCTTCCACCTTCTTTGGATCAACATATATCCCATTTTCTAAGACAACGTGCCCTAAAAACACAATTTCATTCAACCAAAACTCACACTTGCTGAATTTAGCAAACAATTTCTTCTCTCTCAAAATCTGCAATACAAGTCTCAAATGTTTCTCATGTTCCTCCATGCTACGCGAATAAATCAACACATCGTCTATGAATACAATCACGAATGAATCAATGAAAGGGTGGAATACCCGGTTCATCAAATCCATAAAAACTGTCGGAGCATTAGTCAATCCAAATGGCATCACCAAAAACTCATAGTGCCCATATCGAGTCCGAAAAGATGTTTTGGAAATATCACTATCCTTCACTTTTAGTTGATGGTAACCCGATCTCAAATCAATCTTCGAAAATACTTTGGCCCCCTGTAATTGGTCAAACAAGTCATCGATACGAGGTAGAGGGTACTTATTTCTAATGGTCACCTTATTCAACTGCCGATAATTAATACATAATCGCATTGTCCCATCTTTCTTTTTCACAAATAACACCGGTGCTCCCCATGGCGAAACACTAGGCCGAATGAAAGCTCTGCTTATCAGATCTTGTAATTGCACTTTTAATTCTTTCAACTCTGCTGGTGCCATTCTATATGGAGCAAGAGAAATCGGACCAATACCTGGAATTAATTCAATAGAAAACTCTAGGTGGCAATCCTGGCAATTCCTCTAGGAAGACATCAGAAAATTCTCTAACAACTGGTATATCTTCAACTTTAAGTGCTTCCTTACTAACATCAACCACATACGCTAAATACCCCGTACAACCCTTACTCAATAACTTTCTACTCTTTATTGCTGAGATAAGACAATTAGGGACAACATTCCTTTCCCCTGTAAACTGGAACTCGGGTTCACCAGGAAGATGAAATGTAACTTCCTTTCAAAAACAATCAATGGAAGCATGATACGATGATAACCAATCCATCCCCAGTATAATATCAAAATCCCGAATGGCCAACGGTATCAAGTCAACATAGAAATCTCTCTCACCCATTCGTAAGACACAATCTTTATAAACATGCTCAACTAGAATTACACTTTCCATTGGGGTACAAATATATAAGGCACAATTGAGGAATGAACATGGTCTACCCAAATATGAAACAATATCTAATGCCACAAATGAATGCGTAGATCCAGGATCAATGAGCGCATATAAATCTTTGTTTGCAATAGAAAGTTTACCTGTAACCACTTTAGGTGTAGCATGGGCATTTTGTAGCGTCATCGCAAACACTCTTCCTCCTGCCCTCGATCCAGTTGCTTGTTTTGTACCTCTCCCCCTGGTGGCACTGCCTGGAGAAGATCCTTTATGAGGCCCCACACTACTGACTGAAATTGTTCTCGCCAACATAGGACAATTCTTTCTCAAATGACCCTTCTGATGGCAGTTAAAACATTCTATATTCAGTAACTTTGGGCAATTTCTCTTTATATGACCTGATGCCCCACAAAAGAAACAAACATTCGGATCTCCTTGTGCTGAAACTCCTAAACCTCTTCCACCACTAGCTTCACCTCTTTTGCAAACTACTTCCACCTCTACCCTGTTGGAATTTCTGCCCTCCAAACCTCAAATATTCTGTACCACTACTCTTTTGATAATTTGGATCAAATATGCTTTTCTTTATACCTCGCTCTCGATTCCCTCTAGCTTCATTCACGTCCCTTTCTACTAGCATGGCTTTGTTCACCAAGGAGGAATAGTTAGAAGTCTCTAAAGCCGACAATCTAGATTTAATGACTAACTCAAGCCCATCGAGAAATTGGCTGCACATATCTTCCTCATTCCGTATAAACCTCGAAGAAAATCGAGATAAAGCTGTAAGTTTAGCTTCGTATTCTCTAACTGTCATACTCCCTTGATTCAACAGGAAATATTCCTTCTCCTTTTGTTTTTGATACATTGGGGGGAAATACTTATCATACAAAGCTTTGACAAAATCATTCCATGAGATCACATTCCCACCTTCTGGAGTAATCAACAAATGTTTTGTGGCATCCCACCAATATTTGGCTTCTCCTTTCAGCATATACGTCGCCAAGGTCACTCGTTGATTTTCAGGCATCTTCATCACCCCAAAGATAAGTTCAATCTCTTTAACCCAGACTTCTGCCTCTGCGGGATCAACTGCTCCTTCGAACGATGGTGGGTTCATCTTAATAAATTTCTCATGTGAAGTACTTCTTTCTTCCCGGTGTATCACCTCCTCAGCCCTAGCCAAGGCTTGTGCCTCTAGTTGCCTGGTCTGTTGTTCTTCCACATGAGCCATAAATCTAGCTTGTTGCTCTGCCATTAGAGTCATAGCACGTGCCATTTTTTGCATGTCTGTCAATTGTTCTGGGTCAGGTTCCATATTTCCATGAACAGGTTGCTCAACCTATGCCTCTGCTGCCATGTTTGAAGCCTCATCACCTATTTCCACATTCACATTCCCTCCTTCCATTTTTTTATATCTGAATGGATCAAAGATATAACAACATGCAGATATACATATCTTTTCTAACATGATCGTTAGTATCAAATAAAATATATTTCTGACATTTACTGCCAAATCTAGACTCTTCTCACTCCATAACCTCTAAAACCTAGGCTTTGATACCAAAAGATGACACACCCCAACCCAGTTACTTATTATTAAGTTTGAATGTCAAAGTGAGTCAAACCATAATTAATCTAACCAAACCATAATCACGAGTTTTGATTTCAGAGTCATCATTGTAAATCCATATAACTGAAAACCTTTTTACAACATCAGGGTAATCATGTCCATAAAAAATTTCTTGAAGGATAAGTTAACTTAATTACATCATTTACATTTACACAAAATCATGGTTTCTCCCATTCCTGGCTAACCCAACCCGACCTCCTAGATTTGGCAGTGACATCGCGTTACCTGAAAAATGTGAACATAGGAACCATGAGCAAAAATAGCCCGGTGAATGCATCAATACTATACTACTGCATAAATTTACATGCAATATATCATGTCCATATAATTATAAATTAACTTATCTGGCTCATTCATAATGAATGACCAACTTTTCCGAATCATGATTCACATATCCTGTCTAAAAAGACAATTCTCCCCCATTCCTGGTCGAGGAGTAACCCCTTGTCATTAATAGACAAATCTCCCCCATTCATGGTCGAGGAGTAACCCCTCATTTCGGTAAACCGACATGAACAATTTCATATTCATTATATTATGATCATATCAATACCACGATACAAATATCTCTTTCCAGTGAGTACACTCACCTTGGTTGACAACTATGTATTCACGTTTTCTTCTGGTGGAGCTGAACTGGGTTGATTAGACCTTACACCTGTCAATCAAAATAAATCAGTACTGAACCTCAATCATAAATATTATCCAAACATAATTATGTAACTTTCCATGACTATAAATCAACCATATAATTCCAATTAAGTCACATTCCATAAAACATAGGTAAAGGCAAAACAATGATATACATGTTGATAAAGTTACGGACATTCAACCGTAGGAAATACCTTATGAGGAATTTATAACCAAAGTCAAGTAAACATGAAATTATACTCCTCAATGTATATACACATGAAACATGTACTCAAATTACTCTTTGTAAGGACGAAATACAAACATTCATTCAAGGGGTACCCAGTATGGCCTGAAATTATTGTCTTACATACTTAACCACCCTATATTCCTAAATTGTACAAATACAGGGGTCCAACCTCATCAATATGAAAACATATATGAATATACTATCCAGTACAAGTGACGGTGTAATTTTTCAAGCTTCCTAGGGCAAGTTATGACCATTTCTCTACAACACAAGAAATCTGCCCTACAATCTCCTCTATTGTTCCTTCAACTTCCAAGAATTTTCATAATTTTTCTCCAGCATAAATTTCCATGATTTTTAACCCATTTTCCGTACACATACTTAATAGTACAGAATTAAAGTTTCATAATTGTTTGACTTCATTTTCTATCTTAAAAGCTTGACTAAAATCAGGGCATACCGAAATGAAGTATAAAAACAGAAACCATGTACCAACTTGAAATCATCATTACGGCCTAAACACAAGGAGATAAATTCTAATTTTTAGATATGATATGAATATATGAGTCTAATTTCATTTCCAATTGAAATTTCTCAATTAAAGTAAGCACACAAAGAGATATGCAAGTTTGAATACAAGGGTTTTCAATACAAAGCAATTTTTAAGGGTTTATGCATTCAACTTAACTTAAACTTGCATATATTCATGCATATGCACCCAAGCATGAAAGGTCAATAAAAAAATCAAGGATTTGTATCATATAAATCATAAATATATGAAAAATAACAATATTTGCAATTAGGATTACCTTTGGGACGTTTACGTAATTTTTACGGATTTTTCTACACTTTTTCTCCTCACTTTTCTTCCTAAACTTCTACCTTCTCTTTCCTTAAGCTTAAAACCCTTTCATGGCTGATTTTGGCTGAAGGATAAGTCTATTTCAAGGGTATAAGTTCTGCCAAGGCTGCCTCCCAAGCCAACCAATCAAATTAAACCATTTGGTTTAATAAAAGACAATTTACCACTTAAAGGGAATTGACCAAATTGCCCCTTGTTCGTAAATTCGGTATAACTCTTTACTCGGGTATCCATTTGATGATCCGTTTGTTTTATTAAAACCCTAAATCACATGTATACAACTATCTAGTTTTCACCGCAAGTCATTTATAATGTTATAAAGGTCAAAACTAGTCTCTAACAGGAACATTTCTACCGACAACAACAAAATTTGTGTTTGTAAATAATTCGACCTTTCATGATTTATGAAAGTAGGATTATAATAAACATAATCACTTAAATATAGATATAATAATATCACATTATTCATATCACATAAGATAAGCATGATTTAAATATAATTCATCATAATTATATTCGGGTTGTCACATGATTCCTCCAGTACAAGCTTTAGAGGGCTAATTGCCTTTCTTTTTACTACCTTCGGTGGGATGAGGAACGTATGAGAAACCACGATAATCCATTTCAGTGGACATAAATGCCCTATCCTCTTCACTAAAGTTCTTTCAGGTCTGTCTAAGTTGATCAAACTTTAGGCTGACTGCTTGAGTTACTTTGTCATCAGGAGTATGTGCTTTATTGAACAGTCTTGCACTTCTTCGTTAGAGCTTTTCGAGTAGCCCTAACTTCTGCCCCATATGAGGAATTACGTGGAAAATCACCTTTTTCAACTGGTCTTGAGGGACCAAGGGCAACGATTGCTACCTCGGCCGAAAGTGAGGTCTGAAAGGGTTTATTTTTCTTCACAATTGCCTGATCCACATAAACTAATGGAGGCAGATCGGAAGGGACAGTGGAATTGAAAGTACTAAGAGGGAATACGAATGAGAAGGTGGTGCGATTTCTTAAACCCAACTCTGTGGGTGGGAATCTTTCAACCTTGGGGTACCAAGGTTCCGTCAAAATGTTACTTTAAAAATGGACCAGTTGGTTTTGCCAAAATACGTTTATATGCATATCTGATCTCTCTCCTCGAGCCTATTTTCTTGGAATCAAAGAGTTGGCTAGATAATTGGCGCACAGACTCACAACAGTTGAAGTCAAATTGTTCGCACAAACAAAATAAAAGTTGCTAGTTTTCACGGGTGAAATGGATCAACAAAGGGGCTCCTTAATCATAGCCAAATTAAAGGGATACACGGTGGGGACTGTAAATGGAATACAAAGAGGACCACTCCGTATACGTTGGTAGGTAGGAAGGGATTAGCAAAAGGGTGAGACTGTTATAGGGAAAGTTCCTCGCAAGATCTTCATCAATGGGAACAATGGGGCGTTCCTCCTCAGTAAAAAAGTCATTAGTAAAAAACTGATCCACCCCAACGTAGGGGCAGGGTAAGAACCTTTAGGCTCGATCGATCAAAGAAACAAGGGTCTTCCTAACACTTTTGTTCTTCCAGCAACAAAGATGGGGGATTTTTATGGGCTGAGAACCAGAGTAGTTGCTAGAAGGAGCATACTTAGGGAAATGGGCGTAAAGGAAAGTTGTTAAAAGGAACATTATTTGTGTAATTAGAGACATCAAACCTGTCGATGCTTCGTGCAGAATTGGCCACCACACTGTCCATCCAGGTGTACAATGAGCCAAGAGCGATAGCGGCAAGAGGAATCTTCAGGCCGCTCGCCATTCGAACAGCCGTGTTTATTAAGTCCTTTAGGGGTAGTCATGGGGCTTGCCTGGAAGGTAAACTTTTGATAACATCACCCAAATATACCCAGCTAACTCGATCTGGGAATCAAAGTCCTCTCCTTCCATGGGTTGTTCAAACAGTTGTTTCCCACGGGGATACTCCTTGGCTGTCTTATGAGCCCTAATAACATCTTTACCTTCAATGAAGTAAAATTACCTAATAACTTTGGAGTAGGTGAACTTGTTATAAGTAACCATGGAATCCTTCACCACTGCCTCTAATTCATCCCTCAAGGCTTTTTCCTTACTAGAGACTGTCTCCTCAAAAAAAGTATCAAATATTGTAGCTTTCAACCCCAGAAGCTCACAAATATCTTCCAGAGTGATAATAAACTCGCCCCAGGAGGCCACAAAAGTGTGTGACCTATAGCTTCAGTTAAAAATCAGTAATTGGAGAGCGGTGTTATTTTTGGCGAGGGTAAGATCACCCAGCCAGATGGAATAAGAAAAACCAACAAGAGCCAGCTGGACAGAATACTTAGAATGGATATATTCATTCCCGGGACCTAACCCCTCGCAGGCGCCAGAGGAAGCTTCAAATTCTACTTTCGAATAAGGGAAATCTCCATTTTCAATGCAAAAGCGGGTGACGATAGCAGTAGGGATATAAGCAAAGTCTTCAGCATCTTCACCCTCCGCCATCAGTAGGTTAGGGTTCTTAGTCAGAACCAACTCACTAGGGAATCGCTTTGTCGTTTACCAGAAGCGATCAGACTCATCGAAATATGAAGCATGATGATAATGTGACCAATGGTAATGGCGCACTTGAGTTTCAGGGGAAGCACTCTTGGAAAAGTGGGTTCGTTTAATGATAGGTGCCATGGAAGTTTAGAGAAATGGAGTGAAGGGTTAAGTTGAAGGAGTGAAAGAGACAAAGATGGTAAAACTCTCATAAAGGCTCAGTACAAGAGAAAAAAAACCCAAAGGTGAATGTTCGACATAAGGATACCCCTTTTATAAGGGCAATATGAACCCCAAAAGGTTACGCTTGGAAAAGCATAAAAATGAATAGTTTATCTTGCGTGTTCATCAAGCACGAACGACTGTAGAAGATCAAAGGTTGAAATGATGACGTTTTGGGGGCTGACGCACGAATTAGCGACGTGGGTTACACACAGGTACCCTGGCATTGCCATGTGTCACATACAGAAGTACAAAAGACAGCCTCATTTAATGCGGCATGCTTGGGGTCTTTTTGTCTTGGGGAATGAAAAGTTTTAGGGGAAATTTGAATAAACCTCTTCACTTTCCCCAAGGCATCTGCCACAAGTAATTATGAAGCTTAATATATTAAAGAGATATTGTCCAAGTGTGGTGATATACTAATTAAACCAATGAGGTGGTTCGAAAGATAGAGAAAGGAAAAGAGTGTAGACCAACAAAGGGTTTCGTACAGCTATTTCTTCATGCAATAAATAAATATCTATACGAAGGGGAAAATGTAGGGGGAGTCCCCACTAAAGAGTGATTAACTTAGTCAAAATATTGATTAACCTACGAAGAAGGAGAATAAATGCCACTCGAGCTAATTACCTTGAAGATCCTCCATGAATGTGACTCAAAGAACCCACCTCGAATATCCTTCACAAAGGTGGCTCGAAGAACCTACCTCGAATATTCTCTAACAAACTTGGTTCGAAGGATCCAACTTGTAGACCAAAGTAACCTGTATGACAATAGTTTGTAATAAGAAATAGAATAATCTGTATCATTTACTTTATCTTATAATTGTATGTTGAGTGAGATTGTTTGGTACCCACGAGGGACCATGCCTGGCAGGGCATGGGAGTTCTAACATGCTCTATCAAGCAACCTCCTCTTGGGAACCTCGCATGGACATGTTTTAGGGGATTGAGATCAAGGCAACGTTGGGAATACAGTTATCAACCCTCTTAGCACACTTGGGAAAAAACTTCATTCAGTACATATGGTCGCTCGTGCCACTACATCTGAGCCACCTCAACTCTTACATGTTCAAGTGAACCTCCTCGAGGTACCTCAATCCTGTACCCCTGATTCTAAGTTAACTCTTAACAAAAAAAAGAAACTAGGCTACTTGAGTTGCCTATCAATAGAGCAACCTTAGAATTAATACCAACCCGCATAACTAATGTGACTGTGCACCTAACAGAGTCACTAGTTAACCACTCTCTGATGTCATAACATCTGACATTTAGGGACTCAAAAATATAGCACTTAAGTGGGTTTATCCTTAGGATGACAGGTCTAGTTCACCAAACCTGACCCTTTATCCATCCTTAGGTAATCCCCAAGCTGGCATATTATGCTCCTCATTAATGCCCACAATACTTCCAGCCAATAAAATGGCTTCCCGCAAAAACTAGAAGATCCCATGCATTTAATGCAAGATCTCTTGTATTTAATGCACCAAATCAAATCAATTCCTAGCAAGATTAATCGAGCAGCCTTGCCCCATATAAATACACCAGATGAAAAAATTAGGGGGAGAGAGCATTTTGAGCCTAGAATTGTTGCCCAAATTCCTCCATACACGAGAGAGATTATGAGAGCATTAACTCCTCATACCCATTTAATACCTCTATCATTGAGCATTAACTGAGCTTGAAGTTCCTACCTTGCCTTTATTGTGCCTAGAGTGCTTGATCTTACTCCCTCCAACCATGCTACCTGTTGGTCCCATCCATTTATTATGCTCGTTATGTATCTCTTATGATAATACATCATTTAATACAAGTCTGAATAATAAACCCATTGTCTCTTATACACCTGTGGTCACTGCCAACACTTAATATTGAATGGTGTTAGTACCGGTATTGATAAGGGGTTATGCCTCACTTCATACTATCTGTATTCCAAGGAGCGCAGAGTCGTCACCACCTTAGCCATTTCTGACAGAGGTGAAGCCTGACTGGAACTTGGGTCGATGCCCAGAGGAAAATCGGAGGCCATACTCCGGTGAATTGGATGAGCTGAAAATATGAAGAAAAGCATGAGAGGCTCAACAAGAGCACTTTTAATGGTGATACAGTCCCACTTGAGTGAAGTTGGATCACCACCAGAGAATACGATGAGTTCAAGTTAAACAAAGATAAGTAAGAAGCTTCCCTTTGTTCCCACAGACGGTGCAAGATTGATGATACCAAAAATGGTATCACCAAATCAATATAGTGTGTAAGCTCAATCCAGCACAACAATGGAGTATGAAAAGGTATAAATATATAGTAAGAGATATAACAAAGAAAAAAATAACACCAGATATAAGTGGTTCAGCTAATTCTGGCATACTCCACTATCAGTGTGTGAGAAATCCACTAAGAATGGGCATTAATGGACTTGGGATACAAACACTCAAGATTTCTCTCTCTACTATGTTTTGAATAGAGGTCAACTAGGATTTATAATGATCAATGCTTTACAAGGATGTAGAAAATAAGTATTTATAGTGCATGGGGAGTGTAGTGTACCCCCAAGCATGTATAAACATATGTTGAATATTCTTAGCCAATTTGGAGGAGCCAACATTCTCTCTCACATGTAGGTCATAATGATCAAATATTCCCTCACGTGGGAGGGAGATATTGTTATAACGATTTTGATACACATAGGATTTGTAGCCCATGTGCACATTCTCACTCTTTCCCTAATCCATGTGCTCTGCCAGCTATCTACCATCGGCCATCTATCCTGGACGAGGCTGAGTCATTGAACTATGGTCCATTGATAGAATGATACTTGTCCTACTAGGATGTCTCATCCTATCTCCATCACCCAGATGATGGTTTTAGAAGAGGGTGTCAATTAGCAGGATTAATGATGTGAGTCATACTGACTGTTCATGAAGGACGAGGCTTAGGTTACCTTTGAGAGGTCATTGGTTAAGAACGAGTCAGCTCGGGCTAAGTCCATGGTCGAGGCATAACTCCTCATTATGGATAGATTGGCACAAGTCAGCTTTGGCCGAGGTAATTCAAATTCGGGACGGGATATACTTGGGATAGCAATTGTGTCTTTAAATCTCGTACTCATCGACTAATTCTGTATTCTCAACTTTAAAATGGGGCCCATTATCTTACATTAACTCGTGGGGAACTATTTCTGATAAACTTGGACACTTTCTTAGCATTCAGCATTGCATATGACTCAGCTTTTACCCATTTAGTGATGTAATCAATGCGACCAGGATGAATTCGTGACTGTTTGAAGCTTTTGAAATAACTTTCTCTATGATGTCAATGCCCCAGGTGGATAAGGGCCAAGCGGAGGTCCTGTTGTATAGCTCATAGGGATGCAAGTGTTGGAGATTCGTAAATAATTGGCATTTGAGGCATCTTTAGATGTAGGCAGTGTCTTTGTCAATTTTATTAAATACCGCAAGTGCATGGGATATTATAGAATAACGAGTGTAAGTACGGGTCGAACCCCCCACGAGGATTTATCAATTTTTTTCATTAAAAATTACTATGACTGTCCAACTAGATGAAATGTGTTTGGAAATTGGATATGATATTTGTAAGAGGGTAGTTTAGATAAGATGGAGGTGTAATCCCTTTTGAGTACAGTAATGATAAGTTAAATAGCAAGACTATTGATTAACAATAGGACATTCAAACATTACTCAATGAAGATAAATTCAGTTTAAGCTCACAGATCTCTCGTGTATAACTCACAAGGTAATAATGAACTTTAGAAGTAACTTAGTTAAAGGAGAGAGAAGTAAGCACTCTAGATACACCTTAGCAGGCAGCCAAATATCAACCACCCTCAAGAGTCTCTGTCAAGTATTAAAAGCTTCGTAATAAATGACAATGGTGGGTGAGTAAAAACTCTCTGGTTTGTAATAACTCTCTCTAATGCATATTATCCCTAGCAATAACTTCTGAACTCTAAAAAAATATCATCCTCTCTCAGAGGTAGTGGGGTGCTTAAATAGCCTCCCACGCCACCCCCGAGGCAACTCCGCCATTAATGTCTGTGAAAGACATCCCTCATACTTTATGTCACAAACATTAAATACCTGATGCACTAATTTTCTCCACATAATAAACATTAAATGCAAAGACATGCCTTTTACCTAACCACTATATGTCAGGGGGCTGTTGTCACAGAGGTGGCTCACCAAGTGTCTGACAACCCCAAATACCACGGTGGTTTACTCAAGTACAGGTCTGACATTGTCTAGCTGGTTAGTGGCATCAGATAAAGTGGATGTGACATTAAGTATAGGGTTGTTTGGCTCACAACTCAACGCTCGATGGAACTCCAGGATGCTTCACTCGAGGTTCCACGGTAAGGGTCCTTCGATGTTTTACCAAGTGTATCTAAGATGGTCGGACAAGCCCCAATGATGCCTCACTTCTCAATCCTCCAAACCAAGTCCCTCTAAAGTTCCCATGGCGAGGTCATTCGATTGAGCATGAAAGCTCTCCCATGCCCTACCAAGCCTGGTCTCTCGCGAGTACCGTTTGACCTCACACTAAAACTCATTATTATTCTCATTACATCATTACAACTGTTATAGCTTATAGTCAATATGAACAAAGATACAATATGACTAGCACAACAAGCTAAAGTATGAGTTGCCACACTTGAGCTACCACACTGATCTGCCTCGGTTTCTTAATCCCAAACACTGTTGATAATGGGGGAATTATCCCTAATCTCAGGATTACCTTCAAGCCCCATCTACATTTGCCCCTTCGTGGAGAGATTTTTTGTTGGAACAAGAAATGTCTACACGAAAACTTCTCAATTCGATAAATCTTCTCTGTGAGTAAAACAAATCTGGCATCCTTTCCTTCGTTAGAACCACCGCGTTAGAATCTCCAGGAAAAAGTAAAATTATCCTCGATGTACCTGAACCGAAGCGCTAAGGCTCATTGGTGCTTTGACGAAGGGACATCGCCACTTTTTCCTTATACTGAGCTTCAACCGTTCTAACTTTATTATTTGAGATTCTCTCGAAAGGCCTGCTAACCTTATCAAATACTCGTTCTGATTATTAGTAAGTGAAATTCTCCCCTGTAACAGTTCGCTATGTTCAAAAAAGTAGAAATTCTCCCCGATGTAGCCGAGTCGCCATTTAAACAATGTTTGGACTTGTGGCGAGGGTACATCATTGCTTTTTTGAACCGTTGGGACATCTTCTCCATTGGGAGTTATTGGATATGTCTAACAGAAATTCTGGCGCCAAAACTCAAACTTCCTGAAGAAGGCAACCCTTTCTATTCCTCAGGCGTCGCTTAGTAAATCACGTGGCACTGTCTTTTCAACTGTCAAGACGCCTCCCGAAGTACCACATGTTCATTTGAAATGATTATAGGCGGCCTTACACATGTGATGGTGGGAAACTCAACAAACGGGTTCCTTAAAAGGCTTCAAACGTCTCTTTTTTCAAACCCTTTTCTTTCCTTCATCTTCTTCAAGCACACGTCTTCTTTAGAGAGAGAAAAACTATGCGAAAACCTCCATTGTTGTCTAACTCTTTACCCTAATTCTTCCCTCTCCCATATTTTGCGCCTCCACCTGTGGTTATTTTCCTCCCTCTTTGTTTCTAGATCTTCTTACCCAATTATTCCATTAATTGACACTCTACTATGGCTTCCTTAAGTTCTTCTAAGGTTTACACCACCACTACTCAGCCAGGCTCCCCCTCTGCCACTTTTGGCGCCGCTGCTGTCCCTAGTGTCGCTGCCCTGAGTGCTGCTCGTCAAGAGAAACTACGCTTCTATCGCCGGGCTCCCATCTTTGGCGAAGATGATAAATTTTCTGATACATTCAAAACTTTCCATTTCTCATCCAAGTTTGACCCTCTACTGTTGGGTGATGAGGATATGGATTCATCAAAATGGGGTTATCTTCCCCCAGAGGGGACTCTGTGCTTTCGTTTGGACCGTGGTGACTTCCCCTATTCTCATATTGACTTCGAAGCACCTGGGGGGTCGCCAGCCTATTTCACTGCCTGGCATACACATATGTAGAGTTCTTACGTTATTGCTTTTGTAAAGGTTGGGCTTTATCGAGCCTACTGGTTTGGGGAGTTCACCCTTTCCAAGCACAATGTGGTGCTCCAAGTGCTAGTTTCCAGATGGAACATCATAACTCACACGTTCTTTATTGCATGGGGAGAGTTCACCATTACATTGGAGGACGTCTGTGATCTCCTTGGGTTTGAGCCAATAGGTGAGTTCACATATCACGATGAGGCCCTGTATGTCAAAGAGGCTGCTGATCGAGTTGAGATGGATCAAATCTACCGCAGTTGCACTGGTTCCTCAAATAAAGCCACACTTACTCCCCTCATCAGCTATTTTTTTGAAGCTCTGACCCCGAAGGATGTCAATGATGCAACGGGTCGAGGTAGAGGTACATCCCTAGAACTACCAGCCTACATACTTGTGTTTCTTTCACGCTTCTTCCTGACTGGGAAACCCAACGATCAACCCAGGAGGGACCTTATAAATATTTCCATTCATTTGGTCAGGGGTTTCAACCTTCCTCTGGTCGCCATTTCCTTGGGGTCCCTCTATACCTGGTTGGATCGAATCCATATCGACATGGCACGATCACTGGATCGTTACAACTTGGCTAATTTTACCAACACCATCATTTTGATGGGCTTCCTTTACACCCGTTTTCCTGCCATTGCCGCCAAGTTTATTTCTCTGCCCGTGAGCCAGGGTATCAAGCCCCCACGCCTCCTATGTTTCCATAAAAAAACAAAGTCGAAAGGAGATAATGACAGTTTTTTATCGTTTAGACTGCTTTTTGATGAGTCCATATAGTGAGTCTACATTTTCCCATAGTTGGGATTTCTTTCCTTCTGCAGCCTCAACAGTCAAGTTCATCCCAGCTGTAGAAGATCCCTCGCAGGCCGCATTGCTTGTATTCACTCTTGGGTTTCTTCCTTCCTATACTGAATGGGGATACACCTCAGAACCCTACAACCCTGACAGATGTAGTAGGCAGTTCGAGTTTGATCAGGGGGCCCTCGACTTGTGTTTCAACACAACCACTTAAGGACTACTTTCGCTGAAGCTTGCACCTTCTATACTGCAGCAGCGGTGCTTGGTGTAACTTCTACCATCGATGGCCGAGTCACCCTTCCTAGTGCCACTAGGAAGGGGGATGTATCCACCTCTTATGCCACCGATTTCCATTTGGGGCAGTTCAGAATGATTCAAGATTATATTCAGTCCCCCCCCCCCCCCAATATCCCCTAGTCTTTTCTTTCGCTGCTTCTAAACTGGGTTTTAAGGGGAACTCCATGCTTGGAGTTGAGTTTACCTTGAGTAAAATAATTAAAAAATATCCCCAGTAGCTACCCCCATATTGCCCAATGATCCCCACTACCACCACGAAGCCTAAGGTCTTTGCAACTCCCAGACAACCGGCCCCTTCGACTGAAGTTGCAACAAGTGAAGGTCCTTCTCATGCCCCTGCCAAAAAGACCAAGAAGTACAAGTCCTCAAAGTCCAAGCCCCAAGATCAAGAACAAACTCCTTTGAAGGCATTACCTATTACCTTTGTTCCCCCTTCCATGCCTACAGAAAAGGTCGTGGAGTTGAGAAGGCAAGCCCGGGCAGAGGTAGAATGAATAAATGTTGAGTTTTAACGATGCATTGTCATCGTTCCCCCTTCGGTTGCCTTCCCCACGATCTTGGTTGATCCAACTGAGCCAATGTCCAAGAGGAGAAAAAGGTCAAGGGTACCTCAAAGTGCTAATCCAACGGGCGCAAGGAAGAAAACTCTGGGTACTAAGTCCCAGAAGAAACAGGCAGCCGAGATACCTCCATCCCCTGCTGTTGTTGCCTCCTCTCCACCTTCACCAGTGATTATACATTCTCCTTCTCCCTTCGGATCTCAGGTGTGTGTTCGTGTTTTATTCTTGTTCCTTTTTATTAAGGCAAGCTGCCTTTGCTTATTTCTTTGATAACTTTGGTGCAGGGAGTTGAAGAAAGGCCTAGTCCCCCTGGTTCCCCCGTGAGCCATTTCATGGTGGGAATTTTAGTGTCTCTCAAGTCAATACTACTCATCCCCGTTCCCCCATGATAGGTCTCACCTACTCTCACCGGTTGTCCTCCCAATGGGCCAAAGAAGCTTCTGCAGGGATGATATGGTTTGATCTATTGTAATATCTGGCCAATCAAAGGGAACTACTCCAGCCTCTTCTGAATTACCATCTGAGCAAGAGGTCCCTCTGCCCATCGTTGTGGTCGAGGAGAGTGCTCCTGAGGTAAATTTCTTGTCAAGTCTCACGTATTTTGCTTCTCCCATTGCTTTGTTTATCATTCTGATATGCTTAGATGTTTTAGGTGGAATTGGCATCTCTGATAGCTAACATTCTTCTTCCCACTGCGTTGACGAGACCCCTGACTGCAGTTCCCCTATTTAGTGCCATAACGGGGGTAAGTTAGATGTATTTCTTCCCCTTATTTTTTCTTTGTATTTACTTATTATGTCTAACACTTGGTTTTGTATTTGCAAATTTCGCCAAGCCTTACACCACCCTTTGCTCTTAGTGGCCTTTTCCTTTCTTAGGCCAAGGATGATGTTGCTGCTCCTCATGTTAGTTCTTCTGTACCAACCAGCGTTGGGGCATTTCTTGAAGGTCCAATGTCCTCTTCTGATGATAGGCCTGTGTTGTCCTTAGTACCTTTTATTGGCGAGAGAAGTTTACCTAGCATTGAGGCTTCTTCAACCAAGTTCCCTATTCAAGCTGCTAAGGCAATGAACCCACCCCCAACGGTTTCTACCATTATGGTCCCCGTGGTGACTCCCGTTCTCGCTCCTACTACTGCTGAGGTACTTTGATAATTTCTCTGCATTTCTCAGTTTCTCAAACTTCACCTATGTTTTTAACTTAACAATGAAAACACTTGTTAAGGTTTTTCCATAAACTCCACCTATATCGGTGACTTAACAACAAAAATTCTTGTTAAGATATTTAATAAACTCCACCTATATCGGTGACTTAACAACGAAAATGCTTGTTAAGGTTTTTCATAAACTCCACCTATATCGGTGACTTAACAACGAAAACACTTGTTAAGATTTTTTATAAACTCAACCTATATCGCTGACTTAACAACGAAAACGCTTGTTAAGATTTTTCATAAACTCCACCTTTATCGGTGACTTAACAACGCAAACACTTATTAAGATTTTTCATAAACTCCACCTTTATCGGTGACTTAACAACGAAAACACTTGTTAAGATTTTTTATAAACTCAACCTATATTGCTGACTTAATAACGAAAACGCTTGTTAAGATTTTTCATAAACTCCACCTTTATCGGTGACTTAACAACGCAAACACTTATTAAGATTTTTCATAAACTCCACCTTTATCGGTGACTTAACAACGAAAACACTTGTTAAGATTTTTCATAAACTCCACCTATAACGGTGACTTAACAACGAGAACACTTGTTAAGGTTTTTCATAAACTCCTTATTTCCTCTAACTGTTTTCAGGTTGCTCGGGAGGATTCTCCACCAGTTCCTTCGCCTATTGGCTCACCCCATCGGGAACCTATCGTCTCAGAAGATTCTAGCCATAATGATCAAGGTTCCACGATTGGTGTTCATGTCGAGAGAGAATCTGGATGCGAGCTTCCTCTGCCCGACTTGGCTCCTCATGCCTTCTGGCTGATGGTGCTTCAACGTTCTCCTCAAATGCCTACCAACCATCATTTGGTAGTTGAGAAACTTATGAACCATCATCCTGAAACATTCACGGTGGATTGCCTACGTTCAAACATCTCGGTTATGAGTTACAGGCTTCAGGACATGGCTACCGTTGTTACTGAGATTGCCAATACTCCAACTGAAAACGTTACCAGACTCCTCCTCAACCAATTCCTGGGTTATCTGAGGAAGTTAGGTCATGAAGAGTTCTGTTTTGACTGGCTTATCATGCATTTAAGGACTTTGAAGAGCCAACAACTGGACAGCCAGAGGGAATTATTATGGAAACATCAGGAGGATCAGCAGGCTGAGGAAGCTAAATTGGATGAGTTAGCACCTCTTTTAGAAGCTGTTGATAAAGAGGTGAAGGACATCAAAGAATCTTTGCATCTGGTGAAGATGAAATGAGAGAAGCTCCTTATCGAGCGCACAGAAGCGTAAACGAGGTTGGAGGTCTCTATCAATGCTCAATGGTCTTGCCAAGCAGCTTCTTCGAGCCTCCTTGGAGATTTTTTCTCTTCCCCAGATCTATGGTTCCTCTTAGGCTAACGAACTTCTGTATATGTTGTTCTTCTTCTTTTTTTATGTAATTCTTGGGCGATAGCTCCTAATTTTGTAATGCCCCAAAGTTCATGAATGAAGAAAGATATTTATTTTCTCATGCCATTTCTTTGTGTTACAACTGTTTGCATAGATTGTGAAGTTCTGTAATTCTTTTATCTCTACTTGAGTTAAAAAAAAAGAACTTGCATACTCATACAAAAGAACTTGTGTATTTATAACAACAGCCAGGAACATCAGTGGTCCAAACATAATTGCCTACACATGATAGACTTTCAACCATTTATTGTTAATCTCGAATGGTTTATCTTCTTCCATCCTAGAAATTAAGCAATAACCTGAGTCATGAGCTTCTTTTACAATGTAAGGTCCCTCCCAATTTGCTGCAAACTTGGGTAGAGGAAACCCCCTAATGTGTTTCAATGCTGCTTTTAACACGAGATCTCCTTTTATGAACTTCCTTGGTCTCACCAAGTTATCATATGCCCTGGAGAGCTGCGTATACATTTGAAAGTGTTGCATCACATTATCTCTGTGATCATCTAATTCTTCCAACTATACATGTCTATTCTAAGGGAGCATGGAGCATGCTACTTCGTAAAGCATACCGAGCAGAGGGAACTTCTAACTCTACTGGGAGAATCGCCTCGGCCCCATAGACAAGGGAGAACGGAGTATACCCTGTGGGCTTTCTCTTAGTTGTTTGATAGGCCCAAACTACAGCTGGTATCGTATTGTCCCATGCTCCTGGGAAATCCTCCATTATTTTAGCCAAGATATTAACCAAAGTTTTGTTAGTTTCTTCGGCCTGACCGTTCCCCTTTGGATATGCCACCCTCGAAGTATGATGGATAATGGAGTATTTGTCTATGAGCATCATTACTTCTGAATTGATGAAAGGGGTTCCATTATCTAAAAGGATAACCTTTGGGATCCTAAAACGGTAAATGATGTATTCTCTAATGAAGTTGATCACCACCCCCGATGTTTCCCTTCTCAGTGGTATCGCTTCAGCCCACTTTGTGAAGCACTCCGTTGCTACTAGTATCCATATCTTCCCCCTCGAAGAAGTATGTATTGCCCCTACTAGGTCAAACGCCCAATTTTGAAAAGGATAAGGCATTGCCAGGGAGTGTAGGTCTACCAATGGGGCATGGATCATATTTCCATGAAGTTGACAAGCTTTGTATTTTCGAACGAACTGAACAGAATCTTTCTCCATTGTTGGCCAATAATACCCCAACGTCATCAATTGGTCATATATCTTGGCCCCTCCTATGTGAGATGGATCGTACGCCTGCCTGGGGACCTTGACTGCTTCTTCCTTTGTGATGCAATGCAATGGCCTATTAGAGTATCCCCTTCAATAAAGTTTCCCCTCTTGAACGTAGAATCTCGGGGCCCTCTGCTTGAGTCCCATTGCATCAATTTTCTGTGTTGGGCCAACTCCATCTCTGATGAAATCAATATAGGGTTGTATGCAATTAGGTTGAGCTTCTACGAAATGACATTCAGCTGCTTTGAAGAATAACTGGCATTTGTCGCATTTCTATTGTAGCTCTGTCACCTCCTGTTTCATTGTGGGACAAAAATATCCCTCTCTTTGCATTCTTCGATAGAGGGGTATCTCAGTTGTTTCGCAGTGCTCTTCATGTGTTTTCTTTAATCTCCGCTCTGCCTCTTCTGGACCGATGCACCTCAACAACCATCCTCCTACATTCCTGTAGTAAAGGTTTTCCTGGTTCGTGAAGTATTGGGCTAATTCCCTCAGCCCCATCGCTCCTTCCCCAGATTCCAATTGCCCTCTAATCTCCCCCCTCCAGTCTGCATCATCCTCCATCGGTAGAATTAATTATACTATTAAAGGAGCTGTTCTTCGTTGGATCATGACGGTAGTTGTATCGTTTCTCATGACCATCTTCTAGGCAATGGTGGCATAGGCGTCTGGGTGATGATTCATCGTTCTGGGCTGCCTCTTGATCTTCGTCCGATGGAACTGGCAGAGGAGCCTCTGAATGATTATTTTGTATGGTGCCAAGCTCATGTGTTTCAATGCGTACTCTCCATTCACTTACTGAGCCACCAAATTTGAATCACCTTTGATGCAAAGTGAATGAATCCCCCTTCGAAGAGCCTCTAGAAACCTTAGCACCAATGCTTCATATTCTACCTCGTTATTAGAACAAGGGAAATCTAATTTGCAGGAAAGGCAAATCTCCTCCATTCCTTTTGAAAGAATAACCCCTACTCCTCCTCCGCCGAAGATCCATCGAACTGCATTGTCCATTCCTCATTCATTGCGTCTACGTGATTGGCCTGCAAATCTTCTCCTGGAATACTTTCTTTGGGTGGCTCAAATGTTCCTGAGGGGAAGATTGCCAACAGATCGACGTAAGCTTGGCATTTAATCGCGCGAGGAACTACACACTTTAAGTCATATTCGGAGAGGATAAGGAACCACCTAGCTTCCCTACCAATTAATATAATTCTTGTTAACAAATACATAATAGGATCACATCTAGTTACAATATGAATTGTAAAAGAAACATATAATGTATAAGTTTTTGTGCTACAAAGACTAAGTCTAAACAATGCCTTTCCAAGCTACTATATTTGACTTCTGGCCCATGTATGATTCTGCTGAGGTAGTAGACCAGTCGTTCTTCTCCATCAATCTCCTGCACCAATAAAGCTCCCACGGACCTCGTGGTGGATGTGAGGTATAACTGCAACGGTATTCCTGCCTGTGGGGGAACCATGATCTATGGTGAAACGAGCAGCTTCTTCAGCCCAGCGAGAGACTCCTGGTGAATCTCCTCCCACTTGAATCTTATGTTCCCTCATAGCAGCTGCATCAACGGATGTGTCATCTCGGCTAACCCAGACACAAACCTCCTAAGATAGGAGACTTTATCGAGGAAACTCTTCAGATCCTTCGCCGTTCTTGGACTTGGCATCTCCAAGATCGTTCGTTGCTTGTCCTGGTCCATCTACACCCCTTGCCGATCAACCACGAAGTCTAGAAATTTCCCACTTGTTATCCCAAAGACGCACTTCTGTGGGTTCATCCTTAATTTATACTTCCTGTATTGGGCAAACACCTTCCTCAAATCGCCCAGATGGGACACCTCCTTCCTTGATTTGATGAACAAATTATCCACATAGAATTCCACAAATTTATGGAAGAAGTCATGGAAAATGGCCATCATTGTCCTCTGGTAAATAGCCCCAGCATTCTTGAGTCCAAAAAGCATTACTCTATACATGAAATTGCCCAACGGGGTCCTGAACACCGTCTTCTCTGCATCCTAGGGGTCCATCTTGATCTGGTTGTACCCTATGTACCCATCCATGAAGTTATACATCTCATGACTAGCTGTTGCATCTATCAGGCTATCAATGGAGGGCAGAGGTCGGGGTCAACAGGGACAAAATGGTGGAAATTTTATGGGAAAATGTTTCGTGTGCGGCAAGTCTGGCCACGAACGACAAGGTTGTCCTAATAAAGACAAACTCCCTCAGCAACCAGCTGCTCTTCTAGCTCCAGCTCCGGTGCTAGCACTACCTCCCATTCCAGTAGCTCCTGTGCAACAGGGTCTGTATAGGCGTGTATATAACATCCATCAGGCAGCGATTCAACAACCACCGCCCGCGAATGAGGGTATGTTTTCTATCTAAGGAGTTATGAGGCGCATACTGATTTTTTTTGTAGAAATTAATATTGTATGGGCAAAACGGTTACTAAACTTAGCCTATAGCACTATTATTTATGTAGACTCATCGAGGGGTTATGGGACACCTATATTTTTACATGTCATCACGTGGGTCTGATTTTTATCACGGAATTACTTACTTTAGGCATATCCGAACATGATGTGACTAGCGGCATGGATTGACTTGTGGTATATGAGAGCGTATGTACTACTATGACCAGCATCTTATCTTTAACAAGAGGGTATATGAGTAGACTTTTATTGAAATCGATAAACCTGTAGAGAGGTTATATACTATTGACTAAGAACCTGAGGAATTTCGATGACCGACTACTTTAGGTAGTAGTGTATCGAGGGGGTTCCTTATTTAGATTTCGCTTGCGAGACACCTCACGCATGAAACTAACAAACGTTGGGAGTCGAAGTAAGTTAGGTCTTTAGGATATGAGTTTATAACCTTGGCGATAAATCATAGTATTATTTGGGTAACCATATCCATTTTATAATGGAACTTTGTCACGAGGATGGTATAGGGAAGATTGGGTAAAGTTTAAATTCGATTCAGTTGAAACTATATGGTGAGGCTTAGTGTATAACATCAATAAGGATTTTTGATAATGTACTGTATGGGCGGTATGACATAGATTACTTGCAATGTAAGATTTATCTTTCCGAATTTCGGGACAAAATTCTGTTATAGGGGGGAGTATGTAATACCCCGTAATTTTAATGACTTTTAATATGTGTTATATTTTAAATTAATGGATTAATTGGATTTTATTATAAATTAATTCATTCGGTTTAAATCTGAATTTTCGGATATTAAAATGAATGTGATGTTATTGATATTGCTGTGAGTTATTAATTCAGTAATTTGAATTCTTAGTCGAACGCGGTATGGGACGTGTCGAGACAAATTTGTGAGATTAAATAGGAAACTTATTTTTACATCAACCGTATAGTCATTTCGAGTGCGTCGTTGCATCCGGAAGGGTTGAAATAGTCAGAAAAGTCAATTTCGATGTTGGTTTTGGGTCTCGGGTCATTTGGAAATGAAAAGACACCCAAAAAGGGCATTTTGGTCATTTTTACAGGGGGATGAATAGTGATTTCGGATTTTGTCTTATTATAAATATTTGGAGATTAGTTGTACGTAGGTTCATTCATCTCTTCTACACAAAATTGAGAGGTAATCTTTTTGAGAGAGAGTGAAAGGGTGCTTGGGAGAAGAGAAGATTGCTTGGTAAGGAGGAGAACCAAGGACCAAAGGTCACCACCACCAACCACCACCGAAAGTTGACCGGAGAAGGGGAGAACCACCTGTGTTATACAACTCCAAAGGATCGAACCTTCATTAGAGGCAAGTTATTTGATAATTGCAATCTAGTTTGTATAATGTCCATGTTAGGATAGTTATTAAAAAATGAGATTTTACATGTCTGGAAGATAAAGATCGAGTTGTTGATTGATTTCTGAAAAATAGAAATATATAGGAATCAAACTCATGTTATAGGTAGATAGTAATCCACGAAATAATCATCAATCTGTTGAAGAAATTCTGAGAATCATTGGTTTGTTCTTGAAGATATCATGTAGATAATTTTCTGGAAAAATAGGATAAATATATGCTTTTAATTAAAACTCTTGGTGATTCTAGGATGTTTAGATCATTAGAAATCATTACATATGTTGCTATATCATGTGATAAGGATTATAAGGAATTTGGGTTGTTAATATTAAGGTTTGAATGATCAAAAGTTGTGAAACCCATAGTATAAGAAGTGCAGAATCTGGGTTGTTATCTGGGCGATCGATCGATCGAGATCGATCGGCCTCCCTAGAATTTATGATGTTGTTTCCTTTTAATTCTTGATATTATCCCAAACCTTTTGTAAATCTTTGGTGATTATTAATTGGATATAATGGGACTTAGGGAAGATCAGTAAGCCCTAGATAAGAACCGAATTAATGTGATTGGGATTTAATTGATTAGAATTATTATAATTAAATTGAAAGAAATTTCGGTTGCTAGATTCATGTGTTGGATTCTAATTTGTATGCATGAGGGTTAAGGATAGGTCCAGTAGGGGAAATTTAATAAATCACCTGGGCAGCCTTAGGTTTACAATAGGGTTTAATCCTAGGTGATAGAAGATGTGTTTATAAGAGATTAGAAACAATCGGTTATAACCCTAATTAAAGGAGAGTTTAATTCGTAGTAATTCGAGAGATAAGATGATATGGACCAGTAGGATATTAGTGATTTCTTACTGAATAAATATATTGAGGAAAAACCTATTTAAACCTTGAGTAATGAGTGAGACTCTAGAATAATTAAATTAAAGAAGTAAAGTCATAATATTTTAATACGTAGGATTTAAGAGATATAATGCTACGTATGGGAACTATCTTAGGGTAGTGTGAGTACCTGGTTGATATTATATTTATATAGGTAGATGATAATGCCTAGTTTATTGATTGATAATTTATTTGTATGACATACCTAGCTTACTTCCTATCAATGGGAGGTTTGCGGGTGAGGGCAGTCATATCCTGATGAATCCATGGGATTTTTGATTTGTCGCTCGAGAACATAGGTCTATGAAATACTTATCGGGGAGTTGATAAGTTCGATGACTATGGGAATGTAGGTATGTGCGTGACCTGTGGGTATGAGAACTATGTTCGACTCCAAATTTTTGTGTTGATATTTGTGGTTCGAGGAATCCTTACCGAACCTTTAGTCCCCTATTCGGCGACCAGCGATACTAGGACGTGATAGCAGAGTAATGCATGCACCACAGATGTGACTCAGGGTGCCGTATTATATATGTATATGTATAATGAATTAAATGTATGTATATATAGTGGTTAGATCAATCTACTGTGTGATAATTGTAGATAACGGGGAATAGAGAAAAATAATTGAATTAAGTTAATGAATATTTATTGTAAAAGCTTAATTCATATTAACGAGAAATGTATATGAATGATTATACTACGTATGGTATGGGACATATGGGGTTATGATATGGGATATAATCATATTATGGAAATTAGTTAGGAGGAACCATTAACTAGGAGGTTAATAGGAAATGTTAAGTGTGCATTCTAGATGAATGGTGAGAATATCAAGTGAGAGTCTTGATACTAACATGTACATAATAATTGTTTTATTGCACTTGCTAAATACTTGCTATTTTCAAAATTATTTTCACATCGAGCTCTGACCCGTTTCCTTGCATATTCTCTTTTCTATTGTACCTTCTATATCAGGTGTCCAGCAGCAGGGACTCCAACCTAAGAGGATTGTGAAGAGATACGGAGCTATGGAGTATTACTTAGATACCTATCTTTATTTGATTCATAGTGTTCTTTTATTTAGGGCATGTCGCCTAAAGGAATTCAGTTATCTCCTTTATATATGAGTCATATAGTCTTGTACTCATGTCATTTTAATACATTTATTATAGTTGGGATTACTGTATTGGATTATTATTTGGGAATGTGTATTCCAGTTACATTTAATTTTTTTTGAGTTATTTGTTCAGTTATTATTGTGGTAGAATAAAATGTGTAGTGTTATTGTTAAACTAAAAATGAATTTTGTTGAATTAAAATTTAGAAAGTTTTTAACACCAGCTTAATTGGGTATTGGGTGAGTTGTAAATGTTTTAGACAGTGATGCTAAGAATGAGCCAACTGTATATTCTGTTTTAATTTGGTATGGGACTGGCCACCTGGTATTTAATTAGGTGGGGTGTTACAGGTGGTATCAGAGCATCAGGTTCTAGTGTCCTTTAGGGTCTGTACAGCTTACTGTGTTTTCAGCTTAGCGTTCTTTGATGTAGAGCCCTATGAGTAGGATTATTTCTTTTCTATTTACGCCTATGTTCTTCAGCTATTTTGTTATATCAAATACTGATAGTATACTCTAGTTTCAGATGCCTCCTCGACGTGCACCTCAGCCCGCCCCAGCTCAGGGTACAATGATTGCAGCCGAAGTTGCTGTAATTTTCGCTCAGGCAGTCAATGCAGCTCTAGCTGCTGTTCAATAGGCTCCAGCACAGGCACCAATTGTGCCACCCGCGCAAGGGCAAGTGTTTCCTACTGCATGGGAACGAGTGAGGGATGCCTTTCAGAAGGCACATCCACATGAGTTTCAGGGAGGATCAGATGTCGTGACTGCTAGCCAATGGAAGAGAGATATCCAAAGGCACTTGAGAATGCTCGAATGTACTAAGGTTCAACGTCGAATACTAGCCACATTCAAGCTTGTAGGGGTAGCTTTGCAATGGTGGGAGGCTATGACCACTGTTGAGGAGAGAGACACAGTGACTATCCAAGACTTTTGGATACGGTTTGATCAGAAGTACTTTCCTTACGCCATCCAGGCAAAGATGAGGCAGAAATTACTCGATTTGAAACAGGGAGAGAAAACAGTGGCAGAATACGAGGAAGAATTTACGCCACAAACTAATTTGGTACCAGTAGAGGTACCCACGGAGGAGAGGAGAATTCAAATGTTCACTGATGGGTTGAACTATAATATTCGCCAGCATTTATTAGAAAATATTTCACTCCAAACTTATGCAGATGTCCTAAATGCTGCAATGCTTCACTGCCAGGATAATCGCTTACATGCTCAGGGTGTCAAGTGGGGGTTTGGGTCAAGCCTGCAAAGCAAGAATAATGGGGGCAGTTCTAGTGGGACTCATCCATGAAAGAGTCATCAGCGTCAGGGTGATTAGGGTTCCCAGACAGGGGATTATGCTAAGCGTTTATGATCTGGAGATTCTCGATTTGAGGATAGAGGTAATGGCAAGGACAGAAAGGCCATCAGGGCCAAGGGAAAGGAGGTAATGGCCAGCAGGGTCGGGGTCAACAGGGACAAAATGGTGGAAAGTTTGCAGAAAAATGTTTCTGTGTGGAAAGTAAGGCCACAAATAATAATATTGTCCTGATAAAGACAAACTCCCTTAGCAGCAAAATGCTCGACAGGAGCCACAGATGCCAATGTCTCCACCAGCTGCTCTTCCAGCTCCGGTGCTAGCACTACCTCCCATTCTAGCAGCTCCCGTGCAACAGGGTCAGTATGGGCGTGTATATAACGTCCATTAGGCAACGATTCAACAACCACCACCTGCGAATGAGGGTATGTTTTTTATCTAAGGAGTTATGAGGCACATATTGATTTTTTTTTTTGTAGCAATTAATATTGTATGGGCAAAAGGGTTACTAAACTTAGCCTATAGCACTATTATTTATGTAAACTCACCGAGGGGTTGTGGGACACCTATATTTTTACATGTCATCACGTTGGTCTTATTTTTATCACGGAATTACTTACTTTAGGCATATCCGAACATGATGTGACTAGCGGCGTGGATTGACTTGTGGTATATGAGAGTGTATGTACTACTATAGCCAGCATCTTGTCTTTAACAAGAGGGTAGATGAGTAGACTTTTATTGAAATCGATAAACCTGTAGAGGGGTTATATACTATTGACTAAGGACTTGAGGAATTTCGATGACTGACTACTTTAGGTAGTAGTGTATCCGGGGGTTCCTTGTTTGGATTTCGCTTGCGAGACACCCCACGCATGAAACTAACAAACGTTAGGAGTCTAAGTAAGTTAGGTCTTTAGGATATGAGTTTATAACCTTTGCGGTAAATCAGAGTATTATACTGGTAACCATATCCATTTTATAACGGAACTTTGTCAGGAGGATGGTATAGGGAAGATTGGGTAAAGTTTAAATTCGATTCAGTTGAAACTATATGGTGAGGCTTAGTGTATAACATCAATAAGGATTTTCGATAATGTACTGTATGGGCGGTACGACATAGATTACTTGCGATGTAATATTTATACTCAGAGTTGACCTTACTAGTATGATTTTTCTTTCTGAATTTCGGGACAAAATTCTATTATAGGGGGTAGTATGTAATACCCGTAATTTTAATGACTTTTAATATGTATTATATATTAAATTAATGGATTAATTGGATTTTATTTTAAATTAATTCATTCGGTTTAAATCCGAATTTTTGGATATTAAAATGAATGTGATGTTATTGATATTGCTGTGAGTTATTAATTCAGTAATTTGAATTCTTAATCGGCGCGGTATTGGACGTGTCGAGACAAATTTGTGAGATTAAATAGGAAACTTATTTTTACATCAACCTTATAGTCATTTCGAGTGCGTCGTTGCATCCGAAAGGGTTGAAATAGTCAGAAAAGTCAATTTGGATGTTGGTTTTGGGTCTCGGGTCATTTGGAAATGAAAAGACACCCAAAAAGGGCATTTTTGTCATTTTTACAGGGGGATGAATAGTGATTTCGGATTTTGTCTTATCATAAATATTTGGAGATTAGTTGTACGTAGGTTCATTCATCTCTACTACACAAAATTGAGAGGTCACCTTTTTGAGAGAGAGTGAAAGGGTGCTTGGGAGAAGAGAAGATTCCTTGGTAAGGAGGAGAACCAAGGACCAAAGGTCACCACCAACCACCACCGAAAGTTGACCGGAGAAGGGAAGAATCACCTGTGTTATACAACTCCAAATGATCAGACCTTCATCAGAGGCAAGTTATTTGATAATTGCAATCTAGTTTGTATAATGTCCATGTTAGGATAGTTATTAAAAAAATGAGATTTTACATGTTTGGAAGATAAAGATAGAGTTGTTGATTGATTTCTGAAAAATGGAAATATATAGGAACCAAACTCGTCTTATAGGTAGACAGTAATCCACGAAATAATCATTAATCTGTTGAAGAAATTATGAGAATCATTGGTTTGTTCTTGAAGATATCATGTAGATAATTTTCTGGAAAAATAGGTTAAATATATGCTTTTAATTAAAACTCTTGATGATTCTAGGATGTTTAGATCATTAGAAATCATTACATCTGTTGCTATATCATGTGATAAGGATTATAAGGAATTTGGGCTGTTAATATGAAGGGTTGAATGATCAAAAGTTATGAAACCTGTAGTATAAGAACTGCAGAATCTGGGTTGTTATCTGGGCGATCGATCGATCGACCCCCTACCTTCGATCGATCGACCTCCCCAGAATTTATGATGTTGTTTCCTTTTAATTCTTGATCTTATCCCAAACCTTTTGTAAATCTTTGGTGATTATTTATTGAATATAATGGGACTTAGGGAAGATTAGTAAGCCCTTGATAAGAATCGAATTAATTTGATTGGGATTTAATTGATTAGAATTATGATAATTAAATTGAAAGAAATTTCGATCGCTAGATTCATGTGTTGGATTCTAATTTGTATGCATGAGGGTTAAGGATAGGTCCAGTAGGGGAAATTTAATAAATCACCTGGGCAGCCTTAGGTTTACAATAGGGTTTAATCCTAGGTGATAGAAGATGTGTTTATAAGAGATTAAAAACAATCGGTTATAACCATAATTAAAGGAGAGTTTAATTCGTAGTAATTCGAGAGATAAGATGATATGGACTAGTAGGATATTAGTGATTTCTTACTGAATAAATATATTGAGGAAAAACCTATTTAAACCTTGAGTAATGAGTGAGACTCTAGAATAATTAAATTAAAGAAGTAAAGTCATAATATTTTAATACGTAGGATTTAAGAGATATAATGCTACGTATGGGAACTATCTTAGGGTAGTGTGAGTACCTGGTTGATATTATATTTATATAGGTAGATGATAATGCCTAGTTGATTGATTGATAATTTATTTGTATGACATACCTAGCTTACTTCCTATCAATGGGAGGTTTGCGGGTGAGGGCAGTCATATCCTGATGAATCCATGGGATTTTTGATTTGTCGCTCGAGAACATAGGTCTATGAAATACTTATCGGGGAGTTGATAAGTTCGATGACTATGGGAATGTAGGTATGTGCGTGACCCGTGGGTATGAGAACTATGTTCGACTCCAAATTTTTGTGTTGATATTTGTGGTTCAAGGAATCCTTACCGAACCTTTAGTCCCCTATTCGGCGACCAGCGATACTGGGACGTGATAGCAGAGTAATGCATGCACAACAGATGTGACTCAAGGTGCCGTATTATATATGTATATGTATAATGAATTAAATGTATGTATATATAGTGGTTATATCAATCTACTGTGTGATAATTGTAGATAACGGGGAATAGAGAAAAATAATTGAATTAAGTTAATGAATATTTATTGTAAAAGCTTAATTCATATTAATGAGAAACGTTTATGAATGATTATACTACGTATGGTATGGGACATATGGGGTTATGATATGGGATATAATCATATTATGGAAATTAGTTAGGAGGAACCATTAACTAGGAGGTTAATAGGAAACATTAAGCGTGCACTCTAGATGAGTGGTGAGAATATCAAGTGAGAGTCTGGATACTAACATGTACATAATAAATGCTTTATTGCACTTGTTAAATACTTGCTGTTTTCAAAATTATTTTCACATCGGGCTATGACCTGTTTCCTTGCATATTCTCTTTTCTACTGTACCTTCTATATCAGGTGTCCAGCAGCAGGGACTCCAACCTTAGAGGATTATGACGAGCTATGGAGATATAGAGTATTGCTTAGACGCCTATCTTCATTTGATTCATAGTGCTCTTTTATTTAGGGCATGTCGCCCAAAGGAATTCAGTTATCTCCTTTCTATATGAGTCATATAGTCTTGTACTCGTGTCATTTTAATACATTTATTATTGTTGGGATTACTGTATTGGATTATTATTTGGGAATGTGTATTCCAGTTACATTTAATTTCCTTTGAGTTATCTGTTCAGTTATTATTGTGGTAGAATACAATGTGTTGTGTTATTCGTAAACTAAAACTGAATTTTGTTGAATTAAAATTTAGAAAGTTTTTAACACCATCTTAATTGGGTATTGGGTGAGTTGTAAATGTTTTCGACAGTGATGCTAAGAATGAGCCAACTGTATATTCTGTTTTAATTTGGTTTGGGACTGGCCACCCGGTATTTAATTAGGCGGGGTATTACATGGACCTCATGCTCCATCAGATCCACTCTAGGCCTCATCTTGTCTCTGAGCTATTTCGAGATGTTTTGGGGTCGAGGGCCCACCTGGTGAGCTTCTTCGATCATCACTTTTGCACTGCTTGCAACCTCTTTATTTTTCTCGTTCAAGGGCCCCATCCTTTCTCTGATCGATGGAATCCATGCTCCCTCCATTCTTCTCGTTAGGACCCGGATATTCTCCTCCAACTCTGTGTAAAATGCTTCATCCACCAAGTGAGCTTCCTCAACAGCGAAGGTCCTCTTCGTAGTCCTAATGGTCACCTTTGTTCCCTTGATATTCGCTTTAGCACATTGGTGGTACGTTGAAGGAACTAGCCCTTGGTTGTGCATCCATACCCTTCCTATTAGCATATGATAGGAAGTTGCACTCTCTATTACGTGAAACTTAATATGGGAACTCAGATTTCCCATTATAATCCCAACATTAACGTACCTAATGGACTTAGAAGATTGGTTATCATACCCCAAAATGACCAAAGGCATGGGGACCAACCTTTCTTCTGGAATATTGGCTGCATGGAAAGAGTTGATTAGTATGATATTGATGGAAGCTCCCCCATCCATAAGAGTCCTTACGAAACTAATTCCGTTGACGCTGGTGGTCACATACAATGGCCTGTTATGAGGGAACCTCACAGCCCTATCTGCATCGCTGAAGGTTACTTCTGACAGAAACTTCCTCACCAACCTAGTCATGGGTCCCTTCCATCTCAGCGAAGGGACTGCGTTCTTCCTCACAATATCAAGTATTTCCTGGGTTATCTCCAACCTAATCTCCTTCGGTACCATGACTTGGTAGAAGAACCAAGTGAACCTTGGGGATATTGAAACTGCACAGTATTCTAGGACAGGGTCTACTTCTTCACCTTCAACGTTGTATACATCCTCCACGTCCTTAGCGCTTGCTTCATCGTAGGCCAATATTACATTAGCCATTCCCTTCGTATAATATTCTAGAGCTTCCTCGAATTCCCCCTGCTTCAATATTGGCTCTCTTCCTTCTCTCTCAGTCTCCTCGTCATAGGCCACCACAAGATTGGCCCCATGTGCGGGCAATGGGTTATTATTGACGTTCTGTGAAGGGATTTTCAATGTGCCTGCCTTTACGTACTTGTCAATGATTCTCCTTAACGTGAAATAACTCTCTGTTGGGTGCTGGATCTTCCGATGGACCTGGTAATACTTGGGATCTGCCCTTGCTATCGCGTTGGTTCCCCAACGGGAATGCCTTTTTGTTCATAGACCATTCCTCCTTGGACCATTGCGTTGTAACAGCTAACAACCTCATCTACTATACAAGCCAATGGTGGTGGATCCTCCCTGTCTCTTACAAACTCCCTCTTATTGTCCTTCTTTGGTTCCTTGCCCCCATTTACTTCCTTGGTGTACCCTACCCGTGGTGGCTGAGACCTTCCCCCGTAGGTTGCATCGGCTGCTTAAACATCGTGGGCACCACCACCAAATTCGGTCGCACCAACAAGGAGATATTTTATGCCTATTTTAAGAACGCCGAAAAAGTCCCCTCACACGTTTCATTAATGAGATGACAGATGTACTCAGGAAGCAGTCCTTCCGCACAGATCTACAATAAATCAGAATCTTTGGCCTCCTCCCTCACATCGAGGGATTTTTTCCTGAACCTTCAAACGTACGCCACCACTTCTTCCCATAGTCGTTGATTCTCCCTCCCCAGTTGGGTCAAAGTAAACTCATCTTCCGCCAGAAAGAACTTCTGGACGAACAAAACATGCATCTTTTCCCACGTAGAAACACTCTTGGGAGTTAAATAAGAATACCGGGTATATGCTTTATCTGTTAAGGATTTAGAAAACTCCCTTAACCTGAGCTTCTTATTATTACAATGTGCCCCCAAGTGTTCAATGAAGCGCTTAATGTGCTCCTTCGAGTTTCTCCCTTTCCCTGTGTATTTTTCAAAAATAGGAGGAATATAGTCCTTTGGGTAGGGTTCATCGTTGTATTCTTAGGGATAAGGTGTTCGAAAGTCATCATAGACTGAAGCTACCTCGCCAGTAGATTACGAGGAGGCCTGCATGAACTTAAGCATCTCTTTCTACATCTCCTTCCTCATCTCCTCCATAGGTGATACCACTGGAGCAACATCCAAGGGGACCATAGGTTGAGTGCCTGTTGCAACTGGAGAAATCATCATAGTTGGGGCCGTTGATACTCCTGATGTTCCCATGGCTGGATTCATAATAGAGGGTATACTCATTGGGATTATTCCCGTTACACCTGCACCCGTTGGGGCCGTTGGGGCTGCCCTTGGTGTTACGAAGGAATTGGCTTCAAATCCTCCCAACACCGTTGAAGCTACCGGAGTTTGCAAAAACTCATAAAACTTACTCATAAGGAGTGCCACCTGAGTGGGTCCCAACCCTGCACTCGTGGAAGCTTGTGTCACCCCTGGAATGCCTGGTGTCGCCTGAACTGGAGGTACCTCTATTCGAGGATCCCCATCCCTTAGATCCTCCAATTCTCTAACCGCTTGTTCTTCATTGTGTTGGATGTCATAAAGTTAAGCCTTCGATTAACATTATCTTGCGCCATACTCCTCGCTTAGAAGAATGTCACCCCAGCAGCGTCGCCAAATGTAAGAGGGTAGTTTAGATAAGATGAAGGTGTAACCTCTTTTGAGTACAGTAATGATAAGTTAAATAGAAACACTATTAATTAACCATAGGACATTCAAACATTACTCAATGAAGATAAATTCAGTTTAAACTCACAGATCTCTCGTGTATAACTCAGAAGGTAATAATGAACTTTAGAAGTAACTTGGCTAGAGGGAGAGAGAAGTAATCACCTTAGATATACCTTGACAAGAAGCCAAATACCAACCACCCTCAAGAGTCTCTATCAAGTATTAAAAGCTTCGTAATAAATGACAATGGTGGGTGAGTAAAAACTCTTTGGTTTGTAATAACCCTCTATAATGTATATTGTCCCTAACAATAACTTCTGAACTCTCACAAAAGATCATCCTCTCCTCAGAGGTGGTTGGGGTCCTTAAATAGCCTCCCACGCCACCCCCGAGGCAACTCCGCCATTAATGCCTGTGAAAGACATCCCTCATACTTTATGTCACAAACATTAAATACTTGATGCACTAGTTGTCTCCACGCCATAAACATTAAATGCCAAGACATGCCTTTTGCCTAACCACTGTGTGTCAGGGGGATGTTGTCACAGAGGTGGCTCACCAACTGTCTGACAACCCCAAATACCACGGTAGTTTACTCAAGTGACGGTCTGACATTGACTAGCTGGTTAGTGACATCAGATAAAGGGGATGTGACATTAAGTGGAGGGTTGTTTGTCTCACAACTCAACGCCCGATGGAACTCTAGGCTTCTCCGCCTGAGGTTCCACGGTAAGGGTCCTTCGGTGTTTTACCAGGTGTATCTAATATGGTCGGACAAGCACCAACGGTGCCTCACTTCTCAATCCTCTAAACCAAGTCCCTCTAAAGTTCCCACGACGAGGTCATTCGATAGAGCATGAAAGCTCTCCCAAGCCCTGCTAAGCCTGGTCTCTTGCGTGTACCGTTTGACCTCACACTAAAACTCATTATTATTCTCGTTACATCATTGCAACCGTTATAGCCTATAGTCAATATAAACAAAGATACAATATGACTAGCACAACAAGCTAAAGTATGAGTTGCCACGCTGAGCTGCCTCGGTTTCTTCATCCCAAACACTGTTGTTAATGGGGGAATTATCCCTAATCTCAAGATTACCTTCAAGCCCCCTCTACAATATTAACTAAGCAAAATGAGCAAAAAGTAAGACTACGAGAGATATAATCAAGGGAGTGTGAAAAGTAGGACGTTGGATCCATTTATCACGTTAAATTAACACTATGCAATAATTGAAATTAGTCATTCCCGATTTTATAACTCAAATTAAACTGACTCTTGTCGGATTTAATTCGAAAAATAACACAGTTACATTCACACTAAAATTTAACGTCTCTAAATTTAGATGGAAAAAATCTCTATTCCCTTAAAAAGTTCATTTTTTAAATTTAAAAGTTTAGTCTTTAAGTAGGGACTATCAAAACAATCGAGTGCAAGCATAATCCATCAAAAAGTACTCACACTTAAAAATAAAAATATGATTTTTTGTTCAAACAAAACCGAAGGTTTAAAACATACTCTTGTGTCGTTTTAAATGAATATCGAATTTTTAAAACCTTTAACACATATCAGGAACAAAGACGAATTTAAATCACTCACAAAATTAATCAAACATGACAAATTTCACCTAGTCCTAGTAAAGAAATTAAGCTAGCATAACGCAAGACATCATAAAATTGCAAGAATAAATACTAATTTTCATTCATAAAACAACTTACAAACGATGTGTCTCACAAATATTCTTGACAAAATTTCACCCCAAAGAAACAATTCTTGGCCCTCAAATATAAATAAAACTCTCAAAATAAAAGTACTGAAAATTGTTCTAAAGTGGCTCTCTACAATCTCTCTGTCAAAATAATGAAACCAAGGTTCCTATTTATAGGCTTAGGGATAGGGTATTTGTATGGGGTGGGACTCTCCCTGATTGGTTGTATTCCAGCTGATAATTATCTCATGGAGTCTTGGGAAGAGTTGGAGATAATTATCCCCAATTTTGGCACTATTCACAACACTATTCACAACACCTTCTTTAATCGCATTTTTGACCTCCAAAACTTCAAAATATCATTTTCGTCCAAACTTCAAAGTTGTGAGTCTTGTCAAGAACTTTTCGAAAAGCTATGGAACGACCTCAACGGACACTCGAGCGATTTTATAAAAAATATTTAGTTCAGCTATGTCAACCGTGTTGTGTCGCGTCGCGATGTATCCTGACAATTTTTGCACATTGACTCCTTTGTTGTCCGAATTTTCGAGGTACCTGTAAAAGCACAAAAATAAAAATAATTAATTCAAATTTAGGGTCAAAATATTTAAAATTTATAAAATTACCCCACTTTGCATTTTAGCGCACGAAATTCTTTAATTACTCGTTTTAACTCAGAATTCAACCAAATTTCAGAGATAACTTTATTTTGCCTAGATACACATTTTAAAATTATTTTTAGGCTCAAAAAATTTCTAAAATTACGATTTCACCCCCCAGAGTTATTAAAATCATATTTTTAACTCAAATTTTATTCAAACTTTCATTTTTCTTTTAATTTACGAAAAAGACTCAAAGCTCATTATTTATGATACAATGGGCCTAACAAGGCTTAGATTTGGACATAATTCATGAAAAATAATGCACTCATCAAATACCCCAAACCTAAACTTTGCTAGTCCTCGAGAAAAACTAAAATTTTAAAACCTAACTCACTTTCGTAGGAATCACGGTTGCACTTAGCATGTGCAACAAGCCGTTAAACCCCTAGGTTACCCTAGTAGACGAGTTTTGTCTCATGAGGATTTGCCATGAATATACCCACAAAATTCAAAAACTTGACTCAATACAAAAGACTCAAATGTAATATAACCAAGTTTGTATGCAAACTTCATAAATATAGTAAAACTATATTCCTCAATCTCAACTTATCGTGTGTGTGTGTATAGACAATACAACCGTCCATTTCGAAAGATTTGATCGTTACATTTCTTATCCGAAAGTTTATTTTTATTTCAAAATCTCACGGGACGCACTCACAATCGAAAACTCAGAAATGGATTGTTTTCTCTCGATATATGTGAATAAAAGAGTAAATTTAAATGCACAAATTTCACATATACATGTTCAAAAATGAACTTTTATAATGAATGAATATGATCTCATGAACGGAACATCGATTACTTTTTGAAAACATTGAATCACACTATAGATCCCATTCATCTTCTCTCAACACTTCAACTAATTGTACTTGAGATCGATTAGGACTTTAGTTGTATTGTAGGCTCGAAATTTAGCTGGAAAGAATGGCTTTGGAGTTCAAAATTTTCTGAGAATATAGAGATTTTTCGTATTTTGACTTTTAGGCACTTTTTCTCCCAACCTCTATTTTCTTTTTCTTTCGCTTTTTCTTTTCAAACTCACATTTTCTTTTCTTTTCTTTTTTCTTTCTTCCTCCTTTTTTTTCTTTTTTTTTCTTTTCACACCTTATTTTTGCAACCTCCTTTTCTTTTGGCCTTTTTCCTACTGTAATTTTACCCCAGTATTCTCAGAAAATGGGTATGGCTTCTTTTTATAGGCTTTAAACTCCCAGTTGGAGTTGGGTAGGATAACGGGTTTTGAACACAAGGCTTATTTTCTTTTTGGCTCAAATGGGCTTGCAATGTAATAATGTAAAAAGGTTGGAGTTAGGCTTAATTTTGGGGTTTCAAATGATGGCCTAATCTCATTTCTCAAGTTTTGTTAAGTCTATTTGTGTCTTAAGATGACTTACTAAGACTTCTAGTGCTTAAGATTCACATTTTGACCATTTGTTTTCAGTAATCGAACAAAACAAAGAATTTGAGATCATCAACGAATTTATCACTGAAGAAAAGTTCGAGTTATTTTAACTCGAAATGATTTAAATATCTCAGAAACAATGAATGGCACTGTGGGTACCTCGATTTTGCATTGTGGACCCGACGAGAAGCTCAATCAAACACGACCCAGAAGCCTAAAGGCCCCGCGCCTCAACTAGTTCAGTTTTGACCCAGTTAGTTCCTAAAATCTCTCTTGAGAGATATTCTAGGGATTGTGGGATAACGTGGAGGAGTCCCACTCCTCCACTCTCCGAAATAACATGTATATAACAAACCCTCCGCCCAGGGCAAAGGGCATGCGTTATTTTTCCTGTAAAACATTCTCCGAAGTAAAGAGAAATAATATTGAGAGCACCACTGTGGACGTAGGAATTCTTGCAGAACCACGTAAATTTTTTGTTGTGTGATTGTCATTCTTTACGTTCTTTATTTGTTCTGGTGATTTCCTTTTCTTGTTATTTTGTTCTGAACTTAATTGTCACCACAATTGGCACCATCTGTGGGAAACGTTTGTCTTCCTTTAAGAAAGCCCTCACCAACAAAGTATTTGGAATGTCTGGTCACAGTAGTAATGCCCCTCAAGCAGGGGATATCCAATAGCAGCCTGCCCCTCACAGGATCAGATCTAAAGTTCAACATTCAGATCATAGGGCTCGCCCAGAACGGCAAGCCTCAGAAGAAAGTCAAGGACCAGCCAGGTCCATGTAGATATCCAGTTTGATCGATGCCTATGAGGCCAGGCTCCAAGAGAAAAGGGAGGTCGCTCGCAATCAAGAAGTTGAGAATGCTTGCCTCAAAAGGATATTGGAAAGGATGGAGAAAGAACTCCATCGTAGCACCAGGCAATGTCAATATCGCACTCCTAGCCCTCAGGCGAGAAAGTCTCGTAGCCGAGGAAGGATCCCTAGACGTGGATCTTAGAGATTCGAGGAACACAGGTCAGATGATGACTTACTCGAGCAACCAAAACTTACTCACCGTTACAGGAGTCCAGGTCGAGGTAACGATGACATACGAAATTTAGTCCGGAGAGAAATGGACCAGCACCCAGCACATCGGGGTGCCAGATCGACTAGAGAGCTAGCCAGGCGATCTCTCAAGACCCAGATGAAATACCCTTTCTCAAGGGAGATAGAGGAAGAAAAAGCCCCCAAGAAGTTCATAATTCCTATATTCAAGATCTACGACAGAAAGACTGGCCCTATCAATCATGTTAGGCAGTACAGGCAGGCCATAACTCTCTGGAACCAAAGAGATGCACTAATGTGTCGGATCTTTCCTTTGAGCTTGCACGATGTGTCCCAGAAGTGGTTCGAGAGACTCCCTCACAGATCCATCAAGAGCTTCGAGTCCCTAGAAGAGCTCTTCATAACTTGCTTCATCATCAGTAGCTCCCATCCAAAGAGGATGGATGCCTTATTGATAATGAAGAAAATGCCTCAAGAAAGCCTCAGGGACTATAAGAAAAGATATAGGGAGTTATTTAACGAGGTCGAGGACTGCTCAAAATAGGTCACCGTGGCATCTTTTAAAATCGGCCTACCCAGCTCCTGCCTCTTGTACCAATCCCTCACTAAGAAGGAGGCCACAACCATTAATGGCCTAATGACTCATATCAAAAAGTACACCAAAATCGAGGATGTGACCCACCTTAGTGCAGGGGAAAATAGTCGCGCTAAGTTCGCCAGCAAGAGTGGCGATAAAGCTGAGAACCAGTGGAAAGGAAGTAAGAATGGGGGCAAAGGTGGTCCCGAGAACGGGAACAAAAGCGACGCTTCAAAATCATTTCAGACAGTGAACACTATCTTTAAAGAACCAATCTATAAGATACTATAAAAGATCAAGGATGAACCATTCGTCAAATGGCCCAGAAAGATGTGAGGAGATCCCTCGAAAAGGAACAATGAACTATGGTGTGCTTTCCACAAAGAGGGTCAGCATAAAACTGAGCACTTCAAGGATCTTAAATCTCACCTTGAAGAGTTAGACCAAACTTAGCATTTTAACGATTTTGTAGAGAAGAAGGCAGAGAAGGTCACTGCCAATGGAGATCTGAGGCCCGACAATGTGCTCGAGGAGGATGTTGACCATGAGTTCGCAGTAATTCATGGGGAGTCGGATCTAAAGTAGATTTAAGGAAATTCATCTCGGATGGAAGTAAAAAAGCTTAAGGCGATAATGTAAGCTTTTCAAATCGATCCAGGAAAAACACAGGTAGGAAAGCATCGGTGAGCAGACGACATCGACTACAGTAAACACATCGTGTTCACAGATGAAGACTTAGTTGGAGTGAGAACCCCCCATCATGACGCCTTCATAATTACACTCAGGATAGAAAACTATGATGTCGACAAGTTGCTCTTCGACCAGGAAAGCTCATCCAAAGTAATGTATCTCGACCTATTCAGGAAACTGAAGTTAAGCGTTGCCAACTTGCAGGAAGCCGCTGTCCCTCTGGTTGGCTTCGTTGGAAAAGTGACTATCCCTTTGGGAAAAATTGTACTTCCAGTGAGGGTAGGAAGTGTCTCCAAGATGATCGAGTTTCTGGTAGTCGACATTAACTCGCCCTACCAGGCTATCCTCGGTAGAGGGTGGCTACATGCGATGAAGGTCATTCCCTCGACCAACCATCAAAAACTCAAGTATGTGACTGAGTGAGGAGTAATGGAGATCCATGGAGATCAAGCGATGGCAAGAAGGTGCTTCATAGCAGCCATCCACCCAAAACCAGAGAAGAAGGTCGAGAAGGCTAAAAATAAGGTTGAGGAACAAGAAGATTTGATACCTTCAAAATAGCAGCTAATGTATGGAACACCTGGAATGGAGGAGACTAGGCTCCTCCCTTATGAGTGGGTCATTGAAAACTTGGAAGAGGTCGTAGCCGGTAGCAGCGAAAAATTAAGGATATTCTTGATTGGAGCCTCTCTCATAAATCGAGAGAAGAAGGAATTAACAGCGCTTTTACGAAACAACATGGACATTTTCACGTGGGAACCCTAAGAGCTACTCGGGATTGATCCCAGCATAGTTTGTCATCGATTGCACATTTACCCAACCTTCAGACCAATCGTGCAAAAAGCACGCTGAACCGCACCCGAGAAGGCTAAGGCTATAGAGAAAGAAGTAGAGAAGCTGTTGGATGCAGGTGCCATACGGGAAGTCCAATTCCCAAAATGGATGTCCAACCTAGTAGTGGTTCCAAAGAGCAATGGAAAATGGAGTGTTTGTATCGACTTTACAGACCTTAATAGGGCGTGCCCTAAGGACAGTTTCACTCTCCCGAAGATCGACCAGTTGGTGGATGCTACAGCAGCTCATGAAAGAATGAGTTTCCTGGACGCGTACTCGGGGTACCATCAGATTCCTCTGTACGTACTAGACCAAGACAAGACAGATTTCATCACCACCATCGGATTATATTGTTACAAACTTATTCCCTTTGGACTCAAAAATGCAGGACCAGCCTGCCAACGGCTGGTCACCAAAATGTTTAAAGACTAAATGGGAGATACCACGGAAGTCTACATCGATGATATGCTCATCAAGAGAAGGCACAAAGAAGACCACTGTGACACCCCGACTAATTAAATACTGGATAGCTACTCCTTTATTCAAATTATTACAAAATTTCAAGTTGGTTCAGTTCATAGCATCACTGTCAAAAACATTTTTTTTAAACAATTACTAGCCACCTAATATTTAAAAAGTGAGTTGTCAATTTTAATTAAAATAGATTAACATGCAACCATTTAAATTAAGATCTAAAGATATCACAATCACATCACAGTCACAATAGAATAATAATGGAATAAAAATGAGTCTGGAGGAACACTCCTCTGAATAATCCAAATACTAAATAAAACCAAATACAAAGTCTGAATAATTAATTAATTAACTCCAACACTGAAATTAAACTGAGTATGATAAAACGGTTTCTAAAAGAAAAGGGGCGACATGCCCTAACAGATGAATGAATCTGAAATAGAGTCAATGTAGAATATGGTGGCGTCTACTATCGAGATCCTGTAACTTCCAAAGCAGCTACAGCACGTCACTGGAATGGAACTCCTAAGCTTGGCGTCCCTGTGGCTGGGCGCCTAAAAGGTTTTACAAAAAAATAGATTTGAAAGCAAACGGGTCAGAGCCCGATGTGAAAACAGTTTGAAATATAACAAGTGTTTAATAACATTAAACAGTGAATATTAAATACATGTTAGTTACGTGCACTCACATGAGTTCCTCACCTCTCAACTGATGTGCACTCCTAATGTATCCGTAAACCGTCCTAGTTATGTCGCTAACTAACTAGTCTAAATCACAACCTGACTTCACGTTATAATATAAAGGTCTATTCAAGACATTCTGGCATAACCTGTGTGTATCTTCCTTTTTATTTCCCAAATTTACTTATAATAATTATCATGTGAAATTCTCACTTTTAACTCTACAAAAAATGTCTCAAGTATTCACATTTACACTTTAACAAAAAGTCTATTGCAATTACCAATATATTAATCTCATCATAAATATACAATTAGGGCACCCCTAGGCTAAGTTGCGGTGCACACATACTCTGTTATTGAATCCCGGTACATCACGTACATAAGGATCACGTATTCCGAATCTCTCAGGAACCGTCTCAATAAGCAAAAATCACACATAATGGAGGCGAACATAGTTTACATACCCATGGGTCACGCACATACCTACGCTCCCATGGTCAGCTGAATTATTAACTTACAAATAAGTCATTCACATCCCTATGTCCTTAAGGTACCAATCTAAATCCCCCTGTAGGCACACAAAGATTAGATGACCCTGTTCTGAAAGCCGACCTCCCGTGATAGCAAGTATGGTAGGTATGTCATACACAAATAAATCCATATACTAAACATTCACACAACTTAGATAATTTATAATATTATTAAAGGTATGTTCTCAATACCTATACGATTAATCAAATTAGTACATTTTTTATAATTCCGGATAATTATATAATATAGTCCACCGACACATCTCACGTCGTAGTTTCAAGTACTTAAAACCTACTCATAAAGGTTACTAAGTCTCCTATTATTCCCACACTTTAATCCAAGACACTTAAGGTCCATATTTTTGCCACTAACCTTATATTATCAACTATATAGATTTAACTCATTTAATCGCAGTCTTTAATAGTACATCACTCGTCGAACCTTATTAGGTCTAACATAACTCCCAAATATAATTCTAATAATAATCCAGGTCTCATATACACGCCTACTGGTCTTCCTCAATTTTTAAAAATGTTCACAAGGTCCCCACTAATAATTCTCTAGTGTCGAAATTACTAAAATTCAATAAGGGGGGAAAATATCATAGTTTCTGGGAAGGTCGATCGACCTATGAATATCGATCGATCGATGGTGGTCGATCGATCGACCTATGAATGTCGATCGATCGATCGCACCAGATAGACTACGGGTTGCTTCGTTTTTCAGTCTTAGATTTGTTCCAAAACTCCATTACAAGGTATGAAATTCTAAACTAAGGATATGGGACCATGGTACAACCTAAATACAATATTTTTAACATTTCGAAACCATTAAATCATCAGCAATTAACCTCATATGGATCAAATCTTTATAAAAACCCTATTTTTCTATTTTCTTTAAGAATCATGATATTTCTCTTCTTAAATCCGTTCTTAATTCATCAAGGGTTATATTTTGGTTACTGAATTTCATCCAGAACCAATCTATATGCAATTCATATCCAAGAATTATAGTCCTATCTCAAATTTCATGGGTTTTTATCATCTTTCAAGACAAAAATCCATTTCTAGACTAACATGGAAGATATATTCGCTGAAAACTAATGGAATCAAATCACTTGCCTTAAGTTTTATGTTCAGAATCATTGATGGTGTCCAAGGGCTGGTTCTTTCCTTCTTTTCGATCACAATTTCGTCTAAAGTGGTGGTGGTAGGTGGTGGCTAGGGTTTGGAAACCTCCTGCAACTTCTCCTCTAACTCACGTAGCCCACTATTCCCTTTTTGGATGATAATGGCCCTAATGGCATTTCCAATAACAATTAAATAAACCCTCAAATTCGTGGGTCTTATTACCTTAAATTTTAAAATGACCAAAATACCCTCCCGGGTTGTCGATTTGGCCTAAAAGTGCCCCGGGACCCAAACTAAACCCCCGGCTAGTGTTTTCTGACTATCTCGACCCCTTCGGACATGTTGGTACACTCAAAATGACCATACGGTCGATAGAATTATAATTTACTTTTTAAATCTAATTAAATTAATTCCTAACGCTACTGACACACGTGTCCCAACTTAATTTCCCAGATTGTCGTATTTATCACTCGCGATAATTTTTAATAATTTCTATAATCATATATTACCATATATACTCAGTAATACTCAATATTATCATCATACTCAAATACCAACTCATGTCTCGCTAGTATTTAAATCTGATTCACGATTATCCATATGGAGTCGTGACCCATCTGCGATGTCGGTAGTCCCATGATGAAGTCCATGGAAATGCTCTCCCATTTCCACATAGGGGCCTCTAATGGCTGTAGAAGTCATGTCGGTCTCTGATGGTCCACATTTACCAACTAACAAGTGGCGCATTTAGAAATGAACTCGGAAATATCTCTCTTCATCCCGCTCCACCAGTATTGTCGCCTTATATCCTGGTACATCTTACCCCACCAGGATGTACCACGAACCGTGCGACTCTGACATTATCTCGTGTCGCAAGTCTTCCCCCTTCAGAATGACCAATCTCCCATTGAAGCGTAAGCCCCCATCTGAACTAATAGTATAGGACTCGGCTCCCTCTGCTAGTAATCGAACTATCTGCTCTTGACAGAACGAGTCTTTTGCTTGGGCCTGTATCATTATCGTAATGATCTGGGGTGTAACGGTCATCACAGACATGAATGATCGGGCCACTGCATCCTGGAGTGCCAACTCCTTTCATTTTGCTCTCCACACTTCGGCCACCTCACCTATTGGCCTATGGCTCAACACGTCTGCTACCACATTAGCCTTCCCTGGGTGATATTGGATATCGAACTGATAGTCCTTCACGAACTCGAGCCACCTGCGTTGACGCATATTTAGTTCCTTCTACATGAAGAGGACTTGTAGTGACTTGTGGTCCGTGAATAAACAAAATTTCTCCCCGAGGAGGTAATGTCTCCAAATCCGAAGAGAAAATACGACTGCTGCTAGCTCTAAGTCGTGGGTGGGGTAATTCTTCTCGTGAGGCTTAAACTTATGGGAAGCATACGCTATAGCCTAACTCTCCTGTTGCAGTACACCCCCAAGTCCTAGTAAGGACGCATCAGTGTAGACTACATACTCAACTCCCGATCTAGGCAATGCTAACACTGGCGTTGAGGTCAACTTGTCCTTCAACTCATCGAATGCCAACTGACAGGCATCGCTCTAGATAAATGGCATACCTTTGCGAGTCAGATGTGTTAAAGGACCCGCTATATTAGAGAACCCCTGAATAAACCTCATGTAGTATCCTTCTAGGCCCAAGAAACTACGTATCTCAGTCGGTGTCGTGGGCTTTCCTTACTCCCTCACCGCCGATACCTTCCCCGGATCAACAGATATCCCCCTGTCAGAAATGATATGCCCCAAAAACTGTACCTCCTTCAACCAAAATGCACACTTCTCATAGTTTGCATATAACTCGTTTTGACGCAGCGTCTGCAAAACCTGTCTCAAGTGCTCGGCATGTTCCTCTTCTGTCTGGGAGTAAACCAGAATGTCATCAATGAAGACGATGATGAACTGGTCTAGGAAATCTCTGAACACCCTATTCATCAAGTCCATAAACACAGCTGGGGCATTGGTTAGGCCAAAAGGCATAACCCGAAACTCTTATGAACCATATCTCGTCAAGAAGGCAGTCTTCGAGACGTCCTGCTCCCTAATACGCAACTGATGGTATCCCGATCGCAAGTCAATCTTTGAGAAGAAGGCCTCTCCTCTGAACTGGTCGAATAAGTCATCGATTCGAGGCAACGGATACTTATTCCGTATCGTGACTTTATTCAACTCTCGGTAATCTACACACAACCTCAAAGATCCATCCCTCTTCTTCACAAATAGCACTGGGGCACCCCACGGCGAAGTACTCCTACGGATAAACCCTTTACCCAACAGCTGCTTTATCTGATCCCGTAGCTCCCTCATCTCCGCTGGAGCCATACGGTAAGGTGTGTGGGCTATAGGCTGAGTGCCCGGCGTCAAATCGATAACAAAGTCTATCTCTCTACTAGGAGGTAATACTGGAATATCCTGGAATACATCAGCGAACTCTCCAACAACTGGAATCGAATCGAGTGGTATTACCACTTCCTTAGAGGTCTCATCCTCTATATAGTACAAGTGAGTGGACGATCCTCCCTCAGGACGAGGCATCGCCACTAGGAACATCTCCTGCCCGGGTATGGAAAAAATAATACTCCTACTGAAGCAATCAATCATGGCTCGAAATGCAACTAGCCAATCCATATCAACAATCACATCGTACTCAGTCATATATAACACTAACATATTAGTAGGTAAAGTAAACCTCCCGATCTCTATACCCACACCTCTGCATATAAGGGAAATCACCGAACCCCTACTCAACGGTGAATCTACGCAAGTAACCGTGCTCTCCGCAATATCTAACAATCCTATAGTGCGTGCAAACCTCGTGGCAATGAAATAGTGTGTATCCCCGTGTCAAATAAAATGCGCCCCATAGTCCCCTGAATAGAAAACGTACCCTATCCTGTGGAACTGTGGCCTGCTGGAGCTGATAGACTCGCCCATACTGAAGCTATCCCTATTGGACTGGAAATACTGTAATGGGTGGTAAAGTCGGCATCTGTGGTGGCGCTGGGAGGGCGGCGGGAAACATAGGCCTCTAAGGCTCATGTCGAGCACCCTGCTGCTGCTGCTATGGGGCCCTGCCCCTTTCAGGACACTCTTGGTGTTTGTGGTCAGTTTTGCCATAAATAAACCATTTCCCTGCAAAGTTTCCCCCTCTCTGACCCTGTTGCCCATGGCCCTGATGACCGTTACCATTCCTCCCCTAACCATGCTGGCCCTGCTGAAATTGATGTTGTTGGCCGTACTGGCCCTTCTGGCCCTGATGGTCGTGCTGACCCTGCTGTCCATTCCAAAAACCTCCCTGACCATTTTTAAAACCTCCAGATCAAAATCTCTTAGAATCCCCCTACTGGTAACTCTGATCACCCTGCCTGTGCTGACCCTGAGCTGATTGTGCCCCGCTGGCACCATTTCCCCTTGTCTTGCCCTGATGGTTGGACTCACCTGCTCACTTACCCTCTATCAAGTGAAAGCGGTGATCCTAGTAGTGAAGCAGTGCTGCTTTAACCACATCATAATAATTGGCCAACGAGATATTGCCTAGCAAGTGCTAACGAATCCTCCAAGTCAACCCATCCATGAATGTATGTATCTTCTTCTCTTCAGTCGGAATCTCATCGGAAATGATGTTCAGAAGATTGGTGAACTCGGCCTCATATTCTGCCACTGTATTCCCCTCCTGCTTGAGGTTCATCAACTTCCTCCTCATCTCGGTATGAACTGCTGAGGGAAAGTACTTGCGGTCAAACCGCACCCAGAACTCCTGAATGGTAAGAACATCTCTCTCCTCCAAGGTGGTAATAGATTCCCACAACTGCAACGCTGCTCCTAACAGCTTAAAAGTAGCAAGTATCTGCCTCTGTACATCTGTACACTCGTACATCCTCAAGTGTCTTTGGATGTCCTTCTTCCACTGACTGGACACAATGACGTCGGAGCTACCTGCAAACTCCGGAGGGTGTGCCACGAACACACTCCCAAGAATACGGGAATGCATGAGCCTGGGCTGGGGCTACCACCGGTACCTGAGGGGGTGCCTGCTGTACAACTGCTAAAGTGGCATTTTCTGCTTGGGCTACAATGGCGGCAACCTCTGCGGTATTTATGGACCCCTGAACTAGTGCAGGTTGTGGCTCGGGTTGGGAATACCTGGGAATTTTTTGTGCCCGTTGTGGAGGCAACTGAAATGAGAGATAAGTCTTATAAGTCCACAGTTATTATCTCAAAATAGATGAAGAGCGTAAGATACACAAAAGAGTACAACAATCCTAAAATATAAGGCTCTATATCAAAGGACGCTACGTGGAAACCTAATAAGCCGTACAGATCCTAAGGACACTAGAACCTGATGCTCTGATACCACCTGTGACACCCCGACTAATTAAATACCGGGTAGCTACTCCTTTATTCAAATTAATACAAAATGTCAAGTTGGTTCAGTTCATAGCATCACTGTCGAAAACATTTTTTTTAAGCAATTACTAGCCACCTAATATTTAAAAAGTGAGTTGTCAATTTTAATTAAAATAGATTAACATGCAACCATTTAAATTAAGAGCTAAAGATAGCACAATCACATCATAGTCACAATAGAATAATAATGGAATAAAAATGAGTCTGGAGGAACACTCCTCTGAATAATCCAAATACTGAATAAAACCAAATACAAAGTCTGAATAATTAATTAATTAACTCCAACACTGAAATGAAACTGAGTATGATAAAACGGTCTATAAAAGAAAAGGAGCGACATGCCCTAACAGATGAATGAATCTGAAATAGAGTCAATGTAGATTGTGGAGGCATCTATTGTCGAGATCCTGTAACTTCCACAGCAGCTACAGTACGTCACTGGAATGGAACTCCTAAGCTTGGCGTCCCTGTGGCTGGGCACCTAAAAGGTTTTACAAAAAAATAGATTTGAAAGCAAACGGGTCAGAGCCCGATGTGAAAACAGTTTAAAATATAGCAAGTGTTTAATAACATTAAACAATGAATATTAAATACATGTTAGTTACGTGCACTCACATGAGTTCCTCACCTCTTGTCTGATGTTCACTCCTAACGTATCCGTAAATCGTCCAAGTTATGCCGCTAACTAACTAGTCTAAATAACAACCTGACTTCACGTTATAATATAAAGGTCTATTCAAGACATTCTAGCATAACCTATGTGTATCTTCCTTTTTATTTCTCAATTTTACTTATAGTAATTATCGTGTGAAATTCACACTTTTAACTCTACTAAAAATGTCTCAAGTATTCACATTTACACTTTAACAAAAAGTCTATTGCAATTACCAGTATATTAATGTCATTATAAATATATAATTAGGGCACCCCTAGGCTAAGCTGCGGTGCACACATACTCTGCTATCGAATCCCGATACATCACGTATATAAGGATCACGTATTCTGAATCTCTTAGGAACCGTCTAAATAAGCAAAAATCACACATAATGGAGGCGAACATAGTTCACATACCCATGGGTCACGCACATACCTACGTTCCCATGGTCAGCTGACTTATTAACTCGTAAATAAGTCATTCACAGCCCTATGTCCTTAAGGTACCAATCTAAATCCCCCCGTAGGCACACAAATATTAGATGGCCATGTTCCAAAAGCCAACCTCCCATGATAGCAAGTATGGTAGGTATGTCATACACATATAAATCCATATACTAAGCATTTTCACAACTTAGATAATTTATTATATTATTAACGGTATGTTCTCAATCCCTATACCATTAATCCAATTAGTACATTTTTTATACTTCCGGATAGTTATATAATATAGTCCACCGACACATCTCACGTCATAGTTTCAAGTACTTAAAACCTACTCATAAAGGTCACTAAGTCTCATATTATTCCCACACTTTAATCCAATACTCTTAAGGTCTATATTTCTGCCACTAACCTTATATTATCAACTATATAGATTTAACTCATTTAATCGCAGTCTTTAATAGTACCTCACTCGTCGAACCTTATTAGGTCTAACATAACTCCCAAATATAATTCTAATAATAATCAAGGTCTCATATACATGCCTACTGGTCTTCCTTAATTTTTAAAAATGTTCACAAAGTCCCCACCAATAATTCTCTAGGACCGAAATTACTAAAATTCAATAAGGGGGGAAAATATCACAGTTTCGGGGAAGGTCGATCAATCGACCTATGAATATCGATCGATCGATGGTGGTCGATCGATCGATGGTGGTCGATCGATCGACCTATGAATGTCGATCGATCGATCGCACCAGATAGGCTATGGGCTGCTTCATTTTTCAGTCTTAGATTTGTCCCAAAACTCCATTACAAGGTATGAAATTCTAAACTAAGGATATGGGATCATGGTACAACCTAAATACAATATTTTTAACGTTCCGAAACCATTAAATCATCATCAATTAACCTCATATGGATCAAATCTTTATAAAAATCCTAGTTTTCTATTTTCTTCAAGAATCATGATATTTCTCTTCTTAAATCCGTTCTTAATTCATCAAGGGTTATATTTTGGTTACTGAATTTCGTCCAGATCTAATCTACATGCAATTCCTATCCAAGAATTATAGTCCTATCTCAAATTTCAAGGGTTTTTATCATCTTTCAAGACAAAAATCAATTTCTACACTACCATGGAAGATATATTCACTGAAAACTAATGGAATCAAATCACTTGTCTTAAGTTTGATTTTCAGAATCGTTGATGGTGTCCAAGGGCTGGTTCTTTCCTTCTTTCCGGTCACAATTCCATCTAAAGTGGTGGTGGTAGGTGGTGGCTAGGGTTTGGAAACCTCCTGCAACTTCTCCTCTAACTCACGTAGCCCACTATTCCCTTTTTGGATGATAATGGCCCTAATGGAATTTCCAATAACAATTAAATAAACCCTCAAATTCGTGGGTCGTACAACCTTAAATTTTAAAATGACCAAAATACCCTCTCGGGTTGCCGGTTTGGCCTAAAAGTTCCCCGGGACCCAAACTAAACACCCCGGCTAGTGTTTTCTGACTATCTCGACCCCTTCGGACACGTTGACACACTCAAAATGACCATACGATCGATAGAATTATAATTTACTTTTTAAATCTAATTAAATTAATTCCTGACGCTACTGGCACGCGCGTCCCAACTTAATTTCCCAAATTATCGTATTTATGACTCGCAATAATTTTTATAATTTCCATAATCATATATTACCATATATACTCAGTAATACTCAATATTATCATCATAATCAAATACCAACTCACGTCTCGCTAGTATTTATATCCGAATTAATTTCTAATTAATTCTCATTTAATTTAATTAATCCCATTAAATAAAATCAGTAAAATTACGGGGTATTACAACCGCCTCTCAGACCTATCAAGGACCTTCGAAATCCTCAGAAAATACCGAATGAAACTCAACGCGAGCAAGTGTTCCTTCGGTGTCCAGTCAGGAAAATTTCTCGGGTACTTGGTTAGCGAGAGAGTCATTAAAGCTAACCCAGAACAGATTAAAGCAATCAATAGAGTGCAACCCCCCCCCCCCTCCTGCACGATAAGAGATGTATAGAAGCTCACAGGGATGCTCGTTGCCTTGAATTGGTTCATCTCGAAGTCATCCAAAAAGTGCCAGTCGTTCTTCCAATTATTAAAGAAAAGCAAAATAGTAGAGTGGAACCAAGATTGATCGAGAGAATTAATGGAGCTCAAAGCTTATCTCAGCACACCACCCTTGCTCGTAATACCTCAAGAGAATGATTCTTTGTACCTATACCTTACAGTTTCCATCCATGTTGTCAGTTCTGCACTGGTATGCGAAAGAATGGGAATCTAGCACCCAATCTACTACGCGAGCAAGACCCTCTTAGATGCCGAGTAGTGATACCTAACACTGAAAAATCTCGCCTTTGCACTTATGGTAGCCTCAAGGAAATTGAAACAATACTTCGAATATCACTCCATAATCGTCCTTACATCTTACTCCCTTAAAGCATTCCTGCGAAAAAAAGATCTTTCTGGCAGACTATCAAAGTGGTCAGTTGAGTTCGGGCGATTTGATATCCAGTTTCAACCAAGGAATGCAATCAAGGGACAAGTCCCCGTCGACTTCATCGCGGAATTTACAGGAGAAAATCCTTACGACCAACCTCAATCTGTGGGTCAAAGGGAAGATCAATCGGTGCAAGGTGTTTGACAACTGTTTGTTGATGGAGACTCCAACTCCAAAGGGGCAGGAGTAGACATTATGCTCGTTACCCCAGAAGATGCAATCCTCGAGCAAGGAATCAGGCTTGGATTTGAAGCCTCCAACAACGAAGCAGAATATGAAGCATTGATAGCAGACCTGCAGATGCATAGGCATTGGGGGCAAAACAACTCCAGGTGTTCGGCGACTCACAACTGGTCTCCAATCAGATAAGTGGAGACTTCAACGCGAGGGATGAGAGAATGGAAGCCTACCTCACCTTAGTAAAGAAATTTATTTATAACTTAGAGCAAGTCAGTGTCCAGTAGTATCCCAGAGGACAAAACAGTCATGTTGGCACCCTAGCGGCCTTGAGCTCAGCAATCAACTCTGACTTAAAGAGAACAATTCATATCGACTTCCTTGCCCAGTCGAGCATCAACCAGAGCGAGCTACCAAACATGGGCCGTATTCTACAGATTGAACCAATACCCAGTTGGATGGACCCCCTAAGGGACTATTTGAAAGATGGTGCCCTACCAGACGATAAGAAGGCCGCTCATCAGATAAGAGTCGAAGCTGCCCGCTTTCACTTATCTCCTGAGGGCAAGTTGTATAAAAGATCTTTCACTGGACCTTACCACCAATGTGTTCACCCAAAGGACGTCGAGCTAGTTCTGCACGGGCTTCATGAAGGAATTTGTGGGAGACATATTGGGGGAAGATCGCTAGCTTTTCGAGCAATGAAGGAAGGCTACTGGTGTCCATACATACAGAAAGATTCTGGGGTATATGCTAGCAGGTGCGAGAAATGTCAACTACACACTCCTATGGTTCACCAACCTTCCAGTGACCTAAACTCACTTACTATTCCTTGGATTTTCAACCAATGGAGAATGGACATCGTGGTCCCTCTTCCTACCGCTGCCGATAATAGCAAGTATATGTTGGTCGCGACAGACTACTTCACCAAATGGATTGAGTCGGAGCCACTAGCGAACATCAGAGACACATATATGATAAGATTCATATGGAAGAACATAATTACTCGCTTTGGGATCCCTAGGACCATCATCACTGACAACGAAACATAATTCAAAAGTGGCCTTTTCTAGGGTTTTTGCAACAACCACGGAATAAGGCACCATTTCAGCTCGGTGGCATATCCCCGGAGTAACGGACAAGCTGAAGCTTCCAACAAAACAGTGATTGATGGATTGAAGAAGCGTTTGGAGTGAGCCAAGGGGGCATGGGTGAGCGAGCTACCACATATCCTATGGGTTTATCACGCTACCCCGTGGTGAGCAACCGGGGAAACCCCATTCGCACTAACATATGGTATGGAGGCAATCATCCCCTTAGAAGCTATCCTCCCCACCATGAGGTCCACCCTGGTCAACCAAGGACAGAGCGATGCTGTATTACTCGCTAAACTTGACCTAGCTGACGAGTGCAGAGAGCCGGCGCTAGTAAAACTAGATAGCTATCAGCAACAGCTAGCGAAGAGCAACAACAAGAAGGTCAATCCAAGGACATTCCAAGTTGGGGACTACGTCCTAAGGAAAGTTCTTGGCAGCGCTGTAAAACCATCAGATGGCAAGCTAGGACCAAACTGGGAGGGACCATTCAAGGTAACAAGGGACAACTTGCAAGGAGCCTATCACTTAGAAACGCTGGAGGGCAGGGAGATACCTCGAGCTCGGAATGTAGCCAATTTAAAGAAACTCTACTTCTAGTTTTCTGTTTTAATATTTTATTACAATTTGCAAGTCTTTCTTGATTAATAAAAGATAGTTTGGCAGTGGGATTCTATGAAGTGTTGATTTCTTTTTCAGAAACTTTATAACTTGTGCACCTTTTTCAAGTGACAGTCTCCCCTCTTAACACATTTAAGCAGGGTTTTACCCTCCTCAGGTTCCCATCGTTTAACACGAACAACCTCTTAGAATTTCCCCTAGTAATATATGAATCCCTACAGGGGACCCTTAGGCAGCTCGGCCAACTCAAAATTAGTCGCTAAATAATGTTTGGCTCAAAAAACCTGCTCGGATGGAACATTTAATACAAGGTGTGTCCTCACCATTGCCACACTTAGGTCTAAGGGAGTGTGACGACACGACCTAAAAGGTAAAGTAGGGCAGAATGGTATCTTATAAACATACTAGGCTGGGAGGATACTCACGTAAGACAACTCTAGTCGGCTAAGTAAAGCCTAAGACACTCAAAATAAGAAATCAATGAAGTAAACGATACACAACACATGTTTAGTCGGCAAATCGCCACAAAAATAACTATTTTGTTACATCACTGCATTTACAAAGAGTTACAATTGGATGAATTAAATAGATCCAAATGACGATTAGGCCTCCGAGAAAGATAATTAGATACTTGCGCTCTTCGGTCGTCGTCTGGGTGAGGAGCTAACTCCAAATCTACTTCATTTTCATCTGGCTCCAGTAGTTTCTTTGGGATAACATCTGTGGGGACCCACTGGTCATCCCTCGTGAAAGGGTTAGGCATCAGAGTCAAAGGGGAGATCTCATGGCGATACTAGAGGACTGAGTTCCTGGAGACTTTCAACTCCTTGAGAGTATTCAACCATCCCCTAATAAAGGATATCTCTTCAAAATCTGCCAACCTCATCAAAGCATCTGCCAAACCCTGATCATAACCATCATCCCACACTCGTCGAGGACCTTTATTGAATAGGTACCTTAGCAGCGTGATATCTCTTTGGAGCTCGAAAGCTATCACGTATGCTCGACGAATATCTCCTCAAAGATCGTCCATCTACCTAGCTGGAACCCTGGCATCTGTACCAACTCGTGGACCAGCCGATGAAGAGGAACCTCGCAAAACTTGAAGGGTGGCGCTCGACGTTGTACCAGCTCGCGGACCAGCCAATGAAGAGGAACCTCGCAAAATTTAAGGACCGACGCTCGGCGCATGCTCTCTAAGTCGTAGCACCTCCCTCCTCAGAGCTTCATTCTCTTGTTGAAGAACTTCTCTGACTTGATTGATCTCGGAGGCATCCAGAAGCTTAGCTCTCAAAGCATTCACTTCCTCTTGAACGGAAGCACCATCCTCTTCCATCTCCTGAAGCCTATCCTTCAGTTTGGCAATAAGTTTTGACTGGTCTTTAAAGCTTTGGTTCCTCGACCTAAGGGACATACAAATCCTTACAAAAGCTTGGTGTACTTGGTTACTAGTATTAGAACCAAGAATCCTTCCCAGTTGAGAAGTAGCAGGTATGTATTCATCAACATCAACCAGCTACAAGCCATACAAGAATTAAAGAGTAAAGAAATCAGTATGCAGAAAGGAAAAAGATTTCATTTCATTAAAGAAAAGGTTCCAAGTACATCAGTGAAAGAAAGGAAAGAACAACAAAAGCAAACAATACAAGAAGTTCCCTAAGAAAATCTAGCTGGAAACCTCAGTCTACTTTGAGGTCGTTGGTTGCTTCCCCTTGTCTGCAGCAGCCCCAGGCGCACCTCCCTCAGACGAAGAAATTACCATTCCCTGGTTGAGGGGAACTTTGGCAGCGGTAGTCTGGGCAACAGGAACACCTACACCAATAGCAGGAGCAGGTGCCTCATCCACAATGGGCTTAGGGCCAGGATCGTGCTCTTCAAAAAGTGGAGAGTTGATATCCATCTCGGTAGCCAGGAGAGCCTTGTTCCAACCCTTCTTGAAGTTCAGACGGCTGATATAGCCAATCTTAACGTCAGTATCCTCATACGCAGCGGTCCATCTGGCGTTGTACGAGCTTTCCTTAAGGGTGGAAGCCTCGGATTCCACCTTCTTTACCTTTTCTATGAGCACCCTGTTCTCCTCCACCACGGCCAGCTTGCTCGACCAGACCAAGTCATAGGACCGCCTCAATTCCTCAAGCTCCTTGGTCGCCGCCTCCTTTGCTCAATTGGCCTCAATAAGGGAAAGATCGGAAGACTTTTGGGTAGCATTAGCAGTCTTCAAGTTGGCCTCCAGCTCGACGTTCTTCTTTGCCAGCTCGTTGCCTCTGCAGTAGAGGACGGTGAAATAGATCACAAACTGCAGAGAAGAGAAATGATAGTAAGAGAAGTATTGAACAGAGTATTGCGAAAGTAGGGAAGAAAAAGCAGACTTACCAAGGCTAGCCTATGACTCACCTTCAGAGCTAACTGGTCAGACCCCATCGCCTTCTAATGATCAATCGGTTAATTGTTCTTTTGAGCACCGCAGGAGCTAGCTGAGGAGATAGGGCAACAAAATCCCCTCTGGCAAAGTAGATACGGGAATAATTGCTTGTCCCACCTTTGTCCTTACGTCCCCTATCCTCCTCTCATCTTCCCTTTCTTTCCTCTACTTCTCAACTCTCTTTCTCCTTCACCTTCTTCTTCTCCTCCTCCTCCTTCTTTCTCTCCCTCTCTCTCAACAGATCCTCCTCTTTCTTTTTCTTTTCCTGCTCATGAGTAACAGACTGAGAATCAGTGGCAGCCTCCCCATTGCCAGACTTCTGCTTCTTCGATCGGTGAGACAGAAGCACATCATCATCATTATCATTATCTCGGATCAAATTCTTCCTAGGAGAAGCCATGTCTTCCTCGCTAGAACTACTTGATTTACCTGGAGACTCTTGAACTCCTGAACCCTCATCCGAAATGGAATATTCTTCACTGTCGAAACTCTCCTCACTGGAAGTTCCTTCGACACTGCCCCTATTGGCACCCTCACTCTCCTCACCCGAGTTGCTCTCCTCCTTGTCCAACTGGATTGGGTCGACAATAACTTCTTCTGACGTGTCTAGCTCAGGGATGCTATCCATAGGTCGCACAATAAAACTGGACCCAACATTCTTGTATTCCAGAAGGAACGTCGTTGATCGAGGATGCTCACCGTCGACTAAAGGCTCCCTGATTCTCTAGGCTTTAACCAGCTCAACAATTCATATCTCGCTGAGAGCGGGTTCCAAGTTCTTTGTCTTCGCTGAAAAAGGAAAAGAGAAAGATATGAGAAAAACTATACAAAAATAGGGGATCAACGAGCAGACAAGAACTAGGCCTACATATGTACTCCTCCCTATAAAAGGGAATCACAAATCTCCCAGACCTCGACCCTTCAATATGGGGAGGGAACTACCAATTTCTAGAAATAAAACCCTCATGCCAGTAGTCCTTGTGGGAATCAGGTAGATTTACTACCAATACCCTATCAGGACACATAGCCTTGAAGTACAGAAGACCAGAGCTTGTTCACGAAAAAGAATAACAGAAGAAGATTTCAACAAGCCTTAAATTGGTGCCATAGAGCTGATTTATTCTATGTACACCATTGACAATCTTCCAGACATTGGGCGAACACTGTGCATGGACTGTATTGAAATAACCAAAAAAGTGCAAAAACAAATTATTTGGGGGAAAAGTAAGACCCCCTAGGACAATAAGAGAACATGAATCCAGCGACCATCCTCAACCTCTCTGACATTACGAGGGATAGGGGCACATTCAATGATCACCCAATCTGGAATGTTATAGTATTTCCTAAATTCAGTAATCGATCTATTGCCTATTTTTGACATCGAAAAAGAAAAACCCTAGCAAAGGATGTGAAGCAATTCCAACAAAAAATAGAAAAAGAAGAAGTAAGAAGAACTTACGATGTAAGAGTCAGCTTGAGACGAGGCAAAGTCACAAGAACGAATGATGAGAAGATGTAAAAAAAATCTTAGAAATGGAAGACTAAGACCTGAGATCAAAAGGACCTACAGTGAAAGCTTCGAGAGATTGAGAGAATGTGAAGAGATATAAAAGGTGATGATTCGAGAAATGACCTCTCTAAAAGGATTTAAACCTTTCCAATCATGATGCAACAGAAATGAGTCAATCTGCCGCCTAAGTCAGTTCAGGAAAGGGCGCTTCAGTTCAAAACTGTTGTAAGAATCATAGAGACGCCATCAAGACTAATCATTTAAAATTATTGAGCCTAAATTATGAGATAAAAATTTTAGGGGCAATTGTGGATACCTCGGTTTTATATTGTGGCCCCGGCGAGAAGCCCAATCAAACTCGACCCAAAAGCCTAAAGGCCTCGGGCCTCAACTAGTTCAGTCTTAACCCAGTCAGTTCCTAAAATCTCTCTTGAGAGATATTCTTGGGATTGTGGGCTAACGTGGGGGAGTCCGACTCCTCCACTCTCCGAAATAACATGTATATAACAAACCCTCCGCCCAGGGTAAAGGGCATGCGTTATTTTTCCTATAAAACATTCTCCGGAGTAAAGATAAACAATATTGAGAGCACCACCATGGACATAGGAATTCTTACTGAACCACGTAAATTTTTTGTTATGTGATTGTCATTCCTTACGTTCTTTATTTGTTCTGGTGATTGCCTTTTCTTGTTATTTTGTGCTGAACTTAATTGTCACCACTGGCACAATATCTCACCGGGTTAAAATCTTCACATTTATTCGTTAAGCATATTAACTTTTGCCTCAATATTCATTTTCAATCATATTATATAGCTAATGTGTAAAAATTTCATAATTTGAGAGATCCATGAATTAATTCTATATTAAAAATCATTTCAAAACTCAATTATATTGAAAATCTTTTTGTTTTTTTTTTAACTTTTCTGATTTTTTTTCTTTTTTGTTTGAATTTTTTTTTATTTTCAAAAATACCATCCTAACCCCCAAACCTAAATTTTACATTGTCCTCAATGTATGCTCAAACTAAAAATATGACAAAGTAAATAAAGTACAAAAGTAAAAGGACGATCTTACCCATGAATTTCCTCTTGTGTTACCAACTTCCCACCAAACTCATATTCCTTTCATCATAAATTAGAAGTCTGAACAATTGAGAGTCAACCTAATCGACAAGGTATACACATGAAGGAACATAATGAATGTGGTGAGTGAAATTATCGAGGTGCACAGTCACATTATAACACAGATGGTCAGTCTCAAAGAGACTATCATAATGAAATTCTGAATGACATGATAAGCCTAGGTTTCCCTCAAACTCGAGAATGAATAAATCGGGCTCCAAATCGAAAAATACTCTACTCATTTCCTCGATCTCACCCAAATATTCAAGTGACACAGGTAGACGTGGTGGAAAAGGATAATGTGGTATGACAAAACATGCGTCACCAGGTGGAAATGCTCGAATGATTTTTTCAATCTCATCACTAATAGATAAAACCTCACGTGTCAGAATACTCTCAAAGGGATAGGGATTGTTTTTAAAGATAAGGAATTGATCTATCATATTGTCCCAGTCTCTCTCCTCTAAATGAAAAAAGGAGTCCAATAAAGATAGGACGTCAACAGTAAGCTCCTCATTAACCGGACCAAATTCTTTTTCAAATTCTTCAAGACTCATATCTAGAGATAGATCAGGTAGCCTATCATGTAGATCTGGTATGTCACTATCCCGTAGGGTAGTGACATCTTTCACTTCTTGAACGTAATTGACTTCATTCTCTCCCTATTTAGATGATGACCTCTCTAAATTAAAAACATTCAAATCCATGGTCATGTTCCCAAATGACAGGTTCGGCTACCCACTACGACATCGAATAACATCATCAGAGGTGGAGAAAAAATGTCGACTGAGGATGATCGGGATTTGTGTGGATGATTTTAGTACGTGTTGCGTGTCTAAGACCACAAAGTTTACCGGAAAAATAAAATCACCCAATTGAATCAATACATCTTCAACATCACCTCTAGTCACCTTATTGGATCGGTCGGCTAAGGACAAGGTCATCTTGATGGGCTTTAACTCCACCAAACCAAGTTTCTCATATACGGTGTACGGCAGAAGTTTCACGCTTGCTCCTAAGTATAAGAGGGCTTTCTCGAAGTGATGATTACCTATCTCAATAGAGATCTTCGGTGTCCCAGGTTCCTTATACTTGACAGGAGTTCTATAGGAAATGATCGAGCTTGCTTTCTCGGCGAGAAAAACTTTCTTAGGAACGTTGGTGTGTCTCTTGAAGGTACAAAGGTCCTTCAAAAATTTGTCATAGGATGGGACTTGTTGTATAGCATCAAGCAATCAGATATTGATTTGTACTTTCTTGAATACTTCCAACATCTTATCAACTTGTGCCTTTTTCTTTTGGGGCACAAATCCCTGGGGAAATGGAGCTTTTGGAACATAGGTCTCTGCAGATGGCTTGAAAGATAAGGGTGGGGAGGAAGTTGGATCCACATGTGGATCTTCCTTCTCCTTACGTTTCTAGGATTCACTCTCGATGGGTGGTGAGATATTCTTTTAGACTTCCTTACCGAACCTAAGCGTGATTATGGCTTTCACATCCTCATGGGTTTGTGATGAACCGACATTGTCTTGAACAAAATATTGAGCTTTAGGTATATTGCCTTTAGGATTGGGTTCAGGTTGACTCAGGAATGTTCCCTTATTTCTCTCACTTAACGCATTCGCTAACTGGCTCACTTGAACCTCGAATTTGTCTATGGATTAAGCGTTTTCATTCAAGATCTATTGGGTGGATTGGAGGACACTCTGAGTCGAATGTTGGAATTAAAGGGTACTTTGAGCAAGCAAATTCATCGTATCCTCTAAAGCTTGGATCTTTTGGGATGAAGGATACAATGGGTCGAGAGCATTCTTTTGGAAACTCGGGGGTGGGTTAACAGAAGATTGACTCCCACTTTCTTGGTATTGACCTTTAGACCATGAAAAATTAGGGTGGTCTCGCCACCCCAGATTGTACACATTGGAATACGGGTCGTACTTCGGCCTATTTTAGTACAGGTCATTAGCTTGATCAGTAAGTGCCTTGTGGGTCAGAAGGGTGGGACAATTCTCAACTAAATGGTCGAATGCATCGCAAAGTATACACATAGGGGAACCTACATTTTGAACGACCACAGGTGTGGTCCGATTGCCCTCTTTTCTCGTCTCTAAAGCTTCTAAACGTCGGTCCAATGTGGTCACTTTGGCATTTTAATCATAACTTTGTTCAACTTGGTAAGCGAAACCCTCATTGGACGTGGTGGACCTAGATTCTCTATTGGGTGCCCATTGCTGGGACTTTTTCGCTACGGCTTCTAGCAATATCTATGCGTCAACCTCACTTTTCTCAGTAAAATCACCATTACATAGTGACTCGATTATAGTTCAAGTATTATAATCGAACCCTCATACAAAATTTGGACTTAGCGTCCCATCTCAATCCCATGGTGCGGACGCTGCAGTAGCAAGTCCTTGAATCTCTCCAAATAAATCCATAAGGCTTCTCCCTCCTCTTGACTAAATGTGTTGATGGTTGACGTATCGACGTCGTCTTTTGGTTGGGCAAGAATTTTTGCAGGAAGACGACACTTATTTGGTTCCAAGTGGTGATGGATTCGGGTGTTAACGAGTTAAACCAACTCTTGGCTTTGTCTTTCAACGAGAATGGGAACAATTTAAGTTTGACAATCTCATAGGTGAGTTATTGATACTTAATGGTCCCACATATCTCCTCAAATTCCCGAATATGAAGGTAGGGATCCTCTTTGTTGATACCTCAAAACACAGGAAACATTTGGATTATTTCATGATGGAATAGGAAATTATTCGCAGTGTGATCGGGAAGACGTATGCACGAATGTTGACTAGACCTAGTCGGATAAAGATAATCTTTAAGGGCACATGGCGTTAACTCGTCTCCCATCTCGGTGAATATAGAAAATATACCTACGTAAGTATCGAGAATGCTAGACTCCACACTCGACAAACTACCGGTATGATCTCAAAACCAACTTCGCATACACTGAGCTCACTCGGATTTTTTTATTATTATTATTTTTTTATGTGAAGAAAATTAAAAAAAAATTGACTCAAACCACGTAATTCCTAGCTAACACATAGAAAATTGAATTATATAATTTAGGTGAGGGGAATTTCAATTTTAAAATCTAGTTTTTTCGAGATTAATCGACGACAGCAGGGGTCTCCAAATTAATCTCCCTATTTAGACAACTCCTACTCTTTGACAAGGGAGAATTTAAAAGACGACCAACTACGGTTATCGCCCCAAATCTCGGTTTTTTCCTCCAGGTAGGCGGTCGATACGAAGACACATTAAAAACAACAATTCTAGACAAGGAGAAAAGAGATCGATTTGACAAGTTTGCGTTGGAGTAGCTTTTAATTCTAGCCTCGTTAAGAGGTTTCGTATGAGCTATGTGATATCCTAAGGCCAATATCTACTTGATTTTAAATTAAATGTGATGGTTCGGGATATGCAAATGTTGGGTTAATTAGTGATTTTTGGGCTAAGGAAAGGTTATGAAATCTTCACCTTATCTTTCACACGGGTTTTGCCCTTAAGTCAATTTATGCAACGTGTTAAATTAAGTGAAAAATTAAATCACGTAGGAGCACACAAAAATGTACCTCTGGCGTGGAATTTTTAAGGTCACTTGTTTACGTCGGGTTGAAGTTTAAGTTGACGTCAATCGGAGGAAAATGTCGCCTACGTTTCAGTCGTCCCCGAGAGTTCCTTATGCTCGTTGCAATATTGCACAATTTTTCTTCTTCACGTTCGCGCAGGACCATTAAAACTTTTTCGAATTTTTCTTTACTTTTATATTTTCCTTTTTTTCTTCTTCTTTTTTTTTATTCTTTGAATATGCTTCTAAAAAAACAAAAGAACTACACCAAACGTAAAGTGCAACACAAAAAAAAATTAAACAAAAGAAAAAAAAAAGACGCACGCACTAATGGTGTATTTAACAAAAAAAAAACAAAGCACACTTATCAAACGATTTTCCTTTTATACTCGAAAAAAAAAATTACTGCTGGGAAAAAAAATCGTATTTTTTTTGGGAGGGGTCTACCTACTGAAAAAAACGAATCTGAAAATTTCTAGAAAAAAATATTTTTTCAATTTTTTATGTATTTTAGGATAAACTTACTAAAAGTGCTATTTATTAAAAAATAAAAACTTAAATCTGATTTTTTTCTTACCCAGAAAAATAGAAATATTGTTGCGGATTTTTTTTCCAGAAATTTCTACTTTTTTTTTTGAATTTTTACTAAGAAAAATGCGAAAAGTAAAAAATACTAGTCTGAAAGTCACCACTTTTTTAAGGAAAAAATCGAACAAATCCCCGGCAACAGAGTCAAAAACTTGTTTGTCAATTTTATGAAATGTCGCAAGTGCACGAGCTATTATAGAATAGCAAGTGTAAGTACGGGTCGAACTCAAGAGGATTTATCAATTTTTTTCGTTAAAAATTATTGTGACTGTCCAACTAGACGAAATGGATTTGGAAATGTGATGTGATATTAACTAAGCAAAATGAACAAAAAGTAAGACTACGAGAGATATAATCAAGGGAGGGTGAAAACTAGGACGTTGGATCCATTTATCACATTAAATTAACACTGTGCAATAATTTAAATTCGTCATTTCCGATTTTATAACTCAAATTAAACTGACTCTCGTCGCATTTAATTCGAAAAATAACACAATTACGTTCACACTAAAATTTAATGTCTCTAAATTTAGACGGCAAAAATCTTTATACCCTTAAAAAGTTTATTTTTTAATTTAAAAGTGTAGTCTTTAAGCATGGATTATCAAAACAATCGAGTGCAAGCATAATCCATCAAAAAGTACTCACACTTAAAAATAAAAATATGATTTTTTTCAAGCAAAGCCAAAGGTTTAAAACACTCTCACGTGTCGTTTTAAATGAATACCGAATTTTTAAAACCTTTAGCACATATCGAGAACAAAGACGAATTTAAATCACACACAAAATTAATAAAACATGATAAATTTCACCTAGTCCTAGTAAAGAAATTAAGCTACCATAATGCAACACATAAATATGCAAGAATAATACTAATTCTCACTAATAAAATAACTTACAAACGATGTGTCTCTCAAATATTCTTGACAAAATTCCACCCCAAAGATACAATTCTTGGCCCTCAAATATAAATAAAACTCTCAAAATAAAAGTACTAAAAATTGTTCTAAAGTGACTCTCTACAATCTCTCTGTCAAAAATAATGAACCCAACGGTCCTATTGATAGGCTTAGGGATAGGGTATTTGGATGGGGTGAAACTCTCCCTGATTGGTTGTATTTGAGATGATAATTATTCCATGGAGTCTTGGAAAGAGTTGGAGATAATTATCCCCAATTTTGGCATTATTCACGTCACTATTCACAGCACCAGAACTTCAAATTCTCATTTTCATCCGAACTTCAAAGTTGTGAGTCTTGTCAAAACCTTTCTGAAAATCTTTGGCACAGCCTCAACGGACACTCGAACGATTTAAAAAAAAATATTTAGTTCAGTTGTGTCAACCGTGTCGTGTCGCGTCGCGATGTATCCTGACAATTTTTTCACATTGACTCCTTTGTTGTCCAAATTTTTCGGGGTACCTGTAAAAATACAAAAATAAAAATAATGAATTCAAATTTAGGGTCAAAATATTTAAAATTTTAAAAATTACCCTTCTTTGCATTTTAGCGTCCGAAATTCATTAATTACTCGTTTTAATTCAGAATTCAACTAAATTTCAAAGAGAATTTTATTTTGCCTATATAAACATTTAAAATTTATTTTCAGGCTCAAAACATTTCTAAAATTATGATTTCACCCCCCAGAGTTATTAAAATCACATTTTTAACTCAAATTTTATTCTAACTTGCATTTTTCTTTTAATTTACGAAAAAGACTTTAAAAGCTCATTATTTATGATACAATGGTCCTAACAAGGCTTAGATTTGGACATAATTCATGCAAAATAATGCACTCATCACGGTGCATTCTTGAACCATGGTGGTCCAACAGTACCCCGAAAGTTGATCGTTTTGGAAAGTATGTGATCGTTCATGTGCGGCCCGCATTCCCTATTTTGCATATTCTACATCATTTCTTCAACATTAACCAATGTAATGCAGTGAAAATGGGCTTTATCGAAGTTTTTCTTGAACAGTGCTTTATCACAGATGATATTCTGGGCAGCCAATTTGCGAGGGGTCGCACTGTCTTTCCTATCGGCGTTTTGAGGATACCTACCGTGTTTGAGGAAGCGCCAATTGTCATAGGACCATAACCCGTCCATTTCAGAATCTTCCTTGGTAACAAGTTCAATATGGTAGAAATGGTTAGGCTTAACTTATTTCTGAACTAGAAAAGAGGGCATTATTATTACCTTGGGCATGTTGACCATGGAAGCCGGGTGGCAAGGGAGTCATCCAGGTTGTTCTTTGCACGAAGAAAGTAGTGGAAGGTGACATCATTAAATTAGGAGTCTAGTTCTTTTAAGTGGACACGGAAGGGTAGGAGCTTTTCATCTTTAACTTTCCATTTTCTGGAGATTTTGTCGGTGATAAGGGCAGAGTCTAGGTGTCGGATTCCTTTTTGGAGGGCGATCTTGAGGCCTAAAGTGCGTGCCTCGTACTCGGTCATGTTGTTAGTAAAAGGAAAGTTTATTTTGATGGAATTTGGGGTGTAAGAGTCTTCAGGAGCGATTAGGAGTATTTCAATGTCGTATCCCTTCTTGTTGGCAGCTCCACCAAAGAACATTTGCATCGGAGGTCCTCCTGAGTGGTGTAGAGAATATCTTCATCCGTGATTTAGAGACCTAAACATCGGCTTCTTTCATAGGGTAATTAGTAAGATCATCGGAGATGGATCTCCCTTTCATAGCTTTCTACGTAACGTACACAATATCAAACGCAGCTAGCAACATCAACCAACACTCCATTCAACTAGATAGAGCAGGATTTTCTAGCAAGTACTTGATGGGATCCATACAGGATACAAGTCTGGTAGGGACGGCAAGCATGTAGTATCATAACTTCTGCATAACTTAGACCAAGGCAACACATGCTTTCTCCAAAGCACTTTAGTTGACTTCCACCCATCTAATTTCTGATTGGCGTAATAACTGGAACTTTCTATATAGGATTATTTAATTTATTGGGCTAGAAAAAACCCAACTGCAGCATCTATCACGGTTAAGTACATGAAGAGGGGGAGATTTAGCTGCGAAAGCATAAGCTTCGAAGGTCGGGTAAGGTATCGCTTGATTTTCTCAAAGGCTTCTTGGCAGGCCTCATTCCATACTTTAGTAGAATCCTTTCGAAGAAGCTTGAAAATGGGTCCGCAGATAGAATTGAGTTGGATAATGAACCAATGTATGTATTGTATTTTTCCCAGGAATCCTCAGACTTCCTTATCTATCTTTGGTGGTGGTATCTCAAGTATGGCTTTCAGCTTGGCAGGGTCTTCTTTGATTCCCTTCTTACTGACAATGAATCCCAAGAGTTTTACTTTTGTGATGCCAAAAATTCATTTATGTGGGTTTAGCCACATCTGGTATTACTGCATCGCTTGAAAAACTTTTGGAGGGAGGGAATATGACCTTCCTGAGTCTTATATTTTATGATCATATCATCCACATAGACTTCAACCTCTTGGTGAATAAGGTCATTCAGGATGGTTGTGGCATCCCTTCGGTAGGTAGAACTAATGTTCTTAAGTCTGAACAGCTTAACAGTGTAGCAAAAGGTTTCCCCATGGGCGATGAAAGCAGTTTTCTCCTGATGGTCAGGGTACATCTTGATCTGGTTGTATCCGACAAATCCATCGATAAATGACTTAAGGGCATGGCTAGCTGTGTTGTCCACGATCATGTCGATGTTAGACAATGGGTAATTGTTCTTTGGGAATTCTTTATTCAAATCTCAGAAATCGACGCACATGCGGAGTTTCCCTCCTGACTTTAGCATAGGGACGATGTTGGTGATCCATATAGGATATTCGACTATGCGAATGAAACCTATGTTCATTTGCTTGACCATTGCTTCTTTGACTTTGAGAGACCATTTAGTGTGGAGATTTCTTAGCTTCTATTTGACTGATTTACATTCTGAGAATGTAAGGATCTCACTTTAATTTATTTCTAGGTCAATGTCAGGTATGTCATTGTAGGACCATGCAAAGACATCCATGAATTCTTTCACTAGCTCTTTGAATTGCATTCGCTCATACTGGTTGGACCTTATCCTAATCTCGCGCTGATGACTACTAGAACCGAGATTAGTAACAACTGTCTCATTATCATTAATTTGAATGCAGTTATGTTGTTTCTTATTCTCCTCATTAAGATCAGTTAAGAATTTTTCATTTGTAAAGTCATCATCATCAACGTTTAATTTGAATCAAGACAATTAATATGAGACACAACAAGATACTCTAAATCTTTGTTTATTTTATTTTTGGGATAAATGGCATTGAGAACCTCGTCAAAAGAGGTCTCGGTTACATTGATATTAAAAAAAGGAACAACAACATCAGATGAAGAGACTTGGATAAGGTAGATAGTAAGGCTCGATTGAATCTAGGAAGGTTGGATAGGCACGGCATTTCAGTAGAGGAAAGACGTGTTAGCAGATCTAATTTGAGTAGACGGGTCTGGAGATACATTATTTGAGTGAATCATGCAGAGACTTAGCCCAGTGTTTGCAGGTTGAATGATTCCTTGGAATCACTTTCCTCAAAATCCTTAATAACTGTCACGGCTTTCTCAGAATCCTTAGTAACTGTCAAGGGTTACTGTCTTGAAAGAAGATTTCCTAGACCTATTTTATCATCTTATTGACGTGGTCATACCATGGTTCAGGGAAGCCACGGAAAGGGAAGTCTTCGCCTTTCTTGATAAACATTCCATTAAAAGAGTCTCTCAAATCAGTCATTTCTTCTTCCAACCTTCTTTTTTACCGTGGTCGTCGGGGGGGATTTGAATTCTTCTGGTGAGGGTTGGTAGCCTAGGCCATGTGGTGAAAAAGTCTTCTTCAGGACTATGGGCTCAAGGATAACTTGTTATCACCACCCTAGCCCCATATCAGGCATGAAGTTCATGTTTTTGAACATGTGGATCATGTTGGCATTTCCATAAGGGTTATGTTCTAGACAGAAATGATCTTTAAAAGTATCTCCTCTTGGAAGGGGAAGTGGGTCAACTCTGAAGCCAGAGATGAACATGTCATTCGTCCCATATTGGATCTCTAGTACCGAGTTACTAGTACTGGCAGTATTTAAACTGTTATCATCCCCCAAGTTAGTGATAACCTGACCATTGGCGAAGAATTTCAATTTACGATAAAGAGAAGACAATACCTCTTGGATATTGTCGAGCCATGGATGGCCAAGGAGAAGGTTGAAACATGTAGGTATATCAATGACTTGGAATTTGGTGATAGGATTTATGGGCCAACCCCTATTATGAGTTATATGGACCCCATTACCTCATGGTGGCTATTGTCGTAAGCACGCACAGTGACGAAAGTAGGAGTGAGATCACTAACGTTCAAGCCTAAGAAATTGAAGGTTCTAAGAGGACAAACATTAATGGAATATCCATTATCAACAAGTGAGAGTGGGATTATCTTTCCCAATACTTCAACGGAGATATTGAGGGTATAATTATGGTTAGGACCAATCTTTGATATCTCCACTTTAGAAAATGAGAGGATCCTGGAAGAGATCAAGGACCTAACCATATTTGCGGCTTCTTCGAGAGTGGTGGAAGGAGAGACTATGGGCCGGGTGAGTAGTTTTATCAGCGCATTTTGATGTAACTGGGAGTACATGAAAAACCCCCATAAGGTGATGTTGGCTTGGGTTTTTTTGATCTAGTCAAGGACTTTGCTTTCTTCGATGATCATTTTTAGTATGGAAAGTTCTTTAGCAACTCTCTTCCCCTTATCTATCTCGATCACATGAGGAATTGGATCTTTGTAGTGTCTCCCTAACCTGGTTATATGATTTAATGATATGGGGAAGAATAGGAACCCCGTGTCTTCATTTATTTCTAGCTTAATGGACCCCTTATTGATTTCCTCAATAAATCTTTGAAAGATGTCATTTCGCACAAACTGTCTACTAAATCGGTGTCTTCTCGACAGGGCTCATCTTCTGAGATTTTAAAGTTATCTCCCCATCTGTTGGTTACTATGTCCTCTAGCCAAGATAAATATATACATTCAATAACCTTAACGGCTTCATCATATAAATCTTCCCACTCATCGGGGAGGTGCAGGAGTGAAGGGGCCAACTGCCCCTGAAGCTTCAAAGTGGTGAGTAACTCATCAGTGCTATAAATTTCACTTGTCTGTTAAGATGTGTCGGACAATATCTGTACTATGTTATTTAGACTGACTTTATTAATGGGTACCACCCATTCATCTAATTTCTGAGCCTATTTTCAGGCTTCCATGAACAAGCCAGTGAATTTTCAATAATCGATAGTCATCTCGACAGTAATTTCAGCCCAAACTCCAAGAGTTAGTTCAACATTGCTGACAACTCCATATCCTTCCCTTTAGACCAAGTATGGACGGTGATCCAGGACCTTATGAGTAGTGACAAAGCTTGGTTAGTGAAGAAGGTAGGGTGTAGGAGAAAATACTAAAAAACCTTGAGTGGTTTGGGTGAGATTATGACTATGGTGGATGCTTTACTGGGAATAATTTGAGCATATAGATCAAATTATAAGTCACACTTTATATGGGTCAGAAGTAGGTTATGAGTGGTGTTGGGTTTAGGATTAGCTGATGGGACAATAATACCCGATCAATTAAGCCTTGGATCACATTCTGAAAGTGGAAGCATTGGTTGATGGTATGGCCAGCAAACTGATGGAAATCATAACGAGCATCGGCTTTGAAGTTTTTAGGGACTGGATTTGGTAGTGGACGAAGGACTAAGGGTTTAATGATATTACGGCTCAGTAGGAGATGGTAGGCTTTTGACAGGGGTGCATGGCTCAGTGTACTCTTTATTAGTAGGGTTGGGGAGACTTATTGATGCACAAGAGGTGGTAGGTTAGGAAATATTATTGATGGTTAAGACTGTAGCACTAGTAGGCTTCTCATATTTTTGGGGAGTGAATTGTCTGGTCACTTTCTTCTGATCTGATTCAACTTGGCTATGCCTTCCTCAATTTCTACACCAGCCTCTTAAAGGGCTCAAAAGTATGGGTAGTACTTTCCTCCCATGGACGCTCAAATTATGAGGAAAGAAGTTCTTCTTCATGATACTGACTCGTTCCTCCTCAGAGGATCTGTTGATCATGGTGGAGGCTTTATCTCTCCACCTTCCTATGAAGCTACTAAATGTTTCCCTATGGTTATTCTTAAGAAGCTCTAGATTTTGATGTGTAAACTCTAACTCCTCATTGTAATTTTATTGTGACATGAATTCTCGAGCGACATTCTCGCAACTGCATATTCTGGATTCTTCAAGGGATAAAAACTAATGATGGGTGATTTCTTTCTAGGCCTTCTAGAACATATGGGTCATTATCTCTTCAGAGGCACCAAGGATGGTCATGGCTTCGAAGGTGAATAATTGGGGGTGAACTTCTCGATGTCTAGTATCTTGAACTTCTTTGGCAGTCTGGATTTGGGATAGGGAGACATATGGGTCTAATCCATCCAGTTCTTGGATATCTTGACTTGGTCAAACTTCTTCCATAATATCTTGAGGTCTTCCTTGACCTTATTTAATTCCTCCTTCTTTGGATCTGTGGGTACATGTAGGTTAGCCCCTGGTTGGGCAAGGTTCAGTATAGGGAGTTGAGCTGGCAGTAGCCCATTGGCAGGCGGGGCATGTAAAACATGTTGATACTCTTTTAGGACCTAAATGGGCTCGAGAGTGGGTGGACCGATGTCATGAGGAAAGAGAACCTCGGGTTCTTCAGGAATCTAAGTCCGTTGACGTTGTATCTCACGAACCTCAATTTGAAGGTTGTTAATCTTGGCACTGAGCTGGTCTAAGATAGTCATCATATGGGGCTGCACATTCAGTTCTTGGTCGGAGTTCTCCATGAAGATCTCATAAAGGTAAATCCCAAACTCGGATGAGGTAGCAGAAGAACTAGAAAAGCTTTAGGTCTATTTGACGAATGACCAAAGCCAATAGGGAGCCAGGACAAAATCGAGTATGTGATCGACCTGAGAGGGAAAATAATTTGAATTTATTTTTGAAATAAGGAGGGTGAAAATTTTGGGTATTTCGAAAGGAGGAGAAAAATATGTTTTTGGTATTTTTGGAAAAGGAGGAAAAATGAGAGGAATCTCATCATGGTTAATATGTTATTATTAGATTCTCTCTTGTATTGGACTTTCCTAAATGTTGAAAAATGATGAACAGGACCCAAGCCTAGGAAAATAGGGTTTGAAAATATATAAGACATGGTTGGACTCATTTTCAGGCTCACAGATTGGGTCTTGAGTTTAAAAAGGGTGAAATTGAGCAAAAATTCTAGCGGTATGACGACTCAGAATTTTGACAGAGTTTTGCATGGTAACTGGCAAACTAAATATGAGTGTCCTAGGTTTGACACCAATATGAGGTTTATATAATTATTGGATTAGTGGAAGGGTTCCCCCCCTTTGTTATGACTTCCATGATATACCTCTTGCCTATAAAGGCAGTCATTCATCGATACATGTGGACAAGCCATTTGATATAACTGAATTGCCTCACTATATACCTCATGTGGATAGTACATGTGAGAGAGAATTTGATATACTCGACGTATGTGAACGAGTTCCCTATTATATACCTCCCATCATGAGTTCGGTCAAACAGTACGATGAGGGGGGAACTTTTCGATATACGTCAATGGTACAAGGCCAATGGAAGGTGAGAGTCATATTTCTTAGGCTAATTGTGACCCGCAGGTTCAACGCCCATCATAAAGTGACTCCCCAGTATGGGATGAGATTATGGTCAATATAGCCATGCTCTTGGTGATGTAGTGTGCAAAAATACATGAGTCTTAATTAACATATTATGGAAAGAGACTATTTTTATCATTATTTATTGGCATGATAAGTAAAGGCAATGTTATACTAATGGGAAAGATATAAAAGTATATCTAGCATGAACACTATACTACGCATGGATACATGTGAGTGAGTGAGTAAGTAAGTGACATGGGGATATATACAAGTGAGTGTGGGTGATAGAGATCGTATACATGGATCAACTACAACTGGTGCGTGACATGTGTAAGTGAGAATATATAGAGGTGCAAGAAGTGTGGTTGTGTGCTAGTGAAGCCTAATTATAGATACTCTAAGTGGTATTTAAAGCATATGAGTGTAAATTGAAACCAAGTGTAAGTGTGTGAAGTGTACATAGAGAGTATATACAAGTGTGTGAAGTGTATAAGTGAGTGGAAAGTAATACATACATGAGAGAGAGATATACAAAAAGGTAAATAGAGGAGAAAGGGTAATATACAATTGGTGCATATGCACACATGCAGAAAAGAATAACGCCCATGAAAAAATAGAGTTTGGTCCTCTTATAACAGTCCCCAGCAGAGTCACTATTATGGCCATCTTAAAGGCTTATGTCCTTCCCCTTCATGCGTGCGCACGGTATTGCGTCCTTCATAGGGGCATTTGTCCATCGTCGATGTGGGGTGATATGTATAAATAAAGTCGCCAGCTTATTTTGCACAAACAGAAAAAAGTAATGTTATCACCTCGAGAGAATGGCATCAAGGATAAAACTAATGCCTGCGAAACCAAGTAGTTCAAGGGTTCGGGGACTAAATTACGGAATGGGAAGGTGTTAGGCACCCATCCCGCCCTTTCAGTCTCTCATGGACATTTGTTAATCTTCTCCGGTACAACTCCGTGATGTGTGTGCTTATCTACATAAAATAAATGGAGGATGGAATCGCTCTACTCGCATCATGGATAAAGGCTGAGTGAGGTCATACTTAAAAGTGTTCCCAAAATAGTAATTAAAAATATAATGTAAGTGTTTGTCGATTCCCAGGTCGTTATGAAGGAATGATTGCGTATATCAAATAAGACACAAGCAAGAAAGCATATAAAATGTATATATCATGAATATATGTTGAGAATAAAGTAACAAATATATGTGAGAGGACTACAGTCGAGAAATATACCCAAGACGCCTATGTATCCCAAGGGCATCAAAGTTCACGTAGTTCGAAGACAATCTAAGGTGGGTTTTAACCCATAAATCCTACCGGCACTATAAGAAAAAGGGAATATGACGACGTTTTTTTTTCAACGCTTATAAAAAATGTCGGGATATAGTATATATGTCGATGTTTATTTAACGACATGGGCTATTTATGGACGTTTTATAAAAGTGTCGAAATATTAGTGGCGTTTTATTAAAAACGTAAAAAAATGACGTTTTAGGTAAAAACGTGGGCTATTCCCCCCCCCCCTCGTTTTGGGATAAAAATGTCGGGTACTTAATTATTTTTTGACCGCGCATTCTAGCGCTACTCCCTTTAATTTTTCATTTCCCTCCAACAAACCACTACTTTCCCTCATTCACAAAACATGTATTTGCATACGGCTCTCAATTGTTTATTAAAGTTTTTCATTTCCCTCCAACAAACCACTAAGCCAAATCCAGACATACAACCACTGCTTCTCCATCTAGGACTCAAGGTAAATCTTGAATCTTTGTCATTTACTCTCTTATTAGCGATTTAATCTTGAATCTTCTGAATCTGAAACTTCTTCATCAACCTAAAATCGAAATCGAGACATACGGCTCTCATTAGCGATAAAGCTATGTTGAAATCCCTGAATGAAATTTTAATTACATTCATAATGAAATCTCTTAATCTCCCTTGCTTCATTTTAATTAAAAAAGCTCTGATGGTATCAATTTGTGATTCACATGGTATCCTAACATGCTTTTTTAATTTTAATTAAAAAAAAATCTGATGGTATTAATTCTAAGAAATCGCCCCTGTTTCATTTTAATCAAATTTCCATGGTAGAGACGTGAGTGATAAAGGCATAGATGTGAACTTCATGTGTGTGGATTTGTGGGTGTGCGCGTGTAAGAGAAGTGAGTGATAAAGACAGATACGAAACCAAGGGGGTAGGAGAGGGGCAGCATCCATGGAAGGGGGTGGAGGGGAGTTAGAGAGCTATGGTCGTAAAAGAGAGAGTTTGAAAGAGAATGTGGGTAGAGAGACAAGATTATTTTTTACTTTTTAAACATATAAATGAGGTTAAATATCAAAATACACTTCTAAAGTGACACGTGACCGACACATGACCCTTTTTCCCATCCAAAAATTAATGGTAAAAGGTTACTTGAAGTCGTGTTGGAATTTCAAAGGGTTAGGTATAAAAACTGAAAGTTCGGGTGGTGAAGTGATAAGGAGGGTAAAGTTAAAGGACCCAAGTGTAATTAACCATTACAAAATTATTCCCACTCAATTTTTTCAATATTAAGTTAAATCGAAAAGGAAAATAAAAGGTCTGAAAACAATTATATTTTCATTTTCATTAAAACACTATGATGGTATCGTTAAAAAAGCTATGTTTCTTCTCATGACAACCACTCTACCGCCTATTACCATAAAAAAGTCATCTATGACCAATGTATAACTTTTAATAACAAATTAAGGAATCCACATGTACGTACATACCTTCAATGCTAACCAAATACCTAATTCAGTCCAACACAACAAGTAGAATGAAGACAACTTAAATAGTCTTCTCCTTATAGATTCCAATGAAAATTTTAATAGATTTGAATAATTCAGACATACCATACTGGTATAAAATAATTATTAGTTAAGAAACAAAACTATTAAAAACAAAAGAAAAAAAATCATAAGCTTTCGCTCTTAGTTTTCCTTTGAAAAAAATTATAAAGAAATTGAAGGTAGATTTATTCTTATACGTGTTATTAAAACTAGCCTGTTTAGCATTGGGTTAAGGGTTAGTTTGTTAAACCTTTATGATTCAAGAATGTAAAAAAATTTGATTCAAGAAAATAAATTGTTTTTGAGTCAATTAATAATAAAATTACCTTTCAACAATCAAAGATATGGGTATGGTATTTTGAATTTGTTAGGATAAAATTATGTTTCTTATATTGTTTTATTCTTTGCTGAAGCAAACGTGGCCTGAACATCAATAGGCGTATCAAACCGATTATCTCAAGCTCTTTCAAATATCGGCCTTCAGAAACCCTCTCTCATTCAGGTATCATTTTCACTTCTATTAATGTATTCAATGAAATAGTAATGAATATATAGTGTCAAAAGCATCTTTAAAATGTGCATTGACTAATAATACATTAATGTAAGTTGGAAGGAAAATAAATGATATCAAAAGCACTCAGAAGCTAGAAAATGTGTAAGATTTCCTATTTGTAATGGAAAATAAGGTTTTTAAGATATTAGGGTGTGTTTGACTAGAGTGGTTGAATTAATTTCAAATGTTGGATTACGTTTGTTATGGGGATGAAGTGATGTTTCAGTAGAGAATCTTGTTGTCGTAAGTTGTGTCCAATTTTGCAAATTTCATCTCAATAGCAGAATTTATATATTTCTCTTGCATTTGACAAGTTGTGTAATATTTTCTTTTTTGCATCCTAATATGTTGTTTTAAAAAAATATTAAGTCGGTCATATTTTTTTTACTCTCTATTTTTTAAATTTGACAATCTTGGATCATGATGTTGGTTAAGAAATAAAAGTCATATTGCATGTTACTTTTTTGTTACCATTGTGTTGAACTTACCAATTGAAATTATTTTGTTATGTTTACTTATATTCATTTCATTAGGTTAATCGATGCATACCGATGGATAAGATTTGGATTAATATAACACATAAAGGTCATCCTTTATATGAGAAAGGAGCAGAAGAATTCGTTAAGTTTGCCTCTGATAATAGATCGAATGCTGAAAGAATATTGTGTCCATGTATGAAATGCCACAATATGCTATATGTGAAGAAAGATGATGTTGTAGAACATATATTGCTAAATCAGTTTTTAGATAGCTACACATGTTGAACTTATCACGGGGAATCTAGACCATCTTCGGTTCCTTCTTCTTACTCGATTATTGGCGATGAAATGCGATAGATGATACATGATGCTTTTGGAATTCTACCTACAAGTCCACTTAACTTTATGGGTGGTGGTGATGTGTATCAACATATGGATGGCCCCGATGAAGAAACCAAGAAATTATTCATTCTGATAAAAGAATTTGAAAGAGAGTTATACCCAGATTGTAAGAAGTATACAACTCTTTTGTTTCTTATCTGATTATTGCATTTAAAGTGCCTTGGTGGGTGGAGTGACAAGACATTCACAATGTTGCTTGAATTATTAAAAGATGCATTTGCTGGTGGTGAGACATTGCCAAAGTATTTTTACGAAGAGAGGAAGTTGATTGCAAACTTAGGGCTAGAGTATAAGAAGGTACATGCATGTCCTAACAATTACATGCTCTATTGGAGACAGAATAAGAGAATGAATGCCGAAAGTGTCATACCCCAAGGTACAAACAAGTAAATGGTCAATAAGATGCTGATGCCATTATAAATTGAAAAACTCCTACAAAGTTAGTATGATACTTCCCTTTGATACTAAGACTTCAAACTCTTTTTATGTCATCAAAGACAGCATCACATATGAGATGGCATGCCGATGAGCGTGTTGATGATGAAAATGTAAGGCATCCAGCTGATTCTCTTGCTTGGAAAACATTTGATGATACTTGTCCAGATGTTGAACTAGAACCGTGGAATGTTAGGCTTGGATTATCCAGTGATGGGTTCAACCCTTTCAAGAGCATGAGTATTGTCCATAGCACGTGTCCTGTAATTGTAATAATATATAACTTGCCTCCATAGTTGTGTATGAAACAACCATATATGATATTACCAATAATTATTGATGGTCCTCCCAGCCCTAGAAATGACATTGATGTTTATTTGCGCCTTTTGGGTAAACACTTATGATGCAGCCAGTAATCAGATGTTTAAAATACGTGCATCGTTATTATGGACAACTAGTGATTTTCCAGCTTATGCAAATATGTCGAGGTCGAGCACAAAAGGTAGATTGGCATGTCCCTGTTGTCATAAGTACACTCGATACCTTTGGTTGTTTAATGGAGGTAAGTGTTACTACTTGGGTCATTGTCGATAGTTTCCTGACGGGCATAAATTTAGATCAGATAAAAACTCCTTTGATGGTACAGTTTAGTCGGATACAAAGCCCACTCGATTCTCTTGAGCTGAAGCATACGACGAGGTAAAAAATTTCAATAATAATTTTAGGAAGGATCCAAAGGTAGAGGTAGGAGGTAAGAGGAAAAGAGTTGATGAGAGAGATGAAACCTTAACACATAAGTGGAAGAAAAAAAGTATATTTTTCGAGTTAGATTATTAGAAGGACAATTTGTTAAGCCACAATCTTGATATAATGCATATTGAGAAGAATGTGTGTGATAATGTTCTTTGGACATTATTAAATGTTGATGGAAGGTGGAATGATAACTTAAAATCCCATCATGACTTGAAAGATATGGGTATTCGTAAGCCGTTGCATCCTCAGAAATAGGCGGACAATAAATATGATTTGCCACCTGCATGTTTTACCTTGGACACTAAGGGTAAAGACATAGTTTGTAAAATGTTGAAGGAGGTGAAAGTCCCAAATGGTAATGCTTCAAACATATCGTGTCGTGTTAACCTTAAAAAATGTACGATATCGGGACTCAAGAGTCATGACAACCATATATTAATGCAAGAACTACTTCCCATTTCCTTAATAAATGTTTTGCCTAAGAATGTGCTTGGACCATTAGTTGAGCTAAGTAACTTCTTTAGGAATATGTACTCGAAAGTGATGAATGTAACCGATTTAGATCGTGTTCAATCTCGCATTGAGCTCACGCTATGCCGACTTGAGAGGATCTTCCCACCTTTATTTTTTGATGTCATGGAGCATTTGGTTATTCATTTAGCAGAAGCAGCGAAGATTGGAGGACCACCGCAATAGCGATCGATGTATCCTATTGAGAGATGTGGTATTGGTTGATATATTTTTGTTTTTTTAAATTATTTTTCACTGTAGTTTTTTCTTACTAATTGAAATTTCCCTCACCATGGATACTTGTTCACATTGAAGAATTATGTGAAGACCCGTAGTCATCTAGAGGGTTCAATTGCACAAGGATATTGGGTAGAAGAATGTTTAACATTTTACTCAAGGTACCTACATGATGATGTTAAGGCGAAGTCTAATCTCCCAAAAAGGAATGATGATGGTAGTTCTTTTTATCACTTTTGTGGTCATAAATTAGGAAAAGCTATGGGATTTGTGCTTGATGACATTACATATGTACAAGCACATCGATATGTGTTTGTCAACATGGGTGAAATTGCTCCATTTTGAGAGTAGGTGTCTTCTTGAATAAAATTCCTTCATTTTTTAGCAAAGTAAAGAATAATGTAATGATTCCTTTTAATGTAGCACTCATCTTGCATCAATTAGGAGTGATTCTCGTCTCAGACCACATGATGTGGACCGCATTCAGAACGAAACATTTCATTTGTGGTTTAAGGATCATGTAAGTAAAATGAACATTGAAAACAATGTTTTACATTTAAATGTATTATTACATAACTATGGCTTGTAATGATTTTTTTTGTAATAAAATAGGCGAGGAAGTTAGTCCATGCAAAAGACACAGATGTATCACAAGAAATTTGGATTTTAGCTATGGGTCCCCTAAAAAGGGTAAAAATATTCACTGGATATATTACCAATGGAGTTATGTATCACAGTAAGGATCATGAGAAGATAAGAGCCATGCAAAATAGTGGAGTCATGTTAAATGCAACGACTGAAATTTACGCAAGTGCAAGAGATATAAATCCCATATCTGGAGATGTCAATTTTATAGAGTTTTGACGGATATCATTGACCTGCATTATTCAAAAGACTATAAGTTCGTGTTGTTCAAGTGTGACTGGGATGATAATAGTGAGGTCTCATTGAGCAGGATGACTTTGGATTCACGCTTGTAAACTTCAATCATTTGTTGTATCCTAGGCATCAAAAATCCAATGAACCATTCACACTAGCATATCAAGCAAAGCAAGTATTTTATGTACAAGACCTAGGGAAGAAAGACTGGCATATTGTTGTTGATACAAAGCCTCGAGATTTTTTTGATGTGTTTGGGCAAGAGTTAACAACTGAGAGCACTATGAATGATGAAACAGAGGCATGGAGTGATCAATGTTTGGACGATACAACATTGACACATGATGATAATGTTAGTTGGGTTAGACAAGGTGTGGCTGCAGCATTAGTTGACGAGGAAACCACGGTGCATATGCATGAAAATGAATAGAAATATTAATTATCTAGGCATTTGAATACGTATTAATAACTTGTATGGATTTGTGTTATTTAGTCCATCTTATTTTGAACTTTTTTCCATAGGTTGCATACAATGGTATAATGTGTTAACTAGTATTGATTAATAACTAGTTAGTTTAGAAGTTTCTTAAAATTCACAAATGTCCTCGTATATGTTTGTTGGAGCCAAAAGATTATATGATTAAAATTGAAAAATTTAGAGTCAAATGGGGTTTTGAATGCTGATGTGGTAATGTTTGCATGGTTGGTGCCACGGGTGTTTATCACCTGATTAGTGTTATCAATGCAATAATGGCATGAAAAGTAACCACAACATCTTCCATCAATGTTCCTTTGCAGATTCTTTTAGCAGAAAATTATTTGGTGAATTTAATATAGCTGGGAGTGATTGCATGAATGTTAATTGTATAAAAGAGGTGTGTGATATTGTCTTTTCTTCTAAAAAAAGGTGAGAACGAAACAATGACTTTTTTGAAGAAAAAGTAGAGCAAGCACTGGATTTGGGAAAGAATTAAATTTATTGCATCTCTATGGACCTCGGCATCAAAATAAGTCGTTATTCTTTATTACTCTCAGTTAGAAATTTTCATGGACAATTCTCTCACCCTTCTCGCTTCGAGATTGTTCAAGCGATGTCACCCCTATGCCAGTTGACTTAGCAACGTTACTTCCTTTTATTCTCTTATACCTGTCCACGGACGAGTTTCTTGTTCGTATGACCACTATCTATTCATGATAATATTCAAGACTGTCTTCGTTGTATCCATGCCTTATACAAGGATCAGTTTGGTCCTTTTCCAATTACGTGTTGCTATAAGATACTTACGAGATTGATCTACCACCTCAATTTTGGTTAAGATGCATGTTCAACATGGAAGACTTGTTTCCCTTATTGGCGATCACATTCCCACTATTTCCTCCTTGTTGATACATTGCAGCATTTGCCTTCATGCTACTGATAACATATATGGGTGTTATTAATACATAAAGGGTTCCTAATCCTGCGAGTCCATGTACTTGTTATCTAATTATTGAGTTAACTACCCTTTTAATGAGAATACATGGATATCCACTGGTTTTTTACATCAGATGAATAATTCATTCTTTGGTAGTACAGAGACTACGCTCTAGCATTTTAAAATGGGAAAAGTGGCATATGCATACATATGTCCCATAAGGCCGTGTTTTTGTCTTATCACTTATACATATATTACTTATGTTATCTCTTTTATACCTTGGCGTATCAAAGGGACCCTTGTCTTCATTTAATATTATATGATAAAATTTAGAACTTATCACTGATATGAGGTGTTCCAAGGAGTGCACTCATTGAATGATAATAAAAAAAGGTTTGTGTTTGTTTCCAGTGGAATACAGTGAGATATTCCAGGTTTGATCTCAGTGTTTCTTATCTCTATGCTTGTTTGAAAATTATTTAAAAAGATATCCCAGTTGATTTGTAACTTCACAATGCAGGTGTTAATCCGTTAGAAAAATGAATATTCAATCTCGGGTAAGGCAAAGGGAGGATTTCATTCATGTTCATCACCAACCAAATTCACAAAATGGATTAAGAATCCATGGAGTGTAGAGATAAAAAAAACAATAAAAGATAATGATTATTAAAACTGAACCTCTATTCACTGGTAATGGTCCTAAGAAAAAGCATGTCCTATTCCTACGAGTCGTTATTCTAGTTCACAAAGTATTAATCCGTATTGTTCATTTTATAGGTTAGCCAATTGAACGCATATAAAGTCATAGATATTAAGAAAATATTACAGGAAGGTAAAATACACAAAATCGCCGCTTACCGTTCATACCTACCATAATAAGGATTACAATCCTGATGATAATCATAAAATAAGAATATCGAAAAGTCACTATATGAGTATTAATCCAAATGGTGAAGAAAAACTTGTATTAATAACACTCGCGCGTATGGTTAATGATAGGGTTATTATGGATTTAGTTTTTAATTTCTTGTATTCTAAAATTGTTTATATAGATGGAAATATTATACTTCTACAATAGGATGTATTTATTTGATGTTAGATTTGTGATTTAACCTGCCCACTCATAAGAATATTGATGCGGTGGATTGATGTATAAACATAGCTTTGACCCTCTACACTTAGATAATTTACCAACAAAGAAAGCTTTTGCATACTATATTGTTATGATAATTGTTGTAATGGATCTTTCTAAATCAGTTTCTATGAGAGGTGTCATGGTTGGATAAATAAGTTGTTTATACCCTATATATAAATAGGGCTATACCTTTTTTCAAATTGAGTCCATTGAGGTCTGAGTGTCCTATTCTTTATCCTAACTCCCATGCCTTTATGCCTTAAAAGGGAATCTCCTCTTTTCTTAATGCTTACAGAATTATTTTAGTGAGGTCTGAGGTTGTACCTTTGCTTTAGACTGTTCGCCTGGTCTGCCCTGTTTTAGTACAACAACTGCTAAATGCAGGGGAAGGCTCATTACATTCATCTTTCCACTCACGAAGCATTTAATGAACCTTATCTTCCAATACAGATACATCTATAATACAACTCTCTTTTCTCGTAAAGATTCCAAAGGTTGTTAGTTGGAGGATAGAGAACACATCAATTATCTTATTGTTTCTCATTTTCTAAGTCTTATGTCTATAGAACCTACATCTAATAATGATGATATTTTAGTCGACATTCCCTCTATAATTCAAGTTGATACAAATAAATTTCTTAAGGCATTTTCTACTGAATATGAGGTGTTCCAAGCAGTGAACTCATTGAATGATAAAAAACTCCGGGTCTTGATGGATTTGGAGGGAATTTTATAGGAAATGTTGGCATATCATAAAATTCGATTTTATTGATGCTATTAATATCTTTTTGCAGGCAGTGTTCTTCATAATAGTTGGACTGGTACTATTATTGTGTTGATCCCAAATTAATAGCCAAGAGATGTGAGGGTTATATTAATGAAGGAGAAGCAGGTTTGTGTTTGTTTGTAGTGGAATACCACTAAGATATTCCAGGTTTGATCTCAGTGTTTCTGATCTCCGCGCTTGTTTGAAAATTATTTAAAAAAGATATTCTAATTGATTTGGAGCTTTACAATGCAGGTGTGAAATTAGCATCGCAATGTACAGTTTGTAAGAATTTTGAAGAATCCATTTTCCATACCTTCCTTCGAAGCCTAAATGCCAAACAAGTTTAGTCCTTTTTTGGGAAGTTCCTCAGCTATAATCTGAATTTTCATTCTTACATGTAAACTTTGACACTGCTTGTATGTAAACTAAACATACATATGGCACTACTTGTATGTAAACTTTGAAATAATATAATTATTATATTTTTGTATTTGTCGAGAGGATCTTAATACCTAGTTGATATGAACACAATGGTTAGGAAATGAAGTTAGCTATGTGTATATATGTTCACATATAGCTATAATTTATAAGCTATGAGCACAACTTATAAATTTTCAACACAACTTATAAACTCTCTTCAAGAAGAACATATGTGATTTCCACAATTTTTAAATCTCCTTTGTTCTGTAAATTATGGTATTATACTGTTGTTCCTCCACTCATTTGGCATTGCAACGTTCTTTAAAATTATGTTACAATAAAGTTAGATCTAATTAAATGCTTTTTTCTAATGTTGTTTCATTCAGTACGATAACGATCAATGGATATCAAACCCAACACATTAGAGGAGCTATGCCAACCCCTGAGTAGAAATCAGAGCATGTAGAAGCCAGCCCTACCATGCCTGAACCTCCATCGAATTGGCCACCAGTTAGACCATTGATTCCTTCATTATCGGGTAGCAGCGAACAACAACAAGAAGTTACATGTATGGTTTTTAGTTGACTTATTTATATTTGTAATTCATGAAAAATATTATTATTGACATTTAAGTAATTATTGGATGATTTTTTTGGTCAATCCTACTTAAAACTTAGATTCGAGCTCCGGCCAAGAGGAGGAGCAAGAGGAGCAGAGACGAGTTCAAGGCCCCACTTTAATGCATAGCGGGTGGGGTAAAGATGGTGGCATTTTAAAAATTGAGGTGAATGATATTGGCCAACCCATTGAAGAATCTGCGTCAAGACTTGCTTCAAATTTAGGGGTTCTAGCACACAATGGCCAACTAGCACCATTGACCTACTTTGATTGGAGACAAGTCCCCAAAGTGGATAAGAACATGATTTGGATTCATATCAAGGTATAATGTTAATAAAATGAAAATAGGGTTCCTAATTTGTATATGTGAATATATATTTTCCACTTTATTTCTCTAACACATTGATGTAATGTAGGAGAATACGAATGCCACGGAAGAGATGAGAAAATCTATGATGCAATCCATTGGAAGAAATTGGAAGGAATAGAAGGCCACAGCAAAGATCCAAGTTTATACAAAGTATATAACTAATTAGGAACGCTTGGAAAATAGTCCCCAGCAAGTCGAGGAAAATCAGTGGAAAACGCTCGTCTATAACTGGAACTCAACCCCAGCACATGTATATACTAGTTGTTGAGTCTAGTCATGAATTACGTGTAAACACTATGCTTATTTCGCCTATAAAGAACAACATGAAATGAATTAATTTATAAATAATAAGATTAATATTAGGATTTAATCAAAATTTGTTATATGATTAACTGTATTTTCATTCTATTAGGCCAAAAGTGCGAAGAACAAAGCCATTCGTGCACTTTTGCAAACACCGCACACATCTGGTAGAAAAACTCATGCTCAAGTTAGACATGCGGTAAAAAATTTGTACTTACTAGTTCATTGTTATTATTGTATTGTTATGTTATGATCTGACACTTAATATATTGTACTTGTAGATAACTAAAGTTATGGGATTCAAACCAACTCGTACGATGGTGAACAAGGATACACATATAACCAAACGGAAAGGGCCAATTAATGAAGCAGCTGCCCGAGTGATTGTATGTATCTTTTGTGCTGTGATTTATTATTCCATATTATGGATTATATATGTGTGTCTTGATGGAAACTTGAATCATTTATATAGGTATTCTTACATATGTTTGAAGTTTGTATAACAACTGGGGTTGATTTTTGCAGCAAAAGATGGATGATCTAGAATCGCAACATCCAGAGACAATGGAGACCGGTGTTGCACGGGATGATATATTTGGGCAAGTTATGGTACCTGAAAGACATGGGCATGTGCGCATATATGGACTCGGTGTATCTCCGAGTATAATATTTGGACCATCATATAAGCACTTCCAATTTGAGTTGAGAGATATTGAGACACGGCATCAATAAGAGCTGGAGAGGATACGACGTGAGATGGAGGCAGAATATGAGAGGAAGTAAGATGAAATGAAAGAGAAATTGGAAGCTCAGATGAAAGAAAATATATTTGCTATGGGATCTCGAATGAATGAGTGGGTGGAAGCTCATATACGGGATTTTATGGAGTCTTGTATGAATTCTATGGATAATTTTATCCCATCTACGCGAAATGTTTCTTTAGGCGATAAACAAGTCAAATTTTATTAATCATTAGATCTATAAGTACAATTTCTTAATTTTATGCATTAACTCTAATATTTTGTATATTCTAATTGCTAGGTTCCTGTCAATGCCAATGTTGATCCTGTAGCATCACCACAGTTGCAACCGTTAACATCTGAGGTTCAATCGCAACGTCATTCGCAATCCTCAACGAAGGCACCACCACAAATCATATCGCGAACTCAACTTCGTAACTATTGTGGGGTTAGTATTTTTGCCTCTAAAATTCTTCATAACACATTTAAATCAAGAGCGTTAATATTTTCATCGTTTGATGCATATAAGATCCATTATATATATATATATATATATATATATATGATAGTTATACTTGTTTCAATGAAATTCATTGAAATTGGCAGAAGGGATTTATTTGTGGTTTAATTTGGTGGTTGTTGCTGTTTTTGAGTTAATTTTAAATCTCAAAATAAGTTGGTTTTCTTGAATAAACAAAGTAAACTCTGCCGATTTTTTTTAAAATAATAAACGTGTTAAACATGCTTTTCTACTATATAACTATTTACTTTATCAGCATCCACATGTTTTTATCACTTCACTTATTCGAATGCATGAAAAAAACAGAACATATTATAGTAGCCAACAACGAAAAAATGCAATTTACAAAATATTACATCTATTTTTATTAATCTTATAATAATGCGTTGACCACAATTTGTCATAAAATATATTAAAACTTTAGGGTTCCTTTTTAAAAATTAATCTTTTAACTTGGAAATAAAAAATGTTAGCAGACCTAGATTGTGTGGCTTACGGTTTTTATTTGGGCCGTGTCGCAAACTTGATAAGCTATATGGAAATATTATTTGCTAACATATTACATTATTTTGGTTCTTTTATATTTGAAAATATATTTTAAAGTTATATACATCACTATTTTTCAGTTTGATCGTACAAATTGTTGTAAGTTATCATTATTACTCCATAAGTTGTTGATTTGAAAACATTGAAAATAATTACTATCCCTCTTCCAACTGTTTTTTTGTTCAAATTTTAGGAGCGGATGAAGAAGGCAAAAAATACCAACTAATTAAAAAGTTTGAATGGGGAAGTAAGTCCCTAATCACCTTTCACTTTTCTTTTATGCATCATTTTTATATTGACTTATTTACTTTTTAATACTTCTTTTCTTTCTTTTTACAAGTGGTTTTGTCATGCCCATGGTCGTGGAGACATCGTATTGACTGTTTTGAACATTACTCTAGCATTTTTTTTATGATAAAATATGTTTTGTATTTTGTTTGGAATATTTGGGTACAAATTTTTGTCTTATTAGTAGACAACTTTGGGGTGTTTGAAGATACACTTTCTTTTTTGTTTTGGGATGATTACATATTATTATATATTGATTTTCTTTGGTTGATTGAGAATTTCTTTGAGGGATCCATTATAATATTAATCATGTCTACTTGGATATTATATGACACTTAGAATATTTACACCTTACAAAAAAAATGTTGGAATATAGTATGGAAAAAGTCAATTAACATTGCGATGTTTTCAAGTAAATCATTGAATTTTGCGTTGAAATCTTAATTTAATATTTCCGACGTTTTGGGAAAACGTTGAGCCAAAATTTGACGTTTTTTAAAAAAAAGTCGCATTTATACCGTAAGGCATGGATAATTATCGACGGTTAATAAACGTAGATGGAAGCATCGGGAAATGTGTACCCGACATTTTTAACAAACGACGCTTACTTCTGTTACAGACGTTTTTAAAGTTTATTCCGACATTTAAAAAACGTCACTAAAGCCAGGTTTTCTTGTAGTGTGAGGACTTTATTAGTGTGTATGTGTGTTTGTGTATGTGTGTAGAAAAAAAAATTTAATGTTAGAAAATGTGATAAGAAATCCCCGTTTGGAATTTACAAGTGAACCCTATTTTTCTTGTTTTGGGGTTTTTCTATGAAAATAAAGTATGTGCGAATACTAATAATAAAAAGTTTGAAATTAAGATGTGTGATATAATGAACTAAAGTATTAAAGCAAAAATGAAGAAACTAATACAAAAATAACATAATTTTAAGACAAATGGGAAGAAATAGACCTCCTTATGAAGACTTGAAGTAGATCTTGATTGTAGATGCGTTGATCTAAGATTAAATGATGGTAGTTTTAGGAGGTGGGTGAGAATTTACTCAAAAGAGTATGAAAATGATGGAATAAATGTGGGAAATTGGCTTTTAAGGGAAAAACAACTCTGAATTCGAGCGAATTCCCTCTGAATTATTGAGAGGGATGTTCAGGGGTCCTTTTCAAAGTGACGTCATGGCCTCTATTTATAGGACCAAGAGGGGTGCCGACCAACATGGTCCTAGACTTGCCTATCTGCACAAAACTTAGACACACATCAGATAGGCAGGGTCCTAGGGTTGCCAATTGGCAATCTTAGGCAGGTTTTTTGAAAAAATGGTCATACAATGCAAATCGTAAGTCATAATCATTCACGGGGTAGACCGTTGGAAAGGTTATTTAGATCCCTTTAAGAATCCAGTGAGCTACTCTCGAGTTCAGGAGTTGACCGAAGTTAAACAGGGCCCAAAAGCACCCGTTGCTTACTAAATAGGAAATTTTTGGAGGAAATCGATCATTCTTCCGAATTGTAAGGCCGATTAGTGCACAGGAAGGACCTTTAAAAAGGGCATTCGGTGCCCTTCAAGATTCCATGAAACCTGAAGATAGGGAAAGTATAGACTTATCACCCCCGAGGAACTTATTTCTATAATGTAATGCCTTCTGGTCTTAAAAATGCAGGTGTAACGTATCAAAGGTTGGTGAACAAAGTCTTCGAAGAACAGATAGGCAAAAACATGGAGGTTTATATGGATGATATGTTAACGAATAGCAAAAAAGCTTGAGATCATATCGCCGACCTCAGTTAGACTTTTGATCAGTTGGAAAAGCATCAGATGAAGCTAATGTAAGGACATAAATTTCCAATTGAGTCCCTGTATTATTTTGACTTAATTTCGTGAACAAAACTATGTTTGTAATATGCCATAGGGAGATTTTATTTTGTCACGATCCCACTTAGTCTATGACGTATTGAAGAAATTAAAGACGTTGCGGCAAAGCTTCAAAGAATTAGTCATGCAAAAGTTTAATTTGGTGCAAGTTTATTCGTCTTCAAGTTAATTGCATTCTGAGATCACACAGGTATGAATGCATATTGTTAATGAGACTACTATTTTGTTTTTATAAAAGATGAGGATGTAATTTTTAAGGAAAAATATTTTAAAATGTTTTAAAAGTGTTTTAAATGTTTTGGACTATGTTTTATTCTGATAAGCTCGAAAAAGAGTTTGACTTAATTGGATCTCTTTTGAAGACACGTTTTAAAGAAAGAGTCAAACTGACACGCTCGTCATTCAAACGACATCTCTGATCGTTCAAGAGAGATAGCCATGTCGCGCGAACGACTGGTCATTCTCATTCGAGCGACACTATTTTCGAGGCGGTGAATTTATCCTATTTAAAGTGTGGTTTTGTGAGAATTTAAAAAAGGTGCAATCTGGAAAATAGTTTTCAATCCAGTACGAGTTTTGCACATGTTTTTTTTAAGGTTTCAAAGCTTAAACACATCCTTAGAGTTTGCAAAGATCCGAGTTATCATTACTATATGTTTATGTGATCATGCTGCACCAAGAAGGTTTATTCTATACTTGAACATCTGGGTTTTGCGATGAAGAAAAGAGAAGGACTTCTTGTTCGACATCGTAGACGTATCAAAGCCATTCGGTGGACACCGAGACATACGTGGACTCATTTGTTGTGGACATGTATTATAGAAGAAGGACTTTTTACGTTGGCACTGTGAGAGGAGTGGTTGAAGATCAGAAAAGCATCAAGACCCATGGGGATCGAGTCCTTGAGTGAGTCTTTTGTCTGTTTGTTGTAATTCCACATTCATAGTGATTGTTTGTCTTGGGTCGTCCGAGATTTTTTTCCGTCTTGGGTTTTTCCTCGTACATCCTGCATTGTGAGTATTATTTACTTTACTTTCCTTGCTTTAATCACTAGATTCATGTTTAGGATTAATCAAGATAAAATTGGTTTAAAGTAAAAATTGGTTTTTCACAACTTGGTTTGGTGCTAATTAAAAGTTGGTTAATTTTTGGTGAAATTTAGTTTGATTTGAAACACACGCATAAGGGACACTCTTTCAGCTAAATTTGACCAAGTGTGTATTTAGAGTATAAGAAGGGATGTTCCTAGGATTTATAGTTAATTAATGGGGAATTGAAGTCAATCCAGCAAAGATAAAAGCTTTGATCGAAATGAATTCATCGGCATGCAAGAAAGATGTACAGAGGCTCATTGGAAGAGTGGCTGCCTTAAACAGATTCGTGTCTCGAGCAACAGACAAGTGCTTGCCATTTTTCAAAGGTTTGAGAAAAGCTTTTGATTGGAATGCAGAATGTGAGGAAGCATTCCAGAAATTAAATAAGTATCTGGGGTCACCACCATTGTTTACCCGACCAGTATTGGAAGAGAAATTGTACTTGTATTTAGCTTTTTCTGAGTCAGCAGTGAGCTCGGCATTGGTCAAACATGATAATGGAATCCAAAAACCAGTTTACTATACTAGTAAAGCATTCAGAGGAGCTAAAATCAGGTACCCACATTTGGAAAAATTAGCCCTAGCACTTATTAAGGTTTCAAAACGGATGAAGACTTATTTCCAAGAACACACCATTATTGTGTATACTGATCTGCCTCTTCGGCAAGCTCTCTACAAACTTGAGAAGTCGGGAAGATTGATGTACTGGGCAGCAGAATTGGGAGAGTATAACATAGTCTATAAACCAAGATCTTCATTGAAAGGCCAAGCATTGACAGGTTTCATTACTGAATTTACTTATCTAGAGGTTCCTGACCAACAAAGCTTTCCTGCCGACCAGACTTCAAAAAAAAAGAGCTCAACTCAAAAGTAGCTGCCGACCAACCTGAGTCGTCCAGAATTTAGGAAATGGCCCAGAAATATGCAGAGGAGAGTAAAAAGATATTCCATCATGGATCATTGATAGTAGAAAGCTTCAATTACGATTTTATGTTATGCAATTTGTATGCGGATGGATCTTCATGTGCTACCAGCAGTGGAGCAGGTATAATACTTAATATTCCTGGTAATATTGATATTGAGTATGCTCTCAGATTATATTTCAAAGCATTAAACAATGCGACAGAATACAAAGCCTTAATATTTGGGATAAATTTAGCTCATTCATTAGGCGCCGAGCAAGTAGTGGTGCAAAGTGATTCACAGCTGGTTATTAACCAAGAGCTGAATTTGTATGGAGCTAAAGGAGAATTAATAACCAAATATCTTTCCAAGGCCATAGATGTTATTGCCAAATTTCTAGCCGTCCGAATTAATAGGATACCAAGAATAGAGAATGCCTGAGCTGATGCACTTTCTTAGCTAACATCAACAATAAGAATTGAGCTTCGAAGAATAATCCCAATCGAGCTCCTAGTTAATCGAAGTATTGATGAAGACTTGATGGTTAATTTCATTCCTATATATCTGGAACCATCCTGGATGGATCCCATTAAAGCTTATATCAAAGATGAAACCCTACCACCTGATCCTAAAAAGGCTAAGAATCCCCGATATAAAGTAGCGAGGTATGTGTTGGACAAAGGAGTTTTATACAGAAGGGGATTGACCATCTCCATTCAGCGTTGTGTTCATCCAATGAAAGTGGAAGATTTGATTAAATAAGTGCATGAAGAATCCTGTGGAGATGACTTAGTTGGTGGACCACCAAAGGCAGGTTCAAATACTTAGTTGTTGTTGTGGATTACTTCACCAAATGGGTGGAGGTAGAGCCATTGATTGATAATCCTAATGAGAAAGTGTATCAGTTCATCTAGAAGAATATCATATGTCGATATGGGTTACCATACGCTTTCATCACAGATCATGGTACACAATTCGACAATGAGGAGTTTGAATCATACTATGCCCAACCCAAAATTCAAAAGTTTCATTATGCACCAAGCCATCCTCAAAGTAATGGTCAAATAGAAGTAACTAACAGAACTTTACTAAATGGAATGAAAAAGAGACTTGATGCTGCCAAGGGTAACTGGATTAACGAGCTACAGTCTATTCTTTGGGCCTATAGAACAACACCGAGAACAGCCACTGGAGAAACACCATACATGCTTACGTTTGGGACTGAAGAAATGCTACCAATTGAGAACGGCCTACCTACTCATAGGGTATTAAACTTTAATTCCCCAGTTAGTGACTGGATGAGGCGATTAGATCTCGACTTGTTGGAGGAGGTACAAGAAGATGCGGGTCTAAGAAATGCTGCCTACTAACATCGCATTGCTCGCTTTTATAATAAAAGGGTTAAGCTGACTAACCTGAAATAGGGAGATTATGTTCTTAAGAAAGTTATCCAAAAGAATAATAAGCTCGAGGCAAATTGATATGGACCATAACACATCTCAACTATCATCTGACTAGGGATATATCGGATAGAGACTTTGGAGGGTGAAGAGTTCAAAAATCCTTGGAATACCGAACATCTTCAAAAGTATTATCAGTAATTCAAAAGATGTCCATTATTGTATCTCTCTTGATTTTATTTCAGTATCAATAAAAATTTGATTTCAGTCTCTTTATTTTTTCAATTTTTTTCGGAGTATGGTGATGATATAACATCCCCCACAACAAAGACAACTTTTGATCTTCAGCTCCGACCAAGTCAAAACAGGATTTCACCCTCAGCACTTGATCGGTAATAAGAAAATAATAACCAACCAAGTCAAAATAGGATTATAAATCCCTAAAACTTGGTCAGTAATAATAATTTACTTCATGTATGACTTCGTAAAAACAAAATCACGAACAAGAGGTTGATTACTTCATGTATGATTTTGTATAAACAAGTCAAGAACAGGAAGTGTAAAACTTCGTATAAAACTAAAAAAGTTATAAATAAGTTTTACCCGACTAAGTTAAATGTATGAAGACATGTAAAAATTCCAAGATACTGGAATATAAACATACATTCCTCATACACTTGGTCACCACTGATAACTAATGCTAAATTTGGATCAAGATATCTGAGTGCATTAGTAGAATCAATGGCATAACAACTGGTAACTAATACTAAATTTAGATTGATATATCTAAGTGTTTTAGGAGAACCAATGACATTATAATCACAAGTTAACTGAATGATTAAAATAATCATAAATTGACAAAAACAAACACATTTTATTCATACAAACTGTATTACATTCAAATGAATTACAAAATGAAGTATAGTCATTCAACTAGACGTTTTCCCCCAGCTTTGGAAGATAATTGCACTCTTTCCATACAAGCAAGAGGATCATCCAGTGTATAAGGAGAATTGATAATGTTGAAATCTTATAGCATCATTTTGTTACTGCTACTTGGCGTGTTGGTCAGACGAGAAGGTCGGACTATTTTAAGATCATCATGTAACTCATAATCCCCTAAATATTTTGATATCAAGTATTAGGTAATCGATTCAATAGGAGTCCAGTTGACATCCAATTTGAATGGAGGTTGTTGCAAGTCTAAAAAACTAGGATCATGCCAATACCAGAGTTTTCTATCTCAATCAACTTTCATCACAGTCAAGCAATTGGTCTAACCCCAGTTATAACCTTTATAATGAGTTTGAGCAAGGTAATCATCTGTATGGCTAAATCTTCATTATATCCATCCATCCATAGTTCTCTAGGTTGTTTGTGAAATTGGAAGGTTAATCTTTCAACTTGATCTTGAAGTTTCTTCAAAACCTCATCCTTTACCTTCAACTGAGAGGATTGGTCGATAAGGGATCTGTCCTTAGCTTCCAGTTTTGAGGACAAATCAGTAACAACTTGACTCTTCTCCCTCAGCTGGGAAGCTTGATTAGCTAAAGTTTTCTTAGTCCTAGTCTCTTATGCAGTTGCTTGACTAAATCTTTATCTAGAAGATGATGCAGATTTGGATTGTTCAAAGCTTCATATTCTTCCCTCAACTTGGCATTTTCCTCCTCCAGAAAAGAGACACCTTCATCGACACTAGAAGCAGAAGACTGTTTCAAGTCCCTAAGTTCATCGCTCAGCCTATTATTTTCCTCTTCCAGAAGTTTATCAATCTCTCTGGCTTTATTAACTTCACTGTTCAATAAGAACTCCTTCTTCCTGAATGCAGAGGCATATTTTTCTAGTTTTTACTCAAAACCCCAACCTTCACTCAAGGCCTTATATTTGGCTTCGTACATGTAAAAGAACTTTGCTTTGATTTCCTAAAAATCTTCAATCATTTCAAAGTATGTAACATTATTGAACACAACTCGATTAAAAAGAAACTTGAGATAAGTGTATACATCCTTTGCTTGATCAGAACCGTCTGCGCTGAGCAAGTTTGTTAATTCTTCATCAATTAAGTCCAAGTGACCAGATTTGAATAGATTGTCGTAGTGCTTGAGTAGGTCAGAATCATTGGAGGAAATTTGTTCCATCTTGGCCATAAACTAGAAAGATAAAGTAACAACTGATCAACAACAAAAGAAAAAGACAGAGCAATAGCCGAGTAATAACAAACGACATGTGAATTGAAGGAAAAGTGCTTTCATTAATAAATAAGGAATGTTACAATTACATTGGAATGTAGACAAAAAGAAAATAAAAATAAGAGTGAAAAATATAAAGACCAAAAGCCAAACAAGTCTACACCTTCTTCTTATCCTTTCAACATCAGAAGGAGTACCTGAGTCCACGGGAACTTTTTCTTGTTGAGAAAAGGGAATAGCAGAGTCCATAGTAGTTTTGTCTTCTTCAGCAGAAGGGGCAGTAGACTCAACTACCAAAGAGGATTCCCCAGAACGAACATCATCCTAAATTTCATCATCAAAGTTGGGGGGAGAGCCAGGGTCATCCGTAGAAAAAGCTCAGAATACTCAGCAAAGGCAAATTCCTTTAACGCTACCGATCAACCCTTCTTAAAGAACTTTTTCTTTGTATACCCAATTTATGCAGAGGTAGCAGAGATGGCTTCATCCCAACCCTTGTTGAAGGATTCTTCCCTATCCTTCTTCCTCTTAAACTTCTCGACAGATAAGTCTATTGTCAGCTTGACTACTTGTCCTTCAGCAGCCTTTGCCTTGTACTCATCTTGAGTAGAGACGAAAGAAGACACAAATAAGGCATTATCAGCTTTCTGCCGATATTCTTCGGTAGATTTGATCTTCTCTTCCCATGCCTTCTTCTCTGCCTCTAAAGCTTTCTGGGAATCCAGAATAGACTTTTTAAGATCTTCAAAGGCCTCCTCTACTTATCCTGAAGAAGAACATAGAAGGTCATCCTTCTCCAGCATTTGGTTGTAATCAACCAGGAACTGCAAGAAAAAGTCAATTCAGTACAAGTCAGAGAAGACATGAAAAATATTCGACCAACTTCAGATATGGAAACTTACCAAGGTCAAGCTTTGAGTAACTCTTGCTGATAGTCATGATCGAGACATAGATGCAACAATAACTCTATGGTCTAGGAGTGTGCCAAACTTGATCAACTTCCTAGCCAAGCTAGGACTAAAGGCTACAGATGAGCCAGCAGGAGATGGGACTTTATCAACTAATCCTAGTTGGTCAGCATCAACAACATGCTCAACTTGTTTATCAGTCGGACATCTCCTTAGTCTCTTGAAAAGAGACTCATCACCCTTGGGGACTGAGGTTTCTTACTAGCCTCAACTTTCTTCTTATGGGCAGTAATATCAACTGGTTTCTTGGCACTAGTTACAGAGTCATCCTCTAAAAGATTGGAAATTTTCCTCTTGACCATCCTGACAGAAAGAGGAAGGTCAAAATCAAAGGAGGAAAATGTGCCAACATCAACACCAACACTAGAAGATTCAGTGGCTGAGGAAGTAGATACTAGATCCCTCTCCAAATCAATTACAATTGAAGGCACATCAGTTGTTGGTCAAGCTACAAAAGAAGTGATGTAAGCTTTATAATCCAGTAACACAAAAGTTGATCGGGGATGATCTTCTCTTGTTCTCTGATTAAGACCCCATAAGAATTTTAGCTCCTCCAAATTTATTTCAACACGCTTGGGACACTTTCTCTTATGTTCTTTTGTAACAAATTAACAAGCAGTGATATTTAGTACATATCAGAAAAGACATCAGGAAAGAAGAAAAAAAATTGAAATAACAACCTATCCCATTCGCTGATTGAGGGCATGTGGGACCACGATATGCTACTCCACCATTAAGGGGGGCATGTTGCCAGTGATTAACTATTAAAGCATGACTCCAATAATCATTATTGGAGTCAGAAAAATTCAACACTAAAGCCTTATTGTCCTCTCTGGTTTTCAAATAATATGTATTCTCCCCTGCAATCGCCTATTTATAACAGAACATAATCTCTAGAATCCCAATATGGGTCTCATAGATTTCATTCAATATATTCATACCATTGACGATTCTCCAGGTGTTGGGAGTCACTCGTGTTGGGACAACATCAAAATATTGGCAAAAACGAATGAGAAAAGGGTTTGGTGGAAATGAAAAAACACACTCTTCTATAAACAAAGTGGCAATCCAGTGACCTTCATCCAAGGAATATACATCTAAAGGGCCATGAGGGACTTCTAATTCGACCCAAGATGGAATTTTATGCTCTTCCCTAAATTCCTCTAAAGACTCGTCGTCAACTATGTAAACCATGGCGTAGAAAGAACGAAATGAAGAAAAAAAAAATATATATATATATATAGAGAGAGAGAGAGAGGACGAGACAGAGTTCTTACAGAAAATTAAGGATTCAGCAAGAACTGTCAAAAGAAAGGAAGAACGATGGTAAACAGTCACGCAAAAGCTTAGCAATGGCTGCTACAGTTCGAAAATTTAGGGTAAGGCAAAACCTGCAAACGCCTCCCGCCTTTTATAGGTTGCCTCGAAAACAGCAAATGAAATGATTAAATATACCAACAATTGACGTTCTGACGGTTTCACGAATCAAAAGGTTAAAAATACTTATTTGCCCTTTGGCGGTTCGCTAAAATTCAAATTATTTGCAAAAATGTCATTTTCAAATAATGACATTAAATTTTGCAAGTGTGGGAGGTCGGTTTCCGACTAAGCATCATGAAAATACTCCGAAGTACTTTTAGAATAAAATGCTCCATACTTTCATGCAAGCTCCAAGTATGGAACATTGGGGTCTTCTGTTGATGCCAAAAATTATCCACCTACGTGGACCAATCAGAAGTGAACACGTGTCCTCCTACGTGGCCAAAGTCCTAGTCAGGAAGAAGTAAATATGTCGACCAACACATGGATTCTGACCAACACATGGAATGCCAACCAACACGAAGAATGTCGACCAACAAGATAGTAAAGTGTCATCATACCAAGGGTCATACTACATGTGGTTTATACAACCAATCGTCACAATTATTATGTAAAGATCTAAATGCTTCGTTATATAAAAGCATTCCATCCCTTGACATTCCAACCCTTGATCTCTTGGTCATTATAAATACATTGTATCCCTTTAATCAAAGGCACGGTCGAACGGATTCTGGGATATTCTTATCTACAATAGTACCTAGCTTTTTGTAACCACAAAAATCAATAAAATTATAGTGGATGTAGGCTTTCTTGCTGAACCACTTAAAAAACTCTCGCTTTTTTTACTATTACATATTTTATTTTTTATTATTAAATTAGATCAATTCTAGTTTTTTACATCAGCAATCCTCGTTAGCTTTGATACAGAGGCAAGAAAATAATGGGGGACATCTAGGAACAACATTTATTACTTTCTTGCATGCAAATTTCAAAAAAGAGCTTGTTAATTTTCGATATTCCTTTGAAGATTGTTCTTTTGCATGTTCTGCGCTCTTTATCTTTGGTAATATTATTGTTTTGCTTTGTTCTCATTATTTAATTATCATGCCTTCATGCAATTCATTTATCGCATGTGTAGGTAATATAAACATGCCCAAACAAATCGTTAAAGAGTTGGGGAACAAGAACTCAACCTAGGTATGAGGGTTTGATATAAAATCGGATATAATCATATATATAATCACTATGCCTGATAATTTGTCGAGACTAATGTTATAGGTCTCTTAACTCATTTTTTCAAAAAACAAAATTTTAGTTTTTGCAGTCTTTTAAATTAAAATTGCACTTGCTAGTTAGGTTTCTTTAGTTAAGTAGAAATTTTCACAAAAATCATCATTTTTTTTTCTTTTCGAGAGTCACAACCTAGATTTTAGAAGCCTGCCTTGTCATCACTATCATGATGTTCCTCCTAGTCCTTGCAGTTTCGACCCTGACTTCCCGAGTATTACTTAAGTGACCGGCTTGCACTTGAGTTGTTGGTACACACGTAGCATACACATTTTGTGTTGCGTCAGATACATATTTTCAAAATTTTACATACCACTACACATAGTGTTTGTTGTATGTAAAATTTACTCCCCTATGTGAACCAATGAGAAATGAACACCTGTTCTTCTACGTGGAGATCTTCATAATAATTACTTACATGTTCGACTCCTGAGACAGTTGGTCGGCCAACCAAACAGCCAACCTAAAGAATATGAACCTTCAAGGATATCAAAAGCCCTTTGTGTGGAGTCGCCAACAGTCATTGTACCCATGAATACCAACAATTATATTTATTGTATACAAATGTAAATACCTGAATATATAAATGCATTTCATCTCTTGGAATCCTAACCACTATAAATACATGATCTCTCATAGCTCACTAAAAATAATATCAATAGTGTACATAGGCTTTTCTTCATAGCTGAACCAGTTTAAAAATCTATGTTTCTTGTGTGTTTGTTTATATCGCATATCATACTTTATCTGATTATAAATTTGAATCTAGTCCATTATTTACACCAATAGATTGACGCCATATGTGGGAACCAACATAAAAAGTCTTCCCTACCTATTAGAAGAGATTAAGATTTACATTGCAAGTCGATAATTTATACAGCCTGACCAAGAGCTAAGTGTTATTTCTCTCTATGTGTAGATAATATATATTTAACATACATATCATTTCATTCATTTGTGTTGAAGCACTGTACACTATATTTTTATTCATCTATTTTGTGAAATGAAGAAGAAGATTGATACACCCTACGCCAATAGATAGGAAGGCAAAACCCATCTGGATTTTACCCATTTTAAACCCAATTGGTTCCGATCGTTTCTTCAAACCACACCGACTAGTGACGGTATCATTTCTCAACCAACCTGCGACTTGCCAGTCGACCTGTGTCTATCACTTCTCTCAAGTCGGTGGTCCCGAATAAAGAAGAGAACCTCAGTGACATTAACGGGACGTCCCTGGTGGTCGGCTATTAGTGTACGACGCCAACGTCACTAGTTGGCAGCAACCGATTAAACACTTATAAAAAAAATTAGAGACGCATGAATTTCATACTTGTTTGATTTGTTAAAATAACATTTGTTGTTTAAAGTTTTGTTTTTCATACAACAAATTAAATCACCCATTAATAGAGCCGACCAAATTAAGGTTTTGGTTTACAACCTCTTTGATACCTTTTTTAGTTTGTTTTTTGTGGAAAGCAAATTTGGGTAAAAGTTGGTCAGCAGAGAACAGATATTTTTTTTTTTTTTTTGTTTCAACCAGGGTATCCACTAGCGACTTAGTGACTAATCCCTTCGCTGATTTGTAGGCACCTCGATGGGTGGGACAGCTGGCCCAGAGAACAGATATAATGCAGACAATCTTCCATTTAAAAGCTTTTCATGGACTTCCCTATATTTAACTTTATTAAATCAACTCCAATGGTTGTTCAAGTTGATAGAGTCAGGGTGTAGCTATAAATTTAAGCACGTGGGTTCGAAACTTGACAATTGCTTCTTGGATCACGGACCACAAGAATTAAAAGCCTGTTATAGAAAGCCTTGTTCGGGGTTGAGGGATTACCCTCGAGATGCGTGCAAGTTGGCACGGGAATTACCCTTTGTACTAAAAAAAACTTTATTAAATCGCAATCTACTATTTAAAGGCTTTTGGTTTCTTACACCAATTCTCTATACTTCACCGCTAAATTTTTTAAACCAACTTATATTTGAGTATTTGCTGGAGTTAAAATAATTTTGCAAAAATTCTAGAATGAACAATTATGCCTTACATCTGGTAAATATTTGATAAAAATTTGCTTATCTGACACGTCTTTGGCATGACATGTATTCGGCATAAAACTTATTGTCTGCTCATCTGACAGGTGCACGGCATAAAATTTATTATTTCGTATTTTAAAACTTTCATTGCCAAGGGTTCGAGCAAATATATATCATATATTGTTTGACAGAATAAATCAATCTCGTGATAATTTATATTTGATGTAGCCTCAATAGATGGTCGGGCAACTTATTAACTTCCACAGGCACAAGATTCAGTCCCGATGAATGCTCGATCACAATCTTAAGCTAAGGAAAATATTATTAATGCTCAATACTGTATAATTTTCCCTCGACGGAACAGCCAAGCACTATTTATCTTATTAATACTCTGATAGATGATCGAGCATGCTACAGAACTTTAAGACCCAACAAATGGTTGGGAAAGATTATTTGTTATAATCGATGAATGCTCAAGCATTGATATATCTTTAACTTCATTATTAATTATCTGACTCTGCATCTGAAACTGAAAGATAGTTATTCAAGATTCATCCCGGCAGAGGATCGGCAAACTATTTATTATCATATATTTAATCTCGAAGATATCTGTCACACACGTTATATTTTATCCCCAACAGATGGTTGGTCGGGATAATCCTTATATATATTCATTCCCGATAAATGGTTGGCATAGTCTATTGTTAATTGACATTTATTATTGATATAAATGGTTTGAAAATCTATGTTTCTATAGTAATGCAGGATCATTCGGTCCCCTCAAGCATTATTTAAAGGCCTCGACGGATGGTTGGCACTTTCCCTATCTTTCTGGATTTCTCACTAGCTTTGATGGATAATCGATGCAATTTATATTATGTAAATCATCACAATTTAGACCCAATGGACTATTGCGCATTATCATTTGTATTTGATTCAACTTCAGCTAATGACTGGATGTTCATTCGTTAATCGACATTATATCACAACAAAGTCCCGACTGATGGTCGGGCATTATTATTATTATTATTACTATTATTATTATTATTATTATTATTATTATTATTATTATCATGGTAATATTATTATTCAGTCATCTCTTCATAACCTATAGTTATGTCGACTTGTTCACTTCAACATTAGTCAAGCAAGCCTCAGCTCATTTAATACTTCACATGCCTATAGTCGGGCTCTCCAATAGGGCCATTTACCTAATCAACTGATAATACTCGGTTGCACAAATTATCAGTCGAATAAAAGAAAATGCAGAAGAAGCACATCCCAGCAAAAATTGGTCTAGAAATGAAGACACATCAGCAAAGCACCTTAGCTGCACGGCCAAAATCAAACTTACTGCATGACCTCATCTCCGGAAGGATCACGAACAAGAAGCTCACCAAATCTAAGAAATCTGTTGAAGTCAAAATCAAACTTCATGTATGACCTCGTCTCCATACAGATCACGAATAAGAAGTTCACCAAATCTAGGAAATCCGTTGCAGTCTTATGGACGACAAGGTCCGACCATACTTGACTAATGCACAAACAAAATCCTAACAACAAACTTCAAGTATGACTTCATCTTTTACAAGTCAAGAACAAGAAGTCTGTAAAACTTCATTATAAAACAAAACGTTTTACCTGACCGAGTTAAAATACAGGAATAATTATACATTCCTAATACACTTGGTCACCACTAATAACTAATGCTACAACTTAGATTAACATAACTATTTATAGTTTTATCAAAGAACAACATTAGTAGAATATAAGGTATTACAATCATCACCGGCTCGACTAACTAGTCTACACAAATTACCTAGTCGGTAAGCTGATCAACTAATTATTCCAACACCAATGGCATCAACAGGACAGTACAAAAGCGAAAACAATCATTATAAGGAAATAACAAAGTTCTTAGGAGTCATTTTATAGGTCATTTTCCCTCGTCCTTATTCATCCCAGTAAAAGCAACATCCAGGGCAGAGAAACCAGAGTACCTTTGGCAGTTCACAGTTTTTCCAGCTATTTATAAAAATGCCATAATACTGATACACCGGAAGGACGATAGCCGACCTCCACTATTTTGGGCACCAGGAAACTTTTCAAAATAAATACTCCATCATTTCACTAAGCATGGAGCATTGGGGCCTTTTATTGTATGTAAAATTTACTCTCCTACGTGGACCAATGAGAAATGGACACCCGTTCTCCTATATGGCGATCTTCATAGTAATTACTTACGTGGTCGGCTCCCGAGATAATTGGTCAGCCAATCGTCCGACCAACCTAAAGAATATGAACCGTCAAGAATATCAAAAGCCATTTGTGTGGAGTCACCAACAGTCATTGTACCTGTGAATATCAACAGTTATATTTATTCCATATATATGTGAATGCCTGAATATATAAAAGCGTACCATCTCTTGGACTCCTAACCACTATAAATACACGATCTCCAGTAGCTCAAAGAGGAGAAATGGAATCATTCTCAAGCACACCCAACTGTGCTACTGTAACCACAAAAATAATACCAATAGTGGACGTAGGATTTCTTCATAGTTGAACCACTTTAATAATCTTTGTCTCTTGTGTTTATTTATATCGTGTATCATACTTTATCCATGATTCTAAATCTGGATCCAGTCCATTTTTTTACATCAATAGTGTTATTCTCTAACACGTGATCTTTCTCTAAGTGGTTAAAACTAAAAATAGGAGTATTTTTGTACGAGTTAAGAGTGAGATTTGTGTACCAAAATGGAGAACCACCCGTTAAAATTATTTTCAAATTTTGATAGTGATAAAGATTTTCCAATAATTCATCCTTAAATTATAATTTTTATCTTCTTTCATCATTTGGATAATAAATCATGTGAAAAAGTAAATCAACACAAAACACTAGATGTACGAGGAGAAAAAACCACTAACAAGAAAAATCTTGGGCCAAAGAAACAATCTTACTAAAAACTTGGTAAAGTTATACTTGTTATGTGTTAAGTCATACCTCACTCTTTTTCCACCAATTCTTAGTAACAAGGATGCCTCTACAATGCTAGTGGTAATATCAACATTTGTATTGTTTTAACAATAATCAACAATGTGATGTTGAACCTCTTTAAAAAGGACTACTTTATAAATCAAGGATCTTTTTATTCCAATGTTTATGGAACCTTAAAGGAGCCATAAATATCACAAACATCTACTAAGAAGAAGTATTAAATGTGTATGGGAGATAAAGCAACTAAAATGGTGTAGGATCACAAAGTTCGTCCTCATCTTTTATTCTTAAAAAAACTTGAAAAGAGAATTGATCAAATGCAAATAATAGAAGAAAGAAAAACATGGACAAGATTAAATTTTTTAGGTCCATCTTTATCTAAAGTGTTTTCAAGGTTTTTTAAGGTTTGAGGAAGAATAACAAGCTTCAAAAAAAGTTTCTCTCTCTCTCGATATCTCTTAGAAAATATGAGAAGTGGTTTGAAAATAAAAGTGACTAATGTTTTTATAGAGAAAAACCAACTTAATGGTTTACCACAAAATCAAGAGAAGCTTCAACATCCCATATCTCAATCCATCAAAGTGTAAAAGAGTGGGTAGAGCTATTAATTCTAGTTATAAGCCATTAAGTATCCAAAAGTGGTTTCTTTTAACAAATAAGAGAATATATTTTAATCCCACCCAAATAAATATACTCAGTTTTGATTGTTAGCTAGAGCGAACAAGTACTTAGTTGAAGTGAATATTCAAAGACACTGTCGGAATGATGGTGCCCTTTAATGGAGTGAACCTTCAATGAACAAGTCGTGGTTTAATCCAGATATATTTCCCCAAAATCGACACAAGATGTGAAGCATATCTAAATTGAAGCGAGCACTCTAGGACTAACACAAAATGCCTATTTTTAAAAATAATTTGCGTACATAAAAATACTATGGCATTCGGTGTAGATAAACCAAACACACTCAAGGTTTTGAAAAATATTTTTTTTTTCTTTACCAAAGGTGAGTGTTGATCATTTATGTCATTTTCACTTACTCCTAGAATTATAACTAATGTGACAATGAGGATGTTAAGTCGGCTTTAAGATCTTGAATGTTAATGAATATTTTCGAAGAGATAAATCTAATACCAGGTGACTTAATAATTATTTTAATTATAACAAATAATTCGAATGATTAATTTAGTTGGAATATTATAAGTAACCAATTTAATTGGATAAACTTAATTAGGTATCTTGTGTTAATAAATTATATTATTTTAATTAGATTATGTTTTGGGTTAGACTTATGGGGACATGTGGAAGCCCAAGTAATGTTAAAAAGATAGTAAATCGAACCAATGAGTTAGGTAACCCTTTGGGGGTAAGTTTGGAACCATTTGTGTATAATTGTAGGTCCCATTACGTTAAGTTAAAATATAATTTAAGGGGAGTATGGGTATTAGCAATTTATATTATTAGCTTAGTGTAAGTATTTTATCATATGTTTAACCTAAACCCTAAACCTAAATTTGGAGGTTAAAGAGAGAAACATTTTGAAGGTAAAATTTGCAGGCATTTGAGAGGAGAAGCTTGGGAGATTAAGGAAACTAGAGAAGGAAACATTAATGGATCATCATATCTACACCACATTTGCAATTTTCATCTCTGTGACACCCCTGTATTTTAATATTGAGGTAGATCAAGTCTAACAATTAAATTATACAGGTTGCTAAAACAATTAAATATCGTCCTTAGCATGGAGTGGAAATAATGAATAAAGATAAACAAAATAGAGCGCGACTTGAATATCCCTAATATAACATATTCATGAAATAAGAGTTAATCACCAACACTAGATATAAAATATGAAATGATAATATCTGACATCATAATCCAACAAATCATACCTGATAGAGATAAGCTAACTCCAAAACTCGAACATAAATATAAACTGAGTACAATATCCCATGAGGTAAAAATGTAAACCGCACATCACTCAAAAACAATCAAATAAAGATAAGATACAACATCTACATCTCTAACTGGTGGTGACTTGAAAGACGATTTGGTGCTCGAAGGAGACAAAGCTAAATATGAGAAGTCGTTGGAGAAACTAAAATAACGTGATGGGTCATGCCCACTTCAAGATAAAAATCTATGCACCTCAAGTAATAAAAATAACCATCATGCGCATGAATAATAAATCCACAGTTTCAGATTTAATATTTAATAACTTGCCACAGCATTACCAATGTTATTTATTCATAATTTATTTTATGAAGTATTTTAAAATCCTACCATTTTCCATTAATAAAGGGATCACTGGTATACCCAACATCTAGGATAATATCATCATAAGTAAAAATTAGGATGAGCCCCAATCAACTACGGGTCATTAATACAAAAAAACATAAAAATTGGAACTACCCCCCACTAACTAAGGGGTCATTAGTACACCAAATAACCCGTGATTAGTCCCTAACTAACTACGAGAGCAGTAGAACATAAGTCTGATATTTTTTATCTGGCATGGATGAAATCAATCGCAGTTAGGCCTCACTAACTATCGAGGTCAATAGCACAAAGTCCGTTGTTTTTTATCTGGTGTGGACTAAAATAAACCGGCATCACCACCTTGGATCTCCTCAATAATAATAACAAAACCATAGTATACCCATGACTCTATACCGAGTTATGACAACAACCATAATTATCCATACCCAGCCCTCTTTATCATATTATCCCAAAGGATAATTAGTAATTTTATAAATATCATTTCTTTTAGTCTAGATGTTGGACTCCATCTCTTTATCCTTATATATTTTTAATATATACAAAGGGCAACATCTACTAAAATTGTAACCCGAAACTAAGTCCAAATGTTTAACATTATGTTTTAGCATTTTGAGTGCTACGAAGTATGGGAAGCATAATCAATATATGAAAGTCATAATTATAGTTCAATTCCAACACAAAATAATAATAAGTATACAATATGCCATTTTAACTAATCACTAACATACTTAACTTTCTTAAAGGTTTTCCATTAGAATTTATCAATTAAATGAGAAAGTTAAACCTTTAAGGTTTTCACAAATTACAGAGCGTGTAAATTACAATTTCAAATATAAGAGGGATTTATATGGAATTATTTTAATTTTCATAACTTACTAACATGTGTGTAAATTGTAATCTAAATTCAACAATGAGAGGGATTATCATACCAATATTCTAATTTATATGAATCACTACTTAGTTTTACATTGTATATTACAATAACCATTTCCAATGTAAAACTAGGTGGGATTTTTATATTGAGAAAATGCTTGATTGAAATTCATAAATTGAATTAACTAATTATATAAACAATACATATGAATTCTTAATTTAAAGGAATCATTTATTTAGATCTTTTAAACTAAAAAGGATTTTATAATTTAGATTAGTGTTTAGGTAGAAAATATTATTTATGAACATGAAATGAAAGAGTAGTTTTTATCTTCCCTTAATGTAGAACTTGAATTTGTTTATAATTTTAAGGTCATTTGGCATCTGGCATCCGATAATTTGTCTAGTTTACAATTTGGCATCCAAATTTTTGTTTATTCAGGTTTGGCAACCATTTCAGATGGACACCATTAAATCCCATATTTGGTCGTTAATTGACCAGGATTATCAAGTCAAAAATATGTAATGCCCATGATTTATTTTGGCAAATCACTACAAAGACCTTTTTTTAATATCACTTTCCTTTTTATTATTTGTGGGTACCTCGATTTGTCACCTGGGCCCAGACGAGAAGCCCAATCAAATGCGACCTAGAGTCCAAAGAACAGGCGCCTCAACCAAATTGGTTTTGACCCAGTCAGTTCCTAAAATATCTCTTTAGAGATATCCTAGGTATTGTGGGTTAACGTGGGGGAGTTCTACTCCTCCACCCTCCGAAAGAACATGTATATGACAAACCCTCCGCCCGGGGCAAAGAGCATGCATTATTTTCCTGTAAAACACTCCTCGAAGTATAGAGAAATAATATCGAGAGCACTACCGTGGACGTAGGCATTCTTGCTGAACAACGTAAATATTGTGTCGTGTGATGTGCATTATTTACATTCTTTATTTGTTTTGGTGATTGCCTTTTCTTATTAATTTGTGCTGAACTCAATTGTCACCACAATTGGGGCCGTTTGTGGGAACGTTTGTCTTCCTTTTAGAAAACCCTCACCGATAAATAATTTGGAATGTCCAGTCATAGTAGCAATGCCCCTCAAGCAGGGGATATCCAAGAGCATCTTGCCCCTCACAGGATCAGATCGGAAGTTCGACGTTCAGATCAAAGGGCTCGCCCAGAGCGGCAAGCCTCAGAGGAAAGTCAGGAACATGCTAAGTCCACACAAATCTCCAGGTTGATAGATGCCTATGAGGCAAGGCTCCGGGAGAAAAGAGAGGCCGTTAGTAAACAAGAAGCTGAGAATGCTCGCCTCAAAAGGAGATTGGAAAGGATGGAAAAAGAGCTCCATCGTAGCACCAGGCACGTCAATATTGCACTCCTAGCCCTCAGGTGATCAAGTCTCGCAGTCGAGGAAGAAGCCCTAGAGGCGGATCCCAAAGTATCGAGGAACACTCGTCATGTGATGACTTTTTCAAGCAACAGCGACCAGCTCGCCGTTACAGGATCCCGGCTCAAGGAAATGATGACATAAGAAATTTGGTCAGAAGAGAAATGGACCATCACTTAGCGCATCGGGGTGCCAGATCGACCAGAGAGTTGGCCCGGTGAGCTCTCAGCACCCAGATGAAATCCCCTTTCTCAAGGGAGATAGAAGAAGAGTAAGCCCTTGCAATTCTGAGATTCAAGATCTATGACGAAAAGACTGACCCTATCGATCACGTTAGGCAGTACAGGCAGGCCATGACTCTCTGGAACAACAGGGACCCACTAATGTGCTGAATCTTTCCCTCAAGTTTGCATGATGTGGCCCAAAAGTGGTTCGAGAGACTCCCTCACAGATCCATCAGGAGCTTTGAGTCCCTGGAAAAGCTCTTCATGGCTCGCTTTATTACCATCAGCTCCCATCCAAAGAGGATGGATGCCTTGCTAATAATAAAGAAGACGCCCTAGGAAATCCTCCGGGACTACGTAAAAAGGTGTTGGGAGTTGTTCAACGAGGTTGAGGACTGCTAGGATAAGGTAGTAGTGGCCTCTTTCAAGATTGGCTTACCTGGATCTTGCCTCTTGTACCAATCCCTGACTAAGAAGGAGGCCACAACCATCGATGACCTGATGGCTCGTATCGAGAAGTACGCCAAAGTTGAGGATATGACCCTCCTCAATACAGGGGAGAATGGTCGAGCTAAGCCCGTTTCCAAAGGCAACGACAAGGCCGAAAACCAGAAGAGAGGAGGCAAGAATGGGGGCAAGGGTGGCTCCAAGAATGGAAATAAGAACGATGTTTCGAAATAATTTCAAGTAGTATACACTATCTTCAAAGAACCAATTTATAAGATCCCAGCAAAGATCAAGGATGAGCCATTTGTTAAGTGGCCCAGAAAGATGGGAGGAGATCCCTCAAAAAGAAATAACGCGCTGAGATGCGCTTCCCACAAGAAAGGAGGACATAAGACTGAGCACTGCAAGGCTCTTAAGTCTTACCTTGAAGAGTTGGCCCAGACCGGGCACCTGAACGAGTTTGTGGAAAAGAAGGCAGAGAAAGTTACTGCCAACGGAGACACAAGGCCCGACAACGTGCTCAAGGATGATGCTGGCCATGAGCTCATAATAATTTATGGGGCATCTGATCTAAAGCATATTCAGGGAAACTCGGCTCGGATGGAAGTGAAAAAGCTTACAGTAGTAATGCAAGCTTTTCAAATTGATCCAGCGAAAACACAATCAGGAAAGCATCGACGAGCAGATGACGTCGATTACAGCAAACATATCGTATTTATGGATGAAGACTTAGTGGGAGTAAGATCCCCGCATCATGAGGCCCTGATCATTACACTCTGAATAGCGAACTATGACTTCGACAAGGTGCTCGTTGACCAGGGAAGATCGTCTGAGGTAATGTATCTTGACCTGGTCAGAAAATTAAAGTTAAGCGTTGCCGACTTGAAGGAAGCCATTATCCCTCTAGTTGGCTTTGCTGGGAAAGTAACTATCCCGTTGGGAAAGATCGTACTACTAGTGAGGGCAGGAAGTGTCTCCAAAATAATCGAGTTTCTGGTAGTCGACATTGACTCACCCTATCAAGCTATCCTCGATAGAGGATGGATACATGCAATGAAGGTTGTCCCCTCGACATACCATCAGAAACTCAAATACGTGACTAAACGAGGAGTAATGGAGATCCACGGAGATCAAGTGATGGCAAGAAGGTGCTTTATAGCAGCCATCCGCCCAAAACCAGAGAAGAAGGCCAAGAAGGCAAAAGAGAAGCTTGAGGAAGAGGAAGGTTTGATACCTTGAAAATAGCAGCTAAAGTATGGAAGACCCAGAGTGGAGGAGACCAGGCTCCTCCCCTCTGATCAGGTCATTGAGAACCTAGAAGAGATCGCAACCGGTGGTGGCAAAAATGAATTGATTATAGAATTTCTTCCCAAATATTTTGCAATTGGAATGGGTGGTGGCGCATATGGAGGCAAAGATGCCTTAATGGAAGGCAACTCGAGCGAGTACTCCTCATCGGTGAAAAAGGTTTAACACTTTAAATCTTAGAACCGATTCATCAGGTACTAGCATCGGTTCAACAATATAGAATAAAGATGGGGACGAAAGAAATTCAAACTCAAGAGATGAGTCATCATCGCTTGAAGATTGAGTTTAGAAGGAAATAAGATCATTTTTAATGAAATATTCTTCTTTGGGAACCAAAGAAGAAATCATCTCATTGTAAATCGATACTACATCCATTTCTTCCTCATTTTCATTCTCTATTAAACCATGGGTTAAGTCAAGAATGGTTTGTTCCCAAATAGGCACATAATCCTCATTTGGTTCAAAACATTCATCGACTTTGAAAGTCTCGGAAGAAAAATCATCGTCGGATTCAAATAATAAATCCAACTCATGCTCCCAACAACGATTTTCTTCCCGATAATTGTTTTCAAGTTTCTCATTTCAAGAAGGCGCAAACCCTCACCGAAAGTCATAGGTTGAGGCGCGAATTCTTGCAAATGAAAACTTTAAAAGCTATCGTCGGAACTACAATCAAAATCATTAATATAAGAATTTTGAAAGCTATTGCAATTAGCTTCAACATTCTTATTATAATGATTTTGTGGTCCAACATCGGAATAATCATTCTAAAAAAATTCCGCAATCCATAACTTGACTTTGGTAATACTCACCCAAAGACATTTTAGATGTTTCAAGTTTTTGGGCTTGAAAGTATTGACCAAAAGTCATAGGCGTAGGGGGATTTCGATAATTATCATTACAAGTACCGAAAAAATTGGATAAGACATGCTTACCCCAAAGAAGGCGCGAAATGGCAAATTTCACAAAGTGATGTGCGACCGAAAAAATTCTTGGCTCTCAAATGTAGAATTCCAACAAAAATATTAACAAAAAATACAAATAGAAAGAAAATACTACGAAATACTAAATCAATTAAACTCTAAAACAAACAAGTCCCCGGCGACGGCATCATTTGATTGACTGGGTTTTTTCATGGCGCAAGAGTCACCTACGCGCCGATCATTTATTATATTTGTCTTACCAACTCAATAAAAATACCTAAACTATGACTACACTCTTTTAAGGGAGTATAGCGGCCAGTCCGGGTATCGAATCCACAGAGAAATGTTGCTAGAATTTAATCGGTTTAATACTTCTAAAATAAAAGTGTAAAAAGTAATTGTTAACAAAAAGGAAAAGATAACTAGGCATGTGTATTTAAACTAGATTAAAAAAAGGAATAAAAACTATAGGTTGCGACAGATTTTCCTCACCTCGAGTTAACTAGTATAAATGGTTACATGGGTTTACAAATTTAGTAAGATTGAGTCTTATTTCAACAATTAATCAACTCTAGAGTTGTCACACTCTAAATCGTAATAAAAGTCTAATATGATTTTGGCGTCAACAAATACCCTGAAAACTACTCATGCAAGGTCATAAATATGGAGCATACATGATATATCTCGTTAAATCTCCTGAGCGTAAAAACAAGGACAGCCCGATCGAATTAAATGAATAAAAATCATCACCAAAGCCAAGCAACTAAATCAACCCTAGGTGAGTTCAATCCAACACAACCTAATTTAAGTTAACAACTAAGTATGATGAAATACATAAATTAAAACAACTAATTAATTAAAGCAAGCAAGAAATAAATCAACTACAACAATTTATCTAGGCATGGAGATAAATAATAAAGCAAGAAAATAAAGGAACAAAGCATAAATAAATAGGGAAGAAGATGAATAGTAACTAAAAGCTTACATTAGTGGGTACTATCCAAAGGAAAAAGGAGGAGAAGGGAGACTCCACAACAAAACCCCCAAATGTTCTAACCCTAAAACTACAAAGAGAAGAAGAAACTAATAAAAGAACTCCTTAAAAAATAAAACAAATCTTGATTTTATACCAAGTGGGAATTAAATAAAACAAAAGGAAATCAAAAGGAAAAGAGAAAAAGGAAAAAGGAAAAAGAAAATAGAAAAGAAAAGAAAAGGGACACAGAAAAATGCGGCAAAAATAGCAGAGGGCGGTCGACCGGGGTGGTGGTCGGTCGACCGCGGGCGAAGGGAGAGCCTACTGCATTCGTACACAGCTAAAACTGGCAGGACCGATCGACCGGTGGCTAGGGGCAGTTGAATGGTGGCGCAAACTAAACCCCACTATCAACGGGCAAGACTAAAATGGAAAACCCGATCAACAGTGGGTGGTGATCGGTCGGTCGATCGATGGTGGCAATTCAAGCTTCCAATTTCTGGTGCATAAAAACAAAGCCCCATTTGGATGCAGCCAAGACCCGACCCAATATGTGTGTGGCCAAAGACCTGCCATTCTCAATTTAGACCTGGAATTTGCAAAAGAGAACCAGGACACAAATGTCATTTATTAAATTCTTTTCCTTTTGTAATTCCCTTATATTTCTCCTCCGCTTAAAGGCCCGTAACATATTCGTTTGGACTCGGATTCACGCCCCGTTCGTGGCCATGCGAATCATATTCTGAGGTCCTCAACTTTCGTGGATACTTTGGGTAAAATTCCCAAAGTTTGAATTTACTAAATTGCCCCTGAACGTGCGAATGTCAACGAAACTTTATCGGATTGCATCCAAACTCCATACTAAGCACCTTAATATCTACATAAACTCAATAATACCTCAAATAACATGGTAGCATATAAAACAGAGGTTGTCTGGTTATCGAGCATAATTATAGGAATTAAAGTACTCGAGAGGGCTAAAATGCATAAGTATAAAGGGAATATATGTGCAAGATTCAGGACGAATCACCAGTGTTGGGGCATAAATGAAGAATTGATTTTACCTTTGTTTAGGGCCTTTGTTGATGGATAGCTTGTGGATAGCTTTCTCTTGTTTCAGAAGTTATAGCTGTGGTTGGATCTGAACTTCTTGAAGTCTTGGAAGGTCTCCTTGTTTATTCGCAGCTTGTATGGAGGTATTTACAGCGTTGATGACCTTGTCTTTTCTTGGTTTGAAGCTTCATACCCTGGTTGTTCTCTTTTGATGTCTGGAGTGTCCGTGTGCTTGCATGGTGGTTCTTCTTTCAGCTTTGATGGTTTTTTAGCTAATATTTGAAGCATGTGGTCTACTATTGTTTTGAGATGTTTGATGGGTTTGTGGATGGGTTCTTGTGCCTTATCTTTATTATGTGGTTTCATCCTAGTTTGAAATTTTCTTCTTCGGTTGATATATTGGTTGTGAGGTCTTCTTTCCTAGAGGCATTCTGGTTTCAGTTTTTTGAACTTTGATGTGGTTGTTATATCCTAGTGGCCCGATTGGGGTGGTTGAAAAGTTATTGTGGGGTTGATTCTTGCTCCTGTCATTTTGCAGGAGTTGTATCTGAGGGTCTGGGTTAGTTTTTTATGGTGGTTTAAAGGGTTTTCTTCCATGGTTGTGGAGGTAGAGGTTTCTTTGTTGTTTGGTTTGGAGGAGAGAGGGGAGCTTGATAGAGAATAATGTGAGTTTGGCTTCTCCTTCGGTAGTTGTGGTTTATTCTTCGAATTGATGTGGCAGACAGAGTTTAAATTTGCATGATGTAACACCCCGCACTTTTGGAGATAATTAAAATTCATAAGTAAGCGTAATTTGGGTATTTAATAAATTATCGTGAATATTAATTTTTGAGGTTTTCAAGGATTAAATAATTTTTATGTATGTTATATTTACTTTTGGGATTAAGTAAATAAGTCAGAGTATTTTAATTATATGTCGCAGTCGGGTAAAGTGACAGAGGACAATATTTTAATTGGAAAATCCGCATTGAGATGTAGTGGGTTAAATTAGTGATTTGTGGTCAAGTACCTTAGATGGAAATTTTGAGTGTGCGGTTAGTCTCAGAATGGTCGATATAGTCAGAATAGAGTATCTGGGGGTCGTAATTGAGTTTCGGGAATTTTTGGTTTAATAGGGACTCGCAATTGAGTAAACGAGTCATTTTTGGGTTTTAAAGGGCTAACCCCTTATTCTCTCCTATATAAGGCAAGAGATAGTGGGAGAAAATAAATAAAGGAGAGGAAAGAAAGAAGAGAGGAAAGGAAGATAGAAAAGAGGAAGAAAAGGGAGGTTCCGGCCAAACTCCGCGGGATCCGACTCGAGGTCGTCGAATTTCATCCACGAGGCAAGTGTTTACTTGCTTTATTTACTTTTGAGCATAAATATCATACCATAATTGGTAATAACAAACCCTAAAGATTTTGGGTTGGGTTTTCGGGAATCAAACGGGGTTTTCGGAAGTTTAACGGGTAAACCCCGAAAAATATCAAATTGGAGAAACTTAGGAATTACTTGAATTTAGTTGTTGATTCCTGGTTCTAGGATGATTAGAACCTATTTCCTTTGTGTATATATAGTTAGGTGTATTTATATGAGGTTGGGAGAAGAAATAAAAAGCTTGGAGGTGTATTAATGGAGGTTTGGGATTTTTGGAGAAGATGGTGAATAATGACCAGCGTCACTTCCGAATCGATTCGGCTAGGAAGCGAATCGATTCGGCTCTTGGTCAAAAAATGAAATTTGTATATTTTTTCAATACGGTCGTGTGGGCACTAACCGCGTATTTTCTGATTTTTTTTGGATTTATAGTGATTTTTCTACGGAATGTTATCCGAGATCCAAATCGTTAATTAGAAATTAAGGCTAGAATTATTTGGAGATAAATATTAGGGTTTCCCAAATAGAGTGTTAGGACCTCTAAAGGATTTGAGGAGATATGAAAACTTTGGGTTCGTAGAAATAAATCCAAGTTATGATTTAAATGGAGATTGGATTGAGTTTTGGGTATTTGGAGATTGAAAAAAAAATCGCCCAAACAGTGCCCCTCGAACAGGCTGAATCGATTCGCCAAAGGGGATCTTTAAGGCTACCTTGGGGCGAATCGATTCGGATTTAAGGACCTGCTTGCAGAACGCTTTCCGAATCGATTCGGATTGGGAACCGAATCGACTCGCCCACCCGAATCGATTAGCAATAAGGGCGAATCGATTCGCTTTGGTCAGATTTGTCAGTTTTCTTCCCTTCACAGTATGGGAAGTTAAGCTACAATTTAGGGTTTTATTTGGGGGATCCTAGTTATGATATCGGGACTCCTAAATGATGGTTTTGAGGGTAAGTAAACCATTAGATGAAAGAGAAGACCCTGGGATTGATGTAGGGCATAATCCGGGGAACGGACCTAGTAAACGTTCAGGACGAACAACATTTGAGAAAGTGAGTTCTGCTACCATCGGGCATAGGTATTTACGTATTTGAATGTATGTGAGCTGAATACATCTGAGTAAATCCTAGAACATGATTTCTAGAGATTTATATCTTCGGGATTAGATGTGTGTAAATCCTTAAACGCGAATAATGTACAAGTCAATTATTAAGTGAGGGAATACTTTTGGGTTTAGTATCGTGAGTGTGTGAATACTTAAATGCTATTATTAGTGAGAATCTTTAGGATTATTGGCCATCGCTATGTGTGATTGGCAATTGTGGCCATTTATGTATATTTATGGAATATATGTATACAATGTGATTACAGTATATATATTATATGATAAAAATACATATGTATATGTGTGTGATTGGTATATGTGTATTATAGAGGCTGGTTTCCACGGGCTTTCCTTTGGTATAGGGTTGGAACAGCCAGAGTATATATTTTCTCTAGTGCGATCCAGGGAGGTTACGCGATGTGGGTGAATCCCCTGGCTTGAGGAGCAGGGAGAGTATAGTCCCCAGGTCATTATCGTCTCGCGTTCGAGTGAGATGTGTGTAACTCCACTTGCAGGGGGAACATGACCGCCTCCACCATTGTGTATTTATTTACCATGTCCATTGAGAGAGTCTGGCTTGGTACCATGGTAGTAAACCCGAATTTTGGATCAGCACTATGAGACCGCATTCTCGAGTTATAGCTCGCTGGGATGGTTATTGTACTTGTGTGTATAGTATATTACTTGTGCATGAGAACAAGATATTATATATATATGAGAGTAAAGAGATAAAAGAACAATAGATTAATTATCATTCCGGGAGATTATATCCGGACGTATATAGTGATATGCATATGAAAGTGAGTATGATAATATATATATATATAATTATGAGTATATCTATATATGTTGCGTACTGAGGGTCTAATGGATCTTGACGATCGACCTTGTCAAGTAGTAGTGTATCGGGGGGTTCCTTGTTTGAATTTCGCTTCGTGAGACACCCCACGCACGAACATGGCATAGCGTTGAGACTGGGGGAGAAGTTTAACCCTCAGTACTTTGTTTTCTTAGGATTTTCTAGAGTTTGGGGGCGACGGATTAGTCAGGCAGCGTAGCTTGACTAGGATGTTTAAATGGATGCGCTAGGTGTGCACTACTAGAAGAGAGGTGAGGGGTATCTCATGGGAGTGCGATACCAATTTAAATATGAGATCAAATATATTTTTATAAATAAAGCATTTATGCACGTGCAAAATATTTTCACAACTGGGGCTCTGACCCGTTTCTATATTTTTCCCTCTTGTTATATATTATATATATAGGTGTCCAGACACAGGAACGCCTGGATGATAATTCATTCGAGTCATACGTGCGTTGCGGCAGCTGTGGATGCATGCAGGTATTCTATAGACGCTTATATCCTTGTAATCTAGATAGGAGGTATTGTATAAACATTCGGGCTAATAACCCAACTGCATTTATTTATTCTTTTACCGCCTTTTAGTGCGGCATTCGATTTGGTTGTATTTATGTTGAGCCGAGTGTTCGGTTATTTTATTTCATTTCAGTTTCATATACATAAACTGTGTGGATGTTTTAACTGTATAATTTGTTTAAAAAGATTAGTTAAATAAAATTTGGACGCCAGCCTAATAGGTTATTAGTAATTAATTTGGTTTTCGACAGTGATGCTAAGAATGAACCATACGCGACTCCTGTTTTAATTTGGTATAGGAGTGATCGCCCGGTATTTTATTAGGTGGGGTGTCACACGGTGGAGGGAACACGTGGTGTTTGCATGCCTGATCGTTATGTGTTGGTTTAGGTCGTACACGTGGAGAATTGGTCTTCTTGGGATTTTTAGGTTGGGCTGTTTTGTTGGCTCTTTTTGTTGTTTTAGAGTGTATTTGAATTTGTTAGGGCATGCCAAGTTGTTAGGCCTTGTCGGGTGATGCCTGGAAACAAGGAAAAGTCGTTCAGGTGATGCCTAGAAACAAGGCAAAGTCGGTCGGGTGATGCATAGCACATAGGCAAAGTCAGTCGGGAGACGCGTAGCACCAAAGGACTTTAAAAGTGAGTCAAAGAGTGTTTAAAATTGTCGGGAGGGAAGCAAATGGGGACCGGCGATGCAACACGGTCGGATGGGGAACGGTGACGAGCCAATCCGCCGATCGACTCGGGGCGTGGACATGTTCAGATTAGGGGGCAGCGACCAAAGCCCGTGTTGTTGGGTCTTGGTGTCTTTGAAATTTCTTTGGGCTTTTTCCTTTCTTTATATGAGTGGCGCTATGGGTACCAAATAACTCCCCCAAATAGCATTGATGAGTTGTGCCCTGGCGGGACCCATACCATAAGGTATAACACTTAAAGCTATTTGGGGGATGATTTTGGGGAGTTGTTTGGGACACATAGCATTTTCCTCTTTATATATGCTTAGATTTCACAAAAAAAAATACATGTTCAGATTAGGGGGCGGCGGCCAAAGCCCGTGTTGTTGGGTCTTGGTGTCTTTGAAATTTCTTTGGGCTTTTTCCTTTCTTTATATATGCTTAGATTTCACAAAAAAAAATACCTTTTATTTTAAACCACTCGGTGTGTGTGTGTGTGTGTGTGTGTGTATTTGTTCCATTATTTTGTACCTCAAGAAGGGAAAGTTCATCTTATATTTTCTCGTAAGAAAGGGGAAGAAAGAAAGATTTCTTTCCTTTACGATGAAAAGCTCCAATTCTCTATACGAAGCCTTAGCATTAATTCTTATCTTTAAAGGCATTAACGTGAGTTTCTGGATTTATTGATATCGGTAAACTTGTCAATGGATCGTATCGAGTTGTCTTCATATCAGCTTTTATCGTATTCATGCCTTATCGATGTCATATCTAAACGGGTCACTTTTTCTCTTGTGAAAAAATCATATTTAAACCCGACCCGTTATCTTAACGTGTCGTGTTCACCCGTTATTACCCACTAATATAATGAATTATTTGGAATTGTACACAAGTTGACATATTAGCTCATTTTTTAACACATTTAGACCTATTAATTCATTACCATTACTAACTCTCTCATTTAATAATATTTGTTTTGATTAAATTAACATTAAACTACATAAACTTTTTAGAAGTCCTAATAATATATTTTATTTACTCAAATTAATAAATCTTTAACAAATCTTATCGGGATATTAACGGGTGAAAATGGTCAACACTAACCCAATTCGTTAACTATCGTGCCTTACCGAGTTAGCACTGATATGACCCCGAAACCTTTAAGGTTACACCCATTAACTTATAACTTCGCGTTATTTCGTATCGTGCTATCGTGTTTTGCCTCATTTTACCAACTCTAGATATCGGTCAACATAACAAACGTGTATTTCAAAATGATACATTATCCACTATTCGGAAAAAAAAAATCCACATACTACACCATTCTTGAGTATATTGTGTATATATAATTTAAAACAAATAACCAGATGTCTGCACGAGGCAAGTGGCCTATCACTATACCAAAAACAGATACAAAAGCATTCAATGCTTACTCTTTTTAACCCATGAAGATGGAAAATCAAAACCATCCCAAAAATGCCAAGAAAAGAGGACTACCAAAACAAAAGGAGGGACTTAATTTGTTGTTTTATCGATAGAAATTGCTGATAGAAATTGCTGCTGCTAATACTTCCGTCTACCTAATCTCGTGCCTATCCATATTTTTAGAAATCGGAAGGCAGATTATCATTATCGTCTCTATAACGTCAGTTCATTATAATCACAACTCATCATGTCCGTCAGTCTCATCTTTTTTGTCATTGTCGGAGCTCTTTGATTCTGATTCTGATTCTCCTTGTGTTCGGTCTTTTTGGGAGGTAGTTTCCTCTGAGGATGGGTTTTTTGTGTTATTTTCCTTATTATCTCCTTTACTGCTCTCAGTTTCGTTCTTTACAGGTTTCTCAACTTTTGGTTTTGGCTTGGGAATTTTGTCTATGCTTGCAACCTAAAATATATAAAAACGGCGACATATATCAGTGAAATAATCATTGTATCGTTGTGCTTAGATAGAAATCACAAATCTCGAGAAAAAGAATTGCAATTGTAGTACCTTGTCTTGAAGATCGAAAACCTTCCCGTATACTTCTTCAGATGTAAATGCTGGTTTGCTGGATCCCGGAGTCCTGTTAAAGGGATCAAGTTATTACAAAAAATTCTTTGTAGGGTGCACATGGAGAAGGGGCAAATTGGGCATAATAATTGGGCATGAGGGTTAAGAGGTGAGAGAGGGTTATTTGAGGGAATTTTGGGTTGTAATTGAAAAGTTGTTCCAATTCAAGGCATAAATGGGTTTGATATATTCCTCTTTAATTACTCTTGATTTAATCCTTGTTTACTTTTATTTGTGTATCTTATATCTTGGATGATGATTAATGAGGGATAATCTCCCATTCATGGGATGAATTTTGAAGCCCTCATGAATCCAATTAGTTAGTTTACTTATTAGCACAATTTTGTTTATCTCATTTTTCTCTTATTACATATTACATCTTAGTTAGTACTTTAAAAAATTTGTATAATTAGTTAATTAATAATCCTTTAAAAAATCTATAAAAAAAAATAATAATATGAAAATGAATTTTACACTTGTCTTCACATATTTGGTTCTTCACTCCTTAGATTTGGATTGACTCCCTTACTTACCATATGCATATTTTGAGTTTATTTGTAGGTTCAAGGGAATTTTGATGGAAAAGGAGTTGCAACAACGATCAACACATAAGAATTAAAAAAAAAATCCTATCAAATGGACATTTAAGAAATACACTTACTTTTTCTGCTCAGCCTCTTTCTCATTCAACCATTTCTTGACCTTTTCTGCTTCACTCAGTACCTGAAATGAATATTGTGCTCAAGGAATGAGTTTCCAAGCCATATAAAAGACATACCACCAAACCATGATCTTTCCCATATAGTCTATGCAATATAATGTGTGTGTGTGTGTATTATATATATACAGCGTCAGAAGTAAAGTTCAGTCCAACACCTCATCTATTTTATTCCTTGGAAGCCAAGATTTCTTCGTCTCCCATCCACGTACAATCTGCAGATCAAAGAAAAAGAGGAAAAAGAATAATTCGATCGTGTCAAGGCATTGCCAATGTCTTGAAGCTAGCACTAGACATAACACACCAAATTCGAAAGTGCTGCTATATCTACCAAATAAAAGCTTTGTATATACAACTCAGACAAATCAACATCCCTAGAACATTACCATTTAAATGAGCATAAACTTTGGTCCCCATAACATACTACTAAGCTTCGAACTCCTTGGACAAGAAAATTTGAATTTTCTTGAAGTTTGTCAAACAGACTTCCAAAAGAACTCCCAAATATGGAAAAGGTTTTATGGCGTTTGCTAATGTGCCTCCTCAAATACGACAGGACCATAGTTAACTAAAACAAGGGTATTCAACTCAACAAAGCCTTTTCCACTTTCAAAAATTAAAAGGGCAACCTTTCTCCCATCAACTTGCGATGAGCTACATGAAAGCTATTTAGCGAAATATCATAGTTTAGGCCATCTCTTCTCCTAACGTTCCCATCTAACCGAATTGATTTTTGGAAGCTTGAAATTACTTACTTGTCCCTAGTAGTAACATAACAAAAAGCTAACATAAAATACACCTTTGTGTGCATTTGAACCCTTGAAGAACAAGTAGAGATCTACAAGATGCGTCACCATCAACCAATAGCAGTGTTGTTGCTCTGGTACATTAGTTTTGTTGTTTTAGAATTCCTTTGGTTCAAATAGTTTTGATAGTATTACTGCCTCTATTATGTCTATATTTCAAACGCCCATTAAGGTAGCAAAGTAGTTGAAGAAGTTGATGCGTAATTTCTTGTGGGAATGTTATTGAGAGGGTAGGAAAGATCATTTAGTTGGATGGGTTGTAGTTTTGATCCCAAAATGGAAGTTGGTAATTAAAAAAATTGAATGAACAGAAATGGTATTTGTTGCGCAAGTTGTTGAGGAGATTTCCTTTGGAAAATGTCCTTTGGGGTGCTCTGTCATTAAGACTAAAAATATGTAGACCAGTGGATATGATTCTTGTGTTGTGTTGTGTAGTAGAGAACAGAGGTGACAAGCTTTGAAACGACACAAAACCACAAAAGGGGATTGACCCAAAATTTACACGATATGTCGTCGTATTCGTGTCGTGTTCATGCCAGATATTGACACAGTTGTGAGAAGTTGTGTCATGCCAAAATTACGAATCGTTAGTCATGCTTGTGTTCGTAATACAACTCAACTCAACTCAATAAAGCTTTTTCTGAATTATTTGGGGTCGGCTACATGAATCATATAGCAATAATAGAATCTTACATAAATTGCTATATGTATTACCAACACAAACATGAATTTTAGTAAAATATACATCAAAATAGGAAACAAGCTCATTCAAAATTTAAGAATTGTGTACATTGACAAATGAAAGGAAGCAGCAAATCATTCGGGCTACATATGCTATGATGAACATATTCCCACACCTGTTTTGCAATCAAAAGAGTGTTATACTCTCTGCCTAAATAGACACAGCACTTACAGGTCGTTAATCAAACTCGTCCCGCATCCGGTGAGATAAAAGAAAGAATAATACTGTCTTCCCAATGCAAAAAATCGGAAATCACTCAGAACCACAAATTTGGTATTTTCTCCTTCTCGCCCCCAAATTTCAATGAAAATGTGGGACTTAGTGATTTGAGAATAACTTTTTAGGGCAATATTATTGAGACAAGTAGTATCATAACGAAGGAAAACAATGGACGAGCATCTTATAAGTTTGAGTCAATAGTAGGAGACTCATCTGATATAGAGAGAGATCATTATTGTAGTGGAGTCGATCAATGTGTTTTGGGATCAACTCACCTCAACTCAACAAAGCCTTTTCCCAATTATTTAGGATCGGCTAAACCTAAAATATAGTGAAGAAAAATTCCAACAATGTGTTATGGGCTCGATTAACCTTATTCATTATTGAAGAAAGAAAATCAAACAGTGCGTTTTGGGCTCAATTAAGCTTTATACTAAGTGAATTATTTTTAACTATGGCCTGGGCTAGAGCCTGGTCTAGGAGCTAACTATGGCCTGGTCTAGGCTAAGTGTAGCTCCGCACATGATTAGAGAGGAAACTGGCAATTCAGTAAAGGGCCATCTATTCTGTGTGCTTTTTGTAAAGGTTGTTCTGTTTTCCTTTTAGAGTTGTAAATGGAGTTCCACACCCCCCTTTGTGGGTTTAACTACGCATTCAATTAGTAGAAAAAAATACCCATATGAATGCATACATTCATATATACACATAATCATCAAAATATTATTCCAAGATAGATAGAAGTTGATTCTTAGGTGCTATAGGTATTACAAATCACCACTGGCACTGAATCTAACATACCTGATCCAGCTCACCAAGGTATCTTCTAGTCATTTCAGATGCTGCTGGCCGTGAAGTCAACTCCTTATATCTGCGTCAAGTAATAATATGTAAGAAGAAATTTTCAAACATGGGAAGCCTTTATAAATTGTAAGAACCCACATTGGGCACAGACCTGAAAAATATGGGGTCACCAATGGCCTTTAACAAATCTAGGCGTTCTTCAAATTCAGTGGCAGAAGCATCTTCACCATCGGTGTACAACCATTCTTGCACCTAATAAAAGGCATGATGATTGATTTAGCAACTATGTTACGAACATGACTACATGCTGTGAATTGTCCTCCCCACAAGATACAAGGACAAGTGAAAACCACACCCACTAGGGACAGTTGACACCCGTTTGGAGTTCAATTAAAATGGGGAGGGCTACGCCCAGTTGTGTAGCCCGTATTCTGTCTTTAATAATAACATTACTAGTTAGTTGGGAATGATTTCCCATCTGTTTTTTTTTTCATTTAGAGAGAGAGAGAGAGAGGGAGAGAGAGAGAGAGAGAGAAAACCTCATCAAGCTTTTCAGTGAAGGACTGGCGTTCTTGACTGGTAGAAATTTTTTGGAGTTCTTCTGATTCGAGCTGTATAACCATAACGCAGCCATGAGAAAAGGAAACTAAAATAAATAATAAATTCCAAATCATGAAGCTAACAGGGGCAAGCTATCGGCATTTATAAAAGACGCTCGAGAGTATAAGACGAGGTTTTGTGAAATACCATACCAAAAAAAATGATAATACCAGAAATAGGTGACACCAAAAATAAATTAGATCACGATAACTACCAATGGATAATGGATGGAGCTTAGTGATACCCATAAACCTCATTATATTAAAAAACAAGAAAAAGTGAAACATTTACAGGAAACAGGAAACATTCTAAATATTATTCACCAAATATTCTAAATATCGAACAACGAAGAAGACCAACAAAAATTGAAATGTCTATGAAATTCTAGGTATATTTATCAAACCTTTTCTCTAGTAGCATATATGTATCCTTCCAGGTCATTTTTCAGCTCTGCAGTTCTTCTTCTTTCTGAATCCTTTTTGTCTAGTGCTTCCAATTTGAGTTTAGCTTCGGCAAGAGATTCTTTTGAAAGAGGCATCCCTGGGCCCTCCGTCTTCTCAGTAATCTAAAATAAACAAAATGGGATTTTTCAAAATTGAATGTATCATGAAAAGATCAAATTTTAAATTGATTTCAATTAATTTAATTGTGTCAAATTCCTGAGGGAGGATTTGTAAGACATTAAAGGTAATTTGCACCTTGAGTGGAACTCTAAAAGTTCGCTTTTTCAACTTCTTTTCTGTAACCACCTCTGTGGTACTTTGATTATTTACAGCGGAGTCAATCCCACCATCTGTATGTGTGGCAGCATTGCTTTCTTCTGATGCTTTTTTAGGACCAGCTTCAACTGATATGTTAGGAGAAGTAGAAGTCGAGTTATCCACTGTCAGATTCTTTTTGGGAACTTCAACCCATTCAGATATTTCAATAACAGCATCTGCTCGATCCAAAGAAACTATCCCACTTCTACTGAGAGAGAAATGCAGGTGTGCCTTGATTGGGGAAGAAAGATTCCTTGATGAATACCTATAAAACAAAAGGAGGGGAGAAAAGCAAAAAAGCATCAGGCAAATAGCTGGAGACCAGATCCCATTTTAGCATACAATTAAGGAACTTTATAGTTCTTACTTTTCACTAGCATCAGCAACGCCAGATACAGAATACTTAGCAAATGTAGGTGAAATAACACCGGGCGGTAACAGGTTTCCACTCTCGTAAGCAAGTGAAACTTCAAAATCTTTGTTATGAACAATGGATCTCATCATCTGAGAGGCCGGGGGTATAGATAATTCAATTAGTAATAAGTAATTGATAGAGAAATTTCAAGCTCATATATTTATATTCTATGTTTCATCTGTTACAGCATAAATCCAAACTACAAGTGATTCACCTTGCTGGGCAGTTTTTTCAGTCGTGGTACAAGCAACTGTCTAGTGCTTTCATCTTTGACAAGACCAGGACCATCTAACTCGACCACATATCCATATGTAGAACCATCAACCATCCCAAGCTTACGATTCAATTTGATTCCATCACTTAAATTTGCAGCATGTAATGAAGCACCAAGAACAATAGCTTCATCAGCATCCAAATGTCTGTCCAGATCTTTCCTCCCCAGGAATTCCTGAAGCTTAGCCTGTAAAGGTGAGAAGTAGAAATATCCATCATAACCATAATTGCAAATTCTTATGAATGTTTGGATCGAAGAGGCATACTGTAAATCATTTACATATCCATACTTCGTAGAAGTTAAAGCCAATTAGAACACATACAAAAGCACAGTTACAACACCCACAAAATTTGGAATGAAGAAAGTCTTAATGGGTCAACACAACAAGGGCAACATACTTTTGTTTCAATAAACCTAGACAAGAGAATTCTTCTGCTCCGCCATATATATAATAAATCAATATATATATATATATATCAAGGTTCTAAAAGGCGCGAGGCGTGGTCGAGGCGTAGAGGTCAAGCCTCAAGCCTTAGGAGCCTCGGCGCGCCTAGGCTTTTTTATTATTTTAATTATTCCAAGGCTAGTAATATAATAAAATACTACATACCTTGAATTTTGAAAATATATCAATATGTTTGGTAGCCATCTTTCTCATATTCATGCTCCATAACCAATATTTGTCAACTAATCCTTTGTTTTTTTTTAAAAAGTGTACCTTAAGCCTTTTATCAAGAATAAGGCGTATAAGGCGTAGGCGATGCGTTTCTCTCAAGCCTCAAGCCTAGGCGGAGCCTAGGCGGGCCTTTTAGAACAGAGATATACTGCATATGAGCTTGACTACTGAATAATATATATATATATATATATATATATTCAGTAGTCAAGCTCTTATGCAGTATTAGTATGAGGTACCACCGTGCGATATCATCTTTTTTAAATGTTTTTTTTGTGTGTTTTTTAAACATTTCAGGGAACCCCTAAAAAAAATAGCTCAAAATGATTTTTTTTTTTGGTATTTTAAAAACATGGGTCAATATTTGACAATTTTTAAGCAGATTAAAAACTATCAAATATTGACCCATTTTTTTTAAATACCGAAAAAAAATATCAGTTTGAGCTGATTTTAAGGGTGCCCTAAGATGTTTAAAAAACACAAAAATAAAATAAAATAGAAATATATATACAGTCCTGCTCTTGTGCGGATCAGTCCGCAGACCGGACATGTGTCACCTGGCGGTGAGCCCAAAAAAGAGAGAGAGTGTGCCTATAATTTAGGCGATAATTTCTAGGCGAACCGTTAGGTGACACGTGTCCGGTCCGCATTCTTAAAATGCGGACTAGTCCGCACATGAGCATTATTGTTATATATATATATATTAAAAAAAAAGATACCACACAGTGGTGCGATATAAGTCATACGGCACCTGAGCCAATATATTAGAAAAATAGGTGAATCAATCACAACATCTATCTGGTTACATACTTAAAAACCTAATGTAGGCGTAAAGAGTATTAATCATAGTTATTTAAGGTGCAAGGCGCCAATGTCTCCCTAGAGTCTAGGCACAAGCAAGGCGCACCTGATCGAAGTGAGGTGCACATTATATTAAACATGCAAAAATCGTATATCTATAATAAGATATTAATTTATTTTATGATCTGAAATTTTAAATATACAGCATAATTACTGTTATACAAGGTATTGGAGATACATAAAAAGATATATCTAATATACCATGTAAAAAAATTGGCCCATTCTTGTATTGGGGGCATTTTCCAAGAAAAAAAATAACAAGGCACGCCTTAGGCGCACAAGACGCGTGCCTTACTCGTGGGGCCTTGCCTGAGGTGAGACAAGACTCCAATGTTGCGGCTAGGTGAGCCTGGAGCCTAGCGCACCTTTAACATCTATGGTTTTAACAAGTGTTTAATGCATTAATACCCTAAAACATGAAATAACGTTACAGCGGGACTTGGTCTAGTTGCAAGGAAAAGAGAGTAGTAAAGACCTGCAACTTTGGCACTCGAGTGGCACCTCCGATCAACTCCACGGCATGTATCTCATCAATCTTCAATCCAGAATGCTTAATCACTTCTTGCAGGGGGATAAGAGATCTATCCCACAAATCTTGACAGAGCTCTTCAAATTTCTCACGAGTTATTGTGCTCCTGTCCAACACAAAAAAAAAAAAATTGAGAGAGAGAGATAAAGAGAGACAGAGGAGATTTCAGATAAGTAGATTAATAATGTCAATTAATTTAGCTCGCCATTACTTATTGTGATCAGAAAGGGGTAGAACAAATTCATGAATTATTGTGATCAACAGACCATACGAGATGAACCATCAGACAATTAGGGCATACTTTCCCAGTTGGGTAAAGCTCACGGAATTTATTTGCAGTTGCCCCATGGGGGAAACAAAACTTTTGTAAAAGCAAAGGTACAATCTGTCATGAACAGCCACGCATGCACACCAGTGGCACTCAAGCATAGTTACTGATTGATAGGGATGGCGATTTTGGAAATGACATGATAATACACCTAAATTAAATAAAATAAATCGTGTTCGTGTCAGAATATTTTGAAACGAAATCGTGACGTGTCATGCTCATCTCAAAATTATGACTTGTGTCATGTAGTGTTTTTTACTCATGATTTTGTAACCTGTAATGTTCAATTGGGTGTGAAAATTATGAGTCGTATTGTGTCGTTTCGTGTTTTAAATGGGTCGTGTGGTAAAATATTCAAAGTTGTGTCATGTTCGTGTTTTAATAGGTATTGTCCTGTATAGTCCGGCCAAACACAACCCAAATACAGGATTTTCCACCCCTGCTGATTAATAGGTATATTTTCACAAAGTACTTGCCAAGGAAAATTCATACTGGATCTCATAAAAATGATCATTTTTACCTTCTCCCATTAGGGAAGTACTTATGCATATTTAACATTTTTTATTAGCCACCTTAGTCGATAGTTTGTAGAGTGACTAGTAAATATATATTCATAAAATTGTTCAAGTTGACCCCCCCCCCTCTCTTTCCTTAAACAAACCGTCTCTTAAATCCCTCCAGTATTTGAATTCCATATATATAAAAAGACCTTCGAACTTGATCATTGACAAATAAACTATTCAAGTAGGGCGCCTAATCCTCTAGGCACTACGAAACCCAAAGTGTGCGCTTAAACATTCTGAATTGCCCCACTTTGTATGGGGCAATATTCAGAAACTAATGGGCTGTATTACAACCCAAGAGGTCTAACATACTTGGTCTTTTGAGTGGCTTAACGGTTGTAACTATGTTATACAATTTAAGTAGATTCTCAAAAACTCGTTACTAAACAGGATCCTATCGAGTCATCAAGGAAAATATTAAAAGGGTTTATTTCATTATAATAAGACCGATAAAAACTAACTCTACACGTTGCCAAGTACTAGACTTAGCGAACTATCTAGTAAAAGGCAGATTGGGGGATTATTCTGAAGTAAATGAAGCTAAATACCAAAAATCAATGACCTAAGCAATAATGATGCACTTCTTTCTCATTTTAATTCCCTCTATGGCATCATTGAATTAGGAAAGGAGATAATTTATATATATATGTCAGATCTTCTTTACTAATTGGAACAGCAGCACTTCAATTCTGTAGCCACCCTTGGATTTCAACTAGAGACTCTTGTAATACTGCAACCTTAACAATGGAATGCAGCTAATTTAATATGTTTCCTAATTTCACCTATTGATCTCATGATAACCAATTACATATTTCTTGGACTGTCTATGAGGAAACATCTCTTTCATTCAGCACATTGAAATAACATATTAAAGAGAAACCGCTAGTCCAACAGTGAAGCATAGCGAATCTTATCAATGGCAAGAACGACAAAAGAATGCACTTTAAATCTACATACCTAAAGTCACGATCATCATAAAGAGATTCAACTGAAATTGGAGCCGCTGTGTTTGCACTAAGAATTTCTTTTGTACGCTTAACTTGTTTCTTCAACTTGGCCATCGCCTTGGGTGACTTCCTGACATCAACCCCGTTTCCAACCTGTTTGTTGAACTCATCAGCAAAGTACTCCACCAACCTTAGTTCCATATTTTGGCCTCCAAGTTCTGGATCCCATCTAACATCCTGGACCTGCAGGGGGGGTTAGATGTTAACTGCATGCATACCAATAATAGTGAAGTACACATTATTTCAGGAAGCAAATATATTCGCTCCATGGGTACAAGAACGAAATGGAAACAGGTACAAGATCGAAAGGGAAACAAAATAGGGGAGTTGGATATTGAGAACAGAGATCCTATGAGTACCATTCAACGCATTCTTATCTCTATTTATATGAAAGTGCTTCGCTTCGACCATTATGTAGTTTCTTTCAACTTCTAATGTTCAAAAAATTATTCAAGGCTTATGCGTCGAGGTGCGTCGAAGCGAGGCTATAATATTTCGTCTTAAAGCTTAAACCTCGAGGACCAAAGTGAAATAAATTAGTTAAGTGATGTGATGATTTCACAAGGGGACAAGTGAGAAAGCATGTGACGAAATGAAGTAAAATGGGTTCGCTATTTGTATATATTCTGACAAATTAGGAATACACTGAGCATTCACTCTTAGGCTCTATTCTAGCGATAAGTCTTCATATATCAAAGTTGGAATTAGGCCATCTCCAATGGTAGTAGTTTCCTATCCTGTGTGTCAAGTTACTTTTAGAAAATTTCCATGTTATTTGGCACCTTTATTACATTAATTGAAACGTTTAAACATAGTATCTCTAATAGTGTTACTTTTAAAATTATTCCCATCTTATGTGTCAATTATAGACTATTTCAAGATATTGTTGGACCCTATTATATATGTCAATGCCACGTAGAAATCCTCATTACAAAAGTCAAATTTAGAAATTCACTTTGACCCCACCACGATAGATAGAAATAGTTAGAAATCTCCATTGAAGTAGGCTTTTGGTCATTTTTATTCTATCATAGAAATTACTCATTGGAGATGGCCATAGGCTAAATTCATCACCTTCAAGGGGGCTTGGATTTCCTCTATGAAATTCTATTGTTATTTTCTATTTTTTATCATTTAATTTATGTTATGTCCTAATTAAATTGTTTGAGTCTTGACAATTTCCCGAACAAACTTTTGGCTGTGTGACGGCAATATTTGCCCTATAGATCTATGTAGCAAGTATTCTTCGAAAGTGGCATAAATGGATTATCGGATACGTTTTAGATGCGGCCCTGTATGTATCCGATACTCCAAATCTTTATCTGTTGACCAGTTTGACTTTTGGATACGGCCTCAATACGCTAGGATACCTTTAGGATATGACCTAGCCATTTGGTGGATACTTCTTTTTATAATAAAAAGGGGGGGTCAGATTGTATGTTGCGACACTGAATTATTATATTATATAAATAACTGCACAAAAGAGTAACTCTTCTATCTATACACTCGAACATCAATCACTAAACCTCTTTACACTCGAGCATCAATCACTAAACTTGTTGATAGGCTATAGGGTTTCTTTGAAGAAATCTTTGTTAAACTTTTGTTGTGATATAGTGGGTCATGTATATAACTACAAAGGATGTTTTTTTTTAACGTTGATAAAGTTATAAGGTGTTACTAAGTAGATTCTAAAATTATGGCAAAGAAGGAAAAGACAACTACGACTATTATAATTTTTTGCTCTTATATTTTCTATAGAAAATATGTAACGCTGGTGCTCCTCCATGAATTGTAAATTTATCATTAACAACTTACATGAATGAAATGTAAATGATAGCCTGCAATTACTATTTACTTAGTTTACTTAGGGATCTATCAATGTCAACCAATTGTGTGTGTATGCTAATGCTAAAATTGTACATATTTCTTTAAAGAATATATATTATACACTCCCTCCGTCACAAACTAAGGGCCTGTTTGGTTTGTAACTATCATTCTGTTAGTGTTTAAATACAATTCTGATAAATTTGCGTTTGGCAACTTATTTTTAAACACTACTTCTGTGTTATAATAAAGTTTTTCAGAAAACAGCAAAAGGGTGTTTTATAACTTCTGTTTTTTATTTTTCAACTCAAAATTATTCATTCTTAATATTTTAATGCATTTATACCTTAATATATAATATACATACATAATACATAGAGGGTAAAAGAGAAAGAGGTCGCCCCAAGTTATCGTGGGAGGAAATTATTAGGAGAGATCTTAAGGAATTAAACATGAACGATAATATTGCATATAATTTATTAGAATGGAAAAGAAAAATTTATGTGTCCGACCCTATATGATGGGACTAAAACAAGGATGATGATGATGTGATGATGATGATGATGATTCTTATAAATAAAAAATATATATGTACATGTACACAAAATTACGAATATAATATACTAAAATCCATATGTAAAATAATATTTTCAATAGATACAGGATACTTATATATAGTTTTATACATGTATTATTAATGTATGGAATAATATAAAATATACATATAGTACATATGTATTAAAAATTATTATCAATTCATGTATGTATATAATTTTATTGTAAATTATACCTGCAATATCATTATATAAACATTTATTTATGTATGTACATTTACATTTGTATTATATATATATATATAACTCCCCAACATACCTCATTAAATATACAAAAAAAATATATGATATTAAATATACATGTATATAATTTATGTATGTATGTATATATGTAAACATTCATGTATCATGTACGTATGAAAGTTTTATGTATGTGTTTACACACATATGTATAATATAAATATACATGTTTGCCAATTTTGTCAAATTTTCAAAAAACTGTATATAAAAACAAATTTACCGAACGCGAACCAATAATTATAAACACAAAAAACTGAATTTTAAAAACAAGCATTTAAATCGAGTTTTTTGAATACAAAACAAAACGGACCCTAAGAGTCCACGTATTCTTTTTTTAACAGATTAACAACGCATTCAATCAATGGTCAAGACCAACACTTGTTTACTATCATGAAATTTGGTACGTTGATTATGTTCAATAAAGGAAAGTAGACTCTTAATTTCGAAAAGACCAAAAAGGAATAGTGGACCCGTAATTTGGGGGGGGATGATATTTTACTCCCTGCCATATCCAAACTCTATATCTTCCAAATTTGTCCACTTATCCATATTCATATGACATAGATTTTTAGTGAGTTTAGTTGCACAAATTACCCTGGACAAGTTCAAGAGCGCTTGAAGCTTGACAAATAAGTCATGTTTACATAAGGCATTTCCTAATTGATCCCATTATAAGATATTTTTCCCACTAGGTTGTATGACATGTTTTTACACTACCAATGGTAGTAAATATTTACTATATGTTTCGCACAAGTTCCTATATTTATAACATTTTTCTAATGAAACCTATTGGAGAAAAAATGTTTTCTGGTAAAAAATCCTTTCCTAATTGGTCCCATTATAAGATATTTTTCCCACAAAGTCGTATTACATGTTATACCCTACCACTTGTAGTAAATATTTAATGTTTTGCACAAGTTCCTATAATATCTACCCTTTTTCTAATGGAACCTATTGGAGCAAAAAGGTTTTCTAATTCGACCAAATGGACAAAATCATATCCATACGACCTATTTGACTACAAACTTAGTAAACAAGACCTACTGGTAAAAAATACCTAATTTCGAACGCATCCTTATATCATACGAGTACATCCCTAATAACAATATAGATTATAAGAATATATCAAAAACAAAAACACATATTTCGGGAATCACCTTAAACTGATTATCGAAATAAGACTTAAGCCTAACCAATTTCTAAAATGGTTTCTTACTAATTAGTCCCGTTTACTAAGTATTTAATTCAATAGGTCCTATGATCTTTTTTTTGCTCCAACAGGTCCTATGAAAAAAAAAATTGCTCCAATAAGTCCTATTTATAAACATGTATTTATAAACATGCAGTAAATATTCACTATATATATAAATAGGACCTATTGAGAAAAAAATGTTTTGATAGGTCACTATATGTATAAATAGGACCTATTGAGAGAAAAAATGTTTTGATAGGACCCATTAAGTAAATAGGACTTATTTGTAAAGCTCCCTTTTAAAAATAAGAGTAACTCTAGGTATGATTCCATGATTTTCATTCAACACACCAACCAATGCAATGCAGACACCAACTAATGCAAACGTTTTCGCGAATTACCTGAAACTGATTAACCGACACCGTCTTCCCGTACTCCTTGGCACTATACGCCGAGAAATACACCAACGCCGCATACGTACTACCCGCCCCCATATCATAAAACACCACATGCCTACTCTCATTCGCAAAGTCCTTATCAATCCCGTACTGCAACGCCGCTCCCGAATGCTCATTCACCAACGCCAACACATTAATCCCGGCCAACTCCGCCGCAGTCACCAACCCCCTCCTCTCCGCCTGTCCGAAATACGGCGGCACGCAAATCACCACGTCCTTCACAAAATTCCTCGCGTGCGTCTCCGCCAAACTCACCCCATACTTCAACAACATAGCTATACTCTCCTCAACCGAATAAACATTATTATCTAGATCGAAACCGATTGTTCCGTCGCTTCGTTGTACAATGTTAAATGTTAAGTACAATGAATCTAAATACGATTTCGCGTGAGTGTAGGGTTTACCGACGAGATCTCGGAGATTGGAGAGTACTTTTTCGGGATAACGCGCGATGATTCCGGAAGCTTCTTCGGCGATCAGGCGACTCGCGTGGTGAAATGCGAGTAAGGCCGGGGATTTGCGTTTGGACATTTCGTTAATGGCAACTGAGATCGGAGTTTGGCCGGGCTTTAGGTTTACAACGGCCACTTTTAGCCATTCGGAACCGAGATCTATGCTCGAAACAGCTGATTGAGTTGGAATGAAATGGATCGAGAGGATGAATAATGAGATTAAGGTTAATTTGAACATGATTATGTGAGATACAAATGCATGAATGTTTGAGGGAGCTCGGATGGTTAGGGTTTTAGATTGATTTTCAGAGGTTTGAAGAAATAGTGTGGGAAGAAGGGAGTTTGAGTTATATATAGGGAGTTTGTTTGGGGAGAAAACTTACGTGGCATGTGAATGTTACGAGTGTTAGGCGAATTGGTTTGTGACAAGTGGAATATGTTACGCGTGGTGGGTTTTGAAGGGTCTGGTGTGTTGTGCTTGGGGTTGTCGTAGATCTCTTTTTAAGCAAAAAAAAAAAAAAAAAAAGAGTATACTTTCCTTACTTTAGTGTGAGATTATGACAATTTTTCATGAAATATTGGGAAAATGAAGTTTTATGGGGTGATTAAAAAATAAATGTTAAATTTGATTTTGTAGATATTTGGGTGGTAAGACACTATGAAGAGATTTAAAAATGAACGAAAGTTCAGGGGCGGAGTCACGATCGCCCCAGTTCAAAAAATAAAAAGAAAAATAGGATTATTTTGATAAAAATTCAAACTTAAAGGTTAGCTCTTCATATTTACAAAGACTAGTTTTAAACTCCGCGCGATGCGCTAGCGTGGTATAATTTTAGTCGTAAATATATGCCACATAAATAATATTATCATTACATTTAAACTAATGTTAATATGAGATGAAAAAATGAATTAAAAATTTGGGACATATGAACATGCCTCTATTTTAAAATTGCAAATAAACTACATATTTATATTTTTTAGTAGAGATGGTAGTTCTATGATTAGTATGCACTAAACACCGAGATACTTTTTTTATTTAAGACATAATTATATTTTTATGTCTATTTGACACATTGTATAAGTATTAATTAATAACAGATGGAGAGAAAATGGACACTCATATATAATCACGATAATTACTATCATATATATATATATATATATTTCACAATATTTTACTTAGGCACTTAATCAACTTTACATAAATTATACTTTAACCCCTAATTTTTAAAAAATATAATGAATAGTATCATGGACATGATAGACAGAAATGACAAACAATTAGAACTTGTGTGTTAAGAAAATAAAGCATAAAGGTTATAATTTGTATAAAAAAATCTGAAAATGAGCCAAAATAAAAATAGCAAACCTTATAACAAAGCACAAAAATAATTGTCCAATCACAATATAAAAAGAGAAAAATCCAAAAAGGAATATTATATATTTTATTTAAAAAACAATGTTATTAAACATGGAAGCATACCTCACTTCCTTTAAAATAGAGAAACATACACCATATGCTTCTAACTAACTAAATTCATATAATATGCGTCTAACTAATTAAACTCACATTTCTATATAAAGATTCAATCGAAATTATCTTAAGATAAATACTATTTCAATCATCACATAGCACATTCTACTTAAACAAAATCACAGTTTATTCTATGGCTCCTTGTCAATTTTGTAAGGATCTTTTAATATTTGGGGTCCAATAGTTATTTAGAGTTTTATTCCATTTGTTTACATTCTACTCGTTTAGGATTCAAAATCGACAAAAAACGTTAGTTAGCTAGTTTGATGGTCAGTTGACTCATTTTCCAATAAAAAAAACTATTTTACCCATTAGTATAAGTATTTATTAGTGTATTAAAAGAAATTTTACATCATATCTTATTGTTTTAAATAGTAAAACTTTTTTTACTAACACTTTTTTATAAAATGAGAAAGTTTTATAAAATGAAAGAGTTTTATATACTTTTTTTATTAAGTATTTTTTTTTAAAATCAAAAAGTTTTACAAAATCAAAAGGTTTTTTTATAAACTTTTTTTAGCACTTTTTATTACAAACATTAAAAAATATTGTTTTTAACTGTTTTTATAAACGTTGAAAAAACTTTATATAAAAACAATCATATAAAAAACAGTTTATGAATGTCAAGAGTTTTTTTGTAAATTGTTTTCAACTTTTTTCATAAAATCAATTCTTTATATGAATAAATTAAAAACGTAAAAAACACTTAATATAAAAACATTAAAAACACTGTTTTTTTAACAGTTTTTTGTATAAACGTTAAAAAAATTTTATGTAAAAACGCTGTTCTTAAAAAAAAGAACTCTTTTAAAACAATATTAAAAAATGGTTTATATAAAAACAACATTTTTTTAAAGAGAATTATAAAACTGTTTTTGAATGTTTATAAAAAACAGTTAAAAATTCAGTGTTTTGTAATGTTTTTTAAAAATAGTTTTTTTTCCTTAAAAAAATAGTGGTTTATGTAAACACTTTTTTAACATTTATAAAAAATAGTGTTTTTAACATTTTTATATCAACTGTTTTTGAATGTTTTACGTAAAAAAATAATTTTATAAGAAAATTTAAAAAAATTGTTTATAAAAAAACCGTTTAACGATTATAAACTGATTTTTTAAAAAACATTGATTTTATATAAATTGTTTTTTGATGTTTATAAAAAAACAGTGTTTTTTTAACGTTTAAAAAAATAATCCAAAAAGAGAGAAAGTAAGAATAAGAGAGATAAGAGAGAGAAAAGCACTTATAGTTTATATAAAAACACTTTTTGTTAAAAACACTATTTTTTAAAAAGGTTAAAAAAACACTATTTTTTTTTACTGTTTTTTATATACGTTAAAAAACTGCTTATACAAAAACCCTTTTTTTTAAACAGTTATAAACATCAAAAGGTTTTCTAATAAACTATTTTTAACTGTTTTTTATAAAATCATTTTTTTTATAAAAAGACATCAAAAATGTTTAAAAAAAAGTCTTTATCAACTATTAAAAACAAATTTTTATATGAACAGTTTTCATATAAAACGTTAAAAAAACAGTATTTTTCAACGTTATTATATAAACTGTTTTTAACATGTTTATAAAAAAAGTTGATTTATAAAAAAAACATTAAAAAAGTTTTATAAAAAACCATTTCACGTTTATAAGAAAAAATTAAAAACATTTTTTTAAATAAACTGTTTTTTTAAAAAAAGTGTTTTTATATAATTTCTTTTTTAAGTTTATTAAAAAGAGTGTTTTTAATGTTTTTAGTAAACAGTGTTTTTTAAAAAAAAAGAAGCGTTTTTATATAAAATGTTTTTGACCATTTGTAAAAGCAATTAAAAAATCAGTGTTTTGTAACGTTTTTAAAAGCGGCGTTTTTAAAAAAAAAATAGTGGTTTATATAAACTATTTTTTAACGTTTATAAAAAAGCAGCTAAATATAGTGTTTTAAACGTTTTTATATCAACTTTTTTTTAATGTTTTTAACGTTTTATGTAAAAAATTAATTTTATAGAAAAGTTAAAAAAAACAGTTTATAAAAGAACCTTTTAACAATTATAAACTATTTTTTTTTAGAAAAACATTATTTTTATATAATTTAATGGTTATAAAAAACCGTGTTAAAGAAATAACCCAAAAAAGAGAGAAAGCAAATAATTTATCAATAGTGGGGAGCCTCCAAACCTTACTAATCTTAACTAACAAATTAATCAACGAAAGAAAAGAAGGAAATTACCTGCCGAGAACTTTGGCGGCGATTTAACATACGTGCAACCCTTTGTTCAGGAGAAGGTTTGGGGTCTTTGGGGAAGTCTATGGTGATGACCATGGTGATTGGCAGCAGTTAAAAATAATATTTATATATTGGGACGAAAGAAATGTATCATTCTTAATTGCTTTTAACTTGGTCTCGTAGTTGGATTAAATTAAAGGAGAGAGAGAGAAAACTCAATAGTTCAATACATCTATTAAATTGTTTGTATAGTATTTTATAGAAATATAAAATATAGAGTGCCACGTGGACACTCTCAATGAAGAGGAGTCTTAAATGCTCATAAATGCCTTGTTTTGCATTTTATAGTATATAGAGATGAGGTGGTAAGTGTGTAATTAATTTAAAAATCAAAATAAACGTGTGTTGCCAACTTGTCAACAACACGCACGCTCTCTCTTCTCTCTCGAATCTCATCCGCTCTCTCTATTCTCATTCAAACCTTATTCTCATTCTCTCCAAACTAAAAAATAACACCAAAATCATCCAAAAAATAACACCAAAATCATCCAAATCCTGCTACCTTCACTTGTTGCTACGTTGGACCTTCACCCTGTTGTTGCGTCGGACCTTCACTCGCGTCACTGCCTGTTACCTCCCCCTGCCTTCAACAAAACAGGTATTTTTATTTATATGCGTTAATTTATTTGTGTTTTATTTATATGTGTTAATTTATTTGTGTTTCGTTTGTATATTATTTGTGTATATTTTTTGTGTATTTGTGTATATTATTTGTGTACAAAACAAGTATATTAAAATTTGTTGTAAATATAGGAAGTCGTGGAGAAATTTTTTAAACGGAAAAGAGGATACAACACATAACCCATTAGGGTAATATTATGTTGAAATATTATATATAAAAAAATCCCAGAACAAAATAGGAATCCAAATTTAGTTAATAACTACCTTAAACATTTAAAAAAAAAAACTAAAAACAACCCCAAAAAATCTGCTTGGGGGCTCCTGCTCCCAAACCCCCGAGTTTCATCAGAAATTTTCGCCCCACTTGACTTAAATTCCTAGATCCGCCACTAAGTGTATTGCGTTTTTTTACATGTAGCCCATGTGTTAGGTTGTATAAATGATATTTTTGCATAAACAATATATATATTTTTTTAAAAGGTCCTGATGTTGAGTTAGATGGCTAGGGAAAATAATAAAATGTTAATAATATGTTTATGTACTTTATTTAAAAGTTGTGTATTGTTATTGTCTTGCTTCGGGGTGTAAAAATTGTTGTTTTGGTTAATTGTGTTAAACGTTGGTTTGTTGTGACGTAGAAGTTGTTATGATTTGCGTCATTATTTGTTATTTTGGTGTTGATTTTTCAAAGTTAAATGTTAATTGAAACAACACAAAAATTGAGTTATCCTCGACTATAAGTATGGTTATTAGAGATGGCCCCTTCAACATGTTATGATTGGATCAAACGACAACAGTTTAATGGCTAAAAAAGGCATTTTTGCCCAAAAAGGGAGGGGAGATCAAAAAATATAAAAAAAGATTTTAAAAATGCCTGGTAACGTTCGTTGGGTTTTAGGGGGGTGGAGAATTATCCAACCTAATAAGAGAACTTGACACGTGTCCATCCAGTTATATAGGTGAACGCAGCTTGGAGATAAGAACAAAAGAATCAATTAAGGGAGATCTTGGGCTTGGATTTTCTCGACCAAATCCTAACATCATTCTAAGGCCATGAAGTCCCACACGGTGCATTCTCCTTATGTTCTTTATAAATGTAACCCTCACCCTTGAAAAAGGGGCACGTAGTCTTTGTTATTAGAAATCGATCAATAAAGAGAGGCGAGGAGGGGGGGAGGGGGGAGAGAGAGAAAGAGAAAAACACCCCGTGGACACAGGCACGTTGTCAAATCACGTATATTATACGTTGTGTGATTATGATCTTTATTCTCTGGTCGATTTTACCATGTTGAATTAATCATAGTAGGATTTTACCACCTACAATTAGCATTGTATGTGGGAACATATATCCCTTTCTCAGCCAAGCAAAGCCAAAGAGCACTAATGTCTCACTCCCAAAATCCCCATTTGTCATCTAACGACGATCATAAGAATGGTGAAAATGAACCTCTAACACCTAGAGTCAAGTCAGAGGTCCATCATAACAGGAGTCATAACACTCCTAACTCGCACCATCCATAGGAGGAACATACTATGGAGAGATACACAACCGAGATCCACCCAGATCTCACGGCTTATAGACGCTTATGAAGGGTGACTTCGTCAATAGGAGGAAGCCATGTGCCACCAGTAGAAGAAGAATGATCGTTTACAACGTCTCCTAAAAAGAATGGAGTAGGAGCTCCATGGGGGACAAGCACAAATGCTACGCCCAAACACCTGGATCCCGAGTGATCAAAACTCACAATCGAGGAATGAGTTCGCAGAGCGACCAGGAACTCTCCAAGCATAAATGCCCGCCATCAGGAATGGACCAGGAAGGAGATCTTCGCAAGAATGATCTCTGTGCTCGTCCGGTAAAAGATGGATGTGCATCCTGCTCATCACGGGGCCAAATTTACGAAGGAACTGGCCAGGAGGTTCCTCATTAGTCAGATGAAGTCCTATTTCTCAAGATTAATTGAAGAACTGGAACCTCCTAAGAAGTTCGCCATGGGAAAACTAATCCCATTGGTCCTGTTTTGCCAATATCGAAATTTTATGACCTTCTGGAGCAACACATTTCACTTATTCTTATATAGCTAAATTTTAAAACTTCAATCTTAGGACAAACTTTCTGCACCGCAACCTTTAAAAGGCCTCGACCTCATCATCAAAGTGGCAAGGTATTCAATTAACACAGTATAATAGTGCATAGAAAAATAAATAAATTAACAAATACTAATCCATTAATAATCATTAAAGTCTCTAATATAAGACTCCAAATCACCTCTCTCAAAATACATCATTTGCATGTAAATATAAGATTAAACAAACACGACTGAGCGTGAAATCTATAAAGTTTAACATGCTTAAATTAGAGTTTTCTCTAACTTTATAATTCAACTAAATCATCTACGACCTCTAATAAAATTCGTGACTAATATTAACCTCCGCGACCTATAATCTCTCCGTGGCTACTCATCCTGAGGAAGCAAGGAATATGGAAATGATGAGCTCAAATATCCCAATAATGGTTAGCTCAAAAGTCCTCAGCCATCTATCAATATTAATGTTTGCACAGACAATAAATGTACTAACAAGGCTATGCAAAATAGTACAAATAAGGAGAAGTGTGCAATAAAAGAAAATAAGAAGGAAATAATATTATTTCCTAACCCCTGAGATTACTCGAATAACCTAAGGTTCAATATCCCTTAGTTCGTCACTCCTCAACTTCCCCCAAGGCTCAATATCCCTTGGTTCACCTTGATTCCCCCCAAGGCTTAATCTCTATTGGTTCACCCTATAATCTGTGGCCTTTAGTTATGGACTTGGACTTCTCAATCTCCTCGGCCCTATCCCGGGTGTCTTTTGACCTAGTCATGCCACAGGTCACAGCCTCCTCTCTTGTCCAATTCCAAGAAGAGCGATATGCAGTTCGTTACTAACTCCGCAACTTTGATCGAGCTCTGCAATGGTACAAGTCCCATAGTTAACCTAGGCTCAATCCCCCTAGGGTTAACCGTTTTGTCCCCAAGCACTGAGCAGGAGGCCCTCTCTAGGCAATGATGCCTCGGCCTGCCCAAATAGTGTCGTGACCTCCACATCGAATCCCATCTCAAAAACCCACTAGGCGTAATATAATACTTCCCAAAGTCCACAACTTCAAAGAAAGAGTTAGAACTCCTTATCTCCAAATAACAAGGGAATTTTAGCAAAACAATAGTTTTAAACCCTAAATATCTTATAACTCAAATCCCCAATCATCAAAGGTAAAACCCTATGTAAAACCTCGTATGATCAATAAGAATATCCTCAAGGTCTTTTTTCCTCAAAACTCACAATCTCCAAACAAGAACACTAAGAGCAAATCTTTAAAATAATGATTCAAGGTGAAGGGAAAATGTTTATGGCCTACAATCCTTAAAAACTCTAAAACCTCAATGAACAATAAATGGTCACAACCTCTAAACCCAAAAATCAATTAACAATAAAAATCCATGGCCTAAACCCAAAAAATTCAGAATATAACACAATGGCTCATCTCATTAAATAAAATTCATAAAAACTAGGGTTTTAACAAGGAGGAGGAGGAGGAGGATATATCCCTTACCTTAAGGACTTATTTCGACGGTAACTAGTCGTCATTTTTACACCACTTTTTCCTCGTCGGTGAACAATAAATGTCCTCGGACTCTTTTTCGACAGCACCTCCTCTTCTTTTAAAATCTTATTTTATCACTCTAAAGTGGAAATTAAGGTTACTATTAACTTTGGGAAGTGTGTCATGGGTTTTTATTTATGGAAAATTCTAGGGGTATTAGGGTTTCCACTTATCTCCTATCTTTTCCATAATTACCCCTCCAAAAAGGCTTCTAAAACCTTCAAAACTCGATTCTCAAGAAATTACCTCATTAGGCCAGATCATCACTCATGAGTTGGGCCTTTGAAAGTCATTAAGGTAAATATTTGTGTCTTGTCACACAAGGTTGTTGCCTTACTTCGACTCCGCAGCCTAACTTCTCAAATTCGTGTCCTCTCCAATAAAGCTTTTGTGTACGTGTCTCCTTATATGGTCGCAGCCTATTTAAAGGTTCTATGGTCATTTTACCCCTCCAACCTCTAAGCCATCACTCTCGAGGATCCTAAATAAACATATGACCATCGAATGAATCCACCAATCCTCGTGAATTCTTATTAATCCAAGTCTCACTTTTTGAGATTTGAATGTCAGAAAAAATAAAAATAAATAAATAAAAAGAGAGAGAGTTGTCAGTGATGTACCTTAGACATCAATGTGTTATGTACCATGGTATATCGATTGTGTGCGAGGGTGACTCCACATTGTTGTCTATATCTATTATTGGTGATGTATCCATCAATTTTAGTGGTGAAAAACTAGTAGCTTATATGACTAATGTGTTTTATACAACATTCGTTACTGTCATCTTCTTATGAATCTAACGCATTATATGCGCCAACAAGTGTGTTGTGGAGGTTTAAAATTTGTGTCGTTTGGGTTTGCCATGTGCGACGTTGTTATTAGGTTGTTCAAACACCAATGTTTTTTATATCTATAGGAGTGAGGTTTTGTACATCATTGCCCATATATGGTTGCCTTTTGTGTGTATAAAAGGAAGGGTGGTGGAATTTTATATATTTTCACCAAAATAACGAAATACCGAATCTCCGAATCTATCTCCTCCTTTAATTATCTCTCTACAAGTGTGCTCATTTGGGTTTGGATATATCCATCGGTCATTGGAAGTTTGATACCCTTTCAAAATATTCATAGATCATAAATATTTTTATCATATTCCTTATCAACTATGTTGTTTTGAGATGGTGGTACGTTAAGGGGTTGATTTGCGTGTTTTAGTTGTACAAGACTTACAATGGATGTTGAGTATTGTATAACCCCATATTTGTATGTGTATTATTCAATAATGAAAATTTGTTGAAATTAATTATGTGTGCTTATCGTAATCGAAGATGTCACTATTTATATTTTTTAGTATGTACTATATAATTCGAATTTGAAACCATATTTTATGTATATTAATTCATTAATGGATTAAGTGATAGTTGGGGACTCATACCGATTGATTATTAAATGTCTAAGTTGTTAGATATTTTATTTGACATATTTTGTACTCGAATTTTGGGATGCGTATAATCTTCGTTTTTAGTTCAAAATAATGGGTTTTAAGCCTATTGGGTTAATATTAGGCTTGGGTGAGGTTTAAAGTCATTTGGAGGTGCTTTTGAGCTCTTCTAGGTGAGGCCCATTTGGGTCCCAAACCTAATTTAGTGTATTAAGGGATTTAGTGAGTCGTTAAGGATCTCATAAGTCACATAACTCAAATTGAGAGGCACCTTAAAGCTATAGAGAATGAACTTGAAGAGGAGGAATGGGGAGGATCTCAGCATGTTTTTTTCACTTTTTGATTGAGGCGAGTTTATCTAGAATTGGATCAAAGTATCTTTTGTGTTAGATTATATCTATTCATTGCAATCTAAACCCAGTCATATTCAAAATTGAGTTTTGAAGACTTAATAGTTAATTTTCGAATCAATATGTTAATTAAGTTAGTTCCCCTCTTACTATTAATTGACTTCCACATGAGCTTGGACTGAAATTGTTAGAGAATGATTAGAACTTGATTTAGATTGTAAATATTTTAAAATCCCTCTGAGTATTTGGTTAAATCTATGGAAATCCTAAGTTAATTGAATAATTTGATAAAACTAGGGTTCTTGTATAAAATTTAAATTTTCCCTTTGGATCTTGATTGAAAATTATATAATTGTTGCTAAAATTAGGTTCCAATCATATATTTGAAGTGGTTTTGTTATTGGGATGATTGTTAGGGCTTATATAAAGCTTTCAAGTCATCGATGGAGAATACAAAATTTGGGTTTTGGAGTAGGTGAATCCCGTAACAAGGAAGTGTCAAATTTCTGGGATGATCGATCGATCGATGGTCGCAAGTTTGGACAAGTGTGGGCTTTTGTTATTTTGGTTAAATTATTGGGTTTTGGGACTTAGGGCTAGGATGGATTGACTTATATATTCCTTATGCTTGTTGAATGGAGATGATTTTTAATGATTTGACATGTTGGAAATTCGTATTTGGGTTATTTGGATAATTATGAAATTTGTTAGTTTAAAGGGGTTAACTTGAGTTTAGGGCATTAGTTTGCAAACCAGGGAGTAGATTGGATTATTCATTTGGAATTTTTGAAGTTTAATGGATTGGTATTGTTAACGGGGATTAATAGAGTCTTGGTGATAGTATAGTGGGGCATTTATCCTTTGGGTGAGATTAATATTGAGTTAAGAAAACCTAGAGTGGAGTAGTTTTATGTTTGATGGTTTCATATAAATTAGGTGTATCGATACCTAAATGAAAAGCCTTTGAAAATTAGGTTAGGGCTATATGACATGGAATATAGTTGACATGCATGTTTTTAGAGTATAGTAGGGTGAGACTACCCCTATATTTGATACCCCCGGGTGTTGGGTTAAAATAGTATGATATGAATATTGGTTTAAATATGTGCGTCAACTTTTATGATTGTGATGTTAAATGTGACCCGATAATGTTGGGTCAGTATGTATATGTATATATATATATATATATATATATATATATATATATATATATATATATATATATATATATATGTGTGTGTGTGTGTGTGTGTGTGTGTGTGTGTGTGTGTGTGTGTGTGTGTGTGTGTGTGTGTGTGTTTATTTGATTCAACCCATTAGCGATGGTTATATGTTATTGGATGCTTTATGTGCAATGCATATTATGTGTGAGTGCTCATGACGAACGTACTAGGAGCAATTTCATTATGGGACGTGTACGACGTCGACCACAATGGTGACTGGTGAGTAGATGAGGTTTCCATAGTCATTTTATCATAAGGTCCTACGTCTAGGTATTTGTGTACCGAGATGGTTTCACGGAGAGAGTTAACTGTATATTCTTGAGTAAGGTATGTTAGATGGATGACGTGTAGGCATAGCGATTTATCCCTTGATCGTGGTGAGGTCTTAGGTATGGAGCGACCTATATGACATCCCAAATATTAGTGTGCCGGTTTTAAATTATTTCATACTTATATTGATTGAATTAGGTGAATTATTGCATAATTAGGGAGTTCGATACTCGATAATCATATATGTTTATATATTATCATTATTATAGTTGATTGTGTAATTTTAAATTCCTTAATTAAATATATATGATAGGTACATTAAAAAGTATTGAAATAATTAATTTTGATATGTTATTAATGGTAACATAATGTGGGGGTGGTGATGTGTAATTATTCAGAAGTTAAAGGAAAATGGTGGAAATTATAAGTTAGCCTAAGTTAGCCTGCATATATTCTTAATCTTAACGTAGGATTTTTTAGAAAGAAGAAAAGATGAGCTTTGAAAAGAAAAAAAGGAGAAAAGTTGCGTATTTTATAAAATAAAATAAAAAATCTACAAAATCCAGATTAATTTATAAGGTAATTCTTCCTTAGTTTGAGTTGTGTAGGAGGGTAGTGTGACTGGGGTTTGGTAAAATACTGAATCGGGTGAGGCGTGACCCATTTGAATGAACTCTGTCTTAAAGGTTCTCAAGAACTTCTGGAGCAGCTCTTGGTGAAACCTTCTCCTTTTGGTAAAAATGGAACTCAAGTTGGAACTCACTCCTTGTAAGAAGATGAACTTCACAACAATAATAGTAATTTTTTTCAAGAGGAACTCCTGAGAGTGATGGTTATCAGTGTGGAGTGAAAGAACAATGCACTTAGCACTTTGAGAGAGAGCGGGGAGAGAACACTAGGAGGTTCTAATGTGATTTTGACAGAGTAACAATATGACTTGAGTTATCATTTCCTTGCCCTTGCCTATAAGTCCTATTTATACTGGGCACTAGGGCTGAGTTGACACTTTTAGGCGCCAAAATTGATAAGGTTGGTGAGGGATAAGATCTGAAATGTACCATTTGTCCCTACATGTGTGCAACCATCTGTCCCCTCTAACAATTGCCACCTGGTACAAACCAAAGTCAAAAAGCAAATATGTCGGTGCTTGAAGACAAAATAACTGATTTGGTAAATATCATTTAAAACGGTAACTCGTGGTACAAACTTTGTGAACTTAAGAGGGAGGCCTCAAGGACCACCTCCTCTAAAATCATTTTTGTTTGAGAGGGGGATTCTTGAGGACCCCCTTCTTTAAAATCATTTTTTATAATAAAAATTCATATCTTGAGAGCAAACTCTTGGTTGCTTATTCTAGTTATGACTGAGTATGTTGTGTAAGGACTTGAGTTACTCATAGGGTCTTTCTACTAGTATTCTCTCAATCCTAAAGTGTTAAGTGGTTGAGCTTGCTCAACAAACCTTGTTCCTCAATAGCTAAGCCAAAACTCCCAAGAGATTCAAACTGGCCCATTTGAGCCCTGCTTGCTCAACTGGGCTACCTATATGAAAAAGTAAGTGTTAGTACTTTTGTTCTTTGAAAGAATGGCTTTTCATGATGAGGGGATTGCTAATGGTAGCCACTCCCTCAACCCGGCCTATTTTCTAGAAGTTGAAGGGGCGAACCTTGAGGGTTCCTCACCTAAGATTTTTTGGAAGCCGTGGGACCTTGAGGGTTACGTGTTTAATATTTTCTAGAAGCTGAGGGGGAGGACCTTGAGGGTTCCTCACCCAAGATTTTTGGGAAGCTGAGGGACCTTGAGGGTTCCGCATTCAATATTTTCTGGAAGCTGAGGGGGAGGACCAGGGTTCCTCACCCAATATTTTTTGGAAGCCGAGGAACCTTGAGGGTTTCACGTTCAATATTTTCTGGAAGCTGAGGGGGAGAACCTTGAGGGTTCCTCACCCAATATTTTCTGGAAGCTGAGGAACCTTGAGGGTTCCGTATTCAATATTTTCTATAAGTTGAGGGACCTTGGGGGTTCCTCATATAATATTTTATGGAAACTGCGGGGAGGACCTTGAGGGTTCCTCATCCAATATTTTCTAGAAGCTCCTCATCCGATATTTCTTGGAAGCTGAGGGGGAAGGGCCATGAGGGTCCCTCAACCCAAGACTTAGTGGGCATGCTTGAAACACCCTTCTACATTAGCCCCTCGTGAAAAGTCTTTTGTATTGGGCAGACCAAAAGGCTTTGTACGCCATAAATTCAATTTTCAAAAAAAAATTGTGGGACCCTAGGGTTCCTCATCACTATCCCTAGGGTCATTAAATTAATTATCCCTTGATTCTAAGTTTTGGAGTTTTGAGAAGAAACGTGTCAGCATGGGGACTATCATCCCATCATTTGGGAAATAAAATATGCTAACTTTTTTATATTCCCACACATTTTTCCATTTTCATATAAAAGCTATTTTTTTTAATAAAAGCTTTCGCTTTTACCACATTCTCAAAATATTCGTAAAGAGTTGAACTTTTTAGTGAGAGAAGTGTTGATGTAAAAAATTAGATTACTCTAATAATTCAATCACAGATAAATAAATGAGACAAAATATTTTAAAGTGGTTCAGCCTTATATGAATGGCCTACGTCCACTGTTATGTTATTGCTGAATGTTTGGGAATTCTCGATTACAAGTACTATCAAGAAATTCCCCCCCCCCCCTTTGAATGATGGTAGTACAATGTATTTATAGCCTTGAGGCTATAATCTGAAAGGGTGATACATTAAATGATATACATATGAAAGGGTAATTCATTTAATGCTCTTCAAGCGTGTGCGTCAAGATGATAAGCATTAAATGAATAGTTGAACTGTTGATTATCTGGCAATCAATGTTGTGGTCGAGATGCAGCTCGAACCGCCTTAGTTGCTCGTCGTTCAAGAGTTCCTCGGAGCGTTGGAGTTCCTCGGAGTACACCTGTTGCTCGGAGTGAGTATGACTAGGTCGGGGGAATAAACTTCCTCGTTGCTACTGTGCCACGTAGATTAATACGTGTCTTCTTATTATTCGTCCATATCAGCATATTAATTTTGGTATCAACAGAAGCCCCCAATGTTTCATATTTCGAACTTTGAGGAGTATGGAACATTCTTTCTCGGTATATGGCAATATTAAATGATCTTCCTGGTTTTTAGGAACATTTCTCCGTATTTGAATTTCCTTCCAAATTCGCAGAATTCGCCTTTTTGCATTTTTATAAGCGCTTCGATCTTCGTGTACTTTTTGTCCTTTTAGCCGCCGCTAGCGTAATAGTTTCCTTTTTGTAATAATTTCTTTCGCCGTTTCCCAAGGCAAAGTATTTAAACTTCATAGACAATATCACCGTCTTCTACCTTTTCCAATCTCTGCTTTCGAGTTTTCCATAGTCTTTCTCTCTCTAGTGCGTTCATCCTTTTCTTCGTTCATTGTCAACAGATCTCCCTTTTTCCTGTAAGATCTTCTTCTTTCTTCTTCATTTCTTTTATTCACCATGGTTTATGTTATTGAATCTCTTGAGAAATTCCGTTTTGATTTTTCTATTCCATCTTGGGTAACTCTGGAAAATCTTTCTGAGCCTTTTGATTATTTTCGTTTGGCTGAGGGACACTGGTTCCCCAGCCTCTTCATTGCTGAATGTGGATTTTCTTTTCCACCAAACCCTTTGTGCTTAGAGTTTTGTCAGTATTTCGATGTTGTTCCTGCAAAAATAGTCCCCAATACATGGAGAATAGTTAATGGGGTGCATAGGTTAAATCAAACTCATGGAACTCGTATAGGAATTCCTGAGATTATGTATTGTTATAGATGGGCTGTTCTAGACAATGTTTATTATCTAAAAACTAGATTTTTGAATAGGGCTTTAGTAGTCAATCTCCCTCATGCTAATAGGGATTATTTTGAACATGGGGTAGTTATCAAAAATTGGTAACATGCCCCTTTGGTTGGAGACGAAGTATATGAAGGTCCCAAATGCCCTCCATATGGCAATGGGATAGGTTATTTTCATTTTATTTTATTTCTGAAACTATGATTTCATTATGTTTGAATAAATGCGTGATTGACATTTCAATATGTATTTGTTTGCAGTTGACAGTAAGAGAAAGACTCCAAAGGAATCAAAAGTGAATATTAAACATTTGAAACTTATTTGGAATCTGCATAAGAAAGTTGCAGACGAGCACATCATATCTGCTTCATATTTGTTGCAGTATAGGAGCTATACATCATTCTTTACTGCTCGTCCTGTGGTCAGCATTAGTGAACCATTGCCAGCTTCTGAGGATTCTTCACCAGACTCTCATATTCCTTTGAGTCAGAAAATGGGCAAAAGAAGAGTTCCTGCTCTCTTTGAGGAGACTACCTCTCCTGGAGATGGAAAAAGGAACAAGAATGACATCCCAAAGGGGACAAAGAAAGTAGATGCCTCTCCTTCTGTTGCTCCTCAGAAGGCTGCCGAGAATCCCCCAGTGGCTCCGAGCAAGAAAAGTGCTTCTGTGGAAGTGGTCACCATCTCTCCCACCAAAAGTTCTTTGGTTGAAACTACTGAAATGCCACCGAGGATACTGAAGAAATCCTCCTCGGTCAATTTGGCTGAAACATTTCCCAGCTCCAAGTTAGTGGAGCTGGTGTTCCAACTATCATTCCCCCGAGCTCTGCAATGAGCTCGGTAAAGACACGGACCATTCCTGAAGTCCAAGGAATTGAGGAAAACATGTCTAGGGATATGTTGGCATCCCTAGCTACTCGTCACATTGCTTCAGTAAGTTTCTCTTATCCTGAATTTTTCTTTCTTTCCATCAATACAAGTATCTCTGCAATGACTTATCATTATTTTCTTCTTTTTCCAGCTGGTGAGTTGCTTTAACACCATAGTGAAGAAAGATGAAGCGATCAAGGCTTCTAGCTCCTCGTCTGGAGTAGAGGATGCTTTACAGGGCTTGGCCCAATCTTTGAAGGATTCTCGTCAAAAGTATGACGAGGATAGGGGTGAATGGGAGAAGAAGTTGGTTGCATCTGAGGCAGAGAAGGTGCAGTTGGGAAATAAGGTGAAAGACATGGAGAGAGAGAATAAAAAATATGCCGAGAAGCTCACAAGCTTTGCGGGGCTTGAAAATAAGTTGAAATCGGCTGAGGAAGAGCTAACCCTTCTGAGAGAAGTAAATTGCCATAAGGAGGAGGTGGAGGCCAAGTTGAAAGCCTCCGAGGATCTTCTATCCGAGAAGCTCTCCTCGGAGAGAATGAAAAGAAAAGTGGCTGTGAAAAAATCTTTTCGTACCGGTTGGGATAAAGGATGGGACAGGGGGTAGCAGCCATGATGACCCATGTGCAGTATGGGAGTTTAAAATACTTCTGAGATGGTTGGGTGGCTGCCCTGCAAGAATTAAAGGTCAACGAGGACTCTGAGCTATTTCAACAACATCTTCCTGGCCCCCCTCCTATAATTGAAGATGAGGAAGAAGACGAAGCTGCATCCGAGGAGTCTTCAATGATAGTGGGTGATCAAGTCCTTGCTTCCCAACCTATTCAGACAGTTACCGAGGAGATTTCATCTTTGCCTGCTCCTCCTTAACAAGTTCCAACTTCAGCCGACCAAATTATTATTTCCACCGAGCAATCGAGCTCCTCGTCCCAACCTCCCGAGAAAGTCTTGGGAGACAAGGAAAAGGTGTGAAGTTGTTCGATATCTATTTTGTTTTCTTTTATTTGTATTCTGTATTCTGAACGTTGTACTCCTTTTGATGATGTAATAAAAATCACCTTTTTGTTCCTCTACGTTGTTGATGTTCTGTCTGCTTCTTTTATTAACTCTTGCCTTCTCTTCTTTACTAATTTATGGCTAGAATGGAATTATTATCTGCCACTGATACAAAACTGATGCAGCAATGCCATGAATATTTTAAAGCTGGCCATACTGACCTGAGTGCATCAGAAATTGCTGATATCCTTGGTCATGATTCTTCAGACCAAGCAGTGGAGGCATATCAATACTTGAAATGTCTTCTTGATCGTGTTATAGCCAATAATGTGGCTTATTACGAAATGATTGAAGACTTGCAAGGTACTCTTCATGAACTTCAGCAGCAGTATAAAGAGTCTTCAATTCTTTTGCATGAAGGGTATGGGAAGAAACTCAAACAACTTAGTGCTGAAACAGGTTATGACAAGATGCTTGTTGGCTATGAAGTGAGAGAGAGAACCCTAAAGGAAGAAGTCGAAGCATGCAGACAGATCGTCGAGCTGCTGGAGCAAGAGAATAACAATTTGCAGAAAGAGTTAGCACAGTATAAGTCTGCAGCTTCATCTTCCACTGCCTTGGTACCGATCACCGATGAAGGATTCTCATTTTTAGAGGTTGAGAATGCCAAATTGAGGCAAGAGTTAGAGGCTTTGAGAAGAGTTGGGCCTTCCACTGCTATTCGGGGACGAGGAAGAGGTTCTCGTGGACGAGGAAGATTTGCTCAGAATGTTAACGAGGAACAAAGTACTCAACCTGCTCGGGGACGACCAAGAGATCTTCGTCGTACTGTTGAAGAAGCTCGTACTCAATCAACATTGTAAACCTAAGAGTTCCAATTGAATGCAAAAGATCGGGCTTTGTCTGAAATGTCCAAGAAAATCCAAACTCTGGAGGATCAACTTGCTTCTACAAAGTCTGCTCTGGATAATAAGGATGTTTTTGCCAGAAACCTTCACGAGCAGTTAGAGAGAATAACTTTCCAATTCCACAAACAACCTCGTGAGTTATGGATGGCAGGCTAAAATGAGGCCCTTTGTCACTTGGATGCTCGCATTGAAAATGCCAATAATGAAGGTTATAAACAGGGATGGTTGAACGCCCTGGGTGTATTAAAATTAGAGCAGGGCCATTATTTATGGGATTATCATGCTCCTGGGCTGCTTGATCTACCAAATCCACCATTCAAGCTTGATATGAGTTGGATCCCTTCTCGGGCCATCCCTCGTTATTTGATCTCCCAGTATCTTGGTGACTATGCCCTTCATTCGTAGGTTGAATTATCTCGTCCAGAGCATTTACTGGATACACCTTCAATAGTGAACGTCAGAATGCTGCGAGATCTTAACTTCATTAATTCTCCCCTTTTCCTGGAAGATCCTCCTGCTGGCGAGGAGCCTATATCGAAAGCTGAAGGAAAAAAGCCAATAGAATAGGAAATTCTTATGTAATAATTAGTACACAATTTAATATCAATGTAATAAACTTGTGTAATTCATTTTGACTTTAATGAAAGAATTTCATTTTTGTTTGCAAATTTGTATTGCTCTTGTATTTGTCAAACACTTTATATTTGTGCTTGCATAACAATATTGTATGGTTCATCGACCAATTTAGTAATAAAAAATTTACAAGTATTAGTAATATTGCTCGATCACTTAATAATAAAGTAATGAGTATAAAAATGTTAAAAACTCTTCCAACCAACCAAGGTTGTTAAGTTGTGCTCGTCGACCAATTATAGTTAATGGGTTTTTATCCCCGACCAGCTATACTTGGTATTGTTTAAAATATTTTATCCTCGTCGACCAACTATAGTTAGTGGATTTTTATCTCCGACCAACCATACTTGATTCAGTTTGGAATATTTTGTTCTTCGAGGAACTTTTATGTAATAAACTTACCTCCCGACCAACATAAGTTGGCATTTGAGGGCATATCTTGTTTCCTAACCAAACACATTGGCATTTTTAGGAATGTTGATGTTGTTCTCGCCCTTTTGCCAACCGGAGTTGGTCTGAGTTCGAACTATCATGTCCACTTGCCCTTTTACCAAAATTGGTCTGAGCCAGTGTCAACCTCCTAACCAAAGGAGTATGGTTTGTTCTCGCCCTTTTACCAACCGGAGTTGGTCTGGGTTTGAACTATCGTGTTCTTTCCCTTTTACCAATCGAAATTGGTCTGAGTTAGAACTATCATGTCCACTCACTCTTTTACCAACCGGAGTTGGTCTGAGCCAGTGTACGCCTCCTAACCAAAGGAGTAGGTTTTGTTCTGGCCCTTTTACCAACCGGAGTTGATCTGGGCTTGAACTATCGTCTTCTTTTTGCTGCCGAACAGCGTAGTGTTATACACTATATTCCCCGAAAAACTTTCAATAAAAGGAGAGAAGATGGAAAAATGTCATCGTTTTATTCATATTGATGGAACTGCTTTACATTTTACATCACTGATAATACTTGCGTAGGTGTTCAGCATTCCATGCATTTTTAAATTCTTCTCCTTCTAGAGTTGCTATTCGGTAAGTTCCTGGTCGAACAACTTCTGTAACTCGGTAAGGTCCATGCCAGTTTGCTTCCAATTTATTGTGCTTCTGAATGACCTTCTTTAGCACGTAATCTCCTTCTTTTAGGTCGCATTTCTTCACTCTCTTGTTGTAGAATAGAGTTGTTCATTGTTGGTAAGCAGCATTCCTAATGGCTGCCTCTTCTCGAACTTCCTCGAGCATGTCCAAATCTAATCTTCTCATTAAGTCGCTGATTGGGGAATTGAAATTCAGCACTCTGTGTGTTGGAAGACCCAACTCGACAGGTATTACGGCCTCACTTCCAAATGCCAGCATATATGGTGATTCTCCAGTTGCTGCTCGGAGAGTTGTTCGGTAAGCCCACAATACTGACTGTAGCTCATTAATCCAATTAGCTTTAGCCTCACTTAGCCTCTTCTTCAAACCATTTAATAATGTTATGTTCGTCACTTCAGTCCGTCCATTGCTTTGAGGATGGCCTGGTGCTGAATGAACCTTCAAAATGTTTGACTGATGACAATAGGCGGTAAACTCCTTGTTATCAAATTGTGTTCCATGGTCTGTGATAAAGGTATGAGGGAGACCATATCGGCAGATGATGTTCTTCCAAACGAACTGGTACACCTTCTCGTATGTCATATCAATGAGGGGCTCAGCTTCTACCCACTTAGTAAAATAATCCACTGCGACGACGAGGTACTTGAATCTTCCTCGGGTCATTGGCAATGGTCCAACCAAATCAATTCCCCATATGGCAAACGGCCAAGGGGAAGTTATGGGTGTCAACAGTGCTTATGGAGTTCGTCGGATGGAGGAAAAATGTTGTCATTTATCACATCTCTTAGCATAGGCTATACAATCAGCCCTCATCATCGGCCAGTAGTATCCTTGCGTCATCACCCTTGCAAAAGCGTCCGACCTGCTACATGGGCTCCACAGGATCCTTCATGGATCTCTTCAATCAATTCTTTCACCTCGGAGGGATGTACACATCTCTGCAAACCTGCCATAATTCCTCGTCTATACAAAACACCATTAGTTAGTACATACCGAGCAGCTTTAAACTTCCATTTCTTGGCAGCGAGCTTATCCTCCGATAATTTTCCCTCCTCAATATATGCCCTAATAGGATCCATCCAAGATGGTCCTAAATCAAGGGTAATAATATTCATTGTCAGATCTTCATCTATACTCTGACTTTCTAATACTTCAATTGGTATCGTTCTTCGCAGCTCGATACGAGTAGCTGATGCTAGTCAGGCCAGTGCGTCTGCTTGTGCATTCTCCATTCTTGGTATTCTGATCAACTGAATGGCATCAAATTCTGCCAACAACTTCATCACCTTTGCATGATACTTGACCATTAGTTCCCCTTTAACTGCATATGTTCCCATCACCTGATTCATAATTAATTGAGAATCACTGAATACCATCACTTGTTGCGCTTCCATGATTTTTGCTAAATTAAGACCTACTATTATGGCCTCATACTCCGCCTCATTATTGGAAGCTTTGAATTGGAATCGCAGGGCGTATTCCATGTCAATCTCGTCTGGGGTGTTCAAAACAATCCCTACTCCACAACTTGTTGTGCAAGATGACCCATCTACATATAACCTCTATGTAGGTAACTTGTCTTCAAATTTCTTCTCTGACAAAGTTCCTCGGTGAAATATCTGTTGTTTTCTTTCATCCTCCCCTGATATTTTTCGCTCCTCGTCGATCATCTCTTCTCGCTCTTTTACCAACCGGAGTTGGTCTGAGCTCGAATTTGATGATCTTTCTACATCCACAAGCCCTTTTACCAACCGGAGTTGGTCTGGACTTATGTCTGTTGATCCTGTAACATCCACAGGTTGGTCAGCGAGCAACTTTTGTTCCTCGGGGGTATCAGGATATGTAAAATCTCCTACAGCTTGCCCTTTTAATAATGATCTGGGTTCATACACAATATCATATTCACCGAGCTCTATTGCCTAGTACATCAGTCTCCCTGATTTTTCTGGCTTATGAAGGGCTTGTCTTAATGGCATGTCGGTATACAGGACGATGGTATGGGCCTGGAAATATGGCCTCATTCTTCTACTTGCCTCAATTAATGCCAATGCTAATTTTTCCAGCTTTGGGTACCTGATCTCTGCACCTCGGAAAGCTTTACTTGTGTAATAAATTGGCTTCTGGACTCCATTCTCCACTCTGATCAATGCCGAGCTGACTGCATTCTCTAATACTGCTAGGTACAAGTACAACTTTTCTCCCATTACTGGCCTGGACAACAGTGGAGGTGTTCCCAAATATTTCTTCAAGTCTTGAAAGGATTTTTCACATTCATCATTCCACCTGAAAGTTTTTCGAAGTGTTTTTGAAGAATGGGAGGCATCTATCAGTTGCTCGGGATACAAATCTGTTGAGCGCTGCAACTCGTCCGGTAAGACTCTGCACCTCTTTCTTCGTCGTTGGCGATCGCAACCCTAAAAGAGCTTTGATCTTTTCTGGATTCGCCTCAATGCCTCGCTGGTTGATAATGTACCCGAGGAACATTCCTTCTCGTACTCCAAATGTGCACTTTGTCGGGTTGAGCTTCATTTGGTATTTATCCAGTTGATCAAAGGTCTGACCTAAGTCAACTAGATGATCAGCAACTTTTTTGCTCTTTTTCAGCATATCATCGATATAGACTTCCATATTGCAACTGATTTGTTCGGCAAAAACCTTATTCATCAGCCGCTGGTATGTCGCTCCTACATTTTTCAAACCAAAAGGCATAACATTATAACAATAAGTTCCTCTAGGGGTAATAAAAGAAGTACTTTCCCTGTCTTCAGGTTTCATATTGATCTAGTTGTAGCCACAGTAAGCATCCATGAAGCTGAGCAGCTCGTGTCCCGAGGTAGCATCCACTAGTTGATCAATTCTGGGCAATGGAAAGTGATCCTTTGGGCATGCCTTGTCAAAGTCGGTGAAATCAACACACATTCTCCATTTATTGTTTTTCTTCTTTACCATCACCACGTTTGTCAACCAGTCTGGATATTTCACATCTTCAATGAATTGGGCTTTCTGGAGCTTCTCGACCTCCTCTTGTATAGCTTGATTCTTCTCGGACTGAATACTCTTCTTCTCTGTTTTACAGGTTTGATCTCCTTATTCACATTGAGCTCATGACATAAGAAGTTTGGATCTATTCCTGGCATGTCTTCATGACTCCATGCAAAAGTTTTCTTTCTATTTCTCAAGAAAGCTATCAACTCCTGTTTTATTGAAGTATCCAACGACGAACCTATCTGAGTTGTTCGTTCAGGGTGTTCATCGTCTAGAATAACATTTTCTGTAGATTCCACCACCTGTCATTTTACAAGTTGGGATTCATCTCTAGGATCCAGTGTTTCAATTTATGTACCTTCATCCACCTGGTAGGTAGTAGTCTTTTTCCTTGACTCTTCAAGCCCCTCTTACTCGGCAGATGAATAATAGCATTCCCGTGCTACTTTTTGATCACCTTTCACAAGTCCTACTCCAAAATTTGTTGAGAATTTTAAGCACTGATGTATTGTAGATGGAACTGCTTCAAACTTCTTCAAACCAACTCTTCCCATGATGATGTTGTAAGCTGATTGTACATTCTTATCCATCACAAAGAAGCGTATTCTTTCTGTTCGACAAGCAGGCCAAGTTCCAATGAATATATCCAACTTGATCGTCCCAAGTGGAAAAACTTTCTCGCCAGCAAAACCCAGAAGAGGTCTGTGATAAGGTTCCAATTGAGATAATTTTAAATTTAAACTGTCAAAGCATGAGAAGAGCATGATATCTGCTGAACTACCATTATCTACCAGAACCCTTGAAATAATTACTTCTTTCATCCTTATTTTGATCACCAAAGGGTCGTCGTGAGGGTAAAGAACACCTGCAAGGTCGTTTTTTGAAAAACTAATGACCATCTTCTCTTTGTTTACCTTCCTCGGGCGATCTTCCTCATCCAAATTTATCCGTTGAATATATAAGCAAGCCTGAGCCTCACCGAGGTAAGCTTTTCTTTCTGCAGGAAGATCTCCTCCTCCTGCATCTCCACCTGTAATGACATTACAATCAAATGTTCCAAAACGTATTAAAAATACCTCGCGTTCTGGTTGCCTTGGCCTTTTGGGAAGATCGAGGTCATCCTCTGCATCATCTTCATGATCCCTCTTTTTCTTCTCCTCTGCTCGATGAGGATATCTAGGCCTCTCTCTAGTTCGATCATTATTTCTTCTTTCACCTCCCCGATCAACATACTTTGCTAGTTTCCCTCTTCGGATGAGTGTTTTAATCTCGTTCTGAAGAGCTATGCAATTTTTGGTCATATGGCCACGATCCTTATGGAACTCGCAATATTTCTCCCTATTCCTCATATCAGGGTCTGACCTAAGTTTCTTCGGCCACTTTACCTCCTCGTTATTCTTGATTTCTTCCAAGACATGATTAATACCCAATTTCAAAGGAGTATAATTATCAAATTTTTTCAGGGCTTCCCATGACGACCTACTATTCTTGGAATGCTTGTCACCGCCATTGGCCTTATGCTCTTTCTTCTTAGATTTGTCGACTTCCACCTTGGTATCTTTATCCATATTCTTCTTCGCAGCCATAGCCTCCTCGGCATTCATGATTTTGGCCGCTTTTGCCATCAACTCTGACATAGTTGTAGGTGGATCTTTGGCCAAAGTGTAATACAACTTGTTAGGCAACAACCCACTCATCAAGGCGGTGATTGCTGTCTTTTCTTCATAATCTATGACTTTCAGTTTCTCGTTATTGAAACGAGTTATGTAATCTCTAGTACTTTCACCATATTTTTGTCTAACACTTAACAAGTGTGCTACTCTTTTTACTGGCTTTGCTCCAAAACAGAAATTACCGATGAACAACTCGGCTAACTGAAAGAAAGTTGAAATCTTACCCCGAGGAAGATTGTTGTACCATATCTGGGCAGATCCAGTAAGAGTTCCCGAGAATGTTCTGCATCTCATCTCGTCGGGAACAGCATAGATGTCGGCAGCAGCTTGATATTGCTCTATGTGAAGAACAGGATCTGTCTTTCCATCATACTTGGGGGTCACCACAGGTGCTTTAAATTTCGACGGGGTAGGAAAATCCACAATGGCCTGGACAAAAGGTGTCCCTTGAATAAAAGTTCATTGTAGGGGATTCTTTGCCTTAGCCATTTCTCCCAATCTATCCTCCAATCGCTGAATGGACCCTTTCCACGCATCATTTCCTTCCTCGGGCCTATTAGTTCGAGCAATTGACTGTTCTGAAGTGGCCTCCTGAGATCTATCTTGACGAGCAACTGGTCGTGATTGTGCTGATCCTTCTCTTAGATCTGATGGTTGTCGAAAACTCCTCGACATGGTCTTAGGTGGACTTCTATTCCTCCTAGGACCTAATCGGCTGAAAGGAGATGCCCTGCTCAATCTTTCCAAAGCACTGGGTCTCTCTGGAGAGAGAGTGATACGTTGCTCAGTATCTGTAGCCCGTATTGATGAAGTTCGCCCAGGTTGATAAGAAAAATCATTAGATTCCTCATTACGATATGATTCAGTACGCCTGGATCGTGAAGAAAGTAAATAGGTTTGCCTCTGACCACTTCGCTGTCCCGAATGTGCAGGTGCACCGCCATGGAGTAGGGGTGGTCGTGGGCCGGGCCTGGGCAGGCCCGGTCGGGCTCGGGCCGGGCTTGAAAAATTAAGTGCTATCCCAAGCCCGCTCGGGCCCAGATCGGGCCTTATTATGTAATCCCAAGCCCGCCCAGATTTGAAAGCTCTTTACCCAGGCCTGCCCGATCGGGCCTTATTATGTTAATTAAAAGATTTAAAAAAAATTAAAATACCTATTTTTTTTTAAAGACCAATTTTTTTAATTAAAAATCTGTTTTAAACTCCATATATTTCAAAGTCCATATATAAAGTTTCCAACTCTACATGAAAAGACTTGGTATACGTTTTATATTTATAAAAGTTCCCCCTATATATATATATGTATATATAAATATATATATATATATATATATATATGTATATTATATATATATTTTTCGGGCCTCGGGCCGGGCCGGGCCTCATCGGGCTTAAGAACTCATGCCCAAGCCCGCCCGAAAAAAAATCGGGCTTATAAAACTTTGCCAAGCCCGCTTTGCGGGCCTATTCACCTTACCCAAGCCCTATTTTTTTATTGGGCGGGCTGGGCGGGCTTGGCGGGACTCGGGCCTATGTCCACCCCTACCATGGAGAGTTTGTATGAGTTACCGCATTGTTTCTTGCATGGCAGTTTGTCCTTGAGCCAGATTCTTCATAATTCCAGCCAGATCTGGAGGTGCAGAGGGATTTGGAGGATTTCCAGCATTTCCAGCATTTCGATTGCTGGATTCCGGATTATCTTCCATTGATGATGAATGATTTCTGGTGAAAAACGATAACAACAGTTGTTTCCCACAGACGGCGCCAATCTGTTGATGTAAAAAATTAGATTACTCTAATAATTCAATCACAGATAAATAAATGAGATAAAATATTTTAAAGCGGTTCAGCCTTATATGAATGGCCTACGTCCACTTTTATGTTATTGGTGAATGTTTGGGAATTCTCGATTACAAGTACTATCAAGAAATTCCCCCCCTTTGAATGAGGGTAGTACAATGTATTTATAGCCTTGAGGCTATAATCTGAAAGGGTGATACATTAAATGATATACATATGAAAGGGTAATTCATTTAATTCTCTTCAAGCGTCTGCGTCAAGATGATAAGCATTCAATGAATAGTTGAACTGTTGATTATCTGGCAATCAATGCAGTGGTCGAGATGCAGCTCAAACCGTCGTAGTTGCTCGTCGTTCAAGAGTTCCTCGAAGCGTTGGAGTTCCTCGGAGAGCTGGAGTTCCTCGGAGTACACCTGTTGCTCGGAGTGAGTATGACTAGGTCGGGGGAATAAACTTCCTCGTTGCTATTGTGCCACGTATATTGACACGTGTCTTCTTATTATTCGTCCATATCAGCATATTAATTTTGGTATCAACAAGAAGTTCCAAAGACTCCATAACCTTTTTCTTTAAAACTTCTTCAAAATATTGTCCATGGCTTCATCATTGCCTATTGCTTCTTCAGATGTTGATGCCACCATCATTCCCATCATGATAGGCTCTTTGCCTATCTTTATTTCTATATATACGGTGGTGGCCACTGACACCAACACCATAACCATTGCCCCAGGCGATTCCGTCATTTCCCTCCTATCTGCTTCATTTTTAATTGACATCATTAGTATGGGCAACCTACGACCAGCGCCCTACTCCTCTGATGGGTTACTTATCGAAAATCTATTGAATATGGAGGTTGTTGACGGCGGATCACACTTTGGGGTGAGGACCTATAAGGGTTCTTCATCGTTTTCTATAATAGACAAAGGTTCCTCGTCTGAGGCCTTACATTTGAGAGAGGACTCGCGCTACTGTGGATTAATCGCCTGAATGTTTGGACTTTGGGGGCACCTCATCTTTAGCCTTGATTCCTAGGGGTTCCTCGCACCTTGTAAGGATGACAACGGGTTCCTTGCCTATTTCCGCGACAACGAAGGGTTCCTCGACCACAAAGGGTTCATTGCCTACCACTCCTCGCCTACTGTCAAGACAACGAAGGGTTCCTCGCTGGAGTTTTTGAAATTGGGGGGGGGGGGACCTCGCCTGCCATTCTATTTTCAAGGGGTCCCTCGCACTCTGTGCGGGCGATTACGGGTTACATACGTGAGGTGTTAACCATATAGGGCTCCTCGCATAGGCATTTTGCTACCGTGGTTTCTTCTCCTGAGGTATTGGTCATGGGGGGTTCCTCATCTGTATCTTCTGCGATTGTGGGTTTCTTACTAGAACCAATGGCCATTGGAAGTTCTTCCATCACCTTATCTTATTCTCAGGTTTGGGAAGATTATATGTGCACTCATAAGGGAAGAGATTTTGGCATCTATCGTCGTGCACCTTTTTTTGGACTTAGTGACAATTTCATGACTTCCCTTGTTCAATTTAAGGAGAGGTATGTTGCCAATGTTCTCGAGCGACCCCACCTGTGGTTAGGTGAGTCTACTGATTCCCCTATTATTCTTTCGGAGTCTATTCTCAGAGTTATAATTGATCGTGGTGACTTCCCGTACTCCAATATTAAAATTAAAGTTGCGGGGGGTGCCTTAAAGGAGTGAGCTACTTGGGTTGATTATATATTGAGTGTTCCTTCTTATAAGGCTACCCTTAAGAGACTGGGCCTCTTTACTGACATTGATAGTTTGAGGTCTTTCACTATGGCCAAATATAACTCCACCCTCAACCTTTTTATTGGCCCGATGGAGCAGGGAATCTCATACTTTTGTGACTGGTTAGGGCGAGTTTACTATTACTATAAAGGTTGTCTGCGAGTTATATGCTTAACCTTTCTTAGGGAGCATGTTTTTACTGATGGCTACGAGGATCCCCTTGAACAGAAGATGGTGGAAGAGTTACAGGCAACACTTACTAGGTGTATCTGGCTATAAATGTGATAAGTCTTACCAAATACTCTTTCACCATATGGCAAAATACTGGTTAGAGACTTTGAGCAGCCGCCGAAAGGGGAGACTTCCAACAAAGCTCTCAAAGTTCAGGATGGTCCCAAGATTCACTCCTCCTCGCGCTTAGCCTCTTTCCTAGTTACCATTCTGAGTTGATTCTTGTTCCCGGGTAAACCCGAAGACTCTTCCCGTGAGCTCCTTTTTAAATTAGTTGTGAGACTATCGCGAGGGAGGTCGGTACCCCTCGCTTCTTTAGTTCCTGGTTATCTTTATTCCTGGATGGATCATACTCATATAGATGTTGAGAGATCTTGTAGTCGTTATGATTCCACTAACTTTTCCAATTCTTTTCTCCTCATGGCTTTCTTATTTGAGCATTTTCCTCATTTTGGCCCTGAAGCACAGTCATGCCACATCAATGTTGCTCGTCTTTTGAGGTGTCATAGGAAGGCCCCCAAGAGTCCCCTAGGTCCTTTGATTGATGATATTGAGGAGTTATATTTTTTCCCTTACAGCAAATGCCCCGGTGGCATTTTTAATTGGCTTTCTTTCTTGGGTGATGGTGGCACTTTTTATTCCCCTTCTGATTATGGGTTTGTTTCTTCCTGTCCACATATCAATGTAATGGCGATGATATTACCAGGCCTCCTCCCTTATTTCACATAGCTAGGTAAAGGTGCCTAATTCTATCACTCAGAGAGAGTGAGAAGAGTTCACACCCCTTCTTACCCTTTGTGCAGTGACCCTTCAGAGTTATTATTGGAGGCATGTAGAAACTTTATCTTTCAAGGAATGCTTCATAGAGTACACCACTTGGGGGAATGTATGTGCCTCCCCATGATTACCTACCTTCATTCACTCCCTCTTGGTTCTAGGTATGGCAATTTTCCTCGAAAATTCGGATCCCTGTGGATACCCACGAAAAACTCCCCAAAAAATCCCCAGAAATTCGGAGATCGGGGCGGGTTCGAGGAGTAAAAAAATCCCCAAAAATTTTCGGGTCGGTTTCGGGTATACCCTCGGGTCTCTACGGGGATACACGATTTATTAATACATAATAAAATATATGTTTATATTATAATAAATATATAAGTATATAAGGCTCTTTAAGTTACAAGCCCTAGCCCCAGTAAAAGTCCTCCCTCCTCTCACTAATCACGCCGCTCCAACATCACGACTTAGAAATCCTCATCAACTTCCTCACTTATCTCCCTCCATCCTCTTCTCGTCACACCGCTCCAACATCTCGACTCAGACTCAGCTTCTCTCCCTCATCGTCAATGATTTTTTATTTTGTTTCGAGCTAGCAGAATATGGTTATTGATTTCGATTTGATTTTATGGTTGTTGATTTCAATTTTATTATTTATATTATATTAAATTGATTATTGATTGTTGTTGTTGATTTCGATTTTATGGTATTGTTACCATTATTTCTGTTGAGATAAACTGTTGAGAGAGATAACATGTTGATTGTTGCTGTTGATTTCAATTTTATGGTATTGTTACCATTGTTGCTGTTGAGATAACCTGTTGAGAGAGATAACATGTTGATTGTTGCTATAGATTTCAATTTTATGGTATTGTTACCATTGTTGTTGTTGATATAACCTTTGGAGAGAGATAACATGTTGATTATTGTTGTTGATTTTGATTTTATGTAATTTTTCACTAAGTGCTTAAAGAAAAGAAAAAAATGGGTTCTTTGCGGGGAAGCCGATACCCATTTTAAAGGGGTACGGGGATCCCCAAACCTGTTATAATTGGGCGGGGACGGAGAATGATATTTCTAACGGGGATGGGGATGGGGATGGGGAGTTAAAACTCGACCCAGAACCGACCCATTGCCATCCCTACTTGGTTCTTGCTTTGGCAGCGCCAAGTTCTTCTTATCCAAAATTGCGTGACTGTGCCTCCCCATGAAACCAACCCCACTAAATATGTCAAAGCCCAATTTTTAATTAAGCCGACGCAGAAAGAAGCTTATTACCTTAGCACTACTCTCAGGATACCTCTTGAGCAGACTATTACCATCTTAGTGAAGCCACTTCTCGATGAATCTTCCTAGCCTTAGTAGACCAAGATGCCTCCCACTAAATCTAAAGGCCAATCCAAAAGTAAAGGAAAATCAGTGGCTCCTTCAACGAGTAATATAAATCACCCTAACATGGATGTGCCTAACTTCATTCCTGCTACTACCGCCTCTGCCCCATTTCTCTTGTGAGGACCAGAGCTGCTAAGAGGAAGAAGGGGGGTGATGTTGATGCTGCTACTCCTTCCACTATGGACCGGGGGTTTGATACCGATGATCTCGGAGTGGAGGATACCTATAGGACTATGAGAGATAGGGGTTATGAGGCATTGGGCTTTTTTTCTCGGGAGACGCAATTCACATCTATTCCCATTGCGAAAGGTACTATATTCAAACATTCTTTACTTAGTGAAACTAGCTCTTATAGAGTTTCGCCTGCTGGTTCCCTATCCCCCTTATTATAAGAGGAAATAGTTGACTATGGAATCACACCTTCCTATGATGATCATAGTTCTTCTTCGGGTGATGCAGATGGATTGGATTTTCTTAGTGAAAGAACTACTGAAACTTATGCTTTGTTATCAGTTTCGAGGGAGTCTTCCAACGACGATGAGGCACCATATTCCCTTTGGGGGGGTAGCTCCACTTCCAGAACCCCTTTCTTATAGTTATAGTTAGACTAGGCGTTCTGCTACTGTAAGTCTTTCTTTACTTGGGACTTTTATGTATATGATTTTCTTGTTCTTTCATTATTGGCTAGTTTACTAATTCTCTCTCTCTCTCTCTCTCTCTCTCCTTCTTGCTATGTTTCCACAGGTTACCTCTATAGAGGCAAGTGTTCCTTCACCTCCCCCACTACGTCGTGCTCCTTTTCAGCGGAAGAGAAATTCTAAGCTCATTTCTTCCCGAGGCCTTTTCAGAGAGGGTTGTTACTCCCTACAAGGGTCTTTGAAATTTTGATAAGTCACAAATTAGATTTCTTAACTTAAATGTTATATATAATTATTTCCTTGCAGCTTTCATCTGTGCATCCTAGTAGCACTAGGGTTACTTATGTGACCTCCCGTTCTGCTCGGGTATTTTTCTGACTTTCTCTATATGGTCAATTTCACTGTTCTCTTCTTTTTTATCTCTTTTTCCTTGTGTTCTTTGCCTATTTCTGATTGCAGAGGATTGTGCCTTCTACTACTGCCACTTCATTTTCTCTTGCTTCAGTAGCAGGCACTTCTACAGCTGAGCCCTTGGTTACCTCATTTTTAGAGGTCTGCTTGTTCTCTTGGCTCCCTTTTTTATTTCTATATTTTTTTGCTGCTTATGTCCTTTGTCACTTTTCATTTCCTAGGGCCCTATATCTCTTGTCCTCTCTTCTCCAAGAAGGTCCCATCCTTTTCTTACATCTACTGTTTCGGGGTTGTTCCCCTCAGGGAGGATTTCTGTCCCCCAACTCCACATATCTATGGATGGTAGGCCTTTGATCCATCCTATCTCTCATGGGACAATATTTACTGTGGCTTCGACTGTCGAGCCTATTTCCCAAGTTTCTTCTTCTGCTCAGGCATCAGTAAATTTTTCTCTCATAGTCATGATAATAACATCTTTTAATATCTGTGGGCCATCAGCACAACCCCTACTATGCCAGTAGTCATCTTTCGCTCTTCCTCCTTAGATGGGGCCCAGGTATTTTATTTTCTTCTTGCCTATTATTTCTCTGGCTAGACTGTACTTACAAGCTCTTTTTCTCTTTCCTTTCAGTTATCATCTGATACTACTTTATCAGCGGCTCTTGCTACTATTCTTCCAGCATCCCCTGCTACAGATGAGTCACCTCGCCCAGTTACCTTCAACAAGAGTCCTGTCATAGTGCCTCTCCCTGTAACTATTTTTGTCATGGGTCTTTAGGTTTTATTCTACATACTTATCTTCATGAAGTAAGTGACTTGCTAACTCTTACCTCTTCCTCTTCATTTATAGGCTAGCTTTGTGAAGGCTTCCTTATTCACTGCGTTTATGGCAAATGTTATGGAGGCAACCCCTTTAAGAGCACCCGCAGCTCCCCCCTCAACTGCTGTGGAGGGAATTACTCAGGTATTGTATACGAGAGTAGTTATTTCTGTACCACTCTTTTAACTGGTATAGCCCCTCTTTCTTTTTCAAATTTTGTCACCAGACTAACGTAGCCGAGGTTCCTTCATCTGCGGAACATGTTACTAGTTTTGCCCCCATTACTGTAGGGCTCTTATCTAGCACTTCAGATGAAACTATACAAGTAAATACTTGGTTTGCCTATACCTCTTTATATATATATATATATATATATATATGTGTGTGTGTGTGTGTGTGTGTGTGTGTATACTATGCAAATATTTGCTAACACTTACCTATTTCTCTGTTCGCATGTTAGTGTTGTGATCATTTCAGTGACTGCGGAACGTACTGGAGTATTAGCTGTGAGAGAGGTATTAGACTGTCATACCTTTTTATGTTTTCCACTTCCCAATCTTTTTCTTCTTGCTTTTACAGTGCAAGTATTCTTACCTCTGCCCTTCTTTCATTATGTTCAGGCTAACAAGGCAGCTGCTCTGGAAAATGTGGAGAACATTGGAGAGTGGTTATAAGAGAGGTATTATGCTGGAATACCTTCTCTCTTTTTATATTTCTCATTTTTCTTCTTGCTTATACTGTGCAAGTGATCTCATTTTCACCCTTGTGTCATTGTTTCCAGGTGAGTGAGGTTGCTCTGGTAACTGTGGAGCCTGTTGGGGGGATGGCTGCAAGAAAGTTATTAAACTGGCATACCTTCCCTCTTTTACTATTTCTCCTTCTTTTTATGTACACTGTGCAAGTTCTCTCACCTTCACCCTTGTTTCATTATTTTTCGGTGAGTGAGGATGTTGCTCCGGTAACTGTGGAGCCTGTTGGGGGGATGGCTACGAGAGAGGTATTATATTGATATACCTTCTCTCTTTTACTGTTTCCCCTTCCTCTTGCTTATACTGTGCAAGTGCTCTTCAGCCTTGTTTCATTATTTCCAGGTGAGTAAGGCCGCTGCTCCGATAACCGTGGAGCATGCTGAGGGGATGGCTACGAGAGAGGTATTATACTGGCATACCTTCTCTCTTTTACTGTTTCCCCCTTTACTTCTTGTATATAATGTGCAAGTGCTCTCACCTTCACCCTTGTTTCATTATTTCTTAATGAGTGAGGCAGCTGCTCCGAAGGTATATGTGGAGCAGACAGAGAGTGTTGTATTACGCACTCCTCATGTATTTGACTGTCATATCCAAGTTATTATTTCCCAGTGAATAACTTGTGAGTTGCATTGATATTCCTTATTGTTATTTCTTATGTTTAGCCTAGCACCCCCCCCATTTGATTAACCCCCTTCAGACTGGTGGCAGCATGCTCACCCCCTTGAGTTTTGGGGTAAGCTCTCTACCATAGCCCCTTTTCAGAGTCTGGATATAGTGCTCATTGTATTCATTCTCTTTTGACTCATCATGGACACTTGTTTTCAGGATCTTATTAGCTGGTCCATAGAGGTAGATGATAAGGGGATCAGAGTTCTGAGGCCACTCCTACAACCGGTGATGCTGATTTTAGTGGGGAGTCTTCTTTCCTCCCCTCCAAGATAGAGTCGCACCATTTCGACAGTGATGTTGAGGTAAAGGCTCCTACAGCCTTCATGAGTAGACTGTGGCGTGAGGAGTGACCAGGACGCTTCAGGACACATGAGCACCAGATCTTAGATTTGATCTTAGAGCAGCATCCTGAGACATTCACCTCTCAGAGTGTACTTCACATCGATAGCCTCACAGTATTCAACTTGAAAGATCTTGCTATCTATATCCATGACTTCTTGGCTACTTCTCCTGCTGAGCTGACTAGCGCCTTTGCTTTGCTGTTCTTGGGCGCTCTTCTTGATTTGCATCAGTTCTATAATTTTCATCTAGATTGGCTTGATGTTGGAGTTCATTATTTTTTGAGCATTCCCTTCCAAAAGATGGTAAGACTTCACACATCCAGACAGTCTAGGATTGAGCAGCGATAGGCTAAGGCTGCGAGGATTCGGGGTCAGATTGCATCGCTTCAGTCTCATTTTACAGACTTGAGTCTAGTGGCCAGGAGGATGAGGCCAAGTTGGCCAGGCTGGAGGAGGAGTTCTTACAAGAGGCTGGTCCATCCTATGCTGGTGCCCTCATGTGCGACGACTCGTTTTTTTATCATTTCTAGTGGATAGGCTAGTTCTTGCCTTGTAGTATTTTTAGCTTCCATACGTAAAGAACTGATCATTTATGAATGAGAAAAAAAATGTTATTTTATTTCCCTTGCACCTCTATTTGCCTTTGCCCCCATCTATACTTTAGGAATTTGTTTATTAAGACCTGCTCTAATTTTCTGTGAGCATTTGGTCAATTTAGGTTGCCCCATATACTGCGTGGTACTTGCATTAATATGAGCAAGTTATATATGTATACACATTGTTCTTTTAAGCGCAACCCCTTTGACCACGGGGCATTTGCATGTTATCTGGGTAAGTTACTGTTTTGGAGTTGCCCCCTCTATCTGTGGGGGTGTTCCTACACATTATTATATGTGTTTATAAGGAATAGCTTGGAGGGGGGGGGGGGGGGGGGGGGGTTAACCCCACCTCCATCCCTTAAGTTCTATTTCAAAAGATAATTTTTTCAAATAGAAGAAGTAAATGATAACTAATTCTTTTTCTTTTTTTAATTAACTAGCCCCTAGTCTACGGGGTCCTTGCTCTACATTTTCTTTAAGAGCTTTCATGATCTCAAAATATTAGAGGGGGGAGTTGACCCTTTTCTCCACATTTCTATTGATCTGGTCAAGTAAAGCATTTCTTTGAGAACATAGATTAAAACTTGTTCTCTAGGATAAAAAAAAAATATTATTACTTGGAGGTTGTCCTCCTACTGGTCAAGTGACAAAAAATAAAAAATTGCTTGTTTTGTCTGGGAGGACTTTGCTCAATATACTTTCTCTTTGGATAGACTTACCCCCCAAGTGTTATGAGCAAAGTTCCTCTTTGTTTCTGTGTACCCTCTTCTAGCCTAGTAAAGAGCATTTCTGGGGAAAAATATTTTATTGGGTCTACCTCATATAGTAGGTAAGTAATCAAAGCAAACATCGACAATTGATCAAAAGTGTTGTTATTCATTTCTTTGCTATTGTGTACTGTTTACAAGATGGTATTGCTCTATCATTTTATTTTTACAAAAAAAGAACTTTTTTGGTATGATAGCAAATCGCTCAGATTCTATTACAGAAAAATTTAGCAAAACTAGGCATAATACCTCTTTAATCATTTGCAATTGATGGATTGGAGGCAGTTGTTCTCCGACTCTGAAATCTGGCAGTATCCTGACTTCCTTACCCTTCTCACCATAAAGGGCCCTTCCCAATTGGGTTTGAACTTTGATGCTGACATGGTGCGAAGGTGATGAGTAGATGCTCAGAGGAATAAGTCTCCCACTTAAAACTCTTTGGTTGACCAGGTTTTCATAAGCTCTGGACAACTACTGGGTGTAAACTTTGAAGTTCTCTCTTGCCTTATCTTTGTGCTCATCCAACGATTCAAGTTGCACATGCCATGGGTCAAGGATGAGTCCATTACTTAGAGCAACCCTAACTGAGGGTACTGTCAGTTCCCCCGGTAGGACAACTTCAGTCCCATACACAAGTGAGAATGGAGTAAACCCAGTTGGCTTTCTCTTCGAAGTGCGGTAGGCCCATAACGTCATGGGTAGCTTCTCATCCCATACCCCTGGCATGTCTTCCATCATCTTCTTTAGGATATTAATCAGGGTTTTATTGGTGGCCTCTACCTGGAAATTTCACTTTGGATATGAGATGGTTGAGGTATTATGCACAATTTTGTACTTGTCAGCGAGAAGGGCCATCTCCTTGCATACAAACTGTTTTCCATTATCTGTGAGAATCACCTTGGGTATACCAAACATACATATGATATATTCCTTGATAAACTGCGTTACCACTTGGGCGGTTAACCTTTTTAAAAGAATGGCCTCTGCCCACTTGGTATATAAATCTGTAGCTACAATGATGAAAGCTTTTCCGTGAGAGGCTGGGCTGATTTTTCCCACTAGATCAAATGCCTATGTGTTGAAGAGGTAAGGAGACACTAGGCTTTGCAAGCTAACTAAAGGGGCATGCATCATGCTTCCATATACTTGGCAAGATCAGTATTTCTTTACATAACTAATGTAATCACTCTCTATGGTTGTCCAATAATACCCTAGCGTCATTAACTGATTATGTAGTTTAGCACCTCCCACGTGGGAGGGCTCACGAGCTTCCCTCAACACTCTCTCTGTGTCTTCCTTTGCTATACATTTCAGTGCCTCCTCATTATATCCTTTCCTGTAGAGCTCTCCTTCCACCAAGTAGAAACGGTCTACCCTCTTCTATAGGTAAATTTCATCTCCTCTCTCCGTGGGTAGCTCACTATATTTTAGATAGGCTATGCATGGTTGCCTTCAATCTTCGAAGGCCTCCACAAAATTAGCTTTTGTTGGCTGGTCAAAATGAGTTTGACACTTTAAACAACCTTGTTGCAAACGAGCGGCCTCTGTGCTCATGGTGGGCCAATAATAGCCCTCCACTGCAACTGGCAGTAAAGTGGGATATCTGTGTCCCCGCAATGCTTTTCATGCATCTCGGCCAACCTCTCTTTAGCTTCTTGTTCTCCAACACACCTTGCTAAAAAACCACCAGAGCTCTTGAAGTACAGTGCTCCCTGAAGCAGATGGTAGTTAGTTAACTCTAACATCTTCATCGTCCCCTCTCTTATCTCTAGATGTTTCACAACTAGGTGCCTCCAGTCTTGCGGCTCATTGCTTGGGAACAAAGACTTCACTGTGGTAGGCACTGTTCTTTACCACACTGTGATCGTTGCTTCTGTCTTGTATATGTCTAACTTTTGTGCGATCGTATCTAGTGCGTCGGGATGCCTATTCAGTGTTCTTGCATGTCTCTCAATAGTTACTTACAGGAATTGTCATAACAACCTTTGGATGGTGTATCTATAAGGTGACAAGTTAGTGTGCTTGATAGAGAACTCGCCATTAACCTGTTTTACTACCAGGTTTGAGTCCCCCCGGATGCATAATATCCTGACACCCTTCCGGAGTGCTTCCATCATACCCAAAATGAGAGCTTCATACTCAGGCTCATTGTTTGAGAATTTGAAGTCTAACTTGAAAGAAAAGGCGATCTTCTCCTTGCTTTTTGAGAGTATGATGCACGCATCTCCTGTGCCTTGGGCGCTAGAGCCATCGAACTCCATTTCCCATTTTTTCATTTCCTCCACTATGCATGCTTGGAAGTTCTCCCCAGGTAGCTCTTCACTAGAGGGTTCAAAGTTTCCACTTGGAAAAAGGACCAACAAATCTGCTACCGCTTGCCTCTTGATGGCTTTGGTCACTATTCATTTTAAATCATACTCTGACAAAATTAAAAAAACCACCTTGTTGCTTATCCTATAAGTACTGTCCTCACTAGGAAGTATTTGATAGGGTCTCACTTAGTGACTATATGAACTGTAAAGGCTAGCAGATAATGTCTCAACTTTTGAGCCATAAAAATCAAGGCAAGACAGTGTCTTTCCACTTTGGTGTATATAAATTATGTTCTTGATATTACTCTTGACAAGTAGTACATTGGCTTCTCTACTGCTTCTTTCTCTTGGGCCAAAAGTGCTCATATGGAGCTTTCTGCTGAGGTGAGGTAGAGCAGCAGTAGTGCTCCAGTCTCAGGTGGGATCATCATGGATGGAGAGGCTAAAAATTATTTAATCTTCTCAAATACTTTCTTCTACTCTTCCCCCTAGGTCCACTTGGATTTTTCCTTCAGCGGGGGTGTAAATGGGTGAGTCACTTCTACTAGTGCAGGTATGAACCTCCTTAGGTTGTATACCTTTCCCAAAAAGCTCTTAAGCTACCTCTAACTCTTCGGGGGTGGCATCATCACTATGACTTTCATCTTTTCTACATTTACTTGCATCCCCTGCCTATTCATAACAAATCCCAAAAACTTTCCCGCGGTGACCCCGAAGGCACACTTCGAGGATTTCATCTGCATCGTGTACCTGCGAAACCTCTCAAACACTCTCCGGAGGTCCGACATGTGCTTTCTTTCTTTCTTGGATTTCACCACTAGATCGTCCACATAATATTCTAGTATCTCATGAAATAGATCATGAAAAATTACCATCATAGTCCTTTGGTATGTGGCCCCGACATTCTTCAATCTGAATGGCATGACTGTGTAAGGGAAGTTCCCTAATGGAGTGCAAAAGGCAGTCTTCTCCGTGTCCGTCGAGTTTATCTTAATTTGGTTGCAGCCAACTTACCCATCCATGAAACTCTACATCTCATGTCCTGTGGTATCATCAACTAAGATGTCTATTCTGGAAAGAGGGAACTCATCCTTGGGACATGCCCGATTCAAAATGCGAAAATACACTCAAATTTTAATTTGCCTCTTGTCCTTCTTTGCCACCGGCACTATACTAAAGATCCACACAGGATGCTGAATAGGCTTGATGAATCCTGTTGCCAACAACTTCTTTACCTCTGCCTTTATCCTCAGGTTGAGGTCAACCTTGTATGTGCGTGTGGCTTTCTTTACCGGAAGAGCATTAAGAAGAACATTCAATCTGTGAGAGCTCACATCTGGGTCTATTCCTGGCATTTTCGTATACTTCCAAGCAAACACGTCGGTGAACTCTTTGAGCAGGCCAATGAGATCCTCCTTCTGTTTTGGGTCCAGACTCTTGGAGATGAGAATGGGTCTACATTCACCCCCTTCTGCCCCCAGGTTGATCTCCTCTAACTCTTGTAGTTGCTCCCTGGGTCCATCCTGTATGCATTCTGCATCTTCCCCTGGTTCCTCAACATGATCAATGACATGGGATTCATAAAAAACAACATATTCTGGTGCCCGACCGGTGCTCTCATCCCAAAACACCGCCCACCCAGACCATTATGAATGATAAATAGCTTTCCCATTGGGTAGGACCACTTTTTTACAAGTTTAAGGAGGTTTGACCACCTCTTCCACCTTCATATTGCCTTTTGCTATGTAGGGGATTAACCTCCCCCCAAATGATCATGACGGATTTATTTGGCTAGGCACTTCCTCCAACCACTTGCTTCTCTTCTATCTTTCTTGTAGAATTCTTTCTTTTTGCGTCTAGTTCCGTGTAAAATGTCGTATCCACCAGATGGGCCTCCTCAATGGAAAAGGGTTATGCGTTTCTTTGATGAGGATCTATGTTCCTCGAATACCTTTGCACACTGATGGTAAGTGGAGGGTACTATGCTATGGGTATGCATCCATACCCCCCCAATGAGTAGCTGGTAGCTGGTATTAGCATTGATGATATGGAACTTGATGTGGGAAGTGAAATTTCCCAGTTTGATTCTCACATTCACATATCTGAGGGATTGCATTCCGACACTATTAAATCCTGAAATCACTAGTGGTACTGGCACTATGTTCTCATGATCGATCCCCATCTCATACAATGTAAATATATTATCCTCCATCCACTAATCGTAGTTGTATCATATAATGGGTGGTTGTGGAAGTAAGGCACCTGCCTATCTGCCTCTGAAGTAAATCTCTTAATCGACCTCCCAATCGGTCCTTATCAATTTAGTGAGGGGTCTCCGTGTTGCTGCACAACTTCTAAAACTTTCCTTATGATGACTACTCTGGTATCGTACTTCACTCCTATTTGGTCGAAGAACCACTTGAACTTGGGGCTCCTCACTATGGCCTCACATTCAGAATCTAGGTCTAACTCATATGTCTGGGAATTACAAACATATTGTGCCTCCTATGTCCCCCCTTTATTTAGAGTGAGGATGACATCCACTTCGCCTTCGGGGAGGTTTACCGGCACAATTTCTTCACTTCCATCCTCTTCTTGGTCCGGAGTGAAGAACCACTCCTCTCGTTTCCTTTTTATCTCAATTCTTTACTTGTTGCTTTGTGTTAACCTATTCAACCCTTCACATATTTGATCACTGATTAGGCATAAATTCTTCTAAATATATCCCTTTAATTTAGTTACTTTTAGCACCTCGAACAACGTAATCGATTTGATTTTATCTCATAATCTTGCTACTGACTTATTCTAACGAGTCCCCCGAGTTTCTGATATTTCGTACTAATTTTACAGGTATTTGATGTCACTAAAGAAGGAAAGAAACCGGAAGAATAGAGAAAGAAAATAAGGAAAGTCAAAAGGGGAAAGTTGTAATTTTTACCCGGAATTCGAATGAGGCATCTCAAGAAAAGTTGAAGATATCAAGTTTACAAGTATATAGGAAGAAACGGTACCTCAATCGGAGTCCCGGTGTGAAAGTTATGAGCATTCAAAGATAGAAGAAAAAGTCAAAGAAAAATAGGACCGATCCGGATAGGACCGATCCAAAATACAGAGTGACGGATTGAAGTTGATGAAAATTAAATGAACCGATCCGGATAGAACCGATCTAGGAAAAAAATAAAAGAACCGATCCGTATCCAAGCCGAACCAAACTAAAGGAGGACCGGATTGGCCCGACTGTTGCAGTTTTATTTTCTTACTCTTCCTCCAATGGAGAGTCCTGGTTAAGCTAAAACTCTTGGAGTTTTGTAGGGTATTTAAACCCGATTTATTATCATTTTAAGCGGGCGGAAAATTCGTCTAATTTTTCCCTTTTCAGTTAAAACTTTTAGAAGTAGTTAGAGAGAGAAAGTTGATACAAAAGCCTAGTTTGAAGATTTATTGCAGTTTTAATTCCAAGATTGAAGTTTGTTCAGATTTCTGTGATCACAAGTAATTTTAGTTGATTATTTTAGTGCTTTTGTAAGTTAGTTGATTGCTTTCTTCTGTCTAATCTTTCTTCTACATCATTCTTCAATTCTCCCTTAGTTTAATCATGATTTCCTGCAATTCAACAATCATTTTCATTAATTTCATCATGGTAGGCTAAAATTTTTAAGGGTCGGGATGCATGAACCCAAACCGATGTGGTAGTTGCATGTGTATAAAATTAATGCTCTAAATTTAATGATTTATTATGATTGTATTACGTAGCATCACAACCATTGTAGATATTTGGATCTCGTTTCCTTCAGGGTAATCGAGATGCTTTATAATGTAATACGAGTGTTGCTATCGCGCGTTACCGCTTTACTCGTCCTCTGATTTCGTATGGTGCGGGCTTGAACCTCATATAGGTAATGCTTGGGAGTACTAAATTCTGGGTCTAATTTGTCACTTAAATTTTCGATTAGTTTTATACCATCAATACACTAGGGTTGAGGGATTGTATTTTCGTCCTGTTTTCTTCTTCATATAGTTCGAGTTTTAAACCATTCATCGTTAGTATTTTTGGTAATATAGAATAGTTGCATTTCTTTCATAATTTCAAAATTGCATTTAGTTGTAGCCAATTCTCAAAACAAATCATCTTTTCCTTTCTTTTTAGAGTCAGAGTCCGGATTTCTTTGTCTATCCAACGTCGTTACAATTCCATTGTCCTATTTCCCTGAGGATCGATACCCGACTTATCGGATTATTACTTGAGCAACAGGCTTGCACTTGAGCCTAGAGAGTACGCACTTCTGAGACACATACTTAGTCGTGTCAAGTTTTTAGCGCTGTTGCCGAGGGACTAGGTAGACTTAGGATTAGATCAAGTTAATCTCAAACTTTGACCAAAAATTTCCAAAAAACCAAAAACATATAAAAATTTGAAAAAGCACAAAAATATTCATCATCATCTCTCATAAGCCCGTTAATGCAAAATTCTGAACTCACTCCAACTCCCCATAATACTCCAATCCGCATTCACGAAAACCCGATAGGAGAATACGACTCTTATAGCCCTCACACTCCTAACGCTCCACAGTTCTGGGTTCCACCTCCCACACCGTCACACTCAATCGCAAATAACACTCCATTTTCCCTCTTAGGACACACTTTAGAGAACACCTCGAGCATACCAAGTGAGGACATCGAGTTGTTAAGAGAGAGAGACATGTCGCAACACGGTAGTGCAACCGCCGATGAGGAAGAGGCCCCATACCTTCCTTTGAGAGAAATCTTATATCCCGAGCGCACTATCACTCCGGGATGCATCATATTCCCGTATAATGCAGGGCAATTTCATTTTAAAAATGGAATGATCCAGATGCTCCCCCACTACCATGGGATGGATTCTAAAAAGCTATATCTCCACATCTGGGAATTTGAGGATGTGTGTGAAACCCTCAATGATCAAACTTGCACACAAGAGGTAATCCGCCTCAAACTCTTCCCATTCTCGCTAAAAGATAAAGCTCAGACCTGGCTATGGTCTTTACCTCCAAGCTCGATTGCATCCTGGAATGAGTTGCAATCTAAATTTCTTCAGAAATTTTTTCCTTCACATCGAACGAACTCCATCAAGGCTCAAATTTAAAATTTTCGATAGTTAGAAAATGAGTCGTTCAATCGATGCTACGAGCATTTCAATGAGTTAGTTACTTCATGTCCCCATCATGGATTTGATAAACTGCAAATCATTTCCTTCATCCATAATGGGATGAACATTAATTCCAAGCAACTCGTTGAAACCATGTGCGATGGTCCATTTGTCGAATTATACGCCAGCGATGCTAAGCTTCACCTGAGGTATGTCGCCGAGACTACCCAATCCTGGGATAAATCTGACTCTAATGCTCAAAATCAAAATCGCCAAGTGACCACCACTCCATCGGCGTTCGGCCTATTTCACGTAGAAAAGAATTCTATGACGGACAGTCAACTCGATGTACTTGAGAAAGGACTGCGAGACCTACGTGAGGTGTATGAAAGAGGACCATTTGGATCCATCCCAAACCCAGTCGAGAAGGCGTGCGATTTGTGAGGCGGGTCATTCAACTGAGGAATGCCCGACTATACCCGCCTACAAAGTGATGATTCAAGAGCAAGTTAGTGGTATAGGAGGATTCAAGGGTAATTTTGGTGCACCGCACGGGAATTCTTACAACCCTTCATGGAAAAACCATCCTAGTTTTAGCTATGGGCAATAATATGCTGCGATGAATCCTAATTCACATGTTGTTCCTACTCCACCACAACACTTTCAACAAGCTCCACACTTGCAAGGACATGTGCAAGAACCACCACCTCAAGGAGCATATATCCCTCCACCACGGAGAAGTCTCGAGGATACGATAAACTAATTTATCAATAACCAAAATGCAGCCAATGCTAGATATGATCGCATGATCAGCGACATAAATGCAAATATTTCAAAAATGCAATCATCATAGAGTATCTAAGAGAAGGGAAAGTTTCCTGCCGAGGGCCAAAGACCTCCCCAAGGTCAAACTAGTGTTAACTCCACTTTTACGGAACATCAAGAGCACTGTCAAGTTGTGACCACTCTTCATAGTGGGAGAGTCGTTGATTTGTCACCTCTCCCACACAACGTAACCAAAGACAAGGAGATTTTGCCAGATACGAAAGAGGCCGAAGATGTCCTCTTGAATGAGAGTGATAAAGAAGGCACTAGTGAGCCCGAGGTAGTAATGAAACCACCCACCGCGACACTGTTTCCTCAAAGGTTGATTTCTTCCCAGAAAGGAAACCCCCGTGATGAAGTGTTAGACGTGCTAAAGCAAGTAAAGCTAAATTTACCTTTCCTCGATGCCATTAAGCAAATTCCAGCTTATGCAAAAGTCATCAAATACTTATTAACAGTGAAGAGGAAGATGAAGGTAAAGAAAAATGTCTTTCTAGCACAAAATGTGAGCTCCATCCTACTTAATGATCTCCCGCCAAAATTCAAATATCCCGGTGCACCCACCATTTCCTGCATCATTGGAGAAAATAAATTTGAAAAAGCCTTACTTGACTTGGGAGCAAGTGTCAATATCCTCCCTTACGCCATCTATAGGCAACTTGATCTGGGCGACCTTAAGCCCACAAGGATCACTCTCCAATTAGCGAATCAAACCGTGAAGATCCCACGAGATGTAGTTGAGGACGTGATCGTCCAAGTTGACACTTTCTACTTTCCGATAGACTTTGTCATTTGGGACACAGAGCCCTCCTTCACTTCGAGCAATCATGTTCCCCCATATCGTACAGCTTGACCGAACTTACGATGGGAGGTATATAGCAGGGAACTCATTCACGTACATCGAGTATATCGAATTCGCCCTCACACGTACTGTCCCCATGAGGTATATAGTGAGGCAATTCATGTACACTTGGGTACATCAAATGTCTTGTCTACACGTACCGATTTTCGTCAATAGCAAAAAGCATATCTTGGAAGTCATGCCGGGGGGGGGACCCTTCCACTAACCCAACAACTGCATAAACCTCATATAGGCGTCAAACCTAGGTCATTCATTTTTAGTTTTCCAGTTGCCACGAAACATGACTAATTTTCGCACTATTTCGTCATTTTTCAAAATAGGACCCTGTCCAAGAGCTTAGAAATAAGTCAAATCCTATCTTACATATTTTTGAAACCCAATTTTTCCAGGCTCGGGTCCTGTTCGGCATTTCTTTTGCATTTAGGTAAACCTAATACAAGTGAAAACATAATAATAATAATAATAATAATAATAATAATAATAATAATAATAATAATAATAATGATGATGATGATGATAATCGTAATCCTGAGGCTATTCTCCTGTTTTTTCTCCTCTTTCCATGAAAAACTAAATACCAAAAATATTTTTTCCTTTTTTTACCAAAAATGTCAAAAAACATTTTCCCTCCTTTTTCAAAAATATAAAAAAAGAATCCTCTCTTCCCTCTTTCAAAAATAAATTCGAATCATTTTCCTTCTTAGGTCAATCACATACCCGGTTCTTGGCCTGACTCCCTATTGGCTTCGGTCTTCCCTTAAACCACCCCGAAGCTCCACCAGTTCCTCTGTTATTTTATCCTAGTCTGGAATCTACCTTCAACATCTCTTCATGGAGAACACCGATCAAGCTCCGAACGTGCAACATGATCTGATTTCAGTCCTAGTCTAAATCAGTGCTAAGATTGATAACCTTCAATCGAGTTCTATGAGATGGAGTGAAATCGGGTCCAAATTATCGAAGAACCAAAGGTCCTATTTCCTCGTGCCATGGGTTCGCCTTCTCTCGAGCCTGTTTGGGTCCCAGAAAAATATCAGTATGCTCCGCGTACCCCACCAACTAATGGGCCATCGCTAGCTCAACTCCCGATGCCAGACCTTGCCTAGCCAAGGGTTAAATTTCCGGTGCCTATTGATCCTAAGGATCAAGAATTGAACAAGATCAAGGAAGACCTCAAACTACTATCCAAGAAATTTGACCAAGTCAGGATATCCTAGAACTACATGGATTACATTCATATCTCTCCCTATTTCAAAGCAAGAATGCCGAAGAAGTTCAAGATGCCAGCCATCAAGAAGTTCTGGGGCAGCGGGCCCTTAATTATTCACCTTCACAGTTATCACCTTTCCATGATCCTTCTTGGCGCATCTAAAGAGATAATGGCCCAGATGTTTTGACAGACTTTAAAGAACAGTGCACTCTGATGGTTCCTTTCCCTCGAAGAGTCCAAAATTCATAATTGGGTAGATATCGTCCGGGAATTCATGTCACAGTACAAGTACAACGAAGAACTAGAGGTTACATGCCATGATCCAGAGGTTCTCAAGCATAACCCTGTAGAAATCGTCAGTAGCTTCATAGAAAGATGGAGAGAGAAAGCTGCCACCATGACCAATTGACCCTCCGAAAAAGAACAAGTCAGCATCATGAAGAAGATTTTCTTGCCCCTTAACTGGGCAACTATAGGAGGTCAGTTTACCCACACTTTTGAGCTCTTCAAGAAGTGGGTGCAGAAATTAAAGAAAGTGTTACCAAGGTAGAAGCCGAGCCATAAAAGGTGATCGAATAATTCATTCCCCAAAAGTATGAGAAGCTTGCCAGTGCTACAGTCTCAACCATCAATAACATCTCCCAGCCTACTACCTATTGGGTGCTAAAAATCCTCCCTAATGCCACTAGAAAGGAATACACCGAGCTCCATGATCTCTTATCCAAAGTCTATCGAGCCTTGTTAAGTTGAAACCCTATCAAACCTTTGGACCTTAGTCCATTACCAAACCCACTTTCCCAAAACTTCAAGATTGATGCCTATTATGAACTCCACCAGTCTGCTAGCCATACTACTGACCAGTGATTTCATCTCTGAAATGTGGTTCAAGGTTTAATTGATTAAGGTATCATCACCCCACCAGCTAATCCTAAACTCAACACCACTCAAAACCCACTTCCAACCCACACAAATGCCATCCTTCTAGATAATGACCCGGAATTCGATCCATCTATCCAAATTGTGCCCAATAAAACACCCATCATTCCCGTAATCTCACCCAAACCACTCAAAGTTTTCCCATATTTCCTCCTACACCCTACCTACTTCATCGACCAACCTCTGTCACTCCTCATAAGGGCTGATATTGCCGGCCATACCCGATCCGAAGGATAAGATATGAAGTTACCGACTGTTCTGAACCAACTCTTAGAGTTCGGGCTGAAATTGCCCACCAAGATGGCCAGCCATCGGCTGTCAGAATTCAGGAGCTTGTTCATGGAAGCCCAAAAATAGGCTCGAGAATCGGATGATTGGGTGGTACCCATTGATGAAGTCATCTTAGACAACGTAGTACAGATCATGGAAAATATATTTTGACATACTAACGAGATTTGTATCATCTTCGAACTACTCACTGCTTTAAAGCCACAACGACAGTTAGTCCCTTCACTCCCACACCTCCCTGTTGAGTGGGAAAATTTATAAGAGGAAACCATTGAGGTCATAGAATGCATCAATTTCTTTGTCAAGAAGACATCGTTGCCACCGAATGGGGCAACGAATTTGACAACATAAATAATAAACCAAGTCAGTCAATAATCAGTAAGTGCGGAATGATATCTTTCGAAGACTTGTTGAGGGAAATCAGTAAAGTAAAAATTCATCCAGAAATAGATGAAGACATGGGGTTCTTGTTCTTACCCACCTTCATAAACTATATGATCAGATCAGGAAGACACTACCAAGATTAGAATCCTTAATCATCAAGAACAGATAAGGGAAAAGGAATTGCTGAGGAACTTCCCATGCCAAAAATAATTGTTGAGAAAAATAAGATCCTAGACCAACTTAAGAAGACTCAAGCTAACATCACCTTTTGGGGACTCTTTATGTCTTCCTAGTTACACCGAAATGCCCTGATAAAACTTCTCATCGGGCCAAAAGTCCCTCTTTCCACCACTCCAGAAGAAGTTGTAAAGCTGGTTGGATCCTTGACCACCGCCACACTCCTTTCCTTCTCCGAAGAAGAAACTTCTAAGGTCGGCCCTAACCATAACTATTCCCTCAACATCTCCATTGAAGTGATGGGAAACACTACACCAAATATATGGACTTATCACGGTCATTAACCGTGATAAGTCTTACTTATCAAAGTCAATGATCGTGACAAGTCTGGGGGTGACAACGTTTATTTTCATGGACTTATCATGGTCATTGACCGTGACAAGTTCATTAGACTTGTCACGATCACTGATCGTGACAAGATTAGTTACGGTCATTAACCATGACAAATCAGTTATCTTGTTAAAAAAATTATCACGATTATTGACCGTGATAATTCTGGGTAGAATTAAAAAAAAATCTGCTGGGCAGTATGGCCACTGCCACTGCCCAACAGTATATTTGTACCTGTTATAGCAACGTTGTACTTGTTCAAACATCATATATCTAAATAAAATAGAGATAATGCAAATATACATTCAAAACAATATACATCACAATATAATTCAAATGTAATAACTTAAATCAATTCAATTCAAATAATGCCACTACATGTCTGGGGTAGGTTTGAGGAGGTGGATAGGCCACACGATATACGAATTGATACACCCTTCTATATTCATCGTGCCGCATTGTTCGCGCAACCACAATGGGGAGTTCTCCTTCATGGGTATCACATGCATTACGAGCACGTTGGCCTCAATGTCTTGAACCGCACGTCCATGAACTGATATACTCTGGACGGTATTCGGGTCCCTCAACCCCCTCCCTATCCGCTGGCCATCAAATGTGTCATGTATAAACATGCTCGGCCAATCAAGTGTCAACATCGGTCGGTCGAAGGGAGCCAAATAGGGGACTGGATCATCAGAGTCTGCACATGTCGACGATGAAGCAGCGAGGTCCACACCCACATCCCCGTCCTCCTGCACCTCCTCCTCCACCACCTTCTCCTTCCATTTCCCCTTAAGATTTTTGCCAACAACACTTCATGAATGAGAACATATCTTGTACCATCGCTTCCAAATGGGATAGCTTCGCGTCATGCGAGTCCACTGTTCGAGCCAACCCGATGTTGCTCACCTCCAATTCGATGATCCTAGATTTGACCACCTGCGAACTCACCCCCTTGTCCTCCCCTTGCGATCAGTGCCAAGAAGTTGTCTGAGTGCATCTGTGGACAAAGATGCCTTGTCGATATCAGACTGCGACTCATGCACTTCCTTAAGCTTTGCTTGAAACGATAAAAAGCACATGATTAGTTAAATAAGTAAATAAAAAAATTATAACGTAATTAACAAAAAGTAAAATGTCGGATTACTTATAATCGTGGATGCGACAATTGGGGACACCTCCTTATCCTTCCCCTTCTTCGTCTAGATAGCCACATAAGTATCGAGCCTATTTGGCATACCCTCAGGGACACTCCTTGTCCCTTGAAATAAAATATTACAAAATTAGTATCGGCCCCGCAAAGTAAAATAATGCAGAATAACATATTTCTGTAATTATCGAAAAATTAAATCTTACCATCATCCTATGCTCCTTCTCGGCGTAAGACGTCCGCCCGGAGTAATGCACGTCCATCTTTTTCGTCGGATTTTCCCTCCCCGATTGGCGAGATACCAATTGTCACTCCCCGATCTCATTGTCAATGAACTTTTGCCATTGTCCCAATGATATTGGCTCCTTCGGCGGGACGGAGTCACGCATTTGGATAACGGAGTCTTAGGTCTTCCCAAAGTACCGGGTCCACATATTTTTCTTCCACGTCTTGTGTTTCTCCCTCAACTGCTCCAAGACGGAATCACGTAGTTTTGGATCCAGGATGAATTGTTCCTGTCCAACAAATATAATGTTAGTTGCGAATAAATATAAATATAAATATAAATATAAATATAAAATGAAATTGAAATCGAAATTGAAATCGAAATTGAAATTGAAATCGAAATTGAAATCGAAATTGAAATTGAAATCGAAATTGAAATTGAAATATTCATATAAATATAAATATAAATACATTACTTGTAGTGTCACCCAAATAGCTAACTTGAGATCATTTGACACCTCCCTCAAACTAGGGTACCCCGGGCCGATGATTATCTTTACCATCTCAAGGGATCTCGCTAATAACGCCGTCTTATTCTCGACGACCATCCCCAATTTGCTCCATTTGGGGAGCCTAGGGGCCGAGGATCCCTCGTCGCATCCGCTACCACCGAGCCCAAACGACATCATCCTCACCTTAATACCTGAAGGAGACATTTTCTGTAAAAAAATGTTGTTATTAGTACAAATCCAAATGAATTAGAAGAAGACATGCAAATATGTACAATTACTACAAATCCAAATGAATTATTATTGTTTAACACCTCAATTCTGAATTCCAAAACAACAACATCTAACTCATAATATGTACAATTACTAAAAATTCAAAATATCCCCACCCCTACTGCCCACACACGCACACTACACACACATTCCTCCCCCCCCCCCCCACATACATATACATAAGTGAGAAGGTAATACTAATTTGCATAATAGCCCTCCGCAAATCCTTCTGTTTGGAGAAACAGTGCTTAAACAATAGAGGAACCAATTGCATGATCACATGCCAATCGTGGAACTCACACTTATGTAAATCATGAGTAGCATAATTCACATTCCTTTGCAAGTTGAACGAAAAATTAGATGGACCCTTCAAACTATATATTGTGTCTAAAAGCATCTTCCTTTCCCCACTTGTCAAAGTAAACGCACCAGGGGGAATTATTTTCCTTCCCCTACTATCTTCGTTCAACCATAGTTGTGGCTTAAGTTTCAACAATTTAAGGTCTTTTTGTGCATTTTCTCCATCCTTCGAATGACTCCCCCCAAGGCAAGTTCCCACAATATGTTCAGCGAGGTTCTTCTCTGCATGCATCACATCCAATACATGGCGCACTGGGTCATTCTTCCAATAAGACAAGTCAAATAAAATTGACCTCCTAGACCATGCCTTTCTTATCTCAGTTTCATTCCCAGTTGGGGTCTTCTTATGCTTGACATTATTAAATTTGGGATTCTTACCTGGCATATTAGGTCCATATTCAGAAGATTTACTTTCAATTTCTGAACTAGAAAGTTATCTCAACGGTATCCTATGTTCAACCCCGCCCGATAAAAAATTGGAACCTTTCTCAAATCAGAAACTATGAGCCGAGGGTAAAACTCTCCTATCGTAATGGTATACATTTTTTGAGCTAGTGGATAGACGAAGAGATTCGGTCTCCTCTCCACAAAGAGGACACCCCAAATAACCATGCACTACACAACCGGATAATGTCCCATAAGCTAGAAAATCATGAATTGCCCACATCAACATAGCTTTCAGCGTAAAATCTTCTTTTCTAAAAGAGTCAAATCATTGCACACCCTCTTTCCACAACTCATTTAATTCTTCTACCAAAGGATCCAGGTAGACGTCGATGTCCTCACTTGGTGACTTTGGCCCAGGTATCAACAAAGACAACATCGAAAATTCAGGTTTCATACACTATGAAGGAGGGAGGTTGAGTGAGGCTAGGATCACTATCCATACACTCTGATTGGTGCTTAAATTTACAAATGGATTGAAACCATCTGTTGATATAACCAGACGAATGTTGCGCTGTTCTTGTGCAAAATCAGAATACTCATAATTCATCCTCCTCCAGAGTGTAGAATCAATAGTATGACGCACGAGATTACCCCCTATTTCTGCCCTATCATGCTAAGTCATTGCCTCTGCTATCAATGGTACTGTGAAAAATCGCTTTAATCTAGGCCTAACGGGAAAATATTTCAACACTTTTTAGCTTATGCCTTCCTTGCCAGTATATTGGACATATCTAGGTTCATTGCATACCGAACAACGATTGATATTTTCATACTCCTTTCGGTATAGTATGAAGTCACACACACAGCATGAATCGATTTAGACTTCATTCCCAAACCTTTCAAATTGTTCTTCATAACAAGATAGCTATTTGGAAGTGCATTCTCCTTGGGTAGTAAGCCCTTCCCCTAATTCAGAATTCCTGTCACGATATTTCCAGACAAATCGTAGTGCATCTTCAAACTGTACAAACCAACCATGGCATGTAAAGTTATTTGATATTTCTCACAGCCAGAGTATAACGGTTGGGTCACCTTAATTTTTAAACTTTAGTAATTATCGTCAAGGTTTATCGTGATATCTTCACGAGCACCTGAACCTTGTACATCATCAGTAACCTCATTCTCCTTCGCTTCATAAACTCCGTACGCATCATCAACTAAATCCTCTAACATATTATGATCTACGTCGTCCCCTTCTACATCTATCCTACTTGTTTAAGGTTGTTGTGAAGGTTATTCGGGGACAAAAGGAACTATTAATTCACCGTGAGAACTCCAAAATCGATAAATATCTTGCATACCCCATCTTAACAAATGTAGTTCAACTGTTTTCCACTCAAACACCTTACCATTCTTACACCTAGCACATGGACACGAAAACTCTTCATCATTATGATATATCTTTGCGTATTTCACAAATTCATTAGCGCATCTGCGAAACACATCCCCCATTCTATTTGTCTCGCCCATCCACTCTTTGTATTTAGGATATCCAATCACAGTTATTACAACTAATCGCCTATTAAAGGTGAGAAGCGTATATTCATGGATTAGAATAAACAAAACTTAGATTTATAGTATGTTTCATTTAATTATGTCTTATTTATATTCGATTTTTAAATTTCAAGTTCAAATTCAATTTATAATAGAAATTCCTATTTCCTTCATCTCCTCTAAAGGGTGAGTGGTCCTATTCCATTCAAGACCGCATATTTCTGTAATATTCTGAACAGCTCATGCAAATTTTTACTATTTGAGAAAAATACGGCAGCATATCCCCGTAGTTCTCCAAGTACACGACGTAGATTGGCAAGCGTGAGTGTTATTTCAATTGATCAATTGAAATAACAGTCACACTTGTCAATCTAGTGTGTACCCAGAGAACATTAGGATACGACTGCAGAACTTCCTCCAAAAGTAACAACTTTAAGCCACTAAGAATATTATTATATATAAATTATGTAGTCCCAAACTGTCCAAATGGGACAATTCGAGAGATCTCATTACAGGGGTAATGACTCTCGAACGGGCTAAGGGCTAATGAATGTGTACGCATAAGAACTAGAAGGCTAGTATCTATGCGCACTATATGTAATTTCAAGTATGTTTCATTTAATTATCATACTATATATATATATATATATATATATTGTTCGTGACACATAGTAATTTTTTTTAAAAAGCTGAAAAATCACATCCCCATATGGACAATAATCCAATGGTCATGCCACTTCTAAAATTAACCAACCGAACATCAATCCACTATAATCCAACCTCAATAGGAACAACAAATGTGTATCCTGTACTCATTCTAATTCATCAACTCAATTAATTCTTTTCATCAATTAAACTAACAATTAAAGTATACAATTATTAATTTACTAATTTATAATAAGGGGAAATCCTACTTGCATATGAAAGGAGCACTAATTATTAATTTACTAAAAAAATTAACAACCAATCAATATTTAATCAATCAATTTTTTTACAAGGGGCACTACTTATATATGAGGGGCAATATCTAATAAACCAATAAAAAATTAATTACAAAAAATTAAAACCCCCACCCCCCGCCCCATTTCCCCTTACCCCACCCACCTCCTTCCCCTCCACCACATACACAAGCATACACACACGTACATTTACACACACACATAGCCCCCACCCCCAGCCCTGCCCACCACACACACACACACACATATACACACACACGCACATACACACAATCACACATATATACACACATGCATATTCACACACACACATACACATATATATATATATACACACACACGCACATGCATATATACACCCCTCTCCTCCCCCCCACATATATACACCACACACACACACACACATGCACATTTACACACACATATATACATACACGCACATGTACGCACATATATACATAAATAAAAGAGAAATAGAGAGAGAAAGCGTACCCAAATCATAGAGAGAGAGTGCAGTCACTTTAGAGAGAGAGAGAGAGAAATGGAGGGAATAAAAATCGGTGGGAAAAAAGAAGAGGGAAGGGTTTTTTTACTAACAGAATGGTCACGGACATGTCACGGTCCTTGACCGTTACAAGTTTATAAGGTTTATCACGGTCATTGATCATGACAAGCCCGTGACAAATGTACTTGTCACGACCTTGTCACTGTCAATGACCATGATAAAAAAATGCGTGTTTTTTTATTACGATCATTGACCATGACAAGGCTGTCCGGTTGAAGGGTGTCAATTTGATCATTTTGGTGTAGTGAAAGACAGTCCCGCTCTCACTCGTTGACAAGGAATCCGACCTTACTGTTTGTTCGCTAAGAACTTTCAATTGCTTGGGGTTAAAAGTAAGTATCCTTACTCCTACTTCCGTCGCAGTGCATGCCTATGATAACACCCTTCGAGAGGTGATGGGATCAATAACACTCATAATAGGTGTTGGCCCTATCAATCTTATTACTGAGTTTCAAGTCATTGACATACCCGCGTGCTTCAACCTTCTGCTTGGTCGACCGTGGCTTCATAGTATTCGGGGGTATCTTCCTCCCTTCATCAGAAGTTGAAATTCTTCGCCAAAGGGCAAGTCATCACCATTTTGGGGGACGATGATGGTACAGAATGCCAGCACCAACAATTCGATACTAGAAATACAATAATGGACTAATAACATGCTTCTCTTTGGTTGCAAATTTAATCCACCTCCCCTTCTAACAGGGGATAATTTCAAAATTTGGGTCTATCTTGAGCATAGCCCTCGCAATAATGTCAATATAAAACAAATGTTAAAGAATATGCATGCTCGAACTGGGGATGGGTGATATCAACAAGGGATACTAGAGCCCGTTGTCCTGAAAAAGGCCTTTTTCCATGTGGACTGGGTTATCAACCTTTACTAGAAGAACTCAGAATGCTCCGCCAACCACGGCTGAAAAGGAGTTTAGAAGATGCTAAGACTATTTTGAGGGATTCTTTGAACGAAATATTTGTCAAAGAGGGTGAAGGCTTCCCCTTCTGTGGCTTTCCTGAACTATGGTATGACCATGTGAATAAGAAGATGAAGTCGGGTATGGAAATCTTCTTTCAAAATAACTAATCCTGGGCCAAAGACTGCCAGTATAAAGTACAACCTTCCACCGAGAAAGTTGTAGCCATTGCCAAGGTCTCCGAGGAAAGTGATTCCAAAGACTCATTCAACTTGCAGACACTGGGGCTGACTCTCTGTATGATCAATTCAGATGCTACATCGTCGGACCAGTCAACTCTAATCAAGGCCTCTGATGAGCCTCTTCTCAACTGGAATGCTATACCTATCCCACCTGCTGATATTCAACCCAACCTTGATATTTAACTTATCTTTTTATTTGTTGTTGTACCATTTTTTTTCCTGATAACAATGTAATCGATACCTTTTTTGATGAGGTTCTCAATGTTGTTTTTCTCGAAAATGAAGTAAACGAGGATTTTGAATATCTTGTTGTGCCTTATATTAGTTGTCTTGATTTTAATCAAAATCTTGATGATATTGATTTTGTAAATGAATAATTCTTAATTGATCTTAATAAGGTTAATAACAAACAACATAATCCTATTCAAATTAATGAGGAAGGAGCTGTTGTTATAAATCTCGGTTCTAGTAGGCAACAACGCGAGATTAGGATATGGTCCATCTTTAATGATCATCAGCGCGTGTAATTAGAAGAGTTATCGAAGGAATTCATGGACGTCTTTTCATGATCATACGACGACATGCCTGACATCAACCTCAAAAATAGCTCAACATGAGATCCTAACTCTCCCAGAATGAAAGTCGGTCAAACAAAAACTGCGAAATCTCTACACCGAATGGTCACTCAAAGTCAAGGAAGAGGTATCAAACAGTTGAACTTAGGCTTCATTCGGGTGATAGAATATCCCACATGGCTAGCCAACATTGTACCCGTACCAAAATCTGGAGGAAAAGTCTGCATGTGCATCGACTACCATGATTTAAACAAAGCATCGTCGAAGGAAGATTACCCCTTGCCCAACATCGACATAATTGTGGACAACACGGCTAGTCATGCCCTCAAGTCATTCGTCGATGGGTTCGTCGGATATAACCAGACCAAGATGCACCCTGACCATCAAAAGAAAACCGCATTCATCACCCTTTGGGGAACCTTTTGTCACAACTATTGGGGCTACCTACCAGAGGGATGTCACAACTATCTTGGGGCTACCTACCAGAGGGATGTCAAAACTATCTTGCATGATTTGATATATAAGAAGGTCTAAGTCTAAGACTTGGGAAGGTCACGTACTCACCTTTGGGAAAAATTTTAAACGACTATGGTGATACCAAATGCGACTAAACCCAAATAAATGTGTTTTCTGCAACAAGAAAGGAAAGCTTTTAAGATTCATGGTTAGTGAAATGGGATTCGAAGCAGACCCTGCCAAGTAGAAAGCTATATTTAAAATTCCACCACCCCGAACGAAAAAGGAAGTCCTGAGATTCTTGGGAAAACTTCACTACATCAGCCAGTTCATTAGCCAACTGACTTTTATTTATGAACCCATCTTCAAAATTTCTCTGGAAGGATTTTGCTAAAATTTGGAATGAGGGCCTGTCAAGAAGCCTTTGACAGAATCTAGCAATTCCTTACCCGACCACCCGTATTTATGCCTTCGCATCTTAGTATCCCTCTACTCTTGTACTTGACTGTAATAGAGACTACAGTAGGGGATTTACTAGCCCAATATATCAAAAAATCCCACAAGGAAAGGTCCATCTACTATATCAGTCGAAAGTTGGTCGAGTACGAAGTCAACTACACTGCCTTGGAGAAAGCATACATTGCCCTGGTCTGGGTCACTCAAAAGTTATGACACTACGTGCTCACTTTACCCATCAGACTTATATCCCGAATGGATCCTATCAAATACCTCTTGAGAAACCCGCCTTGTCTAGATGAATGGCCCGATGGTTGATGTTGCTTACGGAGTTTGATAATGTGTATGTCACGCAGAAAGCCATGAAAGGGAGAGTTGTATTTGACTACCTTATTTAGGTCTCTGAATTTCGGATGAAGATATTCTTTGCAACTCTCAAGAGGACCTCCGATGGAAAATGTTCTTTGACGGCGCTGCCAATAAGAAAGGATATGGCATTGGGATACTCCTGATCACCCCTGATGACTCGCACACTCGTATTGCGATCAAAATATATTTTTCTTGTACCAACAATATGACCAAATATGAGGCATGTACTGTAGGCCTCAAGGTCGCCCTTAAGAAAGGTTTTAAACACCTAGATATTTATGGGGATTTTTCTCTAATCATAGGCCAATTCCTTAGGAGATGGAAAGTCCAAAATGAAAAGCTCTTACCCTTTTACGCCTACCTAAAAGAGTCGGCCTCCCAGTTTTGAGATATCACCTTCCACTATTTTCCTCACGCAAAGAAAAACTTAGTCGATGCCCTTGCTACCCTAGCCTCCATGGTCGACATGCCCGAGGGGATAATAATGTTAATCTTCCTAATCTAAAAAAAATCTATGATAACCCACTGCTACCATATTGAGCTCATCACAGAGGAAAATTATGATATGGTCGAGTATTGGTATTGTGACATTTGGCACCTTCTCAAGCACGATAAATATCCCCAAGATGCCAATAAGAAAGACCATGCGACTACCCTCCACAAAATGGTTGCCTAGTACATTATTTTCGATAAAGCGTTGTTCAAGAGAAACTTTGATGGAACCTATTTACACTGTATTGTAGGGGCTAATATTGAAGAAATGATGCAGAAGATCTGCAAAAGGGAATGCGGACCCCACATGAATAAGCATATGCTTGCTAAGAAAATCATACATCAATGGTAATATTGGATAACTATGGTCCAGGATTACATCACCTACGTCCGAAGATTCCTCAAATGCCAGCAATTTTGCCAACCTCAAACACTTACCTCGTTAGGAATTATATAACATGACTTCCCCCTGGCCGTTCTCCACATGGGGCATTGCCATCATAGGGAAGTCACACCCAAAGCTTCATGAGTTCATCCTGGTAGCCATTAATTATTTCACCAAATGGGTTAAAGCCGAGTCAAATGCAATATTGAATGCCAAGAAGGTAGCCAAGTTTATTCAAAAGAACATTATCTGTTGATACGAGGTTCCCCACGAGCTAGTATCGGATAATGGGTTACATTTCTAAGCCAAGTTCATAGATTTGGTTAATGAATACAGGATTTAGAGACATAAATCTTCTCCCTACCGACCCTAAACTAATGGTGCAGTCGAATTTGCTAACAAAGACCTCAAAGCGATCATCATCAAAATGACCGAGAGTTATCGAGATTGGGTTGATCGCATCCCTTAAGCCCGCTGGGCCTATCGCACTTCAGTCAAAACATCTACTGGGGCTAACCCTTACTCTCTGGTATACGACAGGGCAACATTCCTACCCATTGAACTAGAAATATCTTCCCAATGCATTATGTTCGAGAGCAAAGTTAGCGAGGAAGACTGCCACTAGAGCCGTTTTGACGAGCTGTCACTCTTGGATGAAAAGAGGCTGAAGGCTCTATACCACATACAAGGGTACTATTACCGAATTGCACGATAATTCAATCTAAGGGTTAAGGACTGTGGTGTCCAAGAAGGATACCTTGTCCTTAAGGAGATAATGAACCTGTCGAAAGGGAAGTTCAAGCCAAATTAGAGCTGCCCCTACATCATAAAGAAGATTCTCTCAGGAGGCACCGCTATACACATTGACCTCGATGAAGAAGAAATAGCGCTTCCAATCAACCTATACCACCTTAAGAAATTCTACCCTAGTTCAAAATCTTGGTGCATTATGACTCTTCTCATTCCCTTTCCATTTTAAAATAAATCTCTTAATTTCTCTTTACTCAGAACTACCTGGGGCCTGATCCTTTAGAAAACCTTTTACTTTCAAAATAGAACTCAAAACCTTTTAAAAAGCCCCGAGGTACGTAGGCAGATCATATACCTTATATGGGCACGATCCCCTTCCTTTTCACAAATAATATTCTTTTCTAATCTTCGAGAATGACGGTTCATCTTATCATTTATATGAATAAAAGGATTATGTATGCCTTAGCGATTGGTATGGATAACCAAAATGTAAGACTCATCAAGAGGCACAACAATATGATCAAAATCTTTTTTACTTCAAAACAGTAAGTTCGGTATCATTACACGAAGTATCAATGAAGGGTGTCAAACTAACTACCCCTCTCCACTGACCAAACTGGTTCTAAACAAAACTAACCAAAACTTCACAACATTATTCTCTAAACCCCAAAATACAAAAACATCCCCAATCACCAAAAACTTCACAATAGTTATCACCAAAAGCTTCCCATAAAATAATCCTTACTTCACAAAACCTTACCCGTATCTATCGATAGACCCAACCTCATTATCATTTGCCCTTGGAGGTCCCTAAACTTCCCCTGCTCAGTTAATATTTTGAACACGCCCCATTGAGCGATACACCCTGACCATCCTAGAAAAAAATACTACCCCTCCCTCCATGGTGTCGAAAAGGATAAACCACCTCTGGTTGGTCTCTTCCGCTAAGATCTTTGCCACTACTCGCTTCCACAACCATTTCAAATAGTCCCCGGACACATGCCAGACCCTGCCTATGGATTATGATGGACAGTTTGACGACCGGCAATTCTTCCATAGAGAACTGAACCTCATGCGCATGGATTAAGTCAAGTCTTTCGTGTGAAAGAAGTCTAGTGTTAGAGGAGGTATTATTTGCTCCCACCCAACTTTACGTAGAAGCCGCCAAGGGAAATAGAATGAAGTCAGTTAGATGCCCACTAATTTCACATATCGATACTCTCCCAGCTCTAGAATAGGCTGTAGTTCTCCCCACTATAGCACCGACCAACGAAGGCATCAGGCACTGTGCTCCACAAACCAATTGACCCACTTCTCCATGGATAGGATAAAACTGATAAATTACTGAGCAAAAAAAATGACACACCTACCAAGGGATACTTGGGAGGAATCGCTAGATGGAATCTCATAGCCATCCATATAAATAACATCACTGAGCTCCCTCTCAAAAAATCGGAGTGACCTTCCCTCCAAGCATTAAGGCCATTCGGAGTCTCTGCTAGTATCACCATCGCAGGACTACAACGGTAAAACATCCACGCTGTGATTGCATCCAACTGAGGGTCCACCAATAAGTCTCCTATCACCAGCAAGAGCCTCGAATTAAGTCCTAACGCAATAACTCCGGTGTATCCCCCATCATTGAAATCCCTAAAGCATACAAAATGCATGACAACTGGAAGAGAAATCATCCCCCCACAGGAAAAAATGGAGAAACTCCGCTAACAGCACCCCGGGAGACCGAGAAAATTCGAGCATAGCTGTCGCTACACTAGGATTGATTCCCAACATGGTCAAGAACTCTTTGTAGGTTGAGCAGATTTAATCTAAATCGAAATGAAAATATATGGTCATCGGGCTATTAGAACTACACCGCGACTGCTAGCATGTTCTAATCAATGGCTCTGTTACGCCACAAGAAGACTTGATGCAAATTGAAAGCCTTATAGTCCACGTTATATAAGTACTTGGCCTCTAGACTTTCGAGGTAGGGAGAGAATTCTTCATGCATCGGAAGGTCCATTTGAGGAATAATGGAGCAGAAAGTAAGAAACAAGAATCAAGAAGTAAGAAAAAAAGTGGGTATGGATGAGAAAAAACTACACTCCTTACCTCTCATTTTATACACAAATGTCTTGGCAAAAGACAAGGGATCTGTGGAGTTCGAATGAATTATCGCCATATTAAGTATTATGATCTGCAAGAAAGTGCAATTAACGCCTTAAAGTGATTTTACATGACCCATATGCCGATAGGCAGGACAAGGGGTATGCCGATTGACAACCCGCTTATTTTAGAAGATTCAATCTTCCCTTTCATGTCAAAATCAAATTCCCAAAAAAGAAATCCTTATTTTAAAACCTCCGGGTTATTTCTTATTAATTATCCATTTTTACTTATCATTTCCCAAAATAAACTTTTTTCTCGAGTTAATTAATCTCTCCATTTTTAAATAAACATCCTGTTATTTTTACAGTCTCATCAGCAAAGTAAAGTGCATGTAGACTAAATCATTAAAGTAATAATTAAAAATAAAAATCTCCTTCATATATATATTATCATTGCACGATTACATCTTTGTAGGAAATAATAAAATAGAAAAACCAAAACAACGGGATTCAACCCAAACCCATAATATTTCTCTCTCTCTCTCTATCTCTCTCACCCTCACTCCTCGCGACGAACACGCTTCCCCGGCAACGAGCGATAGAACCTCCACTCCCAGAACCTGATCCCTCATTCGAGGTGGCAGATGAAACCAAATAAGAAGGGCTAGAGTCCTTGATATAAGCAGTTGCGGAGTCCACCCAATCCTAGATATCTTTCAGCCAGGTGGTTGGCATCCGAACATGTTGCAAGGAAAAAAACAAAAGACCAATCAATCAGTGAAGAGTAAAGAAGGAATCAAAAGGAACAAGATAAGAAAAGAAAGAAATAAAATACCTCTAGCTACAGGACATCATCCGTAAAACCCATAAATCCCGACGCCACTGCATTAGGACAGTGCGACATACTCAATGTTCCCCTGCTAGTCAATCGAAAATTATAAGAAGGGGGAGTGACTTGAATAAGCGAAGCCTCCTTTGCCATTATCACGATCGACGACGTATCAATACCCGTGATGTGGAGGATCCCACCGGCTTGCTCATACCACTACCTGAAGCCGTAGGAGGCTGAGGTATTTTCAACATATCGTAGATGCAAGAGGGCATCAACTAGCTTATCACAAATTCTAAGTAGTCATAGCCTGTTGTCGTATTCGTGTAGAGCGTGTAGATCGCGCCAACCATTGCCACTACCCTATCCTTGGTAAAAATTTACCTCACCCATCTCATAGGGAACTTATAGTGGGACCATAAAATCATACTCCATGATCTACCACACCACCCTCTCTCCCAGGTACCAGGAATATCTGAACACATGCGCCATTAACCTTTGTATCTACGCATGCATACCCGTCACCCACATATGCTGAGGAGATGTACCCAAAAGGTAAAAGGTCACCTGCAACCCATGACAAAAGATAAATATTTATGTAAAGAAAGAAAAATTCCAAAAGAGGATATAAATGAAAAAAGAAATAACCTGATCGCTCGTCAGCGTGTTCAAAGCTTGCTCCACCGTCACTAGAGAAATACTGATTCGATCGCTTGTTGAACTTCTGCCACCGGTACATTTGGCAGAAGCCTTCCAAATCTTCATCCTTTAGGGATATCAACCTCACATTGATCTCAATCACCTTATAGAACCACATCAGTAAAAAAACAGGAACCAACCAAGAAGAAAGTAAAGGAAAATGCGAGGAGATGCATAAGAAGAAAAATAAATGCAAAAGTTATCTCCAAAAGGTACGTGGCGCCTATAAAAGTCTACCGATAGCACTGGCTGAATGCATTCAGAGAAGAGTAAAGGTCGCCAAAGTCAGACTCCCCCAATCATAGAACAGGTCATGAGAAAACGTCCTCAAAAATGGCAAAAACAAGAGATAAACGATGTTACCACTAGTCGCCACCACAAAATGACCCAACAAAAGAAAAATTAATAATCGAGAAATCTACCTCACTTGACGCCTGTCAATATCATCAATCCTCTTACTCAAGATCACCTCCTAAAGAGAATAGGTGCGGATAGAATCTACATAAATGTTCCTACCCACATCCCCCAATGCCGCCTGAATCGCTTTCGACATTGCCCTTATAGTACGGTCCACCTTTATCTGCGCACCCTTGCAATATATCCCCAACAGCTGTTGAACGTCTATGGAAGTCACATCCATCTCCCCAAAACCAAAGTGGAAGGTGTGGGTAGTGTCCCACCAACTCTCTTCCAAAGTGCATAGTATTGTCGTAGATCGCGGTGTCTCATCCAAGGCATGCGCTAGACAATAAAAAACAACAGAAGTAACCATCCAGCGCACCGCCATCGGAAGATTCTCCCATACATCCCTTAACCCAATCGTCCCTTTCGAACGCATGCTCGAAGGAGCTATGTCAGTCTATCAAAGCCAAAAAGAAAAAAAAAGCTTTTACCAACACTAGAAAACAAAAGAAAAAAGTAAAAAAGGAACACCAAAGGTCACTATACTTACATAACCGCTAGGGTTACTCACTCAGGTGTGTAGGCTCACGTAAAAGAGTGCGCTCATCAGCAACACTCTCAAACAAGACAAACACACTCTCATTACCCAAAGTGAGAACCACCCTAGACTACCGCTCCAGGCCAGCCCAGTCATCAATGTTCAACCAATCCAAGTTGTATTCATCGTTGAAAGAGCTCGCCATTTGAAGTCTTGAAGAAGGAAGGACCTAAAAATGATTTTTAGAGAGAGAGGGCAAAAGATTAAAATGCTTAAAGATGTGAAAAATGAGGAGGGATCGCCCCCTTTTATAGGGGACTAAATGGCATGCCGATCGACAGACCCCCTTCGCATACCGATCGACACTTGCTTGTTCTTCTACCTAAAGAAGCCAGGAGTACGTGCCATCTCCAAACGAAAACCCCTACAACATGCCGATCGGCAGTCCCCTAAAAATTTTGTACGAAAAATTCTAAAAAACCCAAAAAAATATTATAACATTTCTTCATCAAGAAAATCCTTTTTTGGAACACTAAACCCCTTATCGACTCCCTAAATACCAAACATGATTAATATTACGCTCTTATCTCCATCCAGTATTCACCTTACAAACCTGCCCTAAACATATTCCACAAATAATATGCGTGCATCCAAGTCCAATTATAATTCCCCAACGGAATCTCAGATCTCAAGCCTTCTCCAGTGGAACCTAAACCTCAAAATCAAAGGCTTACCCAAGCAAGATTGTAAAATAATACCTTCCCAATTCCCTAGCGGAATTTCCTAGATAAGCTTTCTCCTAATCCGTCCACCATCAGAATTTTAAGATACACCCGCAATCAAAATCCTTCACAGCTTCCCCAGCAAAACTATCACCAACTGGATGTCTAAAAAAGGGTAAACCTTGACCAAAATTTTCTCTAAATAACACAATCCTCAGCAGGACAACATGTGCAACTAAATCTCCAAATTAGGATAAAAATTTCCTAGGAGAGCAACTCCCCGTGATAGAACTTCGGTCCTCAAAATTGACCTCAATCCATAGAATTGGTCGCTATAAATTTAGGTTCTTAGAATTGACCTCGGTCCTCAGAATAAGTCTCTCCCACTTTAGGTCCTTAGAATTGACCTCGACTCACAGAATCAGTCGTTACCACTTTAGGTCCTCAAAATTGACCTCGACCATCAGAATTGGTCGCTAACTTTAGGTCCTTAGAATTAACCTCGACTAGTAAAATTTGTCACTATCACTTTAGATCCTTAGAATTAACCCCGACCCTTAAAATTGGTTATCATTGCTTTAGGTCCTCAAAATTAACCTCAACCCGTAGAATTGGTCTCTCCAAACTGCAGGTCCTTAGAATTGATCTCGACCATCAAAATTAGTCATTACAACTTTATGTCCTCATAATTGACCTCGACCTGTATAATTGGTCTTTATAACTTTAGGCCCTCAAAATTGACCTCGATCAATAAAAATGGTCGCTACAAATTTAGGTCCTTAGAATTGAACTCACCCCGCATAATTGGTCTTCATCACTTTAGGTCCTCAAAATTGACCTCGGCCCTTAGAATTGGTCTCTACGACTTTAGGTCCTTAGAATTAATCTCGACCCGTAGAATCGATCGTTATAACTTTAGGTCCTCAGAATTGACCTTGGCTAGCATAATCAATTGATACCACTTTAGGTCCTCAGAATTAACCTCGACCCATAGAATCAGTTATCCCCAACATAGACTTAGGTCCTTAGAACCGACCTCGACCCTCTGAACTGGTCATTTTCGTCCCTTTGGCATGCAGAATTAACCTCTTTCACAAACATCCATTTGGTGTCTATTCTATGATATGCACTCATTCAAAGCTTACCCATTGAAGGGATTTATAGACACTATATTCTAGGACCCCTCCTAAGCCTTTCCTTGGGTTCCTAGCACTTCCTCCTTCACCATAAACCCTAGGTCATACTCTGAGTACTGATCTATAGGCCACCGAATGCTGACAAGACCAGTATGACTCCGGTTAACTTTCTCTTCAAAGTGAAAGCTCAATCTTTGAACGGATTTGAATCCCCTTTCCAATGGTCTACCCCGTGCATAAATTAGTCTTACTATTCGGACGAACGATCCATTTTACTATAGAAAACCTATATGGAGGCCACCGGGCACTCCCGACCCCCGTTTTGAACCCAATCAACTTCCTTGCTTGAGATGAATGAATTTTTAAAGGGCCTTTTATACTCTTTCTAACGGTATGCATCGTGCATAAATCGGCCTTATGGTTAGGATGAATGGACCCTTTCCCCTAAAAAACTGATCTGGAAACCACTAGGCGCTCCTGGACTCCATTTGACTCCCGCCAACTCTTTAACTCGAATAAGACTGAATGAATCTTTGAAGGGCTCTAAATACCCTTTCTAATAGTCTACCCCGTGTGCGAATCAGCCTTACGGTACGAACGAATTACCCATTTTATTTCGAAGGGTTGTCAGGTATTTTCGGGCCCCGTTTGACCAAGGTCAACTCTCCAAGTCGAGTAAAGCTCTTTGGAACATCAAAGATACCCGCATAAACTTTCTAACAGTCCATTCTGTGTGAAAATCAGCCTTACGGATCTGACGAACGATCCATTTTCCTCTAGGAATTTCCTATCCAAAAGACCATTGGGCATTTCCAAGCCCCGTTTGACCGTAATAAATTCCCGACCCAAAAGAAACCCAATGAATTCTTAAAAGGCCATGAATACCCTTTCCAATGATACGTTCCGTGCATAATTCGGACTTACGGACTGCATTTTAAGACCATTTTCTCAAAAAAATTGCTTAAGACTGCTGAATGGAAACCCATTTCCCTACCTATTGGCAATGTGTTTGGGGTTTCCTTCCGATAGGAATGTCAAGGACAATATAGATCAGTAATACCCTTAACCTATATAAGGAGACAATGATCTCACTTCGAAAGGCACCTAAAAAATATCCTTCTCAGTGATCTCAACAACATTCTCTGGAAATCAACATGGTTTCCATATTGAAATCTCTCCCCCACATTCCATTCTTATCATTTCCTTACCCAATTTAGCAAGTTACCTTCCCGCCCCTCTTAGCACATTCATCCACTTGCAAGGGTAGCCCTTAAACAATCAAGATCAACCTCAAAGCTTTCAAAGAAGGTTCAAACCTTTCACTCTCTCTTTAAGTTTTATTATTTTTGGAATAGTTATTTAATTATTACTTTAGCATTTCATCTTTCTTATTCAAACATATTAATATCTAACTTTTTTATTAGTAGTATTGCACATACTATATTTTCTATAAAAAAAATCAAAAACAAGAAAAATAGGGCTTACTTGTAAATTCTAAACGGGGATTTTCCACTACATTTTCTCACACTAAAAACATCCTTAATCTACACACACACATATAGTAAAGTCCACGGTTGGGTTTATGGTATAAACCCCACCCTCATGCTGCATGAAAACTACGTGGACTTTTATGCCTTTTTAGGCTACATAGGCGTCTCAGGTAAAATTCAGATTCGAGTGCTCCTCTCCTATTTTTTTCCAAACATTATTTCCATATATTATATTTGTGATTCATGCTCGTATTTTGTCCAAACTATACCATCGTCTTTCTATAAATGATCAGTAACCGGATAAACACACACGTTATATTTTTAATTACTATTTTAGGAACACTCCTACGGATGACCTCACTATGCCTTTCTTCATGACGCGAGTTGAGTAATTCCATTATTCATTTATATATGCACGTATAGTCACGAAGTTATTAAGGAGAAGCATAACACATGCCCATGAGAGATCGAAAGGGAGGGATGGGTGCCTAATACCTTTCCATTCCATAACTTAGCCCTCAAATCCTTGAAGTATGTATTTTATGTCGTTCTCTCGAGGTGAAAATATTTCTTTTACCTATTTTATGCAAATTAGGCTGGACACTGATGGCCGAAGCGCCCCAAAGAAGGGCGCGAACCTCAATGCGCACGCGGGATGACTGGGAGACGAGATGGCCACTACTACCACACAGGCCGACCAAGTTTCTTCCGCCTACGATCAGTGGAAGAGGAAGCTGGCTTCTCTAGGGGAGAAAATCTCGAGAGCTAGAGTACCAACGGGCAGAGGCCGATCATGCAAAAAAGAAAAGGGTTGATAAGACACCGATCAACGATGGTTTAAAAACACCATCTCCTCATTCCAGTCGATCGGTCATAATTAACGATCATGGGCAGAGGTAATGTATCCGATCAAAGACCCTACCACCTCAAATGAGTTACACTCGATGGTGGGAGATCTCCTTCCTCAAGGGGAATGAGTGATATGTCACGAATATTACATACTCGCACATGTTATCTTTATGCATTCTAACACTTTTTGTGTTCTTTATGTTTATATTTATGCACGTTAACCAAAAAACCTCTATGATGTACGTTTATATGCTTTTTAGGGGTTAATTGAGTTTTTGTAGGTATTAGAAAGATTAAAGTGAGGATTGGTTGCATTTCGAAGAAGTTCCATAATCGAACGCTAGTTCAAGGACACTTTAAATATTTCAGACTTCATCTCCGTCTCAGTGGGTTTCCAAAAAAATGTAGTTCATCGAGTTAGCTTCGCGTGGCCGTGAATGAGAAGTCATTTGTAGTTCAGTTGAAGAAGTTATGGCTGATTTCATGTGCACCCCTTTTCCCCTCATGTTGGACCAAAGGAGATATAGAAACAGAGGACTGGTCAACTGACCCATGGCCACTGGTCGACCGGTGAAGCAGATTTTGGCTTGCAAGCAGTGCAATAGTTTTTTTTCCCTTGGACTGGTCGATCGGGTCCCCACCCACAGTCGACCGGGTACAATAGTTTTCCAACGCTTTTTCTTTATCTATTTCCTTTGCTTTTTTTTATTTGTAACTTAATATAAATAGACCTTTTTGTCTATTTTGCAAGACATCTTTTATATATGGTATTTTAGGTTAGTTTAGGTTAAAAGAGGGGATTTTGAGTGGGATCTTCTCTCTCCTAGAGTTTGTGCCATTTGGGTATTGTAAGCTACTATTCACTTTCTTCTCCATTAATATAGTTTTCATTGTTGTCTTTTCTTGATTTAAGCTTTGTTATTTCCTTTACTTTCTTTCTAATTTTGGGTTTATTTCTTTCTTTACTTGCTTTCTTTATTTACTTGCATTCAATACATGTCATTTATGATGCTTTCTAGATAAGTTAGATTATGTTGTGATTAATCGAACACACCTTGGTTTCAATGGGTTTCTTTGCTTTGGTGATGGAGTTTATACATTTAATTAGATTGGGTTATCCTTGACTTTACGCCTAGGCGATTTAATGGGGTATATCATGTACGCTCCCTATTTACGACCTTGCGTGTGTAATTTTTGGGGTATTTGTTGACGCTAAAATCATAGTAGGCCTCTATGCGAATTTAGTGGGTGACAACTCTAGATTTAATTACTTATTGAAACGAGATTCAATCTTACTAAATTCGTAGTCCCATGTAACCAATTATACACATTAAACATAGGTGAGGATATTAGTTGCAACCTATAGTTTTTATTCAGCTTTATTAATCTTAGTTTAAAGACCCATGCCTAGTTATCTTTTCTTTTTGTTATCAATTATCTTTTACACTTTTATTGAGAAATATTAAACCAATATAATTCTAGCAACCAGTCTTTGTGGATTTTTGATACCTGGACTGGCAACTATACTCCCTTAAAATAGTGTAGTCAATTGTTTAGATTTTTTCATAGCGGCGGGAGCCGAGCACAATGATCGGCGTATATTTTTATACACTTGCGCCTTATTTTCCCCTGCCTATCAAGGAGCTAATGACAAAGGTCGATTCGGTCCATTGGTATCTAGAGGTGGCCTTATCTGTTTCCCAGGCGACCATGATACCATCTGATATAATGAATCTGATAGGATTCAGTTTGGAAAGGCTTCACAAAGAGGGCCTTTATCACAGTGTGTTGGTAAGTTTATATGCTTTAATTTCGATCATTTTTTATAAAAAGTTTTCAATAATTTTTCTTTTTCAATGCAGAGCATGCAAGTTCGATAGGAGCTCGTTGCACGAGCTAACTTCTACTGGAAGGCATTGAAGACCTATTTTAAAGAAAATGCCACCCTTAAGGACCAAATCAATAATCAGTTTAATGACTTTGAGGACTTGGGAAAGAAGATGAAGGAGGAGGTTACTGCCAAAATGAAAGCAGGCCAAGTGAACTCAAAACGAGTTCAGTCGGGTAGACACCAAGATATATAAGTTGAAGACTTCTCATACGTGCACCATTCTAGAGAATATTATCCTCCAAAGGATGAGGAGTTAGATAGAGAAGACCCGAGAAGTCGATCGGCAAAAATTGTATGATGATAATTATGAAGCGATCGTCTAGGAGGTTACTGCCCATTTGGACGTATATTAGTCTATAACTTTTAACAAATACTGGGTGGCCTATCTGCAAAGGGTAAATATCGGTGAAAAAGATCTCGCCTATGATGAACATCCCCCAATAGTCAATCCTCTAACAAATCTCCTTGGGACACATCGGCCTAGGCCTCCACCGACTTTCCTGCTTCTGTTCCTGAAAGGGTTGCTCCTGAATCAACTGATGCAGCAACTGACCATTCTTAAGCTTAGCAAGTTTCAATCCCTCTATGTATTTTTTTTCCTTAACCCTTGTTGGTCATCTTGTAGGCCATGGGCCATTTTTAATTTTTTTAATGAGAAAGTTTATATATTTTACTTTCCATTATTTTCCTGTTGTGCAAGTAACGCACTATTATTACCAAGTTAGATTTTTATTCATTTTCTTGTTGTTTGTTCTTCTAAGGTTATTTCCTTAGATAACACTATTTCCAAAGTCTCAAGAAAATCGAGCAATTAACTACTGCTATACTTTTCCATATAGGCCTTTAACCGATCTTCCTCAGATCTTACCACTAATTCAAGTATGTTTGATGCCTCTCTAGTTCGATCTATATTAGATCATACCATTCCTTGAGTGAGTTTTGACCGACCTGCCTCAGATCGTACCATTTATTCAAGTGGGTTTGTGCCTCTCTAGGCCGATCTACATTAGATCATACCACTTCTTGAGTGGGTTTTGATCGATCTTCCTTAGATCGTACCACTTATTCAAGTGAGTTGTGCCGCTTTTAGGTCGATATACTTTAGATTATACCACTCCTTAAGTGGGTTTTGACCAATCTGTCTCAGATCGTACCACTTATTCAGATGCGTTTTGTGCCTCTTTAAGATAATCTACATTAGATTATACCACTCCTTGAGTGGGTTTTGACCGATTTTCCTCAGATCGTACAACTTATTCAAATGGGTCTTTCATACTTAATAAATCAAATAGGGATTTTACGCAACTTTTATGTAATTAATCGCAACTTTTTTTATTATGCATTAATGAAAAGAAAAAATTATTTGCCTTAATATCTAATGATAAAACTTCGTAAGGTTCATGAAATTCTATAACCTTGGGACTACTTTCCCATATATCCTTTCTAAGTATTATGACCCCGCGCTTCCTTTTGAAGCTATGCGGTAAGGTTCCTGCCAGTTTGGTGCTAGTTCTCCATCTGATGGCTTCCTAGCAGTGGGCAATAATTTTTTGAGGACCAGGTCACCGACCTAAATTTCTATGATCTTGACCGTCTTATCATGTTGCTTCGCTAACTCTTACTAATAAGCGACCAAATGTATCAGGGCTTGTTCCCTTTTTTCCATAGCCAGATCCAACTCATGAGTTATTCGGTCATCATTTTGGCTTATCCTCAAATATTTTTGATCTAATTATTGATAGACTGAGCTCTAGGGGGTATCACGGCCTTCATGCCATAATTAAGGGAGTATGGAGTTTTTTTCGTCAGCTTTCTAGGGATTATCCTATATGGCCACAGAATGGATGGAAGTTCATCCTCTTATCGCCCTTTAACGTTCTCTAATATGTGTTTGATACCTAAGAAAAAGGTTTTGTTGGTGATATATGTTTACCCATTATACTAGGGGAAGACCACTAATGCATAGTGGATCCTGACTCTATGTTCGTCATAAAAGTCGCAGAAGAAATCATTATCGAACTGGGTCCCATTATTTATTACCAGTGATCTTGGGATGCCAAACCTTGTGATGAGATTCCTCAAAATGAATCTCCTAGCACCTGGCTCTCTGATATGGGTGATTGGTTCATCTTCAACCGATTTGGTGAAGTAGTCGGTCACTCTTATCAGGTACTTTCGATTTCCTGGTGCGACCGACAGTGGCCCTACTGTATCCATGCCCCATTAAGAAAATAACCACGAGCTTGTAAGGGGGTTCAAATCTCTCGTAAGTTAGTTGATCATTGATGAGAACAATTGACATTTTGGGCACTATCTGGTAAACCTTATTGAGTCTTTCTGCATGAATGGCCACCAACATCCATAATAGATTGCCCTATATAATAACGATCTACCACCCATGTGTGCTCCTCAACTTCTTTCATTCATTTTGTTTAAAATTCCATCCACTTGATCTAGGTGAACACATTTTAGTCATGGACCGATGAACGATCATTGGTAAAGCTTCCCATCTGAGTTGAGGCAAAGCCTTACTGATTTGATCTCTAACTTGTGCATTACTTTGTTGTCTAGAGGTTGCTCGTCAAATTTTAAGTTGGAGACAATGGTTCCATCCAGGTTGGGGACAACTCTACTTGGAGAATGCTTAGATACTAACTATGCATCTTTAATACTTGGTCGGTCTATATATTCCACCTCAATTGTTCTTTTCAGATCGGTATCTATGGCGAACACTAGAGTGGAAAGAGAATTTGCATGGATATTATCATTCCTTAGTAGCTGCTCAACTGAGGCAGACTTGAACTAATGAAGAAGGCTTTTGGACTTGTTTCTATAAGCTACCATCCCAAGATCCCTTACTTCATATTCCCCATTGAGTTGGGTTATGATCAGTCTAGAGTCATAAAATACCATAATGTGATGAGAATCCAAATTGATCGCCCTGCACAGACCGTATACTATGGCTTTGTATATGCCTCATTATTTGAACTTTTGAATCCTGGACTGATGTCTTTCTAAATAATTCCACCTCATTGTGTCATGGACACTATCCCAACTCCTGTGACCTTCTTATTTCATGAACCATCCACAAAGAGCTTTCGAGGCTGCTCATCCTCGCTAACCACCAATTACTCGAGGATGGGATGTGGTTATTCATCCTTTTCTCTTGGCGATGTTAAAAATTTTGCCACGAAGTTTGTCGAGACTTGACCTTTAATTTATGTTTTGGGCTCATACTTAATGTTTATTTGGGCCAATTTTAAGAAATAATTGGTCATTTTATTGGAAAGGTCGTCCTTCTTGAGAGCATCCTTTAGGGGATAAATTGTTAAGACAATTACTGTATGAGCGTCGAAGTAGTGCTTTAACTTCGTCATGGTGGTTACCATGGATAAAACCATTTTCTCTATAGGCATGTACCTGGTTCTTCTTTAAGAAGGGGGTGGATCACATAGTATGTCGATTTTTATATTTCATCGTGTAGACATATTAATGTCGTGCTTATCACGTGCCCCAAGACATCCAAATAGAGGTACATGTCTTCTCCTTCCTTGGGAGTTGACAGCAAGGGAGGGTATCCCAAGTACTGTTGAATCCCTTCTAAATCTTTATCAAATTCTTCTATCTAGATTACGGGGCTTATTTTCTTCAAAGCTTGGAATAACGACCTACATTTGTTAGAAAATCTTAAAATAAAATGGTTAAGGGCCGCTAACATTCCAGTAATGACTTGGATGTCTCTGATGGTGGCCATCTTTCTAAAATCCTATAGAGCTTTGAACTAATCTAGATTCGCCTTAATTCCCCTCTGAGTCACCCAGTATCCTAGAAACTTTCCAGAGCTCACACCGAATACACATTTGGAAGCATTGAGCCTCATTATGTACTTTCTTAGAATGTTGAAGGTCTTTGTAAGGTCTTATAGATCATCGATCGAATACTTTCTCTTAATGAGCATATCATTAATATATAACTCCATAGTGGAGCCGATCAATCTCTTGAACATACTGGTAACTATCCTTTGATAAATTACCCCTACGATTTTCAAACCAAAGATCATTACTTTGTAATAGTAAAGCCCCAAGATTATGATGAATGAGGTTTTTTATTCATCTGGACCAAACATAGGTATCTGGTGGTAGCCATAGTATGCATTAATGAAACTCATTCATTGATGTCCTGTCATGAAATCCACTAGTTGATCTATTGGGGGCAGAAAAAAGATATCATTGGGGCAATGCCTATTGAGATAGGTGATGTCCACACACAAACTCTATTTGCCACTCTACTTTTGGACAATAATAATGTTGGATATCCAATATGGGAATTTGACCTCTCTGATGGAGCCGGTCTGGAGTAGGTTATCAACTTCAGCTTCCAAAGTTCTTAATTTTTTTGGGACTGACTTCCTGGATTTCTATTTTATCGGTTTGATACCTGGTTCAATGTAAAACCACTGGCTAGTAATCTTTGAATCTATTCATGGGAGATCACAGGGCTTCCAAGAGAAGACGTCGGTATTTGTTCTTAGGAAATGAGAAAGTTATTTTTCTTCATCTTTGGGTAACTCTGATTCGATGAGGAAGGTTTTTTCAAGTTGTGATGGATCCAGAGGAATATAGATAAGTTCCTTTAACACCCATTCAGTAGGAGCCAACCTAGTTTCTTAAACTCCCATCTCAATGCCCTTTGATTGCTACTTAGGCAAATCACCCTTCGAATTGTCCTCGTCTTGACTATTCTTAGACTGGGTCTGCTTTGCTTTTATGGCTGAAACTAAATAACTTCATGCCACTTCTTGATCTCCTCTGATTTGTATCACTCCCTGATCGATCATAAATTTGAGCTTCTGATGAAGTGAAAAGGGGGCATCCATCATATTATGTGGCTATTCTCTACCCAATATATCATTTTAGGGCAGCTCTGGTTGGATTATGTGGCATTCGACTTCCTTATTATCCGGATCGATCTTGACTGGCAACTTGATTTTCCCTGGGGGGTCTCTACATCTCCATTAAAGCCGATCAATGGGTCAATGTTGGTATCTAAGTCCTTAATGCTATAGCCAAACTTGTAAACTATTGTCAGGTATATGATTTCTGAAGAGCTTCCTTAGTTTACCAACACTCTTCTTATGTCAAAGTTCATTACTCATAAGGTGAGTACCAAAGCATCCTTATGAGGCAGATTCATGTCGAGTATATCTTTATCGATAAACACAATGGAACAATAATTATTTAGGTATTTCCTTTCCCTCTTGGCTAGGACCATCTTGGATAAATCCACCTGGAATGCTTATTGGATGCTGGATACTATTCTCACCTTCTCCCTGATTTTATTACTTGTATGATGAGCCGGGTCGGTGTGGCCATGGATGGTAGCAACCAATCTTGTTGCTGAAGACTCCTCCTCTACTTTCTGTACTGTGTTGATCTTCATCATTACTTTTGGCTTTGTTGCTATAATGTATTTCTTAAGGTGCCTCACTTGGACGAGTTCCTCCATGTGTTTTTTGAACATTTTGCAATCCTCCATAAGGTGTCCATGGTCTTGGTGATAGTTACACTTGAGATTGGCGTCCGTATCACCTAGATAACTGACCATCTTAGAAAGCGTCTTGAAAAAGTTCTTGTCCTTGATTTGATGAATAAGATTATAGATGGGATCCTTTAAGACCGTCTCTAGTGCCTTATAACTTCTTTCACATACCTGAGGTCTGTGGAGACCTTTTTAGGCTTCATTCCTAGAACCTCTCTTGGTTGAAAAGGGTTAATTTTCCCCTTGGGGGCCTTCTTTGGCTCATTTCTTTTTTGATCATTCAAGGACTCGACGTCGATGAGCTCATCCTCTACTTTGGAATATTTTTTAATACGATACATGAGGTCTTCCATTAAAGAGGCTAACTTCTTCGTTAGTGACTGGTAGAAATCATCCTCCCGCTCTAAATCGAACTTAAAAGAAGATATTGGCAGTTGATCATTGCAATAATCAGTTTAATTATACAACTCCCAGTACCTCTGAGCATACTCCTGAGAGATTCTCCAGTCTTCTTATTGATAGAGATCAGTGAATCGAACTCATTGACTATATTGCTACTTGTTATAAGTCGAGTTACAAACTGCTTGACCAACTCTATAAAAGAGGAGATTGACCTGGGGGTTATTTCTTAAACCACTTTAGGCCGATTTCTCCTAGAGTCGATGGTAATACTCTACACATTAGGGCATCGCGATCACTTTAAAGAGACATGGTCTACTGATAGTGCTGGTTGTGATGAGCAGGATCTGCATTTTCATCATACATCATAACTTTTGGCATGTATCACTTATTTGGGGGCTCAAAAGACTTTATCAGTTTGATAAAGGATGAAGCTGAACTAGGCCATAAAGCCTTTCTGGCCAGGTCTTTGGGAGTCCTGGCAAGGTTTGGGTTCATCCTTCATTCCAACTCCTTCCGAATGCGTCCTCTCAGTTCATCACTCTTTACTTGTTTTGATTATACCTATGGATGAACAAGCCTGCTACTTTAGGCTGACTCTGTGGGTCGAGGTCGGTGGTGCCTGCAATTAATAGCATTCATCCTAGGAGAGCGATCACGTTATTAGTGGTGATAGACTGCACGAGGGCTCCTTGAATGGGAATCCCTACAAGGTTGATTTCTTATGGAATGAGGTCCCTTACTATAATAGTGCCGAGTACAAGAATTTAATGTGTGATCCTTTGACTATTGTGTTAACTGCATCCCTAGACGGGCGATCTCCTAATCAAGGATGTCCATCCTTTCCTCATAAATGCTGGCCAGATGGGAAGAAACTCTTTCCTCTAGTCTATCGATCGGCGGTGTGCAGTATCGCTGACTAGGTCCAGATCTCCTAGGTGAATGTCCCCTGGACCTTGATTGTCGCTGAAGAGATAACATCCAAATAGGAGTGCAATCCATCCTTATGATGCGTATTTTAGAATGAATATAACTCCTTGTGTGAGTAGGGTGCGACAGGTCTGAACTCATTATGAACTCTGGGTTTTACTGGCTTTCATAGTGGTGAGAACTTCAGGTTTCCCACAGACGCCGCCAAATTATAGAGGTTTGACCCCTAATAATTGCTGAAATTACAGAATTTCCCTAAGAAGATTATGAATGTAGAAATAATAACAACACACTATGTATGTGGTTCGACCGTGAGGTCGGCCTACATCCATGGAAAAAGGAAGGGGGAGTTTTTATTAACGTCAAGGGATGGTAACAACTGGAGTACTAGCGATGATAGTTGAGAGTCCAATTTATTACGTGTAATTTACAATCCCCTTAATGTGAGATAGATTGACCTTATTTATAGACCTAGGTATCCTACGTTCTTAGGACTCTTTGTACTTATATTAACTAGGTTAAAGAGTCTTATTGACAATGGTCTTTCGGTTAATTTATATTAGTTAATATGATCTTTGAGATTTGATCTTATCTCTTAAAGTCCACGCTATCTAGATCGATCACCCATCGCGTGTTCCTCATGTGTTGTGCCACGTGTTCGACTCCATGTCAATAATTTGGTCTCATTTCCTTCAGTAGATAAGATTATTTTATGAATAATAATATATGACATTTATAGCATTATTTTTTTGGCACACGGTATATATTTTATCGTCCAAATTTATGTTGTCACTTAAAAATTTATTTTCCTGACTCGCTGAGGGTTAAATATGTCAGTCTGCGTCATTAAATTGCACTCATTAGTGGGTTGAATAGTTTATGTTTTTGAGCATATAATAGAAATTTTATCGTCCAAATTTATGTTGTCACTTCAAAGTTTATTTTCCTAACTCGGTGAGGGTTGTAGACATATTCAATATGTCAATCCGCATCGTCAACTTGTAGTGAGTAATGGGTTGAATGGTTTACTTTTTGGAAGATGGTAAAGATTTTGTCATCCAAATTTATGTTGTTAATTCAAAGTTTATTTTTCTGACTCGCTAAGGGTTGAAGACATATTTAATATGTCAGTCTGCATCGTCGAATTACAGTGAGTAGTGGGTTGAATAGTTTACTTTTTTGCAGATGGTAGATATTTTATCATCCAAATTTGTGTTGCCACTTCAAAGTTTATTTTCAAGACTCACTGAGGGTTGAAGATATATTTAATATGTCAGTCTGCTTCGTCAAATTGTAGTGATTAGTGGGTATAATAGTTAACTTTTTGGCATACGGTATATATTTTATCGTCTAGATTTGTATTGTCACTTGAAATTTTATTTTCTCGACTCACTAAGGGTTGAAAACATATTTAATATGTCAATATGCATTATCTAATTGTAGTGAGGAGTGGTTGAATAGTTTACTTTTTGACAGATGTTGGATATTTTAGCGTCCAATTTCTGTTATTGGTTCAAAGTTTATTTTCCCGACTCAATGAGGGTTGAAGACATATTTAACATGTTAGTAAGTGTCGGTGAGTAGTGGGTTGAATAGTTTTATTTATAGCAGATGGTACATATTTTATCGACCAAATTTTATTTGTCACTTCAAAGTTTATTTTCCTGGCTCGCTGAGGGTTTAAGACATTATTATATTATATCCTAATATTATTATATTATATTCTTGACTCACTGTTTATATCCCAATATCATTATAATATTTATTCATACCTTTTCATTTCATTTCCAATTTGGATATAAATAACATTCTTGCCCATTAATTATTTCACTACCGACTTTCTAATTTATATTTAAATAATAACTTTCTAAAAATGAGTACTTTTACCAAATGGTAAGAAGAGAAGTTATGAAATATTTATCTTAATATTGTGCATGATGAGGTGTCAACTGAATTTCATAATTCGAATTCTTTCTCGCAGAGAGTTCACATCGAGTACAACATGTCTTTGGAAGATGAACCTAAAAGGAGAATGTTAGAGCTGAAGCGTCGATGGCTTCCAATAAAAAGAGAAGTACGTATTTTCACCGATATTCATGAGAACCAGGAGGATTTCGTTGCTATAAATGACGGGACAACCGATGTGGTAAAGATAATAAATTAAATTATACATTTATCCGTGATATATAAAGGGTAAAAAACTTTATTATTTTTTTGTGTAGCTCGAAATTGCAAAAATGATCCATAGCATGGAATTTGGACATAATTTTGAGTTTGAACATTACTGGAGACTCATATGCTATTCTCCAAATTACCTTTGAAGAAGATATTTACATATCAATGTACTTAAAGTGAAATCAATTGCATTATGTAACCCATGTACTTTTAATATTAATTGTAGTACTTTTGTCTTGATTAATGAAAGAGTTTTGGTTTTTTTCATATGCCCGAATTACCCCTAGATAACTTATTACTATACATGTACCACAGTGCTGTCAAATTTATACGCATCTCTTAACACCATCACTTATCATTCTCCATAACCTAAAAATATTTGTATTATCGAGTTTGCTCCAATAATGTCTCACAACGATATGGAGGAAATGATAATAGCTTCAATCGCACTGAATTAGGATCTCCACGAAGATAATAAAGCTGTCGCCATTCACAATAGATTGAAAAATGTAATCTATCAATCATCCATAATTCATAGTAATAGGGAAATTAATGAAAGACGAAGTGTGCAGTGACACCGAGACAACATATCAAAATTTATGGAATGACTATTTCAGGGAAAACCCATCCTACACCGAAGACAAGTTCGGGCATCATTTTAGGATGAACATGTCCATGTTAAACCGTATTTTGGAAGCCATTTTGAAAGATATTCATATTTCATCCAGAAGGCCGGTTATGTTGGTCGGTTGGGATTAAGCACACATGAGAAGATTGTGTGTGTACTGTGCATGTTAGCGTATGGTGGATATAAAGATTTACAAGACGAACACCTGAAAATTATTGAGACCACAATGGTTGAGATTTTGAAACATTTTTCTCGAGTTGTGGTCAAGGTATTTAGCCGGAGTATTGTTGCACGCTGACTGCAAAAGATGTTGCTCGCATACAACCCGAGAATGAGCGACGCAATTTTCCCAAAATGATTGGTAATATTGACTCCATGAACTGGAGATGGAATAAATGTCCACACGCATAAAAGGGGAAATATCAGGGACATTATCACGCTTCAACTGTAATCCTGTAGGCTGTAGCATCATACGAAACTTGGATATAGCATGCATTCTTTGGAATTACTCGTGCATGTAACTATTTGAATGCTTTAGTAAAATTTTATGTTTTTTATGAACTATTGGAAGCAAATCGAACACCTATGCACTTCGAGGTCAACGAAACACGTATGACATCGGGTACTACCTTGCGGATGGTATTTACCCACCTCTTACTACTATTGTCAAAAGTTATAAGAGGCCAACCAATAAAAAATAAATCGTGTACACACGAGCTCAAGAGGGCGCCTGAAAGGATATTGAAAGGAATTTCAGCATCCTATAATAAGGTTTCCATTTCATTAGGAACTCGTTTAATTTGTGAGAATATAAAGACTTACGTGTAATCATGAAAGCATGTGTCATATGACATAATATGGTTATCGAGGATGAGTTGCGGGATGGAACTTGGCATGTTGGCCAACAACTTCGTGAGCCACCACTCTGCCGAAGCACGCAAAATATCTCAGGATATTATGAGTACCAGTGTGGGAGGAGAAGTTGAAAAATAAGGATGCCCACAACTAATTGCATGATAGCCTCATGGAACACATTTGGAACCATCATGCGAAATCATCAAATTAATTGTCTAGATATTTGTGTGTGTTATTAATTTTTATTAACGTTGCTATATGTTATTGTTCATTTTAATACATGTATTATTATTGTAAGGACATAATTTTAATTGCCCTTTATCAATTGAGTATGTCGTATACCACTACAACCGTTGAAGAATAGTTCAAGATCATTCAAGCATCAAGACGGATCCGAATATCAAAGTTCTTCAACATTCAAGCCTCCGCGAAATAAATTTGGTAAAGGTTGTGTTTTAATTCCTTATCATTTCACTTAGAGTGTTGGGATATATTTTATCAAATATTTCTACGTGTTGGAGCGGATTTTTTAAGTTTTTTGTCAAAAAATATTTTTTGAAGTTTTAAGGCAGAACATTTTCTGGCGAAAGAAATAAAAATTATTTTTTAATTTTTTCATTCGAGTGACATACCTGCTCATTGGAACGACATACTTATGTCGCACGAAGCTTGTTCGAGCGATGCGTGTCCTCGTTCGAGCGAGATACTTTTTCGTTTGAGCGACGCGCCACCTTAGATTTTCTATAAATTGGTTTTCCCAACTTCATTTTTGTTCAGACGACCTGCGATTACTGTTTTACAAAAAATGCTACTGCAAAAACGTTTGTCTTCTCTTTTAGGGATTTAATCCCTTTTGGTTTTCAATTCACAAGATCCTAATAGTTTATGTGAGTTGTTTTGGAACACAAGAACACATCTTGTGTCAAGTTTCTCTTGTAGAAAAGATCTCTGATCTAGGTGCTTTTGAGGGGAGTACTGGGTTGAAGACGACTGCGTGTCAATGGGGAGTGCTCGTGGGTATTCCTAGGCTGAATTGGAGCTGTGATTATGGCTGACTCTAGGCTGCGTGCCTATGTGATTGTTCTGCGGAGTGATCATTACAGATTTCATTGTGTATGTAAGTTGCGATTTATTTTACATAGTGAAATAAAAAGGTTTTACCCAAAAGATTTTTTCCTGAAATCTGCGAGTTAGCTATTTTATTTGTGATGGTTTGACACACACACACACACACACACACACACACGTAGTTGCAAATTAGAGGCTGATTTAATTTGGCTTAAAATAAACTCCAATTAAATAAGTTTATAGTTGGAATTTGCGAATTTATTTAAATCAGTATCACGCATGGCACAACTCTATTTATAAATTGGTATCAGAGCAGGTTTCACTAATTTATTGTGAATTCCTATTTTTCGCAAAATTTGTGTGACATTGATTTTTGAAAAATCTGATTTTTAAAAATTGTCGCAATGTTTTCGAATGAAAACTTATATAACCAGTTGTTAATTTTTGACGGGTCTAATTATGCTTACTAGAAAGCCCGCATGAAATCACATTTAAAAGTAATCGATGAACGAGTTTGGGTTAAAAGCTTGAGACTGAGTATTTTGATGACTTTTATACACATTTGTCTGACATTGTCAACACTAGTTTCAATCTTGGTGAGTCTATACCTGATGCACGAGTGGTTAAAAAGATTTTCAGATCACTTCCAAAACGTTTTATCCCTAAAGTGGCTGTTTTGAATACCTAAGGTAATTTTAATCGTCTGAAATTAGAAGAGCTGGTAGAAGACCTCCAGACATATGAGATTGACATATTTTTTGATATTGTCAAGCCTAAGGATAGAGGGATAGAACTTAAAGCCTAGTCTAAGAAGAAAAAGAAAGTGAGATATTGTGAGTCCGAGTCTGAGGATGAGTCTGATTTTGATATGGCCATGCTTACAAAGAATTTCAAAAAATTTCTCAAGTTTTCAAAACAAAATTCTTCTAATAAAAGATTTCTTGAGAAAAATAAAAATGAGGCCAAAGAGTGCAGTGGGAAAGAAGGTGAGAAAGAGGAAGATGAGAAGTGTTTTGAGTGTAACGGGAGAGCCCATAGAGCGTTTGAGTGTCCCACTAGGATAAAGAGAAAGGGAAAAAAGATTTCCATGCTAGCCACTCTTAGCGATAATGAGGAAGAGGTGAAAGATTCCGGGGATGAGTCGTCACATGGGAAGTTTGTTGCTTTTTCTGCTAGTCACATGAGCACACCCAGTTTGTCCCACGACGATGAGGATACTCATGCACGTGAGACCCCCAAGGATTATTTGATTGTTTCTAGCGAGTCTGAGAGTGAGTGCGCTAGTGAGGGTGATAGTGAGCTCCAGATCACATTTAGAGATTTGTATTCCGAGATCTTAAAGACTAAAGAATTAAATAAGGAGTTGAGTCTTAGGGTGAGAGAATTGGAGAGCAAGTTAGAGGTTTTGAGGGAGTTTTAGGCAAAAGCGAGTCAACTCAAGAAGGTGAAGGTTTCTTTGAGTGAATAGTTGACAACTTTAGGTAGGGAAAATAGTGATTTGACCAACATGGTGTCTAGTCTGATGACATGTGTATCCCAAATCGAGAGTGATCTCGAACGTGCCCGGAAGGTCAAATTCCTTTTATAGATTGCATCTAAGAAGGTTGGAAAGATGGTTCTCACTACTGTTTTGAGTGATGTTGAGAGGCGAGGAATAGGTCATGACGGTACGTCCACTTCACATATTGCACCCGAGTCAGTTCTTGAGTTTGTGATAGATCCATATGGTTCTCAACCCAACCCACCTAAGCGCCTCGTACTTGATAGGAGAGTGTGTAGGAGACATTTTTAGAGAGGTATACCTAGGCCTGTTTATGTTTGTACACGCTGCAAGAAGAAAGGACACCTTAGAGAGTTTTGTTTTAAGTCGGGTCATGTGTCACGTTTTACTACTATATGTGTTCACACACACGAACCCACACATGACGCTTCAGATGATTACACGAGAGAGTTTGCACATATTAGGGATAAGGTAAAGTTTTTGGTCAATACTTCACATGATTTGATGGAGTTTTTTTTCATAAGATGTCACTACCTTTGAAAAACTCCACGGCACCTAACGGTTGATGTTTAGACCTGTTTGCTAGCATATGATGACTTTCATGATGAACTTTTTGCCTATTTCAAGTGTGTACCATTTTTTTATCTATGTTTTTTTTCCTTTTTGATATATTTTGAAAATTTCAAAAAGATTTTCATTTTTTTGGAAAAAATTGAAAAAGTTAAAAAGATTTAATTTTGATAAAATTTTTGAAAAAGACAAAAACATTTTTGTAGTTTGCTTTGCATCGTTTATGGATGTACATTTAGAATTACCTGAGAACACACTATATATTGACTTACTTGAGTCTACATATATAGGAGTTCCAACTAGTTGGATATCTAGACAAGATAGGTTAGATTTTATGAGTACTCCATTTCCTCAATGGTTAAAGTATAATGAATAAATCCTGTCCAAGAAAATCCTCGAGATCAACATAAAGGGAAATGATTTCTATCTTATAACCACTATAGGACACCTGCACTACATAATATTTTATTCCTATTTGCATTGATGGTCTTTTAAAACACTTCAAGTCCTCTTAAAATCAATTTAATTCTCTTATGACATTTTAAATCCTTTTATATAATTTTCAAATAATTTTTTAATAAATTAAAACATGTTTTTAAAAGTGTTGTGGTTGAAATTTGGATTTCAGAAAGTTATTTTGTTTGCTGATTGTTTTTCTGGTTAGAATACAAAAGCGCTAGAGACTTAAGGGTGCGCTTTGTAATTACTTTTCAACACGCGTTTTGCTTTCATCTTGTATGTACACGTGTTAGCTTCTCGTCGGCTAAGATTGTGTTTTCTCTAAGATACAAACCGAGTATGTCTTCTCAGCCCTTGGATCAACCTTATCAACGATCTGTATGTGTTGAGAATCAATCCTTGTGAAACCAGTGTAAACCAATCAATAATCGTTTAATCTACCGCTTGTGGTGAACCGTTGGATTATAAGTCAATTGGTCAATATTCAATCCTAGCCATAGGATTGAGTTAGACGTTCTGGATCCTTCTTCTTTTACTATAAATAGGACCCAAGTCTCAGCATTTACAGACTTTTACCATTTCGTCAAACTAGAGAGAAAAGAGAGAGTAGAGAGAGAAAAGATAGAAGGGAGAAGAGAGGGGAAGAAAAGAGAGAAAAAAGAAAGAAGAAACCCTAGGTTCTTCGTAGTTCAACCTTTGAGTGATTTCTCCTAAACCAAACACCAAAAAAACTCAAAGTTTCATACACCATAAAACCGATTCTTGAGAGTTAGATATTCTTAGGATTTCTGTGATTTTGGTGTTGAAGTTATTCTTCGTTTGAAGACCTCTTCAAGTTCTTGGTTCTCTCAAAACTCATCTCTAAGAGAAACTTTGTTAAAACTGAGTTTTTCTAAAAAGAGAACATCACATGATTTGTTTTCATTTTCTCTTTTTGAATCTGATATTATAGATCCACTATGTTTTAATAAAATTTGAAATAAAAACTTCTAAGTTTTAAAATATTTCCAGATCTAGTGAGTTGCTTGTGTTTCTGGTTTTATATTTCATGTTTTATGTAATACGTGAGTACGAAAATAAAAAGAACACAAAGAACTTTAGTTAAAGTTTTAAAAGCATAACCATAGATCTGAGAAAAGAAGTTTTATATCAAAATATGTTTAATCATTTTCTGCATGTTAAGTCTGAATCTATTTTTAACGATATAGACTTCTAGTCTAGTTTGGATCTCAATTAGAGGTTTACAATTTCAAAAATATTTTCATAATACTGAAATTGTTTAAGACCTTGACCGTCTTCTGAGCAAGGTATCCTTGAGATCTATGGATTTATAGAAAGATCAAGAAGTCTTGATTTGAAAATACAGATTCGGAAATAACCTAATCATTTTAGAACTGTTGTAATTTGTTAGGAATGTCTGTATAATTTTGAGAGGGTGAGTAGCATGTTTGCATGTAGTACTACATCACAAACACTATCTCACACGAACACTTAGACACTATGATTCTGTTTGTGAATCTTAGATTTTGAACGAGTTGCTGGAACCAGAATTCAAAGAGAAGGAGATCAAGGAAAAAGCAGAGAAGCAGCAAGAAAAGATCAGTCCAATTCACATTACCTTTGGAGTGGAGAATCTCAAATAGGTATATTCTGAACTTAGGTTAGGATCTTTGTGGTTTGCTTAAGTGTTGTAACTTGATTCTTTATTCTAGTGAATTTTTGTTTTGTGCCGTAGAGGGCACCGTGGATGTTTCCCTTGTTTAAAGGTTTTACCACGTTAAAAATTCCTGTGTCTATTTCTTTGAATGTTCTTAACTGTTGTTGTAATTGGGACTGCATGGTAACTTTGGTAGATGTTTATTAAAATTTAAAAAGAAAGGTAATCAACTATCAAATCTAAACCATACATTCATAAATTTTTTACAACACATCTTGTGTTTTTCGAAAAGAATTTTGCCCAAAAAATTTATTCGGAGTTTACACAATTTATAACATTTTGTTATTAACCTTGTAAACAAGCTTTTAGCATTAAAGCTTTTCTTCATGACCGAGTCACCATTTCATTCCATATCCATGCGACTGTTTGATAATGTTTTGATATATGTCATCATTTCATTTTTGTGCTTTAGAATGATTGGAGTTATTGAGATGTGATTAGTTGTTACTACCTACATGTTTGACTCATAAGTTCCTTTAATGCACACTTGTACGATTTGTTTAATTATTGTACTTGTTTATCATATATTGGTCAGAGTGTTGTCATCTCAATTATGACTTTAAAACAAACCATATGCGATAAAACTTGACAATTGAAGTAGTGCATATAAAAACTGTTTACCGTGAGGAATTTAATTGCAACAAAATATGATGAGTGAATCACGGGAAAGGGCTACGAGAGTACAAAATTAACTCGTTGTGAAAGCCACCGTTTAAAAAGCCCGAAAAAAAAATGAAAGGCAATAAAAAAAAATATACCAAAAAGGGGCCACCTCAAAAGAAAAATAAATGATTATAATTTATGAGGAAGTTTGGATGGAAAGAAATGAAAAACAGGTTTGCACGTCCTAACAACGTCATGAAAAAGCATTCATAGCTTTAGACGTTATTGGTGTGGGAATCATTCTTGACTTTGACGTGTTGATGGATTGAGTTGATGTTATTTAAATTCAACAATTTCAACCCCTAAGGACGATTTTGAGATTCATTCGTTAGGAGTACACGTATTCATCGTGCACATATGTTATGTTTGATTGCGTTGATTTGCCTATTGAATATGTTCACACCCATTCATTCTGTATCCATGATTTGGTTGTCTTAGTGTAAATTCATGGTGTGTGATTTTTTGTTAAATTATTTTTGCATTTTTGTATGAAAAATTAAAAAATCAAAAATAGTCTGTGGAAGCTTTTGAGTTACTCTTTGTATGAGCCTATTTTGATCCATATTTGTTATGCATTTTTGTCGTGACAACTCCTTATTTATTTTGTTTATTCGTTTCCTTGTCTATTTCGGTCAAATAAAAAGGGGATATCGAATTATGGGGGAGATTTGATTATATTGATTGATTTATTCTTATATCATTTCAAACTTGATGCGTTACGAAGGTATTTGCTTTGTCTCATGTGTGTAGGTACAAAGGTTGATGATCATTATATTGCACACCCTGATAAGTTTAAAAATTTGAAGTTGAAGATTTTGAGGAAAAGTTTGTTACTTGCATTTTTAGGACTTCAAACTTTTCTTCTTGTAAATTGAAGATTTTTAGGACTTCAAACTTTTCTCTACAATCAGGCATTTATAGGATCTTCTCTACAAGACGAGTTTGTTAAAAATAATTATAGGACTTCAAATATTTAATAAATCACTGACTATTATCCTGCTGTGATGAGTTTTGATATCCCTGATTACGTGGATGCATTATGTGATTTATCTGCATTTCGTGAAAGACTTGTTGTTGCGTGAAGTTACTAATATGTAGGTATATAATTCGATTTTCACCACGTTGCAAATTTGCTTCGTCTCGACGTAGTTGAGTTTCACTCTTTAGTACAAATTTTAATTAAATCCTCTATCTTCTAATTTAGAATTCTTCGATTGGTTTGTGACTCAACAGAATTTGCGTTGTACGATGCGTTAAATTCCTCTAAATTTTCTAGGAGTGCGGTGTGTATTACAGAACTGCTGGCTGCTGATCGTTTCTTCCCTTTTAGTTTGGCAACTTTACGCCCTATGGGTCTCTCACGTGGATTATTCATGTCCCATGAATTGTTGTCTGGGTCGTTCGAATCTCGTGGGCTTTGTTGGCTGTCTTCATCCATAAATTATGATTGAGTAGTTAACATGTTATATTTAAGTAAATCCTTCAGCAACTAGTAACAATGGTCGAACCTAAATATATGACCGACATCACGTTGGAAGTCTGCTCGAGCTCGGGCGATCTACAAACAAATATTTTGTACAAGTAGTGTTATAAATTATATACCACAAATATAAATAATTGGTTGATACGTCGTTATACCATTAATCTCATGTTTCCTACTCTCTTTATTAACTCCTTATGTTCAAAACAACTTTACATAACACAACAGACGATCTTTATTTATGGCTATAAACCTTCTCAATAACATATTATGAGCTCGTTTGTGTATCCATGGCCTATAGATTCTAACAATTTATTATCATATTTTCATTTTAATAAGAGTCCTTCAACACTGACACAAATTTGCGACACATTTGGTGCGACACTATAACGTGTCGCACCGGTATTGACTAGTATCGCCGACACGAACTCACATTTATAAGACAATAATTAATATCGGTGCGATATGCCACTGCACCACTATGTATAGACTTAACATTTTTATTTTAATAATTCATTATACAATCGCAATGCAAATATACCAAGATTTGATTTGATTTAGATTACATTTGACTTTGATCCAACCAGCCTACATATTTAGAGGCGCTTTAATACCGTCAAACCCACCTTCCCTGTTGTCAATTTTTTCCCATACTTGGACCCTGCCTCATTACAACACATTATTTCAACCAAAGTCCAATTTCACACGGTTTGTTACTTATTTTTTTCTTTTTCAGTTTTACTTTTCTTACAAGCCATCCTAATCCCAAATCTCAAACCCATCTCAACAAACGCTCTAACTTTGTCCCCAACTCTGTTTCATTTCTGGGTAATTTTCTTTTCTAAATCAAAGCATTAAATCTTACATTTTTCAGTGAACATAGTGGTACACTGATGATGGGTCTGTCTTATTTTTCCAAATAAGGATTTGGGTCGAGTCTTTTATACTTTGTTATCATATGTGAAATTGATTATTTTTTTTTTCTGTGTTTTTCAGGGTGAATCTTGATTTAAGCTAAATTAAATTTGACATTTTTGGTGATTTTAATGTTACACTGATAGTGGGTTTGTCTAATTACTTCAAATAAAATTTTGAGTTGGGTCTTTTTTACTGTTATGATATGTGAAATTGATTAAAAATGTGTTCTTGTTTTTATTTGTTGTGTATTTCAGGGTGGTTCTTGATTTAAGCTAAATTAAATTTTACATTTTTTGGTGAATATAATGTTACACTGATAATGGGTTTGTCTTATTACTTCAAATAGGGATTTGAGTTGGGTCTTTTTTACTGTTATATGTGAAATTGATTAAAAAAGTGTTCTTGTTTTTGTTTGTTGTGCATTTCAGGGTGATTCTTGATTTAGGCTAAATTATATTTGTACTTTTTTTTGGTGAATTTAATGTTACACTGATAATGGGTTTGTCTTATTGCTTCAAATAAAGATTTGGTTTGGATCTTTTTATTTTTTACTGTTATCATATGTGAAATTGATTAAAAGGGTTTTTGGTTTTGTTTGCTATGTATTTCAGGGTGGTTCTTGATTTAATTTAAATTAGATTTTACATTTCAGTGAATTTAATGCTACATTGATAATGGGTTTGTCTTATCAATTCAAATAAGGATTTAGGTTGGATTCTTTTTTACTGTGAAATTGATCAAAAAGGGATTTTGTTTTTGTTTGCTGTGTTTTTCAGCGTGGTTCTTGATTTAAGCTATATCAATAATAATATAGTATGAGTGAGATATATGGAAATGCAAGTGCAAGCTCGAGTTCTAGCTCGAGTTTGAATAGTTCACGGGAAACAGAGGATGATCAAACAATTGCTGGGATTTTAGCCGAAGAGGAAAAACTGGGCAATGGTGGTGGGAAGCTTGGGAAGAGACTTACTCATTTGGATTCAATCCCGGTAAGAATTTTATTGTACAGAATATATATATACACAATAGGGTAATCACACATTTTATATGCTAGTTTTGAGTGACCATATATATTAGTAGTGTTCTGTATTTTTTAAATTGTCTTAAATGGAGTTAATATCCCTCATTGAGTTAATATGGGATTGATTGCGATTGTTATGATATTCACGGTGTTGGAATTTCTGGATTTCATTATTTTATAGGGTCATGTAGGTAACTAGGTATTAGTCCCAAACACTTTGTGCGGGCCAACACTTCTTGGGGTTTAGCTTGCGGTTCCTCTCTTTTAGTATATTTTTGGATGCGGACCCTAGTATAACAATGAGAATGTTTATTGTAAAAGACCATGAAATACAGTTATACCATCACGCAATTTGTCCAATATAGCAATGTAATAGAGTTAAATTATTGTTATATAGCACTGTGGGAGCTGCACACTAAACACTTTATTTTGATAGATAGTGCACGCTAAACACTTAGAAGTGTTGGACCGTAGACTAAACATCCCCTGCCCTCATACGAGGAACTCCCGGCAAAATCTTTAAATTATATCTTGTTCAACGCAGAAACAGCCTCTCTGCATGCAGGGGTAAGGCTGCGTATATCTAACCTCCTCTGTACCCAGCACTGCTGGGGAGCCTCGTGCACTGGGTTTGCCCTTTTTATATCTTGTTCAACATATTTTCTCAGGCAATTAGTGTTTTGTCTTCTTAAGGACAACCTAGTAATGCATGCTTTGGACGTTTCGGTGTTTGTTTTATTTATTTTTTATTTGGGGGTGGGGGGTAAATTCATGTGCACGCGGAGTTGTAGGAGGGTAGGAAGGGCCACTTTTGGATCTATAAAAGTATATAAAAGCTATGAAGGACAATTGCGGATGCAATACAATACGGTTGTTGCGATTTGAAAAATCTCAAAAAATAGGGTTCAGGTGTGTCCAACAATAAAATGATAATATAATATACATTATACTTTTCTTAAACTTTTGTATACACAACACAATAGTTTTGTGTAGACAATTTCATTTCCTAATCTCAACATAAAAAGAATGGACCGTAACAAAAAGATTTTAAATGATGATATCATCCTCGAAACGACACTCATCGAAACACTTGTCCACTATTTCACTTAAATTTTAAATCTAGCAACTCTTCAACTTTTTAAAAACTGCTTCATACGGACCATATTGATACCATTGTCCCGAACCACCCCTCCATGCCGGAAGATGTAGTAATTTGATTTGTGACAATATAACTATCCTAAGCTTCAACATTTACATCATTGCTTCAATTTACATCATTCTGGCTCTCTAATCTATCTTTCTCTTTGGCCAACACTATATGCTATATCGCAGCATTTATCTTTGCCTTAACTTATAGATTATGATTGGTTATGAAATTAGCATGAACTCTGGTTAATTTTAGGACAAGAATCCAAGAAGAATTTGAAATTTAATTTAAAGGAAAAAATTGGATATGCAGGGGAGTTTCAATATCCAACTTGGGTGCGATTCAGGTGCATTGACTACTTAGAAGAATCCGTGCTTCATATTACAAAAGCAAAGAAAGAAAATATCCTATACTTAACACAAATTATATCCCACCCGAAGAGACAATGAAAATATATCACTCCAAAAGGACAAAAATCAGTCCCTCGAGAACACTACAGAGCTTCAAAAGGCAGAATATAACTTGCCTCCCCAGCAAAAATTCTTTAATGAAGTCAACGAAAGAAACAATGGCCTCTGGATGAATCTCATGAAGTTAATTATTGGTACAGATCTTGAGCAAATACAACTCAATAACCTCTATAGGTCTCGAGTTCGAAACTCCCCAAAGGACGCCAGATTTGAAGCGGGGCGTGTGTTGGGGTGGCTTTGGCACAACGTTCTCCCTGGTTAGCTCGCATGGGGGAGTCCAAAGAGCTCGTTTATGTGGAAGTTCAGGGTTATTAAAAAAAAACCTCTATCGGTCTCTCAATTTCCCCCTCCAAGTGGTCAGCATGAGTCAAAGAGGAGAAAAATTCCATCTTTTTACGATGCTATACTCGTGCGAGAACTCTGCACATGCAAAACAAAGCCTCCACAATATGTGATATATCCCACTGAACAATGAGTCCCTCCTAAATTTATCATTTATGACACCGTCCAAGCAAAAACTCGACTTTCAGAGAATATATCTCGAATGAATATTGAGGTACATTGGCTGAAGTAATACATAGAAATAGCAAGCATAGAACAACCCACTACGGTCAACAATCCACCTAACGGAATCCAGGTGCCCACTTGGAGTGGAGGCCTTATGCAAGATACCCCAAAATGTCAACTTACTTGAGTTGGCAATCTCAGAAATGTCTTTGGTGATGCAAATCAGCCACGCAAGAAATTCATATATTTACTATTATAGCTATTATTAGTATTAATGGTACTTTTGGCTTCATTAACAGAATAAATGGTAAGAAAAAGGACTTTCTCAATTAATATATCTATACAAGAATTGCTTTATTAATCTTAATTAATATATTACTGAATATAGAGATCATGCACTACTTATTCTTAGTGAAACCTTTTATATTGGGAGGGTACCTGATTCTTGTCCAAATACATGATTATAATACTAAAAGAACTACAACAAGAATCCTAAAAGTTCCCCATAATCTAAAGTAGTGAACCAAGTCTAACCCCTCCCTACTGCGTATCTGTAGAGTGTCCCACGTTCCTATTCCACCTTTTTGGGATTAATGAATAGATAAAGAATTTAAACTCTTTCTCAAGTGTGCATGGACAATTTTTTCTTAAAATGAAAAGGCCTTAACAATTCCCCTATCAAGAGAACAACGCTGAAAGAAAAACTAAAGTCTTTATCACTCTCACCGTTACAAATATCAGTCTTGTGTGTGTCATCCTGTTCTAATGCGTTCAAGCTTAATTATATTTTAGTTCTCAGCTCTGATATGTGGTTTGTAGTAATGCCCTTCGCTTTGTTTCTGGGTTCATCTTTACACTGGGTATCAGATATAAACTTGTTAAGCTGTTAGTGGATTAATACTGCTTTATGTCCTTCTATTAATGCTTCTAGGACTTCTTCTTTGATTGGGTGGAAGAGTTGCTTCATCTTTACTACTAGTTCTTAGTCTTTCATTGTAGCCATTATGTTTCAATCACAAACTCATATTGAAGGCATTGCAAGAATGGCATACTCGTTTTCAAATTTCTTCATGAAGACAACCATATAGAAAGTTTCTTGAGATTCTCAATCGCTTTTTTTACTGGGTAGAAACTGTGTTGAATGGGAGCAAGAGCCACATGGGGATAGGCCCGTTCCTTGTGAGTTGTGTAAGATTCACTTGATTGGTGGATGGTCCAAAAGATTTTCAATATTCTTGCAAATATAATTCAAGTTATCCCTATTTTGGGCGCATAATGATCTCTCTCTCTCCCCCCCAGGTCCTTAACTGCATGATATGATTATATATATGTCATTGTGTTACATATAATTTAATTACAAACCTTCATATCATTTTCTTGTGCTATGTATGGTATCCGACAAATTCTCATGCTTTGTTTGAGAGTATAGTCATTTATTGTGTTGCATGATCACATGATTTTTGTGTTTCTACACCTTTCTCCAAAAAGAACTTGATCGTTACTTCATAACATGAAGAGAGAATGGGAAAATGGCATATGACATGTCACTCTTGGACACTAGTTACCATTTACCGGCTAGGCCCCACATGTATATGTACTTTTATACACAAAATAGGGACTTTTGACACATTGCTCAAACTTTAATATACAGATGAGCCCACCACATCATCTCTCCTTTCTATTGCCTCACCTCAACCACCTTGAATCTCTTTGGTGTGAATAAATTTCTTCGACTCTGATTAAAAAAAGGTATTTCTACAGTAAGTCACTGGTAAGCAATTATTGGACTCTAAAACCAAGTCAATTTTTTAAACACCTAGGACCCTCGAACACCCATTTACTCAATAATCTCTTATTTTTAAAAGTTCACGCTAGCACCCCCCCGGCCGGAGCTCTGGTAGTGTGGTGTGGGGGGAGGTGGGGGGAAGATTAAGAGAGAGAAATGGGTAAATGGGTTTGTGTGTCCTTAAATGTCTAAAAAATTGTTTGTCAAGGACTAAACTGTAGAAACCCCTTAAAAAAACTACGAATCCACATTTCTACGCATTGTTTTCTTGAGATATAATTTGTTGGGCAACTAAGATGAAACAAAGAGACAAAAGCTTGTGCACCGACCACTTCTGCCTACATAGGTCAAGTTCGCGGCATTTCTAATGGTTGTAGCATTTTCTTGGTGCTGTAGACGCGTGGGTTGGACTGGATTAGTTGCGTTGGTTTGTATTTGGGCTTTGGATTACTGTTTGTGTCTTTGTTTGTAGCCGGTTTGTTGTCTGGGAGCTTTGGGCTGCCCTTTAGTTGTATGTTGTTTTGGGCTTCCGCCCTTTTGCCTTTACCTCTAACCCAGACAACAAACTGGTTTGGTAGCTAATTTATAGTTTCATTGGAAGACCAAGCATATAGATTTGAGGTACACTTTTTTTGTCATCAGTATTTTTCTTAGATGGGTCCTTGTGTTCCCTAACTTTTTCTCAAAGTGTATTTACTTGCTCTTATGCTATTTTGGTAGCTATATTATTATTATATTCACTAGCAAATGTTAACATGGTAATGGGTATGTGGTAGGCATTCACAATTGGTGATCTCGGTTTCTTGGCGAAAGTATATATTCTGTGTAATTCTAGCTATACATATACTTATTGGGTCATTGTGTTGGCAGCTCACTCCCCGGATCAATGGGGAAATACCTGATGTGTCTGATGCCACCTTAGATCATGAGCGACTCTCTCAAAGGTTATGATAGTACAACAGCTTATTCTCTCTAGCGCGTGTGCATGCACGCACGTTTGTGCATGAAATATTGGTGTAATATTCAGATATCACTCTGCCAGCTGGCATTTTATTGCTCCCAAAATGTAATAAGTGACCTATATTTTATGAAGAATATTATAGAACCCATTAGATGCACGTGCTATTATTTTCTTTTTGGTTGTCTTAATAGTTTTTGTTTCATTCAGGTTGGCAACATATCGCTTGGCTGAACTGCAAATAGAGGGTGACGGCAATTGCCAGGTTATACTCTTTACACCAGTTTGTCTATCATCGTTGCACTTGAAATATATATTAATGCAACGCCACTTCTATTTACTTTTTTTTTTATTTCTTCCAGTTGTTTCAGTATAAACTTGTGCTTATTGCCTCTCTTTTTCCCGGGTCTTTTTGACTCTAACGCCCATTTTTAGGGGCGATTTCGAGTTACCCTTAAAATTAAAAATATACAAGTTATACCTCCAAAGGGCCAGCAAGTGTTCCAAAGTGTCAATACAGATTATTACAAAATGTTGCTAAAACCCAGAGTGAGGGTTGTTACTCAATTTTTTATTTTTATTTTATTATTTTGGGTAACTCAAAAGCGACCTTCAATGTAGGGATCAAAATCAAAATATCTTTTTTTTTTAAATTTAAAAAAGTTGATATAACTTTTAATCAATTTGTTTGACTTACTGGACAGTTTCGAGCCCTTGCAGATCAGTTGTTTCACAATCCCGATTACCACAAGCATGTAAGAAAGAAGGTTTACAAGCAGGTGCAGTTTGAATAACTTTCTTGACGCATTTACTTCTTTTCACCTTGTTATGAGTACTTCTCCTATACGGTGTTAAAATTTCCGTATATATTGCAAGGCATTTGAATAGATAAATGAGAAATTTCTTTTGGGAGGGTAGTGAGGAAGGAGAAAATGATCACTTAATTGGGAAATGTTTAAGGAGATTTCCCCTTGAACAAACCTCACTTCGGGCCTCTCTCATAATGAGGAAATAGGAGGCTCATAGTAGTGAACAGGATCTAAAATGGTAGAGAGGCTATCTCTACGCAATCGATGGAGGTAAATTTTTAAGGGACTAGATTCTTTGTTAGAATGACAACGGGGTGGGTATGGTATGGGGACCCCCCTCCCCCCTGCACTCACCACCCCGCAAATTCCTACCCCGCCCTGCAAGCATTGTAACCCCGACTCAGGCCAAATCAAGAGAAGTCTTGCATGAGTACCCACTTTCCATTGTTAGCCATATTGGTTTTAGGAGATTTAAGATTGTTTCTAGGAGTACCATTAAAAGTGACATATTTAAGATATATAATTTTGAAAAGAAATGACCCTCAAATTGTTGGATAAGCTTGAAGTAGAGTTGCTATCACCACAGCTATGTGGATTTCCAACCAAATCAAGAAGGAACATAATGAGGGAGTTATTACTACTTTTATAAATCCAGGAATGATTGCCGGGCGGAGTCGGGGTCACAATGATTGCGGGGTGGGTTCAGGGGAATTTGCGGGGTCAGGGTCGGGGGGGGGGGGTGGGGTGGGGTGTCCCCGTACCGCCCCGTTGCCATTCCTAATCCCATTCTTCCACATGGGTCATTGCTTCATAATTCCCATTTTTTTTATTTACTGTGGGAGCTAACTTCCGTGGTAATCACAATGATAGAGAGTTTGGGGAGTTCATCTCACTTTTTGGGGTTATTGAGGCGTTGCATTCCCTATATCGTATAAATGCATAACCTTTCTCTGACAAAAGTAAATGGTTAGGTAATTCTTTCAAGACCTTTTCTTGCTAATCATATTTCAATATTTTGGCTAGTTCTGTACCCTAGACATATTTTGTCCCTTACAAAGGGGGTATATCTTCAAAAGTACAAGAAGTTGCATTGTTGGGGGCTAACAAAAAAGTGACTACAGCGGAAGAGGCCTAAGATATGCCTATCTATCCTCCTCATTCTATGCGAGGAAAACGATGAGGATATTGACCATATTATCCTTCATCCTGACTTCTTCAAATTTATGTGGATTATGAAATTTTGGGAACTTGATTTGACGGAGTTGTCCCAAGATATTTGAACGAATTTTTAGCCATTGATTGTATGTATAAGGGTGACAGTAAGAAAATATAGATTTCATGGAGATGCATTGTTCTATCAGAGGCTTGTTTAGAGTATGGAAAGTGAGGAAATATATGATAATTATTAGGCATTTCAGGACGAATTACGGGAAACAATAATATGTCCAGTTTTTTTTGGAAATCTGAATCAAAATATTTCGAAGGATTGGCCCCTTTATATATAGTCAACAAATGAGCTTAACTCTTAAGTTTGTCTGGGTCAGTAATAAGGGTGCAAATGTAGGTTATTCCATGTTTCTTCTTTTGTTATAATTGAGTGGATTCTTCGTCCACTCTCTTCTATATTTTATATATTTATTGACTTCAATAAAATTGTTATTGCTTCGGATATAAAAAATTAGGTACTGCTTATTAAAAGATAATCCAAAGGTAGCCCAAAGACATGGTTTCGGCATAAACTTGGCATTCTAGTTTTTGATTCGTTATGGCTCTCAGGAGAGATGGAACGATGATACAAAATTTTGAAAAAAAAAAAGACTCGCTGACCTGGCTCAGAAAATTAGCTATTTTTCGTCCCTTTTGGTATCAAACTTGGTTAGAACTGGTAAATATATAGATAGGATAACGTTTTCAAAATCTGTGGGTACTGAAAACAAGTCAACTCGGCTGTAACAGTTTGTTTATGCCTTTACTTTAAACCATGCTTGTAACTTGCACATAATAATGGTGATCTATTCTCATGTAAAAGCCTCTTCTTCCTTCATCTAATCCGATGGATCATCGATCTGTTATACCGAACCTGAATCCGTTAAAGATCTGATTTGAAAATTCGATTATCTTATTTGTTTACGTATTCATATATATTTAAAATAAATTTAAGACTATATATATAAATGTAATAACTATGTATATATAACTTTAATATATATATATATATATATATATATATATATATATATATATATATATATATATATATGTATGTATATAATATTAAATATGTAGATAAAGAGATTATGGGGTAATTGGATTAGCGGATTTCAACATTGATATTGGATTCGGATCAAAATCCGATCCGTTGACCGCCCTACAATCCACTTTAAATTAGTTGCTCTTTTATCTTTAGCTTATTCTTCTATCTGGATAATTAATCCTTGATGTGTATTTATAAGGCATTGGCAAATCTTGAGATTACAAACATACATGCACACTCTCCATAGTGATGTATCCTTATGTAGAAAGTTTCATTTTGATTGTGTTATATTTTTATATTCTTATCATACTATATGAATTTATTTTCAGCTAAAACATCACAAAAGGTTATATGAAGGTTATGTCCCAATGAATTACAGAAGCTATTTGAAGAAGATGAAAAGGTTTGTTATAATGGCAATACTTACCGCACTTATTTTCTGTAGCCAAATTAGAGCTAACTTGCATTATTCTTTAAGTGACTATTTTCTAATTCGATATATATAAAAATATTTTGTGGCACTAGATTGGGGGAATGGGGAGATCATGTTACCCTACAAGCAGCTGCAGATCGCGTAAGTCAAAGCTTCATATGTTCTCCAAACATATTATTTAAAAGTGTTCGGTGATTGGGTTTCTTTTGAAAGGGCATTTAATAAAAAGCCCATGATTGTTTTAGGCATAATTTTTAGTCCAACAAATTTTCAAAAGTAATTTGTAGTCCCTATTGTGATATTTACTCGGGGAATAGTGACATTAATTGTACAAATTGTTGTTGCCACACCAGCATGGATGATGTCGCTACACGTCAGCATTTCCGGCGACCTCGCCAAATAAGTTGCTAGTTAATGCTGACATGGCACAACTAATGTCATTATTGCACAATTAATGTCACTATTGGGTTTTCGTTAATTTTGAAAATAAGTTGGATTAAACATTCAATGGAATAATGTACTAGGGAGTAAACCTTAGTTATCCCTTTTCTTTTTTTATAATGTATCTATGGTGTTTTGCATAAATCTCCTAGCATTGTATATCTTATGTTTTCATAAAAATGCTTTATTTGTTTGATTATAAGCATTTGAATTTCATTCTCTGTAATTATCTTGAGTTAGTATTGTTATTTGATAATTGGATTCTGACCCTTCTTAGGGATTACTTGTAGTTTGGAGCAAAAATTTGTTTAGTCACATCCTTTAGAGATACTTACTACATTGAGATAGTTCCCAAGGACACGACTCCTTCCAAAGGTATGCATATCATATGTTGTGCCCATTTTAAGGCTTATTACTTTTTGGAATTTTCGTGGATCAATTTATAATTTCTCAAAATATTATATTGTTTCGCTAAATTTTTTAGTTGCCTTTATTTTGTGGGGTAGCTGTGCAAAGTAGCAACATGATATTATTTTTTGTTAGAATGATTATTGGATCTACTTGTTCTTTATTTATTTTCATAACATTCATTTCTTTGATATTAGAGCTTGTTTATGTTAGTCCATACGTGGACCACAATTTCAGTATCTCTCAAACAGTCCTTCTAATTCACCCCCTTTATCCCACTAACCGGCTCCCAATCAATACTTTCATCCAACCCTTAGCTACAGCCTACAATTATAATCATCAATAACTTTAATTCTATTTATAAATGGCACTTTTTCCCAATCATAAGTAATATATGCATAAATCTATACCTCATATTGTATATCATATTTCATATAGTATATATATTGCGATATGTGTTTTAACGTTAGAGATTGGCGTACATTTTTTCATAACAAGAAGGACCAACCTTTCGTTCATCAAAATTAGAGGGTAGGCTAATGTTATTTATGCACTAACTAAATTCAATTTCACCACCATACCCTTTATTCTAAAAGAATAAATCTTCATTTAATTTTCTTTAATCGAATTTTGTTCATTTTACATGACTGTTCACTGTATCTCTAGAGTTGTGGCTGAGCTATTGGAGCGAAGTACATTATAATTCACTGTATGAAAGTGGAGGTGAATAATGCAAACCACAATTAATTTTTTTCCTTCTAATTCTCTTTGTCAAATTTACATCTTGAATTTTAATTCAGTAACATCTAGTTTCTATAACTGTATATTACACAGATGTTCCTACAAGAGCACCCAAGAAGAAGCATTGGCTTTTCTAGAGTTTCACACCATGTAAAAAGTATACCTCCTGATCTTATGAAGGCAATCTTTTTTTATTGCTGAACTTCTATGAAGTGAATGTATAAAGGGCTATTTTGAGTTTGACCCCCACTTTTAAGGGGCTGCTTTTGAGTTAACTACAAAAATAGAAAAAAAATTATTAGTCACATTCCATTAGAGTTTTAGTGACGCTTTGTGGCCCTTTTGGTTGTGTAACTCAAAATATTTTTTTATTTTATTGTGTTATTATTATATTTTCTTGGGGTAAAACTTAAAAGAATCCATGTATTGTATAAATAACAGATGACATCCAGATTAGTGCTTATACCAGTTGAGATTATGAAGGGTAGTGTATAAAGCGGCAATTTGAGTTCAGACCTCATTTTGGGGACGGGTTCGAGTTGCTCGCAAATATTAAGGTCCTGTTTGTTTGCACCTCTGAAGTCTGAACTTAAGCCATTCAGATTTCAGAGGGAGCAAAAATATGTTTGTTTTTTATAGGATTCAGATAGCAACGGTAATATTTTTGAGTTAATGGTTCAGAGGTTTTAAACCCTCTGAATCTGAACACTTAAATCTGAACGAAAGTTTGTTTCCAATAATACCCTTGAAATGACAGTAATAAAAATTGTGTCTCTATTTGTTATATAAAAAGTAAGAATTCGTTTTCTTTAATAAAAAAACTGTTTTTCTACTAAATAAAAAAAAGCTGTTTTCATAAAATAAAAAAAGCTGTTTTTTTACTGAATAAAAAAAGCTATTTTTTCTACTGAATAAAAAAAAATGGTTTTCATTATAAAAAAAATAATTTTTTCTACCAAATAAAAAAAGGCTGTTTTCATTAAAAAAAAAGCTGTTTTTTCTACTAAATAAAAAAAAGCTGTTTTCATAAATAAAAAAAAATGTTTTTTCTACTATATAAAAAAAACGGTTTTCACAAAGAAAAAAGTTGTTTTTTCTACTAAATAAAAAAAAGTTGTATTCATTATAAAAAAAAGCTGTTTTCATAATGTTTTAAATATACATTTTGTATCTAAGATAAATATAAGGGTAAAATGGTCCAAATAATCCAATTTAGATTTTAGACATAAATTTGCAAACAAACAGTATACGTTTCATTCATACAGTAAACAAACAATTTTTTCAGATTCAGAGATTTCAGACTTCAGATTCAGACTTCAGATTTCAGATTCAGACAAAAAAACGAACGCAACCTAAATAAATTTGAGTTACACCCCCACTAGGGGTTTTAGCGACACTTCGCAATGGTCTATTGTGAGTTTTGCAAGCAATGCGACACTATTGGGTCAAAAGAGTTTCTTACCTATTTCATATAGTGAATTATAATGTACCCCTCTCCTCTCCTCTCCTCTCCTTGAGATACTTTGTGATGGTTTATTGTGATGCCTGGAACGATTAGTTTATCATGTTTAACCATTCTTTCTTAGATTTCTCCAACAAATTTTAACCATTTTAGGCAACTTTGAAAAGGCCAAGGCCCCTCGATTTTTAAATTCCTTGTACTTCAAAAAGTAATAATTTTCTTTTATAGATGTGGAAGCGTAAGATGGTTCAATTGAATAACAAATTTTAATTTTTCTTTTCAAATTAAAATTAAACAAAGTGAAATTAGATAAAAACACATGCACAACTTAAATTTCACTTAAACCAATTTAATTAACTCAAGTCCTACAAATTTGCCTAAGTCATATTTCACAATTTTACCAAATTAGGCCAAACCAATTTTATCAAATTAAATTAAATGACTTGAATTAAATTAACTAAACATTACCCAATATTTAATATAGCACCAAATTAAACATGTAGTGATTAAAACCAAATTTTATCTTTTTTACATAAGCATGCGTTCTAGGTGAGTATGGCAAGATAAAATAAACAACGAAACCACTACGCCGCGATGTACGAGGAAAAATCCACAACGAAAAAAAACCTCGGACGACCCTAGCCTCAAATCCACTAAGTACGAAATTTACAAATACAAGTAAGATGACTTACAACACTCGACTCGATCCCTCTCAAGTCCCGACGCGTCTTCTTGTATCAACCTCTGCCTAGTGAATAACCACGGAGCTCCACCGTGGTCTTGAAATCTACCGATCGGACTTTATATGGTCACCGTCACCCAAACTAGGAGCCTTTCTCCAAGTGGGTAAATCAACGCAAACATCTTCTTCTTTGTGGGATGTAGAAGCAAACCCAAACAATCTCTTCTTCAATATGTAGAGATAAACCGGTGCCAAACTCCAAGCAATGAATATATATATATATATATATATGAACTTGGATAAACAATATGGGTGTAAACAAAGTGTTTTAAATGATTTTTCTTTGAAAAATGAACACTTAAACCTGAACTTTTTCTTAGGAAGGATGACCTCTCAAAACACTCTCTAGGAGAATTTTATGAAAAAGTTAAACCAAAAAGCTTGGTTCCCGCACTATTAAGTTCTGTCAAAAGTTAGTGGGGGTAAAGAAGTGGGAAACATGACAAAAACTGCTCAAAACTGCCAAATAATTGTTCCCGCCAAATCTCGTTCGAACGAGATTTTCGTTCGAACGACGCTTCTAACGAGGTTCCAGTGTGAACTCGTTAGAAATCTCGTTGGAAATTTCGTTTGAACATCAAGTTCGTTCGAATGACACTTCGAACGACATTCTAGTGGCCTTTTAGGGAACTCATTGGCAAACTCGTTCGAACGACATTGTGGTTCGAACGACACTTCGAACGAACTTCCAGAAAGTTTGAAAAATTCGATTTTTAGCCTAGAAACTTTATAAACTTGATTTTAAAGTTTTAATAAAATCTTTCTGAAATTAAACAACAGTTTTCAATAAACGTTCACTCAATATAAAATGTTCCAAGCTCTTATATATATATATTAAAATGCATTCATACATTAGGAGCAATGGAACCATGTTGATGACGTAGAAACGAGGCACTTTAAACTCGGCAATTTGATGAAGCTTTATACTCTTAGCCGCTATGTCTTCAACAAACACATCATAGGGTTGAAGGATGATCAATTAACTCTATCCTAGGACTCAAACGTTTTTGTCCGGAATTGGGCCAAAACTACAAAGGACTCAATTGGAAATTTGTGTCCTTACAAATCTCCCCCTTTGGCTATTCCGGAACAAAAACCAAACAAAAATCCTAAAGGGTCGTCAAGCTATACTAGACTGGCAAAAAGTCCCACCCAAAATAAAAATACAATGCTTGACTCAAACAACCCAAGGATCACAATCTTTGCCGGTGAAAGTTGCCACTTTATAATATAATTCCTGCACACTTAAGCAAACACATTACACGCATAGGGAATATCAAAATATTTAATGCAAGTAAAGTAAGTACTCCTCCTAAATTAATTCTTTCCTTTTATCAACAATGATCAACTTAGAAAGACGTCTTCCCCTAAGATAAATCTCTCCCAAACTAAGATACGATTATAATATGTTTAGATACCATTTCCCCCCTATCATTCTCCCCATTTTTGTTCAGGAATAGACAAAGGTTAAAGAATAAAAAATTAACTTATCTCCCCCAAAGAAAGCATATACACCCTCTAAATTAAGAAAGGGATAAATAGAATGGGATAACAAGCTAAAACATGTAATTGTGCAAAAAGTGATGAGAACATTAAAGCACATGGGCAATAATTTCACAACTAATCCAACAAATAATTATGGATACCAACTAAGATGCAAGAAAACTATACCAATATGATACATAAAGTATTAAGCATGTGATATCAACAAAGAATGTAACAAGATGAATACCAATTATGAATTAAAGCATATATGGACTAGAAAGCAAGGCAAAGACCAAAAGAGAATATCATATATATACATACATAAGATATACCAAAGATGCACACACACACACACACACACACACACACACACACACACACACACACACACACATATATATATATATATATATATATATATATATATAAACACAAATGACACAAAATAAGAGAAGTTTTTCACGCTCGTATGGTAAAAATGTGTCATATGAAAACGGTAGTGTTGGGGTGTGAACTAGCAACAAGTAAATTTAGACCTAATTACTTAAAACATGTTCACGGAGTTCTCAATTGATTGCAAACTCAATCACATTTGAATATAACCTCATGTGACAATATAAATTGAACTCAATGAACAAACATACACAATGCATACAAGCCTAACACGTTGATGATTCTACAAACCAATAGAGTCATGATATTGAAAGTACAACTAGGATAAACGGACATTGTGCAAACCGTTGATATACCATCCAATCTCCCTCAATAAGCATATATTAATTTTGAATGAATATATCAATCAAACATAGGCCTTGGCAAATATTTTCTTTTTAATGCCATATTGTCTTTTTAGGCCTTTGGACCACGTATTTCTTTTAGGTCCAAACAAACGGTGGCTTACTATTCGCAAGGGATAATAAATCCTTTCGGAGCCCTTCCCCGTGCACATTTATATTTATCATTTTATATTTCTCACACAAATCTCACGTGCAACGGATTTTGACATGCACTAGTCCTCATAGGTCACAAATATGTAGATGATAAGATTGGTAGGAGAACACCTCACAAAGCTCAAATATAACATGTGACGATTAAATTTCAAAAGAGATCGTGCATGTGTGAATATAGGCATATAAAAATAGAATCCATTATATTAACACAAAATTCAACTACTCTATGTAAGCATGGTAAAGAACATAATAAGGATTGACAATCTAAACCAAAAGTTCTAGCCACATGGGAGCGTAAAATATGGGATTCAAACACAATTATATGCCACATAAAGTGTGTCAAACTAAAATACACAAAAAAATCTTTTTGAGTTTTTGAAATTTTTAACCAAAAATAGAAATATATACTCAAAAAACAAACAAAAATCATTTGAATTTTTCATTAAGCTTAAATTACCAAGAGATAAAAACCCAAATGATAAACAAAAATCTTTTTGTATTTTTCATTTAATGCAAGCAAAATGAAAGAAGTAAAATACAAAAGATAAACAAGTCATTAATTCTAGCATGAGATATGAAATAAAGCAATGACTAGAAAATGACTAAACATGCATACACCTAGCAATGATATATAATATGAAGCACAAAAAGCTAGAGTATGCAAACAAAACTAACACATTCAACCTTTAGATTTTGCAAGGGAGGAAGCATGTGAAAGTAAATGAGAATAAAAAACCCTATCTTGTAAAGCTACCAAGTCGGATCTCCTAACCCAAACTAATGATGAGTGACTATCTTGGGGTGTAGAAATCTTGGCTACCTTGTTTTCCTTACATTGGGATTTTCTAGAAAATCTTTTAAGATCAAAACAAAATTTCTTAAGATGACCTTTTCGACCACAACGTGCACAAGTAAAAACACGTCGAAATTTGGTACCTAAGGATTGATCTCTAAAGGCTTTCCTAGGATATTCTCCTAAAATATTGGTTTTGGCTTTATGAGAAGGTTCATTACAAGTATCTAAGCCTAAACCACAAGTTTCATTTTTTATTTGGACCGTGCCAAAGATTTTATCAAGTTTTTCGAACCTACACTCCAAATCAAATTTGACTTTAGTAGAGTCTTTTAATTTATTTTCTAATTCTAAAATTTTAGACTCTAACAAAACATTTCTCTCTTCAAACTCGAGAAGCTCCTTTTTCAAGGATTCCATTAAACCCCTAAGGCTATCTCTCTCGCCTTCTATATATTCTAGCTTCTCTCGAAGAGATCTCTCTCGTGTCCTAAGGTCTTTCACTAACGTACTATCATCAACGACCTTGATACGTTCTCTTAAACTAGCTTCTAACTTCAAATTTTCTCCTTTTAATTTAATAGATTCATCATAAAGTTCTTGAAAAGCATTTTGAAGTTCACTCACATCAACCTCATCATTTTCATCATTCTCTCTCTCTTGTTCACTCTCACTACCATAAAAAATAAGGGAATCATAAACTATGACCTTGGAAGTGTCATGTGTTAAAGTTTCATCAATAGACGAGTTCTCACTATCACTCACATAACTAGCCATAAAAGCCACAAAGTTGTGCTTAGTGGGGGAATCGGGTCCCTCTTCATTATCACTATCACTAAGGGTTGCATTAAAAGAAATTGGTTTCTTACCCTCTCTCCTTAGTTTAGTGGGGCACTCAAAAGCCCTATGGCCATACCCTTCACAACCAAAACACTTATCCGACTTGTCCCTATTAACATTTTCTTTAGAAGTTTTAGGGATCCTCTCGGCTTTGTCATGCTTAGAAGTTTCAAATTTCTTAAAGTCATTTTTAAATTTATCTTTGTTAATTTTAAGAAATTTTCGAAATTTCCTAGCAAACAAGGCCATATCTTCCGAGTCACTATCACTCTCTCTCTCTACTACTTGTTTTTGCTCTTTCCGAGCTTTTAAAGCAATGCCCTTTTTAATTTTCTTTTCGGTTTTAGAGGGAAACATGTCCAGTTCATAGGTTTGTAAATCACCTACGAGCTCTTCTAATTTCATAGAGGCTAAAGTTGGTAAATAATTTAAAACGGTCACTTTTGGAATAAATCTATCGGGTAGGGACCTTAAAATTTTCTTTACTACTTGGTTGTCGGGTATTTTCTCTCCCAAATTAAAAGATGAATTAATAATATCGGAAAGTCTAGCATAAAATTCATCAAAAGTTTCTTTTTCATTCATTTTGATGGTTTCAAATTGAGTGGTGGGGTTTTGGAGTTTTAAAGCTTTCACGACACTAGTTCCTTCATGAGTGAGTTGTAAAAAATCCCAAGCTTATTTAGCGGTTTCACACGTCATAATGCATCGGAATTCATCCGGTGTGACCGCGCTAAACAAAGCATTTAAACCTCGGGAATTAAAATTAGAAAGTTTAAATTCGTTCTCACTCCATCTATCGGCGGGTTTGGGAACACGCTCATTATCTACTAAATGCGTAGGTGGAGACCACAGATAACCAAACTCTCTCGTAGATAGATTTTAGTGCCGATTTCACTCGCGCTTTCCAATATGCGTAGTTAGAACCATCGAAAATAGGAATTTTTGAAAATGGAGAAAAATTCCATTTTAGTCAAAAATATTTAAAGGATCTTAACGAAGTAAATTATCACTTTGGCTATGATACCACTTTGAAAAGGCGAAGGCCCCCCGATTTTTAAATTCTTTGTACTTCAAAAAGTAATAATTTCCTTTTATAGATGCGGAAGCGTAAGATGGTTCAATTGAACAACAAATTTTAATTTTTCTTTTCAAATTAAAATTGAACAAAGTGAAATTAGATAAAAACACACACACAACTTAAATTTCACTTAAATCAATTTAATTAACCCAAGTCCTAGAAAATTTGCCTAAGTCATATTTCACAATTTTACCAAATTAGGCCAAACCAATTCTATCAAATTAAATTAAATGACTTGAATTAAATTAACTAAACATTACACAATATTTAATATAGCAACAAATTAAACATGTAGTGATTAAAACCAAATTTTATCTTTTTTACCTAAGAATGCGTTCTAGGTGAGTATGGCAAGATAAAATAAATAATGAAACCACTACATCGCGATGTACGAGAAAAAACCCATAATGAAAAAAAATCTCGGACGACCCTAGCCTCAAATCCACTAAGTACGGAATTTACAAATACAAATAAGAAGACTTACAACACTCGACTCGATCCCTCTCAAGCCTCGATGCGTCTTCTTGTATCAACCTCTGCCTAGTGAATAACCACGGAGCTCCATCGTGGTCTCGAAATCTACCGATCGAACTTTATATGGTCACCGTCACCCAAACTAGGAGCCTTTATCCAAGTGGGTAAATCAACGCAAACATCTTCTTCTTTGTGGGATGTAGAAGCAAACCCAAACAATCTCTTCTTCAATATGTAGAGATAAACCGATGCTAAACTCCAAGCAATGAATATATATATATGAACTTGGATAAACAATATGGGTGTAAACAAAGTGTTTTAAATGATTTTTCTTTGAAAAATGAACACTTAAACCTGAACTTTTTCTTAGGAAGGATGACCTCTCAGAACACTCTCTAGGAGTCAGATTTTTATGAAAAAGTTAAACAAAAAAGGTTGGTTCCCGCACTATTAAGTTCTGTCAAAAGTTAGTGGGGTAAAGAAGTGGGAAACATGACAAAAACTGCTTAAAACTGCCAAATACCTGTTCCCGCCAAATCTATTTTGAACGAGATTTTCGTTCAAACGAAGTCTCGTTTGAATGACGCTTCTAACGAGGTTCTAGTGTGAACTTGTTAGAAATCTCGTTGGAAATTTCGTTCGAACATCAAGTTCGTTCAAACGACACTTCGAACGACATTCTAGTGGCCTTATGGGGAACTCGTTGGCAAACTCGTTCGAACGACATTGTGGTTCGAACGACAAACTCGTTCGAATGACACTTCGAATGAACTTCCAGAAAGTTTAAAAAATTCAATTTTTAGCCTAGAAACTTTATAAACTTGATTTAAAAGTTTTAATAAAATCTTTCTGAAATTAAGCAACAGTTTTAAATAAACGTTCACCCAATATAAAATGTTCCAAGCTCCTATATATATATATATTAAAATGCATTCATACCTTAGGAGCAATGGAACCATGTTGATGACGTAGAAACGAGGCACTTTAAACTCGGCAATTTGATGAAGCTTTATACTCTTGGCCGCTACGTCTTCAACAAACACGTCATAGGCTTGAAGGATGATCAATAAACTCTATCCTATGACTCAAACATTTTTGTCCGGAATTGAGCCAAAACTACAAAGGACTCAATTGGAAATTTGTGCCCTTACAAACTTTGCAAAAAGAAGTGGGATAATCCGTCGATATATGGTTTGACTCGATAGTTTTGATGATGTAAATTTACTCGCTTGCAAGAGAGTGTTTTTTGTCACTTATTTAAAACCCATGATTGTTCTTGAAGTAATTTTTGAACCCACACAAGAGGACAATGTCCAACTAATAAATAAGCAGACGAAGAGGGAGGAGGGCAAGTTCGTGTGTTAAGGACATGTTGAATGCATCAGGTTGGTCTACGGTCATCACTTTATTCCTACGACAAAAGAATTATGGAAGACACCTGATAACAAGTATAAGTTAGTGTAATTGGAAGTTATGTTTGAGGTGCATTGTACACGATTTGCTTAGGTTCTATAGGTTTATAAGTAATTCGGGACAATAGCATTGCAATGTTGTTTCTAATCTTAAATATTGGAACATAGGACCATGGATTATGGCTTAGACTATATATTTATCTGCTTTAAAAGGATATTAGTGATTTAAGTCGAAAGAACTTTGAATTAAAAGCCAAGTATAATTACGTCAGGATGTGCTGGGGATAGAATCTCGTTCGAACGATATAATCTCATTCGAACGATAGAATCTTATTCGAACGACACTGTATAAGCTCATTCAAACGACTCGAAAATTCTCGTTTTAACAAGTCGTCAAAATTTTCATTTAAAAAAAAATCATTATAATAATTTTGAAAACAGTTAAAGCAAACTCTAATTATAAAAATCCCTCGGATAAATAAAGATTTTACCAAACCACTTCATACCACTTCAGAATGATGTTGGGATGAACAATCTTAAATCTTTCCAAAATGTCATTAACTTCTTGTCTTCAAATGCGTAGAAATAGTTATGAAGTTGCAGTGGGGTGTAACAGGATAAGCCAAATAAAAACTAAATTCAGTAATTATAAAACTTGCTCTTACAAATCTTCCCATTTGGCTATTCCGGAACAAAACACAAATCAAAGCCAAATTAATTCCTAAGACTAATACAACTAATGCTCTTCCAATTCAAGAAACAAAAATTCATAAATGTATATGTCTTCAACTGAAAAGTCTTCATCTTGTGCGGTCCATGAAATCAAGGCGGATATAATCTATACACATGAGACCAAAGAAATACCGTGACGCGTGTGAGTCAAAAAAGATAAATAAAAAAAATAAAACTTTCCCTCAATTTGTTCTCCCCCTTTTTGTCCGTAATAGACAAAGGATTATAATCTAAACATGAATAATAAGCATTATGTGAATAAGCAAATATATCATCATAAAGATAATTAATAAGCACCCGAATCGTGAAAAAGGAATGTAATTGTGCGAACATTTTCCATAGGCAAATCAATATAAACATTCATAACATAAGTGCACGAAGTCATGAGATACTTCTAAAGAAAGGACTGAATTTTCACCCTAGGTGTAAAATGTTTAACTTAAATGAAACTGACCCGACTAATGCAATATGACATAAATTTAAATGATTCTCAAAACAATAACACCAACTATTTACTGTTTTTCAAGAAAGGCTGTTGTGCAAATCCATTGATCTTCTACTTTATAATACCCTTAAAACCTCTCTTATATATGAATTCACTCAGATATCATAATGCTCATATGTAACGAAACATCAATGAATATAAATTAAATGGACTTGACACTTCTGTTTTTGTGCACCGTTAATCTTTTTAGGCTCCTTTTGCAAATAATGACATTTCATGCATAGAGAATTTTGCTCTTTCGTAGCCCCCATTTCCATTGATTAACACATATAAATAATTTTTGGGAAACAAAATTCGGACCATGGTTCTTACAAGCACAACTTATCTCTTTTACATTTGGTTCGTTATTAATCAGGATTAAGATGAAAACACCGTATTCGACACATGATAAGAAAGTGCAATGTTCAAAAAGTCCGCGCACGCGTGTAGTAAAGGTGACAAAGAGTCTAATATTTAGATAGTAATCATCAATGATCAACGAAATGTTATTCAAACACCATTAAGCACAATAATGAAACAAAATTATGTCTTAAAGCACAATGAAAAAGTCACATGAATAAATGGAATGTAAGGGTGACCTGAATATCTTAAATGTTCTTCCATATACGGTGAAAAAACAAAAATACAAAAATCTGTCTTTTTCAAAATTTTTATCAAAAATAAAATCTTTTTTCAATTTTTAACTTTTTCTTAAAAACTAAAAATCTTTTTGTATTTTTAAACTTTTTCATAAAAACCAAAAATCTTTTCGTAAATTTTTAGATAAATCAAAAAGAAAAATATATGAATACAAAAATTTGTACAATCATTAGGCCCAGAGGAGTTCTCAAAAGGAGAAGACATCCTATGAAATTCCTCTACCAAACATTGTGAAGTCTTGACTAAATACTCTACTTGCTCTCGAAAACTCTCAAAATCTCTATTGTTTTGTACAGGAGCATATGGAGCAACGTGTGTGGGAGTGCATGCAGAAACATGTGTAAGAACTCGTGTTGGATCACATCAGGGAACACACATATGAGAAACTCTCCCTAGCTTAAGATAAAACTCTTTAAGGTGACCTCTTTGTTTGTAATGGGCACAAACATAAGAGGGCTTGGGTCTACCCTGCTTAAAATATCTAGGACAAGCTCTCCTAGGTAGGTTGAGTCTCCTAGGTGGGTTAGGATGAAGCCCATAAGTATCCATAATAAACTCGAGAAGCGGATCAGGTATGACGACATGAGAAGTGGATGCACTATCATAACCTATTCCTTGCCTCTCAATGTTACCTATTACGGGATCGAAGAACATCTTTTCAAACTCCGTAAATGTGTCCTCTAAAGTGACCTTGACCTCCTGGGTACGTTCGAGATCAATCTCGAGTTGCGATACATGAATTTCAAGTTTTTCACAAGTCTATAATTAAGCTTGAAGATCTCTCATAAGACTAGCCACAGTGTTGGTCAAATCGGTCTTCTCCCTACCTGCAACAATCAATTCTTCACACAAAGAAACTTTTACCTTCTCGAGTTGACTCATCGACGCCTCACACTCTCTCAAACCATTCAACTCATTCTCTAAATCACACACCCTAAGAGACAAATCTTTATTAAGCTTTTTGATTTTTTAACGTCTCGGTATAAAGATCACAAAAGGCCTTTTGGAGTCCACTTTCTCCCTCACTCAAATTTTCTTCCTCACTCTCAGTCTCTCCAGAATCATTCGAAACATCATCGAGGCAATCAAATTTAAAAATGTCCTCATTGGCATAGAAAAATTAGAAGTAGTCACGTGACTAGCCATGAACGCAAGACACAATTCATGTGGCAATTCATCCTCTGAATTCACTGACTTGACATCACTATCACTAAGAGTGGCCTTATGTGAAATTTTCTTGACTGTCTCTTTAGCCTAGTGGGACAATCATGTGACTTGTGTCCTTTTCCTTCACATTCATAGCATCTCACATCATCTTTCTCACTAACACTCTTGCCCTCATTTTCATTTTTATTTTTCTCAAAAATCTTTTCTTTGGAAGATTTTTCTTCGTTAAATTTGAGAATTTTTCGCAAATAGGGATAAATCATCAAGCTCAGAATCAAACTCAGACACAGAATCAAAAACCTTTTCTTTCTTCTTTTTATCTTGAGTTTTCAAAGCAAACCCTATTTCCTTTTTCTTTTCAGTTTTGGGAAACATATCGATTTCGTAAGTTTTAAAGTCTCCTATGAGTTCTTCTAAGTTAAAAGTATCGAAAATTCCCAACAAATTCAAAATAGTGACTTTAGGGATAAAACGGGTTGGCAGGAATCTTAGAATATTTTCACAACTCTCATTTCACAAATTTTCACCGAAATTAAAACTAGAATTGACTATGTCCGACAAACGTGCATAAAACTCATCAAAAGTATCAAACTCATTCATGGTGATAGTCTCAAATTGGGTGGTGATATTTTGAAACTTAGAAGCTTTCACAGCATTGGTATTCTCGTGAGTGAGTTGGAGGATATCCAACGCTTCCTTAGACGTAGTGCACGTCACGATGAGAGGAAACTTGTCAGGTGTGATGACTCTAGAAATAACATTTAAGCCTCGAGAGTTATAAGTACCCCATTTAAATTTGTCATCAGTCCAAAAAGTGATAGGTTTATGACTTTCAACATTGTCGTTGGTCACAGTGGGTGGAGTCCACCCTCTTTCACGCACAAGCCAGACACACGATATAAAAACCGAACTCATTCGAGGTTTCCAATACGCATAATTTGCCCCATAAAAAATAGGCAACATATTATACAAATTATCCATAAAATCCAAAATTTTAAGATCACAAAAAAATTTGTGTAACCGATTTTGATACCAATTTGAAAAATTGCTATCCCAAAAAAATTCATAAAAATTAGGTTCACATGATATTTTAGTGCAACTCACTTTGATACCAATTTGAGAATGCGAATTCTATGGATTTATTCTTACCTTAGGCCAAACACACACAAATACAAATTTTATCTTGAATTAATTTAATAAGCGTGTAATGATGAAGTCCAAATTCAAATGATCCAAAACACATAGACAATCCAAGCAAGCATGCAAAGAAGTAAGGAAAAACCCCTTTCGAGCAAAACCTTTAATTTTCAGCACTATACACGAATTGACAAACACTAGACGACTTACAGATTACTTTGCCAACTAAGTATAATGTGAAATTCTTCAAGTCTTCTACAGATACGACACAGTCCAGCACCATCCACGGAAATAGGCCTTTCCTCGATATCCACCGATTAACCTTCTTCTTCAGCAGTAGAGCCTCTTCTCCAAAAATTAGCAGTAGAGATGAACTCTACAAGGATTCTTGAACATGGATTGTGTTCTTATTGATTTGGCAAAGTGATCTCTAAATTTTCAAGGGGTTTGAAAAAAAAATCGATAAGGTTTGGTCACAAAAGGAACTGTAAAATTACTTGAAAAAGGGTTAAAAGAGTTCATTTAGACTCTAATCTCGCCTATCTATTTATAGGGAAAGTAGTTTAAAAAATATAGGCATTAGAGTTATGGATCAGATTTGTTTAAAAAATAAAAATTCGCAGCTCGTTCGAATGACATGCTACCTCGTTCGAACGAAATACCATTTTTTGTTCGATTAGGTTTTCAATAACACTTCGAATGACATTCCAGTGCTTGACCAAAATACATCTCGTTCGAATGTGGGAAACTCGTTCTAACAATGTATCAAATCTCATTTGAACGACATCTATCAAAACTTCGAACGACATTCCAGAACCGATCAAAAGGTGACGTTCCAAATTTTGTTTGAATGATGAACGACAAAAAAAGTCTCATTCTAACGAGTCGTCAAATTTTCCACAAAACTTTTAAAAATCATTTTGAAAACTTTTAAAGCAAACTCTAATTATAAAAATTCCCTGGATAAGTAAAGAGTTTACCAAACCACTTCATTCCACTTCAGAATGATGTTGGGACGACCTATATTCAATCTTTTCAAAATGTCATAAACTTCTTATCTTCAATTGCATATAAATAGTCATTAAGGTGTAGTGGGATGTAATGGGATAATCCATATAAAAACTAAATTGAGCAATAATAAAACTTTCTCTTACAGTGAGACTTATCTCCGTGTAATAAATCAACTGCCTTTAATGAGAACCCAACTTATGTTTTTAAAATAAAAAACACGGAACACTGGAAACTAATATAAAGTTACATTCCTATGTGTTGAGTGTTGATTATTCATAACATACGTTGAAGGTGATTTATTAATAAATTAAATGAGGGTGACTTATAGAACCATTCAATTGGATTTGTTTATATGAATTTTGAAAGTGTGATTGTTCTCTATATAAACTCAATTGTATTTTAAAGACTCTAGAAATAAATCAAACACATGTCTATTAATTAACATGCTAATGTGACACTCTACAACACAGATTAAAGGGTGATTCTTCCATTTCATTTCAAAAGGTCCATGGCTCAAGATTTGTTCACCCAAGATCTTGATGAAGCATTGAATTGTTTACGTTCAATCCCAAAAGATCTTTTCATTTATGCTCTTAATTTTAACTATAATGTTTATTTGTTATTGAATATAAATAAATTTTGAAACGCTTGAAAAATTCGAAGTTATAGTGGTTCGAATTTGTATGTCTTATTGAAGAGAGAACATATATAAAGGAGTGTAGTTTCTTATGCCCCCCATATAAACTAACATAAACAAGATATGGTATTAAACTAAAAAAAATGCTTTATATGTCTTGTAGTTATAGAAACTATACTACGGTTCTTCAAGAGGTAATACGCAAGACAAGAATTCATGCAATATGCGAAGGGTGATTTTATGACTTATGGATGGCACATTTTGCAATTCGCAAGGAGAGTGTGATCCTTTCGTCTGTTGAAGTAAACCAAATAGGTTGGTTGTGTTGGTGTGGTCAGAGAAAAGTTATAATAATCCAGCTTGGTCGGTTGGGGCCGTTACATCAACTTGTGATGCTAAATTGGGGCTGTACAATCATTACAAAAATAAATAAACATGATATAAAAACTACTAAACCATGGTTATCAAAAGGTTCATGTTGATTAACAAACACCAAAATGCCCATTAAAGGAGATCCACTCTTTGTTTTGGAGACTTAAAAATTTTGTGTTTTCATCTCTATACCCTTCACCCTTTGATACGATCAATTTATGATTGAAGGTATTTTTGAATTTTAATAAAAGCTTACATACTATGAATCAAACTTTAAACATCGTACATTGTATACTATAGATAGAAATTTTGTGTACTCCATTGCGTACCCATTTTTCTGAAATGAAATACATATTGCCTATAAGAAAGAGTCCCTATAACATGCTTTGAGCAACTTGAATTGATGTGATGTTGCCTTTGGTTTAGTCAAATATAACAAAATCAAATGGGTGTAATGGTGTAGTTAATCAAGGTAACTACAACCCAATTTAGTTGATCAAGACTTTGGATAGACTCCCGATGACTCTTAATGAATGAGTTGTCTCTATAATGCCCAATACAAATATTGAATTACCCGTCGATTGACTCGACCTGTATAAACTACGTTAGTGTAACTATAATCCAACTTATTAGGTTGTTACTTCATTTCAATTTTTATTAAGATACCATACAAGCCTCTAGTGTTCATTTTCATGTAGTATTGGGATAATTTAACATACACTACACCAAAACAATTGAGTTGTCAAAGTCTAAAATCGTGACAAGTCAAACTTATCACGGTCATTGACTGTGATAAGTTTAGGTGTGACAACTTAGTTGTCACGGACTTGTCACGATCACAGACCGTGAAAAGTTCATTAGACTTTCATGGTCCTGTCACTGTCTTTGACCTTGAAAAGTTTTTGTCACGATCAGAGACCACGACAAGCTTGTGACAAAACCAAAAAAATTATCACGGTCTTTGACCTTGATAATTATGGACAGATTAAAAAAAACTGCTGGGCAGTATGGCCACTGCTACTGCCCAACACTATTTTTGTAACTGTTATAGAAAAATTATACATATCCAAATAAAATAGAAATAATATACCAAATCATGACATATATAATCCATATCCAAATAAACTAGAAGTGCAAATATCCATATCCAAACCATCATGTACCAAAATAAAAAAATACAAATACAATCTAATATCCAAATATCCAAATAAAAAGATAGAAATAATGTCCTGAAGAAGGAGCAGGTCGGAGGAGGAAGGAATACCACACGACATATGAATTGAGACACCCCTCAATATGATGAATGTCGCATTGTTCGCGCAACCACAAAGTTGAGTTCTCCTTTCCCTCCACGACATGCGTGACACGCACTCTTGCCTTAATGTCTTGGAAGGAACATCTATGGACCAGCATACCCGAAAGGAAGCTCGGATCCCTCAACCCCTTCGCTATCGTCTCCCCACAATACATATCAAGTAAAAACACGCTCGACCAACTGATTATTGACATAGGTCGCTCGGCGGGGGTCAAGATGGGAAATGAATCATCATATGGTGCCGAGTCCATGCGTATCGGCGATGAAACAGTGGCATCCTCGTCTCGTTTACCTCTATCTCCTTCTCCTTCCCCTTTCCCTTGCCCTTGTCCAACTGACGCTTCATGAAGGCGTACATATCTAGGACCGTTGCCTCCAACCTTGATAGATTATCGTCATGTGTGTCCACCTTATGTGTCAACCCGCTATTGCTCCTCTCCATTCCGATGATCCTAGACTTTCCCACCATCGAGCTCACCCCTAGTCCTCCCCTTGCGATCCGTCATGAGCACTTAGCTTAGTCCGCCCGTAGCCAAAGATGCTTTATCGGCATCAGATTGCGATTTATGCACTTCCTTAAGCTTTGACTAAAAAGACAAAAGGTACACGATTAGTTAATTAAGTAAATAAAAAATTTATGACGTAATTAAAAAAATTAAACATTTATAACTTGGAATGGTGGCTGTGATGCTCGGGGCCACCTCCTTGTCCTTGCCCTTTTCGTCCGAATTGCCACATAGGCATCGAGCCTATGTGGCCTACCCCCAGGGCCACGCCCCGTGTCCTGAAGTAAAATAATACAGAATTAGTAAGTAACACAAAGTAATTCTAAATTAGAATAACTAAAATTAAAGAAAAATAAAAACTTACTATCCTGTGGTCTACCTCGACGTAAGACGTTCGCCCGGAGTAGTGTATGTCCAACTTTTTCGCCCAGTTGTCTCTCCCCGATTGGCGAGATGCCAATTGTTGATCATCAGTCTCATTGTCGATAAACTTTTGCCACTGTACCAATGAGATTGGCTCCTTCGGTAAGATGGTGTCACGTAATCTCAGAATGGACTCCCGAGTTTTGCCAAAGTACCGTGCCCGTAAATTCTTCTTCCATGTCTTATATTGATCCCTCAATTGTTCCAACGTGGAGTTGCGGAGATGTTGGGGCAGAACGAATTGTTCCTGTCAAACAAATACAAACCAAAAAGAAAGTAAGTGTTAATTTCTTATAAATAGAAATATAAATATAAATACACTACCTGTAGTACCCCCCAGATGTTCAACTTGTGGTCAATAGTGACGACCTTCCAATCAGTGTATCCTAGGCCAACGATCTCCTTCAGTAACTCTAGCACTCTAGCCAATAATACTGTCTTATTCTCAACGAAGGACCCCAATTTGCCCCATTTGGGGGCCTACTAGCCGAGGAGCCCTTATCGCCTCTGCTACCGCGCCCTGAAGAAGTCATTTTCTGCAAAAAAATATTATTAATAGTACAAACATATGTATGGACTTTGAATTAATGCTCAAATCAGATAATAACAATACATACCAATACCAATATCAATTTACACACACGCACACTACCCCCCCCCCCCCCCCCAACGCACACACACTCCCGGGTCATGGATTTTGAATTAATGCTTATACTGATTCAAATTCTAATTAACATATTCACCTGGTTATTACACATTAAAATGATCAAGTACAAATGAATAAAAAATATTAAATTGTCGTCCGATAATAATAAAGCACTAGAATAATACAACCACTGGTCATTATAAATAATTTGAATACTTATTACAAATCTAAAAATTGTTTCAAATTCGGGTTATTATAAAAAATGGATTGGTATTGGTAGGTGCAACCAAGTCATCAACACTACTGTTTAGACGCTTTGGCGGATGTAGAACGATTGACCACGACTCGTTTTTGATATACTCCGAGTAAACACTTGTTTGACCTTTTAAAAAGCATAAAAAAAGGGCTCATCGCTCACGTGTTCGTTGTTCTTCAACTTGGACAAGTTAACCGTGATCAAATTGGTGCCATGATTAACTTTACACGCATTTTTATCCTCAAATTGGTGCAACTCAATTCAATATAAAAATTTCAATACCAATTCAATTCAATTCAATATCAATATCAATATCAATTCCAATGCAATTCAATATCAAGAAACACCTACACACACACACCCTACCCCCCCCCCCCCCCTGCTCCCCTCCCCCTACCACCCCCACTTCCACACACCTATACACCCCCTTACCCCCACCCCCACCCCCTACCACCCCATCACTCCCCCCGTCCCCCGCACCTACACCCACACACGTACACACAAACATATACATGCAGACACACCTACACACCCACCCACCTGTACACACATACACATACACATACACATACACATAAACATACACATACACATACACATATACAGATACTCAAAAGAAAGAGAGAGAGAGAGAGAAAAATGACCTATAAGTAGAGAGAGAGAGAGTACCGACGCTTGACCTAGAAGAGAGAGAAAATGGAGGGAAAGGAAACAGTGGGAAAAAAGAGACGCCTAGGGTTTTAATTATAAGAGTTGTCACAGACGTGTCAAGGTCTTTAACCATGACAAGTCTGTGATAATTGTACAAAAATGTGCATTTTTTTTATCACGGTCAATGACCGTAATAAGGTTGGCCGGCTCAAAGGTGACAATTTAGCCTTTTTGGTGTAGTGATAATTGTGTAAGAATTCCATGAATTATTTAGGATCTTGTATGATGAGATCAACTATCATAATCATTTACTTTGAGCATCACTACTCATACAACACAAACTTTGTACCTGTGGGTGATGACAATTCCTCATGAGGACTTATATATGAGAGTGCACACGAACTAATGGATCAATTTATTTAATTAAATGCCCTAATGCACAAATCCAAAATTTAATCAAATTTTAATTATGGTGTGCATGCAAATTGTGTTCAAATATAGATTTGCAATTTTCAGACCAAACATGCAAAAACACACGAGATGAGGAAAAAGCCCTTCGCAGGGAAAAATCTTTTATTTGGCACTATTGACAGTTTTGAATATAATCGACTTACAAAATATTTAGCTACACTAAGTTAGATTCTTAGAGTCTTGAAAACGCCTATAGATTCGACCCAGCTCCAGAGTTGTCCACATGTAGCGGTATTTTACAAAGTCAATTGTAGAGAAAAGTCTCTACAAGAGTATTTTACAATAAACCTTCTTGATTTTGGTAACAGTGATCTTGAATATATCCAAGGGGTAAGGAATATGATATGAGGTGTTTTCATCATAAAAGAGAACTCAAAAGATATTTTTCTTTATGAAAAAGAGTTCTTGGAATATATGATCCCGTTCAACATTTTTATAAAAAGGGAAAAAAGGATAAACACAAAAGATAATGGAAAGATGTTCATTAAAAAACAAAATCTGCGTTGGTCATTCAAACAAAAGGTCAGGTCATTCGAACAAACCCGCATCTCGTTCGAACGTCAGTCGGACGATGACTCCTAACGAGATTATAACGCTAAAAGGTTTGAAACCTCATCAAACTCGTTCAAACGAATGCTTCTAATGAGTTGTTAGCGTGAGAAAAAGGATCTCGTTAGCAACTTGTTCGAACGACAATCGAATGATAGAGAAATCTCATTCGAATGAAGGAAAACTTCGTTCAAATAAAGCATTGAAATTTAAAAAAAATTCTTATAAAAATTTTGAGTTCCTTTATATAAAAGATTACCTCATAAAAAAATAAGTACACCCTAGAAAATATTTAGAACCTTTTTACAACTTCAAATGAATACTCCTACCATGATTATTGGGATGACCAAATCTTGCATTATTTAACGGTCTTCAACATAGTCTTCAAATATCGAGAAGTAGTGATGTAGAGGTGTTTAGGTTTCGTGTTTGTGTAATGGAATACGCCAAACCAAAATAAATAAAAATGTGAGAAATCATAAATTTTGCTCTTATAATATATGTGTATATACATATACATATACATATACATATACATATACATATACATATACATATACATATACATATACATATACAGTCAAGCTCTCCAACATACCTCTTAATAACATACCTATGAACATATTTATTTTAAAAAAAATAGTAAAAAAATATATTTTTCAACCAATTTTGGTATACATGATCTACATAATGAGGGGATCATGTATAAATTAAAAATTTCAATCCGAAAGTAGATGAAATGAAAAGTGAGTATATATGTGCATTTTCGACCATTCTAATTATTTTCATAATCTCACCCACTTCCGAATGGAATTTTTTGATGATTTTTTTATAGACGATCTCCTTACTATGTAGATCATGTATATTAAATTTGATTGAAAAATACATTTTTTACTAATTTTTAAAAATGGGTACGTTCATAGAGGGGTATGTGTGTGTATATATATATATATATATATATATATATATATATATATATATATATATATATATATATGTAATTATGGTACAAAATAAATATATGTATACCGCAATCTTTTAATTTCGAAACCTTTTATTGTTATTTTATAAAGGCAATGAAACAACAACAAGGGTTTCCTATACTAATTGTACTATTATCTTAATAACATTATCGACGGAGAGAGACCTTATCACAACTAATACTAACTATACGTCCTTCATTATTTTGACTCCCCAATTGTGATTATGTAAGGATGTGTTTGTTTTAGATTCAATCAATACTAAACTTGTTATACTGAGTCACACAAACCCTAGGTTTCACTATATACACTTCTTATTACATTATTTTCAGAGGATGCAACCCCAAAACCCTGAAGTTATAAAATCATACTTCATAGTGAAGAAATTTAATTTAAGTATTATAAAAATTATTTTCAAGTGAAATATATGTTGGATATTATCTAAAACATTCAAATTTAACTTTTAAAAAGTTAATATATATATATATATATATATATATATATATTACTTTTAACGACTTTGAGGTGCATATGTTTATAAATTAGGGACCTTATTCAGGCTATGAAGTGCCTGAAATTTCTAGGAATTTCTTAAGCACCTCATTTGTTCTCCACGACAATGCAACTCCAAAATGTTTAACTTAAGTGAGTACCTTAGGAACTTCAACATAGTGAACAACACTTGTACATCCTTTTAAGTTATGTAACATATTTTACTAAATGCTTAGCCTAACTAACTTTTATATATGAGTTGTTTTTCATTCTTGAGCAAAGCCTAAGTGACAATTGAGAGAGGTAAATGTAAGCATAAAACACTAAATGGTTCAATTAAATTGATCACACAAGACTATGATAATTTAACACAAAGATATATGTGGTTTGAAAAGAAATGCCTATGTACAGAGAGGGTGAACTTTTATTATTTGAGAATATTACTCGGTAGATTTTCTAGTCCTCTCCAATCATGTTCCTCTAATGGGGTGGTTACAATTATTTATAATGATAAATACTAGAATCTCCATTATCACTTATCATCTCGTGGTGATAAGTCTTGTTTGAAAGTATCCATATCTTCATGATTTATCACGTGCGAGCTGGGGTCTTATCAAAATGAGATATTTTCATTGATTCCCACCTTTCACAGGCATGGGCCCAAGGTAGGTGTAACATATGTGCCTTTGTAAGCTCATAAAATTTTAGACCCCAAAATTGCCCCCAAGGCATTTCATCACTTTCGTTGTAAGGTTTTGCTTTGGTCTGAGGGTAAAATATGATTTACGTCTGGTAAATGAGGGGACGTCCTTATTGGGACTCGTGAAGTCATTAGTTAGGAAACTATGCTTAAGTATGTCTTATTTTTTGAGGGTTTCTCCTTAGAAAACTTCCTCCAAAATAACCCAAATCACTCGATGTCTGTTCATTTTCATTTTCAATGCGATTTCAAAAACTTCAAAGTACCTCCAGCGATCTATATCTCTCTCATATCTGTAAGTGAGGTTCCTCCCCTTGTTTAATAATTTTTCAAATATTCTTTAATTCTTATGAAAATATGGTTTATGTTATCAATGATTCCACCATTGAGGAAACCAAGAGAAAGTATATCCCTAACTAGGTTGCTGTGAAGATCCCAACGAGGGTTATAGAACATTATGATATGCTATATGGCCACTAGATTTTTTTCTTCTCTCATGGTGATTTAGATTGACACTACATTTCCTATGAACCAAGTTTTCCTCAGGTTGTATGAGTTCTCAAATATAGTAATATCCTAGTGTGCCCCCAACGTCCGAACAATAGTTAATGGATTCAATCGCTTTAACAAACTTTATGGAATTGACATAGGAATCCCCGAGATTAGATATTGCTACAATTGGGTTCTATTGACAAGAAATGCCTATTATTTGAAGACCAGAAGGGCTAGACGTGACTTGGTCTTGAATTTTCCCGATTCGAACAAGGTTTAATGGGACCATGGATTCTTGGTTAAAATTTAGGGGCATTTGCCAATCTTTGAAGGGAAACCACCTTACAATGGTGCTAGACGATAGATTGGGTGCCCCTTTATGTTTCCTTACCTTTATTTTACTACATGTTATTCTATCTTTAATGTTTTTATGAATTTATTTTCATATTTTCTCTATAGCGGACCGTAAGAAGAAAGGTCTTAGCCCAAACGAAGTAGATTTTGCCAACCTAAAAAAGACTTGGTCCATTAAAAAGGGATTGGACAATAAAATCTCCCTCACTGATCAATTTTTTTACTTGGATACCAATCTAATATGACTTCCTTCATTGCTCGCCTAGTGGATATATTTTTGGAGATACCTGAAGGTTATCATATCCAAATTCTTACAACTGTCCCTTTTTAAAAATTGGTCCATCTAACTCCCACTTAGGCCGTACATCTAGTTCGTTTAAGCCACACATTATTGAGGAGATACTTTTAGTTGGCAAGACTTCTCTCGCCGACAACATAACACCTAAGTGTCAGATTCTCGACTTTATAGGGAAGGCTCTAGCAAACTCTGTAACTGCCTCGAGGAAAAAGAGAAAATAAGTGAGGAGTTTGTTAACTATGGTAAATGTGGATGATTCTTTGGTCAAGGAGTAGGGGAAAATGCCTCTAAAAGGAGTAAACATAATAATTCCACCGACAAGACCCTTGTCCAAAAAAGGAATATTAAGGAGACTTCGAAAGAATCGATGGCTACTTCAGCGACCTGTCAATTGATCAAATCTCGAGGGTGATTTTGTCGTAAGATCTTGCTCAAGAGACAACTTTGAAGAAGAGTGAGTGATCGAGGGTGAAAAGCGATGCACATCAAGCGCCGATCGTTGTTTTCAGTTCACTGCCTCAATACAAAAACCTAAATTATGACTGCACTTGCGATACAAGTGTAGCGGTAAGTCGGGTATCGAAAATCCACAGAGACGAGTTGCTAGAATTTAATTGGTTTAATATTCCTATATAAAAGTGTAAAAGATAAATATACACAACAAGGAAAAGAGGCACAAAAGGGAAATATTAATCTAGGCGAGTGTATTGAAACTAGATTAACAAAGCGGTAAAAACTATAGGTTGCGTCAAATATCCCTCACCCGAGTTAATTAATATAAAATGGTTACATGGGTCGATGAGTTATTACGAATGAATCTCGTTTTGACAGTTAATTAAATCAAGAGTTGTCACGCCCCTAAATTCGCATAAAAGCGTAATATGATTTTGGCGTCAATAAATACCCCAGAAATTACGCACGTAAGGTCGTAAGCACGAAGCATACATGATATGTCCCGTCAAATATCCTAGGCGTAATAACTAGGACAACGCACCCGAAATAGACCTGTAAACTCCATCACCAAATCCAAGAACCATGTCAACCCGAAATGAGTTTAATCCGACACAACCTGGACTTACTTAGATAGAAAGCATATTAAAACCACAGTAAATAAAAGCGATAAATAAACGAGATAAAACTACACTACAAAGCAAGTAAACCTAATTATGAAAGCATGTAAATTAACTACGAAGCAAGAATAAAGGAAATACACACTATATTAATGGAGAGGGAAGATGAATAGTTAACTTACAAACCCAATTGGGTGTCAAACCAAGAAGAACTCTCCAAACCCATAAACCCCTAAACCCAAAGCTAAACTAACCTAAAATATATTATATCTAAGTATATATGATATCGACAACAAAATTCCTTTATATAGTAAGTGGGAATTAAAATAGAAAAGAAAAGGAAAAACAAAAGAAAAGGAAAAGATCAATAAATATCTGGTGATCGCGATCGACCGGTCGTAGGGGCGCGGTCGACCGTGCCTTCAAGTTGAAGCACATTGTCTACTTTACATGACAAAACTCAAAACCGCAGTCGACCAAGCCTCAAACCGCAGTCGATCAATACTCTGTTTTTGGCAGCTATTTGGTCCATAAAGCGGGGAGGAAAGGTTCATTACGGAAATGACCATAACTTCATCGTCTGGACTCGGAATCGCTCAAATTTTACGGCCACGCAAATATTTCTCAATGAACTAAGCATCCGTGGAAATTCCATGAGCCGAAGATGAAATGTGAATTGACTAAAATGCTCTTGAAGTAGTGTACGGTGACGAAACTTCTCGGAAATGCAATGGATTCTCACTTTTAGTGTTCCAATACCTACAAAAGCTCAAGTAACCCCGAAAAATCATGTATATATCCAAATCCAAGGTTTTCTGGTTAATGAGCATAAATATAGGCATTTAGGACCGTAAAAGTGCAAGAATACATAGAGATAAAGGGCGGAAATATGCAATATTTGATACGAATCACACCCCCTAACTTAAACATTGCTAGTCCCTAGTAATGAAACAAATAAAACCAATCCACAAAAGGTAGTACAACACGTATATATGTATCTAAATATAAATGCCACTTTCGTAGGAAACACGATTGCATTTAGCATATACAATAAGCCGTTAAACTCCTAGGTTACCCTAGTGGACGAGTGTCGTCTCGTGAGGGTTTTCAGGAATGAAACCCACAAACATCATATGCTTTCCTAAAAATATGCCCAAACCGACATGCAACAAGCCCAATGATAGCGAACAAGATTTCATATACATTATTAGCAAAGTGAACGAATTTACACAAAAGTCCAAATCATTAAAATTATAGAATGCACCTCATTGAATTGAAACCTTAAAATGTGGGAAGGGAGTGAGCACAGACAAAATATGATTTGGCAAAAACTTATATAAATCGGATAAACGTTAAAGCAATCATATATTCAATCCTCACGAGCATTACACTCATCAAGCGAATTCACTCGAAATAGGGAGGTAACATACGGAACATGCGGGCATAAAGAGTAAATGTAAATGGAAACTAAGCCACACACATATCACAAATGAAGAACGCTATATAGGAAATGAAAAATTGTAATCTCAATGAAAGATACCTCTTATTAAAGGAGGCGAAATGTATTTTCACAGATTATCAAAACTATTTAAACCTTTGAATTACATCTACTTAAGATCATATAGGACTTTATAGGGTTGTAATGTAGGTTTGGCTAGGGTATGAAACATAAGGAATGTATATACGGATTCAAAGTGTTCAGAAATGAAAACTTGGAATAATGGGAATAATAAGGGTAATATAAAAATTGGAAAACAAGTTCCAAAAAGGCATTGGATATATCATTTGGAGAGCAATCATAGCTTATTGAATTATATACACAACATATACAACTTTCTCTTTCTTTTCTTTTCTTCTTTTTCTCATTATTTTCTTTTGTTTTCTTTTTCTTTTTGCTTTCTCTTTTTCATCTCTTTTTCACTTCTTTATTTTCTTTACTTTTCTCACTCTCATATGCCTAAATTGCAACCGCAACACAACAACAACATTCAATCCCAAGTAACATTCCAAACAAAGGTACGAGAGGTAATATGTAAGGCTTATAACTCCAATGTGGAGTTGGTTATGGGATTTTGGGTAATGAAACGAAAGGCTAGTATTTAGGCTCAAATGAGTTGACTAGGGAACATATGAAAGGTGAGGTTAAGGCTAATATGGGTGATATACAAAGATGGCCTATGATCATTTCATAAAGTTTACGCAATTCTCGAGTAAAAAAAAACTTTGAAAATCCTGCTCAAGTAACACATTTCATATATGAACTAAATTAATGCACGATCAAATGAAAGAATATATAGATTACCAACGATTGTAACGTTTTCAAAGAGGAAAGAATAGCGTATACACTCACAAATGACGAAAGGTACAAAGCTTACTCGGTGTAAGTATATACAATGCAACAAAAGATTACCGAGTTATAAAAATCTTAAACCAAATCAATAGAACAATAAAAGCGCATGTGCTCATGGGATTAAAGTTTAATTCATGAAGTTATTCATAATATCAACAAATGAGAACTAAAGTCTAATAGCTTCTAAAATCGAGAACATGCATCATTGGGTTGTCTATTGGATCGGGCAAATATTAAAATTTATCATCGGAAACAAAGGCAAAATGCCCAATAAAAGAGAAAAAAGAAAGAAAATCTTTTTGAAATTTTTAATTTTTCCTAGAAAAGCATACTAAGTAACTAACATGTGAGCAAAAACATGGACTTAATAAAGAAATGGATAGAATATCCCACACCCCCTAACATAAAACCAGACATTGTCCTCAATGTGAATTAAGAACCAAGTTGAAGAGAGGAAAAGAACAATATTACCCAAAATTGGAGCGATACCCTTAAGAACAAGTCCAAAGAATCTAAAAAACAAGTTAGTACCGAGCATAGCAAAAACAAATAACAAAAAGTTAACTAAGTACACTAGACTAAATTAAAAAGGAAAATATAAAAAGAATAAAAAGGATGAAAAGCTAACTATATACAACCAACTATTTAGGCTTCACACTAACTGTACACTAGAAGTCTAAATAGTTGAGGGTCCACCGCAAAAATGATTTGACTTTGGAGGATAACCGGTGTACCCTCACTCTCAAGCATGCCTTCTAAAAAATATAAATTCTGTTTGAATAATGGAAGGCATGTTTAAGGTGGAAGAAAGGAACCATCATCAATTAAAAGTTTTGGAGGGACGATGGGAGATTTGGATTGAATGGGTGATAAAAACTTATGGGGACCGATAAAAGTCGAATCTCCTCCCAAAGATTTTGATATTGAAATGGGAGGTGGCGAACACGAAGGCAAAGATGCGATCGTGGAAGGTGACTCGAGAAAGTACTCCTCATCGACGAAAAGGTTTAAAACATTAAAGTTTGAAACCGTATCATCGGGTACTTATGACAGTGTGATAACAAAAAATGAAAATGGGGAGAAAGAAATTCAAACTCAAGAGATGCATCATCATCGCTTCAAGAATGAGTTTCGAAAGAAATAAGATCATTTTCAATGAAATGTTCTTCTTTGGGGGCCAAAGAAGAAATCATTTCATTGAAAATAGATATTACGTCCTTTTCATCCCCACTTTCAATATCTTTAAAGCAATGGGCAAAGTCGACAATGATTTGTTCCAAAGTAGGCACAAAGTCCTCATTTGGCTCAAAACATTCTTCGACTTCAAAAATCTCGAAAGCAAAATCGTCGTCGGATTCAAATAATAAATCCAATTCATGTTCCCACAAAAGGTTTTCTTCTCGATAGCGATTTTCAAGTTTCTCATTCTCAAGCATACGCAAGCCCTCGCACAATAGTCATAGGTCGAGGCGCGGATACTTGAAAATGGGAACTTTGAAAATTATCATCGGACTTAAACTTAAACCCATTATTATAAGAATTTTGAAAACTATTGCAATTCGTTTCAAAATTCCTATTATAAGGAGTTAGAGGCCCAAAATCATTATCATCATCATCAAAATTCCAATAACCCAAGTTTTGACTTTCGTTATACTCACCCAAAGTCATTTTTGAATTCGTAATTTTTTGGGACTCTAAGTATTCACCGAAAGTCATAGGATTACGAGCATTTTGAGAATTATAACAATGATTACTGAAAGAATTGGAACAATACATGCTTACCGAAAAAATAACTCGAAGTGTCGAATTCCACAAAGTAGATGCCCGCCCGAGAAATTCAAGCGTTTCTAGGTGATCAAATGTAGAAGTCCTATAAAAATGTTAGGCAAATAATACAAAGAGAGAGAAAATACTATGAAATACTAAATAAAATAAATTCTAAAACATCAAGTGCCCGACAACGGCGCCATTTTGATCGAGGGTGATAAGCGGCACGGGTCAAGCACTGATTGTTGGTTTTAGTTTACCGCCTCAATAGAAAAACCTAAATTACTATTGCACTTATGATACAAGTGTAGCAGTAAGTCAGGGTATCAAAAATCCACATAGACGAGTTGCTAGAATATAATTTAATTGGTTTAGTATTCCTAAATAAAAGTGTAAAAGATACATATGCACAAAAAGGAAAAGATGCACAAAAGGGAAAGATTAATCTAGGCGAGTGTATTGGAACTAGATTAACAAAGTGGTAAAACCTAAAAGTTGCTAGAATTCATAAGGTTTAATATTCCTAAATAAAAATGTAAAAGATTGAAAATGAAAGAAATTTCCTTTGTATATAAAACTCAATGAATGATGCGGAAGCGTTGAAAGATGATGGTTCAACAACAATTTAAACAAAACAAATTTTGGTTTAATTGAACAAGATTAAATCAATTCATTAATCCAATCCAAGTCCTAGAATTTGCCTAAGTCATAATTATCAATTATCCAAAGTTAGGCGAAACCAATTTTAGCAAATGACTAGAATTAATTAAACATTACCCAACATTTCATATAAGTCCAAATTAAATTGAGTGTGATAAATTAAACCGAATTTTATCTTGAATTATTCTAAGCATACGTTCTACATTATGATGCAAGATAAAATAAACAATATCACACTACGCCGCGATGTACGAGGAAAAACCCAAGACGGGAAAAAACCTCGGACGACCCTAGCCACAAGTCCACTAGATATGGAATTACAATTACAAGACAAAAGACTTACATCCTCGACTCGAACCCTCTCAAGCCTTGTTGCTCCTTCTTGTAGAAACCTCTTCCTAGCGGACAACCACGGAGCTCCACCGTGATCTCGGAATCCACCGATAGGACTTTGTATGGTCACCATCACCCAAGCTTGGAGCCTCTCTCCAAGTGAGTAATACCGCAACAAACTTCTTCTTCTTTGTGATGGGATGTAGAAGCAAACCCGAAACGTCTCTTTTTCAATTCGGTAGAGAAAACAGGTGCCAAAACTCCAAGCAATTGATATAAATATAGAAACTTGGATAAACACAATTGGGTGTAAACACTAGAGTGGTATATGCATTTTCTTTAAAAAAACAACCCTCAAAACTTGAACATTTTCCTAAACTATTTTTTCTCTCAAACTCTCTCTAGGAGATAAACTTAGTTGGAAAAGTTAATTAGAAAAATGTGTTTCCCGTCCTTAATAAGTCTTGAAAAAGTTGGTTAAAAACCAAGTGGGGAAAGTGGGTAAAAACTGCCAAAAACTGCTCAAAACTGTTCCCGCCTGGCATTCTCGTTCGAACGACATTGACACTCGTTCGAACGAGACTTCTAACGAGCGACCAGTCTGGGCTTGTTAGAAACTCGTTAGATACCTCGTTAGAACGAACAAACGCGTTCGAACGACATATCGAACGACTGACCAGTTTAGGTTCGTTGGCAAACTCGTTCGAACGAAACCTCGTTAGAACGAAAAACTCGTTCGAACGACATATCGAACGACTGACCAGTTTAGGTTCGTTGGCAGTCTCGTTCGAACGAAACCTCGTTAGAACGAAAAAACTCGTTCGAACGAGATTTCGAACGACTTCCAGAAATTTATCTAAAATTCTATTTTGGCCCTGGAACTTTATATACGTTAAATTAAAGTTCCAATTAAATTATTCTGAAAGTAAAACATGGTTTTTTATTAAACCTAACACCCAAATAAATTTTGTTTCAAGCTCCTATATAAATATAATTACATTCATACCTTGGGAGCATGGAACTTTAGTTGATGACGTAGAAACGAGGCACGCAAACTGGCATTTTGATGAAGCTTTAAATTCTTTGCCGCTACGTCTTCAACACATACTTCATAGGCTTGAGAGTATTACAATAAAACAATAACCTATGAATAAATGTTTTTGTCCGGAATTGAGCCAACATAATACATGGACTCAATTTGAAATTTGTGTCCTTACAAATCTCCCCCTTTGGCTATTCCGGGACAAAAACCAAAACAAAAATCCTAAAGGGCCGTCAAGCTCACTAGACTCAAAACATAACCCGCCCAATCTTGACTCAACCCAAGGATTAAACACTTTGCCTTTTAAAGTTGCCGCTTTAGTAGAATACCTGCACACTTAAGCAAACTCATCAAATGCATAACGAATATCAAAATATATTAATCGCAATTAATTAATTACTCCCCCTAAAATAATTCTCCCCTTTATCAAACAATGACATTTACTTAGAAAGACGTCTCCCCCTAAGATAAATTTCCCCCAAACTAAGATGCGATAATAATAGGATTAGATACCATTTCTCCCCCTATCATCATTCTCCCCCTTTTTGTTCGGGAATAGGCAAAGGATAAAGAACTAATAAACAGCATGTGGAAGCTTAAAGTGAAAAGACATGAAATCATATGGGCAATAAAAGCAAGGCAAAGACAAATAAATATCATATATATAGATACTAAAAATATACCAATAGAGCACTTGCATATATATATAGATATAAACACACACATGACACAAAATACAATAAGTTTGTACACTCGTATGGCAAAAATGTGTCATATGGAAACGGAAGTGTAGGGGTGTGTACTAGCAACAATTAAATTTAGACCCAAACACTTAAGAAACGTTCACGGAGTTCTCATTTGAATGCAAACTTCATCACAGTTAAATATAACCTCATGTGACAATATAAAGATTGAACTCAATGTACAAACATACACAATGCATACAATCCTAGCATGATGATGATTCTATAAACCAAATAGAGTCATGACATTAAAGACAACTAGGATAAAAGGACATTGTGCAAACCGTTGATATACCATCCAATTCTCCCTCAATAAGCATATATATTCGTTTGCTTTTGAATGAATATATCAAACAAACATAGGCCATGGCAATTGATTTCTTTTTAATGCCAAATATTCTGTTTTTAGGCCTTTGGATCACGTATTTCTGTTAGATCCAATAAACGGTGGCTTACTATCGCAAAGGATTTAATTTATCCTTTTGGAGCCCTTCCCCGTGCATATTTATTTATCATGTTTTCATTTTCACACAAATCTCACATGCAACGGATTTTGACATGCACTAGTCCTCCTAGGTCATAGATATGTAGATGACTAGATTGGTAGGAGAACACCTCAAAAAGCTCAAATATAACATGTGACATTAAGATTTCAAAAGAGCTCGTGCATGTGTGAATAGAGGCATATAAAAATAGAATCCATTTAATCAATACAAAATCCAACTACTCCATATAAAGCATGGTAAAGAACATTTTAAGGATTGAAAATCTAAACCAAAAGTTCTAGCCACGTGGGAGCGTAAAAGATGGGATTCAAACACAAATATATGCCACTTAAAGTGTGTCAAACTAAAATACACACAAAAAAAATATTTTTGAGTTTTTAACATTTTTAATCAAAAATAGATATTTACTCAAAAGGACAATCAAAAATCATTTGTATTTTTCATTAAGCATAAATGAAATAAATAAAACACAAATGATAAACAAAAATCTTTTTATATTATGCAGTCAATTCAAGCAAAAATATAATACAAAAAGATAAACAAGTCAAAATATCTAGTATGTGATATGAAATAATGCAATGACTAGAAAATGACTAAAACAAGCATACATTTAGCATGTGAATATAACATAAAGTAAAAACGCTAAAGTATGCAAACACTAACACATTCATCCTTTAGATTTAGCAAGGGAGGAAGCATGTGAAAGTAAATGAGAATCAAAATCCCTATTTTGTAAGGCAACCAAGTCGGATTTCCTAACCCAAATTAATGAAGAATGACTATCTTGGGGTGTAGGAGCTTTAACTACCGTGGTTACTTTACTATGGGATTTTCTAGGAATTCGTTTAAGATCAAAACAATATTTCCTAAGATGACCTTTTCGACCACAAAGTGTACAAGTAAGAACATGTCGAAAAGATTTGCCTAAGGAGTGATCATTAAATGCATTCCTAGTAGATTCTCCTAAAATATTGGTTTGGGCATTATGAGTAAATTCATTACAAGTATTGAAGCCTAAACCACAAGTGTCATTTTTAATTTGGATCGTTCCTAACATTTTATCAAGTTTTTCCGAACGACATTCCAAATCAAATCTGACATTACTAGAATCTTTTAATTTATTTTCCAATTCTAAAATGTTAGATTCTAGTAAAAAATTACGCTCTTCAAAAGCAAGAAGCTCCTTTTTCAAGTATTCCATTAAACTCCTAAGGCTATTTCTTTCGCCTTCTACGTATTCTAGCTTCACACGAAGAGTCCTCTCACGTGTCCTAAGGTCTTCTATTAAGGCACTATCATCAACGACCTTGACACTCTTTCTTAAACAAGCTTCTAACTTCAAATTAGTTCTTTTCAAATTAATAGATTCTTTATATAATTCATGAAAAGCATTTTGAAGTTCACTCACATCAACCTCTTCTTCATTTTCACTCTCTCTTTCTTCTCCACTATCACTATCATTAAAAACAAGGGAATCATGAACAATGACCTTGGAAGTGGCATGTGCTATCGTGTCATCAATCGATGAGTTCTCATTATTACTCACATGACTAGCCATAAAAGCCACAAAATTTTTCTTAGTGGGGGAATCGGGCTTTTCTTCCTTATCACTATCACTAAGGGTTGCATTATATGCAGTGGGTCGTTTACCCTCTTTCCTTAGTTTAGTGGGGCACTCATAAGCTCGATGGCCATAACCTTCACAACCAAAACACTTGTTAGACTCGTCCCTATCTAAATTGTCATTACTAGGTTTAGGGATCCTCTCGGCTTTAGAAATCTTCTCGCTTTTATCATGTTTAGAAGTATCAAATTTCTTAAAATCATTTTTAAATTTATCTTTGTTAAATTTAAGAAATTTTCTAAATTTGCGAGCAAACAAAGCCATATCTTCCGAGTCACTATCACTCTCGCTCTCTACTACTTGTTTGACCTCTTTTCGGGCTTTTAAAGCAACACCCTTTTCGATTTTCTTTTCAGTTTTAGAGGGAAACATATCTAGTTCATAGGTTTGTAAATCACCTACAAGCTCTTCTAATTTCGTAGAGGCTAAAGTGGGTAAAAAATTTAAAACGGTCACCTTTGGAATAAATCTATCGGGTAGGGACCTTAAAATTTTCTTTACAACACGGTCGTCAGGTATTTTCTCTCCCAAGTTAAAAGATGAATTAACAATATCAGAAAGTTTAGCATAAAATTTATCAAAAGTTTCTAATTCATCCATTTTGATAGTTTCAAATTGAGTGGTGAGGTTTTGGAGTTTTGAAGCTTTAATGACACTAGTTCCTTCATGAGTTAATTGTAAAATGTCCCAAGCTTCTTTAGCGGTTTCACACGTCATAATACGTCGGAATTCATTCGGTGCGACAACTCTAAACAAGGCATTTAAACCACGGGAATTAAAATTAGCAAGTTTAAACTCATTTTCAGTCCATCTATCGGCGGGTTTAATAACACGTTCATTTTCAACTAAATAGGTTGGTGGGGAGTACCCGTTAAAAACAGACATCCAAACTCTCTCGTCGATAGATTTTAGTGCCGATTTCATTCGCGCTTTCCAATACGCGTAGTTTGAACCATCGAAAATAGGAAATTTTGAAAATGGGGAAAAATCCATTTTAGCCAAAAAATTAAAAGAACTTAACGAAATAATTTATCGTTTTTGGCTCTGATACCAATTTGAAAACGTAAGAAATTTCCTTTGTATATAAAACTCAATGAATGATGCGGAAGCGTTGAAAGATGATGGTTCAACAACAATTTAAACAAAATAAATTTTGGTTTAATTGAACAAGATTAAATCAATTCATTAATCCAATCCAAGTCCTAGAATTTGCCTAAGTCATAATTATCAATTATCCAAAGTTAGGCGAAACCAATTTTAGCAAATGACTAGAATTAATTAAACATTACCCAACATTTAATATAAGTCCAAATTAAATTGAGTGTGATAAATTAAACCGAATTTTATCTTGAATTATTCTAAGCATACGTTCTATATTATGATTCAAGATAAAATAAACAATATCACACTACGCCGCGATGTACGAGGAAAAACCCAAGACGGGAAAAAACCTCGGACGGCCCTAGCCACAAGTCCACTAGATATGGAATTACAATTACAAGACAAAAGACTTACATCCTCGCCTCGAACCCTCTCAAGCCTTGTTGCTCCTTCTTGTAGAAACCTCTTCCTAGCGGACAACCACGGAGCTCCACCGCGATCTCAGAATCCACCGATAGGACTTTGTATGGTCACCGTCACCCAAGCTTGGAGCCTTTCTCCAAGTGAGTAATGCCGCAACAAACTTCTTCTTCTTCTTTGTGATGGGATGTAGAAGCAAACCCGAAACGTATCTTTTTCAATTCGGTAGAGAAAACCGGTGCCAAAACTCCAAGAAATTGATATAAATATAGAAACTTGGATAAACACAATTGGGTGTAAACACTAGAGTGGTATATGCATTTTATTTAAAAAAACAACCCTCAAAACTTGAACATTTTCCTAAATTATTTTTGCTCTCAAACTCTCTCTAGGAGATAAAATTAGTTGGAAAAGTTAATTAGAAAAATGTGTTTCCCGTCCTTAATAAGTCTTGAAAAAGTTGGTTAAAAACCAAGTGGGGAAAGTGGGTAAAAACTGCTAAAAACTGTTCCCGCCTGGCATTCTCGTTCGAACGACATTGACACTCGTTCGAACGAGACTTCTAACGAGCGACCAGTCTGGGCTCGTTAGAAACTCGTTAGATACCTCGTTAGAAAGACATATCGAACGACTGACCAGTTTAGGTTCGTTGGCAAACTCGTTCGAACGAAACCTCGTTAGAACGAAAAACTCGTTCGAACGACATATCGAACGACTGACCAGTTTAGGTTCGTTGGCAGTCTCGTTCGAACGAAACCTCGTTAGAACGAAAAAACTCGTTCGAACGAGATTTCGAACGACTTCCAGAAATTTATCTAAAATTCTATTTTGGCCCTGGAACTTTATATACGTTAAATTAAAGTTCCAATTAAATTATTCTGAAAGTAAAAATGGTTTTTTATTAAACCTAACACCCAAATAAATTTTGTTCCAAGCTCCTATATAAATATAATTACATTCATACCTTGGGAGCATGGAACTTTAGTTGATGACGTAGAAACGAGGCACGTAAACCGGAATTTTGATGAAGCTTTAAATTCTTTGCCGCTACGTCTTCAACACATACTTCATAGGCTTGAGAGTATTACAATAAAATACTAACCTATGAATAAATGTTTTTGTCCGGAATTGAGCCAACATAATACATGGACCCAATTTGAAATTTGTGTCCTTACAAAGATAAATAACCACAAAAAGGAAAAGATGGAAAAAAGGGAAATATTAATCTAGGTGAGTGTATTGAAACCAGATTAACAAAGAGGTAAAAATTATAGGTTGCGTCGAATATCCCTCACCCGAGTTAATTAGTACAAAATGATTACATGGGTCTACGAGTTATTACGAATTCGTCTCATTTTGACATTTAATTAAATCAAGGGTTGTCATGCCCCTAAATTCGCATAAAAGCCTAATATGATTTTGGCGTCAATAAATACCCTGAAAATTACGCACGCAAGGTCATAAGCACGGAGCATACATGATATGCCCTGTAAAATCTCCTAGGCATAGTAACTAGGACAACACACCCGAAATTGGCCCGTAAACTCCATCACCAAAGCCAAGCAACATGTCAACCTCCGACACAACCTAGACTAACTTAGCTAGAAACCATATTAAAAATGCGATAAATAAAAGCGGTAAATAAACGTGATAAAACTACACTACAAAGAAAGTAAACCTAATTATGAAAGCATGTAAATTAACTACAAAGCAAGAATAAAGGAAATACACATTATATTAATGGAGAGGGAAGATGAATAGTCAACTTACAAACCCAATTGGGTGTCAAACCAAGAGGAACTCTCCAAACCCCCAAACCCTAAGCTAAACTAACCTAAAATCTATTCTATCTAAGTATATATGATATTTACACCAAAATTACTTTATATAGTAAGTGGGAATTAAAATAGAAAAGAAAAGGAAAAAGAAAAGAAAAGGAAAAGAGCAACAAATATCTGGTGATCGCGGTCGACCGGTCGCAGGGGTGCGGTCGACCGCGCCTTCAAGTTGAAGCACACTGTCTCCTTTCCATGACAAAACTCAAAACTGTGATCGTCCGGGCCTCAAACCGCGATCGACCGGTACTATGTTTTTGGCAGCTATTTGGTCCATAAAGAGGGGAGGAAAGGTCCATTACGAAAACGACCATAACTTCATCGTCCGGACTCAAAATCGCGCACCGTTTGCGGCCACACGAAGCTTGTTCAACGAACTACATATCCGTGAAAATTCCATGAGCCAAATATGAAATATGAATTGACTAAAATGCCCTTGAGTAGAATCAGGTAACGAAAGATCTCCGAAATACAATAGATCCTCACTTTTAGCGTTCCCATACCTACAAAAGCAAAATTAATCCCTGCAAAGAATGTATATATCCAAATCCAAGGTTGTCTGATTAAGGAGCATAAATATTGGAATTTAAGACCGTAAAAGTTCTAGAATGCATAGAGATAAAGGGCGTAAATATACAATATTTGATACGAATCAGTGAGCTCGTCGAATATTTCTTCTAGACTCCCTCTCTGGTAAGAATCCTAAGTTTTACTCTTTTTTATTTAGAGTTGATTTTTACTTGTACTAACAAATCTGTTGCTTCTATAGTTATTGGTTGACTTCTTTTTGATGATAGAGAGAGATGCCGGCCATGCCAAGAATTCCTTTAAGTTTAATGAGGTATTACAAAAGTCGTTGGATGAGTCCAAGATTTATATAACTCATAAAAGTAGGGAGATTACGTAAAACTCTAGAAGGGCTTCCGAGTAGGTGAAAAGATTGAATGTGGATATCTGAACACCTCTACCGAAAACTTGATGGTTGCCTTAGAGGCCAACAAAATGACTAAGAACAAAGGTTAGGACACCACCTTGAATTACGAAGAACAAAATATCATCTTTATGAAAAAGGCGACATTCATGGAAAGGCGGGATGCCACCCTCAAAAGGTCCGATGCCACCTTTTCCTCTGAGTTGGTCACCAAGCACCAATATGGACTTCCTCCTGTGTCCAATTAAGAAGAAGTGTCTACTGGTGATGAGGCCACCAAGGACCTGGTCGAGTCCTAAGGCTTTTATCTTTTCTCTTTCCTTTTATCTTTCTTTCCTTTTGTGATTATAAGGCTGATGTCCCATATTTTATAACTAAATTAATGAAATAAATACATTTTGTTGTACTTAATGTTGTTGTTGATCTTTTTCCTATTTTGTAATACCACACTGAAATGGATTTTTAACTAGTTTTTTGGGTTTCAAACCTCCAATCAAGATAAACATGATATAACTAATGAGGACCTGAACCATATTCATGGGAAAAAACTTCTATTCAGGAAATATCGGTGTATTTAATTGTTCACTAGGGATGTTAAAGGATCTGCCTTGTCAATTCTAATCTCCTTAAAGATCTAAGTGGTTGCAAGGCCAAGTTGGAGAACACGCGGTGGTGGTTTTATTCTTAGAAGAAAAGAATTGTAAACTAAGACCGAAGATGGAAAATATTTAGCTTGACCTAGAAATAGTGCGTGAAACTAACCATGGGATTAATGTCAAGTACCACAACATTCGGTACAAGTTTCCTCATGGGCCGAAGAGGGTGTTGATATGGTTATGATGATGGTGTACTGAACACCCTTTTCATGTTGAGGACATCAAAGCACAAGCTTACTAGTACGAGTGGTTGAATACCTTATGTGTATAAAAGTGACAAAGACCACCAAAATTTAGTACTAGTATGCTGACGATGATTCTCATTAGGTTTTGCCTCCATTCGAGGTAAGAACTGTCGGGGACCCAAGGATGCCGTTCCTTAGAAACTGGTGCTAGATGTACCCAAAGTTTGGAAGAAGTGTTTCCCTTTACCCACCTAATTTTTAAGAGAAGTCCAGTTGATCCTGGCCTGCCCAACTCCCAATCGGATCCTAGTCTTTCCAACTAGGAATGTGTTAATTTATTCTATCATATATACATTTTTTTTTGTAACGAAAACTTGTTGGTTAAGGAATTAATATTGCTAACAACTTGCTATGTATATGTATGATTATTTCACTATCCCCGACCTTGTGGGTTCCTATTCTTACCTTTTAAGAGGTGTCTTCACACGTAACTTTAGGCATAACCCATTTTAAGGAGAATGTACATGTGTGTGGCTCTTCCCCATTAAGAATTTTACCTGGCCAATGTGGTCGGTTACTTTTGTTCTTAGGGATCACCCGTACGTCTTTTTTACCTCCTGTGCGACCTTTCTATTTAGTGTTTAACAAAATGAACCAGTTACGTTTATTATTCTAATAATCAGACCATATCATAATAATTTAAAACATAAGCTTATGGAGGTAAAATTTCATTAATGTAAAGGGTGCTCGGGGCCGATCAATCTTTCCCACTTGAGATAACTGACAGTTCAAGTAGAAGTTATAAGTAATCTAAGATAAGGAACTAATAAAAAATAGAATTTAAATTCATTAAATAATAAAACTAGTAGTTAAAAGTAGAATCTTTTTAGGTTGTCTGCATTCCAAGCTCAGGGGATGCTGGCGACTTCCATTGTTTCGAAGTGATAAGTTCTGTTGAGATCGTCTCTCGTTATTTTGATTGTTCCTTACCAACTTTCCCTAGCTTTTTGTCAGAGGAGTTTTTTTTTCATAAACTACTATTTTTCTTAATATGTAGTCTTCGACCTTTATTTTTCTAGGTTTCACGTTACGGTTTTATTGCCTAACAAGATGGTGTTGATATGAAGACAATCTGATGAGTTGCAACTCTCCCATTTTTTCATTGTGGTCTAGTTCAATTCTCATTATTTTATAGTTTACACCTTTCTCTATTAGCATCGTCCTCGTGGTTATCAATATGAATTCCAATGGAAACACTGGTACGTCAACGCAAAAGGTGTTCCCCCTGTAGATATCTAGAGAGTTATTCGATAAGCTCAGAGCACATGTGGGAGTCCATCCTCCTAGACACCCTTGGATTTTTCCAGTATCTTTTCTATCCATGACTATATTGTTGGAGGATTCTTCATGCAATTTCTTTGGGGGTAGGCCATTGAGCTATAGGAGTCGGTCTGCACAAAAGTCCTGGAAGGGTCCATTTTCAAATTACTTTTCGTTATTGGCGATGATGACACATGGAGTTCCAAATATTTTTTATGATGTTCCTCCAGATGAACATGGTCAAATATGAGTCTCTGATATTTTCTAGGGGTTCAAATCTTATCCATTTGGTGATGTAATCTACCCCGACCAACAAATATTTTTAATTTACAGATGTTGTGGGTAGAGGGACAAGGGAAAATATAGCATTTCTCACATTTTAACATACTTGATGGAATACTACCACATGTAAGGACACCATGACCCCTCATTGATCACGCTAAAATCTAACTTACTACCTTCTACACGACTTCCAAAGGTTCCTTCATGGAGCTTGAACAACATTTCTTTCACCTTGTCTAGGTGGACGAAGTGCATGCGAGGTCTTGTAATTGCGAGCCAATACAAATTTACCTTAGGGAATAAATACAAATGATATGCCTTGATTATGAGTTTGTGAGCCTCCTTTCCATCTTCTGGTAATGCTTCCTCCCTAAGGAATTTGATTATGGAATCCATCCAACTCGGTTCTTCATCTACTACTAGAACCTTAGGTTCCCTGGCCTTCTAGGATATGTTGGGTAATTGTTATAACTCCACCTGAATATTTCCCTTCTGATTGCAATCAATGACTAAGGCCAAGGTTTCTAAAGAGTCTGTGTAGATGTTATTTATTCAAGGAAATTATTGGATGTGTATCTCTTGAAATCGTGCGACCAACTCATGTGTTTTTTCTAGGTAGGTAGACATATGCTCATACCTTACACCGTACTACCCTGATATTTGGTCAAAAATAAGAATTGAACCACATTAACCTTTAGGAGGATGGATCTGAGAAAAAGTGCGTTCCTTTGTCCTTCTAAAAGTGCTTCATATTTTGCCTCATTGTTTGAGGCTTTAAAACTAAGTCTTATCACTTGTTCGATCGTTGCTCTATATAGTGTGCTTAATACTATTCCTACCCTTAATCCATTGTAATTAAATGCTCGATCCATGCACAACTTCCATCTATGACTCCCAAACTTCCTCACTTTGAATAGTTTTCTTCATGATTAGGGAATTTTGGTGCATTCCGTAATAAAGTTCGTTAAAATCTTCCCTTTCATGGACATTCTAGGTTTGTAGTGAATATTAAACCTTACTAATTACACATACCATTTTGACATTCATATAAATAGGTAAGATTTTTGGAGGACAACCTGTGTTGGGGAAGATGTTAAAATAGTAATAGAATGCCCTTAAAAATAGTGCTTCAACTTTTGAGATGCAATGAACAGTGCATAAATAAGATTTTTAAGAGGAAGATATCGCTGTTATGCTATAATCAACGTTTTATTGATGTAACCCTCTTGTTGCTTCACGAACCACAACTGAACTGATTGCGTGTTTCGATATGGATAAGTATGAATATAAGTGTTCTCCATGGCTGGGGATCGCTAAATTGGTGGGGAACTAAAATATATGGAACATTTGTTGTTCCAAACCTCCTTTATCTTATTATTTTGAACATGAAAAAATGGCCTAGACCGTTCAAATGATTTGAAGATGATACGATTAAGGGATGAGATCATTCTAGTTAACTTTTGTACTTTTTAAAACGTGGTTGGTGGTTGAATGTTTGGTAGAGATCCAATCTAGTCAAGACTGGCTTTAATTCCCCATTAGCTAACTAAATACCCGGGGAATTTACTCGACTGTACAATAAAGGAACACTTTGTAATGTTGATCTTCATTCTGTATAATCAAAGTATTTTGAAAGTTTTTCTAAGGTCTTTTATGTGGTCATTTTTTCTTGCTTTTGACTAACATATCATCCACGTAAACCTCTATGGTATCCTCCAATCATTTTTTGAACATCTTGGTAAGTAGATGTCGGTAGGTCACTCCCGTGTTCTTCAACCCGAAAGGCATCACCATATAATTAAAGACTAAGTTTATTAATGAATGATGTTTTCTCTTAGTCAGGACCAAATATAGGGATCAAATGGTATTATAAATATGCATATAGGAAACTCATTCATTCATGATTTGTAGTGGCGTCGTCTAGTTAGTCAATATTAGGGAGCAAAAAGTTAATTTTTGAATATTCTCTGTTCAAGTCGGTGAAGTCGATGCACACTCTCCACTTCCCGTTGCTTTTCTTAACCACGATTGGGTTGTACAACCACTCAGAGAATTGAACTTACTTAATGTACCTTGCGTTATGAAGTTTACCCACTTCCTCCTCAACTTCCTTGGTTTTCTTCGGGGTTGTATGGTGTGCAATCTAAGCGACGAGTGTATAAGATGGATCAACATGTAGTTTATGACACACTATCTCCGGGCTGATGCTTAGATATTTGTAGGGATGCCATGCATATACATCTTTATTTTTTGTTAATAAATTTGCCAATTCCTACTTATCTGTATTGGTTAGAAGGTTACTAATCAAAAAGTTATTCTCTATATGGTCAGGATCAATGAATACCTCTTTTAAAGTTTCCATGACTCGACCAGCGGGGGAGATCCAAGTCTCCTCCACTCCAGGTCATTCAAGCTTTAACTACTACTTGGTGGGCATGATCCATTCTAGAAGAACTTCCTCCACCTTTTCCTTATTTTCCTTCTTTGATATGATTTCTACGACAAAAAATTTCCAAATAGAGTCTTGATTGACCCTTTTTTTGTTACTCCTTGGTCGGTGATGCATTTGAGCTTCTCATGGTAGGTCGAGGGCATAAACCTCATCGTATGGAGACATCCTTTTCTAAGGATGGAGTTATATAGTAAGTCAATATATACTACTAAAAAGTAAATCAACTTGGTTATTCCTCCAACTCTGATGGACAAGAATACGTTTCCACAGGTAAGGTTCTTTTTCTAGTAAAATGATGAACTATATTGTGTCCTCTTTAATATATTCTAAGAACAAATTGAGCTTGTTGAAAATATTTGATACATGATTTCTGATGAACTGCCTTGATTGAATATGAGTTTATCAATGACCTAGTTATATATTCGCAAGGAGATAATAAATGCATCGTGATGAAGAGTCCTTACTGTACCAGGTTTTCTTCGGTGAAGATGACGTGCTTCGTGTGATCCATCTCCCCAGGTCGGAGGCATTTTCTTGTAACATGTTTACAAGGGTCTACCTAAAAGTCTTCCATAACGGAAGTTACTTTCTTTATCTCCGTATGAACTGTATTTCTTTTATTAGGAGTAGATGTCCTGTGGATTACGAAGTACATGATTACCTCATTATTTTTGTCTAAAATATTATCCGACCTTTTCTTGGTTGTGACCTTATCTTTATTGGATTTTCATTTGACATAATTCCCTAGTTTTTTAGGCTAAACGAGCTTCTCCATGTGTGATTTGAAATACTTTAAATTCTCTATTTTGTGCCCATGATCCTTATTATAGGAGCATCTTTAAGCCGTGTTTATCTTATCTAGATCTCCAACCATTTTTCTTGGCCCCTTAAAATAATTTTTATCCTTTATCTTCGGTAGCGTTATGTATATTACCTCCCTAAATATGGTGTTGATGGCTTGATAGGCTTTAGTCAGACCTGCTTTCTTTCGAACTCCTTAGGTTTGTTTTTATTCCTCGTTACCCTCTTGGCACAACTTCATTGGTCTTAGTTATGATGGTCTTTTGTCGTCTTGTAGATTGGTTACCCCCAATGACAACATCCTTTATTTTCTTATATTTATAAATTCTGGACATGCGGTCGTCAATTATGACCGCTTCCTTTTTAGTTAGTGACTGATAAAGCATGGATTAGCTAAGACGGACAATATTAAAGAAAGATATGCTGACTTTTTTTTGTAGAACACTATATATCATGTACACATCCTAATATCTTTTGGAATCTTTTCTAAGAGTTTCCTGTGATATTTCCTTAGGAGAAGGAAATCATCCACTCTTTTCAGGTGGGAACTAATGGTAATGAACCGAGAAGTAAACTCCTTAGACAACTTCTTAGAGCTGGTACTTGATCTGGAGGACAAATTTTGAAACATTTTTTAGCGACGTCTCCTAGGCTTGAGGGGAAATTCTTCACATAATCACCTTATTGTTGACCTATATAAACATAACTTGGCAATATTTCCAAACATCATTAGCCGAGTCTATCTTTATATTGTAAATCTTAGAACTAGGCACGTTAAACTTCTCGAGAGACTCCACCTCCTCCAAAAGAAGAACAAAAGGGAACTTCATTTGGTTGGAAAGTTCTCTACGAGAGATTTCTTTAGTTGTTCGGGTCACCACATGATTAATTCGCCCATCTAACTCCTTGCGGATGAAACTTTGTATGTTTTCCTTCTCATGCCTATCTCTCTTTTTGGGGATTTTTCATCACCCTTTTATGAGAGTTATTTCTAACCCCACCGCTGCGTACACCCTCCTCGACTGAAAGTCTTGCTCACTTGAGGACTAGTGGTACATATGACATTTATATTCATATGCTTTTCTTAGCAGAGTTCTCTCTCTATCCGCTTCAATTTATAGTGGAGTTGATCGTTCTCTTCATGCCTTTTTTGGGCAATTCCTCCTCATCACACATGCATTCTTCTTTGATAGGGTGAAATACCCAAATGTTACAAAAAAATCTAAATAAAGAGATGGTTCACACAAGACATCAAACTTAAAATTTCTTTCAAATTTGACAATTTAAAGTTCCCAAATTTTAATTTCTTCAAAATCGAAATTAATTCAAACTAACGAAAACACACATATGAATTTTTCTTTTAATCACAAGTAAACAAAATTAATTCAATTCAAGTTATAATTATGCCAAACAAACTTGAGCATACATTTTGTCAAATTAATTATGTCAACTTGAATTACATTAAACTAAAATTGCCCAAACTGAAATTGGCACCAAAATTACACCAAAGTTGTGATTAAACCAAGTTTTATTTTTTTAAACCTACACATGAATCTAAGTGAATTTTTGCAAGATAAAAATAAATTAGAATCACACTACGTGGAGATGTATGAGGAAAACCTATAACTGGAAAAGCCTCGGATGACCCAACCTACAAATCCACTAAGTATGACATTTTTACAAAGTCATGAAAAGAGAACTTACAAAAACGACTTGACTCCCTTTAAGCCTTGACGCTAATTTGTTCTTCAACCTCCGCCTAGTAAATAACTACGGAATCCACCGATGGGGCTCAGCTACCGTCAAACACACGATGGTCTTTCCACCGTATGCATATCATTAATCTTGAAACACGGACTCCTTCATCGGAAACTTCTCTTTTATGGGATGAGAATGAAACTAGTGCCAAATCGATCTCAAAGGAAGTATATATAAAGGATTTGGATCAAAACAAACATATGGGTGTAAACATGTGTGTTGGTAGGAGTTAAATCATGAAAAACAAACACACTAAGTGGGACTTTTGAATGGAAGGCTTTTTCTCGCAAAAATGGTAAAGAAACAATCAAAAGTCTTACAAAAATGTTGGTTCCCGCACATTTTGAATCAGGTAAAGAGTTAGTGGGAAAAATGGCGATTAAAAATAAAAACTGACGAAATTTCACGTCGTTCGAACAACTTGGTTCGAACGGGCATTTAAAGGGAAAACAGAGTTAAAAATGCAAAATGTCTTTAGATGTTTCGTTAGAAGTCTCATTCGAATGATGTCGTTCGAACGACATATCTAACAAGAAAACAAAAAAAGGTAGGCGATATTCGATCGATACCTCGTTCGATGTTCATTCGAATGACCTCGTTTGAACGAGAAAAAGTCCTTTGAACGACTTTACAGAAAATTCAAAATTCATTTTTAAGCCCAAAGTTTTTATGCAATGTTTGAAAATGATTTTCTGAGAAATGTGAAAAGTCGTTATTGACAAAAAATTAATAAAAAGACACCCATAAAAAATATTTCCAAGACTCTCTATATATTAAGTGCATTAATACCTTTAGAGACCTTGGACTTGAATTGTTTATGACGTGAAACATGGCACAAAACTGGTAAGGATGAAATCTTCACAGTGGACTTGGCCCTTACGTCTTCAACTTAAACATCAAACGTCATAGGTTTGGAAGAATACCATAAACATCTATCTTATGACTCAATTAGTTTTGTCCGGAATTAAGACAATACTACAAATTGACTCGATTGGAAATTTGCCCTTACAAATCTCCCCCTTTGGCTATTTCGGGACAAAACCAAAAATAAAAAATCCTATGAGTTGTCCAGCTTTTCTAAAAGGACACACACCCGCCCAAAACAAAAAATACAGACACTTGACTCGAGACATGGTATTAAATGCTTTGCTACCTTAAAATAATGCCACCAAAGATGAAATCCCACACACTTAAATACACCATTAAACGCATAGGGAAGATAACAGGATAAATAACATAATTAAATAAATGCTCCCACTTTGTCTAACATGATTTACCTAAGAAAGACGTCTCCCCCTAAGTTAGATCTCTTAAAATTTAAAAGGTTTAGATACCATTTCTCCACCTTTTTGTTCAGGAATAGACAAAGATTAAAAAATATATATACAACCATTTCTCCCCAATTAAATCAAATACTCCCCCAAAATGAAACAAGGGATATACATAATGGAAAAACAAGCATATCATGGAATGTTAAATAAAGTGACAAGAACAATTAACCAACATGGCAATAAAAGATCAACAAATCCACAAAAATAGCGATAGATACCAACTAAGATGCGAAAACAAATGATATCAACTAAAATGAACAAAACATAAGCATGTGATATCACACAGAAGTCGCAAAAAGATGGATACTAATTTTATCAAGATGCATACATGGATTAGATAATAAGACAAAGAATCACAACACACAATACCATATATATATATATACACACACAAAAATACCAATAACAAGAATGCATATATACATAGGTATAAACATCACACATGACAAAAAATACATTAAGCCTTCCACACTCATTTGGAAAAAATGTGTCTAAATAACATGTGGTAAACGGAAGTGCAGGGGTGTGAACTAGTAACAAAAAAATTAGTACCCAATCACTTAAACATGTTCACAGAGTTCTTATTTGATTACAAAACTTTGTCAAACTTAAATATAGCCTCATGTGACAAGATAAAGTGAACTCATGGAACAAACATACACAATGAACACAAGCCTAGAATTTTGATGACTTTACAAACCAATAGAGTCATGACAAAAATAACATAACTAGGATACATTGTCATTGTGGAAACCCATTGATATATCCATCCAAACTTCCTTAATAATAATGATTATTTATTTTCTTTTGAATGTTCATATCAAATAAAACTACTTTGGCTTTAGCTAATTTTAACAATGCCACATTTTTTAGGCCATATTTCAATGGTGGATATTAACGCAAAATAATTTTATCTTTGGCATCCCGATTCCATTGATAAACAACTACACTAGATAATTATTTTATATTTTTTTAAAATTCGGGCAACGGCTCTTACATGCACAAATCCTCCATAGTCATGAAAATATGTAGATGGATAAAATGATAGGAGACCATCTCACTTAACTCAAATATACATGTGAAGTTAAAAATCAAATGATCTCGTGCACGTGTGAATCGAGGCATATAAAAAGAGAATCCATTAAGCAAGTCAAAGTCAAACTACTCCATGCAAGCATGATAAAGAACACTTTAAGGATTGAAAATCTTAATCGAAAGTTCTAGCCACATGAAAGTGGGGATGATATTGGATTCAAACACAAGTATATGCCACATAAAATGTGTAAAACTAAAATACACAAAATAGAAAATCTTTTTAAGTTTCTCAATTTTTTTATACAAACACAAAGGCAAACAAAAAGCTTTTCGTATTTTTTTTAAATAAGACCAAATAAATAAAAACTAAAATACTAAAGATACACACATCATAATTCTAGAAAAAATTATAATGAAGCATAATCTAGAATATGACAAATAAACATACAACTAACAAAAAATTTATCATGAAGCACAAATGCTAGTGTATGTAAACATGCTAGAAATTACTCGTAAGATATAGCAAGTGAGGAGTCATGGGGTAACATACGGGAACCATAAAAAATAGAAAATTTTAAAAATTATATATTTTCCATATTCACAAAAAAAATCCTTAAAATTCAGGATCACACGATATTTTAGAGTAACATGCTCTGATACCACTTGATAGGGTGAAATACCCCAATTTTACAAAAAAGACTTCCAAATAAAGAGATCGTTCACACAATATATCAAACTTAAAATTTCTTTCAAATTTGACAATTTAAAGTTCCCAAATTTTAATTTCTTCAAAATTGAAATTAATTCCAACTAACAAAAACACACATATGATTTTTTCTTTCAATCACAATTAAACAAAATTAATTTAATTCAAGTTATAATTATGCCAAACAAACTTGAGCATGCATTTTTGCCAAATTAATTATGTCAACTTGAATTATATTAAACTAAAATTACTCAAACTGAATTTGGCACCAAGATTACACCAAAGTTGTGATTAAACCAATTTTTTTTATCTTTTTAAACCTACACATGCATCTAAGTAAATTTTTGCAAGATAAAAATAAATCACAATCGCACTACGAGACCATGTACGAGGAAAACCCACAATAAAAAAAGCCTCGGATGACCCAACCTACAAATCCATCAAGTATGGTATTTTTACAAAGACACAAAAAGAGAACTTACAAAAATGAGTCGAGTCCCTTCAAGACTTGTTGCTCCTTCGTTCTTCAAGCTCCGCCTAGTAGATAACTTTAGAATCCATCGCAGTCTTGGAATCCACCGATGGGGATCAGCAAGTGTCAAACACACGATGGCCTTTCCACCATATGCGTACCGCAAATCTTCAAACATGGACTCCTCTATTGGAAACTTCTTTTTTATGGAATGAGAATGAAATCGATGCCAAATTGATCTCAAAGAAAGTATATATAAAGGACTTGGATCAAAACAAACATATGGTTGTAAACATGTGTGTTGGTAGAAGTTAAATCATGAAAAATAAACACATTAAGTGGGATTTTTGAATGGAAGGATTTTTCTCTCAAAAGTGGTAAAGAAACTCTCAAAAGTCTTATAAAAATGTTGGTTCCTGCACATTTAAAATAAGGTAAAGATTTAGTGGGGAAAATGGCGGTTAAAAATTTTTTTGATGAAACTTCACAAAAATCGCCCAGTTCGTTGGAACGACTTTCGAATGTCGTTCAAACAACTTGGTTCGAACGAGCATCTAACGAGAAAGAAGATTTAAAAATGCAAAATCTCATTAGATTTCTCGTTCGAACGATGTCGTTTGAACGACATATCTAATGAGAAAACAGAAAAACGTAGACGATATTCGATCGATACCTCGTTAGAATGACCTCGTTTGACTGAGAAAAAGTCGTTCGAACGACTTTACAGAAAATTCAAAATTCCATTTTAACCCAAATTTTTTATGCAAAGTTTGAAAATGATTTTTCGAGCAATATGAAAAGTCGTTATTGATAATTGTTTTTTGAATAGACACCCATAAAAAGTATATCCAAGACTCTATCTATATTAAATGCACTCATACCTTTAGAGACCTTGGATTTGAATTTTTGATGACGTGAAACATGGCACGAAACTGGCAAGGATGAAATCTTCATAATGGACTTGGCCGCTACGTCTTTAACTTAAACTTCAAACGTCGTAGGCTTGGAAGGATACCAAAAGTATCTATCCTATAACTCAATTAGTTTTGTCCGAAATTAAGCCAATACTACAAATTGACTCGATTGGAAATTTTCCCTTACATTTATAAGCATCAATCATGATTAAAAACTATCTAGGGCAGGGTAGCTTATGACCGTTATGAAGATGTTTACTTTGAGGTCAATACCGTGAGTTAAAATAAATCCCATCACGGTTAGAGTGTATGACATATCTCACTCGAGGAGGGTGATATGAGGAATATCCATTTTCCAAAACATTACATGAACTATAGTGGTTCTTTGATGCACTGGCCATTGGTAAGATGTCTAAATTTGAGATCGGGCTGGGTAGAGTCAAATAAAGGATCCAATAGTTTCCCATAAGCGGTGCTAGTTATAAGTGCACAAAATTTACTCCTTCAATTTATTTGATCACACAAATCTATGATAATTGAATAATAAAGATCACCAATAATTCACGAATAGAGAACGCAAAGATATACGTGGTTCGACAAAAAGTGCCTACGTCTACAAAGGGCAGATATTTTATTAGTTGAGAATATAACTTGACAAAGTTTCTAGGTCCACTCCATTCATCTCCTGGTAATGGGGTGGTCAGAGTTATTTATAATGCCAAATAATGGTGTCCTTAAAATATTGGACTCTCCCCTTATCACTATCATCTCATGGCAATGAGTCTTATTTGCACGTATCCCTATCTTCATGATATATCATGTGCCAAATGAGGAGCTATCAAAATGAGATCTTTATGTTAATTTCTGCCTATCGAAGGTGTGGGACCCAAGATAGCTATACGCCATATGACTTTGTGAGTTCATAACTTTTGAATCCCACAATACCTTATAATTTAGTTATAATTCTACCAATTCTTCAATTGTTCCAGTCTTGATCTTCTTCTTAAACATTGATGAAGATTGTTGTTTTTGGATTTGGTTATCTTCTCTAGAGGTATTTGATCACAAGGACTTTGTCTTGATTGTTGACTCCTCTCTTTTTAAAAATAATGAATTTATTCTTGCTTCTATTTGTTGACTTCTTTTAAATAAAGGCATTATGAAAATGTTAGTTATCTATTTTAATTAATTTAACATTGTTAATTATAAATTTTAATTCAAGCTTTCCCAATCTTAACAATTCCAATTTTTTGTGAATTTAATGGAAATTTTTATCAATTAATAAATTTTCAAATTATGTTAATTAAATTAAATTTCATAGCAACTGCAAAGATAAAAAATCAGAAATTAAAACAATATTATGTGACCAAAATTATATAAGGAAATTGTTGTCGCAAGAACCATGACACACCCAAACCTCAAAGTCCATTGACGCAATAAAACATGTATTTAAGAAGTTCAAACATGAACATTGAATAATCCACGATTATCCCTTGTGTATAACTTGAATCCTCTGACACTAGCCTCAATAGCTTCTTTACAACAACTCTTCATAACTCCCAAGCCTCGATATCCACTTATCTCCGTTAAGGATGCTTTCAGTCGTATGAATCCTCTTATAGTCTTCAATATATATTTAAGAGTGGGATTTTGTGATTTGTGTTTGGAAGGATAAATTGTTTTACAACATATCATTGATATCTCTTAATAACACTTAAAAACATTTATATATTTCTAAAACTATGTTGTTGTTTTGATCTAACATTTTAAGATCTTATGTATGCTTTCAAGAAGTTAGATATATCAAAACTTTATTCACGAGAATAACCCTTATACGAACAAGATTGTCTTTATACAAATTGTCGTAAGAAGCTTGTAACGTATGATCTCTATAAATATATTCTATCTACAATTTTTTTCTCGTAAGATCGCTTATAGTACAAATCTATATTATGAGGCTCGTATGAAGATCTATCTTACGATATTCTTATGACACCTTATGTTTGGGAAAATAAATTCTCATAACAAACTTATAGGAAGCCGATGATACGAATGAGAAACCCATTGTATATACGAGATATCAAAGTTTATTTTTCTAAATAAAATATTATTAGAACATCTTAATTTAAATAAAAACTTTTCCTCATAATATATTTTTATTGTTAAACCAAAAATCCTTATGAAGTAAAAAAATAATATACAATATGATATTCCAAGTGGTAGGTTGGTGACATTCAATTTACGGTTCTAAACATGTTAAGAAAATATCGAGTTGAAAATAACATAGAATAGTCAAGGAATCCAACCATCGATCAATTTATCTAGGGGAACTTTATTTCCCCTTCATCTATCATTAATGTGTGGATGAAGCTCCCCTTATTTAAATTGATGGGAATTATAAAATTCATTAGGAGATCTTATCTTGACTTATAATGAATTGCTGTAACTAGATTGTAACACCCCGTAAATTCAAAGACCTTTAATTTAATTATATTTGGGAGAAAAAGAATTTATTTTATATGGATAAATAAAATATTTGATTTGGAGAATTTTTAAATTAAAGGATCTATTTAATTTGGTGAATTGAAATTTAATTATTCATACTTTTTCTTTCGTGTCGCATTTTTGAGGTCAAAAATTAAAAAAAAGGTTATAAATTAATTCAGATGGCAATTCTGAGTGCACAATTGAGTCCGGATGGGTCAAAATTGTTGGAAAATAGTACCCAGGAGTATTAAATGAATATTGGGGGTATTTTTAGGCATATTTAGGCCCACATAAGAGTGTTTGAGCCCTTTTTATAAAGCCCACAAGACTAAAAACGGGATTGAGGTATTAAACCCTAAAAGTGAGAGGGTGTGGCACCCATAACATATTTTAGAAAATCCTTATAAAAAGAGAAAGTGGGTGCAAGTGGAAGAAGTCATGGGAGCCAAAATCAAGAACAAGTATGTAGGTTCTTCATCAAATCATCCTCATCTACATCAATGGACTCAAACCCTACGAACCCTAAGGCAAGTGGTTAAACTTGATTTTAAATTAATTGCATATTTCTACTCATATCATAATGGGTGTGATAATTGGGTTTTGATGGGTGGGGTTGAATTGTAAGAGAACTTCTTGAATTTGAAGAAGTCTATGAAAATGGGTAAATTAAACCGTTATTTTAGAAACAGTTTTCGATGTTTTGGTTTCGAAAATGGCAATTCTGTCCACGCTGCCTCGTAGAAAATCCTATTTTCTGATACATTTTCTCCAAAAACGGCTCCATAATTCCTCAAAACGGCATTTAAAAAATCTAGGCAGATTCGTGGAGAAAATTTGAAGAAATATTATTTTTAGTTGTTATTCCGTTGGAGGTTGCCTAAATTGATTGATTGTGATCGTTGTTCTATAATACGGACATTATGGATAAAGTGGAGACTAGGTTTACATAAAGTGAGACAAGTAAGTATTGGGATAATTGAGAAAATGATCCATAAGGGAATTAAGGTTTAAATTGAGAAATTTGTAAAACTTAGATTAATAAGTGTGCTAGACTTATTGAAAGGAATTTTGAATAATGAATTGTGAATATTATATTTTTGGGCCAAGTGAGTGAGTTCGGGTATGTTGGTTGAGTGATGCCAAAATAATAAATTAATTAATGCGTGATTAATTAAATTTGAGTCGGGATATTGACTCAGGTAAAATTTTGGGGCTAACCTTAATATGTGCGATTTGAGGAATAAGTTATTAAAAGGGATTAGGCATGTATTTAGCTGAATAAATTTATTACAAGGGTATATAATTAATTCTGGAACATTCAAAATAAAAAGGGTGTTAACCTTAATACGTGCGATTTGAGGAATAAGTTATACATGATGAGATATCGGACAGTAGGAGCGAGTCCGGATAATTTAGTTGGGTGACACAACTTGAGTAATAAATAAATAAGTGTGGGAATTATTTAAATATCAAGTCGGTATATAGACTTGGGACTGTTAGGCTAGTGTTACGGTAATTGTGCATGGGTAGCCTGGATTATATATATATATATATATATATATATATATATATATATATATATATATATTTGTGTGAATAATATTTAAAGGAAAGCATACCCCTCTAGTTATATCATGGGAGGTTGCGCGATGTGGGTGAATCCCCTGGCTTGAGGATCAGGGTGATTATAGTCCCTAGGTCATAGCGTTCGAAATCAAGAATGAGACGCTTTCGGCATGATTCGATCTCATTCTGGGGAAAACTATGACCGCCTCCAATGAATTTATTTATTTTTTTACTGATTCGGGGAGCTAACCGTGTCAGGATGTCCGTGTGGATGAGCATACCTAGAAACGGTAGCATTTTAGAGAACATTTGGTGAGTGCCTACTTGGGAGGATGGTTATATATATTTACTACATGTGTGTGAATGTTGTACATAGTTGATACGTATATATGGTGTGAATAAATATATACGAGTAAAATACATGTGTTGAATTGTATTGATAATATATAAGTTGTGAGAATCTTATATGGTTCCAAATGGGAAATGATCAATTAAGTTAATATGATAAACAACTTATAAAACGTATATTAAATATACTCGGGCTAGAGTAGTATGACAAGAAGGATACCATCAAGGACTAGTTGTGAGGTAGGTGACTAGGTGGGTTATATAGAAAAGTGTTAGGTGTGCACAATAGTTGAGGGGTGAGTCGGTCCTCAAGGGAGTATGACACTAGCTTAAATATGACGAGCATTCATGCATTTTAATTTACTGCAATTTAATTCACTTGCTAAATATTTTCAAAATATTTTTGGTTCTAACCGTTGCTATAAAATATTTTCAAAACCTTTTAGGTGTCCAGCCATATGCACGCCAGAATTGTACTATTCTAGGGTTACGCAGCTGCGGCACATGTGGATGTTGTAGGATTTTGACATAGCTGCATTAGTCATTTCATTCCTAGTGTAGGATGCAGTTCGTATTTCATTTGGGCATGTCTCCCTAGTTATTTTTTTTGTTCCCACTAGATGATTACTCCTTTTATCATTCTTGTTGTTATCTTTTTGTGTTTGGTTTGTAGCTAGTTGTTTTCTTAGCAAAGATTGTGATTATTCATTTTTGGTATTGTTGGATACATTGATTGTGTGAATGGTTTATTATATATTCTCTCATGTTCTTAGTGATGTTTAATAAAAAGATAAAATTTGACACCATGTATTTTGAATACTAGGTGGTTAGTAATTCTAATTATTTTTTCCGATAGTGATGCTAAAAATGAATCAAATGAGATTCCTATTTATTTTGATATAGGACTGATCACCCGGTATTCAATTAGGAAGGATGTCACAGGGATTTGGCTATAGTAACATAATTGATACTCCCTCCGTCCAAAATTAAGTTTCCACTATTCCTTTTTGGATTGTCCCAAATTAAGGGTCCACTTTTCTTTTTAGGACATAATCAACGAACCAAGTTCCACGATGGTGAACTAGAGTTACTCTTGACCGTTGATTGGATGTATCCTTAATCTCTACAAAATAAAGATATGGACTCTTAATTTATGACAAATGGAGTATTAACTTAGTATTCAAACATGACGATTTTTCAACTATGAAATAAATAATAAGGTAAAGAGCTATAAATGAGAGAACTTAATATTTAAGGGCATAGATGTAAGAGGAATGAATTTTGAATCTCCAAATACTTTAAATAATCATTTACAGAGATGCAATGCTTAAGTGTGGATATGTGGAATGTTATAATGGAGGTAAATAAATATGTGTTGAATACATGGACCATGAACAAAAGGTAATTTTCACCATATTATTCGGGGCATCTACCTTTAGTAAATTATCATTGGTTGGTCATTATGTGAAGAGGTGGAAATATGATTTAATGGAAATAAAATGACCCTAACTAAAGTTTTACATTTCCCTTTTGTGAAGGAAAATATTGAAAGTAGTTGTAGAATTATTGTAAAGGATCTTGAACCCTAGTTTGGAAAAACAAAATTAGGCTAATAAATATGTGTCATATACTTCTCAAAACCAATCTTCAAGTATTAAAGGAAGACTAAGTCATGGATCATGGATCATTCGAGGAACACTCTTTAAATACACTCTCCCAAAATATGAATTAACACTTACAAATGTACAATGGTAGTAATTGACGCGGCTAAAAAAATGTCTTTAGTGCGTGCGAATTATGGCTTAAGTGTAAGCTGATCGCGTAAGTAATAATCTGAGAAAGTTGGGTATCGAACTCAGGGAATAGGATGAAGACCGTAATAATGAATAGGAACGACAAATAACCTTCCGTTTGACTCAGAGAAAGAAAGGAAAAGATGATTAATTTTGTAAATTTTCTATCAACTAATGGAAATTAATTAAGAATATGAATTAACTACGCATGTAAGAATAACTATTTGATTTTAATCTATGTGCGAGAAAATGGAGTTGGAGTGCACTCCCCCGAACCGTCAGTAATTACCTAGAACATAAAACCTTCAAAAACCATTTTCCCAATTCAATGAAACATTAAATATTTTCTAAGCGTTCGACATATGCAGATTTTACTCCTCACAATATCAAATCAAAATTCATATTTAATGGTAAAGATAAATTATTGAAACTCATATCATATTCTTAAACATTCCAGTTACCTAGGGTAAACGGAAATAAAGACCTACGATGTTGGTTTCAATAAGATTTCAGACCATTTGAATTATTAATTAGATTTTATCCACTTTTAAATCCATTCGCAATACCTAAGTTGGGTTCATGTACCAACCCTCTAAGAACTTATCCGGACATGGTACAGTTACAATTTAGCATGGGTTCTGTGTTGCATGGATTCATTATTACGTAAATATTATAAATAAACATATGTGAATGAATTCCAACAAGAAAGTAAGGAAGAATGATGTAAAAATAAGACAAATCTTGAAAGCAAAGGAAGAAAACAGTTATATTAAAGAACACCACATGAAATAATGAAGAATTTGATGATATTCTTGATAAATCTTGCTCTAAGTTTTCTTACCTCCTTCTTGCTCTCAAAACTAGGTTGAGACTTGTCTGACTAGCTCCTGGAATAATGAATGAATAGTAAATCACGTTTTTACAAGTGTTATAATAAGAACAAACTCAAAAAAACAAGTGGGATAAACTTATAAATTTCATCCATCAGAGAATCGAATCGGTTCTACTTTCAGAACCAAACCGATTCTATTTTCTAGTATGGCCAACATTTTGTGCAGATCGAACTGGTTCTAGTACAGGAATCGAACCAGTTCTGTCCTCGGATTTTCTTAGCTTTTCCTCTTTGATTCTTCTAATCTTCTCACGCTCATATCTTTTCAACTGTAACCCGAATTTGTTTGACGTTTCTTCCTAAATACTTGTAAACTCGATGTTTTCTAATTATCTTCAGTTTTGCATCTGGATTTTGGTTGTACAATTATGAATTTGACCTTGACTTTCCTTGTTTTCTTTTTGATTCTCATTATGGATTATCTCTTTCTTTCACGTGCATAAAATACTTGTGAAATATAAGATAAATACACAAAATAAAATGTACTTACAGGAAGCGATCAGTAGTAATAATATGAGATAAAATCATCGAATTAACATTGCATAGGATATCAAAAGTAGCTAAATTGCAAGGATAAATACAAAGAATTTATGCCTAATAAAACCCCCCTAACTGAGAACTTTGATCATCCCGAGCAATATAAAAGAATCATATTATGGTCCAAACACTTGAAAAATATTTTATTGGGATATAATGTCCTTTTGAGGGCTAGCAATTGTATTTAGTATATGTAATAATCCTTTAAATCCCTAGGTTACCCTAGTAGGACGAGTGGTGTCTCGTGAGGTTTTGCAGTGAATATACCGGCAAAATTCAATTCTTGACTCAAAGAAAGATCAAAATACTTAAAAATTGTACAATTTAAACTCCCCAAAAATAGTCACCCTAAATTTGTATTTAATAGTCTTAATTTGTTTTCTGTGTGTGCGAAGTCGAGAATTAAACCACTAACTTCAACCGGTTGATCATTACGCTACTTTTTAAAATTTTAGTTTGATTTAATTCTCATGGAATATTCTCACAAACGAATCTCTCGGATTGTGGCTAGTTCCCTCGGTATGCATGATTTAAAGAGTAACTGTAATGGACACGAATTTACGCACATAAATTTGAAAGATGGAATTTTTATGGCGAAAATATTTCATCATCGGATTATGGTCATTGGATAACGGGAAACGTCGCCTTTTATTCACACCAATTAATCTCTCTTATTATATTTTCGTGTCTTATCTGTCCATGCGGTAATTAATGTCGTTATTCGGACTCGGTTAGGATTTTCTCGGGTTGTAAGATGCATTAGGTAAAATGAGAATGGTTAGGAAATTTGGAGGTGATAAATTTTGCTTACGATGTCCGTTGGTACTTTTCGGGCATTTGATTTTTTTTTCTTTTCATTTTTCTATTTTTTCTTGCTATTTTTTGAGCATTTTTTCTTTTCTTACCCTTTTTTCTTGCACCTTTTGGACTTTATTGATGACTTTTTCGATTTTCAAAACTCTGGATTTCATGGGACTTTCGGGTTATCAAACTAATTGTGACATTTATTTGGCTCAATTGGGTTTGTAAAAGGGATAATTTTTCAAGACTTTTTATGGCTCATATTTTTGGGTAACAAACGATGGCCTAACGTCATTTACATAATTACTAATTACATTACTATATGCGTCTTAAGATTAAATTTAATTTAGAGATATTTTAGCGCATTTTCCGAGACAACATCTCACTCGTTTTCCGTAACCGATCAAAACAAACGAATAGAGACCCCCAATGACTTATTTAAAGCTAAATTTAACTTTGGGTTAATTTTAACTCAGATTGATTTAATTACTCACAAAAATGATACAGTCAAAATCTCACCGCGTCAATTAATCTCTATACTTATTCGTAAAGTCGTCTATTTTACTCAATTTTTGTTTTTGGTTAATTTATGCTTTGTGCAATTGATTTTACAATTTGAGATTTTAAACAAAATTTTACTGATATTTTTGAAGATTTTAAATTTCAATTTTTATTTATTTTGAAGTAAAATATTTTTGGCCTTTTTTGAAAATTTTCAATGTTTTTGGATATTTCTTAAAATTTTTCTATTTTTTTCGCATTTTGCAATTTGTGAACTTTAGAAACACACATACACCCCCTAGCTTAGACTTTGCAATGTCCTCATGCAACAAGGACTAGAATAAAAAAAAAGAAAGGTGCGTAAAAAGAGAGCAAATAAACAAAAAGCAAAATTTTATATTACCAACAACCAACACCTTTATAATGAAAAAAATTAAAAGGATAGAAATACATAGTTCTTAAAAAGATAAACAATAAACAGTGTAAGAACTATGAAAAGAAGCCTCGAAAAAACTAAAGTGAGGGCCCGAGGGCATTTGGATCATACGGGTCATAATAATATGGTGGAAATTGACAATTGGGACCCATTTGAACACGATACATTTTCGCTTAGAGGCGGACCATTATACTAGTATTGCGGTAGTAGGCTTGGCGGTCCTCCCGATACTCATTAATAAGCCCATCAAACCTCGCCTCGAGTGCGTTAATATGGCGGGAAATATCCTTCAACTCCGACTCTAGGCGGTATCATCTTCTTCTTCATATGCTTCTTCCTCCCTCACCCATTACAATGTCCTCTTCCACATGAATTACCGGTACTTGATGATGTATGGACCGCATTTGGCGAGCTCTCTTTGTGAGGGAGGAAACTCTAAAAGGCTTTGTGAGGAGGAGTTGAATTGGTGGTGCCTCGATGCCCACATCCTTAAGGATAGACGTGATTAACAGGGCATAGGGAAGGGAAGCTTTTCCGGTCCGATCGTACGCGACATTGATGATTTCCCCATAGAAAATACGAGCGAGGTGGATAGTGGTGCCCTCGTCAAGGAGATTGAAAAGGAAGTTGGCTTGGTAGATGTGGAGGGAAAAATTTGTAAAAGTTTGCAAAATTGATCCGCAAATGATGAAAAATTCCACGCGGACTCGCTTGTCTAGTTTCCAACGGGAAATGAATCACGCGGCCAATGGCGATTTGGGGCAATCCTTACAATGCATTTCGTCTTGCGCAATGGTATGCCCGTTTTGGGGTAGGCGAATTGTTACGGGTCGGGAACTCGCTTAACTCGCATTTTTCGAATGACGAGGTCAACAGATAAGGGGATGACGGTCTAATCAACATATGCCTTGCAAGTTGTGCATGTCAATTTTTGATGGTGCTATAGAAAATATGGACCACATCTCGACAAATATCCTTGTTGGGTTCCTCAAAGAAAGCACACCACCCCCGGTGGTGGAATAAGTTGGTGACCGTTTGGGGTAGTTCCCTCCAAATTATTTATCACTCAATATGTAGAATGCGACGCATGGAGAAGAACCTCTCGCACTAATCTCATTTTTGATCGGTGCGGTACTTTTGATCAATCCCTTTGAGGATTTTCATTTCAGTCTAATTATCAACGACATATTCAACTTGGTCCATAGTAAATGAGAGATTGGAGTCGTATGGGAGAGAATAATTTTTTTGGAAGTATTGAAGTGGTGAGTGGAGGGGTGAGGTAGGGTGATATTTATAATGGAGGAGGGGGTAGTTTTGGTGTGAAAAGAAAATGGAAGTGGTGGGAAAAGGTGGAGGGAAGTGAAAAGGGAGATGTTTGGTTGGAGGGAATGTCTTTGGAGGGTGATTTTTAGATTGAAAAAGGGGGATGAATGTGGGGAATTAAAATGGAGGGAGTGAATGTGTAATTCCATAAAATTGAACCGGTTCTACTATGGCCCCTAACCTATTCGGACCTCTTTTTTACTCGACCAGAAAATCGAATTGGTTCGACCTTGTAAGCATAAACATGGAGAACCGGTTTGGATATCCTCTAGTCTACACTGGGAAAGTGAACCGATTTGGATATCCTCTAGTCTACACTGGAAAAGCGAACCGGTTCTACCCTCGAGTATGCTCAGGGAGAATCGGTTTGGATATATGATTCCTTCCTCTAAATTTCATCTTACCTTGACCTCTAAGCATCGGCGATATATCCGTCTCAATTCTCAATATACCCAAAACTCTTCTATTTATATTGCTACCCCGGGGCCCTCAAAAGCTCATCGTGATTTATCGTAAACTCTTGCATGTTGTGCAACGGTGTGCCTAATCCTTTCTAAATCGTAACTCATGGACCTCTACTATTCTAACCTAACACGACTCATTATGTTACAACACGATTCATCCCATACGCGTTGGGGTGTGATGACCTCTCCTCTAAGCTCATTTAAGCCCGTAAATGGGGTCTGATAACCAAATCATGTTGGCTTCCTTAACACATGCCTCAAGCTATGGCTTTAGGCATTGTCCATTCATTTTAAAGGTGTCTCCCACTTAGGTTATATACCTTAATGACTCCATGGGGAGACACCTCTCTCATAATAAATAGGCCAGTCTACCGCTAACATAACTTTTCGAGAAATAAGTGTAAACGGGAGTTATGTAGGAGCACTTTTTGACCTGAATGAAACTACTTTCGACGGATAATTTGCTCATGCACGAGTTTCATCCTTTCTTTAGATATTTTGGCACTCTCATACACATCGTTGCATATTTCTTCCAACTCATTCAATTGAAGCTTGCGTGCTTCATCGACTTATTCCACGTTATAGTCAACCTCTTGAAAGCCGTATATGCCTTATGCTTAAGCTCCACGGGGATATGGAAAGGATTTCCATAGAGAAAGAGAAATGGGGACATCGTAAAAGGATTCTTTTATGTGATCCAGTAAGGTCATATCGCATCATTTAGTCGAAGAGACCAATCCTTTCGATTAGGATCGATGGTCTTCTCTAGAATTTTCTCAATCTCACAGTTTTTTAGATCGACTTGCCCAATTGTTTGGGGGTGATAAGTTGTTCTAACCTTGTGGACGACCCATAATTTCTCATGAGTCTTTCAAATGGACTATTACAAAAGTGTTTTCCATTATCACTAATGATTTCTTTCGGAGATTCAAAGTTAGAAAGTACTTGTTCTTATAATAACTTTATCATCATCTTGTTGTCATTTATCTTAGTAGCTATGGCCTCAACCCATTTGGACACATAATCTACCCTGACAAGTATGTACAAGAAATTAAGGAAGGGGGAAAGGACCCATAAATTCAATGCCCCAACAATAAAATATCTCGATGACGAGAATATGGGTTAATGGAATCATGTCTCGCCAAAAGATGGCTCCCATCCTTTGGCATCTATCGCAAGATTTGAAATAAGCACTTACATATCGAAAAATTATGGGTCAATAGGGACCGTTTTGAAAAATTTTAGCGGCTATCTTATTAGTAGAAAAGTTGCCTCCACAAGCTTCCGTATGGCAAAAATGGATGACACTAGGTATCTCGTCATCCGATAAACATCTTCGGATGATTTGGTTCGCACAATATTTGAACAAATAAGGATCGTCATAGAAGAACATACGTGACCAGGTTAGGAATTTCTTTTTCTCTTGTGGTGTCCAATTGGAGGGAACGACCCAAGTGACAAGGTAATTCATTATATATACAAACCAGGGAAGAGATATTGCAAATAATTGCTCATTCGAAAAGGATTCGTCTATGGGTATGGGATCACTAGGTACGTCTAAAGAACGCCTTAACAAATGGTCGGCTACAATATTTTCTACTCCTTTCTTATCCTTTATAGAGATATTGAACTCTAGTAGGAGTAGGATCCACCTTATGAGGCACGGTTTGACATCCTTTTCGAAAAGGAGATACTGAAAAGGCATATGGTCGATAAAGCATATAATGGGTGAACTTATGAGTTAAGAACGAAATTTATCTAAGGTGAAGACTATGGCTAATTTTTTTTTCTCCGTGGTGGAGTTGTTAAGTTGTTGTCCGATTAAGGCCTGGCTAGCATAATAGATGACGTGGGCCTTCTTATCTTTTCTTTGACCCAAAACAACCCCTATTGCATAATTACTCTCATCACACATAAATTTTAATGGAAGGGACTAATATAGAGCTTGCATAATGGGAGCGGACACAAACATGCTTTTTAATTTTTCAAAAGCACTTTGGCACGCTTCATTCCACTCAAATTAGGAATCCTTCAGAAGTAGGTTGCTTAAGAGCCTAACTATGTCACTAAAGTCCTTAATGAACCTATGATAGAAACCCGCGTGGCCCAAGAAAGAGCGCACATCCTTTAGTGACTTAAGTTGGGGAAGTTAGGCAAGACGTCAATTTTTGCCCTATCTACCTCAATACTTTTGGACGAAATGATGTGGCCAAGAACTATGCCCTTGGTAACCATAAAATGTCATTTCTTGCAATTTAGTACCAAGTTCTTTTCTACACAATGGGCCAACACTTTGAGAAGCGAGGCGAAGGTCAAAAGAGTGGCCGAAAACACTAAAGTCATCTATAAAAACCTCAAGGCCCATTTCAACCATATCACTAAAAATACTAAGCATGCACCTTTAAAAGGCCGCGTGTGCATTATATAATCCAAAATGCATACGCTTTTAGGCAAACGTGCTAAAAGGACATTCGAACGTCGTCTTTTCTTGATCTAGTACATCTACCTCAATTTGGTTATACCGGGAATAACCATCGGGAAAGAAATAAAATGGGTGTCCCACTACTCGCTCAAGCAGTTGGTTGATAAACGGTAAGGGAATATGATCTTTCCTAGTGTTGGCATTAAGCTTCCGGTAATCTGTACAAATGCGCCACCCGGTAGTGGTACATTGTGGAATAAGCTTACCCTTTGCGTTTTCGGCCACAGTCATTCCCGACTTCTTCGGTACGACTTGAATAGGACTCACTCACTTGCAATAAAAAATGGGGTAAATGATCCCTGCATCCAATAACTTAATAATTTATACACTCACGGTATCTTTCATCGTGGTATTAAAGCGCCTCTGCATCTCCCTCACGTCCTCCTCGAGGTGGATTTTATGGGTATAAATTAGGGAACTTATACCCTTTAAATCCGTGATGCTCCAACCAAAAGCACTATGGTGTTTCCTCAAAATAGATAACAACTTACCATCTTTCTCTTTATTTAGGCTCGAGGAGACAACAACGGGAAATGTCTTATCCTCTTCTAAATAAGCATATTTTACGTTTGAGGGTAGTTTCTTCAATTCGAGGATGCGAAATTCTCATCGGAGGAGATCATGCACGACTCCCTCGGTGGTAATTCCTCGAATCGAGAAACCAAAATAATGTCTCTCACATCCTCATCAGTTACACTCTCATCCAAAATTGTTCTCAACTCTCTCGCCTCACGCTCAAAATCAGTATACGGCCCAACGCTCTCACTACTCGAAATAAGGCACGCTCCTAGAAAATCCCCACTAAAACTTCCCTCGATGTTCTCAACTACTACGTCGTTTATAAAATCCACCTCATGAAACTCATCCTCATCACCCACTTTCTTGGCGATGTTAAAAATATTTGTTTCAAGGGTCATATTCTTGAATATGAGTTGTATTTGCCCATTTTGAGTATTAATAAGTGCATTAGTCGTAGATAAGAATGGGCGTCCAAGGATTACGAGAACATGGTTACTCGAGGGAGAGTAGGGATCCGTGTCCTAAATGATAAAATCCACCGGGAAGTAGAAAGTGTCCACTTGGACTATCACGTCCTCAATAATCCCTCGATGTATCTTCACAGTACGGTCCACGAGTTGGAGAGTAATCTTAGTGGGCTTGAGGTCCCCCAAATTTAATTTCCTATAGATGGAGTAAGGGATTATGTTAACACTTGCCCTTAAATATAATAAGTCTCACTCGATACGGTTCTCTCCAATGATGCACGAAATGGTCGGTGCACCTCGATCTTTAAACTTCGGTGGGAGGTCACTTAAAAGGATTGAGCTCACATTTTGTGCTAGGAAAACATTCTTTTTCACTTTTAATCTACGTTTTATCATCAATAAGTCTTTAAGGAACTTTCTATAGGCGGTCATTTTCTTGATTGCCCTGAGAAAAGGTAAATTTAGCTTGACTTGCTTTATCACATCTAACACATCTTCATGGGAGGATCCTTTAGGAATAGGAACCAACCGCTGAGGAAAGGAAGCAGAATTGGGTAGTTTGACTACAAAGTCGGGCCAAATGGTTATATTGTTGTCACTCTCGTTCAAGGGGGCATCATTTGCCTCTTCGCACCTGGCAAAACCTCCTTGTCTTTAAGCTTGTCATGTGGGGTGATAAATCAACAACTCTCCCACTACGAAGAGTGGTAACGACTTGACATTACTCTTTATTATCGTTGAAAGTAGAGTTAAAATTGTTTTTACCTTGGGGAGGTCTTTGGCCTTGGACAGAAAACTTGCCTTTCTCTTGGACCCATAATAATGATTGCAACTTTGACAACGACGCTTTTAATTTGGCAAAATTTTAAGCATTTTGAGTGTTGATCGCCGACTGAGTTTGCATAAATTTGTTTAACATGTCCTTGAGATTTCTACGCAGTGGGGTAATATAAGGTGCAGGAGGTGGTACTTGCATTGAGGGATCTTGTTAGAAATACGGGAGCGAAGGTGGAGGCAGGACAACATGTGAATTAGGATTCATCACTACGTGTGGTTGCCCATAATTAAAATCGGGATGTTTTCATCGTGAGGGGTTATTTGAATTCCCATGAGGGGACTTTAAAAGCTCATACCACTTCCACGTCCTCTTGAATAATCACTTTGTAAGCGCGTATCATCAAGCATTCCTTTGTTGGATGTCCCACCTCACAAATCGCAAAAACCTCCTCTATCAATGCTCGAGTAGTGACGAATGTTTCTCTTCCTTTCAGTTTGACTACGTCTTCTAACCTCTTGATAAATTGGTTGATTTGAATCTTCAACTCGACTTCTTTTTTCAAATGATAGAGTCTGAATGCAGAAGGAGAAGTGGACGTTTGTCAATCTCGGGATTGGGTGTTTGGATCGGATGTGTCCCACGCTTGAGTAGTCTCGATGACATACTTAAGTTGATCCTCTGCATCGTTCGTGTCTAGCTTTAGAAACTCCTAGGGGCATATGGTTTCAACAAGTTTCTTGGAACTTAAGTTTAGTCGTTAATGGAAAAAGGAGATGAGTCTCCACTTCTCAAAACCGTGGTGTGGGCATATATTAAGCAACTCATTGTAATGCTCCCAACATCTATCAAAAGGCTTATTTTCTAGTTGTCTAAACGTTTGAATTTGAGCTTTAATGGAATTATTCAATGTGGGGGAAAGAATTTTTGGAAAAACTTTGCTTGCATGTCCCTGCACGTTCCAATTAAGTTTGGTGCCAAAGGTCAAGCCAAGTGTTGGTCTTATCCTTCAGGGAGAAGGGAAAAAGTTTAAGGCGAACCACATCCATAATGCACATTTGATCAGTGAAAGTCTCGCACGCCTCCTCGAACTCTCTAATGTGGAGGTAGGGTTTTTTCGACTCCATACCATGGTATGTAGGGAGGATTTGAATCATCCCATCTGAAAACAAAATTGCAACGCATTAAACGAGAATATAATGCATCCTGGAGTGACGGTTTGCTTGGGATATAAGAGGTCTCTTATAGGGTGGTATGGTAACTCACCCTCACACGTACCAAAACTACCTTGATCCGACATTGCATTCACACTAATAGTATCACTTCCTTCTCCAGACTCTATAGACGTGTGACTTGTGATGGAGTTCGATGGTGGAATCCAAAATCGTAAAATGCGTGGAGTGTGTGGGCTATCGGGATTGTACTCAACTATGGGATTTTTGTGAATTTTGATAGTAGTATATTGAGGAGTTGGTTGAGGATTTTTCATATACGGATTTGAGAGATTATTATTTTTTTTCTTTTTCTTTTTCTAATTTTTTTTGGATTTTTGGATTTTTTGAATTTTTTTTGGCTTTTTAAGAACTAGAGTCAAATTTTAGATGAATTCGACCTAAATGTCTACCTATCCCCTGGCAATGGCGCCAAAAACTTGATGCTACTCAAAAAGTGGTTCTAGCGTGTGTGAATTTCGACTCAAGTGTAAGTTGGTTGCGTAAGTAATAATCCGAGCAAGTCGGGAATCAAACTCAGGGAATAGGATGAAGAACGTGATGATGAATAGGAACGACAAATAACGTTACGTTTGACTCAGAGAAAGAAAGGAAAAGATGATTATTTTTGGGAATTTTCTATCAACTAATGCAAATTAATTAAGATTGTGAACTAACTAAGCATGCAAGAATAATTATTTGGTTTTAATCTATGTGTGAGAAAATGGAGTTGGAGTGCACTCTCCCGAACTGTCGGTAATTACTTAGAATATAAAACGTTCAAAAACCTAATTGTCAATTCAAAGAAACATTAAATACTTTCTAAGCATTCAACATATCCGAATTTTACTCCTCACAATATCAAATTAAAAATCATATTTAACATGAATGATACATTATCGAAACTCGTATCATATTCATAAACGTTCCGATTACCTAGGGAAAATGTAATTAAAGACCTACGATGTTTATTTCAACAAGATTTCAGACCTTTGAATTATTACTTAGATTTTATTCACTTTTAAATCCATTCGTAATACCTAGGTTGGGTTCATGTACCAACCCTCTAAGAACTTAGCCGGACATAGTGCAGTTACAATTTAGCTTGCATGAATTAATTATTACGTAAATATTGTAGATAAACATATATGAATGGATTATAGCAAGAAAGTAAGGATGAATGATGTATAAATAAGACAAATCTTGAAGCAAAATGAAAAAAACACTAATATTGAAGAACACCACATGAAATAATGAAGAATTTGATGATATTCTTGATAATCTTGCTCCAAGTTTTCTTACCTCCTTCTTGCTCTCCAAACTAGGCTAAGACTTGTCTAACTAACTCCTAGAATAATGAATGAATAATAATTCACGTTTTTACAAGTGTTTTAACAAGAACAAACTCTAAAAAATAAGTGTGATAAACTTGTAAATATCATCCATTAGAGAATCGAACCGGTTTTACTTTAGGAATCGAACCGGTTCTGTCATCATATTTTCCTAGCTTTTCCTCTTTGATTCTTCTAATCTTCTCATGCTCATATCTTTTCAACTGTAGCCTGGATTTGGTTGCTGTTTCTTCCTATATACTCATGAACTCGATATCTTCGAATTCTGTTTGGGTTTCACATTCAAATTTTGGTTGTAAAATTACGGATTTGCCTGTGACATTCCTTGTTTGCTTTTCGATTTTCATTCTGGTTTCTCTCTTTCTTCCATGTGCATTAAATACCTGTAAAATATAAGAGAAATATACGAAACATAATGTACTTGCAGAAAGAGGCCTGTAGAAATAATATAAGATAACATCATCAAATTAACGTCACGCAGGATAACAAAAGTAGCTAAATTACGGGGATAAATACTAAGAATTTATGCTTAATCAATAATCTTTCAGCTCATATTTGAAGAAGATTTCTCTTCGTGGCATCTTCTCTCACATCCATAGATCTTTATCGAAATCTCATGATATAACTCACCACCTCCTCCCCTAGCCTTGGCCTCTCACAAGAAAGTTGGTCCAGTGTATACTCATCTTCTTCCAGAAAAAAATTCTAAAGAAACTAAAGATGCATGTACTCCCACGTTACCGCACTACTTGGCGCTAAACGGGAGTATCATATATAATCTTTGTCTATAAAGGATTTAAAAACTTCCCTGAGACAAAGCTTTTTATTATTGTATTTAGCACCAAGATTATCAATATATCTCTTGATGTGATCCTTAGGGTTGACCCCTTTCCCATTAAACTTCTTAAATATTGGTGAAATATACCTCTTAGGATAAGGTTCATTATTATACTCCTCTGGGTAAGGAGTATGAAAATTGTCATAAACAGATACTGTGTCTTTAGAAGCTTGTGAGGATGATGCCAGAATCTTCATAATTTCCCTCTTGACCTCTTCAATTGTCATAGAAGGAGAGGAAACTGCCTCCACCATTCTGTCTTGTGGCAGAGCAACCATAAGTATAACATTGACAACAATAGGTTCTTCAATAATTGGCACAACAACAAGTTAGACCACAGAGGGACCAATCGATCTTGTAGGTAGAGAGTGTATCCTATCCAAGGAGAAATTAGTGGTTCCACTCTCATAACGAAAGAGCTGAGGTCCATTATTGCCCCAAACATGGCCATCCCAGGCTGAGTTTGTAAGAACACCATAAACTTGGCCATGAGGTTGGTTATTTTGACAAGTTCCATCAAGTAACTCGTGGAAGCTTTCCTTACCTGGTTAGTTCCTATAACAGCTACAACCAAAGGAACCTTCTTATCCCATTCATCCTGATGTTGAACAACATCAAAATCAAGAACACGTTAAATGTTATCATTAGTTATTTCTAAGAGAATACCTCCCTAGCAGAGTCGCCAAATGTAAGAGAGAGGTTCTTTTTATGCTAGGGTGTTTAAAGATAAACTGAGGCATAACCCATAATAATGATGATAACACAAAAAAAAATACACTCCCAAATGATAAGGAATAAACTCAGATATATAACTCACAAACTCTCGTGTACAACTTAATAATAAGAAATAAATGAAATTTGTTTTGAACAATAAATGAACCTCTAAAATAGCTAGCTAGAGGGAGAGAAAATCAAGAATTCTCGATACACCTTAGGTAGACAGCTTAAACACCAAGGTATGAAGAAATAATGGTCAAAGCTCAATAAATGCTTAGGTTTTTAAGAAAAACTGGGTAAAGCATTAATAATGAGAAGTGAATGATCTCTGATTTATAATAACTCTCTCTAAGTGATCTTTTAGCTCAAAGATCACGCATGCTCTCTTTTTCCAAAAAGTCATCCTTTCTCAAGGGATAACTCGGGATATATATAGGCTAAAAAACACACCTCAGGAACCTCAGGTGCATCAAATGTTATGTCAGCCCACCATGCCCAACATGTCAAAAGTATTAATTAGTGAATGAAATCTTGATTGACTAGACACTGTGCCATATTATGTCAGTACCGAACAAGCTAGCTGTTCACCAAACCACCACAATTTAAGTTAAGTTTATTTGATATGACTAGGTATGGTATAACGTCACTCAAATCTTTTATGAAAAGACTCAATTTGGCACCAAAACTCGGTGGTAGATAACCAAGCAAGCTTAAGGCTACTTCAATGTGTTCTTTTTGGAAAGACTACGTATTTTACCTGGTGTATCTAATAGAGTTAAGTCACGCCTTAACGTTTACTTGCTTCACTACACAAAAAAAAGTAATCTCATACGGTCTAAAACTATGCCAGATCAAATCTGGCACGATTTTGAACTGTGCTAGATTAGGTGTTCCAAAATGGCTATTTTTTTTCTGGCACAGTTTAAAAGTGTGCCAGATTTGACCAAATAGGAACACTTCTGGCACACTTTAAAACTGTGCCAGAATTTGATATTTTTGGCACACTTTATAACTATGTCAGATCGAGTAAATTTTGATTCTCTTTTGGCACAGTTAAAAATCGTGCCAAAAATTGATACAATTATGGCACGATTTTGAACTATGCCAAATTTTTTGGATCAAAGAAAAAAATTAAGGGTCATTTACTATTTGGGACACATTTGTTTATAATATTTTGTTCTTGGGGTACGTTTGTTCTCATATTAGTTCGTTGGGTATTATTTTAAGGGTTTAGAGTAACTTCCGTCTGACAGATGTACATTTTTCCTTAGCTACCCAAAGTACTCTTACATGTAAATATTTAAAATATCCTTACATGTAACCCTAAAATCCCCTCTCACTCTCTCTCTTCTCACAGCCATCCCTCGAAGGTTTGTTTGGGTTTTTCTTGGCCGGAGCTTGGGCCGGAGTTGGTTGTGATTTGTGTTAAGATTCCGGGTTCCAATTTTGGGTTCGATTTGTTCAAGCTTCGGGTTCGATTTGTCCAAGCTCTGGGTTCGATTTGTTCAAACTCCAGATCGTTTACCTCCGGGTTCGTTTGGTGTTCCACTTGATCGTTTACCTCTGAGCTTTGTTCTCAGATTTCGTGTTTGTTTCTGAGATTTGTTCTGATTTTCAATGTTCTCAGATTTGGTGTTCGTTTGGTTTTATGAGATTTCTTTGATTTTCACTTTTTTAAGTTCTTGTATATCTTACTTTTCAAATTATTGCTGGATTTATAAATTATTACTGGAAAATAATTGCTGGAAATTCAAATTGTTGTTGGAAAATAATTTCTGGAAATTATTGATGGATTTTCAAAAGCTTGCTGGAAATTCAAATTATTGTTGGAAAAAAATTTCTAGAAATTATTGCTGGAAATTCAAATTATTATTGGAGAATAATTTCTGGAAAATAGTTGCTGGAAATTCAAATTATTGTTGGAAAATAATTTCTTGAAATTATTGCTGGAAATTCAAATTGTTGTTGGAAAATAATTTCTGGAAATTATTGCTGGAAATTCAAATTGTTGTTGGAAAATAATTTCTAGAAAATAGTTGTTGGAAATTCAAATTATTATTGGAAAATAATTTCTAGAAATTATTGCTAGAAAATAATTGCTGGAAATTCAAATTATTATTGGAAAATAATTTCTGGAATTTATTGCTGGTTGAAATTCAAATTGTTGTTGGAAAATAATTATTGGAAAATAGTTGCTGAAAATTCAAATTATTGTTGGAAAATAATTTCTGGAAATTATTGCTGGAAAATAATTGCTAAAAATTCAAATTATTGTTGGAAAATAATTTTTGGAAATTATTGCTGGAAAATAGTTGTTGGAAATTCAAATAATTGTTGGAAAATAATTTCTGGAAAATAATTGCAGGAAATTCAAATTATTGTTGGAAAATAATTTCTTGTATATTACTGGTGGGAAATAATTGATGAAAATTCAAATTATTGTTGGAAAATAATTTCTGGAAATTATTGCCGGATTTTCATTTAAAAAATAATTGTTGGAATTTTATTTTCTGGGAATATATATATTTTTAATTTAAATCAGTTTTACAGTGTGACACCCCGACTAATTAAATACCGGGTAGCTACTCCTTTATTAAATTAATTCAAAATGCCAAGTTGGCCCAGTTAATAGCATCACTGTCGAAAATATTTTAATGATTACTAACCACCTAGTATTTAAAAAGTAAGTGCCAAATTTTAATTAAATTCTGATTAACATGCAACAAGTGTAATAACGAATAATAACACCATTCACCATACTGAAGTAAATAGAATAACCATCACATAAAGTAAATAAAGTCTGGAGGAAAACTCCTCACTACAATCCCACAACTGAAATAAGTAAACCGAAAACTAAAACAGTACACGCCAAAGTCTGAAAACTGTAATGGAAAAGTAACTCTAATAGAAATGGGCAACATGCCCTACAACTGATAGATAATGAATCTGGAATCCAAGTGATAGAGGCGTCTACAAGAAAATCCCTGTAGCTTCCACAAACAGCTACAGCTCGTCACCTGAATGAATATCCTATGCATGGTGTCCTTGTGGCTGGGCACCTAAAATGGTTTTACAAAGAAAAATAGATTTAAAAAGCAAACGGGTCAGAGCCCGAATGTGGAGTTATATTTTAAAAACCTGCAAGTGCTTTAAAAACACTTAAAACATTAAATGCAAAGTACATGTTAGGACGTACACTCACATGATATTCTCACCTCTCGTCTAACTGTGCACTCCTAACGTAAGTACCCATCTACAACGACACAAACCACTAGCTAAGTGACATCATCTCTAGCTAGACTATCATAGGTCCTACCCATATTACTCGGTTCTATTAACATTATAACGTTCGTAATTAAGTAGGGGTTTAACGTAAACTCAGATGCTCAATATGCAATAAATATAACACTATCAGTTAACTCGCTATATTTCTCGAAGCAATACTGTAATTATATTCACAATATTAACATGAAGGTTCCCATTAATTAAGTGTATATTATTCACATCATAAATATACAATATAAGCACCCTGAGAACTAAGCTGCGGTGCACACATACTCTGCTATCCATCCCGGTACATCACGTACATAAGGATTACATATTCTGAATCTCTCAGGAATAGTTCACAGATAACAACATCATAAATAATGGAGGCGAACACAGTCACATCACATGGGTCACGCACATACCTACGCTCCCACGATCAGCGGACTTATTAATATCCCAATAAGTCTTTCTATGACCTATGTTCATCAAGGTAGCCAGTCTAAATCCGGGCAACACAAGGATTAGAGGGTCCTAAGCGAACGCAAACCTCCCGTGATAGCAAGTATGGTAGGTATGTCATACACACAATTCATATACCAATACTAAGTAAACACACGTCTTAGTAATCCCGTAGTTTAATCGTAGTACATATCGCTTTCTCGTACTAACTTATAATTATCACAATTTATACTATTCCGGTTTGTAATTATACGCGCCATAATTCATTCTCACGTCGTAGTAGACACTCACGTCTCAACCCAAACCGTCCATTTAATATAACTCTCGTATATGATTTCCTTCTCATAAATACCCAAAAGTCCCAATTCTATCATTACATCATCATCGGAATGTTATCTATATCCTCGAACAAGTTTGCGGGACTCCAAAAATAAAAACAGTCCAAAAAGGACCAAACTGTCAACTCGTTAGAAGTCTCGTTCGAACGAGGCTGTTCGAACGAGATCCAGTTCGTTCGAACGAACTGTCCCTTCTAACGAGATCTCGTTCGAACGAAGTTATCGAACGAGGCTCCCTTTCGTTAGAACGACTGGTCAATTCGTTAGAAGCTCGTTCGAACGAGTTTGTTCGAACGACCTGGGCAGGGGCTTCTAACGACCTACCAGATTCGTCCCAGATTTTCCTAAAACTCGTTTTTCACCATTTTTACTCCTCAAATCTCTTCTAAAATTCGTTCCAACAATGTATTAAGTTCTCTAATCATCCTCAAACATGCTAAGGTGATATACTAACATCTTTTAAGGGTTTAATACATTCTAAACATCATTAAATCACAAGTTTCTACATTTTTCCCAATTTTCTTCAAGAACATAAACCCTAGATTTTTCTCATCATAATTTCCCAGATTTTAATCCGTTTTTACATCACATAAATATGAAATCTCTGAATTCAATCTTCAAACAATGTTTCTACATGCAAACCTATCCCAAAATTAAATAATAACTTCCAATTTCATGGGTTTTCTTTTAACTCTTATATAAGATTGATTATCAAGGTTTCTAACATGGAAGAAGCATTCACTGCATAAGGAATGTAATTTAAATCACTTGACTTGATTTGATTTCTGATTTTGATGTTGGTTTGGTGAAGATTTCTGCAGAATTTCTTCTCTCCAAGCTTCTTCTCCAATGGTGGCTTAGGGTGGCTAGGGTTTGATTTGGGGAACTTAGAAAACTCTTCTAATAACCTACGTAGCCTTCTAGGCTAATATGGGTTGGTTAGGGGCTTAGTGGGTCAAATCCACATCAGATGTAATTAACCAATTTTCGTCACTTTTAATTTCCCAAAATACGAAATTACCAAAATACCCTTTATGATGCCGGTATGGCCTAAAAATACCCCGGAATCCAAACTACACCCCCAGCTAGTGTTTTCTGACTATCTCGACCCTTCCGGACGCGTTGGCGCACTCAAAATGACCATACGGTTTATAGAAAAAAAATCACTTTTTATAATTAAAATAATATACCATGACGCGACGGTCACACGCGTCTCAACAAAATTCTCAAATTGCCGTATATTAATCTCACGACAAATTTTATAATTCCAAATTCATATACACTCATATATGCACATAATTAAATACCAACTCACATCTCGTTAGTATTTATAACCCGGATTAATTTCCAATTAATACGCATTTGATTAATTAATCCCAAAAATAAATATAGCCAAAAGTACGGGGTATTACATACAGCATATTTTTTTGGCTAGAATTTTTTTTTCATGTATATATATATATATTTTATTGAAATAGATATTTTTTCTGGTAAATATATATATTTTTTCCTATAAATATTTTTTTTCTGCGAATATATATTGTTTATGGAAATCATTTAAAAAAAATGGTTTGATGAAAATCATTTAAAAATTTATGGCTAGAATTTATAAGCAATTCTTTTGTTGGAATTGTTTTTTGGGGAATAATACTTTTAAGTGAAATCATTTTTGTTTTGTTGAAAATCGTTTTTTGAAATCATTTTTTTCTTGGAGGTTTTTCGAAATCAGTTTTGTTGAAATGAATATACTTTTATGTAGGGGTGGACAAAAAAAAGACCGGCCCGAATGGACCGAACCGGACTGAACCGAAAATTAAGGCTATTTTGAAACCGGTCCAAAAATCGGTTCACAAAAACTAAAAACCGATTAAACCGGTCCGGTCCGCGGTCCACTATATTAAAAGACCGATTTGGACCGGACCGGACCGATTCCTATATATATATAATAAAAATCATGTTATTGTGTTTCTTATGTATAGTTTTTGAATTAATGTATATAACTTATGAATTTAATTTGGAACATTTTATATATGTATTGACATTTTTTTATTGGGGTTAAAAAAAACCATGTAAATATCACTTGGAGTTTCGAGTATTATTTTTTTGTATATATATTTGTGAGAAAAATAGATAAAAACATTCATAAAATGTACATATATATAAAATAGGGTCAGGACCGAATTTTACCTTGGACCGGACCGAAAAAAGCCTGGACCGAATTAGTAGGTTAACCGAATTAATCGGTCCGGTCTCTGTCCAAAAAAAATTAAGGACCGAATATTCGGTCCGGTCCAAAAAATAGGCAAAACCCGGACCGGACCGGACCGTGCCCACCCCTACTTTTATGACATTTTTTGTTGAAAATCATTTTATTTGGTGAAAAATGATTTTTATTTGGTAGAAATAATTTTTTATACAAAAATTCATTTTATTTGGTGCAAAATACTTTTTATTTATATATATATTGAAAATCTTTTTTAAACATTCAAAAGAGTGTTTAAAAACTACATATATATATATATATATAATCTATTAAAAATATTTTTTTAATAGTAAACAACAATTTTTATACTTTAATTTAAAGGGCAAAGATGTCTTTTATCATGTGAGAGAAAACAAATGATGATATCAGTTAATGGTTAACTCAGTCAATTAACGATTTTCGTTAATTTTGGACCCAACGAATTAAAACGTAAATAAACGTACCCCAAGCAATTAATATTATAAACAAACATACCCCAAACAGTAAATGACCCCAAAATTAATTATTTGAAAACAAAAAAATTCACAAATTGCGAATCTCAAAAGTTGTTGATAAAACTAATTTATATACAAACTTCAAAATATTACAGGTAATAGTAGTTCACAGACCAAAAAAATTAGGTAGAGTTTTCTCTATTTTGTGGACATTCTAAAACATGCTAATATAATACCTGCGTAATGTAAAGCCCGCACAACTATAAAATATAATAATAAAATTACAAAAGCCCACACGGCCATAAAAGCTAGTAATAAAACTATAAAAGCCCGCACGACCATGAAAAAAAGAATCCTAAATATTAACGAAATTAAGTAAATAATCCCATTGTTGTAGACCATTGACTTTATGTGTTCCACGTGGATAAAAGCTAACGACAAAATATTATCCTGCAAAAAAAATAGGATACAAAAGGAGATGATATTAGTAACCGAGTAATTTAAAAAAAAAATCTTATTCAAGCTGAAAATTTTCATATATGAATTAATATTATTATTATATTCACAAATCGAAATTCTTATGACTACGTGATCAGCTTCTACGAGTTACATTTTCCCCATGCGAGATGTTAGTGCCTCTTACGGGGCCGTTTGAGACTAGTTTAAGTTTTCACCCTTAACGTCTTGTTTTTAAACGTAATCTAGATATTTTCAAATTATCATCATATTCTCAAATCGAGAGACCCGTGACTACGCAGTTAATTCCTACGAGTTACATTAATCACGTGCAATGTGTTCGTGCCTCTTACGGGGCCATTTGGCGGCTGGTTTAGGTTTTCACCCTTTAAAGGATTATTTTTAACCTAATCTAGATATTTTCAAATTATTGTTATATTCTCAAATCGGGAGAACCATGACTACGCTAATTAATTCCTATAAGTTACATTGGTCTCGTGCGAGGTGTTCGTGCCTCTTACGGGGCCGTTTGGGGGCTGGTTTGGATTTTCACCCTTTAACGGCTTGTTTTTAAGCGCAATCTAAATATTTTCAAATTATCATCATATTCTCAAACTGAGAGACCCGCAATTGTGCGGTCAATTCTTACTAGTTACATTGGTCCCGTACGAGGTGTTCGTACCTCTTACGGGGCCATTTGGGGACTAGTTTAGGTTTTCAGCCACTAACGACATGTTTTAAGCGAAAATTTAGATATTTTCAAATTATCATCCTATTCTAAAACCATATGTCCCATGACTACACAGTCAGTTCCTACGAGTTACATTAGCTCCGTGCGAAGTGTTAGTGCCTTTTATGAGGCTGTTTGGGGGCTAATTTAAGTTTTCACGCTTAAACGACATATTTTTAAGAATCATCAAAATATTTTTAAATTAACATCATATTCTCAAATCCTCAGACCCATGACTACACGATCAGTTCCTACAAGTTACATTGGTCCCGTGCGAGGTGTTCGTGCCTCTTACGGGGCCGTTTGGGAGTTGGTTTGGATTTTCACCCTTTAGTGACTTGTTTTTAAGCTTAATCTAGATATTTTTAAATTACCATCATATTCTCAAATCGGGAGAACCGTGACTATGCGGTCAGTTCCTACAAGTTACATTGGTCTCGTGCGAGGTGTTCATTCCTCTTACGAGGCCGTTTAGGGGCTTGTTTGGATTTTCACCCTTTAACGACTTGTTTTTAAGCCTAATCTAGATATTTTTAAATTATTGTTATATTCTTTAACCGAGAGGCCCGCGACTATGCGATCAATTCTTACGCGCTACATTGGCCCAGTGCGAGGTGTTCGAGCCTCTTACGGGGACATTTGGTGTCTAGTTTGCATTTTCACCCACTAACTACATGTTTTTAAGCCAAAGTCTAAATATGTTCAAATTATCATATTATTTTCAAATCATATGTCCCGTGACTATGCAGTCAGTTCCTATGAGTTACATTCATCCTCTGCGAGGTGTTAGTGCCTCTTACAGGATCGCTTGGGGGATGGTTTGAGTTTTCACCCTCAAACGACATATTTTTAAGAATAATCCAAATATTTTTAAATTATCATCATATTCTCAAATCGGGATACCCATGACTACACGGTCATTTCCTACAAGTTACATTGGTCCCGTGCGAGGTATTCGTGCCTCTTACGGGGCCGTTTGGGAGCTGGTTTGGATTTTCACCCTTTAACGGCTTGTTTTTAAGCCCAATCTAGATATTTTCAAATTATCATCATATTCTCAAACTGAGAGACCCGTGATTATACGATCAATTCTTATGAGTTACATTGGTCCCGTACGAGGTGTTCGTGACTCTTACGGGGCCATTTGGGGACTAGTTTAGGTTTTCACCCACTAACGGCATGTTTTTAAGTCAAATTCTAGATTTTTTCAAATTATCATCATTCTCAAACATATGTTTCATGATTACACGATCAGTTCCAACGAGTTACATTAGCCCCGTGCGAAGTGTTAGTGCCTTTTACGAGGTCGTTTGGGGGTTGGTTTGAGTTTTCACCCTCAAATGACATTTTTGTAAGAATAATCTAAATATTTTTAAATTATCATCATATTCTCAAATCGAGAGAACCGTGACTACACGGTCAGTTCCTACAAGTTACATTGGCCCTGTGCGAGGTGTTCGTGCCTCTTACGGGGCCGTTTGGGGGCTAGTTTGGGTTTTCACCTTTTAACGGCTTATTTTTAAGCTTAATCTAGATATTTTTAAATTATCATCATATTCTCAAATCGAGAGACCCACAACTATACGGTCAATTCCTACGAGTTACACTGGCCCCGTGCGAGGTGTTCGTGCCTCTTACAGGACCGTTTGGGGGTTGGTTTGGATTTTCACCCTTTAACGGCTTGTTTTTAAGCTTAATCTAGATATTTTCAAATTATCATCATATTCTCAAATCGAGAGACCCGCGACTACGCGGTCAATTCCTATGAGTTACTTTGCCCGCGTGCGAGGTGTTCTTGCCTCTTACGAGGCTGTTTGGGGGCTAGTTTGGGTTTTCACCCTTTAACGACTTGTTTTTAAGATTAATCTAAATATTTTCAAATTATTGTCATATTCTCAAACCGAGAGAGCCGCGACTACGCGATCGATTCGTACAAGTTACATTGGCCCAGTGCCTGTTACGGGGCCGTTTAGGAGCTGGTTTGGGTTTCAACCCTTTAACGATTTGTTTTTAAGCTTAATTTAGATATTTTTAAATTATCGTCATATTCTCAAACCGAGAGACTCGCGACCACGCGGTCAATTCCTATGAATTACATTGGCCCTGTACGAGGTTCTCGTGCCTCTTACAGGGCCATTTGGTGTCTATATCGAAGTGCTCGTGCCTCTTTTCGAGAGGATTGTGTGATATAATAAGTGTAATTTTGAGTAATGATATAGGGTTTATAGACCACCCCTATGATAATCTAAATACAATTATGTTATCTTGTAAACATGAAAAACCAATTATATTCTCCCTATATTATTTTGGGTGCTATGTGTTATGATGACAAATGAGGCACTAATTCAAGTTGAAATATAAGCACAAATATGAGAATTTCTGTGCTTCTCTAATTGATCTATGTGTATATGGCGTATCGTTGAACCCCCAAGTGTAGGTAGACCACAATGAACCACATGCTCAGAATCCACGATTCCAACATTTTTCATTGTATTGCCTTGTAAAAAAAAGAACACTAAATAAGAAGATTGTTATATGTTGAATCATAAACCTGTAGGTCTCTCGACAGTACTCGACAACTAGTTTCATTGTATTTATGTCATCCAATAGAAAACTAATTAACATTTTGATAAAAGAAGGGGAGGAAAGAAAAGTGAAATGTGTTAGGCAAGAAACTTCCCAAGCATTTAAATAAAACAAAAAAATGACAGTAGCAAGTCATTGACTCTGAGATCCAGAGATTTTTTTCCTATCTTCCATTTCTTTCTTTTAGCATTCCAATCACCATATTTACTTGATAAATCAATATGTATAGGCTCTTCTTGTGCTTTGCTATGCCAAAATGGTTCAGCTCCCTCTGATAACTCAATCCGACTTCTTTTAAGTGGCAGATTCGAGCCCCAAACTTTCCCATACTTTATCGCATCACCAACTCCAAACTGCTAAACATTATGAGGGTACTTGAGTTTCTTACCATAATCATAGGGCAACCTTATTATAGCCAAACAATTATATTAGCAGGCTTACAACAATTAATCCATAGCAGCCATACAACCATAACAACCTTATATTATCATTAGAGAAACAATACATCCATAGCAGTGGTAACAATACAATCCTATACTCATTAAAAAGGAAAAAAAATGCATACAACTTTTCCATTTTACAAAATCTCAAAAAGACATAAAGGAAGTTTTTTTTATATGCTACTTCTGAATAGAGACGAATTCACTAGAAATGACTAAGCCCAAAGAATCAACATCATATAATTTAATCTCCTACCACCCTCATTTTGGATATTTGTTAAATTAGTAAGCCCAAGTTCCTATATTGAGACTCATTCAATATGAAGTAGCAAAGGTATTGTCGAAAAATTGAAGGATTATACTATTGGTTTCCATTTGAAATAAAAGAAGCACCAAATAGCTCAAGTTACATTAAAACATATACGATTATATGCTCAAAATCAAAGAATAAAAACAACTAAACAAAATTTATGGGGAGAATTGTTGATATATTGAACTAAGATTGTTTCATCAACTTTACACAGGTCAGGAGCATATAAGCATAATGAATTACGAAGACTTTGATAATCCGAAATGGAATCTTAAATATAGGTTAAAAACTAAGGAGTCGATTTTACCATTAACATAATAATTTTTTTTTGTCATATCCTTGTGTCAACCTTGTATTGTAGGAGTTTCTCAATATTATAATTAAATTGAAATGTTTCACCTCAATCATTATCCAAGTAAATGAAAAGAAGATTCCATAGATGAAATAATATAGGATGATCGACAATCAATAGCTAAAGAAAAGCATTTTTACTGCCATTTACTATGGTTAAGGTTTGTTAAGTATTATCTCACCTTCAAGCACAATTGATGAAGAAATAACTCCACAACCCAGTAATTATTTCACAAAAGTTGAAATGGAAACTTGATTGAAGAATAATGTGTATAGATTTTCATGTGTGAAACAATAAAACTATATCCATAAGCGGGATGAGATTCCAATCTCTAATAATTGCACCTTCTTGAAGGTCCGAACCTTCAAGAAGGTGCAATTATTGGAGATTGGAATATCATCCCGCTTCCGGAGGCCCAACCGACAGGGAATCGGATACGAGGAACTCAACTAGGCGATTAAAGGCTTTATATTGCTTTAAAGGAGCTAAAAGAGGGAGAATTAATAAGAAATTCATTTCTAGAACATCTCTCTCTCTCTCTCTCTCTCTCTCTCTCTCTATATATATATATATATATATATATATATATATATATATATATATATAGCAGTGCCGCTGTTATATAATAGTAGTGACACACTTAACCATCCTATAGAGAGTGAGATCAACTCAGTGCTTGACCGTCCTACAGATTATCTTTAGTACACTATAGAGAGTGAGAGCAACACATATCTTCCCAAATATAAAATTAATGGAACACTTAACCGTCCTAACTCGGTGCTTGAACTCCCAAGATATAATATAGAGTATGAGCTGAAAAAAAATTCCAAAGCATGGATTTCATGTCCCAAATACAACATTAGTTCAGAATTCTAATGCACTTCAATTACCTGTAGTAAAAAAGGAGCATTCGTGAAAAGAAAATAGATAGTTAAATAATAAGATCAAACAAAACTGCCAAGAATTTATCTGTTTGTAACTGATATCAAACAAATAGATAGTAAAAACATAATATCAAATTAATAGTTAAACAATAAGATAAAAAAAATAGAATCAATTTAGTATTTCATACCATAATGTTGAAGCTAAACCAATGCTGAAATCCTCAACATTGTCTCTATGTTGCTTGATCTAGATGTGATGATAAATACTTGACCAACTGTATGAGGATTCTCCTAACTGTATGACGATAAATACTGGACCAAGAAATAGTGACATGCTATAGGAGTATTAAATATTTATACAACGTACTTACTGTTTGATGAACATAAATCATGAACACGTATAAATCATTAAGGCACTACTTACAACATATGTAGGCATTGAACTGACATTTGAGTAGGCATTATCAATAGAAAAACCCATTGCAATAGTATTTAAGTAGGCATTATTAACATAGCTACTTAACCTTTTGAAATTTTCAATAGAATGATATGCCACACAAACAGGTCTCGGGCCAATTAAAAACTTTAAACACCAATTTTCAAAGCATAACTATGTACAAACATATCAAAATCCGATACGCTTTCAATAGTTTTCATTATATGACTTAGATGTTGATCAGTGTATGCTGAAATCTCACTTTATGGTGTAACAGACATGGAAGGTGATGATGTGGAAATAGGATGGGAAGAAGTGGGTGAAATAACGAGAATTAGAGAAGATGACATGGATTGAGATGAGACAAGAATAAAAGTGGACTGAGCAGATGAGAGAGAAAGTGAAAATGGGAAAGATTCTTCTTTAAACTGAACATCTCTATAGATGTAGATACGACCAGTTAGATAAAGACACTTGAAACCTTTACGAGTTAGGTTGTACCTAAGAAAGGTACACTCCATTGATCTGAATTGAAGCTTATGTTTGTTATAAGGCCTAATAATTGGAAAATAAGAATAACCAAAAACTCGGAGCTTAGTGTAGTTTGGTTTTTGACGGAATAAGACTTCTAAAGGGGTTTGACCATTAAGAACAATAGAAGTAAGCCTATTTATGAGATATGCAGAGGCCCTAAAAGCTTCATCCCATTATTTCAATGGAATAAATGCATGAACTAAGAGTGTTGAAGCAGTTTCTATAACATGCCTATATTGTCTTTTACCTAGGCCATTTTTCTCATGTGTTATGGGACAAGATAGATGATGAATGATACCATTAGTGTCATGAAAGTAAGTTAAGGACCTATACTCTCCTCCCCAATGAGTTTAAAAATACTTTATAGGTGAACCAAGTTGTAACTCAACTTGTTCCTTGAAATTCAAATTTCCCTGCTATGAGGATAGCTTTAAAAAGCCTTTATATGGGAGTAAGTTGAGAACAAGTAGGATATTGAAACTTCAAATTTTATGAGTCAAAAGCATACAATCCATTTTCAAGTTTCCCTGCCATGAGGATAGCTTTGATAACCTGATATTTGACAAAACAATGTTCTCGATAAAAAACATACTTTAAGTTGTAGATAATATCTAAATCACACTATATGAAAATAAAAATATAGTGCGACTCATATATTATAAAGGAAATAAAAGAATTAGAGAATAATAATCCTTGAAGTAAAAAATATAAAACCTATCAAAATATAATAGACATCCGATACGTCTTAATATCCGAGTGCTATACCTCGAAAAACATCTAATGTCATATTTTTTAGAGTTTTTATTAAATTATAAGATTGTACCAATTAACTCTTATATGATATGTGAAAGAGAGAGAAACAATTGTGTGTGGGGCCAACTGAGATAATCTATTTCATGAAATAATGGGTGTTCTCGTCATTCACTAAGATGGTGAGCTCAAAATAATGCGTGGACATAAAATATAATACTTCTCAACCCATGTTTGAATCTCGCCTTCTTCCAGGACATTGAAGCTTTTGGATACTGTGAACCTCATTTTGAGCGGTGACCACTCACGAAAAAGAGTGGTATGTTGGCAAAGCTTCGATAAACCAGCATATACGTTTTTTCCCCGTATAAAGAGGAGCGAGAACCTCAACTTGACTTCATGGAAAGAAAGTATCGATCTAGCAAGTGGGGTGATAAGCACCCAAAACTGTATATTTTATACCCCGAATAGACACACTTTAGTTGCTAATTCTCGGCAATTTGGGTATTATGTGCTTAACTGTTTATCTTATAGGTCAAATGTCCGTTTGTGGTCTCAAAAGCTATATATTGAGGTAAATGCGCATTTCATGGAGCTAAATACCCCATCCCGTAACCTCACCCGAGCCCTAACCTAGCCTAAACCTATCCCGAAGCCCGCGTGTGTTAGTTTGTGCCTTTTTATCATTTTTTAGATTTTTAGTTTGAGTCATTTTTATTTTTAGGATTTATTTTAGATTTATTTAGAATTTCTAGGATTTATTTTCTATTTTTTCTTATTTCTTTTTATTTAGTATAATATTTTTCTGATTTTTATTTCATTAGTTTTTAGTTTTAGTTTTTATTTTATTTTCTCTTATTTTATTAAGATTAATTTTTAGGAGTTTATTTTTAGTTTTGTTATATATTACTTTTTTTAGATCCTTAGATTTTATATTTTTATTAGGTTTTTAGTTTTATTTTTTTTATTTTAGTTTTACTTTACAGATTTAAAGTTTTATTTTATTTTAATTTTAATTTTTATTAATTTTATTTTTTTTACAATTTTAATTATTTTTGCCCCAAGTGTGACCTCAGCCTAGAGACACCAACCTCGACCGAGATTATGGCTGACGTTGGACATGTCTTGGGCACGCGATATCAACCCTCGGCCATAGCAAGGTCGGCCCAGGCCGACACTACCATGAGCCTCTCCAAGGGACATCACAAGGATCAGCAGCATTCTCGTATACCTTGGAATGGCAACCTCGTCCAGACATAGGCCGAGCTTGCAGGAAGCCACCAGCAACCTCATCAAGACATTAGTCGATACTCCAAACACTCCAGCTCAACCTCGTCTCAGGCCGACCTTGTCCATTGTCTCAGCTGGGATTATGCCGAGACCTCCATGGAATACTCGGACTGAACGAGTACCTAGACTTACCAACCTCGGCCTCTCCCAGGCCGAGGTCATACACCAGGCGCGATAGCCGAGCATCTACTGACATTTGGATAAGGGAAGGTGGACACAAATCAGTTATAACAAGATTATTCCCCACACGTGGGGAGAATATTGCATCATCATTCTCTATATGTGACAGTGACAGATGGCTTTCCCATATTGGTGAGGCAATCACACACATGCACATTACATGCATGGGGGGTATATTATACCCCCCAGGTACTATATATAGAGGTCATCCCCTACCTTACAAAGGATCCAGATATACAACCCTAGATGAAACTCTGTCTAGATACACAGTAGAAAGAGAAAGCTTGAGAGATTGTATCCATGGCCATTAGTGCCTTATTACAATGAGGTTATTCACACACACAGCTGACGTAGGCCAATTTAGGCTGAACCACTTATGTCCTGGTGCTCTCTCCTCTTCTCCTCATCTCATTCTCTTGACTTTTACATAACTATGCTTCCATTGTTGTTCTTAGATTGAGCTTGAAAATATCTTATCTGGTGGTGATAATTCTAACATCATCATTTTGGCGTCGTCTGTTGGAACGAGAAGCTATCTCTTCCTCTTTTTCTGCTTAACCTCACCGGAGACTCTGGTGGTGAACCAGGCCTCCCCCTAGTGCGGAGCTGTTTCACCATTGAAAGAGGTCCTGTAAGGTACTAAGCTCATCAGCTACTCAAGCTCTATATTGTTAACATATGGCACCAGAATTACCACCGCCTCTTCCGCCACCTGTGGGTCGAGGGCCTAGTTCCAGTTAGGCCCCCCCCAGTCCGAAATGGCGGAGGTAGCTGCAGCCTTGAGATCTTTAGCTGCAACACAACAAGCTATGCAGGAGCAATTTGCACAGCTCAGCCAAACTATGATGAGGCCACCTGGAGTCTCACCGGATATGATCACTCCGGCGGCAGTTCAGCTTCATCCTGACACCAGGGGACCACCCCAGGCACCAATGAAGGACCAGCCTGCACCCCAGCGGAGAAGGGACGTTGCTGACCCTAGGCGCTTGCGCCTGGGGAGGCAGGGAAACCCTTGCCCAGAGGACAGGTATGATGATTTAGAGGCGGAAGAAGCCCCGAAAGACTACTGGGAGCCGTATGAGGTGTCAAATAACACTGTACGACCTCTTAGGCAAAGTCAAGGTTGTGTCGATCGAAGAGGTGAAGAGGCCCAACAAAGAGGGTCAGCCTTTGATAGGTTGAGCAGAGGGTCGGCCTTTGAGAGATTGGGCCCGATGAATGACCTAAGATAGGGACTGTCGAGATCAAGGAGCGCGGCAGGCTCTCAGAGAGGGAACATGCAGGGTCGGCCAGATCAAGGCCGACACTGTGAAAGAAGAGGCAGAGAACAAGAAGAGGTCAACAGCCGACGTGTCGCGACAGGGGAACCTTCGGTCCATCCCAAGGAGGTGGCAGGGGATAACCTCGGCCAAGTCGATGGCAGAAGACCATGGAATGACTCTATCCAGCGCCTTGAGGAGAAGATAGGAGACCTCATCAAAAGCAGGGACCCATTGCAAAGGGGTTACTCAGAGGGCTCCCCATTTGTGTCTAGGATAGTGGGTTTCCCAACCCCAGCTAAGTTCAAGCCTCCTATGGTGTCTCCCAAGTATGATGGCATCACTAACCCTGTACATCATATCGAGATGTACCAGTCGGCAGCAGACATCTACTCGATACCCGATGAGATGAAGTGTAGGGACTTTTCTGGGACCTTAACGGGGGCAGCGCACAGTTGGTTCACCTCCCTTCCGAAGAACTCAATTGAGAACTTCAAAGGCTTGGCTGAACGATTCATCCACAACTTCTGCTTTGGGGTGAGGCCTCAAAAGAAGACTACCCACTTGCTGTATGTCAAACAGGCCAAGGATGAGAGCCTAAGAGACTACATAGCGAGATTCAACAAAGAGAAGTTGGAGGTCAAAGATTATGAAGAAAACATAGCCATGACCGCCCTTATAGGAGGTCTCCAGAAGGGGAAGCCGTTGTGGAAACTTGCGGAAGACCCCCTGGGTCTATGGCGGAGCTCCTGGCAACCGCAGGGAAAGTAATGAATGCGGAAGAGGCAATGGCCGCCAAGTATGAGGATGAGAACCGCGGTGGCAGTGGAAAGTCCCAAAGCAAGAAAGATGGGAAGAAGAGATCGGGTGATGACAAGTTCGCTCACTATACACCTCTAAATGTAAGCTGCGAGCACATCCTCAATGAGATTAAGACTGACAAGACTCTGAGATGGCCAGAGAAACTGAAAGCCCCACCACATAAGAGGAATAAAAACCTATGGTGCGAGTTCCACCAGGATCATGGCCATGTCACTGACAGATGCTTCGCCCTAAAGGATAAGATTGAAAAGATGCTAAAATCTGGAAAGTTGAGGAAGTATGTGGACGGTAAAGCTCCTAAGGGTGGAAGAGATGACCCTAAGAAAAGGAGAAATGATAGATGCCATGACAATATCCCAGACAGAAGAGACGATGATTCAGAAGGTGATGACGAAGACGATCCGGATCTTCCGTTGAAAGATGACAACACCCCAGTGAAGAGGGTCGGTACGATCTCCTTTGGTGTTGACACCATATATGGAGGATTCGCAAGAGGTGGCTCTGAAGTAGCTGATAGGAAGGCTCATGTGGCAGAGGCCAAGTCGGTGGCCAAACTTGAGGTTGTGAACCTAACGTCTTCCGATACAGTGCAAAAGAGGAAGAAAGTAGACATGGACACCCTCGTAGTTGGGTTCTCCAGACTCGACTTCAAGGGTATCTTAGCCCCCCATGATGACCCTCTGGTCATAACAACAAGGGTGCATGGGTACGAGGTGTAGAGGATCCTCATAGACGGGGGGAGCTCGGCGGACGTGATGTTCTGGCCTTGCTTCAAGAGCCTAGGTCTTAGCAGAGCAAGGCTGGTTCCCTATCATCACCCATTGATAGGCTTCAGTGGCGAAAAGGTCCACCCCTTGGGAATGTATGACATGGACGTACGGATGGGTGATGAGTGGCCTAAGAGACTGACCAAGAAGATAAATTTTTTCGTCATGGACGAGAACGTGTTCTCGGCCTATAACCTCATCATAGGAAGGGTGGCCCTTAAAGAGTTTGAAGCTGTGCCGTCGATGGTCCATCAGATGCTAAAATTCCTGACTCCTTATGGGGTAGGGGAAGTGCAAGGTGACCAGACCACAACGCGAGAATGTTACTTCAACTCGGCCGAAGAGAGAGAAGCCCATAAGAGGGCAACCACCACTTATAGCATCGATACGCTTGACCCAAGAGATGAAATAAAGTTAAAGAAGGGAGAGGCCGCGGAAGGGGTAGAATCCATCGTCCTCAATGAGGACGAGCCAGAAAAAACCGTCCAGGTCGATAAAGCCCTAGAGGCAGGAATCAAGAAAGAGATGATAAACTTCCTCAGGAGGAGACAGAGTGTCTTTGCATGGAGTCACGAATACATGCCCGGCATCGACCATGAAGTTATGAGTCACAGGCTCAACGTGACCAAAGATGCCAGGCCAATCAAACAGAGATGAAGAGTCTATTCCAGGGAGAAGTACGATGTCATCCGAGAAGAGGTCAAAAAGTTAGAAGATGCCGAGTTTATAAGAGAAGTTACCTATCCGGAGTGGCTTTCAAATGCAGTCATCGTGCCCAAGGCTAATGGGAAGTGGAGAATGTGTGTTGATTTCACCGACCTGAATAGATCTTGCCTAAAAGACAGCTATCCCTTACCTCGGATAGATCAGATGGTGGATGCCACGGCAAGACACGAGCTCATGAGCTTCATGGATGCGTATTCAGGCTATAACCAAATCTTCATGGATGCTGAAGACTCAGAGAAGACAACCTTCATTACCGACAAAGGGACGTACGACTACAAAGTGATGCCCTTCGGTCTGAAAAATGCAGGGGTAACATACCAACGTCTTGTCAATAAGATGTTCGAAGAGAAAATAGGTAAGACTATGGAGGTGTATGTAGACGATATGCTAACAAAGAGATTGAAAGCTTGCACTCACGTAGCAGACCTTGAGAAGACCTTCGATGTTATGGACTCATACAAAATGAAACTCAACCCAGCGAAGTGTGTCTTTGGAGTAGGAGCTGGGAAGTTCCTGGGATTCATCGTTAACCAGAGAGGAATTGAAGCGAACCCTGAGAAAATCAAGGCATTACTTGACATGAAGACTCCTAGGAGTATCAAGGATGTCCAAAGACTCACGGGGAGAGTGGATGCCCTTAACAGGTTTGTTTCTAGGGCAACGAACAAGTGTCTTCCATTCTTTAAAGTTCTAAGAAAGGCCTTCCAATGGGACGAAGAGTGCGAAAAAGCCTTCAACCAACTCAAGTCTTATTTAGGGTCTCCCTTATTGCTGTCTCGACTTGTAGCAGAGGAGAAATTGTACGTGTATCTGGCAATCTCTGAATCAGCCATCAGCGCAGCCATAATACGGGAAGACGCTGGAATCTAAAGGCCTGTATATTTCAACAACAAGGCCCTTCAAGGGGCCGAATAGAATTACCCACGCATGGAAAAGCTAGCTTACGCCTTGATACATGCCTCGAGAAAGATGAAGCCGCCCACTCCATGGTTGTCCTCACTGACTCCCCACTAAAATAGGTCCTGCATAAACCTGAGAAGTCCGGGCGATTGATGACATGGGCCATTGAATTGGGGGAGTACGATCTTACCTACCAACCTAGGACGACCATCAAGGGGCAAGCCCTCGCAGACTTTGTTGCTGAGTTTATAGGCCGAGGCAGTGAATGGCCTAGAGGGTGTTAAAAACCGCGGTGTCTTCCGAAATCTGGAAGAGACGACATCAAATGTCTTCCGAAAGCAGGAAGAGACGACACCAAGTGTCTTTCGAGATCTGGAAGAGGTCGCATCCAAAAAAGTTATGAGAAGAATTACGGAGGACGAGGACGATCGATATCTCTTTAAACAAGGAGTCATGACAGAAGGAGCCTTTTCATCAGATACAGACATCTGGAGCCTCTTCGTTGACGGCTCTTCCTACGACAGTGGAAGCGGTGCGGGGTTGATACTCTCAGCTCCAGATGGTGCGCACATTGAATACGCTCTGAGGTTCAACTTCCAGGCCTCAAACAACGAGTCCGAGTATGAGGCCATGATTGCAGGTCTCTTATTGGCAATAACTCTTCACGTAAAGCGACTCCTACTCCACAACGACTCAAGGTTGGTTGTCAATCAAGTACTGGGGATCTATGAGGCCAAAGATGAAAGGATGGCCAATTACTTGAAGAGGGTAAGAACGATGTTAGAATATTTTGAAGAGGCAAAACTGAAGAGAGTGCCTCGACAAAGTAACAGTCACGCAGATGCATTGGCAAGGCTGGCCTCGGTAACAAAGACAGATGTTAGAAGGACCATTCCGATCGAGGTCTTGAGAAAGGAAACCGTCGAGGAAGAAGAGGTATGTAACCCGTGTCACAATTTGAACCTAGGAGACTCATGGATCGACCCCCTCGTCTGGTATATTAGAGGGGGAGAGCTACCTGAATCCAAGCTAGAGAGGAGAAAATTGAGATATAGGGCTGCTAAGTTCTCGATGATAGGAGACGTCTTGTACAAAAAGGGATTTTTATTGCCTCTCCTCAGATGTGTGCATCCCACGAAAGTTCCCCGGGTCTTACAGGAGGTTCATCAGGGTTCTTGCTCTAGCCACATAGGGGGAAGACCCTTGGCCAAGAGAATCATCACACAGGGGTACTGGTAGCCAACTTTGTCCAAGGACGCCGCAACTTACATAAAGAGGTGTGATAAATGTCAAAGATTCGCCACTAATCCTCATCAGCCCCATCAGCCTATGACGTCAATCACCTCTCCATGGCCATTTGCAGTATGGGGGATTGACTTAGTATGACCCCTACCAAGAGCTGCCAATAATTATAGATTCTTGATAGTTGCCATAGACTACTTCTTAAAGTGGGTGGAGGCAGAGCCGGTGATAACGATCACAGAGCAGAAGACCTTCCAATTTATTTGGAGGAATATCATATGCAGATATGGCCTCCCAAACACTCTCATCTCGGACAATGGGACCCAGTTCAAGAACTCCTCTTTAGAAAAGTATTGCCTAAGAGTAGGAATAAAGCAATTCTTCTCATCTCCTGGCCGACCTCAGGAAAATGGTCAGACCGAGGTCACAAACAGAACTATCCTGGATGGAATCAAGAAGAGGTTAGAAGATGCGAAGGGAAGATGGACTGAAGAGGTCTACGTTGTGTTATGGGCCTACAGAACCACGACAAGGACACCTACAGGAGAGACCCCGTTCATGTTAGCTCACGGCTCAGATGCTGTCATACCAACAAAAGTAGGACTACCAACTCATAGGGTTCAGACCTATGACCCCAATAAAAATGGGGAAGAGAGGAGGTTAGACCTAGACCTGATCGAAGAAAGAAGAGAAGACGCTGAGATCAGACAAGCCGCCTACCAACAAAGGGCAGCGAAATTCTACAACCAAAGGGTTAAGTCAAGACCCATTACAGTGGGAGACCTAGTGCTAAAAAAGACCTTACAGAAAGAAAATAAGCTTCACCCAAACTGGCACGGCCCCTATAAAGTGACAGAAGAGGTTGTGCCTGACACTTACAGGCTAGAAAACCTAGAAGGAGAACCTTTCACTAACCCATGGAATGCTGATCACCTAAAGAGATATTACATATGATATTGCATAGAGTTTTATGTAAATGTACCATCTTATTATGAAGAGGTTATTAATAAAGACCAGTTCCCATGACAGTTCTTGCTTCATTCTTAGGTCGGAGATTAATTATGGGGATAACATCTTAGGTGATGACCTCAGACCCTCATAACACCATTCAGTGGTGACGAGGTCTGAGCTCAGACACCATAATGGGATGACCTCAGACCCTTAACATCATTAATTTGGTGAGATTAATTATGAGGATAACATCTTAGGTGATGACCTCAGACCCTCATAACACCATTCAGTGGTGACGAGGTCTGAGCTCAGACACCATAATGGGATGACCTCAGACCCTTAACATCATTTAATTTGGTGAGATTAATTATAGGGATAACATCTTAGGTGATGGCCTCAGACCCTCATAACACCATTCAGTGGTGACGAGGTCTGAGCTCAGACACCATAATGGGATGACCTCAGACCCTTAACATCATTAATTTGGTGAGATTAATTATGAGGATAACATCTTAGGTGATGACCTCAGACCCTCATAACACCATTCAGTGGTGACGAGGTCTGAGCTCAGGCACCATAATGGAATGACCTCAGACCCTTAACATCATTAATTTGGTGAGATTAATTATGAAGATAACATCTTAGGTGATGACATCAGACCCTCATAACACCATTCAGTGGTGACGAGGTCTGAGCTCAGACACCATACGGGATGACCTCAGACCTTTAACATCATTAATTTGGTGAGATTAATTATGAGGATAACATCTTAGGCGATGACCTCAAACCTTCATAACACCATTCAGTGGTGACGAGATCTGATATCAGACACCATACGGGATAAACTCAGACCCTTAACATCATTAATTTGGTGAGATTAATTATGGGGATAACATCTGAGGTCAAACCATTGATTAAGTTTAAACAAGATATCATTGCAACAAGACTAAGAGCGAAAACATCACATGACATTCAATAAAAGTAAGTGAGGATAATCCTCCTCAGAGGTTGATACATTCAGAAATAATAGATGATCAAGGATTACAGAACAAGTTTCAAAATGTTATGGGTTACAAACAATGTTCAAAAATTATCTAAGGGTTTGAGGGGGGAATGTTGATATCCTCGGCTTGGTTAGGCTGGACAACATTGGTCACCTCGGCCACATCATCATGATGGTCTGTCCCCTCAACCTCAGTGCCGTCTAATGTGGCAGTCTCGGCAGGCACGACAACCTCCTCATCCACCTTCTGAAGGGCCTGGGAAAATTGGGGATCGACAAAGCCGAGGCCTACGAAATCTGAGGCTTTCAAAGTACCAGTCTCCCTCTCCTTGACATCAGCCCACTTAATAGTGTCTTTGATACCTCTTTCAAGGTATTCAAAGCTGAAGCTCATAAACTCGTCAGAGGACTTGTAGTCAGAGATTATCTTCTCAGAGGCATCATCGAGGGCTGCCCTAATAGCTGAGTTGACCTTTTGCTGCAGAACATCATCCTTAGCCTTCAGAGCCACAGTATGATTCTTACCAAGCTGAGAGATGTCCTTCTACAGCCCCCTCACCTTCTTCTCAGAATCCTTCAGCTCAGATTTGAGGCGGTCAATCTCTGCGTTCAGAGTGCTCTGGACCTTCTCGGCCTCTTGACCCTTTTGGATGAGGGGCAATTTCCTCAGAGTCCAGTTGGATAAGTGGTGCATAGCTGCCAGGACCTGCATATTTTGTGATCATGAATGAGCTGAAGAACAATAAGATGTTTCACTTGGGGTGAAGAATAATCAGAAAGATCAAGTCATACCTGAATGGATCTGTGAATGCCGAACTCAACCAGCAATGGGATGTTCAGTGACCTGAAGAAGCGTTTGTTAGACTCGATCATTGCAGAGTCGAAGGCATCTAGGGCCTAAAGACTGTGGCCGACTATGCTGTCAGTTATTTTTAACTGATCTAGTCAAGCCGACAGGGCGTCAGCTGAAGAGATGGGGATGGCAGTGTCAGCATTCTTATTCTTCGGCCTCTGATCCTCAGGGGCATGACCTTCTGGAGCCCTCTTCTTTGTAGCTTGGGGCTTAGAGGCAGAGGGAGTTGGGGGAGGAGCGTTAAGGCCTGCTTTCTTGGCAAGTATCGTCAAGCTGGGTGCAGCCATTTCCCAAAGTTCGTCCGAAATATCCTGTGGTCGCTTTGCAAAAAATTAGTAGATCTGAGTTAGATAATCAGACATGAATAAACTCAGAGGTTCAACTTGAAACAAAAATGCTTACCAATCTCGGCAAGGGGACTTCCACCTAGACCTGTCCTAGAGAGGTAGTGGGGAGCCATCAAGTGTTCGAACCTGACGAACAGACCATGTACCCCCTGATATTGAAAGGCTTTCACCTTCTGGAGGTTTTGTAGACTCAGGCCAGGGTCGACCCTTACAGACATTGTGACTTTACCCCACCTCAGGGGCATCCTCGGCTCTAGAATAGATGAGGGAACACATGGTCCAAATTTCCATGGCCCAGAAGCAAAGAAATACTGAGGCTTCCAGTTATGGTTGGAAGTCTGAGTCCGAGCTACAAAATGGTAGTAGCTCGGATGATTTTTGGCCGAGGAAGGGACATAACAACCTACAAAGACATGAACTGGAAGGTCTGAGTGGTGGACAACCTTCCATAAGACTATGGCCCCTATTATGACTCTCTAGGCATTAGGAGATAGTTGAGAAGGGGCCAAATTGATATAGGAAAGGATGGATTTGATAATGGGGTGAATGGGAAGACGAAACCCCAACTTGAACATCTGCTCGTACAGGGAGATCTCGCCGTCTCGGCCATGATAAGACCTCTCCTCCCTCAGAGGTCTCCTAAGCTTTATTGAGGGACTGATAGAATACAGATATCTGAAGCAGAGAAGGTCTACCTCAGTAATAGTACTCTCGATCTTAGCCACCTCAGAGACGTTGACATTGCTCTCAACCTCATCATCATCCAACTCAACGTCGGCCGAAGCAGATGTTGATGGGTTACTCGGGAACCTTTGAGCGAACTCTACCCCGGTGACGGCCGACAGAGGGATGGCGTCAAGTATGGGTGGTATAGCCACACTTGGCTCAATAATTTCAACCTCTGAGGAAGAGGCTGAGGTGCTTGAGCTATTATGGGATGAGGCTCGGCTGGAGACCTCGGCCTGATCAGGGGCTTGATCAGCCCGAGGTGTAAAGTCCATGGCCTCCTAAAAGTAATCCACAGACATGGGGTCTGAGGTAGAAGATTCAGACTCAGACATCGGTATGGGATCAGCAGGAACCTCTGTCTGAGTGAAAAACTCTGGGGGGTCAGGATATATCACCTTCAGAGGTGGTGGAAAGATAGGTCTAATGGGAAATTATTGTGACCTACGAGCCTCCTCCTGTGCTCTTTCTATTTATTTAATCTTTTCTAAAGTCTTCTCTCTAAGGGAGGGGAACTCCTCAAGAAGCTGATATAAGGGTCTGAGCATCAGGGGATGACACTACACTTAGGAGACTTCCTAAAACTACAAACAAGATTAGCTAGTGAAGTAAAGCAGTAAAAGATCAAACTACCTAAATGTGGCAAGAATTGTTCGCCTGAAATAATGGTGGTCTCACCGAAAAACTCAGAAACTCGCCGAAAAATGCGAAAATAAGGAGACTTGCAGGAAAAATGAAGGAAAAAGTATGGCGAAGGTTACCTGAGAATGAAATAGTAAGGAGGAGACGAGAAGACACGAGAAACCACCTTCCAAAAGCCTCAACAAAGATCTTTCTAGAGAGAGAAGGCTGCAGGAACGAGTTTGGCTGGAAACGAGAGAAGTGAAGAAGAAAGAAGGGAAATAGGGTTCAAAACCCTTAAATATACAGGCGCAATTCCCAAGGCCCATCATTGCCTTGTGAGCCCCAAAGGGCGGCTAACATCACGCTCCCACCAAGCAAGCATACTTCAGCATTGGACAAGTGTCAAACAAATATTGACTCGTAATAGACAGGCCTCGGAGGTGTGATAATCCCCTAGTCACCTGCTCCCACATATGACTAAGGGCTGGGGGGTGATTGATATGCCCCAAGTGTGACCTCGACCCAGAGACACCAACCTCGGCCGAGATTATGGTCGACGTTGGACATGTCTTGGGCACGCGATATCAGCCCTCGGCCATAGCAAGGTTGGCCCAGGCCGACACTACCATGAGCCTCTCCAAGGGACATCACAAGGATCAACAGCATTCTCGTATACCTTGGAATGGAAACCTCGGCCAGACATAGGCCGAGCTCGCAGGAAGCCACCAGCAACCTCATCAAGACATTAGTTGATACTCCAAACACTCCAGCTCAACCTCGTCTCAGGCCGACCTTATCCATTGTCTCAGCTGGGATTAGGCCAAGACCTCCATGGAATACTCGGACTGAACGAGTACCTAGACTTACCAACCTTGTCCTCTCCCAGGCCGAGGTCATACACCAGGCGCGATAGCCGAGCATCTACTGACATTTGGATAAGGGCACGTGGACACAAATCAGTTATAACAAGATTATTCCCCACATGTGGGGAGAATATTGCATCATCATTCTCTACATGTGACAGTGACAGATGGCTTTCCCATATTGGTGAGGCAATCACACACATGCACATTACATGCATGGAGGGTACATTACACCCCCAAGTACTATATATAGAGGTCATCCCCTACCTTACAAGGGATCCAGATATAAAATCCTAGCTAGAACTCTGTCTAGATACACAGTAGAAAGAGAAAGCTTGAGAGAATGTATCCATGGCCATTAGTGCCTTATTACAGTGAGGTTATTCACACACACAGTGGACGTAGGCCAATTTAGGCTGAACCACTTATGTCCTGATGCTCTCTCCTTTTCTCCTCATCTCATTCTCTTGCCTTTTACATAACTATGCTGCCATTGTTGTTCTTAGATTGAGCTTGCAAATATCTTATTTGGTGGTGCTAATTCTAGCATCAACAATTTTCATTTTCATTTTTTTAAGGATCACAAATAAAACACACACACACACACAAACATCCTACACTCACATACACCCCAAACATACTCACTCACCCACATCACACTATCCTACACTCAACACACCCAACTACACCTGCTATCATCTTCAACCTTTCACCCTCTCTCTCCTCTAAACCCACCAAACTCCATAGTCAAACATCATCATCTCCACCATTTACCTCAACCCACCATCTCTCTCCTCTTGCTCACACTCACATCTTCTACTATGTCCGCCCCCACTTCGGCGTGACCCTAATTACCAGATCCTCTGCTAGCCGCCGGTAGTACCCAACCCGCGCCAGCCAGCACCTCCGGCCAGCCCGGTCTCGTCCCTGCCGATGCCGCCGTCGGTGTTAACCCTTAAACCCGACGGTCCAGCTACCCTGCTCCGGCATCGATCCAACTCGACCAACTTGCGTCCCTACCCGGAGTTCCAATCATAAACCATTCTTGGTGCGACCTTCTGCCAACCCCCTCCGGCGGCCTGAACAAAAACCAGCGCTGGTGAAGCCACCCAGCCGCCGCCGGCGACGATCAACAGTTACCCCTTCGGTGCAAGGAACTTCCGTCCACCACCTGCTGGTGGTGGGCCACCCCAATTCGCAACCCAATAACTCACCCGAGCCCCAGCGCCGGCGCTCATAACCCGAGTCGCTGCCCAACCCGAACCTCTCCTCGATCCACTTTTCATCCACACCCACATCCAACAATCAAAACCCATCTTCCATAGCCAATACCCATTTCCCATAACCCATATAAAGCCACACAATTTCTACTACCTATTACAAGACAAAACTAAAAGCCAAACCCATATGTCATTTAACCCTCACAACTCACTTAACCCACTTTACCCTTTTTCCCATATTACCCCCATCTGCATTGTTTTCCACTCCTCATCTCATACCACCATTTAAAACACATGTGTGCCCAATCCTAAAAATACCCCCAATCACCTTTAACCAAATCTAATTTCTACCTCACCCCATACACATGTGCACTCCTAATTACCCAAATTAGCCCTATTCCCATGTGTGCCATGCGTCTACTATAAAAGAAGACTTAAGACTCCATTTGAAAAGGGAACTTATCATGGAATAAAGAAGAGAGAAACCCTAGAGTTAGGTTAGAGAGAAAGTTAAAAATAATATTTTTTTAGTTTAAAAATTTATTTTATTTTATTTTTTTTAGATTTAAATTGAGTGAAATAATTGTGTGAGATTCAAGTTGAGTGAATTTTTCATTTATATCTTTGTTGATTACTCACTTGGAGGGTTGTATGCTTCTCATTCAAGGATTGAAGTCTATTGAATTCAAGAGATTGGTTTGATTATTCTTCTCTCTAGTCTTTTATATTAAATGCCTTTGATTATTTGTTCATCATGTTTAATATCATGCTAGGCTAAATCCCCTTTCAAGGAGTGGGGGAAAACCCTTATTTGATGTTATTTTACTTTAATTAGTTTGATTACTTGAAAATTCCCATTGAATGTTAATTTTGATCCCCCACCCTTAGATTTATGCCTCGAGAGAGGGTAAATGATTTTCGAGAGAAAATCGAAATTCTAGTTATAATACCCATTTTAGATTCGAACTAGAGATAGGAGTTTCTTAAGTGGGGTATTATAATTTGAATTTCAACTCTATTTTTATTTTCTAAGATTTACATAAATTTTAATTGATCGATCCTAGCGGGTGATTAATTAGAAGGAGTGTGGATCTATTTTTTTTTTAGAGTTGTGGGGTGTTTAACTTAATTTTCTAAAAAGGTTACTATTAAAATTACATTTGCAATGAGAGTTGATTTGTAAGTTTGATATTAATTTGAGAGAATTCAATTAATTAAATTAATTAATTAGAATAGCTAAAATTTATGGTGTAATCCCACTCCTTGATTGTTCTCATAATTATTTACCTCACTTTATCTCTTATTTTAGTGTTAGACTTTATTTTTTCATTTTAGTCATTTTCTAGTTAGTTATTATCATATCACATTTAGTTTAGTTTAGTTTAGTTTAAATCATCACCTCACCCAATTCTTTTAATATTTGTTAAGCTAAAAAAAAAATAGAAAAGCAAAAATTCCAAAAAGAAAATAAAAAGTGAATTACAATTGAATTTGTCTCTGGCTTACCCCCTTAGAAGTGGATTGATACCCTTACTTACCTCTACACTTGAGTTGATATTATTTTGTAGGTATTTGAGGTTTTGACTAACTTGACTTTCAACAACGACACATAAAAATTCAAGTTATCATGGGGACTTCATGTTTGAGAAATACCAAGAAGTCACTAATCGCTACGTGATTTTTAAAACAAGAACAATGTTGTACTGGAGAAGCAAAGGGTCGTCACTTCTGTCCCCATCAATCAAATTGGCCTAAGAGTTGTGGAGGAAGTTCAGAGCAAAAGAAGCAAGAGTGTTGACAAGAAAAAGTGTGCAAAACTGTGCTTCGAATAATGTTTAAAAGGAGGTCAAACAAAATTTCGGTACAATGATTATTACTTAATCACTATATTATACCTCTAACAAGATATTATAGGAAATGGTGGTGTTAAGAAGATAATGGAAATTGACTAAAAGACATTAGAGTAAATTCTTAATTCATCTTGCTCCCCACAAGTTATAAGTAACTTGAATAAAATATCAAGTGACACTTCACTTACATTCGAGCATTCAAGATCGATTGAGACAAGCATAATTTAAACAATAACCTTATATGCTTAATTATATACAAAGAGTAACAAAATACTTAAAGTAGTACATCAATTCAATTATTTCATGTCATGAGCAGGGAAGACCCACTCAGTTTACATACAAAAGTTATTATTTACTTGTTAAAAGAAATGCATAGATACCAAGGGTGAAGCAATACATGTGTGCGTGCACGTACGCAAGAACAATAGAAAAATGAAACAAATCATTGGAAGATTGAGAGGGATATGCTTACAGGATGCCTAAGAAGAAATGAAGCCACCATCTCTTCGTTCTCTTCATGATCAATGGAACGGGCATTGTAAAGGCAATAGGAGAAGTAGAAATGTAACTAAAATATTCTTTTTATGTAAACATTGTGTGTAAATATAATAATATTTATTATTATGAAAATCAACCTCATAATTCTCTATAACTAGCACGGTGACTTGCCACTTTCACAAGACTACTTAGTGTTTGGCAAACATGCTCCTGTCGCGGAATGAAATAAACAATTATAATTACAAATAAGAACAACGATAAACTAAGAATAAATGAACATGGAAACGGAAATTGTGAATTGGTGAACATATAATAGGTTGTGTGAGGCTTAGGGAACATAGAGAACATCATTCAATATAAATTTATGATTGTCATCAGAAGATATAATTGATGAGCCAATGTTGGTAATATCTATACCTTAACTATTAGCATTAGAAACCTTGCCAATGCCATGATATTAAGTAACATATTAAATATTTTATAGATCTTGAGTGGTATGATTATTTGCCCTGGTATTGGCGTACTAAGGTTCATGCCCAACATCATTAATAACTTTTTATGCCAAACATCACTAATACTATCAAAGTGCTTCTAATAGCCTCTTCGGTTCCACGATACATGTCTGTAATTTAACAACAATAATAAAAAAAATTAGTTAAAGCCCAGAAAAAATTAAAACTACAAAGAACAGGGCGACCAAGGTTTTTCTTTCTATGTATCTATTATATCAACCAAAAATCAGTAGTGAACCATTTGGATAAAACTACCCACAGATATAACAAGCCTTAAATTTTAAAATTAAAACTAACATTAAGCATATAATGGGTTCTGATTTATCACATAGCGAACACATACAATCCTCAAATGAGTTCTCCTCAAATGGATTTTGAGTTGAAGATGGTGATAAATAACGAAAGAAAATATTACATTAAGCATATAATGGGTTCTGAGCCATGGAGTGTACATTAAGTATATAAATCTTACATTAAGAATATAAATCTTACATTAAGCATATATAAATCTTACTTTAAGTAAGAAATTAAACCCTAAATGACGAACCTGTAGCCATGGTGTGTGGAGTTGACAATGAAGAGATAGAGAGAGTGTGGTGTGTGGAATTAACGACCTATTAACTGAGATGAGAGGGAGGGGCGTGTGGTTTGGTGTGTCGTGGTGTTGAGGGGAAATGAGAGAGAGATGAGAGTTAGGGCGGGAAATTGTGTATCTGCGTGAGAGAGGGGAGAGATGAAGGTTTGGATTTGAGCGGGGGGCCTCAAAAGTAAGGAAGTCTAATTTTTTTGAGCATTTTATATTTTAGTAAGTGTACTCAATTTTGGCACACTTAAAAATAGTGCCAAATTTTGACACTGTTTAAAGTGTGCCAGATTGTTATTAAACAGTACTAAAATTTGACACAATTTTAAACTGTGCCAAATTTTCTTACCAAGGTGTGCCAAATTACTGTTTTTGGTGTAGTGCTTTTCAATCCTTCAAACCAGTTTCCTCAAAGGTTCCCAAGTGAGGTTGGCATAAAAGTTCTCCCAGACCTTGTCAAACCTGGTTCCTCGCAGGTATCGAGTAATATCATCTCAATAATACAACATAACTCAAATTTATGATACCTATTATAAATACACAACAAACAAATAAAATACATGGTGAATCTAATTAGCTTCCTCTACGAGCTTCCTCATTCTTCAATTAAGCTCCACTCTTCCAGCTTCCTCAGTTTTTGATTAAGCTCTACTTTGTCTTAATCTGTCGTTAGTCCCTTAATGAGGAGGTTCATCTTAGCCCCTCTTACATCTTTAAAATTTTATTCTTATGTGGTGGTAGGCCTGTCAAAGATCGAATTTTAGTCCCAGTCCGATCTTCATATTCAGATAGATATTGACAGTTTTAATTCGATAACCTAATTATCTAATTATATGTTTATCTGCTAATGAATAATGCAAATAAAAATTAACACTAATCTGATCAGCCAACAATCAGATCCAATCAAATAAATTTAAAATTTATTATTCAATACTTGTAAATTTGACTCTTTATTTATGTTTATCTCACGATAATTATTAAACTCTAAACATACATCACATCAAATTATAATCGTAATTATATTTGTGTTAATATGACGATTACTATTACACTTATAAATAGATATTATATATATAATACAATAAGATAATATACAAATCGAAGAAACCTAATAGGATTTATAATAATGTAATGCATAATTCGACTCCGATTCCATCCAACACTTTTGTTAATAAACAATTTAGATTGAACGTAACTTATGTGGTGACCTTTTTGAAAATGTTTAAAGATATTTTTTAGGATGCTTCACAATTAATCCCTCACCATTAATATTTTTTTCACTCTAGTTCACTAGTATATATTTGCATTAGAAAATATCCCACTCTTCGTGTATGTACATTATAAAAAATGTATAGGTTAATTAAAATATGACAGAGTATAGATAAATTGTGTAATTTATTATTGTTTTTTACTTTAATACATTGCTAATTTTTCATTTTAGATTAAAATACATTTTTATTGAAAAATTAAACTTTGCCCAAAATCGTTAAGTTTAACTGGCATGTGGATTTTTTTAATTAAATAGGTTGGGTATGGATTTACACCAATTTGATTTACCAAACATCTAATCCGATAAAATATGTTAAATAAATAAGGCATTTAAAATGTTTATCTACCCTTTAATTTTTTTTCGAAGTCATTATTACACTAATAAACACAATTTACATCTTAAATACATCATATTTCTAATTATATATATATATTAATATCACAATTATAAATATATATATTTTTAATATTTTTAATATGGTGAGATAATATCTGATTCAATGTGAAGCCTACTAGATTGGATATGGATTTGAAATCTAACACTATCTTCAAGACAATAAACATAGAATAATGATATGAGTACAAAAATCTTCCCCAAAACCTCCCCCAAATCTGATGTGGATTTCACTAACTCTCTCATCTGCCTATTAAGTATTGACTTGTGTTATGGGGTCCCGCCAGGGCACCCAATTAATTACTTTTTGGAGGAGTTTGGGGGAATTATTTGGGACTCATAGCACCACTCATAAACATATTAGCAAAATGCTATTTTTTCTTCCCCATTTTGTGATTTTGTCACTGTAGAGTAAGTGGCGAAATAATATTTCTAGATTGGGACATAATTCGGAGAAAAATACTTCCAATTTTGCTTCCCCCAAAGTTGCAAACCTAATGCTCGCGGAACACTGGATTGTCGAATGGGCTTTTTTTCGTCTTTTCACATTTTTTGACTTTAAAAAAAATTTATTTTCATTATTCCCGTGTCAATTGGATTGCTATGGGAGCAGTTTTGTCAATTTTTATCTTATTTCTTTGGACCAAATCACCTTTTGAGGGAGAGCATTTTTGGGGAGGAAAAATGCCCCATTGCCTTGGAGATGGGTTAATTATCCGATGTATGTTCTAAATATGTATTAATCACATATTTTTATTAGTAAATAAATTTAGATTGAAATTAGAAAATTTTCTGGAGAAAAGACTTATCAACAATCCTATTATACAAATAAGACACTCATTAATATTTTTATAAAAATAATCCCCCAAAATATTTCACTTTCCAAAATAACCCTCTAGAAGAACTCTCACATATAGCTTTCATTACCTCTCTCTCTCAATTCCTCTCTTGCATTGATTAGAAATCCATCGGAAGCAACGATAAGCCACACCGCTTCCTCTCGATCATAGCAACCTCCAACACGACCTTTTGGTGGTGGCGAGTTCCTCTCTCGTCCCACCTATATTTGTTTCAGACAAAAAAACACCGACAAAGTGAAAAATGAGAAATTCTAGATCTAGTATTTAAGATCTGACAAAGCTTCCCTGGAACTACAATGTAAAAATTGTGATTTGAGGAAATAGAGAGCAATCCTTTGAAGATATAATGCATTTGTAAAATTAGGATCATGGTTCAAAAGTGAAGAAATGGGAAGAACATGAAGAGTTAAAAATGTACATATGACGGTATTTATATTGCTCTTTCATTATATAATTGCACCATTTGGATATAAAAATTTGTTAGGACAAAGAGACTATTCATTTAAAATAAGAAATAGACATTTGGAAGGTACTTTTACTGCTAAATTATTGTGCAATGTCATTTATTTTAGAAAATTATTGAATTTGATTCCTTAATAGATTTTTTTAATAATAAGTCTTGACATGATTTTTATTTGGAGATTCAAATGACTACATAGCAAATTAAAATTTTCAGTTTCAAACAATGAAAATAAGTCCCCGCATTTGACTGAAAAATTAATTTTGTTTTAAAATATTTGCAAATGTGAATTTGCGGTTTACGAGTTCACGATTGACGAGAAGGTACAATGCCAATATGTGATAGGAATCCTTTATCCATAATTAACATTGCTAAAAGTCCTAAAAAAGCACAACTACTAGACAAATCTCATTTATAAACAAATCCATATGGTGACCTTTTTGATAGTGTTGAAGATATTTTTATGAGGTGCACCTGTTTCACAAACGGTGGGTGGCAAATTTAAAGACCCATCAATTAGGTTACGAGTCATTCAAAATCACGTGTAGAAACTCGGCATGAAGACAACAATGTGTACGCATATAATAATATAATCCGTGTTGCGGCCGTGTATTCTATATACTCAAATCACATGCTATCACTTCCCCTCAATTTGTATATATATATATCCATGTGGGGATGAATGGCCAAAAGGAGTTTTCTTATCCTACTATATCCATATATATTGTGTATGAATTCCCACTAAAATTAACTTATATAACAATTTAATAATAATAGAAAAAGAAAATTATAAACCGATCCACTTAAACAACATTTTTCTCAAATATTGATTTGAAAATCTTCATCTCCAAGTAATCCGATTTGAGATTTTTTTTTTTTGGTAAAAGCATGTTATGATTGGATCGTTTGGGTATTAGTCTAAAAAATTAAGTGTTTTTTTTAAATTAACTTTAGGTAGATAGGTTTTTAGGGTTAAGGGTAGGATGGAAAAGTTTTTTCAATGATGATTTTGGGTTTAATGCATACCTAATTTACGTGGAATTTTTCACATTGATATACACAATGTGTGGAACTTTTGTAATTTATACCCTTACATATAAGTTATTAGGAAAATGTTAACATGTATTTTAAGGGCACATATTTTGAACCTCAAAATAATAAGTATGGAAGTTCAACATGAATATTTGTATTTTATTAATTATATGTCAAAATTATGTCTCTATTATTTATAAGTTCTAAACGTGTGTCCTTAGGGCACATGTTATCAAAATCCAAGTTATTATATTAATCAACTAGAGAAAAAAAGCTTATTTATTAATGACTAGTATGGAAAACTCCTATATGTAAGCATTTTGCATTTCTATAATTTGAGAAATTTCAAGGGCTTTCACTATATTTGAGATAAAAATTGACTTTCGGATGATTTTTCATGTGTGATATAACTAAAAGTTTACAAGAAAAAATCACAAACAAAAGGAGGTTATTTTTACACCGATCATGGAAGATCACTCTAACCCAACAAAAATAATAGGAAATGCTACTATAAATAATATTAAACGATGAAGGACTCTTAAAAAGCACTATAAAATCATTTTCGCCTTTGACTTGGATTTTCTACCACTGCACAAGAGCTTAAGGATTTGCCACTAGCATAGGCTACCATTGCTTAAGGATACCTTTTTGTTTAGTTACTTGTTTCTTTATTTATTTTTAATACCTTTGTGTTTTGATCAATGATAGATTCAAAAAAGAAAAAAAATACAGAACAATACATGTATTATTTTTTTTTTTTGGTATTTTAAAAGCGATAATTTCACTAAATTGATTTTTAAAATATTTAAACCAAAATCAACCACAAAAATTTTAGTACGTTCAGGTTCAGTAATTTCGGTTTACGGTAAAGAAAAATAATAAACCACTACCATTTTTCGGTTTAATAAGATACCGTGCGATAATAAACTGTACCATAACTAATCCTAGCAATATTTCAAAATGAACTTATCAAATTTGAAAGAAAAGGGAGGCCATTGTAAGTTTTTTTCGAAAAAAGGTTTCAAGGATTTTGTATTATTAGAAAAAAAAATAAGAAGAATTTTCCTCTTTTTAATTAGTTATAATTTCTTTGTGTTGAAATTAGTGTTAGTCCTACCTAATTCGTATGTAACACTAAAAAACTTTAGCAGAATGATCATTATATTTTCCATTATTATCTTAAACATAAAACAAACAAGAAGCTTTAATATGACTAGCTGGATTGTTTTTTGCTTTTCATTTTTATAACAATATGGTGATTACTCAACTAACAATGAATGACGGTTATTGGCTTCACATTTAACAAAACCACTCAAACAAAAAACTAACAAAATATATGAACAACATATATATAAAAAAAGCCAAGTCTCTTGAAGTTTCTAAAGTAAAAATAAATGTAAGAAATAGTGTTCCCAAGTGTCCTAACATCATTCTTAACGTGACAATAATTGGGCCTAGCTAGGGACACGGTCTTTCTAGATTATTACAAACTGTTTGTGGGCATAATGGCTTTGTACCTAAAATTGATTTATACTCCATATTTTATGCATCCAATACACCACTTCACATTTTGCTCACATAACTTTTGTCGGAAAGAAAGGAGTTTGCCCTCATGTTTTGCCATTGCCGCATCCCATAGCACACATCTCCATACACTAACACATGATTAGTTGACTCTCTCTCTCTCTCTCTATAGAACTTTTCTATATATAAGACATTGTTTGAGTTATTAGAGTACTCTCTCTCTCTCTCTCTCTCTCTCTCAAGTGCATGTTAATTGAGCAAAGACATGAAGTACATAAACAAGGGGAAGATTATTATGGTTCCATATCCAGCACAAGGACATGTTACTCCCATGCTAAAGCTTGCTTCGGCCTTAAGTAACCGCGGGTTCGAGCCGGTGGTGGTTGTTCCGGAGTTTATTCACCGTAGTATCGCACCCCAAATCAACACCGACGTGACAAAAATCTCATGCATGTCTATTCCAGACGGTTTAGACGAAGGAGCGGCTCGTGATTTCCGGAACATTGAGATGGCCATGGAAATCAACATGCCACCCCATTTTGAGCGCCTTTTAGGGGAGCTTGATGGCATCGTGTGTGTAGTTGTAGATTTGTTGGCATCGTGGGCTATCGGGGTGGCCCACAAGTGTGGGGTGCGAGTGGCGGGGTTTTGGCCTGCCATGCTGGCTACTTATCGATTGATCGCAACTATACCGGAGATGGTCCACACCGGCATTATTTCCGAAACGGGTAAATTTCTTTTTACCACTAAAAATTTAGTCATGATCGCAAGTGGATAACGAATTATCCAAACTGCCCATATGTCTTCGACTGACGTTACATTTTATTCACGTAAAACATAGTTTTGCTCATTTTATTTACGAACTTTTGTGGAGCTTGATTCCCGAATTTGTCTATGGGAACAACAATTTTAACTGACACTTGTTCCATATTTTTCTCAATTTTCATGGAAAATATTTCCAAGTCACAAAAAACTTGAATTCCATCGAAAATCGAAAAAGTACGAGGACACCTTCCACCATATTCTATCATTTCATGAAAAATGAATTATTTTTCAAAAGAGATCTAATTTTGTATTCATACATGTTACTTTTTATAGAATTGCAAATTATGACTCTCGTATTTAAACTTATTGTATCTATTCTCGATGGTTCATTATGTTTTGATTTTTACCAACCATTCATTAAAATTAACTTAGTGTTTTCTTTTAAAAAAATGATATTTTTAGTTTACCGTAGAAAATAAAAATAAAAATTCACATCTATGTTGCTTACAGTAACCAAGATATTTTTTCCCCTGAGACATGTGCTATCATAAATAAATTATTGTGACAACAATGTTTGTATTACTTAATATTTTTCCTATTTATTTGACGAGTAGTCTTATCTTTAGAGTTGTCAATAATTCTAAAGAGTGTCATGTTTCCCTCTCTTTCTAATTTAGGCCATTGTTGATTATTTTCATCCATTATTTGCCATATTTAGAACCACCACTCTAGCAAGTTATTTAGGATGGAATGTATTAAAAAACCTTATTTAGGCACATGGTATATACTAGATAAATAAATATATAAGTATGGGTCAACTATCATAAATTAACAGTATAAAATCTTGCCGACGTTTTAAATGAGAACATGTAAGAAGATTCGATGTTGGGTCAAGTAATTGAGATTCAATGTGCCAGACTGTCTATTACGGAAGTATCATAATTCAGTCTCTTTCTAGGCCCTTCCTGATAAATTTGGAGTTTAATGAAAGTTTCAAAGTTGAGACTTTTGATGTTGATTACGTTGATAAAAACAAATAATATTGTTTATAATATAATTAAAGGTTAAATGCGATAATTATAATGTGTCACAAGAAATAATTATACGGTGTCTCTACGTATTTAGAGCGCTAGAATAAACACTTTAAACTTTTCATTTTCTTAAAATAACACAAATATGATACGTCAAGGTGTGACGCAAAAAATGTGTCAGAATCACCTATGAGCTTAGAATTACTCTTATCTAAATTCTCACTAATTTATTTGTTGAATATAATTTACTTTATTTCTTTATATATCTCTCTACATTTTCATATTCGAATAAATATAATAAAACAACACCATGAAAGAAAAAACATGATGTTCTATTCAATTTTATTCAAAAATAAATATAAATATGAGGGTGAAGAAACAAAAAAAATCAACACATCTAAATTGGGCCCTTTGGGTTTTTCAAACACAAAATTCTTATTCGATATTGTTTTTGTAAAATTCAAAATAAAGTTTAAGGAGTAAGCCCTCAATTTTATGGGGATATTCTGTATCGCCGCACTTAAGCCATGAACATTAAAGAAAATATCTCTCCCACTTCTCTCAATCTCAACATATATGGGTATGGGTTTTTGTTTTTTAATTTCAATTCTTTCGTTCCAAAAAGTGTCAAAATTATCTCGGAGTTCCATAAAAAATGTCAAAAAAAATTATTTTGGAGTAAGGGAGTCCTTTAGTGGCGCGCGAATAGTATAATCCTTTGTTAATTAAAAACGTGGTAATGAACGATAAAATGATTTTTCCTTTTTATTTAACTTGAAAAATATTAAATGGTACACATTCAATCTTTCATTGAAGAAAACATATTTACAACTGATCTATGCCAAATGCTTCGATTCTCACCATCTTCTTTCGTGTTATATGGTGCATGATACCGTATTCATTATATTTTAGTTTCCTCGTGTTGTGCATGTATTAATGGATTTGTATAAACTCATTAATTTCAACAAAAAAAAGGTATAAACTCATTAAGAATAAATCCTTGACATGTATTTGTGATGTGTTATTATGAACCAAAAGCTGAAGTCATTTTTTTAAAACTCTTAAGACTAAATTTGAACATTTAGACTTAAGAGTTACCAAATGACATTAATTAATTTATTTTTTACTTGTGAATGGTTAAGTGCTACAATAACCAATGAATATGAACACTTGATATAAATCTAAACATCAATTTATAAATTCATTCAAACATAAAAAGAAAAATATTGGATTCATATTTCAAATTCAAACTTTTTTAACCTACTGCAAAATTACATTAAATCAACTTTTTCACTCACATTGATAGGTTGTTATTTTTCCATGCAATAACACCCCATTTGTAAATTTTTGTAGGTATTCCACAACATCCAAGACCCCTATGCTTTGAACCAAACCAACTAAAGCTAAGCACTGAAGATCTCCCGTGGTTAATTGGAACACCATCTGCAAAAACCTCAAGATTCAAGTTTTGGATAAGAACCCTTCAAAGATCCAAAACCCTCTCATGTATTCTCATAAACACCTTCCCAGATGAACACAACAATAATAATCTAATCACCAATCCCCTCATTTTGCCAATTGGGCCTTTACTAAAAAATGTAACAGGCACATATAATCCCACTTTTTGGAAACAAGATTTTAGTTGCCTAAATTGGCTTGACAACCAAAAAACTGGCTCAGTCATTTATATATCCTTTGGAAGTTGGGTTAGTCCCATTGGAGAAGAAAAAATTAAGAGTTTAGCAATTTCACTTGAGGCAACAAAGAGGCCTTTCATTTGGGTGTTGGGGCCTTTGTGGAGACATGGTTTACCATGTGGCTACTTTGAGAGAGTTTGTAAGAGAGGAAAAATTGTGTCATGGGCTCCACAAATGGAGGTTCTTCAACATAGGGCAGTAGGGTGTTTTCTTTCTCATTGTGGGTGGAATTCTACTATGGAGTCTATACAATGCAAGAAAAGGATGGTGTGTTATCCAGTTGCTGGGGATCAATTTGTGAATTGTGGGTATGTTGTGAATTTGTGGAGAGTTGGGGTGAGGATTGGTGGGTTTGGGGAGAAGGAGGTGGAGGAAGGTGTGAGGAGGGTGATGGAGGATGAAGAGATAAACGGGAGATTAATGAGGTTGAATGAGCTAACAATGGGGAATGAGGCTAGGTTAAGAGTGAGAGATAATTTAAGTGCATTTGTTAATGCAATCTCTTCATGACATAATACATAGTTTTTGCACATTTTCTTATAAGCAAATATTAAAATGTTTTAGGCCTGAATATAGTAAAAACTAGTGTTGTGTAAGAGTATATGAGCCTTGTCGATTGTATGTTAAAATTGTTAAATATTGTAACATCCAACCCGTGGAGGAGACTCAAGATATTATATATTGTATTTCACGAATTTAGTTTTTTCACGTGGGACATTATATCTTCAACACGTACCCTCACGTGTGGTGTGACTTGAGCATAACATGTGGACACTTTATATTGGGTGACGCGGAGTTATTGGGCCATTATATAGTTTGTTCTGATACCATATTAAACATTGGAGCATCCAATCTAAAACCAATTGACAATGGGTAGAGGGGGGACTCAAGATATTATATATTGTGTTGGAAGGATTTAGTTTTTTCATATGAGACTTTATAATCTAAAAAGGCATCCTCAAGTATGGCGTGACTCGAGCTTAACACGTGAGCAATTTATATCGAGTGCTGCGGAGTAATTGAGCCATTAAATAGTCTACTCTGATACCATATAAAATATTGGATAATCCAATCCAAAACTGATTGGAAATGGGTGGAAGGGCCCAGGATATTATATATTGTGTTGTAAGACTTTAGTTTTCCATCTGGAACTTTATGTTCTCAACACTCCCCCTCTCACGTGGTGCGATTTGAGCCTAATAAGTGACAATTTATATTAGGTGACATGGAGTAATTGGGCCATTAAATCGCTTCCTCATATACCATATTAATTATTCGAGTATCTAACCAAAAACTAATTGACGATAGGCGAAAGGGCCCAATGATATTATCTAATGTGTTGCAAGACCTTAATTTTTCCATATGGTAATTTATATTATGAACAAAAATCTTATAGTAATAGCATGTGCCTTTACTTTGCATGTTATGAATTTTTTTAATACTTTTGAGTTGACACATTTTTCAAATTTAATTCACAATGTGTTTTAAACAAGGTTATCACTTCTTTTGTGAATTTTTCATTTGAAATTTCAAGATCTCAATTTTTTAAGTCATGTGAGTTAACCCATTTTCAAACGGGGGGAAATCACCCACAGGAATTGACCCGATTCGGGTGAATCTTGCGATTCACTTGAATACTGTGAGAATCCTATGGGTGAATTACCTCGCGGGGGGAGGCAATGTTCAAGAATACTCCCCCTCCCCCCCCCCCCCCCCCCCCCCGTGCTTGGACGGGGGGGATTGCACAAACAAATCACCTTCAGGTAATTTGTGTGCGTGATGTCCCTTATCCTGTCCTTGAGAATGGCTCATGGGCATCGAGCAAGCATTAGTCCTCATTTGTCTGCCCATCCCACTTCCTTGTTATCCTTCGTGTTCTAGTGAACAAATAACGTGGCATATAGAGGTACTTCGTTCTTCTACTCAAATAAGCGTAGTAATTCTAGAGCTAATACATAAAACAAACCCTGACTTCTAAAAGGGATGCATTTATTAGATAAAAGGTTGATGCGAGCTCTACCCGTTTCTATGATGATTCATGATAACTCAATGAATCATAGGCAGCCCGTGCAACTCATCTGCCTCAATGCTTAGCCAACAACACATGCCTTTGGGAACCCGAAGGCTCCTACTGCTGGTCGGTAAACGGGCAGAGGGAGCATGTGTCACATTTTTCAATGTTCTTCATCGACGCGAGAGACGGGATATCCTTTATCGAGAGTCATTTGTGTTTCAAAGGCATATGACTGTTGTGCACACCGCAAATGGGGAAATGGCAGACATGCTCTTTTATGGTGCCAACATCTCCTTGGTGGAATACGTCTTTGGTATCGACTTAACTTGGACAACTCGAATTATTTCTAAGAATCCAAGTCGACGACGAAGTCAATGTCCACTAAGGAGTGCATAACAACTCACCTTCCGAATCAACTAGCCCCAAAAAACCCGCAAGATCATTTCTATATTGGGCCTCATCGGCCATGGTGTGCAATAACCCGACCGGTGGCCTTTGGCCAGGGCGCTCTCGGTGGACTAACCAAATAACGAACCTCAGAGCAATCTGCGCCAAATAGTTTTTACAAAAAAGAAGATCTATCGTTGCCCCATTCCTTCTCAAAAGCACGAGAAACCAATATCCGCCCCACTCCTAACCTTCCAAGAATGGGGAATCGGGAGGGAGCGATGACAATGTGTGATGCCTAGGAAGACGCGACCTCAGCCTAATGTCTTCAAGCATAACTTGCATTCATTGCCTTGGTGCTACGCATCACCTAACCGATATTTCCTTGGTGCTAAGCATCACCTGACCGACTTTTGTCTCTATTTGAGTGTCATTTGAACGACGTTGCCTTGGTGCACTAGAATCGGTTGACCGAATTGCTGGGTTATCCTAAGATAATCTTCATGATAATAGAAATATCGTGTGTAACAGAAAGGGAAAAATCTCTTTCGATTTTGATTTTCTGTACGCATAGGAATCGTAAAAGCATGGCGTAATGATCCTTTAGACCTTCAGAATTTGAAGCTAGAGGTATCAAAATAAGTGTTATAAGACTTATTATAGACATCATTTATTTCACAATAAGATTCAATATTATTAAACTAATCTGCACAAACTTAATTAGTAGAATAATAATGTAACTCTTCAACACTTATATTGTATGGGATGTTCTCTAATTCCTATCTGTGAGGGTAAAACTTAACTCCTATTTGTCCTCATAATTATTGACTTGAGAAGATGAACATGATATCTCTTTCACATATTATTTAGGTTGTGATGATGTATTTTTTTGTTCTCTTTCACCTTGTTCAACTAATTCTAACGCACAAGGATCCTAAATCCTTGTTGCTTCGGGAGGGACACCATTCTTTGCACACTCTCTTTGGAATATCGTCCAAACTTCGTTGGTTATTGTGCAATGGAAAATATTCTCAGAAGCAACATTATCTAAAGATGAGAATCAACTCTTCATAGTAACAAAATTAAGTAGGGATTTTATTTCATAAATATTTTTTTATGAAAGACGATAATGATCCTCACTAATAACCTTCCAAACGTATAATTTAATTTATTGAAGGAAATTTTTCATTTTCATTTTCGTTTAACAAGATTTTTCTCAAATACAGGGGGTTTGTGAGATTTTATTCCTTCCCCCAGAATACTCCACATTGAGTTGTTTATGATCTTTAAACTAACATTATACGTTTAAATAAAAATAACAATGAGATAAAATTTGATACAAATTGTTGACCCAAATACAACCCAAGAGGAATGAGGTGAATTTACTTTTTAAAAAATCACTAGTAAATAAAATTCACATAAGTTTAAATCTAATAGTAAAAAATATGATAAAGTAGTAAAATGAGGATATTAGAGTAAATATAAAGACATGAAGAAAATGTAAAATAATATAACTTACGAGCACCAAGATTATGTTGTTCGACTTTCTTTGGCATCCATGCTCGAGATGACAACGAGGAACTCAACTATCCTTAGTCATTACAGTTGGACCATCACCACGGTCTAAATGTGAGTGAGAAAGTGTCGTTATCACTTCGACCTTTCCCTTGTTACGATAACCCACTCTTCAAGAATTCTCTATTAAGTAAAACTAACTCGAATCCTTAAATCTTTAACCTCCCCTGAAATAAAATCTAAAGGTATTTACCAAACTTGCAATACGACCCCCAAATTTTTTCCCATCTTGAGTTACAATACAATAATTTGAAGCTTCTTTTTCAGACTTTGAAGTAATAAGTTAGATATTTTCTTTGAGGTCACACACTGGTAAGATTTAACATAAACTATCTTATATGTAAAATTAGGGCAAATGGTAACATCAAGAAGCTGCCTCTCGTTGGTTCCATAACAAGAAGTTACATATGGACATTGAAAATGTCACCCATTCTAATAAGTGATACGTCCAAAGATCCTTTGGTTGGATATGGAAGTGGCATTCTCCATCATTGGATTGCACTATCCTTGACCTCTTCAATAGACCAAACACCTCCTATTTTTTCTTGGAGTTTATATCATCAAATTCAGAAGTAGAATAGGTAGAGTGGAATCTTTCCTAGGTGGTATTCAATTTCAAATCACTCTCGAATCTTACAAATCATGAATATAGGGTTGATTCAAGTTTTATATCAATTTTGTGAAGATCACTTGAAGATGGAAATTCACATGTATAGATTTGATTAGTTGCATTGAAAATACTCTCTCTAGGTGTGATAAGTACTCAGAAAAATGATCTCAAAAAATGGGAGGAAAATATCCTATCTATTGAATTGTTTTTAAATCTGGGTCACAACATGTGAAAGGATACAACTAGGCCCTGTGCATATGGTTTTTTGAAGAAATCCTTGCCACCAGGAAAATGTGATATCCATGCGTACAATACCAAATTGATGTGCAGATGATTTTATCCATTTTAAATTCTGAACTCAAACCGTGCTTGGTCGTGCGCACAGTGGTGATTTGCAACCGTGCGTGTGAATATATTCTTTATATTTTCTAAGCCTATTTCATATATCCATGCACTCTTTTATAAAAGCCATCCGTGTAAACGCTTGTAGGCAGAATCTGGGATTCACCTAAACAATCTTGGCAAGGCAATGATTTTAAAAAACATTTCACTTGACCAACATAAATATCATTTCTTAGAAAAGAATATAAATGTGTAAGTGTGTGTTAGCCTTGGATGATTCAATTAAAACTACTTTAAAAGGATAAAATATTTGAATTTTCAAAGTTAGCATGCGAAAGCTTTGATGTAGAGAGGCCGTATGATCTTTAATTTCAGTGTTGATAGATTCTTATTAACAAAACTTTCTCTGACTATTGTTTCACTAAGAATCAAGATTTTTCGATCGATATTAAGCATGACTCAAATCTTTGACACGTAATTAATCCAACTAAATTATATATACAAATATTTATATTTTTGAATTTCCTACTTTGACTATTTTATGGAAAAAAACCCCAAACCCTAAAAAACTTGATTACAATAATCAGACTCACCTACATTATCCATATAAGAGTGGTGTGTCGTAATGAACACGAAATCAATAAGACACTGAAAAATCAAAAATCGAGTCTGAACTATGGGATTGAGCCTCACCATTATGACAATACCTGAAATACATTAATCAAAACCAAAAGATCATGCATGTATAACATGCATAAAAAGAAACTCCAACTCCCCCTACTATGGAAATCCTCTAATACAAAATCAATCTGAGAAATATATATGTGACTAATCATGAAATCATATGTAATACCCCGTGATTTTTAGGACTGAAAATCTAATTAATTTGGGAGAAATAAAATTTATCTAAATCGGAGAATTTTAAATTGGGAAATTGAGCTCAAACGTTGAGGATGTTATAAACTAATTCAATTGACAATTCTGAGTGCGCGGTTGATCCCAGATGGGTCGAGATAGTCAAAATGACTGTACTTGGATTTTATTTCGATTGCGAAACATTTTAAGTTAGTTTGACTCTAATTGGAGTAATCGAGTCATTTAAAGCGTGTATTATCATTTAAAGTTGGGTAATTGAGAGATGAGATTTAAGTAGGGCTTGTGAGAATCCAATCTCATTTGTGAGAAAGAGAAAACCCTAGAGAGAGAGAGAGAGAGAAGAGGAAAGGGAGAAGAGAAAGAGAAGAAAAGCTTGGAGATTTTGGCCAATACGCAATTTCGAGGAAGATTCAACCTCTACAACTTTGAAGCAAGTGATTAAACTTGCTTAATAATCTATGTGTGTTATTTATTTCATGATTTATTGATAAAATTATGGATTTTGGGTTTGTATGTCAAAACCTAAATTTCAGTTAAAATCTTGCATTTGAGGTTGTTTAATTAGTTGGGTTGAGTTGTAGTATTAGTTTTAATGTTAGAAACATGACTGGGTTGAGGATTTATGGTTAGAAGATGGTATATTGGGTTTTTGGAGGGTTAGCTTTAATCCGACGTGAGCAAGGGCCGAAATATCTGGTATGGCCGATCGACCGCGCCTCAAGGGAAAAGCTTACTGGTTGCTTCCCAAGGCAAATTTCAAAACCGCGGTCAATCGAGGGTCAGGGGACGATCGACCGGTACTCTGTTTTTAGTCCAAGAAGGAGATCTTACTTCTACCCTTTTTCTTTTGGGTCTAAAACTTAGGGGCTTTCTTAGTTAATGTATTATAGAGGGTTAAGTTATGATATCAAGAGATTGATTACCTTACAATAGTGAGGAGGTATTTGGGTCTATTTTAGGAATGGATTTGGAGCGTGTGGTGCCTCTCTCATTAAGGAAATGAGAGTAGGGATAAAAGGAAATTGGAGGATATTAATTTGAGTGTTATACACATTTGGTTATGCTATGATATTCCTAATGTCGATTAAATTTGGGAGACTATTTATATTATCGGTGGAAGGGATGAGTAAGTTTCAAGTGAGAGATCGTATAATAAATTATTATGGGAAGGTATGCGTTATATCAACGGTTAGTATAACGAGAGTTATATACATATGGACGAATTCATTACTTCCATACCTACGAACGTAAGATAGAATATAATTATATGTAACTATATAGTTGGCGTGAATGTATATACCTTGTGTGATGGTTTGTGTATATGACGTGATTGTATATATATCTAGTGTGAATGATATCTATCTATCTCTCTCTCTCTCTCTCTCTCTCTCTATATATATATATATATATATATATATATATATATATATATATATATATATATATATATATATATATATATATATACTTATTGTGTGAGCATACCCTCCGGTGCTATCATGGGAAGTTGTGCGATGTGGGTGAGTCCCCTGACTTGAGGAGCAGGGAGCGTATAGTCCCCAGGTCATAGTCATCCATTATTTATTGCGTGATTTCATTTTGGGTGAGAAGTCTTGGGTATGATTCATTCTCACTTTGAGGTACGGAACTATGACCGCTTCCCATACGTTGTGATTTTGTTTTTAACAAGTCGGTGTGATCTAGTCCGATCGCTGGTAACCCAAGTCAAAGTGAGTTATTCCTGGAAGATGATAGCATTGCGATGTGTATTTTTATGTCCTATAAGTGAGTATGTTTTGGATATTTCAAGTACAGGCTATGTGTGCTATGTGTACGTTCTTATTAGGGTTGAATAACTATGCTCCATAACTAGGATAATGTTATATAGACCCTAAAGGTATTGTGTGATAACTTATTTAGGTACTTAGAGTAGTATTTCAAATAAGTATATGATGTTATTTGCGTTATGTACCGATGGCATAATGGATCCCAATGATCAACGTTGTCAAGGAGTAGTGTATCGGGGGGTTCCTTGTTTGGATTTCGCTTTGCGAGACGTCCCACGCACGAATCACAGTGCAAGGTTGAGAGTTGGGAGAAGTTTAGTCCTTAGTATTCAGACTTATGTGTAGTAGCGAATTAATGCTTTATGAGAACAAAAGCGGGTGTGTGGCTATTCTGATTCTAATAACTTATTTAAGTTAATAATGCAAAATTGATGAATCTTAATTATATATTAAGGTATAAGCTCAGGTGCAACATAGGAGATGTTAGAATAGTAGTTCATCATATATATCAGAGATTAAATGTGTGGAGGGCTGAGAGCATAATAAATCTTGATGAACAACGTTGTCAAGGAGTAGTGTATCGGGGGGGTTCCTTATTTGAATTTCACTTTGCGAGACGCCCCACGCACGAAACGTAGTGCAAAGTTAGGAGTGGAGAGAAGTTTAGTTCTTGGTGCTAGTGATTTATATGTAAGTATATATATACATTTTGATGTAGAAGTTTGTGAGTTAACTTAGGAGATTGTAGAAGGAGAAGATTTTGGGTCATATTTGAGTTAGTGGGTTATGCGGGTGTGGTCTATGTATAGATTAAGATTTTGTTATACCTAGAAGGGGTTGGGTAGGTTATTGTGGTTCATGTGCATATGTTTAGGTGCGCGCTTTAGTTAAGAGGTGAGTGGGAGTTCCAGGAGAGTGTGACTCCACTTTAATAATGAAATTATGCATTTATACTTATTATGTATTTTAATACACTTGCTAAAAATATTTTCACACCTCGGGCTCTGACCCATTTATATTTATCTCTTGATATATATATATATATATATTGTGTTATATTAGGTGTCCCACCGCAAGGACACCAATGATGCCTTTCTATCCAGTGTCCTCGAAGCTATAGCAGATGCGGACTGTTACGGAGTTTTTGAAATAGCCATTTCCCATCTCTTGTAAATCTAGTCAAGGTTTCAGTTTGTATATTAGGTTTATACCCAAGATTTTTTGTAGTATCTTATATTTTCTCTTTTAAGGATTGTTGTATTGTCTGTAACCCGACAACATATTCAGGCATTTTCTTTTGTGTTCTTACGATGTGCTATAGAATTATTTCCTTTCATCTTAGTATGTGTGTATACATTACCATGTTCAGTAGTTATTATATTTTTGGTTTGTTAATGTTAGTTGTATGTTTTAAATTTTTTGGCATCCGCTTATTTTTGTATTAGGTAGTTAGCTATGTTTTTTTTAGACTCGTCAGTAGATGCTCAGAATGATCCACTTGAGATTCCTGATTTATTATGGTATAGGGCTGGCCACCCGTTATTATTTTAAGCGGTGTGTCACATCATATGCAATAGAAAAATCCCTATAAATCATATCAATCTCAACCAAGTATGCTCCCCTTTATCAAACATATCTTCGAAATTGATGTTTCTTTCTCCCCTATCTTAAACATTTCTTCCCCTTTTTAACCCAGAAAAGTCAAAGATGAGTAAAAATAACATAAATAACCGGTATAACACTATAAAGCAACAAAATCACAATGTAATATGACTAGCGAAGAAAAATCTAGATTGACATGTGATATAACCAATGCTAATATAAAGATAATCCATATAAATTATCATGAATATGGGCATAGTATCATCAACAAGGTCTATAAAATCAACCAAACATGTGAACATGATGACATGTGATGTATAACGTCAGTAAATTTTCAAACATAAACTCGTAGACAAGATATATCTGATTATAAGTGCATGTGAAATATGATAAAATGATATCATCAAATTTAACAAGAATATATCACAAGAATAGAGCAACAAAATATAGAAACACCAAGCTCTAATATAGATACCATCAATAGATAAAAGTAAACCCACACATCCATCAAATATATCCAATACCCATTTAATTAAAGTACTCCAAAACATAATAGGAGTAATACATGATAGGTACAAAAGTATCCAAATGTACTAAATAGTACATAATATCCATCAATACAACTAAAATAGAGATACATATAAATATCTGGTCCTCATCAGAAAAATCATCAACCAACTCATGATGCTCATCACCATCACCATCATCATTTTCCATTGAACCCTCCTCCTCCTCCTCAACCTTAATACATGAGCCCAAAAAAGTCATGCCTCAGTGCTTAATATTAGCTTTGCATGACCAAATATGATCTAAAGACCAATCGAGATGGGTAAATAAGTATTTGAAATGGTTGGTCATAAACGTCATCCGTATGTCAAAATGATATACGTTATCCCTCATGTAAGCAAACTAGCTATTGAGGTACTCTCAAATGGGATAATGAGATCGTGGTGCATGAGCGGTTATAGTTGGAGCAGGTGTACGCACAGATCCCTGTACTTCTGATATGTTCTCAGCCTCTATATTTATAGAAGGTGCTGGAGTCCGCCTATAAGTATAACCAACTGAACAAGAAGCGCTGATAATCATAATAGATCCTAAAATTTAGCAAGCTGGTTTAAGTAAAGGGACGGTACACCTTGAGAGTAAAGGTAAACCATAACCATACGTGTGTATAGGGAAACACATCTTGGGATGAATTCGATGGTACAGATTGCATAACCTTAAGAAAGATTTACGAAAAGTTGATGGAATGACCCATAACAAGTGCGTGAATAAGGTGACCTACAGAATATAGGAAATCCAGTAGAATGTCTACGAGGTATGTGGTTATAAATAACCACAAATTGAAATATAGAATGCTTATGCCTTAAGGAATCCTATAGAAATAGATTACCAACCCATGATATCTCTCTCCTAACCAGAAATGTTGCTAAGTTATGATGACTGAGATTATGCTTCCTATATGGAGTGTAATCTGGACGATCCTCTCACGGCAAGCTCCGGTGGGAAGCTAAGATATCCTCATTTAGGATGATCTAACCTTCACCTAAAAAGTATGTAAGGATCAACAAATTCTCAGATGACACAATCGTGTTTGCATAGAATTTACGAACAAGAGTAGCGTTAGTCGTTGAATGCGGGCTAAGAAGATGGGATGAAGAAAGATGTTAAATCTGCGTATGACTGAATAAACTCTCCTTTGTCCTAGTAAGATGTGGTAGGCCCACATATCTATCGATTTTCATATCTTGGGTCTCAAAACTGATCCGTAGGGGTGAACCATCCCTAGTAAACCTAATAGTCAGAGGTCATCTCAGGGATTAAAATAAAGGCTCTCGGGGCCTAAGTGCGCTGACGTGAAGTTCTCAGTGAACTTGGAGGTGATGTAGGTGTCTCTTGTGAACAAGAAGTCTCACCAGGACCACTTAGGGATCGTGATATAACTCTCTCGCGTGTATTTCTATTTTCACACCTTATAATGATGGACAAAGACAAAAAAAGATACACATAGTCAATAAATGGATATAAATCCAAAGAAAATAAATGATGAAAATATGGAAATCAACCAATTAAGTCCAAATCACACCTCTGAACTGTAATACCCCGTATTTTTATTGATTTTAATTATGGGATTAATTGAATTAAAAATGTGAATTAACTGGTAATTAATCGAATTTAAATACTAGCGAGATAAGAGTTAGTATTTGATTATGATAATTATGTTGAATATTACTGAGCGAGTATAGTAATATATGATTATGAATTTATTAAAATTGTCAGGACTGAAAGACATTACAGTTTTGGAAATGGAGTTGAGACGCGCGTGTCAGTCGTGCAGGGACCAATTTAGTGAATTATAAAGTAATTTATTTTTATGTCTTCCTTATGGTAATTTTGAGTGCGCCAATGTGTCCAGGAGTACCGAGATAGTAAAAAAAGTCTACTCGAGGGTTTAGTTTGGATCCCGAGACAGTTTTAGGCCAAACCAACTACCCGGGAGGGTATTTTAGTCATTCTAGTATTAGGTGAATAGTGACCTACGAAATTTAGGTTGAGTATATTAGCCAATCCTTAGGGTTATTAGGTTTATTGTCTTCTACAAACTTTAGAGGGGGAAGAAGAGAGAAATGATTCAAAGGTTGCCAGGGCCAAACAACCACCTTGCACCACTACCATCACCGGATTTGTGACTGAAAAGAGAACATCAGCACCTTATCATCTTCCTCAGAGGATCAGAACTTCTATTTCCAGGAAAGTGATTTAACTTGCAATAATTCAATGTATATATTATCCATGATAGTTTAGAATTGGAGAAAAAACTTGAAAAATGAAGAATTAATGGATTTGGAGATTTAAATCTTAATCTTGGTAGGTTTTGCATGTGAAAAAATAGTAGACACGAAATCATGATCCATGTGTAGAAAATTACGAATTCATGTTGAGGTTTATGATGATTCTTAGAGAAAATAGAAGAAATAGGGTTTTTATGAAAAATACATGATTTGATCTAAGAAATTGATAATCCATAATGATTTGATGATTCCAAGACATTAGAAATTATCTGTTTATATTGATATAACGTTTGGTATATTTATTTGGGAGCTTGGGACATTTTAATATAGGATTTTATGGTTAAAATTGGTAAAACCCGTAGGCTAAAATATGCAGAAATCGTAGGCCATATTTGATGGATCGATCGACCGGCTCAAAAATGTTGATAGATCGACCATTTCCTTCGATCGATCGAATCCTCCTGAATTTGTGTTATATGTTCCTTTTAAGGTTTAACCAAACACGAATTTAGTAGGGGTATATTTGAAGCCCGAAAAATATTAGTTTTGGTTTGGGATTAAATGATAAACTTACGAGTGTCCGACGAAAGTGTTACGGTTGGAAATTATGGAAAACTTGAATTTAATTCGGTTAATCAATAACTTGAGGTTAGAGACAGTAGTAGGGGGACTTTAAATTACTGAATTAAGGTTAGAGACAAGTGGGAGACTTAGTAACCTTTTGGGATAGGTTTAAGTACTCGGGTTTATACGACGAGAGTTGTCGTGTTAAATGTTTATTACGTAAAATAATTGGAATAAAGATATATTACGTATGAGACTTGTGATATAGGACATGAGTATACCTATATTAAAATGATGATTACTTAGTGTTGATACCAAAATTAGTATGCTGATGTGGACGAATAATACGAAGACACGTGTCAATCTACGTGGCACGATAGCAGCGAGGAAGTTCATTTCCCGACCAGCCATGCTTCTTTCCGAGCAACGAGGATACACCGAGGAACTCTAGCACCTCGAGGAACTCCAGCGCACCGAGGTACTCTAGCGCACCGAGGTACTCTAGTTCTCCGAGGAACTCCTGATCAGCGAGCAGCTATGGCGGTCCGAGCTGCACCTCGGTCGTACCATTAATTGCCAGATAATCAACAGTTCAGATATTCATTGAATGCTTATATTCTTGACGCACACGCTGCATTAAATGTATTACCCTTTCACATGTATATCATTTAATGTATCGAACCTTTCATGTACAACCTCAAGGCTATAAATACCTTGTATCAAACCCATTCAGGGAGACCGGAATTTCTTGAGAGAACTTGTAATCAAGAATTCTGCAAACACTCAGCAATAACATAACAGTGGACGTAGGCTTTATTCCTAGCCGAACCACTTTAAAAATCTTTGTCTTATTTATTTATCTGTGATTGAATAATTAGAGCAATCTAGTTTTTTACATCAACAGATTGGCGCCGTCTGTGGGAAGCGACTGTTACTATCGTTTTTCGCAAAAATCATTTGTTATCAATGGCAGATAATCCAGAATCCAGTAATTGAAATGCTGGAAATGCTGGAAATCCTCCAAATCCATCTGCAACTCCAGATCTGGCTGGAATTATGACAAATCTGGCTCAAGGACAAACCGCCATGCAAGAATCTATGAGGCAACTCATTCAAACTCTTCAAGGCGGTGCACCTACCTATTCAGGACAACGGAGTGATCGTGGGCAATCACGGTCCAGACGTACTGCGTCATATCGCAATGGGGAGTCTAATGATTCTTCTTATCAACCTGGGCGAACTTCATCGATACGGGCTACGGATACAAATCAACCTATATCTCTCTCTCCGGAGAGAACCAGCGCTTTGGAAAGATTAAGCAGGGAGTCTCCTTTTAGTCGGTTAGGACCAAGGAGAAACATGAGTCCACCTAGAGCTCCATCGAGAAGTGTTCGACCACTATCACGTTTGAGAGAAGGATTAGCACAATCACGACTAGCTACTCGTCGAGATAAATCTCAGGAAGCTACGTCAGAACAATCAGTTGCTCGAACTAAGCGGCCTGAGGAAGGAAATGAAGCATGGAAAGGTTCCATTCAGCGGTTGGAGGATAGACTGGGAGAAATGGCTAAGGCAAGAAACCCCTTACAGAGAACTTTTGTTCAAGGGACACCTTTTGTGCAAGCCATTGTGGATTTTCCTACACCATCGAAATTCAAAGCACCTGTAGTGACTCCTAAGTACGATGGAAAAACAGATCCTGTACTTCATATAGAACAATATCAAGCTGCCGCCGACATTTATGCCGTCCCCGACGAGATGAGGTGCAGAGCTTTCTCGGGAACTCTTACCGAATCTGCACAGATATGGTATAACAATCTTCCTCGGGGTAAGATTTCAACTTTTATTCAATTAGCCGAGTTGTTCATTGGGAATTTTTGTTTTGGGGCGAAGCCGATAAACTAGTAGCACATTTGTTAAGTGTTAGACAAAAATCAGGAGAAAGTACTAGAGACTACATAACTCGTTTTAATAACGAGAAGTTGGAAGTCGTAGATTACGAAGAAAAAACAGCAATCACTGCTTTGATGAGTGGTTTGCTGCCAAATAAGCTGTACTACACCTTGGCCAAAGATCCACCTAAAACTATGTCCGAGTTGATGGCAAAAGCAGCCAAAATTATGAATGCCGAGGAGGCTATGGCTGCGAAGAAGAATATGGATAAAGAAGTAAAAGTGGAGGTCAACAAGTCTAAGAAGAAAGATCAGAAAGGTAATGGTGGTGACAAGCATTACAGGAATAATAGGACAACGTTGGAAGTCCTAAAGAAGTACGATAATTATACTCCATTGAAAATGGGTATTAATCATGTTCTAGAAGAAATCAAGAATAACGAGGAAATCAAGTGGCCAGAGAAACTGAAGACAAATCCAGATCTGAGGAATAAGGCCAAATATTACGATTTCCACAAAGATCATGGCCATATGACAAAAAATTGCATAGCCCTTCAGAACGAGATTGAAACACTCATCCGAAGAGGAAAATTGTCAAAGTATGTAGATCGCAGGAGTGAGAGGAAGAATGATGATAGAACTAGAGAGAGATCTAGATCTCCTCGTCGTGCAGAGGAGAAAAAGAGGAGGAACCAGGAAGATGATCCAGATGATGACCCTGATCTTCCCAAGAAGCCAAGGCAGCCTGAACGAGAGGTATTCTCCATACGTTTTGGGTCATTTGATTGTAATGTTATTACAGGAGGAGATGCAGGGGGAGGAGACCTTACTGCAGAAAGAAAAGCTTACCTCGGAGAGGCTCAAGCTTGTTCATATATTCAGCGAATAAATCTGGCCGAGGATGATCGTCCGAGGAAGGTAAATAAAGAGAAGCTAGTGATTGGTTTTTCAAAAAACGACCTGGCAGGTGTTCTTTACCCTCATGATGATCCTTTGGTGATCAAAATGAGGATGAAGGATGTGGTCATTTCAAGGGTGTTAGTAGACAATGGTAGTTCGGCAGACATCATGTACAATTTATGCTTTGATAGCTTGAATTTAAAATTATCTCAATTGGAACCTTATCACAGACCCCTTCTGGGTTTTGCTGGCGAGAAAGTTTTTCCACTTGGGACGATCAAGTTGGATATACTCATTGGGACTTGGCCTGCTTGTCGAACAGAAAGAATACGCTTCTTTATGATGGATAAGAATGTGCAGTTAGCCTACAATATCATCATGGGAAGAGTTGGATTGAAGAAGTTCGAAGCAGTTCCATCTACAGTACATCAGTGTTTGAAATTCCCAACGAATTTTGGAGTCGGAATTATGAAAGGTGATCAAAAAGTAGCTCGGGAATGCTACTATTCGTATGCCGAGCAAGAGGAACTTGAAGAGTCAAGGAAAAAGACTACTACTTACCAAGTGGAGGAAGGTACAGAAATTGAAACTCTTGACCCTAGGGATGAATCTCAACTTGTAAAAGGACAGGTGGTGGAATCTACAGAAAATGTTATTCTGGACGACGAGCATCCTGAACGAGTAACCCAGATAGGATCGTCGTTGGATGTTTCAATAAAACAGGAGTTGATAACTTTCTTGAGAGACAGGAAGAATACTTTTGCTTGGAGTCATGAAGACATGCCAGGAATAGATCCAAACTTCTTATGTCACGAACTCAATGTGAATAAGGAGATCAAGCCTGTGAAGCAAAGAAGAAGAGTGTTTAGTCCCGAGAAGAACCAGGCCATACAAGAGGAGGTCGAGAAACTTCAGAAAGCCCAATTCATTGAAGATGTGAAATATCCAGATTGGTTGGCAAATGTGGTGATGGTAAAGAAGAAGAACAACAAATGGAGAATGTGTGTTGATTTTACTGATCTCAACAAGGCATGCCCAAAAGATCATTTTCCATTGCCCAGAATTGATCAACTAGTGGACGCTACCTCGGGACATGAGCTACTCAGTTTTATGGATGCATATTCTGGCTACAATCAGATCAAAATGAAGCCTGAAGACAGGGAAAGTACTTCTTTTATTACCCCAAGGGGAACTTACTGTTATAATGTTATGCCTTTTGGTCAAAAAAATGCAGGTGCAACGTATCAGCGGCTGATGAACAAGGTTTTTGCCGAACAAATCAGTTGCAATATGGAAGTCTATGTCGACGACATGCTCACCAAAAGCAAGAGAGCTACTGATCATCTAGTTGACTTAAGCCAGACCTTTGATCAACTGTACAAATACCAAATGAAGTTCAACCCGACGAAGTGTACCTTTGGAGTACGAGAAGGAATGTTCCTCGGATACATCGTCAATCAACGAGGTATTGAGGCAAATCCAGAAAAGATCAAAGCTCTTTTAGGGCTGCGATCCCCAACGACGAGGAAAGAAGTACAGAGTCTTACCGGACGAGTTGCAGCGCTCAACAGATTTGTATCCCGAGCAACTGATAAATGCCTCCCGTTCTTCAAAACACTGCGAAAAAGTTTTGAGTGGACTGATGAATGTGAGAAGGCCTTTCAATATTTGAAGAAGTATTTGGGAGCCCCACCATTGTTGTCTAGGCCAATAACTGGAGAGAAGCTGTACTTATATTTGGCAGTATCAGAGAATGCAGTTAGCTCGGCGTTGATCAGATTGGAGAATGGAGTCCAGAAGCCAATTTATTACACAAGTAAGGCCTTCCGAGGTGCAGAAATCAGATACCCAAAGTTAAAAAAATTGGCACTGGCATTAATTGAAGCAAGTAGAAGAATGAGGCCATACTTCCAGGCCCATACCATCATAGTGTATACCGACATGCCATTAAAACAAGCCCTTCACAAGCCAGAAAAGTCAGGAAGATTGATGTATTGGGCAATAGAACTCGGTGAATATGATATTGTGTACGAACCCAGATCATCATTAAAGGGGCAAGCTGTAGCAGATTTTATAGCGAAATTCACATACCCTGATACCCCCGAGGAACAAAAGGTACTTGCTGACCTACCTGTGGACGATACAGGATCAACAGACACAGATCCAGACCAACCAAGGTTGGTAAAAGGACTTGTGAATGTAGAAAAATCATCATATTCAAACCCAGACCAACTCCGGTTGGTAAAAGGGCGCGAACAAATGACCGACGAGGAACGAAGGATACCCGGGAATGATGAAAGAAAACATATGATATTTTACCGAGGAACTCTAACAGATAAGAAATTTGAAGACGAGTTACCTACATGGAGATTATATGTAGATGGATCATCTTGCACAGCTGGTTGTGGAGCAGGGATTGTTTTAAACACCCCTGATGATGTCGACATGGAGTATGCCTTAAGATTCCAATTCAAAGCTTCCAATAATGAAGCTGAGTATGAGGCTATGATAGCAGGTTTTCATTTGGCGAAAGTTATGGAGGCACGACAAATAATTGTTTTCAGTGATTCTCAATTAATTGTGAATCAAATGATGGGAGTATATGCAGTTAAGGGAGAATTAATGGTGAAGTACCATGCAAAGGCGATGGAGTTATTGGCAGAATTTGATGCTATTCAATTGGTGAGAATACCGAGGATGGAGAATGCTAGAGCAGACGCATTGGCCCGATTAGCGTCAGCTACGCGCACCGAGCTACGAAGAACGATACCAATTGAAATATTAGAAAGTCGGAGCATAGAAGAAGACATGATGGTGAATATAATAACCCTTGATTTAGGACCATCTTGGATGGATCCTATCAGGGCATACATTGAAGAAGGAGAATTACCGGAGGACAAACTAGCTGCCAAGAAAATGAAATATAAAGTTGCTCGATATGTGTTAACTAATGGTGTTCTATATAGACGAGGAATTATGGCAGGTTTACAAAGATGTGTGCATCCATCAGAAGTCAAAGAATTGGTTGAAGAAATCCATGAAGGATCTTGTGGAGCTCATGTAGCAGGTCGGACACTTTTGCAAAGGGTAATGACACAGGGATATTACTGGCCGACGATGAGGGCTGATTGTATAGCCTATGCCAAGAAGTGTGACAAGTGCCAACGTTTTTCCTCCATCCGAAGAACTCCACAAGCATTGTTGACACCCATAACTTCACCTTGGCCATTTGCCATGTGGGGGGTTGATCTGGTTGGACCACTGCCAACGACCCGAGGAAGGTTCAAGTATCTCGTCGTGGCAGTAGATTATTTTACTAAGTGGGTGGAAGCTGAACCACTAATTGATATGACGTACGAGAAGGTATATCAGTTCATTTGGAAGAACATCATTTGTCGATATGGTCTCCCCCATGCATTCATCACAGACCATGGAACACAATTCGATAATGAAGAATTTGCTGCCTATTGTCATCAATCGAACATTTTGAAGTATCATTCAGCACCAGGCCATCCCCAAAGCAATGGACAGACTGAGGTGACAAATAGAACATTACTAAATGGTCTGAAGAAGAGGTTAAGTGAAGCTAAAGCAAATTGGATCAATGAGCTCCAATCAGTACTATGGGCTTACCGAACAACTCCCCGAGTAGCAACTGGAGAATCACCATATATGTTAGCATTTGGAAGTGAAGCTGTGATACCGGCCGAGTTGGGTCTTCCAACTCATAGAGTGCTGAATTTCAACTCCCCAGTCAGCGATTTGATGAGAAGACTGGATTTGGATATGCTCGAGGAGGTTAGAGAAGAGGCAGCCATTAGAAATGCTGCTTACCAACAACGTACAGCTCTGGTTTACAACAAAAGGGTGAAGAAATGTGACCTAAAAGAAGGGGATTATGTGCTAAAGAAAGTCATTCAGAAGCAAAATAAGTTGGAAGCAAACTGGCATGAACCTTACCGAGTTACAGAGGTTGTTCGTCCAGGAACTTACAGAATAGCAACTCTAGAAGGAGAAGAATTTAAGAATGCGTGGAATGCTGAACACCTACGCAAGTATTATCAGTAATGTAAAATGTAAAGCTTTTCCTTCAGTATGAATAAAACGAGGATGTTTCACCATTTTCTTTCTGTTGAAAGTTTTTCGGGGAATACTAGTGTAATACACTACAAAAAATGCTCTAAGGAGCTAAAAAGTGCTCTAAGGAGCCAAAAGTGCTCTAAGGAGCCAAAACTCCTTTGGTTAGGAGCCAAAAGTGCTCTAAGGAGCCAAAACTCCTTTGGTTAGGAGGCGCTCTAAGGAGCAAAAAGTGCTCTAAGGAGCCAAAACTCCTTTGGTTAGGAGGCGCTCTAAGGAGCAAAAAGTGCTCTAAGGAGCCAAAAGTGCTCTAAGGAGCCAAAACTCCTTTGGTTAGGAGGCACTCTAAGGAGAAAAAAGTGCTCTAAGGAGCCAAAACTCCTTTGGTTAGGAGGCGCTCTAAGGAGCAAAAAGTGCTCTAAGGAGCCAAAAGCTCTAAGGAGCCAAAAAAATGCTCTAAGGAGCTAAAAAGTGCTCTAAGGAGCCAAAAGCTCTAAGGAGCCAAAAAGTTCGAAAGAACCATTACAACTCCTTTGGTTAGGAGATGTACACCAGCATGATCAACTACGGTTGGTAAAATAAAAATATATTCTCACATTACAACTTATGTTGGTCGAAAGATAACATTATTACAAAAAGTTCTTTGAAGAACAAAATATTCCAAAATACACCAAGTATAGGTGGTCGGGGATAAAGACCCAATAACTGTAGTTGGTCGACGAGGACAAATTATTGACCTTAGTTGGTCGGACGCATTTTTATATTCGAAATTGAACCAAGTATAGCTGGTCGGGGATAGAAACCCATCAACTTTAGTTGGTCGACAAACATTATTTATCCACCTTGGTTGGTTGGAAACAGTTTGAACAATTTATATTCATTACTTTATTATTAAGTGATTGATCAACCTTGATACTTGTAAATTTTTATTATTAAGTTGGTTGATGAACAGCACAATATTGTTATCTTTTTAACAAATACATAGATACATATGTACAAATATAAAGGTGTTTGATAAACACAAGATAATAGCAAAATTGGCAAACAGAAAATGAAAGTCTTTTCATTAATCTAGAATAAATTACAAGTTACATAAATGTACTAACTGTTACATTGAAAACCTATTCTATTGGTTTCTTTCCTTTATTTTTTGAAACAGGCTCCTCGCCAGCAGGAGGATCCTCTAGGCAAAGAGGAGAATTAATGAAATTAACATCCCTGAGCATTCTAACGTTCATCACAGAAGGTGTATCCAAGAGATGCTCAGGACGAGACAATTCAACCTGAGAATGAAGGCTGTAATCACCAAGGTACTTTGAAATCAAGCTACGAGGAATAGAACGAGCTGGGATCCATGCCATGTCCAATTTGAAAGGTGGTACAGGCAAGTCTAATAATGATGGAGCATGATAATCCCATAAATAATGCCCTTGCTCCAATTTTAACACACCCAGTGCGTTCAACCATCCTTGCTTGTAACCCTCATTGTTGGCATGTTCAATACGAGCATCCAGGTGAACAAGGGCTTCATTGTATCATGCCATCCAGAATTCCCTTGGCTGTTTATGGAATTGGAAGGTTAATCTATCCAACTGTTCATGAAGGCTTTTGGCAAAAAGATCCTTATTATGCAAAGCAGATTTCATCGCTGTAAGTTGATCTTCCAAGGATAGATTCTTCTTGGACATTTCTGATAGGGCCCGATCTTTGACGCTTAACTGGAATGCTTGAGTTTCCAAAGTAGATTGGGTACGAGCCTCTTCAACGTTGCGACTAATAACTCTTGATCGGCTCCGAGAAGCAACTGGAGAACTTTGCTCCTCGGTAATTCTTCCTCGTCCCCGAGAACCTCTTCCTCGTCCACGAGCGTTCCCAGAAACAGCAGATCTTCTTAAATCATCCAGCTCTTGCCTTAATTTGGCATTTTCGACCTCTAAGAAAGAGAAACCTTCATCAGTAACAGGCACTAGAGTAGTGGAAGATGATGCTGCAGATTCATATTGAGCCAACTTTTTCTGTAAATTGTTATTTTCTTGTTCCAGGATCTCGGCAATCTGCCTGCAAGCTTCAACTTCACCTTTTAAGGTCCTTTCCCTAATATCGTATCCAGCAATGATCTTCTTATGGCCTGTTTCAGAAGAGAGTTGCTGATATCTATTTTCATAATCCTCGTGCAATGAGGCCATTGTTACATTGTGTTGATTTTGAAGATCCTCTATGGAACCATGAAGTTCCTCGATCAGTTCGTAATACGCCACATTATTGGCCACAGATCTATCAAGAAAATCCTTCAGATACCGGTAAGCCTCAACTGCTTGTTCTGAGGCATCGTGACCAAGGATGTCGACAATCTCTGATACACTTAGGTCTGTATGACCAGCTTTATAATATCCATTGCATTGTCGCATCAACTCAGTATCAGGAGCAGATATCAATTCCATTCTGCCCAAAAACTAATAAAGAAGAGGAAGCAGGAATTAATAAATAAGAGCAGACAGAGTATCAACAAAGAAGAGAAACGAAGATGCATTTTATTAGATCATCAAAAAGTTACATTGTTCGATTACAAGTAAGGAAATATAGAAATGATACCGAACAACTTCACACCTTTTCCTTGTCCCCCAAGACTTTCTCGGGAGGCTGGGACGAGGAGCTCGGTTGCTCGGTGGTAACAACGGTTTGATCAGCAGGAATCTTCTCGGGAGGAGGAGGCATGGAAGAAACGTCCTCGTTGATAGAGGGTTGAGAAGCAGAGACTGGGTCACCCGTAGCCATAGAAGATTCATCTGAGGCAGGCTCATCTTCTTCTTCTTCCACAATTGGTGGAGGAGGACCAGGGAGATGTTGTTGGAATAGCTCAGAATCGTCTTGGACCTTTAGCTCTTGCAGAGCAGCTACCCAGCCATCGTGGAAGTATTTCAACTTCCCATATTGGACTTGGGATGTCATTGCAGCTATCCCTCTCTCCCATCCTTTCTCCCAACCAGCACTGAAATGCTTCTTGATTGCGACCTTTCTCCTCAACTTCTCCGAGGAAAGCTTCACCTCCAATTCCTCTTTTTTGACCTTGATATCTCGCAGGGTAGATAACTCTTCCTCTGCCTTTTTCAGCTGGCCATCATATTCCTGATGTTTAACCTCTAAACCTTTAACTTTCTCCTCCAAATTCTTGGAGGTTTCAGCCATTTTCACCTTCTCAGCTTCAGCCACAGCTAATTTCTTCTCCCAAACAGCTTTTTCGTCAACATACTGTTGACGAGATTCCTTTAAAGACTGGGTCAAACCCAACAGAGCATCCTCTACGCCTGACGAGGAGCTTGAAGCTTTAATAGCTTCATCCTTCTTCACAATATTATTAAAACAGTTCACCAACTGAAAGATGAGAAAAATAGCAAAGTCAATACGAAATGCAAGCTTTCAGAGAAAAAAAGAAAAATCAGAAGTATAAGAAATTTACTGAAGCAAGGTGACGAGCAGCTAAGGATGTCAGCATATCCCTAAGAATTCTCTCATCAATACCATGGACCTCGGGTACGACCGAGCTCATTGCAGAACTTGGAAGAGTGATGTTTGGAACATCAGTACCACCAGCAGGTAAGGAGGAGGCAGTTTCAGCCGGAGTAACTGAGGATGATTTCCTCAATCTCTTCAACGGGCGATCAGAACCTTCAACCAAAGAGGTCTTGGTCGGAGAGATTGTAATTACATCTACAGGAGCAGTTTTCTTGCTCAGAACCACTGGGGGCTTCTCGGCAGCTTTAGAAGACCCAGCATCCACTTTTTTAGTCCCCTCTGGGACATCAGTTTTACTTTTCTTGGCCCCAGCAACAGAAGTAACATCATCAAAGAGAGCAGGAGGAGCTCTTTTCTTACCCATCTTTTGACTTAAAGGAAGATGAGAATCTGAAGATGAATCTTCTGGAGTTGAAGCTGGTTCAACAGGGCGAGCAGTATAAGAGGTTGTGTAACTCTTATACTGTAGCAGATATGAGGCAGACCTGATGTGTTCGTCTGCAATATTCTTGTGCAAACCCCAGATAAGTTTCAGATGCTTGATATTAACCTCTGATTCTTTTGGAGTTCTTCTTTTGCTATCAACTGCAAATAAATACATATTGAGATATCAGTCATACATTTTGTCAAACATGATGAAAGCGTAATTTCATAAGTAAAATAAAATGAAAAATAAACCTATCCCATTGCCATATGGGGGACATCTGGGACCTTTGTATACTTCATTTCCAGCTAAAGGGGCATATTGCCAATTTTTTATAACCAACCCATGTTCAAAATAATCTCTATTTGAGTCAGGAAGGTTAACTACAAGAGCCCTATTCAGAAACCTAGTTTTTAAATAATAAATATTATCTAGAGTGGCCCACTTATAGCAATACATAATCTCAGGGATCCCAATACGAGTCCCATGAGTTAGATTTAATTTGTGTACCCCATTAATTATTCTCCATGAATTGGGGGCTATTTTTGCAGGGACAAGGTCAAAATATTGACAAAACTCAAGACACAATGGATTTGGTGGAAAGGAAAAACCACATTCAGCAATAAAAAGACTGGGGAACCAATGTCCCTCAGGCAATCGGAAGTAATCTAAAGGCTCAGAAAGAACCTCTAGAGTTACCCATGAAGGAATGGAAAAATCAGAACGAAATTTCTCGACAGACTCCACAATATAAACCATACTGAATAAAAGAGAAGAAAGGAAAAAGATCTTACAGGAAGAAAGGAGGTCTGCTGACAACAAACGAAGGAAAATATGAACGCACAAGAGAGAAGGAGAGAATAGAAAGCTTGAAGGCAGAAAATTGGAAAACGTAGAAGACGGTATGGTTACCTAAGAAGTTTAAATACTTTGCATTGGGAAGCAGCGAAAGAAATGATTACCAAAAAGAAACTACTGAACTTCCGGCGGCTAAAAGGACAAAAACTGCACGAAGACCGAAGCGCTTATAAAAAATTCAAAAGAAAGGTGGAAGCCGCGAAATAATGAGGAGATTTGAACACAATGTTCCTGAAACCCAGGAAAGTCATTTAATATTGCCATATACCGAGAAAGAATGTTCCATACTCCTCAAAGTTCGAAATATGAAACACTGGGGGCTTCTGTTGATACCAAAATTAGTATGCTGATGTGGACGAATAATACGAAGACACGTGTCAATCTACGTGGCACGATAGCAGCGAGGAAGTTCATTTCCCGACCAGCCATGCTTCTTTCCGAGCAACGAGGATACACCGAGGAACTCTAGCACCTCGAGGAACTCCAGCGCACCGAGGTACTCTAGCGCACCGAGGTACTCTAGTTCTCCGAGGAACTCCTGATCAGCGAGTAGCTATGGCGGTCCGAGCTGCACCTCGGTCGTACCATTAATTGCCAGATAATCAACAGTTCAGATATTCATTGAATGCTTATATTCTTGACGCACACGCTGCATTAAATGTATTACCCTTTCACATGTATATCATTTAATGTATCGAACCTTTCATGTACAGCCTCAAGGCTATAAATACCTTGTATCAAACCCATTCAGGGAGACCGGAATTTCTTGAGAGAACTTGTAATCAAGAATTCTGCAAACACTCAGCAATAACATAACAGTGGACGTAGGCTTTATTCCTAGCCGAACCACTTTAAAAATCTTTGTCTTATTTATTTATCTGTGATTGAATAATTAGAGCAATCTAGTTTTTTACATCAACACTTAGGTTGTGTGATTACCTAATATATGGATTATTATGTGTATGACTTACCTACCATACTTGCTATCACGGGAGGTTGTAGAAAGAGGACAATCTTATCTTGTGTGCCTTAGGGGGGATTTAGATTTGGTACCTCAAGAACGTAGGACTATGAAGACTTATTTGTGAGTTGATAAATCAGCTGACCATGGGAGCGTAGGTATGTGTGTGACCCATGGGTATGTGAACTATGTTCACCTCCAATATGTGTGATTTGTATTGATGCAGTTCTTGAGTGATTCAGAACTTGTGATGCTCATGTACGTGATATACCGACATTCGATAGCAGAGTATGCATGCACCATCACTCAACCTAGGGGTGCTATATGTATCTATGTACTGAGTGTTATATATATATATATATATATACTTGTGATTATTCATTGTTGCTTAGTAGATGAGAATGGCTAAGATATTTAAATGACTTAAAGATGTGGGAACTTAAATAATACATGAGATAATAGATTCAAATAACGAGTATTTATAATGTAAGCATGCCTTAATTGAATAATACGAGTGTTTAATGTAGTAATCCCTGTAGACAAAGATTGGTAACAAACTAGTTAGTTTGTGGCATAACTAGGATGGGTTAAGGATATACGTCAAGCATGCACAATAGTTGAGGGGTGAGAATCTCAAGTGAGAGCACGTGACTAACATGTATATAATATTTACTGTTTAATGCAACTAAACACTTGTTGTTTTTAAAATATTTTCACCTCGGGCTCTGACCCGTTTTCTTCCAATTCTATTTTGTTTTTGTAAAAACCTTTTAGGTGCCTAACCATAGTGACGCCAAGCATAGGAGTTCCATTATGTTGATGTGCTGAAGCTACTGTGGAAGTTACAGGATCTCGATAGTAGATGCCTCCACATCTATCTTTGCTTCCTTCGGAGTTATTCATTATCAGTTAGGGCATGTTGCCCATTCTTATTCAGAGATAGCAGTTTTAGACTTTTATTTATTGGATTTATTTATTCAGATAGATGTATTGGGATTATTTGGCTTTTAGACTATTATTGGAGTGTGTACTCCAGATTCAGTTTATTTCATTACATTGGTTATTCGTATGAGATTGTTTATGGGTGTGTTGAATGGTTGGTTATTCATTACTTGGTTGTAAGCTAATTTAATTAAAAAAAATATAATCTCACTTTTTAAATATTAAGTGGCTAGTAAATAATTAAATATTTTTCGACAGTGATGCTAAGACTGAACCAACTTGATATTCTGTATTAATTTAATAAAGGAGTATCTACCCAATATTTAATTAGTCGGAGTGTCATATGAATAATAAATCAACACCTAGTAATGAAATATTATCCAAGAACAATTTTAAAATGATTCAAATGAACTGAAAGTTTTGAAAAAGGAACACTTACTTGAGTTCGATGTAAGGAAAACCAACAACAAAGAAAACTAGCATCTGGCATTCTCAATCCAAGCTAAAATCGTCAAAAATGAATACAAACCTCATAAGCAAGGGCAAGATCCATTATTTCTCACAAAATGCCTAAGGTTTGCTTTGGATATGAAAATATTTGAAACAAATTTGAAATAATTCGTAAAACTTCTTAAAAACTCATTTTGGGCATTTCGCGAAGTCCATGTGCCGGATTAAAAACCCTTCCTCGAGTATAGGTCCAATATAGAATTGTGCGTACAATTTTGTCCAGAAGATGCAATGAGGGAAATAATCCAAAAAAGACTTAGCATACAAAATTGAAAATTCCTAACACAAAAAATGATATGAATATATGTAGATGCTTGAGAAAATATTTATTTTGACATTTTAAGCACAAGTTTGAAATTGAATTCACAAATCAAAGAACTCACACACACATATATATAAATGACTTTTAAATATGCAAGGTGTGAACATGATTAGGCATATATGATAAATTTGATTCGATGTGTAAATTTCCTTTGAATTTTGATTAATGACATAATTTGAGAACACATTCAAAACAAACATTAATCAATTAACAACATATACAAATTTCCAATCGAATCAAATCAAGTAGTTTTGTATCTTAATCATGGAATGATAGTGAATAATTATGAGTCACAAAATCAAAAGAATGAACATAATTACGTTATAAGATTTACAAGTTATGGTTAATTTCATCATTTCATTAATATCCTTTAGAGATCTTCTAAATGGTAGCCTCTAACCATGTATCTCCCTTATATAATATTTATCCCTAAAGTAAATACTAAAAGTATAGTACACGAGGAATTTTAAATGCCTTATCATGTTTTTCATCCCTTGAATTTTCAATCACTTAACTTTTGCTCTTTTCATCTTAATATGGCCTTTTTTACGGTGAGTTTCATACACAATTTGGAAGACACCTATTGTCGATACTTAAATTCAAGTCAAATTTATCTTACTAATGGTAGCCATTTTGTGTTTAAAACGTCTCATCAATCAACTCCATTAGTGCCTTTTACGAGGCTGTTTGGGGGCTAATTTGAGTTTTCACTCTTAAACGACATATTTTTAAGAATCATCTAAATATTTTTAAATTAACATCATATTCTCAAATCGGCAGACCCGTGACTACACGATCAGTTCCTACAAGTTACATTGGTCCCGTGCGAGGTGTTCGTGCCTCTTACGGGGCCGTTTGGGAGTTGGTTTAGGTTTTCACCCTTTAGTGACTTGTTTTTAAGCTTAATCTAGATGTTTTTAAATTACCGTCATATTCTCAAATCGGGAGAACCGTGACTATGCGGTCAGTTCCTACAAGTTACATTGGTCTCGTGCGAGGTGTTCATTCCTCTTACGGGGCCGTTTAGGGGCTGGTTTGGATTTTCACCCTTTAACGACTTGTTTTTAAGCCTAATCTAGATATTTTTAAATTATTGTTATATTCTTAAACCGAGAGGCCCGCGACTATGCGATCAATTCTTACGAGCTACATTGGCCCAGTGCGAGGTGTTCGTGCCTCTTACGGGGACATTTGGTGTCTAGTTTGCATTTTCACCCACTAACTACATGTTTTTAAGCCAAAGTCTAAATATGTTCAAATTATCATAGTGTTTTCAAATCATATGTCCCGTGACTATGCGGTCAGTTCCTATGAGTTACATTCATCCTCTGCGAGGTGTTAGTGCCTCTTACAGGACCGTTTGGGGGATGGTTTGAGTTTTCACCCTCAAACGACATGTTTTTAAGAATAATCCAAATATTTTTAAATTATCATCATATTCTCAAATCGGGATACTCATGACTACACGGTCATTTCCTACAAGTTACATTGGTCCTGTGCGAGGTATTCGTGCCTCTTACGGGGCCGTTTGGAAGCTGGTTTGGATTTTCACCCTTTAACGGCTTGTTTTTAAGCCCAATCTAGATATTTTCAAATTATCATCATATTCTCAAATTGAGAGACCCGCGATTATACGATCAATTCTTATGAGTTACATTGGTCCCGTACGAGGTGTTCGTGACTCTTACGGGGCCATTTGGGGACTAGTTTAGGTTTTCACCCACTAACGGCATGTTTTTAAATCAAATTCTGGATATTTTCAAATTATCATCGTATTCTCAAACATATGTTTCGTGATTACAAGATCAGTTCAAACGAGTTACATTAGCCCCGTGCGAAGTGTTAGTGCCTTTTACGAGGTCGTTTGGGGGCTGGTTTGAGTTTTCACCCTCAAATGGCATTTTTGTAAGAATAATCTAAATATTTTTAAATTATCGTCATATTCTCAAATCGAGAGAACCGTGACTACGCGGTTAGTTCCTACAAGTTACATTGGCCCTGTGCGAGGTGTTCGTGCCTCTTACGGGGCCGTTTGGGGGCTAGTTTGGGTTTTCACCTTTTAACGGCTTATTTTTAAGCTTAATCTAGATATTTTTAAATTATCATCATATTCTCAAATCGAGAGACCCACATCTACACGGTCAATTCCTACGAGTTACACTGGCCCCGTGCGAGGTGTTCGTGCCTCATATAGGACCGTTTGGGGGTTGGTTTGGATTTTCACCCTTTAACGGCTTGTTTTTAAGCTTAATCTAGATATTTTTAAATTATCATCATATTCTCAAATCGAGAGACCCGCGACTACGCGGTCAATTCCTACGAGTTACATTGGCCCCGTGCAAGGTGTTCTTGCCTCTTACGAGGCTGTTTGGGGGCTAGTTTGGGTTTTCACCCTTTAACGACTTATTTTTAAGATTAATCTAAATATTTTCAAATTATTGTCATATTCTCAAATCGAGAGAGCCGCGACTACGCGATCGATTCGTACGAGTTACATTGACCCCGTGCCTGTTACGAGGCCGTTTAGGAGCTGGTTTGGGTTTTAACCCTTTAACGGTTTGTTTTTAAGCTTAATTTAGATATTTTTAAATTATCGTCATATTCTCAAATCGAGAGACTCGCGACCACGCAGTCAATTCCTATGAATTACATTGGCCCTGTACGAGGTGTGAGTCCCTCTTACAGGGCCATTTGGTGTCTATATCGAAGTGCTCGTGCCTCTTTTCGAGAGGATTGTGTGATATAATAAGTGTAATTTTGAGTAATGATATAGGGTTTATAGACCACCCCTATGATAATCTAAATACAATTAAGAAGATTGTTATATGTTGAATCATAAACCCGTAGGTCTCTCGACAGTACTCGACAACTAGTTTCACTATATTTATGTCATCCAATAGAAAACTAATTAACATTTTGATAAAAGAAGGGGAGGAAAGAAAAGTGAATTGTGTTAGGCAAGAAACTTCCCAAGCATTTAAATAAAACAAAAAAATGACAGTAGCAAGTCATTGACTCAGAGATCTAGAGATTTTTTTCCTATCTTCCTTTTCTTGCTTTTAGCATTCCAATCACCATATTTACTTGATAAATCAATATGTATAGGCTCTTCTTGTGCTTTGCTATGCCAAAATGGTTCAACTCCCTCTAATAACTCAGTCCGACTTCCTTTAAGTGGCAGATTCGAGCCCCGAACTTTCCCATACTTTATCACATCACCAATTCCAAACTGCTGAACATTCTGAGGGTACTTGAGTTTCTTACCATAATCATAGGGCAGCCTTATTATAGCTAAACAATTATATTAGCAGGCTTACAACAATTAATCCATAGCAGCCATACAACCATAACAACCTTATATTAGCATTAGAGCAACAATACATCCATAGCAGTGGTAACAATACAATCATAGGTATACTCGTTAAAAAGGAAAAAAATGCATACAACTTTTCCATTTTACAAAATCTCAAAATGACATAAAGGAAGTTTCTTTTTATATGCTACTTCTGAATAGAGACGAATTCACTAGAAATGAGTAAGCCCAAAGAATCAACATCATATAATTTAATCTCCTACCACCCTCATTTTGGATATTTGTTAAATTAGTAAGCCCAAGTTCCTATATTGAGACTCATTCAATATGAAGTAGCAAAGATATTATCGAAAAATTGAAGGATTATACTATTGGTTTCCATTTGAAATAAAAGAAGCACCAAATAGCTCAAGTTACATTAAAACATATACGATTATATGCTCAAAATGAAAGAATAAAAACAACTAAACAAAATTTATGGGGAGAATTGTTAATATATTGAACTAAGATTGTTTCATCAACTTTACACAGGTCAGGAGCATATAAGCATAATGAATTACGAAGACTTTGATAATCCGCAATGGAATCTTAAATATAGGTTGAAAACTAAGGAGTCGATTTTACCATTAACATAATAATTTTTTTTGTCATATCCTTGTGTCAACCTTGTATTGTAGGAGTTTCTCAATGTTATAATTAAATTGAAATGTTTCACCTCAATCATTATCCAAGTAAATGAAAAGCAGATTCCATAGATGAAATAATATAGGGTGATCGACAATCAATAGCTAAAGAAAAGCATTTTTACTGCCATTTACTATGGTTAAGGTTTGTTAAGTATTATCTCACCTTCAAGCACAATTGATGAAGAAATGACTCCACAACCCAGTAATTATTTCACAAAAGTTGAAATGGAAACTTGATTCAAGAATAATGTGTATAAATTTTCATGTGTGAAACAATAAAACTATATCCATAAGCGGGATGAGATTCCAATCTCTAATAATTGCACCTTCTTGAAGGTCCGAACCTTCAAGAAGGTGAAATTATTGGAGATTGGAATCTCAACCCGCTTCCGGACGCCCAACCGATAGGGACTCGGATACGAGGAACTCAACTAGGCGATCAAAGGCTTTATATTGCTTTAAAGGAGCCAAAAGAGGGAGAATTAATAAGAAATTCATTTCTAGAACATCTCTCTCTCTCTCTCTCTATATATATATATATATATATATATATATATATATATATATATATATATATATATATATATATATAGCAGCGCCGCTGTTATATAATAGTAGTGACACACTTAACCATCCTATAGAGAGTGAGATCAACTCAGTGCTTGACCATCCTACAGATTATCTTTAGTACACTATAGAGAGTGAGAGCAACACATATCTTCCCAAATATAAAATTAATGGAACACTTAACCGTCCTAACTCGGTGCTTGAACTCCCAAGATCTAATATAGAGTATGAGCTGAAAAGAAAATTCCAAAGCATGGATTTCATGTCCCAAATACAACATTAGTTCAGAATTCTAATGCACTTCAATTACCTGTAGTAAAAAAGGAGCATTCGTGAAAAGAAAATAGATAGTTAAATAATAAGATCAAACAAAACTGCCAAGAATTTATCTGTTTGTAACTGATATAAAAGAAATAAATAGTAAAAACATAAGATCAAATTAATGGTTAAACAATAAGATCAAACAAATAGAATCAATTTAGTATTTCATACCATAATGTTGAAGCTAAACCAATGCTGAAATCCTCAACATTGTCTTTATGTTGCTTGATCCAGATGTGATGATAAATACTGGACCAACTGTACGAGGATTCTCCTAACTGTATGACGATAAATACTGGACCAAGAAATAGTGACATGCTATAGGAGTATTAAATATTTATACAACGTACTTACTGTTTGATGAACATAAATCATGAACACGTATAAATCATTAAGGCACTACTTACAACATAAGTAGGCATTGAACTGAGATTTGAGTAGGCATTATCAATAGAAAAACCCACTGCAATAGTATTTAAGTAGGCATTATTAACATAGCTACTTAACCTTTTAAAATTTTCAATAGAATGGTATGCCACACAAACAGGTCTCGGGCCAATTAAAAACTTTAAACACCAATTTTCAAAGCATAACTATGTACAGACATATCAAAATCCGATACACTTTCAATAGTTTTCATTATATGACTTAGATGTTGATCAGTGTATGCTGAAATCTCACTTTATGGTGTAACAGACATGGAAGGTGATGATGTGGAAATAGGATGGGAAGAAGTGGGTGAAATAACGAGAATCAGAGAAGATGACATGGATTGAGATGAGACAAGAATAAAAGTGGACTGAGCAGATGAGAGAGAAAGTGAAAATGGGAAAGATTCCTCTTTAAACAGAACATCTCTATAGATGTAGATACGACCAGCTGGATAAAGACACTTGAAACCTTTACGAGTTAGGTTGTACCTAAGAAAGGTACACTCCATTGATCTGAATTGAAGCTTATGTTTGTTATAAGGCCTAATATTTGGAAAATAAGTATAACCAAAAACTCGGAGCTTAGTGTAGTTTGGTTTTTGATGGAATAAGACTTCTAAAGGGGTTTGACCATTAAGAACAATAGAATTAAGCCTATTTATGAGATATGCAGAGGCCCTAAAAGCTTCATTTCATTATTTCAATGGAATAAATGCATGAACTAGGAGTGTTGAAGCGGTTTCTATAACATGCCTATATTGTCTTTTACCTAGGCCATTTTTCTCATGTGTTATGGGACAAGATAGACGATGAATGATACCATTAGTGTTATGAAAATAAGTTAAGGACCTATACTCTCCTCCCCAATGAGTTTAAAAATACTTTATAGGTGAACCAAGTTGTAACTCAACTTGTTCTTTGAAATTCGAATTTCCCTGCTATGAGGATAGCTTTAAAAAGCCTTTATATGGGAGTAAGTTGAGAACAATTAGGATATTGAAACTTCAAATTTTATGCGTCAAAAGCATACAATCCATTTTCAAGTTTCGCTTCCATGAGGATAGCTTTGATAACCTGATATTTGACAAAACAATGTTCTGGATAAAAAACATACTTTAAGTTGTAGATAATATCTAAATCACACTATATGAAAATAAAAATATAGTGCGACTCATATATTATAAAGGAAATAAAATAATTAGAGAATAATAATCCTTGAAGTCAAAAATATAAAACCTATCAAAATATAATAGACATCCGATTCGTCTTAATATCCGAGTGCTATACCTCGAAAAACATCCAATGTCATATTTTTTAGAGTTTTTATTAAATTATAAGATTGTACCAATTAACTCTTATATGATATGTGAAAGAGAGAGAAACAATTGTGTGTGGGGCCAACTGAGATAATCCATTTCATGAAATAATGGGTGTTCTCGTCATTCAGTAAGATGGTGAGCTCAAAATAATGTGTGGACATAAAATATAATACTTCTCAACCCATGTTGGAATCTCGCCTTCTTCCAGGACATTGAAGCTTTTGGATACTGATAACCTCATTTTGAGCGGTGACCACTCACGAAAAAGAGTGGTATGTTGGCAAATCTTTGATAAACCAACATATACGTTTTTTCCCCGTATAAAGAGGAGCGAGAACCTCAACTTGACTTCATGGAAAGAAAGTATCGATCTAGCAAGTGGGGTGATAAGCACCCAAAACTGTATATTTTATACCCCGAATAGACATACTTTAGTTGCTAATTCTCGACAATTTGGGTATTATGTGCTTAACTATTTATCTTATAGGTCAAATGTCCGTTTGCGGTCTCAAAAGCTATATATTGAGGTAAATGCACGTTTCATGGGGCTAAATACCCAATCCCGTAACCTCACCCGAGCCCTAACCTAGCCTAAACCTACCCCGAAGCCCGTGTGTCTTAGTTTGTGCCTTTTTATCATTTTTTAGATTTTTAATTTGAGTCATTTTTATTTTTAGGATTTATTTTAGATTTATTTAGAATTTCTAGAATTTATTTTCTATTTTTTCCTATTTCTTTTTATTTAGTATAATTTTTTTTTTATTTTTATTTCATTAGTTTTTAGTTTTAGTTTTTATTTTATTTTCTCTTATTTTATTAAGATTAATTTTGAGGAGTTTATTTTTAGTTTTATTATATATTACTTTTTTTAGATCCTTGGATTTTATATTTTTATTTTTTTATTTTAGTTTTACTTTATAAATTAGAAGTTTTATTTTATTTTAATTTTAGTTTTTATTAATTTCATTTTTTTTACAATTTTAGTTATTTTCATTTTCATTTTTTTTAAGGATCACAAATAAAACACACACACACACACACACACACAAACATCCTACACTCACATACGCCCCAAACATATTCACTCACCCACACCACACTATCCTACACTCAACACACCCATCTACACCCGCTATCATCTTCAACCTTTCACCCTCTCTCTCCTCTAAAACCACCAAACTCCATAGTCAAACATCACCATCTCCACCATTTACCTCAACCCACCATCTCTCTCCTCTTCCTCACACTCACATCTTCTACTCTGTCCGCCCCCACTCCGGCGCGACCCTAATTACCAGATCCTCTACCAGCCGCCGGTAGTACCCAACCCGCGCCAGCCAGCACCTCTGGCCAGCCCGGTCGCGTCCCTGCCGATGCCGCCGTCGGTGTTAACCCTTAAACCCGACGGTCCAGCTACCCAGCTCCGCCCTGCTCCGGCATCGATCCAACCCGACCAACTTGCGTCCCTACCCAGAGCTCCAATCACAAACCATTCTTGGTGCGACCTTCTGCAAACCCCCTCCGGCGGCCTGAACAAAAACCAGCACCGATGAAGCCACCCAGCCTTAGATTTACGCCTCGAGAGAGGGTAAATGATTTTCGAGAGAAAATAAAAATTCTAGTTATAATACCCATTTTAGATTCGAACTAGAGATAGGGGTTTCTTAAGTGGGGTATTATAATTTGAATTTTAACTCTATTTTTATTTTCTAAGATTTATATAAATTTTAATTGATCGATCCTAGCGGGTGATTAATTAAAAGGTGTGTGGATCTATTTTTTTTAGAGTTCTGGGGTGTTGAACTTAATTTTCTAAAAAGGTTACTATTAAAATTACATTTGCAACGAGAGTTGATTTGTAAGTTTGATATTAATTTGAGAGAATTCAATTAATTAAATTAATTAATTAGAATAGCTAAAATTTATGGTGTAATCCCACTCCTTGATTGTTCTCACAATTATTTACCTCACTTTATCTCTTATTTTAGTGTTAGACTTTATTTTCCATTTTAGTCATTTTCTAGTTAGTTATTATCATATCACATTTAGTTTAGTTTAGTTTAAATCATCACCTCACCCAATTCTTTTAATATTTGAAAAGCTAAAAAAAAATAGAAAAGCAAAAATTCCAAAAAGAAAATAAAAAGTGAATTACAATTGAATTTGTCTCTAGCTTACCCCCTTGGAAGTGGATTGATACCCTTACTTACCTCTACACTTGAGTTGACATTATTTTGTAGGTATTTGAGGTTTTGACTAACTTGGCTTTCAACAACGACACATAAAAATTCAAGTTATCATGGGGACTTCATGTTTGAGAAATACCAAGAAGTCACTAATCGCTACGTGATTTTTAAAACAAGATCAATGTTGTACTGGAGAAGCAAAGGGCCGTCACTTCTGTCCCCATCAATCAAATTGGCCTAAGAGTTGTGGAGGAAGTTGAGAGCAAAAGAAGCAAGAGTGTTGACAAGAAAAAGTGTGCAAAACTGTGCTTCGAATAATGTTTAAAAGGAGGTCAAACAAAATTTCGGTACAATGATTATTACTTAATCACTATATTATACCTCTAACAAGATATTATAGGAAATGGTGGTGTTAAGAAGATAATGGAAATTGACTAAAAGACATTAGAGTAAATTCTTAATTCATCTTGCTCCCCACAAGTTATAAGTAACTTGAATAAAATATCAAGTGACACTTCACTTACATTCGAGCATTCAAGATCGAATGAGACAAGCATAATTTAAACAATAACCTTATATTCTTAATTATATACAAAGAGTAACAAAATACTTAAAGTAGTACATCAATTCAATTCTTTCATGTCATGAGCAGGGAAGACGCACTCAGTTTACAGACAAAAGTTATTATTTACTTGTTAAAAGAAATGCATAGATACCAAGGGTGAAGCAATACATGTGTGCACGCACGTACGCAAGAACAATGGAAAAATGAAACAAATCATTGGAAGATTGAGAGGGATATGCTTACAGGATGCCTAAGAAGAAATGAAGACACCTTCTCTTCGTTCTCTTCATGATCAATGGAACGGGCATTGTAAAGGCAATAGGAGAAGTAGAAATGTAACTTATATATTCTTTTTATGTAAACATTGTGTGTAAATATAATAATATCTATTATTATGAAAATCAACCTCATAATTCTCTATAACTAGCACGGTTATTCGCCACTTTCACAAGACTACTTAGTGTTTGGCAAACATGCTCCTGTCGCGGAATGAAATAAACAATTATAATTACAAATAAGAACAAAGATGAACTAAGAATAAATGAACATGGAAACGGAAATTGTGAATTGGTGAACATATAATAGGTTGTGTGAGGCTTAGGGAACATGGAGAACATCATTCAATATAAATTTGTGATTGTCATCAGAAGATATAATTGATGAGCCAATGTTGGTAATATCTATACCTTAACTATTAGCATTAGAAACCTTGCCAATGCCATGATATTAAGTAACATATTAAATATTTTATAGATCTTGAGTGGTATGATTATTTGCCCTGGTATTGGCGTACCAAGGATCATGCCCAACATCATTAATAACTTTTTATGCCAAACATCACTAATACTATCAAAGTGCTTCTAATAGCCTCTTCGGTTCCACGATACATGTCTGTAATTTAACAACAATAATAAAAAAAATTAGTTAAAGCCCAGAAAAAATTAAAACTACAAAGAACAGGGCGACCAAGGTTTTTCTTTCTATGTATCTATTATATCAACCAAAAATCAGTAGTGAACCATTTGGATAAAACTACCCACAGATATAACAAGCCTTAAATTTTAAAATTAAAACTAACATTAAGCATATAATGGGTTCTGATTTATCACATAAGCTAACACATACAATCCTCAAATGAGTTCTCCTCAAATGGGTTTTGAGTTGAAGACGGTGATAAATAACGAAAGAAAATATTACATTAAGCATATAATGGGTTCTGAGCCATGGAGTGTACATTAAGTATATAAATCTTACATTAAGAATATAAATCTTACATTGAGCATATATAAATCTTACTTTAAGTAAGAAAGTAAACCCTAAATGACGAACCTATAGCCATGGTGTGTGGAGTTGACAATGAAGAGATAGAGAGAGTGTGGTGTGTGGAATTAACGACCGATTAACTGAGATGAGAGGGAGGGGCGTGTGGTTTGGTGTGTCGTGGTGTTGAGGGGAAATGAGAGAGAGATGAGAGTTAGGGAGGGAAATTGTGTATCTGAGTGAGAGAGGGGAGAGATGAAGGTTTGGATTTGAGCGGGAGGCCTCAAAAGTAAGGAAGTCTAATTTTTTTGAGCATTTTATATTTTAGTAAGTGTACTAAATTTTGGCACACTTAAAAATAGTGCCAAATTTTGGCACTGTTTAAAGTGTGCCAGATTGTTATTAAACAGTACCAAAATTTGGCACAATTTTAAACTGTGCCAAATTTTCTTACCAAGGTGTGCCAAATTACTGTTTTTGGTGTAGTGCTTTTCAATCCTTCAAACCAGTTTCCTCAAAGGTTCCCAAGTGAGGTTGGCATAAAAGTTCTCCCAGACCTTGTCAAAACTGGTTCCTCGCAGGTATCGAGTAATATCATCTCAATATTACAACATAACTCAAATTTATGATACATATTATAAATACACAACAAACAAATAAAATACACGGTGAATCTAATTAGCTTCCTCTACGAGCTTCCTCATTCTTCAATTAAGCTCCACTCTTCCAGCTTCCTCAATTTTTGATTAAGCTCTACTTTGTCTTAATCTGTCGTTAGTCCCTTAATGAGGAGGTTCATCTAAGCCCCTCTTACATCTTTAAAATTTTATTTTTATGTGGTGGTAGGCCTGTCAAAGATCGAATTTTTGTCCCAGTCCGATCTTCATATTCACATAGATATTGACAGTTTTAATTCGATAACCTAATTATCTAATTATATGTTTATCTTCTAATGAATAATGCAAATAAAAATTAACACTAATCTGATCAGCCAACAATCAGATCCAATCAAATAAATTTAAAATTTATTATTCAATACTTGTAAATTTGACTATTTATTTATGTTTATCTCACGATAATTATTAAACTCTAAACATACATCGCATCAAATTATAATCGTAATTATATTTGTGTTAATATGACGATTACTATTACACTTATAAATAGAAATTATATATATAATACAATAAGATAATATCCAAATCGAAGAAACCTAATAGGATTTATAATAATGTAATGCATAATTCGACTCCGATTCCATCCAACACTTTTGTTAATAAACAATTTAGATTGAACATAACTTATGTGGTGACCTTTTTGAAAATGTTTAAAGATATTTTTTAGGATGCTTCACAATTAATCCCTCACCATTAATATTTTTTTTACTCCAGTTCACTAGTATATATTTGCATTAGAAAATATCCCACTCTTCGTGTATATACATTATAAAAAATGTATAGGTTAATTAAAATATGACAGAGTATAGATAAATTGTGTAATTTATTATTCTTTTTTACTTTAATACATTGCTAATTTTTCATTTTAGATTAAAATACATTTTAATTGAAAAATTAAACTTTGCCCAAAATCGTTAAGTTTAACTGGCACGTGGATTTTTTTAATTAAATAGGTTGGATATGGATTTACACCAATTTGATTTACCAAACATCTAATCCGATAAAATATGTTAAATAAATAAGGCATTTAAAATGTTTATCTACCCTTTAATTTTTTTTCGAAGTCATTATTACACTAATAAACACAATTTACATCTTAAATACATCATATTTCTAATTATATATATATTAATATCACAATTATAAATATACATATTTTTAATATTTTTAATATGGTGAGATAATATCAGATTCAATGCAAAGCCTACTAGATTGGATATGGATTTGAAATCTAAGACTATCTTCAAGACAATAAACATATTAGCAAAATGCTATTTTTTCTTCCCCATTTTGTGATTTTGTCACTGTAGAGTAAGTGGCGAAATAATATTTCTAGATTGGGACATAATTCGGAGAAAAATACTTCCAATTTTTCTTCCCCCAAAGTTGCAAACCTAATGCTCGCGCAACACTGGATTGTCGAATGGGCTTTTTTTCGTCTTTTCACATTTTTTGACTTTTAAAAAAATTTATTTTCATTATTCCCATGTCAATTGGATTGTGTTATAGCAGCAGTAAATAATTAAATGCAAAATTAAAAATTAGGAACGAAATTACCCAATTTTTGGAGCAAATTAATCTGGGACAGAGAAATATAAGAAATCCCGAACTGGACAGTCTAGAACACGGCTGAGTCGCGGACAATGTCGCTCTCTTTAAGGTGTTTCGCGGCTCTGCCCATAGTGTGCTGACAGTCACCCCCAGGATAAAACAGCCTCCAAAATCAGAAAATACGGATTGATAAAGCACAAAAATCAACCCGATCTGTGTACACCCATTCTGTATAATTGCTCGATTCTAACGATATAATTAATCTGTGAAACGAGATTAATTATTCTGGAAAAAAAAAATTCGAAACTGTTTGGAAGATGAACTGTATGTGGTTTTTTTTTTGTTGGAACTGTGTTAAAAACGTTGATCTCAGCCTCCTTTTATGCAAAAAAGAAATTACCGTTAGTGGGCAAAAACGTGGAGAGAAAACTGGAAACGTGGGTGGAAAAAATCAACAGTAAAAGACCCACGTTTTTTCGGAATTAATTACCGTTAAAAATAAATTTTTAAAGCCCAAAACCGTTAATTTATTTGTCCAAAAAATTATTTCTTAATGAGCCCAGGACCCAGGACCCGGACCCGGACCCCGACCCGGACGGAGGCGGCGGCGCGCGCGCGCGTGTGTGACTTGGCCCATTGGGTCTGCCCCACATACCCACAAAACATTGAATGCCCAAAGAGCTGAACCTTTGGTCCCCAAAAAGAGTATATTAACTCTATCCAAATGTTGGAACCCACGGATGTGGGACTTGTGCCAAAGGCACTTTCAAAGTTTTGCAACTTTAACAGCTCTAAGCTGTCAGGAGGAGCTGTAACCAACAGATTGCTATGGGAGCAGTTTTGTCAATTTTTTGCTTATTTCTTTGGAGCAAATCACCTTTTGAGGGAGCAAAAATGCATTTGAGCATTTTTGGGGAGGAAAAATGCTCCATTGCCTTGGAGATGGGTTAATTATCCGATGTATGTTCTAAATTTGTATTAATCACATATTTTTATTAGTAAATAAATTTAGATTGAAATTAGAAAATTTTCTGGAGAAAAGACTTATCAACAATCCTATTATACAAATAAGACACTCATTAATATTTTTATAAAAATAACCCCCCAAAATATTTCACTTTCCAAAATAACCCTCTAGAAGAACTCTCACATATAGCTTTCATTACCTCTCTCTCTCAATTCCTCTCTTGCATTGATTAGAAATCCATCGGAAGCAACGATAAGCCACACCGCTTCCTCTCGATCATAGCAACCTCCAACACGACCTTTTGGTGGTGGCGACTTCCTCTCTCGTCCCACCTATATTTGTTTCAGACAAAAAAACACCGACAAAGTGAAAAATGAGAAATTCTAGATCTAGTATTTAAGATCTGACAAAACTTCCCTGGAACTACAATGTAAAAATTGTGATTTGAGGAAATAGAGAGCAATCCTTTGAAGATATAATGCATTTGCAAAATTAGTATCATGGTTTGGGAAGAACATGAAGAGTTAAAAATGTACATATGACGGTATTTATATTGCTCTTTCATTATATAATTGCACCATTTGGATATAAAAATTTGTTAGGACAAAGAGACTATTCATTTAAAATAAGAAATAGACATTTGGAAGGTACTTTTACTGCTAAATTATTGTGCAATGTCATTTATTTTAGAAAATTATTGAATTTGATTCCTTAATAGATTTTTTTAATAATAAGTCTTGACATGATTTTTATTTGGAGATTCAAATGATTACATAGCAAATTAAAATTTTCAGTTTCAAACAATGAAAATAAGTCCCCGCATTTGACTGAAAATTTAATTTTGTTTTAAAATATTTGCAAATGTGAATTTGCGGTTTACGAGTTCACGATTGACGAGAAGGTACAATGCCAATATGTGATAGGAATCCTTTATCCATAATTAACATTGCTAAAAGTCCTAAAAAAGCACAAGTACTAGACAAATCTCATTTATAAACAAATCCATATGGTGACCTTTTTGATAGTGTTGAAGATATTTTTATGAGGTGCACCTGTTTCACAAACGGTGGGTGGCAAATTTAAAGACCAATCAATTAGGTTACGAGTCATTCAAAATCACGTGTAGAAACTCGGCATGAAGACAACAATGTGTACGCATATAATAATATAATCCGTGTTGCGGCCGTGTATTCTATATACTCAAATCACATGCTATCACTTTCCCTCAATTTGTATATATATCCATGTGGGGATGAATGGCCAAAAGGAGTTTTCTTATCCTACTTTATCCATATATATTGTGTATGAATTCCCACTAAAATTAACTAATATAACAATTTAATAATAATAGAAAAAGAAAATTATAAACCGATCCACTTAAACAACATTTTTCTCAAATATAAAAACCCAAAAAGTTTCTCAAATATTGATTTGAAAATCTTCATCTCCAAGTAATCCGATTTGAGAATTTTTTTTGGTAAAAGCATGTTATGATTGGATCGTTTGGGTATTAGTCTGAAAAATTAAGTGTTTTTTTAAATTTACTTTAGGTAGATAGGTTTTTAGGGTTAAGGGTAGGATGGAAATTTTTTTTCAATGATGATTTTGGGTTTAATGCATACCTAATTTGCGTGGAATTTTTCACATTGATATTGTAAGAGGGTACTTTAGATTATAGATGGAGGCGTGACCCTTATTGAGTATGGTAATGATAAGTTAGTTAGCCAAAGCTTTGGATTAATGACAGGACATATAAACATGGACCCAATGAAGATAGACTCAGCTTAAACTCACAAAGTCTCTCGTGTATAACTCAGGGAATAATAATGAACTTTAGAAGTGGCTTAGCTAGAGGGAGAGAGAAGTAAGCATCCTAGATACACCTTGGTAGGCAGGTAGAAACACACCAAACACCCTCTACAAATCTCTGTCAAGTATTAAAAGCTTTATAATAAATGACAATGGTGAGCGAGTAAACTCTCTGATTTTGCAATAACTTCTGAACCCTCCAAAAGTCTCTCCTTCCTCAAAGGTGGTTGGGGTCCTTAAATAGCCCTCAACACCACCCCCGAGGCAACTCAGTCATTAAAACTATGAAAAGACATCCCTCATACTTTATGTCACAACATTAAATGCCCGATGCACTAGTTGTCTCCACGTCATAAACATTAAATGTCAAGACATGCCTTTTGCCTAACCACTGTGTGTCAGGGGGCTGTTGTCGCAGAGGTGGCTCACCAACTGCCTGACAGCCCCAAATACCATGGTGGTTTACTCAAGTGCAGGCCTGGCATTGTTTAACTGGCTAGTGACATCACCTACAGTAGATGTGACATTAAGTAGAGGGCTACTTGGTTCATAACTCAACGCCCGACGGAACTCCAAGCTGCTCCGCTTGAGGTTCCACGGTCAGGGTCCTTCGATGTTTTACCAGGTGTATCTAAGATGGTCAAGACAAGCCCCAATGGTGCCTTATTTCTCAATCCTCCAAACCAAGTCCCTCTAAAGTTCCCACGGTGAGGTCATTCGATAGAGCATGAAAGCTCTCCCAGGCTCTGCCAAGCCTGATCTCTCGCAAGTACCGTTTGACCTCATACAAACTCTTTTGTTATTATCGTTACGCCATTACAACCGTTAAAGCTTACAGTTATCAATAATGAAAATACAATATGACTAATACCACAAGCTAAAATATGAGTTGCCACGCTGAGCTGCCTCGCTGAGCTGCCTCGCTGAGTTGCCACGCTTGAGCTGCCTCAGTTGATTAATCTCGAACACTGTTGCTATTTGAGGATTTATCCCTAAATGTCAAGATTACCTTCAAGACCCCTCTACATTTGCCCCCTCGTGGAGAGATTTGTTGGAACAAGAAATGTCTGCATGAAATGTCTCAAACCGATGGACTTTTCTTTGTCTGAAAAGATTCAGGCCTTTTCCCTTTATGCAGAACCGTTGGGACATCTTCCTCGTTGGGGCTTTAAGGGATAGGTCTGACAAGATATTTTGTTGGCGCCAAAACTCAAGCTTGTTTAAGAAGACAACGATTAGTGTTCCCCAGACGTCACTTCATTAATGAGGTGGCGCAGTCTTCTCAACTGTCAAAGTACTTCCCAAGGTGCCACGTGTTCATGTGAAATGATTATAGGCGGCCGTGCACGTGCGAGGGTTGGGAAATCTAAACGCCAAAACTCGAGATTTTCAAACAGTCATTTTCAAAATACTTTGAACCTTCTCCTTTGTTTTTCCTTACTCCGTTATTATCTTCTTCATCAGACTGACGTTTCTTTTTTAGAAAGAGAGAGAGAGACTCCATTGTTGCAAGAGCTTTTATTCTTCATCTGCTATACCACCACTTGTGATCGTGCCTCTCCATTCTTGCTCTCAATCCCTTTTTTCTCGAAGCTTTGTCTGTTACAGCTTCATTGTTTGCCATGGCGTCTTCAAGCAACCCCACCTTGTCTGCCACCAGTGTTCCGTCTGCCACCACCACCGCTGCCTCCGCCCTGGGTGCTGCTTGCCAGGAACAGCTGAGGTTTTACCGTCGCTCTCCCATTTTTGGGGAGGGTGATGGCTTTGCTGTTGCCTGTAAGGCTGTTTGTTTTTCCTCCAAGTTTGACGCCCTCCTGTTGGGTGATGAGGACGAAGAATTATCTAAGTGGGGATTTCTGCCCCCAGAAGGGACTCTCAGATTTCGCTTGGAGCGAGGGGACTTCCCATGGTCCCATATTGATTTCGAAGCACCCGGGGGATCCCCCGCGCACTTTGCTGCCTGGAACTCTCACATGCAGAGTTCCTATGCTGATGTCCTTACTAAGATCGGGCTGCAACGACCTAGATGGTTTGGTGAGTTTACTCTATCAAAGAACAACGCTGGCCTTCCTGTCCTGGTCTCTCGATGGAACATAGATACTCATACGTTCATCGCTGCGTGGGGCGAGTTTACCATAACTCTGGAGGACGTGTGTGAGCTCCTGGGCCTCGATGCAACAGGCCATGAGCCTTACACCGATGAGGCTCTTGATGCTCAAGAGACTGCGGATCGTTTGGAGTTAGATCGCATATGCCGAAGCTGCATCGGTTCTTCCAACAAAGCCACTTTTTCTCCCTTGATCAATTATTTCTTCAACAGTTCCAGTGAAGGCAGTTCTTCATCAACTGCCCCTGGTCAAGGTACGCCGTTGGAGCTTCCCGCTTACATTCTTGTAATTCTGTCCCGTTTCCTTTTGACGGGCAAGCCCAACGACCAGCCCCGAAGAGACCTTATCAACCTGTCCCTTCGCTTAGCTCGAGACATAAAGCTTCCCCTGGCTGCAATTGCCCTGGGATCCCTGTATACCTGGTTGGATAGGGCTTTATTTGACATGGAACGCTCTATTGGTCATTATAACTTGGCCAATTTTGCCAACAGCGTTCTTCTGACCAGCTTTCTCTACTTCCGCTTTCCTGCCGTAGCGGCCAAGCCCAACAGTCCTCCTTCGGGTGAAACAATATTGCCTCCTCGGTCTTTCATTTATCATAAGAGACAAAGCCTAAAGGAGTTGATTTCTGTGATTGATCGTTTTGAGAGTTTCGTTATGAGGCCCTATCAAGAAGAGGCCTTTTTCCATACTTGTAAATTTTTTCATCATGATGCCAGAGTGATACAAGACCCTTCTCCCGACATTGAGGATCCCTCGCTTGCCGTGGTTCTTCTGCTTTCTCCTGGATATCTGCCCTCCTACACCGAGTGGGGATACACGAGCGAGCATTATAATCCCAACCGATGCAGCCGTCAGTTTGGGTTTGACCAGGGGGTGCCACGTCCAGTGTTTCAGTCGTCAAACCCCAAGGTATCCTTTGGCGAGGCATGCTCCTTGCTTTCTTCAACTGCTACGTGGGGTATATGTTCAACAATGGCTGGGCGTGTCACCATTCCCAGTATTACTAGACATGGGGATGTGACCCCTTTGTTTGCCACCAAGTATTGGCCAAAACAACTAGCTGAAATTGCTAAGTTCATTGAGGGAGAGACGGTGTATCCTCCCGTTTCTTCATTCTCTGCTCTAGAGTTGGGGCTAAAAGGCAACTCTGTGCTTGGGATAGAATTCCCCCCAAGTTCAACCCACAAAGCACCTCCTACCGAGCTTCCCCCACTTTTCCCCATGGTCCCAGTTGCAACGCCAAGACCGAGGACTCCTGCTGCTCCAAAGAAGGCTGCCCCCTCTACTGCAGCTACTACCCACGAGGGGGCTTTTCCACCACCTGCCAAGAGGGAAAAAATGGCCAAGAGTGAGGCATCCAAGCCGAAGTCCCAGAAGCCCCAAACTCCCGCGGTGGCTCTTCCCATAGCCTCCGTTCCACCTCCCATGCCTGCTGAGATGGCTGAGCGTGTAAGGAGGGAGGCCCAAGCAGAACTAGACCGAATAAATGCCGAGTATCAACGGCATGCAGTCATTGTCCCTTCCTCCGTTGCTTTCCCCACGGTGGTGGTGGATCCTTCAGAGCCAACGGCCAGAAGGAGGAAGAGCTCCAGGGTTCCTGAAGGGGGCAGTACTGGCGTAGCAGGATCAAGGAAGAAGACTCTGGGCACCAAGTCCCAGAAGAAACGGACTCCTGAGGTGCATTCCACTCCTGCCCTATCTGTTGCTGTTACTCCTCCTTCTTCACCCGTGGTCGTGCCTTCTCGATCTCCTTCTGAATCGAAGGTATGTATGCCTGATTTAGTTATTATTTCTCTTTTGCTTAAGGAGGACTGTCTCTACTTATATATATATTTTCCTTCTTCTCTTTTTTTTTTGACAACTGTGGTGCAGGGAGCTGAAATAGAAAGACCAGACCCCTCTAGCCCCCCCGTAAGCCCTTTTGTGGGGGGACGCTTCGGTGCACCTCATACCGATGTGACTCCTCCCCGTTCCCCCATGACGGGGCTTACCTATTCTCGACGTGCTGGCATTCAACGTGCAAGGGAGGTCGTTGGAGGAGGTGATTCTTCGCCTGAAGTGGCAACACCACCCGAAATAACACAGTCCGAGATAACACCCTCGGCCCCTTCTGATCTACAGGCCTCACCTGAGGTTCCTCTCCCCCTTGTATTTGTTGGGGAAAGTGAGCCCGAGGTATGATTTCCTCGGTAGTATATTTGTTGTAGTCATTTCGGTCCCACTCCTTTCTTATTTGGCTTGCTGAATTCTGATATATTTCAGGTACCCCAGGTTGAAGTATCTTCGTTGTTGGCAAGCATTCTTCTTCCGACGACGCTGATGAGACCCCTGACTGCCATTCCTCTTTTTAGTATCATAACTGATGTAAGTAACACGTAGGAGTATTTCTTCATATTTTCTGTGCCCGTTCTTCTTTTCTAACACTTGGCTTTGTGCACAGTTTTCTCCTGATCTTGCACCAACTCCTGTAGTGAGGCCCCAGGTTGGTGTGTTTACACCCCCTCCTGATATGGCTTTGTTTGAGGGCTCAGTGTCTTCGCATGATGAACTCCGTGTGCTGGCCCTTGTGCCCTATACGGGTGATAGAGCTTAACCAAACGTTTTACCAAGCGTGGAGGCTTCTGCGTCCAGGGACCCCGTTATGGCTTCTGGGGTAGTAATATCTCCCCCGACGGTTCTTGTCCCTGTGGCTGCCTCATATGCTCCCGTTGTGACTGAGGTATATTTTCCTTGCTAACTTTTGTTAAGATTTTCCATAATCTCCATCTTATGATTTTTCATAAGATTTTTCTTAAACTTCACCTTATAACGATGACTTAACAATGAAAACACTTGTTAAGTTTTTTTTTAAATTCCACCTTATAACGGTGACTTAACAACGAAAACACTTGTTAAGTTATTTTTTCATAAACTCCACCTTATAACGGTGACTTAACAACGAAAGCGCTTGTTAAGTTTTTTCATAAATTTCACCTTATAACGGTGACTTAACAACGAAAGCGCTTGTTAAGATTTTCCATAAACTCCACCTTATAACGGTGACTTAACAACGAAAGCGCTTGTTAAGATTTTTCATAAATTTCACCTTATAACGGTGACTTAACAACGAAAGCGCTTGTTAAGATTTTCCATAAATTTCACCTTATAACGGTGACTTAACAACGAAAGCGCTTGTTAAGATTTTTTCATAAACTCCACCTTATAACGGTGACTTAACAACGAAAGCGCTTGTTAAGATTTTTTCATAAACTCCACCTTATAACGGTGACTTAACAATGGAAACACTTATTAAGCTTTTTCATAAACTCCACCTTATAACGGTGACTTAACAACGAAAGCGCTTGTTAAGCTTTTTCATAAACTCTACCTTATAACGGTGACTTAACAACGAAAGCTCTTGTCAAGATTTTTTCATAAACTCCACCTTATAACGGTGACTTAACAACGAAAACACTTGTTAAGTTTTTTCATAAACTCCACCTTATAACGGTGACTTAACAACGAAAACACTTGTTAAGTTTTTTCATAAACTCCACCTTATAACCGTGACTTAACAACGAAAACACTTGTTAAGTTTTTATTCATAATTTCATCATGTGGGCTACTTCTTTTCAGGTTGCTCAGGAAAATTCGCCCCCAGTTCTCTCACCAGTAGGCTCGCCCTTTCGAGAACCTGATGTTTTGGAAAATTCTATTCATGATGATCAAGGTTCTACGACTGGTGCTGCAGCCGAGAGCGAGTCTGGGTGCGAACTGCCTCTTCCCGACCTGGCTCCTCATGCGTTCTGCCTAATGGTGCTTCGGCAGTCTCCTCAAATGCCTGTCAACCATCGCTTGGTGATCGAGCAACTGGAGAATCGCCATCCTGAGACCTTCACCCCAGATTGCCTGCGCTCCAATATTCATGTGATGAGTCACAGACTGCAAGGCATGGTGATCGTTATTGCTGAAATTGCCAGTACCCCTACTGCAAGTGTTACCAGATCCCTTCTTAACCAATTTCTGGGTTTTCTGAAGGAGTTGGGATGTGATGGTTTCCGTTTTGACTGGCTTATAACGTATCTGAAGACTTTGAAGAACCAGCAACTGATCGGCCAGAGGGAAGTGTTACGAAAGCACTAGGAGGACCAGGAAGCTGAGGAGGCTAGGTTGGTCGCATTGGCACCCCTTTTGGAAGCAGTGGATCAAGAGGTAAAGGATGCCGAAGAAGCTTTGTGCCTGGTCAAACTGAAGCGTGAGAGGCTCCTGATCGAACGTACCCAAGTGCAAACGAGGCTGAAGGTTTCTATTAACGCCCAACGGTCTTTCAAAGCAGCTTCTTCGGGCCTTCCTGGAGATTTTTTCTCTTCCTCAGATTTATCTTTTCTTTTAGACTAGTTACTTCTTGTGTACAGATCCTTTACTGCTTTTATCTATGTAATTCTTGGGCAATAGCTCCCAAAAGAAATTTTGTAATGCTCTATTGTTTATGAATGAAGAACATATACTTTTCAATCCCTTCGCGTGTTTTGACTGTTGTTGTGTGCTATAGAGTTTTGTATTTCTGCAATTCTTCCATTATGCTAAAAAAAATGTCACCCCAAACTTGTATATTTATAACGATAGCTAGTCATAACATCAGTTCAAACTTGGTTGTTTACACATGATAAACCTTCAGCCACTTATTGTTAATCTTAAATGGCTTGTCTTCTTCTATCTTCGAAATTAAGCAATAACCTGAGTCATGAGCTTCCTTCACAACGAAAGGTCCCTCCCAGTTGGCTGCGAACTTTGGTAGAGGAAGTCCCCTGATGTGCTTCACTGCCGCTTTCAATACGAGGTCTCCTTCCACGAACTTCCTTGGTCTCACCAAGTTGTCATATGCCCTGGAGAGTTGTTTCGTATATATTTGAAAGTGTTGCATCGAGTTATCTCTGTGCTCATCCAACGCTTTCAGCTGTACATGTCTACTATGAGGGAGCATGCTACTTCTCAAGGCGTAATGAGCAGAGGGAACTTCCAATTCTACTGGGAGGATTGCCTCAGCGCCATAAACAAGAGAGAACGACGTGTATCCTGTGGGTTTTCGCTTGGTTGTTCGATAGGCCCACAAGACAGCTGGTATCTTGTCATCCCACGCCCCTGGAAAGTCTTCCATCATTTTGGCCAAAATATTAATCAGGATTTTGTTAGTTGCTTCGGCTTGACCATTTCCCTTTGGGTATGCCACCGTCGAAGTGTGATGAACAATGGAGTACTTGTTCGTGAGCATTGTTACTTCAGAATTGACGAAGGGGGTCCCATTATCTGAGAGAATTACTTTTGGGATCCCAAAACGGCAAATGATGTATTCTCTGATGAAGTTGCTCACCACCCCAGCCGTTGCCCGTTTGAGTGGTATTTCCTCGGCCCATTTTGTGAAACATTCTGTTGCTACTAGTATCCATATCTTGCCTCTCGAAGAGGGGTGAATTACCCCCACTAGGTCGAACGTCCAAGTTTGAAATGGATAGGGCGTTGATAGAGAGTGCAAGTCTGCCGATGGGGCATGGATCATATTCCCATGAAGTTGGCAAGCCTTGCATTTTCGAACAAACTCAGCAGAGTCTTTCTCCATTGTTGGCCAATAATACCTCAATGTCATCAACTGATCATACAGCTTGGCACCTCCTATATGTGCTGGATCGTGCGCTTGTTTGAGGACCTCCACTGCTTCTTCCCTCGTGACACATCGTAAGGGCCTGTTGAAGTACCCCTTTCGATAAAGCTGCCCCTCCTGGACGTAGAACCTTGGAGCCCTTCGCCTCAGACCCATTGCATCTATTTTCTCCGTTGGGACAACCCCCTCCTGAATGAAGTCGACGTAGGGCTGCCTCCAGTCCGTTTGATCTTCAATAAAATGGCACTCAGCTGCTTCGAAGAATAGCTGACACTTATTGCATTTCCGTTGCAGCTCTGCCGAATCTTGTTTCATTCTAGGCCAGAAATACCCCTCCCTTTGAATTCTTCTGTATAGAGGTATCTCGGTCGTTTCGCAGTGTTCGTTATGCGTTTTCTTCAATATTTGCTCGGCCTCCTCTGGGCTAGCGCATCTTGACAGCCATCCTCCTATATTTCTAAAATAGAGATTCCTCTGGCATGTAAAATATTGGGCCAACTCTCTTAGCCCCATCGCCCCCTCACCAGACTCCAGTTGTTTCTTAATATCCCTTCTCCAGCCCACTTCTTCCTCCATTGGTAGTATTGATTGTACTATCGAAGGGCTGTTCTTCGTTGGATCACAACTGTAGTCTCATTGGTTTTCATTATCATCTTTTGGGCAATAGTGGCATAGGCGTCTGGATGGCGGTTCATCGTTCTGGGATGTCTCCTGATCTTGGTCCGATGGAACTGGTTGAGGAGCCTTTGAATGATTGCTCTATAGGGCGCCAGGCTCATGTGTTTCAACGCATATTCTCCGTTTACCGGCTGAATTACCAAGTTCGAGTCACCCTTAATACAGAGTGAACGAATTCCCCTCCGAAGAGCCTCTAGAAGCCCTAGTACCAACGCCTCGTATTCTGCTTCGTTATTAGAGCAAGGTAAATCTAGTTTGTAGGAAAGGCAAATCTCTTCCATCCCTTTTGAAAGAACAACCCCTGCTCCTCCTTTCTTTTCTGTCGAAGATCCGTCGAACTGCATCGTCCATTCCTCCTCAGTTGCATCCAGGTAGTTGGCCTGCAGATCATCTCCTGGAATGTCTTCCCTAGGTGGCTCAAAGGTTCCTGAAGGGAAGATAGACAATAAGTCAGCATACGCCTGGCTTTTGATTGTGCGAGGGACCACACATTTTAAGTCATATTCAGAGAGAATGAGGAACCATCTAGCTGCCCTGCCAATCAATATAGTCTTTGCGAGCAAATACCTAATTGGGTCACATCTAGTTACAATATGGATGGTAAAAGACAGCATATAATGCCTAAGTTTTTGTGCTACAAAGACCAGGGCTAAACAATACCTTTCTAAGCTAGTATATCTAATTTCTGGCCCATGTATAATTCTGCTGAGGTAGTAAACCGGCCGTTCTTGCCCGTCTAATTCTTGTGCTAGCAGAGCTCCAACGGACCTCGCGGTGGATGTGAGGTATAGCGGCAACGGGGCTCCCGCCTGGGGAGGAACCATGATTTGCGGTGATACGAGCAGCTTTTTCAGCCCAACGAGGGACTTCTGGTGAACCTCTTCCCATCTGAATTTTGTGTTCCCTCGTAACAGCTGCATCAGTGGGTGTGTTATTTCGGCCAATTCAGGCACAAATCTCCTAAGGTAGTAGACTTTACCGAGAAAACTTTTCAGCTCCTTCGCCGTTCTTGGACATGGCATTTCCAAGATTGCCCGTTGTTTGTCCTGGTCCATCTGTACTCCTTGTCGATTAACCACGAAGCCTAAAAACTTACCACTTGTTACCCCGAAGACACACTTTAACGGGTTCATCCTTAACTTGTACCTCCTGCACCGAGCAAACACCTTCCTTAAATCGTTCAGATGGGACTCTTCCTTCTTCGATTTGATGACCAAGTCGTCTACGTAGAATTCCACAAATTTGTGGAAGAAGTCATGAAAAATGGCCATCATTGTTCTTTGGTACGTAGATCCGGCGTTCTTGAGTCCAAACGGCATTACCTTGTACATGAAGTTGCCCAACGGTGTTCTGAATGCCGTTTTCTCTGCGTCAGAGGGGTTCATCTTGATCTGATTGTATCCCACATATCCATCCATGAAGCTATACATGTCATGACCAGCCGTGGCGTCTATCAAACTGTCGATGGAGGGTTGGGGAAACTCATCCTTAGGGCAAGCCCTATTCAAGTCTCTGAAATCCACGCAGATCCTTATTTGGTTTTTGTCTTTCTTCCCTACTGGCACAATGCTAGATAGCCAGAGGGGATGTTGTATAGGCTTGATAAATCCTGCTGCCAATAAGCGTTGGACCTCTTCTTTAATCTTTAAATCTATTTTCGGCTTGTAAGTTCTTGTTGTCTGCTTCACCGGAATAGCGGAAGGCATCACGTTCAACTTGTGGCAGCTCACGTCCTCATCCAGCCCTTCCATTTCTGTGTACTTCCATGCGAAGACGTCTATGAATTCCCGAATCAGGTCAACCAAGGCTTCTCGTTTCTCCTTACCAAGATCTTTCGAGATAAAGATAGGCCTTGGATCTTCTCCTTCTCTTGCCAAGTTTAGCTGCTCCAACTCTTGTGCCTGGGGCCTTGGTTGGTCCGTCATGTAGTCTGGTTCTTCGACGACATCTTCTACGAACTCTTGTATGTTGGAGTTGTCTATCACCATACACTGCCCCCGTTGATCTACTAAAAAACACTCATATATCGGGTCAACCTCATTGTTAGTCTTTTCGGCCGCCCGTTTACACCATTATAAGCGGTACACGACTTTTCCCTCTTCAGTGATAATTTTCTTGCATTGACTGCTGGTAGCTGTCGCTACGGCCTTTCTCTTCCTTTCTCTGGAAGCCTCAGCGATTCTTTCCCCTGAAAAATGACTTAACACGCTTTGTCGTTGAACCTCATGGTCGCCTGGGTCTGTCCTTGGCCTCATCTTTTCTTTGAGCTACTTCGAGATGTTCTGGGGTCGAGGGACCGCCCGATACGTTTCTTCGATCCTCCCCCCTTCGCCACTCTGATGTAAAGGTCCCATTCTTTCTCTAATCGAGGGGACCTATGCTCCCTCCATTCTTCTTGTTAGAACTCGCACGTCCTCTTCGAGCTCTGTATAAAAGGCTGCATCCACCAAGTGTGCTTCTTCGACAACGAAAGGCCTCTTAGTTGCCCTAATAGTTACTTCTGTCCCCTTGATATTCTCTTTAGCACATTGATGGTACGTTGAGGGAACTAACCCTTGGTTGTGCGTCCATACTCTTCCTATTAACAAATGATAGGAAGTTGCGCTTTCTATTACATGGAACTTGATATAGAACTCATATTTCCCATTACTATTCCCACGTTTACATACCCGATGGATTTGGAAGATTGATTATCGTAGCCCGAGATTACCAAGGGCATGGGAACCAACCTTTCTTCAGGAATATTGGCCGCGTGGAAGGAGTTGATTGGCATAATGTTGATGGAAGTACCCCCATCCATAAGAGTCCTTGCAAAGCTGACCCCGTTAACACTGGCGGTTACATACAGAGGCCTATTATGGGGGAACCTTACAGCTCTATCCGCATCGTTGAACGTTACCTCTGATAGAAACTTTTTTACCAGCCTAGCCATGGGTCCTTTCCATCTCATCGAGGGGACTGCATTTCTCCTTGCAATATCTAAGATCGCCTGAGTTATCTCCGTTCTGCTCTCTTTTGGGATTCCCACTTGGTCGAAGAACCAAGTGAACTTTGGAGATTTTAAAACTGCGCTATATTCTACGACTGGGTCCGTTTCCTCACCCTCAACGCTGTAGGCGTCTTCTACGTTCCTAGGACTTGCTTCATCATAAGCCAAAACTACGTTAGCCATTCCCCTAGTGCAATGCTCCAGTGCCTTATCGAACTCCATTGTTGCCCCTCCCCCCTCCCGTTTTGCCTCCTTATCGTAGGCCGTTACAACATTGGCCACATGTGCCGGGAGTGGTTTATTGTTAACGTTCTGCGGGGGGATTTGTAATGTTCCCGCCTTCATGTACTTGTCGATGATTCTTCGCAGCGTGAAGCAGCTTTCTGTTGGATGCTGGACCTTTCGATGAACCTGACAATATTTGGGATTGGCCCTGGTTTCCGCATTGGGCTCTTCCGCTGGGATTTCCTTTGGTTCGTAAACCGTTCCGCCTTGGACCATTGCGTTATAGCAACTCATAGACTCCTCCACCGTACAAGGCAACGGTGGCGGGTCTTCTCTATCTCTTCCAAACTTTCTTTTATTGTCCTTCCTCTGGGCCTTGTCCCCATCTTCCCTCTCGATATATCCCACCCGTGGGGCCTGAGACCTTCCTCCAATGGGTTGTATCGATTGTCTGAACACCATTGGAGCTACTATCGGCTAGGTCGCACCACCAAAGATATATTTCTTGCGGATTTTAAGAACGCTGAAAATGTTCCCTCGCGTGTCTCATTGATTAGGTGACAGATATACTCAGGAAGTAATCCCTCAGCACAAATCTGTAGTAACCTCGCCTCCTTAGATTCTTCCCTTACATCGAGGGACCTTTCCCTAAACCTTCGAATATAGGCCACTACCTCTTCTCCAGGCCTTTGCCTCTCCCTGCCAAGTTGGGTTAGGGTGAACTCATCTTCTGCCAAGAAGAACTTTCGGACAAACAATACATGCGTCTCCTCCCACGTGGAGACACTATTGGGGGGCAAATGAGAGTACCAAGTGTATGCTTTATCAGTCAGGGATTTGGAGAACTCCCTCAGTCTAAGCTTTTTGTCATTGCAGTGCGCTCCCAAGTGTTCAACGAAGCGCTTAATGTGTTCCTTCGGGTTCCCACCCTTCCCTGAGTATTTCTCAAAGGTAGGGGGAATATAGTCCTTCGGGTAGGGTTCGTCGTTGTACTCCTGGGGGTAATGCGTTCGGAAGTCGTCGTAGACCGCTGCCACCTCGCCCACAGCCTGCGAGGAAGCCTGCATGAACTTCAGCATCTCCTTCTGCATTTCTTTTCTCATCTCTTCCAAGGGCGAGGCTACTGGGGCCACCTACAACGGGGCCTACGGTTGAGCACTCGTTGCAACCGGAGCGAACGTTACCGGTAGTGTCGTTGAAGCTCCTGAGCCACCCACAGTTGGGTTCACAACAAAGGGTACACTTGCTGGGACCGCTCCTGTAATACCTGCCCCTGGTGGGGCCCCTGGGGCCACTCCGGGTGTTACGAAGGCGTTAGCCTCCAATCCTCCCAGCATAGTTGAAGCTACTGGGGTTTGCAAAAACTCATAAAATTTGCTCATGAGGAGCGCCATCTGGGCAGGTCCCAGCCCTGCGCTCGTGGAAGGTTGTGCAGCTCCTGGAACGCCTATCGTTGTTGGAGCCAGCGGTACCTCTACTCGAGGAGCCCCATCTCTTAGGGCCTCCTTCTCCCTCGCCGCCTGTTCTTTATTACGCTGAATGTCATCGAAATTGAGTCTTCTAGTAGCATTATCCTGCGCCATACTCCTTCTCTAGAAGGATGCCTCCCCAGCAGAGTCGCCAAATGTAAGAGGGTACTTTAGATTATAGATGGAGGCGTGACCCCTATTGAGTATGGTAATGACAAGTTAGTTAGCCAAAGCTTTGGATTAATGACAGGACATATAAACATGGACCCAATGAAGATAGACTCAGCTTAAACTCACAAAGTCTCTCGTGTATAACTCAGGGAATAATAATGAACTTTAGAAGTGGCTTAGTTAGAGGGAGAGAGAAGTAAGCATCCTAGATACACCTTGGTAGGCAGGTAGAAACACACCAAACACCCTCTACAAATCTTTGTCAAGTATTAAAAGCTTTATAATAAATGACAATGGTGAGCGAGTAAACTCTCTGGTTTTGCAATAACTTCTGAACCCTCCAAAAGTCTCTCCTTCCTCAAAGGTGGTTGGGGTCCTTAAATAGCCCTCCACACCACCCCCGAGGCAACTCAGTCATTAAAACTATGAAAAGACATCCCTCATACTTTATGTCACAACATTAAATGCCTGATGCACTAGTTGTCTCCACGTCATAAACATTAAATGCCAAGACATGCCTTTTGCCTAACCACTGTGTGTCAGGGGGATGTTGTCGCATAGGTGGCTCACCAACTGCCTGACAGCCCCAAATACCACGGTGGTTTACTCAAGTGCAGGCCTGACATTGTTTAACTGGCTAGTGACATCACATACAGTAGATGTGACATTAAGTAGAGGGCTACTTGGTTCATAACTCAACGCCCGACGGAACTCCAAGCTGCTCCGCTTGAGGTTCCACGGTCAGGGTCCTTCGGTGTTTTACCAGGTGTATCTAAGATGGTCAAGACAAGCCCCAACGGTGCCTTATTTCTCAATCCTCCAAACCAAGTCCCTCTAAAGTTCCCACGGTGAGGTCATTCGATAGAGCATGAAAGCTCTCCCAGGCCCTGCCAAGCCTGATCTCTCGCAAGTACCGTTTGACCTCATACAAACTCTTTTGTTATTATCGTTACGTCATTACAACCGTTAAAGCTTACAGTTATCAATAATGAAAATACAATATGACTAATACCACAAGCAAAAATATGAGTTGCCACGCTGAGCTGCCTCGCTGAGTTGCCACGCTTGAGCTGCCTCGGTTGCTTAATCTCGAACACTGTTGCTATTTGAGGATTTATCCCTAAATGTCAAGATTACCTTCAAGCCCCCTCTACAGATATACACAATGTGTGGAACTTTTGTAATGTATAACCTTACATATAAGTTATTAGGAAAATGTTAACATGTATTTTAGGGGTACATGTTTTGAACCTCAAAATAATAAGTATGGAAGTTCAACATGAATATTTGTATTTTATTAATTATATGTCAAAATTATGTCTATACTATTTCAAGTTCTAAACGTGTGTCCTTAGGGCACATGTTATTAAAATCTAAGTTATTATATTAATCAACTAGAGAAAAAAAGCTTATTTATTAATGACTAGTTTGGAAAACTCCTATATGTAAGCATTTTGCATTTCTATAATTTGAGAAATTTCAAGGGCTTTCACTATATTTGAGATAAAAATTGACTTTCGGATGATTTTTCATGTGTGATATAACTAAAATTTTACAAGAAAAAATCACAAACAAAAGGAGGTTATTTTTACACCGATCATGGAAGATCACTCTAACCCAACAAAAATAATAGGAAATGTTACTATAAATAATATTAACCGATGAAGGACTCTTAAAAAGCACTATAAAATCATTTTCGCCTTTGACTTGGATTTTCTACCACTGCACAAGAGCTTAAGGATTTGCCACTAGCATAGGCTACCATTGCTTAAGGATACCTATTTGTTTAGTTACTTGTTTCTTTATTTATTTTTAATACTTTTGTGTTTTGATCAATGATAGATTCAAAAAAGAAAAAAAAAATACAGAACAATACATGTATTATTTTTTTTTTTTGGTATTTTATGTTTTGGTATTTTAAAAGCGATAATTTCACTAAATTGATTTTTAAAATATTTAAACCAAAATCAACCACAAAAATTTTAGTACGTTTAGGTTCAGTAATTTGGTTTACGGTAATAAAAAATAATAAACCACTACCATTTTTCGGTTTAATAAGATACCATGCGATAATAAACTCTACCATAACTAATCCTAGCAATATTTCAAAATGAACTTATTAAATTTGAAAGAAAAGGGAGGCCATTGTAAGTTTTTTTCGAAAAAAGGTTTCAAGGATTTTGTATTATTAGAAAAAAAAATAAGAAGAATTTTCCTCTTTTTAATTAGTTATAATTTCTTTGTGTTGAAATTAGTGTTAGTCCTACCTAATTCGTATGTAACACTAAAAAACTTTAGCAGAATGATCATTATATTTTCCATTATTATCTTAAACATAAAACAGACAAGAAGCTTTAATATGACTAGCTGGATTATTTTTTGCTTTTCATTTTTATAACAATATGGTGATTACTCAACTAACAATGAATGACGGTTATTGACTTCACATATAACAAAACCACTCAAACAAAAAACTAACAAAATATATGAACAACATATACATAAAAAAAGCCTAGTCTCTTGAAGTTTCTAAAGTAAAAATAAATGTAAGAAATAGTGTTCCCAAGTGTTTAAGGAGCCTAACATCATTCTTAACGTGACAATAATTGGGCCTAGCTAGGGACACGGACTTTCTAGATTATTACAAACTCTTTGTGGGCATAATGGCTTTGTACCTAAAATTGATTTATACTCCATATTTTATGCATCCAATACACGACTTCACATTTTGCTCACATAACTTTTGTCGGAAAGAAAGGAGTTTGCCCTCATGTTTTGCCATTGCCGCATCCCATAGCACACATCTCCATACACTAACACATGATTAGTTGACTCTCTCTCTCTCTCTCTATAGAACTTTTCTATATATAAGACATTGTTTGAGTTATTAGAGTACTCTCTCTCTCTCTCTCTCTCTCTCTCAAGTGCATGTTAATTGAGCAAAGACATGAAGTACATAAACAAGGGGAAGATTATTATGGTTCCATATCCAGCACAAGGACATGTTACTCCCATGCTAAAGCTTGCTTCGGCCTTAAGTAACCGCGGGTTCGAGCCGGTGGTGGTTGTTCCGGAGTTTATTCACCGTAGTATCGCACCCCAAATCAACACCGACGTGACAAAAATCTCATGCATGTCTATTCCAGACGGTTTAGACGAAGGAGCGGCTCGTGATTTCCTGAACATTGAGATGGCCATGGAAATCAACATGCCACCCCATTTTGAGCGCCTTTTAGGGGCGCTTGATGGTGTCGTGTGTGTAGTTGTAGATTTGTTGGCATCGTGGGCTATCGGGGTGGCCCACAAGTGTGGGGTGCGAGTGGCGGGGTTTTGGCCTGCCATGCTGGCTACTTATCGATTGATCGCAACTATACCGGAGATGGTCCACACCGGCATTATTTCCGAAACGTGTAAATTTCTTTTTACCACTAAAAATTTAGTCATGATCGCAAGTGGATAACGAATTATCCAAACAGCCCATATGTCTTCTACTGACGTTACATTTTATTCACGTAAAACATAGTTTTGCTCATTTTATTTTCGAACTTTTGTGGAGCTTGATTCCCGAATTTGTCTATGGGAACAACAATTTTAACCGACACTTGTTCCATCTTTTTCTCAATTTTCATGGAAAATATTTCTAAGTCACAAAAAACTTGAATTCCATCGAAAATCAAAAAAGTACGAGGACACCTCCCACCATATTCTATCATTTCATGAAAAATGAATTATTTTTCAAAAGAGATCTAATTTTGTATTCATACATGTTACTTTTTATAGAATTGCAAATTATAACTCTCGTATTTAAACTTATTGTATCTATTCTCGATGGTTCATTATGTTTTGATTTTGACCAACCATTCATTAAAATTAACTTAGTGTTTTCTTTTAAAAAAATGATATTTTTAGTTTACCGTAGAAAATAAAAATAAAAATTCACATCTATGTTGCTTACAGTAACCAAGATATTTTTTTCCCTGAGACATGTGTTATCATACATAAATTGTTGTGACAGCAATGTTTGTATTACTTAATATTTTTCCTATTTATTTGACGAGTAGTCTTATCTTTAGAGTTGTCAATAATTCTAAAGCGTGTCATGTTTCCCCCTCTTTCTAATTTAGGCCATTGTTGATTATTTTCATCCATTATTTACCATATTTAGAACCACCACTCTAGCAAGTTATTTAGGATGGAATGTATTAAAAAACCTTATTTAGGCACATGGTATATACTAGATAAATAAATATATAAGTATGGGTCAACTATCATAAATTAATAGTATAAAATCTTGCCGACGTTTTAAATGAGAACATGTAAGAAGATTCGATGTTGGGTCAAGTAATTGAGATTCAATGTGCCAGACTGTCTATTACGGAAGTATCATAATTCAGTCTCTTTCTAGGCCCTTCTTGATAAATTTGGAGTTTAATGAAAGTTTCAAAGTTGAGACTTTTGATGTTGATTATGTTGATAAAAACAAATAATATTGTTTATAATATAATTAAAGGTTAAATGCGATAATTATAATGTGTCACAAGAAATAATTATACGTGTCTCTACGTATTTAGAGCGCTAGAATAAACACTTTAAACTTTTCATTTTCTTAAAATAACACAAACATGATACGTCAAGGTGTGATGCAAAAAATGTGTCAGAATCACCTATGAGCTTAGAATTACTCTTATCTAAATTCTCACTAATTTATTTGTTGAATATAATTTACTTTATTTATTTATATATCTCTCTCTACATTTTCATATTCGAATAAATATAATAAAACAACACCATGAAAGAAAAAACATGATGTTCTATTCAATTTTATTCAAAAATAAATATAAATATGAGGGTGAAGAAAAAAAAAAAAATCAACACATCTAAATTGGGCCCTTTGGGTTTTTCAAACACAAAATTCTTATTCGATATTGTTTTTGTAAAATTCAAAAGAAAGTTTAAGGAGTAAGCCCTCAATTTTATGGGGATATCTATATCGCCAAACTTAAGCCATGAACACTAAAGAAAATATCTCTCCCACTTCTCTCAATATCAACATATATGGGTATGGGTTTTTGTTTTTTAATTTCAATTCTTTCGTTCCAAAAAGTGTCAAAATTATCTCGGAGTTTCATAAAAAATGTCAAAAAAAATTATTTTGGAGTAAGGGAGTCCTTTAGTGGCGCGCGAATAGTATAATCCTTTGTTAATTAAAAACGTGGTAATGAACGATAAAATGATTTTTCCTTTTTATTTAACTTGAAAAATATTAAATGGTACACATTCAATCTTTCATTGAAGAAAACATATTTACAACTGATCTATGCCAAATGCTTCGATTCTCATCATCTTCTTTCGTGTTATATGGTGCATGATACCGTATTCATTATATTTTAGTTTCCTCGTGTTGTGCATGTATTAATGGATTTGTATAAACTCATTAATTTCAACAAAAAAAAGGTATAAACTCATTAAGAATAAATCCTTGACATGTATTTGTGATGTGTTAAAAGAGTTATATTATGAACCAAAAGCTGAAGTCATTTTTTTAAAACTCTCAAGACTAAATTTGAACATTTAGACTTAAGAGTTACCAAATGACATTAATTAATTTATTTTTTACTTGTGAATGGTTAAGTGCTACAATAACCCATGAATATGAGCACTTGATATAAATCTAAACATCAATTTATAAATTCATTCAAACATAAAAAGAAAAATATTGGATTCATATTTCAAATTCAAACTTCAAACTTTTTTAACCTACTGCAAAATTACATTAAATCAACTTTTTCACTCACATTGATAGGTTGTTATTTTTCCATGCAATAACACCCCATTTGTAAATTTTTGTAGGTATTCCACAACATCCAAGTCCCCTATGCTTTGAACCAAACCAACTAAAGCTAAGCACTGAAGATCTCCCGTGGTTAATTGGAACACCATCTGCAAAAACCTTAAGATTCAAGTTTTGGATAAGAACCCTTAAAAGATCCAAAACCCTCTCATGTATTCTCATAAACACCTTCCCAGATGAACACAACAGTAATAATCTAATCACCAATCCCCTCATTTTGCCAATTGGGCCTTTACTAAAAAATGTATCAGGCACAGATAATCCCACTTTTTGGAAACAAGATTTTAGTTGCCTAAATTGGCTTGACAACCAAAAAACTGGCTCAGTCATTTATATATCCTTTGGAAGTTGGGTTAGTCCCATTGGAGAAGGAAAAATTAAGAGTTTAGCAATTTCACTTGAGGCAACAAAGAGGCCTTTCATTTGGGCGTTGGGGCCTTTGTGGAGACATGGTTTAGCATGTGGCTACTTTGAGAGAGTTTGTAAGAGAGAAAAAAATGTGTCATGGGCTCCACAAATGGAGGTTCTTCAACATAGGGCAGTAGGGTGTTTTCTTTCTCATTGTGGGTGGAATTCTACTATGGAGTCTATACAATGCAAGAAAAGGATGGTGTGTTATCCAGTTGCTGGGGATCAATTTGTGAATTGTGGGTATGTTGTGAATTTGTGGAGAGTTGGGGTGAGGATTGGTGGGATTGGGGAGAAGGAGGTGGAGGAAGGTGTGAGGAGGGTGATGGAGGATGAAGAGATAAACGGGAGATTAATGAGGTTGAATGAGCTAACAATGGGGAATGAGGCTAGGTTAAGAGTGAGAGATAATTTAAGTGCATTTGTTAATGCAATCTCTTCATGACATAATACATAGTTTTTGCACATTTTCTTATAAGCAAATATTAAAATGTTTTAGGTCTGAATATAGTAAAAACTAGTGTTGTGTAAGAGTATATGAGCCTTGTCGATTGTATGTTAAAATTGTTAAATATTGTAACATCCAACCCGTGGAGGAGACTCAAGATATTATATATTGTATTTCACGACTTTAGTTTTTTCACGTGGGACATTATATTTTCAACACGTACCCTCACGTGTGGTGTGACTTGAGCATAACATGTGGACACTTTATATTGGGTGACGCAGAGTTATTGGGCCATTATATAGTTTGCTCTGATACCATATTAAACATTGGAGCATCCAATCTAAAACCAATTGACAATGGGTAGAGGGGGGGACCCAAGATATTATGTATTGTGTTGGAAGGATTTAATTTTTTCATATGAGACTTTATAATCTAAAAATGCATCCTCAAGTATGGCGTGACTCGAGCTTAACACGTGAGCAATTTATATCGAGTGCTGCGGAGTAATTGAGCCATTAAATAGTCTACTCTGATACCATATAAAATATTGGATAATCCAATCCAAAACTGATTGTAAATGGGTGGAAGGGCCCAGGATATTATATATTGTGTTGTAAGACTTTAGTTTTCCATCTGGAACTTTATGTTCTCAACACTCCACCTCTCGCGTGGTGCGATTTGAGCCTAATAAGTGGCAATTTATATTAGGTGACATGGAGTAATTGGTCCATTAAATCGCTTCCTAATATACCATATTAATTATTCGAGTATCCAACCAAAAACTAATTGACGATAGGCAGAAGGGCCCAATGATATTATCTAATGTGTTGCAAGACCTTACTTTTTCCATATGGGAATTTATATTATCAATAAAAATCTTAGAGTAATAGCATGTGCCTTTACTTTGCATGTTATGAATTTTTTTAATACTTTTAAGTTGACACATTTTTGGAATTTAATTCACAATGTGTTTTAAATAAGGTTATCACTTCTTTTGTGAATTTTTCATTTGAAATTTCAAGATCTCAATTTTTTAAGTCATGTGAGTTAACCCATTTTCAAACGGGGGGAAATCACCCACAGGAATTGACCCGATTCGGGTGAATCTTGCGATTCACTTGAATACTGTGAGAATCCTATGGGTGAATTACCTCGCGGGGGAGGCAATGTTCAAGAATACCCCCCCCCCTCGCGCTTGGACGGGGGGGGGGGGGGGGGGGGGGATTGCACAAACAAATCACCTTCAGGTAATTTGTGTGCGTGATGTCCCGTATCCTGTCCTTCAGAATGGCTCATGGGCATTAAGAAGGCATTAGTCCTCATTTGTCTGCCCATCCCACCTGTTATCCGTCGTGTTCTAGTGAACAAATAACGTGGCATATAGAGGTACTACGTTCTTTTACTCAAATAAGCGTAGTAATTCTAGAGCTAATACATAAAACAAACCTTGACTTCTAAAAGGGATGCATTTATTAGATAAAAGGTCGATGCGAGCTCTACCCGTTTCTATGATGATTCATGATAACTCAATGAATCATAGGCAGCCCGTGCAACTCATCTGCCTCAATGCTTAGCCAACAACACGTGCATTTGGGAGCCTGAAGGCTCCTACTGCTGGTCGGTAAACGAGCAGAGGGCGCATGTGTCACGTTTTTCAATGTTCTTCATCGATGCGAGAGACGAGATATCCATTATCGAGAGTCATTTGTGTTTTAAAGGCATAGGACTGTTGTGCACACCGCAAATGGGGAAATGGTAGACAGGCTCTTTTATGGTGCCAACATCCCCTTGGTGGAATACGTCCTTAGTATCGACTTAACTTGGACAACTCGAATTATTTCTAAGAATCCAAGTCCATGACGAAGTCAAAGTTCACTAAGGAGTGCATAACAACTCACCTTCCGAATCAACCAGCCCCAAAAAACCCGCAAGCTCATTTCTATATTGGGCCTCATCGGCCATGGTGTGCAAGAACCCAACCGGTGGCCTTTGGCCAGGGCGCCCTCGGTGGACTAACCAAATAACGAACCTCAGAGCAATCTGCGCCAAATAGTGTTTACAAAAAAGAAGATCTATCGTTTCCCCATTCCTTCTCAAAAGCACGAGAAACCAGTATCCGCCCCACTCCTAACCTTCCAAGAATGGGGAGTCGGGAGGGAGCGATGACAATGTGTGATGCTTAGGAAGACGCGACCTCAGCCTAATGTCTTCAAGCATAACTTGCATTCATTGCCTTGGTGCTACGTATCACCTAACCGATATTTCCTTGGTGCTAAGCTTCACCGGAACGACTTTTGTCTCTATTTGGGTGTCATTTGAACAACGTTGCCTTGGTGCACTAGAATCGGTTGACCGAATTGCTAGGTTATCCTAAGATAATCTTCATTAGAACAGAAATCTCATGTGTTACAGAAAGGGAAAAATCTATTTTGATTTTGATTTTCTGTACGCATACGAATCGTAAAAGCGTGGCGTAATGATCCATTAGACCTTCAGAATTTGAAGTTAGAGGTATCAAAATAAGTGTTATAAGCCTTATTATAGACACCATTTATTTCACAATAAGATTCAATATTACTAAACTCATCTGCATAAACTTAATTAGTAGAATAATAATGTAACTCTTCATCACTTATATTGTATGGGATGTTCTCTAATTCCTATATGTGAGGGTAAAACTTAACTCCTATTTGTCCTCATAATTATTGACTTGAGAAGATGAGCATGATATCTCTTTCACATATTATTTAGAATGTGATGATGTATTTTGTTGTTCTCTTTCACCTTGTTCAACTAATTCTAACGCACAAGGATCCTAAATCCTTGTTGGACACCATTCTTTGCACTCTCTCTGGAATATCGTCCAAACTTCGTTGGTTATTGTGCAATGGAAAATATTCTCAGAAGCAACATTATCTAAAGATGAGAATCAACTCTTCATAGTAACAAAATTAAGTAGGGATTTTATTTCATTAATATGTTTTTATGAAAGACGATAATGATCCTCACAAATAACCTTCCAAATGTAAAATTTAATTTATTGAATGAAATTTTTCATTTTCATTTTCATTTAACAAGATTTTTCTCAAATACAGGGGGTTTGTGAGATTCTATTCCTTCCCACAAAATACTCCACATTGAGTTGTTTATGATCTTTAAACTAACATTATACGTTTAAATAAAAATAACAATGAGCTAAAATTTGATACAAATTGTTGACCTAAAAATAACAAGAAGTTACATATGGACATTGAAAATGCCACTCATTCTAATGAGTGATACGTCCAAAGATCCTTTGGTTGGATATGGAAGTTGCATTCTCCATCCTTGGATTGCGCTATCCTTGACCTCTTCAATAAACCAAACACCTCCTATTTTTTCTTGGAGTTTATATCTTCAAATTGAGAAGTAGAACAGGTAGAGTTGAATCTTTCCTAGGTGGTATTCAATTTCAAATCACTCTCGAATCTTACAAATCATGAATATAGGGTTGATTCAAGTTTTATCTCAATTTTGTGAAGATCATGTGAAGATGGCAATTCACATGTTTAGATTTGATCAGTTGCATCGAAAATACTCTCTCGTGTGATAAGTACTCAGAAAAATGATCTCAAAAAATGGGAGGAAAATATCCTATCCATTGAATCGTTTTTAAATATGGGTCACAACATGTGAAAGGATACAACTAGGCCCTGTGCATATGGTTTTTTGAAGAAATCCTTGCCACCAGGAAAATGTGATATCCATGCGCACAGTACCAAATTGACGTGCAAATGATTTTATCCATTTTAAATTCTGAACTCAAACCGTGCTTGGTCGTGCGCACAGTGGTGATTTGCACCCGTGAGTGCGAATATATTCTTAATATTTTCTAAGCCTATTTCATATAGCCATGCACTCTTCTATAAAAGCCATCCGTGTGAACGCTTGTAGGTAGAATCTGGGATTCACCTAAACAATCTTGGCAAGGCAATAATTTTAAAAAACATTTCACTTGACCAACATAAATATCATTTCTTAGAAAAGAATATAAATGTGTAAGTGTGTGTTAGCCTTGGATGATTCAATTAAAACTACTTTAAAAGGATACAATATTTGAATTTTCAAAGTTAGCATGCGAAAGCTTTGATGTAGAGAGGCCGTATGATCTTCAATTTCAGTGTTGATAGATTCTTATTAACAAAACTTTCTCTGACTAATGTTTCACTAAGAATCAAGCTTTTTCGATCGATCTTAAGCATGACTCAAATCTTTGACACGTAATTAATCCAACCAAATTATATATACAAATATTTATATTTTTGAATTTCCTACTTTGACTATTTTATGAAAAAAAAACCCCAAACCCTAAAAAACTTGATTACAACAATCAGACTCACCTACATTATCCATATAAGAGTGGTGTGTCGTAATGAACATGAAATCAATAAGACATTGAAAAATAAAAAATCGAGTCTGAACTATGGGATTGAGCCTCACCATTATGACAATACCTGAAATACATTAATCAAAACCAAAAGATCATGCATGTATAACATGCATAAAGAGAAACTCTAACTCCCCCTACTATGGAAATACTCTAATACAAAATCAATATGAGAAATATATATGTGACTAATCATGAAATCATATGTAATACCCCGTGATTTTTAGGATTGAAAATCTAATTAATTTGGGAGAAATAAAATTTATCTAAATCGAAGAATTTTAAATTGGGCAATTGAGGTCAAACTTTGAGGATGTGATAAACTAATTCAATTGACAATTCTGAGTGCGCGGTTGATCCCAGATGGGTTGAGATAGTAAAAATAACTGTACTTGGGTTTTATTTCGATTGCGAAATATTTTAAGTTAGTTTGACTCGAATTGGAGTAATCGAGTCATTTAAAGCGTGTATTATCATTTAAAGTTGGGTAATTGAGAGATGAGATTTAAGTAGGGCTCGTGAGAAGCCAATCTCATTTGTCAGAAAGAGAAAACCCTACAGAGAGAGAGAGAGAAGAGGAAAGGGAGAAGAGAAAGAGAAGAAAAACTTGGAGATTTTGGCCAATACGCAATTTTGAGGAAGATTCAACCTCTACAACTTTGAAGCAAGTGATTAAACTTGCTTAATAATCTATGTGTGTTATTTATTTCATGATTCATTGATAAAATTATGGATTTTCGGTTTGTATGTCAAAGCCTAAATTTTAGTTAAAATCTTGCATTTAAGGTTGTTTAATTAGTTGGGTGAGTTGTAGTATGAGTTTTAATGTTAGAAACATGATTGGGTTGAGGATTTATGGTTAGAGGATGGTATATTGAGTTTTTGGAGGGTTAGCTTTCATCCAAAATGAGCAAGGGCCGAAATATCTGGTATGACCGATCGACCGCGCCTCAAGGGAAAAGCTTACTGGTTGCTTCCCAAGGCAAATTTAAGAACCACATTCAATCGAGGGTCAGGGGACGGTCGACCGATACTCTATTTTTAGTCCAATAAGGAGATCTTACTTCTACCCTTTTTCTTTTGGGTCTAAAACTTAGGGGTTTTTTTAGTTAATGTATTATAGAGGGTTAAGTTATGATATCAAGAGATTGATTACCTTAGGATAGTGAGGAGGTATTTGGGTCTATTTTAGGAATGGATTTGGAGCGTGTGGTGCCTCTCTCATTAAGGAAATGAGAGTAAGGATAAAAGGAAATTAGAGGATATTAATTTGAGTGTTATATACATTTGGTTATGATATGATATTCCTAATGTCGATTAAATTTGGGAGACTATTTATATTATCGGTGGAAGGGATGAGTAAGTTTCAAGTGAGAGATCGTATAATAAATTATTATGGGAAGGTATGCGTTATAGCAACGGTTAGTATAACGAGAGTTATATACATATGGACGAATTCATTACTTCCATACCTACGAACGTAAGATAGCATATAATTATATGTATATATATAGTTAGCGTGAATGTATATACCTTGTGTGATGGTTTGTGTATATGACGTGATTGTATATATATCTAGTGTGAATGATATATATATATACACTTATTGTGTGAGCATACCCTCTGGTGCTATCATGGGAAGTTGCGCGATGTGGGTGAGTCCCCCTAGCTTGAGGAGCAGGGAGCGTATAGTCCCCAGGTCATAGTCGTCCATTATTTATTGCATGATTTTATTTTGGGTGAGAAGTCTTGGGTATGATTCATTCTCACTTTGAGGTACGAAACTATGACCGCTTCCCATACGTTGTGATTTGGTTTTTACCAAGTTGGTGTGATCTAGTCCGATCGCTGGTAACCCGAGTCAAAGTGAGTTATTCCTGGAAGATGATAGCATTGTGATGTGTATTTTTATATCCTATAAGTGAGTACGTTTTGGATATTTCAAGTATAGGCTATGTGTGCTATGTGTACGTTCTTGTTAGGGTTGAATAATTATTCTCCATAACTAGGATAATGTTATATAGACCCTAAAGGTACTGTGTGATAACTTATTTAGGTAATTAGAGTAGTATTCCAAATAAGTATCTGATGTTATTTGCGTTGTGTACCGAGGGCATAATGGATCCCGACGATCAACGTTGTCAAGGAGTAGTGTATCGGGGGGGGGGGGGGGGGTTCCTTGTTTGGATTTCGCTTTGCGAGACGTCCCACACATGAAACGCAGTGCAAGGTTGAGAGTTGGGCGAAGTTTAGTCCTTAGTATTCAGACTTATGTGTAGTAGCGAATTAAGGCTTTATGAGAACAAAAGCGGGTGTGTGGCTATTATGATTCTAATAACTTGTTTAAGTTAATAATGCAAAACTGCTGAATCTTAATTATATATTAAGGTATAAGCTCGGGTGCAACATAGGAGATGTTAAAATAGTAGTTCATCATATATAGCAGAGATTAAATGTGTGGAGGGCTGAGAGCATAATGAATCTTGATGAACAACGTTGTCAAGGAGTAGTGTATTGGGGGGGTTCCTTATTTGGATTTCACTTTGCGAGACGCCCCACGCACGAAACGTAGTGCAAAGTTAGGAGTGGAGAGAAGTTTACTTCTTGGTGCTAGTGATTTATATGTATGTAGATATATACATTTTGATGTAGAAGTTTGGGCGTTAACTTAGGAGATTGTAGAAGGAGAAGATTTTGGGTCATATTTGAGTTAGTGGGTTATGCGGGAGTAGTCTATGTATAGATTAAGATTGTGTTATACCTAGAAGGGGTTGGTTAGGTTATTGTGGTTCATGTGCATATGTTTAGGTGCGCGCTTTAGTTAAGAGGTGAGTGGGAGTTCCAGGAGAGTGCGACTCCATTTTGATAATGAAATTATGCATTTATGCTTATTATGTATTTTAATACACTTGCTAAAAATATTTTCACACCTCAGGATCTGACCCGTTTATATTTATCTCTTGCTATATATATATATATATTGTGTTATATTAGGTGTCCCACCGCAAGGACGCCAATGATGCCTTTCTATCCAGTGTCCTCGAAGCTATAGCAGATGCGGACTGTTACGGGGTTTTTGAAATAGCCTTTTCCCATCTCTTGTTAATCTAGTCAAGGTTTCAGTTTGTATATCGGGTTTATACCCAAGATTTTTTGTAGTATCTTATATTTTCTCTTTTCAGGATTGTTGTATTGTCTGTAACCTGACAACATATTCGGGCATTTTCTTTTGTGTTCTTATGATGTGCTATAGAATTATTTCCTTTCATCTTAGTATGTGTTTGTAACACCCCGCCCGCCCGGGGAGAGCGAACGGAGCGCTAATGCGATAAAATAAATTCAAATCCACAAGTGACAAGGTATAGAGCATCTAAGTCCCACAACAAGAAAAGAGAAACTACAAATCTCAATCTCTTCAAATCAAATACCAAATCTCTCTAATTACATATAACAACTAACTCGAAAATAAAATACAAATCTCTAAAGCTCTATACATCAAAATAATACAAATCTTTCCCAAACAATCCTCGCTAAATTCAATCTCCATAGAGCCCAAAAATCCGCGCTAACCTGCCACAAAAAGAAAATATGAGGAAGTACACAATACGACAAGAAAGATGCTCAACAAATATATGTTAGCGATGAATAAAACGTAACAACACGAGTACGAATATTCAAATCAAAATGTAAATCTCAAAGCATTTATCAATATAATTTCTCAACAACACTTCAACCGGGTCACCAGGCCTCACCACATCCGTATATGCTTTATCAATCCATAGCCCGGGAAATAGGAATTTGGCGGGTGCCCAACATCCGTGCCATATTAAAATGTCATGACAACGTGCTCAACAACATGAATCATACCACATGAATCAAAATAATTTCGACAATTATTTTCCAGATTTCAATGAATTTAACAATTCAAACATGAGTTCAATTAACAAGAATTCAAAGAGAATGACACTCGCGAGATTTAAGGAGCATATTGTGTAAAACCTCATACCTCAAACCATGATGAGAAACCAATGATCACATCCTAAAGATCAACACAAAATATCTACAAAAGCTCCTCCAAGAACCTCCAACTAAATAGCCGCAAGAACACCTCTAATCTAAGGTTGGAACTCACAAATCTCAAGGGCCAATGTGTATATAAAAAGAAGAGGAATATAAAATATATTTGCTGCCAAAATTTGTGCCAAAATTATGTTAAAAGGGTTGCCCACGACTTCTTTTTATAATGCAAAGAAATGAAAAGTTGGAAGCCAAAAGACTCCTTATAAATAAGGCAAAGAAATGAAGAGTTGGAAGTCAAAACAACTCCAAGAATTAAAAACATTTAAAAATCATTTTAAAATCCGTTTTAACTCCATTTTCGAAACCGTTTGAAATTCTCGCCTTTAAAAATAATAACCAACATATTTGAGCAATAAAAATAATTTTAACAAAAACTTTATTTTCCTCCATTTTCCAGAAATTAATTAAAATAGCCCAAAATAACGCGGGTTGTTACAGTGTGTATACATTACCATGTTCAGTAGTTATTATATTTTGGGTTTGTTAATGTTCGTTGCATGTTTTAAATTTTTTGGCATCCGCTTATTTTTGTATTGGGTAGTTAGCTATGTTTTTTTAGTCTCGTGAGTAGATGCTCAGAATGATCCACTTGAGATTCCTGATTTATTATGGTATAGGGCTGGCCACCCGTTATTATTTTAAGCGGGGTGTCACATCATATGCAATAGAAAAATCCCTATAAATCATATCAATCTCAACCAAGTATGCTCCCCTTTATCAAACATATCTTCGAAATTGATGTTTCTTTCTCCCATATCTTAAACATTTCTTCCCCTTTTTAACCCAGAAAAGTCAAAGATGAGTAAAAATAACATAAATAACAGGTATAACACTATAAATCAACAAAATCACAATGTAATATTCATTGCCATTCTAGTTGGGTCACTGTAGTGACTACCAAACATTTCATAATATGAATATTACATTACGTAAAGACTTACATACACAAGTCAATAAATTTTTCACTTATTTTCATTAAATATCGCATGATCAATAAGCTAAATTATTCATGTTTATGGTTTTCATAAACTTAATTGGTGATATGATAGTGAAAGAAACTATGGCATCTGTGTTTGACGACCATTATTACCTTCCCAAAATATATATCACCACTAACATTTTCTTCAATTATTGTAATCACAATAAATGAATAAACAATAATATGTATGCAACATCATAAAGTATCATCATCCCAGCATTCAATATCATACATGGACTCGTAGGCAACCAAAATATGCATGATATTAATGCATTAGTCCAATATTTATATCTTCTGGTATGGAGCACTTTAATGAACACCAAACCTTATATTATATAAATATTAGAGATACGCATACATGTTCAAAATTCCCGTAATACATGAATAATTATATTATTGTCTATTCCCTAACTTGAAATTCACAAAAAAAATAGACATAATGTGAAAATCAAATAGACAAAGAGTTTACATGAGATATTACACAATAATAGTAAATGGAAGACATAAATCATTTACTTTCGCTTCATCACTTATGTATGAGTAACAAATCAGAAATATTGACCCAAATCATTCATGGTCATACTAATGCACAATACGGTTATAATCACAATTATCATACTAGTGGCATATGTAAATATGACTTTTTAACATTGATGTCAATTATTTAACATTTGCGAAAATTCCAATGTTTATTTGATTCAAATATCAGCATGTGTTGCGCTTCAATTTAACCTTATATAAACATTAGGATAATCTGAAATGACTACAAGTATAATATCTTCACATGTAATCTTAGCCTGTATTTGGCATTTGATTAAACTGAATGAATACTTACTTATGAGTCTCAAAATTTACAAGTCATGCATTTAAATATGCATACATGCAACTAAATCATAAATCTAGTATCCGCACATATGAATTGTAGCCTGTGTTTGGCATTTAATTCAACTTAATGGGAGTACTAGCATTAGAATAAACAATAATTCTGATTTTCAACCACATGAATCGTTGGCCTGTGTTTGGCACGAGACTCATTAAAACACGAATATCATAATATTCAACAATATGAATCGTTGGCCTGTGTTTGGCACGAGACTCATCAAAATATGAATATTAACAATAACGCAAGTCTAATATCCTACCATATGAGATATGTTGGCCTGTGTTTGGCACGAATATTCAACTAAAATAGAATCATTAGAGCAATATTTTATCAGAGTTCTAGATAAAATATACATGAAATATGGGAAAACATAAATTTTTCCCTCAAAAAATGAGTTAGCATCATGGAACTGTAAAAAAAAAATTACTCCAGAAACTCAAACATTCGACGGAATTCAAAAAATAATTTTTCTGGAAGTCATAAACATTATTTATGTAAAATCAATGCCCCAAAAATATTATACTCAAAACTTAATGTATAATTAATGGTCCAAATATAAATGCATACACAATAATCTAATATTTACAATTATAGATTAAGACACTTTTATGTCTTCCCCATCCAACATCATATAAATATTATTGTCGAAACATCAATTCATAATTACATTAGGACCTTTGGGCTACCAATTATAAATTATGCACAATAACCTAATATATCGAAATGTTATTGTCAAACACATAATCATACATCTAATATTCAAAATTTTATATTGAACCCTTTCATCAATACCAAATAATACATAAGATGAATATTAGAACAACCATGAACATTAAAAAACAACCCCTGTGGTGGAAAAATACATAATATTTGGAAAAATCGTAATTTTTGCCAAAAATAGAAAATTTTAGTTAGCACCACAGAGATGTAGATAATTACTCCAGGATCTCAAAACAATTTGCGGAATTCAAAAATAAATTTTCTGGAGTGAGATATTGACGTCAACATTATTACCAAAAACGGCAAAAACGCAATTTTAAGGGTCTTAACAATGTCAAAACGCAAAAGTAAGGTGGTGCCCATTGTATAAAATGGGTTTTGTTTATTTCGACGTTTCCAGTCGACCATGTCAGTTTCGTAAAATTCTGAGCAAGTTTTGACCTTTCATTCTCACCAGTGAGTATTGGCGACAGAAGAAAAACGTCACAGAAAATCTCAGACACACTTTAAGAGCAGATTTAATGACAGAAATAAGACGTCGCAGAAGGTCTCAGGCACAAAAGCAATTTAATGACATAAATAAAAATGTCGCAGAAAGTCTTAGGCACATATTTCATTATAGACGAACATCAATAAGGAAAATCATGAGATCTTAAACTTTAGCTCTGATACCACATATAAAATCATTCTTAAGAACACCCTAATATTAATTATGAACACATTAATATGATTAAATTTTAACATACAATTGTTCTTAATAAAAGGATCTTGGATCTTCATGTTTTCACAAAATACGTCGAAAAGATAAAAATAAGACTTACCTTGATCCAATGCATTGATCAATCTTGATTAATTGCTCCATCAATCTCCCTTCTTGAAAGAATTACACTCAAAATAGAATCTCAGAGTTTCTTTCCCACCTCAGAAATAGTGTGTTATGAGATAACCCCAGATGGTGTAGGGCTCCTCTATTTATAAGGGGAAGAGGGCCGGAATCCTAGTCAAGGTGGGACTCTTCCAAGTCTCCCACTAATGCCACTAACCATCATGTGACTAACGGATAAGGTTTACCCAAATCTTTTAATATCTTTATTTATCACATTCCTAATTAATTATCTGATATTTATCAAGACCACAATTATGGGAAATTCGAAATTTAATAAAATTGAAATTAAATAATTAATTTCATTACTTGACATTAATTTCCAACAAAGCTAAGATATCCTCATTTAGGATGATCTAACCTTCACCTAAAAAGTATGTTAGGATCAACAAATTCTCAGATGACACAATCGTGTTTGCATAGAATTTACGAACAAGACTAGCGTTAGTTGTTGAATGCGGGCTTAGAAGATGGGATGAAGAAAGATGTTAAATCTGCGTATGACTGAATAAACTCTCCTTTGTCCTAGTAAGATGTGGTAGGCCTTCATATCTATCGATTTTCATATCTTGGGTCTCAAAACTGATCCGTAGGGGTGAACCATCCCTAGTAAACCTAATAGTCAGAGGTCATCTCAGGGATTAAAATAAAGGCTCTCGGGGCCTAAGTGCGCTGACGTGAAGTTCTCAGTGAACTTGGAGGTGATGTAGGTGTCTCTTGTGAACAAGAAGTCTCACCAGGACCACTTAGGGATAAGGTTCATTATTATACTCCTCTGGGTAAGGAGTATGAAAATTGTCATAAACAGATACTGTGTCTTTAGAAGCTTGTGAGGATGATGCCAGAATCTTCATAATTTCCCTCTTGACCTCTTCAATTGTCATAGAAGGAGAGGAAACTGCCTCCACCATTCTGTCTTGTGGCAGAGCAACCATAAGTATAACGTTGACAACAATAGGTTCTTCAATAATTGGCATAGCAGAAAGTTTGACCACAGAGGGACCAATCGATCTTGTAGGTAGAGAGTGTATCCTATCCAAGGAGAAATTAGTGGTTCCACTCTCATAACGAAAGAGCTGAGATCCGTTATTGCCCCAAACATGGCCATCCCAGGCTGAGTTTGTAAGAACACCATAAACTTGGCCATGAGGTTTGGTATTTTGACAAGTTCCATCAAGGAACTCGTGGAAGCTTTCCCTACCTGGGTAGTTCCTATAACAGCTACAACCAAAGGAACCTTCTTATCCCATTCCTCCTGATGTTGAACAACATCAAAATCAAGAACACGTTGAATGTTATCATTAGTTATTTCTAAGAGAATACCTCCCTAGCAGAGTTGTCAAATGTAAGAGAGAGGTTCTTTTTATGCTAGGGTGTTTAAAGATAAAACAGAGGCATAACCCATAATAATGATGATAACACAACAAAAAATACACTCCCAAATGATAAGGAATAAACTCACATATATAACTCACAAACTCTCGTGTACAACTCAATAATAAGAAATAAATGAAATTTGTTTTGAACAATAAATGAACCTCTAAAATAGCTAACTAGAGGGAGAGAAAATCAAGAATTCTCGATACACCTCACGTAGACAGCTTAAACACCAAGGTATGAAGAAATAATGGTCAAAGCTCAATAAATTCTTAGGTTCTTAAGAAGAACTGGGTAAAGCATTAATAATGAGAAGTGAATGATCTCTGATTTATAATAACTCTCTCTAAGTGATCTTTTAGCTCAAAGATCACGCATGCTCTCTTTTTCCAAAAAGTCATCCTTTCTCAAGGGATAACTCGGGATATATATAGGCTAAAAAACACACCTCAGGAACCTCAGGTGCATCAAATGTTATGTCAGCCCACCATGCCCAACATGTCAAAAGTATTAATTAGTGAATGAAATCTTGATTGACTAGACACTGTGCCATATTATGTCAGTACCGAACAAGCTAGCTGCTCACCAAACCACCACAGTTTGAGTTAAGTTTATTTGATATGACTAGGAATGGTATAGTGTCACTCAAATCTTTTATGAAAAGACTCAATTTGGCACCAAAACTCGGTGGTAGATAACTAAGCAAGCTCAAGGCTACTTCAATGTGTTCTCTTTGGAAAGACTATGTATTTTACCTGGTGTATCTAATAGAGTTAAGTCACGCCTTAACGTTTACTTGCTTCACTGCACCAAAAAAAGCAATCTGACACGGTCTAAAACTATGCCAGATCAAATCTGGCATGATTTTGAACTGTGCTAGAATTAGGTGTTCCAAAATGGCTATTTTTTTTCTGGCATAGTTTAAAAGTGTGCCAGATTTGATCAAATAGGAACACTTCTGGCACACTTTAAAACTGTGTCAGAATTTGATATTTCTGGCACACTTTATAACTGTGTCAGATCGAGTAAATTTCGATTCTCTTTTGGCACAGTTAAAAATCGTGCCAAAAATTGATACAATTATGGCACGGTTTTGAACTATGCCAAATTTTTTGGATCAAAGAAAAACATTAAAGGTCATTTACTATTTGGGACACATTTGTTTATAATATTTTGTTCTTGGGGTACGTTTGTTCTCATATTAGTTCGTTGGGTATTATTTTAACAGTTTAGAGTAACTTCCGTCTGACAGATGTACATTTTTCTTTAGCTACCCAAAATACCCTTACATGTAAATATTCAAAATATCCTTACATGTAACCCTAAAATCCCCTTTCACTCTCTCTCTTCTCACAGCCACCCCTCGAAGGTTTGCTTGGGTTTTTCTTGGCCGGAGCTTGGGCCGGAGTTGGTTGCGATTTGTGTTAAGATTCCGGGTTCCAATTTCGGGTTCGATTTGTTCAAGCTTCGGGTTCGATTTGTCCAAGCTCTGGGTTCGATTTGTTCAAACTCCAAATCGTTTACCTCCGGGTTCGTTTGGTGTTCAACTTGATCGTTTACCTCTGAGCTTTGTTCTCAGATTTCATGTTTGTTTCTGAGATTTGTTCTGATTTTCAATGTTCTCAGATTTGGTGTTCGTTTGGTTTTATGAGATTTCTTTGATTTTCACTTTTTTAAGTTCTTGTATATCTTACTTTTCAAATTATTGCTGGAAATTATTGCTGGATTTATAAATATTTGCTGGAAAATAATTGCTGGAAATTCAAATTGTTGTTGGAAAATAATTTCTGGAAATTATTGATGGATTTTCAAAAACTTGCTGGAAATTCAAATTATTGTTGGAAAAATATTTCTAGAAATTATTGCTGGAAAATAATTGCTGGAAATTCAAATTATTATTGGAGAATAATTTCTGGAAAATAGTTGCTGGAAATTCAAATTATTGTTGGAAAATAATTTCTTGAAATTATTACTGGAAATTCAAATTGTTGTTGGAAAATAATTTCTGGAAATTATTGCTGGAAAATTATTGCTGGAAATTCAAATTGTTGTTGGAAAATAATTTCTGGAAAATAGTTGTTGGAAATTCAAATTATTATTGGAAAATAATTGCTGGAAATTCAAATTATTATTGGAAAATAATTTCTGGAAATTATTGCTGGAAATTCAAATTATTGCTTGAAATTCAAATTGTTGTTGGAAAATAGTTGCTGGAAATTCAAATTATTGTTGGAAAATAATTTCTGGAAATTATTGCTGGAAAATAGTTGCTGGAAATTCAAATTATTGCTGGAAAATAATTTCTGGAAAATAATTGCAGGAAATTCAAATTATTGTTGGAAAATTATTTTTTGTATATTACTGGTGGGAAATAATTGATGAAAATTCAAATTATTGTTGGAAAATAATTTCTGGAAATTATTGCTGGATTTTCATTTAAAAAATAATTGTTGGAATTTTATTTTCTGGGAATATGTATATTTTTAATTTAAATCAGTTTTACAGCATATTTTTTTGGCTAGAATTTTTTTTCATATATATATATATATATTTTATTGAAATATATATTTTTTTCTGGTAAATATATATATTTTTTCCTATAAATATGTTTTTCTGCGAATATATATTGTTTATGGAAATCATTTAAAAAAAATTGTTTTGACGAAAATCATTTAAAAATTTATAGCTAGAATTTATAAGCAATTCTTTTGTTGCAATTTTTTTTTGGGGAATAATACTTTTAAGTGAAATCATTTTTGTTTTGTTGAAAATCATTTTTTGAAATCATTTTTTTCTTGGAGGTTTTTCGAAATCTGTTTTGTTGAAATGAATATACTTTTATGACATTTTTTTGTTGAAAATCATTTTATTTGGTGAAAAATGATTTTTATTTGGTAGAAATAATTTTTTATACAAAAATTCATTTTATTTGGTGCAAAATACTTTTTATTTATATATATATTGAAAATCTTTTTTAAACATTCAAAAGAGTGTTTAAAAACTATATATATATATATATATATATATATATATATATATATATATATATATATATATATATATATATATATATATATATATATATATATATATATATATATATATATATATATATATATATATATATAATCTATTAAAAATATTTTTTTAATAGTGAACAACAATTTTTATACTTTAATTTAAAGGGCAAAGATGTCTTTTATCATGTGAGAGAAAACTGTTGATGATATCAGTTAATGGTTAACTCAGTCAATTAATGATTTCCGTTAATTTTGGACCCAACGAACTAATACGTAAACAAACGTACCCCAAGCAATTAATATTATAAACAAACATACCCCAAACAGTAAATAACCCCAAAATTAATTATTTGAAAACAAAAAAATTCACAAATTGCGAATCTCGAAAGTTGTTGATAAAACTAATTTATATACAAACTTCAAAATATTATAGGTAATAGTAGTTCACAGACCCAAAAAATTAGGCAGAGTTTTCTCTATTTTGTGAACATTCTAAAACATGCTAATATAATACCTGCGTAATGTAAAGCCCGCACAACTATAAAATATAACAATAAAATTACAAAAGCCCACACGGCCATAAAAGCTAGCAATAAAACTATAAAAGCCCGAACGACCATGAAAAAAAGAATCCTAAATATTAACGACATTAAGTAAATAATCCCATTGTTGTAGACCATTGACTTTATGTGTTCCACATGGATAAAAGCTAAGATAAAATATTATCCTGCAAAAAAAATAAGATACAAAAGGAGATGATATTAGTAACCGAGTAATTTAAAAAAAAATCTTATTCAAGCTGAAAATTTTCATATATGAATTAATATTATTATTGTATTCACAAATCGAAATTCTTATGACTACGTGATCAGCTTCTACGAGTTACATTATCCCCATGCGAGATGTTAGTGCCTCTTACGGGGCCGTTTGGGACTAGTTTAAGTTTTCACCCTTTAACGTCTTGTTTTTAAACGTAATCTAGATATTTTCAAATTATCATCATATTCTCAAATCGAGAGACCCGTGACTACGCAGTTAATTCCTACGAGTTACATTAATCACGAGCAATGTGTTCGTGCCTCTTACGGGGCCATTTGGCGGCTGGTTTAGGTTTTCACCCTTTAAAGGATTATTTTTAAGCCTAATCTAGATATTTTCAAATTATTGTTATATTCTCAAATCAGGAGAACCATGACTACGCAGTTAATTTCTATAAGTTACATTGGTCTCGTGCGAGGTGTTCGTGCCTCTTACGGGGCCGTTTGGGGGCTGGTTTGGATTTTCACCCTTTAACGGCTTATTTTTAAGCGTAATCTAAATATTTTCAAATTATCGTCATATTCTCAAACCGAGAGACTCACAATTGTGCGGTCAATTCTTACTAGTTACATTGGTCCCGTACGAGGTGTTCGTACCTCTTACGGGGCCATTTGGGGACTAGTTTAGGTTTTCAGCCACTAACGACACGTTTTTAAGCGAAAGTTTAGATATTTTCAAATTATCATCCTATTCTAAAACCATATGTCCTGTGACTACACAGTCAGTTCCTACGAGTTACATTAGCTCCGTGCGAAGTGTTAGTGCCTTTTACGAGGCTGTTTGGGGGCTAATTTGAGTTTTCACTCTTAAACGACATATTTTTAAGAATCATCTAAATATTTTTAAATTAACATCATATTCTCAAATCGACAGACCCATGAGTACACGATCAGTTCCTACAAGTTACATTGGTCCCGTGCGAGGTGTTCGTGCCTCTTACGGGGCTGTTTGGGAGTTGGTTTGGGTTTTCACCCTTTAGTGACTTGTTTTTAAGCTTAATCTAGATATTTTTAAATTACCATCATATTCTCAAACCGGGAGAACCGTGACTATGCGGTCAGTTCCTACAAGTTACATTGGTCTCGTGCAAGGTGTTCATTCCTCTTACGGGACCGTTTAGGGGCTGGTTTGGATTTTCACCCTTTAACGACTTGTTTTTAAGCCTAATCTAGATATTTTCAAATTATTGTTATATTCTTAAACCGAGTGGCCCGCGACTATGCGATCAATTCTTACGAGCTACATTGGCCTAGTGCGAGGTGTTCGTGCCTCTTACGGGGACATTTGGTGTCTAGTTTGCATTTTCACCCACTAACTACATGTTTTTAAGCCAAAGTCTAAATATGTTCAAATTATCATAGTATTTTCAAATCATATGTCCCGTGACTATGCGGTCAGTTCCTATGAGTTACATTCATCCTCTGCGAGGTGGTAGTGCCTCTTACAGGACCGTTTGGGGGATGGTTTGAGTTTTCACCCTCAAACGACATATTTTTAAGAATAATCCAAATATTTTTAAATTATCATCATATTCTCAAATCGGGATACCCATGACTACACGGTCATTTTCTACAAGTTACATTGGTCCTGTGCGAGGTATTCGTGCCTCTTACGGGGCCGTTTGGGAGCTGGTTTGGATTTTCACCCTTTAACGGCTTGTTTTTAAGCCCAATCTAGATATTTTCAAATTATCGTCATATTCTCAAACTGAGAGACCCGCGATTATACGATCAATTCTTATGAGTTACATTGGTCCCGTACGAGGTGTTCGTGACTCTTACGGGGCCATTTGGGGACTAGTTTAGGTTTTCATCCACTAACGACATGTTTTTAAGTCAAATTCTAGATATTTTAAAATTATCATCGTATTCTTAAACATATGTTTCGTGATTACACGATCAGTTCCAACGAGTTACATTAGCCCCGTGCGAAGTGTTAGTGCCTTTTACGAGATCGTTTGGGGGCTGGTTTGAGTTTTCACCCTCAAATGACATTTTTGTAAGAATAATCTAAATATTTTTAAATTATCGTCATATTCTCAAATCGAGAGAACCGTGACTACGCGGTCAGTTCCTACAAGTTACATTGGCCCTGTGCGAGGTGTTCGTGCCTCTTACGGGGCCGTTTGGGGGCTAGTTTGGGTTTTCACCTTTTAACGGCTTATTTTTAAGCTTAATCTAGATAGTTTTAAATTATCATCATATTCTCAAATCGAGAGACCCACAACTACACGGTCAATTCCTACGAGTTACACTAGCCCCGTGCGAGGTGTTCGTGCATCTTACAGGACCGTTTGGGGGTTGGTTTGGATTTTCACCCTTTAACGGCTTGTTTTTAAGCTTAATCTAGATATTTTCAAATTATCATCATATTCTCAAATCGAGAGACCCGCGACTACGCGGTCAATTCCTACGAGTTACATTGCCCCCGCGTGAGGTGTTCTTGCCTCTTACGAGGCTGTTTGGGGGCTAGTTTGGGTTTTCACCCTTTAACGACTTGTTTTTAAGATTAATCTAAATATTTTCAAATTATTGTCATATTCTCAAATCGAGAGAATCGCGGCTACGCGATCGATTCGTACGAGTTACATTGGCCCCGTGCCTGTTACGAGGCCGTTTAGGAGCTGGTTTGGGTTTTAACCCTTTAACGGTTTGTTTTTAAGCTTAATTTAGATATTTTTAAATTATCGTCATATTCTCAAATCGAGAGACTCGCGACCACGCGGTCAATTCCTATGAATTACATTGGCCCTGTACGAGGTATGAGTGCCTCTTACAGAGCCATTTGGTGTCTATATCGAAGTGCTCGTGCCTCTTTTCGAGAGGATTGTGTGATATAATAAGTGTAATTTTGAGTAATGATATAGGGTTTATAGACCACCCCTATGATAATCTAAATACAATTATGTTATCTTGTAGAGATGAAAAACCAATTATATTCTCCCTATATTATTTTGGGTGCTATGTGTTATGATGACAAATGAGGCACTAATTCAAGTTGAAATATAAGCACAAATATGAGAATTTCTATGCTCCTCTAATTGATCTATGTGTATATGGCGTATCGTTGAACCCCCAAGTGTAGGTAGACCACAATGAACCACATGCTCAGAATCCACGATTCCAACATTTTTCATTGTATTACCTTGTAAAAAAAAAGAACACTAAATAAGAAGATTGTTATATGTTGAATCATAAACCCGTAGGTCTCTCGACAGTACTCGATAACTAGTTTCATTGTATTTATGTCATCCAATAGAAAACTAATTAACATTTTGATAAAAGAAGGGGAGGAAAGAAAAGTGAAATGTGTTAGGCAAGAAACTTCCCAAGCATTTAAATAAAACAAAAAAATGACAGTAGCAAGTCATTGACTCTGAGATCCAGAGATTTTTTTCCTATCTTCCATTTCTTGCTTTTAGCATTCCAATCACCATATTTACTTGATAAATCAATATGTATAGGCTCTTCTTGTGCTTTGCTATGCCAAAATGGTTCAGCTCCCTCTGATAACTCAGTCCGACTTTCGAACTTTCCCATACTTTATCACATCACCAACTCCAAACTGCTGAACATTCTGAGGGTACTTGAGTTTCTTACCATAATCATAGGGCAGCCTTATTATAGCCAAACAATTATATTAGCAGGCTTACAACAATTAATCCATAGCAGCCATACAACCATAACAACCTTATATTAGCATTAGAGCAACAATACATCCATAGCAGTGGCAACAATACAATCATAGGTATACTCATTAAAAAGGAAAAAAGTGCATACAGCTTTTCCATTTTACAAAATCTCAAAATGACATAAAGGAAGTTTTTTTTATATGCTACTTCTGAATAGAGACGAATTCACTAGAAATGAGTAAGCCCAAAGAATCAACATCATATAATTTAATCTCCTACCACCCTCATTTTGGATATTTGTTAAATTAGTAAGCCCAAGTTCCTATATTGAGACTCATTCAATATGAAGTAGCAAAGATATTGTCGAAAAATTGAAGGATTATACTATTGGTTTCCATTTGAAATAAAAGAAGCACCAAATAGCTCAAGTTACATTAAAACATATACGATTATATGCTCAAAATCAAAGAATAAAAACAACTAAACAAAATTTATGGGGAGAATTGTTGATATATTGAACTAAGATTGTTTCATCAACTTTACACAGGTCAGGAGCATATAAGCATAATGAATTACGAAGACTTTGATAATCCGAAATGGAATCTTAAATATAGGTTGAAAACTAAGGAGTCGATTTTACCATTAACATAATAATTTTTTTTGTCATATCCTTGTGTCAACCTTGTATTGTAGGAGTTTCTCAATGTTGTAATTAAATTGAAATGTTTCACCTCAATCATTATCCAAGTAAATGAAAAGCAGATTCCATAGATGAAATAATATTGGATGATCGACAATCAATACCTAAAGAAAAGCATTTTTACTGCCATTTACTATGGTTAAGGTTTGTTAAGTATTATCTCACCTTCAAGCACAATTGATGAAGAAATGACTCCACAACCCAGTAATTATTTCACAAAAGTTGAAATGGAAACTTGATTCAAGAATAATGTGTATAGATTTTCATGTGTGAAACAATAAAACTATATCCATAAGCGGGATGAGATTCCAATCTCTAATACTTGCACCTTCTTGAAGGTCCGAACCTTCAAGAAGGTGCAATTATTGGAGATTAGAATCTCATCCCGCTTTCGGACGCCCAACCGACAGGGACTCGGATACGAGGAACTCAACTAGGCGATTAAAGGCTTTATATTGCTTTAAAGGAGCCAAAAGAGGGAGAATTAATAAGAAATTCATTTCTAGAACATTTTTTTGAGCGGGAGGCCTCAAAAGTAAGGAAGTCTAATTTTTTTGAGCATTTTATATTTTAGTAAGTGTACTCAATTTTGGCACACTTAAAAATAGTGCCAAATTTTGGCACTGTTTAAAGTGTGCCAGATTGTTATTAAACAGTACCAAAATTTGGCACAATTTTAAACTGTGCCAAATTTTCTTACCAAGGTGTGCCAAATTACTGTTTTTGGTGTAGGGCTTTTCAATCCTTCAAACCAGTTTCCTCAAAGGTTCCCAAGTGAGGTTGGCATAAAAGTTCTCCCAGACCTTGTCAAACCTGGTTCCTCGCCAGTATCGAGTAATATCATCTCAATATTACAACATAACTCAAATTTATGATACATATTATAAATACACAATAAACAAATAAAATACATGGTGAATCTAATTAGCTTCCTCTACGAGCTTCCTCATTCTTCAATTAAGCTCCACTCTGCCAGCTTCCTCAGTTTTTCATTAAGCTCTACTTTGTCTTAATCTGTCGTTAGTCCTTTAATGAGGAGGTTCATCTAAGCCCCTCTTACATTTTAATTTTTTATTTTTATGTGGTGGTAGGCCTGTCAAAGATCGAATTTTAGTCCCAGTCCGATCTTCATATTAAGATAGATATTGACAGTTTTAATTCGATAACCTAATTATCTAATTATATGTTTATCTGCTAATGAATAATGCAAATAAAAATTAACACTAATATGATCAGCCAATAATCAGATCCAATCAAATAAATTTAAAATGTATTATTCAATACTTGTAAATTTGACTCTTTATTTATGTTTATCTCACGATAATTATTAAACTCTAAACATACATCGCATCAAATTATAATCGTAATCATATTTGTGTTAATATGACGATTACTATTACACTTATAAATAGATATTATATATATAATACAATAAGATAATATCCAAATCGAAGAAACCTAATAGGATTTATAATAATGTAATGCATAATTCGACTCCGATTCCATCCAACACATAATAAACAATTTAGATTGAACGTAACTTATGTGGTGACCTTTTTGAAAATGTTTAAAGATATTTTTTAGGATGCTTCACAATTAATCCCTCACCATCAATATTTTTTTACTCCAGTTCACTAGTATATATTTGCATTAGAAAATATCCCACTCTTCGTGTATATACATTATAAAAAATGTATAGGTTAATTAAAATATGACAGAGTATAGATAAATTGTGTAATTTATTACTGTTTTTTACTTTAATACATTGCTAATTTTTCATTTTAGATTAAAATACATTTTAATTGAAAAATTAAACTTTGCCCAAAATCGTTAAGTTTAACTGGCACGTGGATTTTTTTAATTAAATAGGTTGGATATGGATTTACACCAATTTGATTTACCAAACATCTAATCCGATAAAATATGTTAAATAAATAAGGCATTTAAAATGTTTATCTACCCTTTAATTTTTTTTCGAAGTCATTATTACGCTAATAAACACAATTTACATCTTAAATACATCATATTTCTAATTATATATATATTAATATCACAATTATAAATATATATATTTTTAATATTTTTAATATGGTGAGATAATATCTGATTTAATGCGAAGCCTACTAGATTGGATATGGATTTGAAATCTAAGACTATCTTCAAGACAATAAACATATTAGCAAAATGCTATTTTTTCTTCCCCATTTTGTGATTTTGTCACTGTAGAGTAAGTGGCGAAATAATATTTCTAGATTGGGACATAATTCGGAGAAAAATACTTCCAATTTTGCTTCCCCCAAAGTTGCAAACCTAATGCTCGCGCAACACTGGATTGTCGAATGGGCTTTTTTTCGTCTTTTCACATTTTTTGACTTTAAAAAAAATTATTTTCATTATTCCCGTGTCAATTGGATTGCTATGGGAGCAGTTTTGTCAATTTTTTGCTTATTTCTTTGGAGCAAATCACCTTTTGAGGGAGCAAAAATGCATTTGAGCATTTTTGGGGAGGAAAAATGCTCCATTGCCTTGGAGATGGGTTAATTATCCGATGTATGTTCTAAATTTGTATTAATCACATATTTTTATTAGTAAATAAATTTAGATTGAAATTAGAAATTTTTTTGGAGAAAAGACTTATCAACAATCCTATTATACAAATAAGACACTCATTAATATTTTTATAAAAATAATCCCCCAAAATATTTCACTTTCCAAAATAACCCTCTAGAAGAACTCTCACATATAGCTTTCATTACCTCTCTCTCTCAATTCCTCTCTTGCATTGATTAGAAATCCATCGGAAGCAACGATAAGCCACACCGCTTCCTCTCGATCATAGCAACCTCCAACACGACCTTTTGGTGGTGGCGACTTCCTCTCTCGTCCCACCTATATTTGTTTCAGACAAAAAAAACACCGACAAAGTGAAAAATGTGAAATTCTAGATCTAGTATTTAAGATCTGACAAAGCTTCCCTGGAACTACAATGTAAAAATTGTGATTTGAGGAAATAGAGAGCAATCCTTTGAAGATATAATGCATTTGCAAAATTAGTATCATGGTTTGGGAAGAACATGAAGAGTTAAAAATGTACATATGACGGTATTTATATTGCTCTTTCATTATATAATTGCACCATTTGGATATAAAAATTTGTTAGGACAAAGAGACTATTTATTTAAAATAAGAAATAGACATTTGGAAGGTACTTTTACTGCTAAATTATTGTGCAATGTCATTTATTTTAGAAAATTATTGAATTTGATTCCTTAATAGATTTTTTTAATAATAAGTCTTGACATGATTTTTATTTGGAGATTCAAATGATTACATAGCAAATTAAAATTTTCAGTTTCAAACAATGAAAATAAGTCCCCGCATTTGACTGAAAATTTAATTTTGTTTTAAAATATTTGCTAAAAGTCCTAAAAAAGCACAACTACTAGACAAATCTCATTTATAAACAAATCCATATGGTGACCTTTTTGATAGTGTTGAAGATATTTTTATGAGGTGCACCTGTTTCACAAACGGTGGGTGGCAAATTTAAAGACCCATCAATTAGGTTACGAGTCATTCAAAATCACGTGTAGAAACTCGGCATGAAGACAACAATGTGTACGCATATAATGATATAATCCGTGTTGCGGCCGTGTATTCTATATACTCAAATCACATGCTATCACTTTCCCTCAATTTGTATATATATCCATGTGGGGATGAATGGCCAAAAGGAGTTTTCTTATCCTACTTTATCCATATATATTGTGTATGAATTCCCACTAAAATTAACTTATATAACAATTTAATAATAATAGAAAAAGAAAATTATAAACCGATCCACTTAAACAACATTTTTCTCAAATATAAAAACCCAAAAAGTTTCTCAAATATTGATTTGAAAATCTTCATCTCCAAGTAATCCGATTTGAGAATTTTTTTTGGTAAAAGCATGTTATGATTGGATCGTTTGGGTATTAGTCTAAAAAATTAAGTGTTTTTTTAAATTTACTTTAGGCAGATAGGTTTTTAGGGTTAAGGGTAGGATGGAAAAGTTTTTTCAATGATGATTTTGGGTTTAATGCATACCTAATTTGCGCGGAATTTTTCACATTGATATACACAATGTGTGGAACTTTTGTAATGTATACCCTTCCATATAAGTTATTAGGAAAATGTTAACATGTATTTTAGGGGTACATGTTTTGAATCTCAAAATAATAAGTATGGAAGTTCAACATGAATATTTGTATTTTATTAATTATATATCAAAATTATGTCTCTATTATTTTCAAGTTCTAAACGTGTGTCCTTAGGGCACATGTTATCAAAATCCAAGTTATTATATTAATCAACTAGAGAAAAAAAGCTTATTTATTAATGACTAGTTTGGAAAACTCCTATATGTAAGCATTTTGCATTTCTATAATTTGAGAAATTTCAAGGGCTTTCACTATATTTGAGATAAAAATTGACTTTCGGATGATTTTTCATGTGTGATATAACTAAAAGTTTACAAGAAAAAATCACAAACAAAAGGAGGTTATTTTTACACCGATCATGGAAGATCACTCTAACCCAACAAAAATAATAGGAAATGTTACTATAAATAATATTAACCGATGAAGGACTCTTAAAAAGCACTATAAAATCATTTTCGCCTTTGACTTGGATTTTCTACCACTGCACAAGAGCTTAAGGATTTGCCACTAGCATAGGCTACCATTGCTTAAGGATACCTTTTTGTTTAGTTACTTGTTTCTTTATTTATTTTTAATGCTTTTGTGTTTTGATCAATGATAGATTCAAAAAAGAAAAAAAAATACAGAACAATACATGTATTAATTTTTTTTTTGGTATTTTATGTTTTGGTATTTTAAAAGCGATAATTTCACTAAATTGATTTTTAAAATATTTAAACCAGAATCAACCACAAAAATTTTAGTACGTTCAGGTTCAGTAATTTCGGTTTACGGTAATAAAAAATAATAAACCACTACCATTTTTCGGTTTAATAAGATACCGTGCGATAATAAACTGTACCATAACTAATCCTAGCAATATTTCAAAATGAACTTATCAAATTTGAAAGAAAAGGGAGGCCATTGTAAGTTTTTTTCGAAAAAAGGTTTCAAGGATTTTGTATTATTAGAAAAAAAAAATAAGAAGAATTTTCCTCTTTTTAATTAGTTATAATTTCTTTGTGTTGAAATTAGTGTTAGTCCTACCTAATTCGTATGTAACACTAAAAAACTTTAGCAGAATGATCATTATATTTTCCATTATTATCTTAAACATAAAACAAACAAGAAGCTTTAATATGACTAGCTGGATTGTTTTTTGCTTTTCATTTTTATAACAATATGGTGATTACTCAACTAACAATGAATGACGGTTATTGGCTTCACATTTAACAAAACCACTCAAACAAAAAACTAACAAAATATATGAACAACATATATATAAAAAAAGCCAAGTCTCTTGAAGTTTCTAAAGTAAAAATAAATGTAAGAAATAGTGTTCCCAAGTGTCCTAACATCGTTCTTAACGTGACAATAATTGGGCCTAGCTAGGGACACGGTCTTTCTAGATTATTACAAACTGTTTGTGGGTATAATGGCTTTGTACCTAAAATTGATTTATACTCCATATTTTATGCATCCAATACACCACTTCACATTTTGCTCACATAACTTTTGTCGGAAAGAAAGGGGTTTGCCCTCATGTTTTGCCATTGCCGCATCCCATAGCACACATCTCCATACACTAACACATGATTAGTTGACTCTCTCTCTCTCTCTCTCTCTAGAACTTTTCTATATATAAGACATTGTTTGAGTTATTAGAGTACTCTCTCTCTCTCTCTCTCTCTCTCTCTCTCTCTCAAGTGCATGATAATTGAGCAAAGACATGAAGTACATAAACAAGGGGAAGATTATTATGGTTCCATATCCAGCACAAGGACATGTTACTCCCATGCTAAAGCTTGCTTCGGCCTTAAGTAACCGCGGGTTCGAGCCGGTGGTGGTTGTTCCGGAGTTTATTCACCGTAGTATCGCACCCCAAATCAACACCGACGTGACAAAAATCTCATGCATGTCTATTCCAGACGGTTTAGACGAAGGAGCGGCTCGTGATTTCCGGAACATTGAGATGGCCATGGAAATCAACATGCCACCCCATTTTGAGCACCTTTTAGGGGCGCTTGATGGCATCGTGTGCGTAGTTGTAGATTTGTTGGCATCGTGGGCTATCGGGGTGGCCCACAAGTGTGGGGTGCGAGTGGCGGGGTTTTGGCCTGCCATGCTGGCTACTTATCGATTGATCACAACTATACCGGAGATGGTCCACACCGGCATTATTTTCGAAACGGGTAAATTTCTTTTTACCACTAAAAATTTAGTCATGATCGCAAGTGGATAACGAATTATCCAAACAGCCCATATGTCTTCGACTGACGTTACATTTTATTCACGTAAAACATAGTTTTGCTCATTTTATTTACGAACTTTTGTGGAGCTTGATTCCCGAATTTGTCTATGGGAACAACAATTTTAACTGACACTCGTTCCATATTTTTCTCAATTTTCATGGAAAATATTTCTAAGTCACAAAAAACTTGAATTCCATCGAAAATCGAAAAAGTACGAGGACACCTTCCACCATATTCTATCATTTCATGAAAAATGAATTATTTTTCAAAAGAGATCTAATTTTGTATTCATACATGTTACTTTTTATAGAATTGCAAATTATGACTCTCGTATTTAAACTTATTGTATGTATTCTCGATGGTTCATTATGTTTTGATTTTGACCAACCATTCATTAAAATTAACTTAGTGTTTTCTTTTAAAAAAATGATATTTTTAGTTTACCGTAGAAAATAAAAATAAAAATTCACATCTATGTTGCTTACAGTAACCAAGATATCTTTTTCCCTCAGACATGTGCTATCATAAATAAATTGTTGTGACAGCAATGTTTGTATTACTTAATATTTTTCCTATTTATTTGACGAGTAGTCTTATCTTTAGAGTTGTCAATAATTCTAAAGAGTGTCATGTTTCCCTCTCTTTCTAATTTAGGCCATTGTTGATTATTTTCATCCATTATTTGCCATATTTAGAACCACCACTCTAGCAAGTTATTTAGGATGGAATGTATTAAAAAACCTTATTTAGGCACATGGTATATACTAGATAAATAAATATATAAGTATAGGTCAACTATCATAAATTAACAGTATAAAATCTTGCCGACGTTTTAAATGAGAACATGTAAGAAGATTCGATGTTGGGTCAAGTAATTGAGATTCAATGTGCCAGACTGTCTATTACGGAAGTATCATAATTCAGTCTTTTTCTAGGCCCTTCCTGATAAATTTGGAGTTTAATGAAAGTTTCAAAGTTGAGACTTTTGATGTTGATTATGTTGATAAAAACAAATAATATTGTTTATAATATAATTAAAGGTTAAATGCGATAATTATAATGTGTCACAAGAAATAATTATACGGTGTCTCTACGTATTTAGAGCGCTAGAATAAACACTTTAAACTTTTCATTTTCTTAAAATAACACAAATATGATACGTCAAGTTGTGACGCAAAAAATGTGTCAGAATCACCTATGAGCTTAGAATTACTCTTATCTAAATTCTCACTAATTTATTTGTTGAATATAATTTACTTTATTTCTTTATATATCTCTCTACATTTTCATATTCGAATAAATATAATAAAACAACACCATGAAAGAAAAAACATGATGTTCTATTCAATTTTATTCAAAAATAAATATAAATATGAGGGTGAAGAAAGAAAAAAAATCAACACATCTAAATTGGGCCCTTTGGGTTTTTCAAACACCAAAATTCTTATTCGATATTGTTTTTGTAAAATTCAAAAGAAAGTTTAAGGAGTAAGCCCTCAATTTTATGGGGATATTCTGTATCGCCGAACTTAAGCCATGAACATTAAAGAAAATATCTCTCCCACTTCTCTCAATCTCAACATATATGGGTATGGGTTTTTGTTTTTTAATTTCAATTCTTTCGTTCCAAAAAGTGTCAAAATTATCTCGGAGTTTCAAAAAAAATGTCAAAAAAAATTATTTTGGAGTAAGGGAGTCCTTTAGTGGCGCGCGAATAGTATAATCCTTTGTTAATTAAAAACGTGGTAATGAACGATAAAATGATTTTTCCTTTTTATTTAACTTGAAAAATATTAAATGGTACACATTCAATCTTTCATTGAAGAAAACATATTTACAACTGATCTATGCCAAATGCTTCGATTCTCACCATCTTCTTTCGTGTTATATGGTGCATGATACCGTATTCATTATATTTTAGTTTCCTCGTGTTGTGCATGTATTAATGGATTTGTATAAACTCATTAATTTCAACAAAAAAAAGGTATAAACTCATTAAGAATAAATCCTTGACATGTATTTGTGATGTGTTAAAAGAGTTATATTATGAACCAAAAGCTGAAGTCATTTTTTTAAAACTCTTAAGACTAAATTTGAACATTTAAACTTAAGAGTTACCAAATGACATTAATTAATTTATTTTTTACTTGTGAATGGTTAAGTGCTACAATAACCAATGAATATGAACACTTGATATAAATCTAAACATCAATTTATAAATTCATTCAAACATAAAAAGAAAAATATTGGATTCATATTTCAAATTCAAACTTTTTTAACCTACTGCAAAATTACATTAAATCAACTTTTTCACTCACATTGATAGGTTGTTATTTTTCCATGCAATAACACCCCATTTGTAAATTTTTGTAGGTATTCCACAACATCCAAGTCCCCTATGCTTTGAACCAAACCAACTAAAGCTAAGCACTGAAGATCTCCCGTGGTTAATTGGAACACCATCTGCAAAAACCTCAAGATTCAAGTTTTGGATAAGAACCCTTCAAAGATCCAAAACCCTCTCATGTATTCTCATAAACACCTTCCTAGATGAACACAACAATAATAATCTAATCACCAATCCCCTCATTTTGCCAATTGGGCCTTTACTAAAAAATGTAACAGGCACATATAATCCCACTTTTTGGAAACAAGATTTTAGTTGCCTAAATTGGCTTGACAACCAAAAAACTGGCTCAGTCATTTATATATCCTTTGGAAGTTGGGTTAGTCCCATTGGAGAAGAAAAAATTAAGAGTTTAGCAATTTCACTTGAGGCAACAAAGAGGCCTTTCATTTGGGTGTTGGGGCCTTTGTGGAGACATGGTTTACCATGTGGCTACTTTGAGAGAGTTTGTAAGAGAGGAAAAATTGTGTCATGGGCTCCACAAATGGAGGTTCTTCAACATAGGGCAGTAGGGTGTTTTCTTTATCATTGTGGGTGGAATTCTATTATGGAGTCTATACAATGCAAGAAAAGGATGGTGTGTTATCCAGTTGCTGGGGATCAATTTGTGAATTGTGGGTATGTTGTGAATTTGTGGAGAGTTGGGGTGAGGATTGGTGGGTTTGGGGAGAAGGAGGTGGAGGAAGGTGTGAGGAGGGTGATGGAGGATGAAGAGATAAACGGGAGATTAATGAGGTTGAATGAGCTAACAATGGGGAATGAGGCTAGGTTAAGAGTGAGAGATAATTTAAGTGCATTTGTTAATGCAATCTCTTCATGACATAATACATAGTTTTTGCACATTTTCTTATAAGCAAATATTAAAATGTTTTAGGCCTGAATATAGTAAAAACTAGTGTTGTGTAAGAGTATATGAGCCTTGTCGATTGTATGTTAAAATTGTTAAATATTGTAACATCCAACCCGTGGAGGAGACTCAAGATATTATATATTGTATTTCACGAATTTAGTTTTTTCACGTGGGACATTATATCTTCAACACGTACCCTCACGTGTGGTGTGACTTGAGCATAACATGTGGACACTTTATATTGGGTGACGCGGAGTTATTGGGCCATTATATAGTTTGTTCTGATACCATATTAAACATTGGAGCATCCAATCTAAAACAAATTGACAATGGGTAGAGGGGGGACCCAAGATATTATATATTGTGTTGGAAGGATTTAGTTTTTTCATATGAGACTTTATAATCTAAAAAGGCATCCTCAAGTATGGCGTGACTCGAGCTTAACACGTGAGCAATTTATATCGAGTGCTGCGGAGTAATTGAGCCATTAAATAGTCTACTCTGATACCATATAAAATATTGGATAATCCAATCCAAAACTGATTGGAAATGGGTGGAAGGGCCCAGGATATTATATATTGTGTTGTAAGACTTTAGTTTTCCATCTGGAACTTTATGTTCTCAACACTCCCCCTCTCACGTGGTGCGATTTGAGCCTAATAAGTGACAATTTATATTAGGTGACATGGAGTAATTGGGCCATTAAATCGCTTCCTCATATACCATATTAATTATTCGAGTATCTAACCAAAAACTAATTGACGATAGGCGGAAGGGCCCAATGATATTATCTAATGTGTTGCAAGACCTTAATTTTTCCATATGGTAATTTATATTATGAACAAAAATCTTATAGTAATAGCATGTGCCTTTACTTTGCATGTTATGAATTTTTTTAATACTTTTGAGTTGACACATTTTTGGAATTTAATTCACAATGTGTTTTAAACAAGGTTATCACTTCTTTTGTGAATTTTTCATTTGAAATTTCAAGATCTCAATTTTTTAAGTCATGTGAGTTAACCCATTTTCAAACGGGGGGAAATCACCCACAGGAATTGACCCGATTCGGGTGAATCTTGCGATTCACTTGAATACTGTGAGAATCCTATGGGTGAATTACCTCGCGGGGGGAGGCAATGTTCAAGAATACTCCCCCCCCCCCCGTGCTTGGACGGGGGGGATTGCACAAACAAATCACCTTCAGGTAATTTGTGTGCGTGATGTCCCTTATCCCCTCCTTCAGAATGGCTCATGGGCATCAAGCAAGCATTAGTCCTCATTTGTCTGCCCATCCCACTTCCTTGTTATCCTTCGTGTTCTAGTGAACAAATAAAGTGGCATATAGAGGTACTTCGTTCTTCTACTCAAATAAGCGTAGTAATTCTAGAGCTAATACATAAAACAAACCCTGACTTCTAAAAGGGATGCATTTATTAGATAAAAGGTTGATGCGAGCTCTACCCGTTTCTATGATGATTCATGATAACTCAATGAATCATAGGCAGCCCGTGCAACTCATCTGCCTCAATGCTTAGCCAACAACACGTGCCTTTGGGAACCTGAAGGCTCCTACTGCTGGTCGGTAAACGGGCAGAGGGAGCATGTGTCACATTTTTCAATGTTCTTCATCGACGCGAGAGACGGGATATCCTTTATCGAGAGTCATTTGTGTTTCAAAGGCATATGACTGTTGTGCACACCGCAAATGGGGAAATGGCAGACATGCTCTTTTATGGTGCCAACATCTCCTTGGTGGAATACGTCCTTGGTATCGACTTAACTTGGACAACTCGAATTATTTCTAAGAATACAAGTCGACGACGAAGTCAATGTCCACTAAGGAGTGCATAACAACTCACCTTCCGAATCAACTAGCCCCGAAAAACCCGCAAGATCATTTCTATATTGGGCCTCATCGGCCATGGTGTGCAAGAACCCGACCGGTGGCCTTTGGCCAGGGCGCTCTCGGTGGACTAACCAAATAACGAACCTCAGAGCAATCTGCGCCAAATAGTTTTTACAAAAAAGAAGATCTATCGTTGCCCCATTCCTTCTCAAAAGCACGAGAAACCAATATCCGCCCCACTCCTAACCTTCCAAGAATGGGGAATCGGGAGGGAGCGATGACAATGTGTGATGCCTAGGAAAACGCGACCTCAGCCTAATGTCTTCAAGCATAACTTGCATTCATTGCCTTGGTGCTACGCATCACCTAACCGATATTTCCTTGGTGCTAAGCATCACCTGACCGACTTTTGTCTCTATTTGGGTGTCATTTGAACGACGTTGCCTTGGCGCACTAGAATCGATTGACCGAATTGCTGGGTTATCCTAAGATAATCTTCATGATAATAGAAATATCGTGTGTAACAGAAAGGGAAAAACCTCTTTCGATTTTGATTTTCTGTACGCATAGGAATCGTAAAAGCATGGCGTAATGATCCTTTAGACCTTCAGAATTTGAAGCTAGAGGTATCAAAATAAGTGTTATAAGACTTATTATAGACATCATTTATTTCACAATAAGATTCAATATTATTAAACTAATCTGCACAAACTTAATTAGTAGAATAATAATGTAACTCTTCAACACTTATATTGTATGGGATGTTCTCTAATTCCTATCTGTGAGGGTAAAACTTAACTCCTATTTGTCCTCATAATTATTGACTTGAGAAGATGAACATGATATCTCTTTCACATATTATTTAGGTTGTGATGATGTATTTTTTTGTTCTCTTTCACCTTGTTCAACTAATTCTAACGCACAAGGATCCTAAATCCTTGTTGCTTAGGGAGGGACACCATTCTTTCCACTCTCTCTCTGGAATATCGTCCAAACTTCGTTGGTTATTGTGCAATGGAAAATATTCTCAGAAGCAACATTATCTAAAGATGAGAATCAACTCTTCATAGTAACAAAATTAAGTAGGGATTTTATTTCATAAATATTTTTTTATGAAAGACGATAATGATCCTCACTAATAACCTTCCAAACGTAAAATTTAATTTATTGAAGGAAATTTTTCATTTTCATTTTCGTTTAACAAGATTTTTCTCAAATACAGGGGGTTTGTGAGATTTTATTCCTTCCCCCAGAATACTCCACATTGAGTTGTTTATGATCTTTAAACTAACATTATACGTTTAAATAAAAATAACAATGAGCTAAAATTTGATACAAATTGTTGACCCAAATACAACCCAAGAGGAATGAGGTGAATTTACTTTTTAAAAAATCACTAGTAAATAAAATTCACATAAGTTTAAATCTAATAGTAAAAAATATGATAAAGTAGTAAAATGAGGATATTAGAGTAAATATAAAGACATGAAGAAAATGTAAAATAATATAACATACGAGCACCAAGATTATGTTGTTCGACTTTCTTTGGCATCCATGCTCGAGATGACAACGAGGAACTCAACTATCCTTAGTCATTACAGTTGGACCATCACCACGGTCTAAATGTGAGTGAGAAAGTGTCGTTATCACTTCGACCTTTCCCTTGTTACGATAACCCACTCTTCAAGAATTCTCTATTAAGTAAAACTAACTCGAATCCTTAAATCTTTAACCTCCCCTGAAATAAAATCTAAAGGTATTTACCAACCTTGCAATACGACCCCCAAATTTTTTCCCATCTTGAGTTACAATACAATAATTTGAAGCTTCTTTTTCAGACTTTGAAGTAATAAGTTAGATATTTTCTTTGAGGTCACACACTGGTAAGATTTAACATAAACTATCTTATATGTAAAATTAGGGCAAATGGTAACATCAAGAAGCTGCCTCTCGTTGGTTCCATAACAAGAAGTTACATATCGACATTGAAAATGTCACCCATTCTAATAAGTGATACGTCCAAAGATCCTTTGGTTGGATATGGAAGTGGCATTCTCCATCATTGGATTGCGCTATCCTTAACCTCTTCAATAGACCAAACACCTCCTATTTTTTCTTGGAGTTTATATCATCAAATTCAGAAGTAGAATAGGTAGAGTTGAATCTTTCCTAGGTGGTATTTAATTTCAAATCACTCTCGAATCTTACAAATCATGAATATAGGGTTGATTCAAGTTTTATCTCAATTTTGTGAAGATCACTTGAAGATGGCAATTCACATGTATAGATTTGATTAGTTGCATTGAAAATACTCTCTCTAGGTGTGATAAGTACTCAGAAAAATGATCTCAAAAAATGGGAGGAAAATATCCTATCTATTGAATTGTTTTTAAATCTGCAACTAGGCCCTGTGCATATGTTTTTTTGAATAAATCCTTGCCACCAGGAAAATGTGATATCCATGCGTACAATACCAAATTGATGTGCAAATGATTTTATCCATTTTAAATTCTGAACTCAAACCGTGCTTGGTCGTGCGCACAGTGGTGATTTGCAACCGTGCGTGTGAATATATTCTTTATATTTTCTAAGCCTATTTCATATATCCATGCACTCTTTTATAAAAGCCATCCGTGTAAACGCTTGTAGGCAGAATCTGGGATTCACCTAAACAATCTTGGCAAGGCAATGATTTTAAAAAACATTTCACTTGACCAACATAAATATCATTTCTTAGAAAAGAATATAAATGTGTAAGTGTGTGTTAGCCTTGGATGATTCAATTAAAACTACTTTAAAAGGATAAAATATTTGAATTTTCAATGTTAGCATGCGAAAGCTTTGATGTAGAGAGGCCGTATGATCTTCAATTTCAGTGTTGATAGATTCTTATTAACAAAACTTTCTCTGACTATTGTTTCACTAAGAATCAAGATTTTTCGATCGATATTAAGCATGACTCAAATCTTTGACACGTAATTAATCCAACTAAATTATATATACAAATATTTATATTTTTGAATTTCCTACTTTGACTATTTTATGGAAAAAAACCCCAAACCCTAAAAAACTTGATTACAATAATCAGACTCACCTACATTATCCATATAAGAGTGGTGTGTCGTAATGAACATGAAATCAATAAGACACTGAAAAATCAAAAATCGAGTCTGAACTATGGGATTGAGCCTCACCATTATGACAATACCTGAAATACATTAATCAAAACCAAAAGGTTATACATGCATAAAAAGAAACTCCAACTCCCCCTACTATGGAAATCCTCTAATACAAAATCAATCTGAGAAATATATATGTGACTAATCATGAAATCATATGTAATACCCCGTGATTTTTAGGACTGAAAATCTAATAAATTTGGGAGAAATAAAATTTATCTAAATCGGAGAATTTTAAATTGGGAAATTGAGCTCAAACTTTGAGGATGTTATAAACTAATTCAATTGACAATTCTGAGTGCGCGGTTGATCCCAGATGGGTCGAGATAGTTAAAATGACTGTACTTGGATTTTATTTCGATTGCGAAACATTTTAAGTTAGTTTGACTCTAATTGGAGTAATCGAGTCATTTAAAGCGTGTATTATCATTTAAAGTTGGGTAATTGAGAGATGAGATTTAAGTAGGGCTTGTGAGAATCCAATCTCATTTGTGAGAAAGAGAAAACCCTAGAGAGAGAGAGAGAGATAAGAGGAAAGGGAGAAGAGAAAGAGAAGAAAAGCTTGGAGATTCTGGCCAATACGCAATTTCGAGGAAGATTCAACCTCTACAACTTTGAAGCAAGTGATTAAACTTGCTGAATAATCTATGTGTGTTATTTATTTCATGATTTATTGATAAAATTATGGATTTTGGGTTTGTATGTCAAAACCTAAATTTCAGTTAAAATCTTGCATTTGAGGTTGTTTAATTAGTTGGGTTGAGTTGTAGTATTAGTTTTAATGTTAGAAACATGATTGGGTTGAGGATTTATGGTTAGAAGATGGTATATTGGGTTTTTGGAGGGTTAGCTTTAATCCGACGTGAGCAAGGGCCGAAATATCTGGTATGGCCGATCGACCGCGCCTCAAGGGAAAAGCTTACTGGTTGCTTCCCAAGGCAAATTTCAAAACCGCGGTCAATCGAGGGTTAGGGGCCGATCGACCGGTACTCTGTTTTTAGTCCAAGAAGGAGATCTTACTTCTACCCTTTTTCTTTTGGGTCTAAAACTTAGGGGCTTTCTTAGTTAATGTATTATAGAGGGTTAAGTTATGATATCAAGAGATTGATTACCTTACAATAGTGAGGAGGTATTTGGGTCTATTTTAGGAATGGATTTAGAGCGTGTGGTGCCTCTCTCATTAAGGAAATGAGAGTAGGGATAAAAGGAAATTGGAGGATATTAATTTGAGTGTTATACACATTTGGTTATGCTATGATATTCCTAATGTCGATTAAATTTGGGAGACTATTTATATTATCGGTGGAAGGGATGAGTAAGTTTCAAGTGAGAGATCGTATAATTAATTATTATGGGAAGGTATGCGTTATATCAACGGTTAGTATAACGAGAGTTATATACATATGGACGAATTCATTACTTCCATACCTACGAACGTAAGATAGAATATAATTATATGTAACTATATAGTTGGCGTGAATGTATATACCTTGTGTGATGGTTTATGTATATGACGTGATTGTATATATATCTAGTGTGAATGATATCTATCTCTCTCTCTCTCTCTCTCTCTCTCTCTCTCTCTCAATATATATATATATATATATATATATATATATATATATATATATATATATATATATATATATATATATATATATATATATATATATATACTTATTGTGTGAGCATACCCTCCGGTGCTATCATGGGAAGTTGTGCGATGTGGGTGAGTCCCCTAACTTGAGGAGCAGGGAGCGTATAGTCCCCAGGTCATAGTCATCCATTATTTATTGCGTGATTTCATTTTGGGTGAGAAGTCTTGGGTATGATTCATTCTCACTTTGAGGTACGGAACTATGACCGCTTCCCATACGTTGTGATTTGGTTTTTAACAAGTCGGTGTGATTTAGTCCGATCGCTGGTAACCCAAGTCAAAGTGAGTTATTCCTGGAAGATGATAGCATTGCGATGTGTATTTTTATGTCCTATAAGTGAGTATGTTTTGGATATTTCAAGTACAGGCTATGTGTGCTATGTGTACGTTCTTGTTAGGGTTGAATAATTATGCTCCATAACTAGGATAATGTTATATAGACCCTAAAGGTACTGTGTGATAACTTATTTAGGTACTTAGAGTAGTATTTCAAATAAATATATGATGTTATTTGCGTTATGTACCGATGGCATAATGGATCCCGATGATCAACGTTGTCAAGGAGTAGTGTATCGGGGGGTTCCTTGTTTGGATTTCGCTTTGCGAGACGTCCCACGCACGAATCACAGTGCAAGGTTGAGAGTTGGGAGAAGTTTAGTCCTTAGTATTCTGACTTATGTGTAGTAGCGAATTAATGCTTTATGAGAACAAAAGCGGGTGTGTGGCTATTCTGATTCTAATAACTTGTTTAAGTTAATAATGCAAAATTGATGAATCTTAATTATATATTAAGGTATAAGCTCAGGTGAAACATAGGAGATGTTAGAATAGTAGTTCATCATATATATCAGAGATTAAATGTGTGGAGGGCTGAGAGCATAATAAATCTTGATGAACAACGTTGTCAAGGAGTAGTGTATCGGGGGGTTCCTTATTTGAATTTCACTTTGCGAGACGCCCCACGCACGAAACGTAATGTAATAACCCTCGCTTATGAGACCGTATTTTATAATAATTACTTAGTATAGTAATTAGAGACCAGTGTTGGGTTATGATTTGAATGTTAATTTAATGTAGAAAGTTGATATTTATTATGAGGTTGCATACATATCATAATCATGGGAAATATTGCTATGTCATGCTTATTAATATCATCTGAATTTAAAATGATATTTGTCTTAATAATGAGACCGGAACCTAAATTGAATTTTAAAATGTCCAAATGATAATTTGGAGGTTGCAGTTGATTCCGGAATGTGCGAGATAGTCAAATAATGTACCACATTGTATTTTGTAGTTTTGGGCATTTTTGACTGGTTGTGCCTTAATTATGCTATTGCGTATTATTTTATCGCACTACTAGTTAATTAAGTGGGATTTTGTCTTAGGTCACGACTTAAGTCTTCTAAGTCTTCCAATTTCCCCTAATTTTCTTTCCTAAACCTAAGAGAGAAAGAGAAGAGTAGAGAGAAAGCTTTGGAGATTGAGAGAGGCTCTTTCTACTACACCAAGAATTCTGTAAAGTTGCTGATTCAAGGCAAGTTTTTACTTGATATTTGTGTCTTGAGATAGATGATTTGTTATGATAATGGTGTATTGATTTTAGTTTAGAAAACTTAGGGTTTTCTTATGTATTTTTGGGTTTTGATTCACTCAAAGATGATTCATGAGGTTTTAGATGATCAATAGTATCATTGATGTTATTTTAGTGTTGGTATATAAGTTTGGTTTGAAGAAATGTGAGTTGGGGTAGAAAATGGAGTCCAAGACTCCATAGCCATTTCTTGGCAAAATCGCAGGCCCGAATCGATTCGGCCCCCTGGGCGAATCGATTCGGTTAAGTCCAGTGCCCAGGTCTTTTAAACCGAATCGATTCGAAATTCATCCGAATCGATTCGGCAGTTATGCAGAAACCCAAATTTTCTGGCCGAATCGATTCGGCCAAGGGGGCGAATCGATTCGGTAGCCCTGCACTTTTAAAAAAAATTTCTTTTTCATTTTTAACCCCCCTTTTCTTTAGGATTATTGATTAGGGACCTTCTTAAATGAAGTAAATATAGGGTTTAGAGTTCTAGTTGAGTTGGGTCGACATCCTAGACTCGAAAGGGTTCATCTAAGATCCATTCAAGGGGGAATTTAAAGTGATGCTTAGGCATTTCTTTTGTCTTGTAGTTTTATAAGGATTTAGAATCTATTAAGCTCAATTTGGAGACTTTAGGATTCAACTCGAGTTAGATTTGACTTGATGGTTTATATTAAAGCCTAAAAGAGGCCTTGGGGATAACTTTAGAGTCTGAATTCCTCTTGAGGATGCTATGTCGGTACGAATTACATATAGTCCTGATTTAGATTGTACATTTATTTAAAATAGAGAAATTGATTAGGTAAATGATAATTTACTAAATAATGTAATGGAAATTAATAAAATGGATGTTACACACCTCTCTAAATACCATCTTAAGGGAAGTCCGTGCGATGGGTGAAGCCCCATGGCTAATGAATGCAGGGTGGATATAGTCCTAGGCCATATGAGCGCTTGTTTTATATTTCTTCTGCGATGGGTAGGAGATTCTGGGTGTGGTCTTGACTACCCCGCAGGCATATGGCCGCTTCCCGATGCTTTCGATAGGATCCCAGGTTGTCTTATGTTAGGCCCTGGAAGATGATGGTTATTTAGGGACGCGCACAGTGGGGAAACCCGGACGGGCGGTCTTAGAATCGTTATATTTATATTTATGACTATTCTAATTATCGAGTTGGACTCGATGGAACATTAATGCCATAAAGAGCAAATTATGCCACAAGGAGCATGCTATTGAGATTAGTGCCATATAGAGCACATGATGAAATTATATTCCTGATAAGGAATGGAAAAGAAGATTAAAATGGAAATATGATGAATGATGATAAAGGCTCATAAGCACTTTTAATTCCGTGTTTAATATGAATCTCACTCTATGTAGTCCTTTATTGGTTTTAGTTCCTTCCATGATGTTACCATGCTAGACTATCATCCATGCTTACTTGCGCATCATTATCATACCTGTCATTTATCTATTTGATCATCATATATCCGTCCCTGACCGGTTTTCCTTTCTTGTTGTATATGTATATCTATATAAAATCCGTTCAGGTGTTCCGCCGCACGGTCGCCCGTAATGACCTTTCCTTCCACATGTTTTTGAGGAGCCGTGACATTGTGCGGGTTTCACGGGATTTTGTGTAGACGCCTCCATTTATGTTTCTAGTTATGTTCAGTTTATTCGGGCTTGTTGTCCAAAGCTTTGTAATTGTATAATGGATCTATTATGTAACCCTTGGTACTAAATGTATGTTGTATGGTTATTATTGACCGACCTTTCGTTCGGTCCTTTTGTATCACTTGGGTTTCTTATATACGCTTGTGGGGGTTTCCACCCTCTATTTCTATTATGGGTTGTTGAAAATGTTTTCTTTTTACTTCAAATCAAAGTTTTTGATAACCCGTTTTCTGGAATATAGAGTGGTTATTCCTTATACTTTGCATATTGTTGTGATGCTGAGAATGATATTTATCAATGATTTCCTATTTTATCGGGGTATAGGGCTGGCCACCCTTTATTCCGGATAGCGGGTTGTCACAGATGGTATCAGAGCATCAGGTTCTAGAGTCTTTAGGATCTATGCGGACTTGTCACATTCTACCGTAGCGTTCTTTGATATAGAACTTAATGTTAGGATTGTTTGTTGCTTATGTATGCGATCTTCTGCTAAATAGATTGTCTTATACTATGTTTTAACTCTATCTCATCTTTATCTCAGATGCCGCCGAAGAGAGGACGTCCCGCTAGACGTAATAGGGTTGTTGAGGATGAGTTTGGTCCTCCACCGCAGCAGAGGAATATCAGTGCCGCTGAAGTGGCAAATATTGTGGCCCAAGTTGTCAACGCCGCGATGACTGCAGTGGCCCAACAAATGCCACAAGCTCAAGCGAGGGGACAAGAAGCACTAGTTCCTACGGGACCTTCTCAGTGGGAACGGGTGAGGGAGTCTTTCCTTAAGGGACATCCCCCGGAATTTGAGGGAGGTTCGGATGTTATCAAGGCGAACCAGTGGAAGAGAGATATGCAGCGCCATCTTAGGATGGTGGAATGTAGTGAGGAGAAAAAGCAAATTCTCGTTACCTTCAAGCTGGTCGGACCGGCCTTGCACTGGTGGGAGTCAATGACGACACCCGAACAGAGGGATACTATGTCCATCACAAATTTTTGGGCTTTGTTTGATGGAAAATATTTCCCTCCCGCAGTTCAGAGGGAAATGCAGAGGAAACTTCAGGATTTGGTACAAGGGGAGAGGTCGGTTGCTGAGTACGAGGAAGAGTTTACCCGGTTAGCCAGTTTTATACCGGATGAAGTAACTCCAGAAGCGAAGAGGATCTCCAAGTTTGTGGGAGGTTTGCATTGGCGAATAAAACAACATCTGCTTGGAAATCCATCTCTGGTGACCTTTGGTGATGTGATGAATGCTGCTTTACTTCACTGTCAAGAACATAGATTGTTTGTGCAAAACAAGAAGAAGGTTGTCACTGTGGGGCAAGCGGTGAGGCAGGGAGGAGTTGGGAGCGGAGGGGGAACATCCTCTTCGTCCCAATCCTTGGGGAACAAGCAGGTTGAGAGGGATCCTCAGCAGGGGGATTCGTCCAAGCGCCAACGGTTCGGTGGGTTTAATGCCGGTGGCAACAATAATGCTAACAAGCAGGGTCAAGGTGGTCAGCAATCGCAGGGAGGTAGAGTTGGAAATGGAGGTAGGGGCCAATAGGGCCGAGGTGCGGGGCAATTCCGAAATAACCAAGGTAGGAATCAGGACAATGCGGTGAATAAATGTTTTCAGTGTGGGGAGCTGGGCCACTATAAAAGGGCATGTCCTCAGTTGGTTGGAGGGCATCTTCCTAGGGCCCCGCAGCAGCCGTATGTACAGTTTCCGCCTCAAGCACCTAATCCGGTTGCTCCTCCTCAACAGGGGCAATTGCAGTACGGAAGGGTTTACCATATTCAGGAGGCTCTGCTCCCTCCCGCTCCTCCGGCACCACCAGCGATCGAGGGTAAGTTTCTCATCCATGGGCATATGGGTCGAATTCTATTTGATACGGGTGCTACACACTCCTTTATTTCTAGAAGTTTTGCTCAGACTACAGGTTTGATAAAATCTGCTGAAAGTACCTTCACTAGCGTTGAATCCTCTATGGGCGATGGTTCATTGATTTTCTTCGTATGTAAAAACGTAGGAATTAATCTTGGTGACTTGTGTTTTGAGGCCGATTTGCTCGTCCTTGATATGGTCGGGTATGATGTAATTTTGGGTATGGATTGGCTGGTGAAGTACCGTGCTATAGTGAATTGTTACGGGAAGAGTATAGTTTTTGCGGTTCCGGGGCAAGAGATGTTCCTGGTAGTTATGCCTTGTCTAGAAGGGAGCACGAGTGCTTATCTATATTGTATTGCGGAAGATGCATCTAGAGATGTCGTGGTTCCCCTAAATTCTCTTCCAATCGTTCGGGACTTTGAAGATATTTTTCGGGAGATACCGGGATTACCTCCAAGTCGGGAAATAGAGTTTGTGATTGACTTAATGCCGGGAACTCGACCGATCGCAAAAGCTCCTTATCGAATGGCTCCTGTGGAGATGAGGGAGCTGAGAGATCAGATTCAGAAGCTACTGGAGCAGGGCTTTATTAGGCATAGTACCTCACCGTGGGGCGCTCCGGTATTGTTTGTGAAAAAGAGAGACGGTTCTCTCCGGTTATGCGTGGACTATAGAGAGTTGAATAAAGTCACCATCCGGAATAAATACCCTTTACCTCGCATCGACGACTTGTTTGATCAACTTAGGGGAGCTTCCTACTTCTCCAAGATCGACTTGCGGACAGGGTATCACCAATTGAGGATACGAGAGCAAGATGTATCCAAGACGGCCTTTCTGACCCGTTATGGATCTTATGAGTTCTTGGTTATGCCCTTTGGGCTAACCAATGCCCCTGCAGTGTTTATGGACCTTATGAATAGGGTATTCCGGGATTTCCTTGACCAGTTTGTCATTGTATTTATTGATGACATCCTAGTTTATCCTCAGACGGAGTCGGATCACGCTGCTCACTTGCGGTTGGTCCTGCAGAGATTGAGGGATCATCAATTGTATGCAAAGTTTGAGAAGTGTGGCTTCTGGTTGAAGGAAGTTCAATTTTTGGGGCATGTGGTGTCATCCCAAGGCGTGTCTGTGGACTCGAGTAAGGTGATCGCGGTGAAGGAGTGGGGTCAGCCCACGACGCCCCCTGAAGTTCTTAGTTTTCTGGGCTTGGCGGGTTATTACCGTCGATTCATTAAGGGCTTTTCTAAGGTTGCTAGCCCATTGACGAATTTGACCCGAAAAGGAGTAAGATTCGTTTGGGACAGTTCATGTCAAGCAGCTTTCGATGAGGATAGACTGACTTCAGCTCCAGTCCTGGCATTGCCAAGGCCGGGATTGGAATATCTTGTCTTTACCGATGCATCCCTTCTGGGGTTGGGAGGTGTTCTTCAACAAGAGAGACAACCCATTGCGTACGCTTCTCGTAAGTTGAAGCCTCACGAGAGGAACTATCCAGTGCATGACTTGGAATTCACCGCCGTTGTATTTGCCTTGAAGATATGGAGACATTACCTTTTGGGGGAAAAGTTTAGTCTTTTCACCGACCACAAATCGCTGCAATACTTATTCTCCCAAAAGGATTTGAATATGTGCCAGCGTCGTTGGTTGGAGTTTGTGAAAGACTACCAATTTGATATTCATTATCACCCCGGGAAGGCGAATGTGGTAGCCGATGCCTTGAGTAGAAAGCCTGATGGAGACTTAGCTGACGTATGGAAAGCTAAGTGGAGAGAACTCAGCCTAGAGGATGCAGGAGTGAGAGCATTCCTTTCAGTGATGACGGTTACTCCCACGATTATAGCAAGGATTGTGGAAGCTCAGAAAAGAGATAAAGTTTGTCAAGACCATACACGCCAGTTGTTGTTTGAGGGAGCGGAGTCGTACTCAATAGGTTCCGAGGGTGGACTACGCTTCCATGGAAGACTTGTGGTTCCCGATGATGGGGATTTGAGACGTACAGTTATGGCGGAATCCCACGGGTCAAAGTTCACGGTGCATCCAGGCGGGGACAAGATGTACCAAGATATGCGTCGTTTGTATTGGTGGGCGGGTATGAAGAGGGATATCTCCGAGTTTGTGTCTCAATGCACTACTTGTCAGTTGGTTAAGATTGACCACCAGCGACCGACAGGTTTGTTACAACCGCTCGAGATTCCCGTTTGGAAATGGGAGAGCATTTCGATGGACTTTGTTACGGGCTTGCCAAGATCGCAAAAGGGTCATGACTCAATTTGGGTGATTGTCGACCGTTTGACTAAGTCGGCACACTTCTTGCCTGTGCGCACCGATTATGATACCGCTCGTTATGCCCAATTGTTCATTGAGGAGATCGTCAGACTCCACGGGGTACCTTTGAATATTGTATCCGATCGAGATAAGATATTCGTGTCCCACTTTTGGCAGAGTTTCCAGGGAGCTATGGGGACCGAGTTGAAATTAAGCTCTTCCTATCATCCTCAAACAGACGGTCAAACCGAGAGGGTAAACCAAATGTTGGAGGATATGCTTCGTATGTGCATACTCGACTTTAAAGGCAGTTGGGAACAATACCTTACGTTGGTTGAGTTTGCTTATAATAACTCATACCAATTCACTATTGGAATGGCACCCTATGAAGCTCTGTATGGCAGGCCTTGTAGGTCGCCCGCTTGTTGGTTGGAAGTGGGTGATAACAAGTTCCTTGGACCTGAAATGATCCAAGATACTTCTTCGAAGATTGAGCTTATTCGAAATCGCATACGAATAGCCCAAGATCGTCAAAAGAGTTATGCCGATGCGGGTAGGAGACATATGGAGTTGGAGGTTGGAGACCAAGTGTTGGTGCGAGTGTCCCCGATGAAGGGTATTAAACGTTTTGGGAAGAAAGGAAAGCTTGCACCCCGTTTTGTTGGACCTTTCCCAGTGATTGCAACGGTTGGTCCCGTGGCATACCAACTTGCCTTGTCGGAACCTTTACAAAAAATTCATGATGTATTTCATGTCTCCTCTTTGAAAAAGTACAGAAGGTGTGAAGGTGCCCTTTGGCACATTCCTTTTGAAGATATCGATTTGCAGCCCGATGTTTCGTATGAGGAACAACCGGTTGCTATCCTTGAGTTTGGGGAGCGAAAGTTAAGATCTCGTGTGGTGCCCCTAGTGAGAGTCCATTGGAGTCATCATCGTGCAAGCGAATCAACTTGGGAACGCGAGGATGAGATGCAGGAAAAATATCCACATCTTTTCTCATGAGGTACGCCTGAATTTTGGGGGCAAAATACCCTCATAAGGGGGGGAGTATGTAATAACCCTCGCTTATGAGACCGTATTTTATAATAATTACTTAGTATAGTAATTAGAGACCAGTGTTGGGTTATGATTTGAATGTTAATTCAATGTAGAAAGTTGATATTTATTATGAGGTTGCATACATATCATAATCATGGGAAATATTGCTATGTCATGCTTATTAATATCATCTGAATTTAAAATGATATTTGGCTTAATAATGAGACCGGAACCTAAATTGAATTTTAAAATGTCCAAATGACAATTTGGAGGTTGCAGTTGATTCCGGAATGTGCGAGATAGTCAAATAATGTACCACATTATATTTTGTAGTTTTGGGCATTTTTGACTGGTTGTGCCTTAATTATGCTATTGCGTATTATTTTATCGCACTACTAGTTAATTAAGTGGGATTTTGTCTTAGGTCACGACTTAAGTCTTCTAAGTCTTCCAATTTCCCCTAATTTTCTTTCCTAAACCTAAGAGAGAAAGAGAAGAGTAGAGAGAAAGCTTTGGAGATTGAGAGAGGCTCTTTCTACTACACCAAGAATTCTGCAAAGTTGCTGAATCAAGGCAAGTTTTTACTTGCTATTTGTGTCTTGAGATAGATGATTTGTTATGATAATGGTGTATTGATTTTAGTTTAGAAAACTTAGGGTTTTCTTATGTATTTTTGGGTTTTGATTCACTCAAAGATGATTCATGAGGTTTTAGATGATCAATAGTATCATTGATGTTATTTTAGTGTTGGTATATAAGTTTGGTTTGAAGAAATGTGAGTTGGGGTAGAAAATGGAGTCCAAGACTCCATAGCCATTTCTTGGCAAAATCGCAGGCCCGAATCGATTCGGCCCCCTGGGCGAATCGATTCGGTTAAGTCCAGTGCCCAGGTCTTTTGAACCGAATCGATTCGAAATTCATCCGAATCGATTCGGCAGTTATGCAGAAACCCAAATTTTCTGGCCGAATCGATTCGGCCAAGGGGGCGAATCGATTCGGTAGCCCTGCACTTTTAAAAAAAATTTCTTTTTCATTTTTAACCCCCCTTTTCTTTAGGATTATTGATTAGGGACCTTCTTAAATGAAGTAAATATAGGGTTTAGAGTTCTAGTTGAGTTGGGTCGACATCCTAGACTCGAAAGGGTTCATCTAGGATCCATTCAAGGGGGAATTTAAAGTGATGCTTAGGCATTTCTTTTGTCTTGTGGTTTTATAAGGATTTAGAATCTATTAAGCTCAATTTGGAGACTTTAGGATTCAACTCGAGTTAGATTTGACTTGATGGTTTATATTAAAGCCTAAAAGAGGCCTTGGGGATAACTTTAGAGTCTGAATTCCTCTTGAGGATGCTATGTCGGTACGAATTACATATAGTCCTGATTTAGATTGTACATTTATTTAAAATAGAGAAATTGATTAGGTAAATGATAATTTACTAAATAATGTAATGGAAATTAATAAAATGGATGTTACACACCTCTCTAAATACCATCTTAAGGGAAGTCCGTGCGATGGGTGAAGCCCCATGGCTAATGAATGCAGGGTGGATATAGTCCTAGGCCATATGAGCGCTTGTTTTATATTTCTTCTGCGATGGGTAGGAGATTCTGGATGTGGTCTTGACTACCCCGCATGCATATGGCCGCTTCCCGACGCTTTCGATAGGATCCCAGGTTGTCTTATGTTAGGCCCTGGAAGATGATGGTTATTTAGGGACGCGCACAGTGGGGAAACCCGGACGGGCGGTCTTAGAATCGTTATATTTATATTTATGACTATTCTAATTATCGAGTTGGACTCGATGGAACATTAATGCCATAAAGAGCAAATTATGCCACAAGGAGCATGCTATTGAGATTAGTGCCATATAGAGCACATGATGAAATTATATTCCTGATAAGGAATGGAAAAGAAGATTAAAATGGAAATATGATGAATGATGATAAAGGCTCATAAGCACTTTTAATTCCGTGTTTAATATGAATCTCACTCTATGTAGTCCTTTATTGGTTTTAGTTCATTCCATGATGTTACCATGCTAGACTATCATCCATGCTTACTTGCACATCATTATCATACCTGTCATTTATCTATTTGATCATCATATATCCGGCCCTGACCGGTTTTCCTTTCTTGTTGTATATGTATATCTATATAAAATCCGTTCAGGTGTTCCGCCGCACGGTCGCCCGTAATGACCTTTCCTTCCACATGTTTTTGAGGAGCCGTGACATTGTGCGGGTTTCACGGGATTTTGTGTAGACGCCTCCATTTATGTTTCTAGTTATGTTCAGTTTATTCGGGCTTGTTGTCCAAACCTTTGTAATTGTATAATGGATCTATTATGTAACCCTTGGCACTAAATGTATGTTGTATGGTTATTATTGACCGACCTTTCGTTCGGTCCTTTTGTATCACTTGGGTTTCTTATATACGCTTGTGGGGGTTTCCACCCTCTATTTCTATTATGGGTTGTTGAAAATGTTTTCTTTTTACTTCAAATCAAAGTTTTTGATAACCCGTTTTCTGGAATATAGAGTGGTTATTCCTTATACTTTGCATATTGTTGTGATGCTGAGAATGATATTTATCAATGATTTCCTATTTTATCGGGGTATAGGGCTGGCCACCCTTTATTCCGGATTGCGGGTTGTCACACGTAGTGCAAAGTTAGGAGTGGAGAGAAGTTTAGTTCTTGGTGCTAGTGATTTATATGTAAGTATATATATACATTTTGATGTAGAAGTTTGTGAGTTAACTTAGGAGATTGTAGAAGGAGAAGATTTTGGGTCATATTTGAGTTAGTGGGTTATGCGGGAGTGGTCTATGTATAAATTAAGATTGTGTTATACCTAGAAGGGGTTGGGTAGGTTATTGTGGTTCATGTGCATATGTTTAGGTGCGCGCTTTAGTTAAGAGGTGAGTGGGAGTTCCAGGAGAGTGTGACTCCACTTTAATAATGAAATTATGCATTTATACTTATTATGTATTTTAATACACTTGCTAAAAATATTTTCACACCTCGGGCTCTGACCCATTTATATTTATCTCTTGATATATATATATATATATATATATATATATATATATATTGTGTTATATTAGGTGTCCCACCGCAAGGACACCAATGATGCCTTTCTATCCAGTGTCCTCGAAGCTATAGCAGATGCGGACTGTTACGGAGTTTTTGAAATAGCCATTTCCCATCTCTTGTAAATCTAGTCAAGGTTTCAGTTTGTATATTAGGTTTATACCCAAGATTTTTTGTAGTATCTTATATTTTCTCTTTTAAGGATTGTTGTATTGTCTGTAACCCGACAACATATTCAGGCATTTTCTTTTGTGTTCTTACGATGTGCTATAGAATTATTTCCTTTCATCTTAGTATGTGTGTATACATTACCATGTTCAGTAGTTATTATATTTTTGGTTTGTTAATGTTAGTTGTATGTTTTAAATTTTTTGGCATCCGCTTATTTTTGTATTAGGTAGTTAGCTATGTTTTTTTTAGTCTCGTCAGTAGATGCTCAGAATGATCCACTTGAGATTCCTGATTTATTATGGTATAGGGCTGGCCACCCGTTATTATTTTAAGCGGGGTGTCACATCATATGCAATAGAAAAATCCCTATAAATCATATCAATCTCAACCAAGTATGCTCCCCTTTATCAAACATATCTTCGAAATTGATGTTTCTTTCTCCCCTATCTTAAACATTTCTTCCCCTTTTTAACCCAGAAAAGTCAAAGATGAGTAAAAATAACATAAATAACCGGTATAACACTATAAAGCAACAAAATCACAATGTAATATGACTAGCGAAGAAAAATCTAGATTGACATGTGATATAACCAATGCTAATATAAAGATAATCCATATAAATTATCATGAATATGGGCATAGTATCATCAACAAGGTCTATAAAATCAACCAAACATGTGAACATGATGACATGTGATGTATAACGTCAGTAAATTTTCAAACATAAACTCGTAGACAAGATATATCTGATTATAAGTGCATGTGAAATAGGATAAAATGATATCATCAAATTTAACTAGAATATATCACAAGAATAGAGCAACAAAATATAGAAACACCAAGCTCTAATATAGATGCCATCAATAGATAAAAGTAAACCCACACATCCATCAAATATATCCAATACCCATATAATTAAACTACTCCAAAACATAATAGGAGTAATACATGATAGGTACAAAAGTATCCAAATGTAATAAATAGTACATAATATCCATCAATACAACTAAAATAGAGATACATATAAATATCTAGTCCTCATCAGAAAAATCATCAACCAACTCATGATGCTCATCACCATCAACATCATCATTTTCCATTGAATCCTCCTCCTCCTCCTCCTCAACCTTAATACATGAGCCCAAAAAAGCCTTGCCTCACTGCTTAATATTAGCTTTGCATGACCAAATATGATCTAAAGACCAATCGAGATGGGTAAATAAGTATTTGAAATGGTTGGTCATAAACGTCATCCGTATGTCAAAATGATATACGTTATCCCTCATGTAAGCAAACTAGCTATTGAGGTACTCTCAAATGGGATAATGAGATCGTGGTGCATGAGCGGTTATAGTTGGAGCAGGTGTACGCACAGATCCCTGTACTTCTGATATGTTCTCAGCCTCTATATTTATAGAAGGTGCTGGAGTCCGCCTATAAGTATAACCAACTGAACAAGAAGCGCTGATAATCGTAATAGATCCTAAAATTTAGCAAGCTGGTTTAAGTAAAGGGACGGTACACCTTGAGAGTAAAGGTAAACCATGACCATACGTGTGTATAGGGAAACACATCTTGGGATGAATTCGATGGTACATATTGCATAACCTTAAGAAAGATTTACCAAAAGTTGATGGAATGACCCATAACAAGTGCGTGAATAAGGTGACCTACAGAATATAGGAAATCCAGTAGAGTGTCTACGAGGTATGTGGTTATAAATAACCATAAATTGAAATATAGAATGCTTATGCCTCAAGGAATCCTATAGAAATAGATTACCAACCCATGATATCTCTCTCCTAACCAGAAATGTTGCTAAGTTATGATGACTGAGATTATGCTTCCTATATGGAGTGTAATCTGGACGATCCTCTCACGGCAAGCTCCGGTGGGAAGCTAAGATATCCTCATTTAGGATGATCTAACCTTCACCTAAAAAGTATGTAAGGATCAACAAATTCTCCGATGACACAATCGTGTTTGCATAGAATTTACGAACAAGAGTAGCGTTAGTCGTTGAATGCGGGCTAAGAAGATGGGATGAAGAAAGATGTTAAATCTGCGTATGACTGAATAAACTCTCCTTTGTCCTAGTAAGATGTGGTAGGCCCACATATCTATCGATTTTCATATCTTGGGTCTCAAAACTGATCCGTTGGGGTGAACCATCCCTAGTAAACCTAATAGTCAGAGGTCATCTCAGGAATTAAAATAAAGGCTCTCGGGGCCTAAGTGCGCTGACGTGAAGTTCTCAGTGAACTTGGAGGTGATGTAGGTGTCTCTTGTGAACAAGAAGTCTCACCAGGACCACTTAGGGATCGTGATATAACTCTCTCGCGTGTATTTCTATTTTCACACCTTATAATGATGGACAAAGACAAAAAAAGATACACATAGTCAATAAATGGATATAAATCCAAAGAAAATAAATGATGAAAATATGGAAATCAACCAATTAAGTCCAAATCACACCTCTGAACTGTAATACCCCGTATTTTTATTGATTTTAATTATGGGATTAATTGAATTAAAAATGTGAATTAACTGGTAATTAATCGAATTTACATACTAGCGAGATAAGAGCTAGTATTTGATTATGATAATTATGTTGAATATTACTGAGCGAGTATAGTAATATATGATTATAAATTTATTAAAATTGTCAGGACTGAAAAATATTACAGTTTTGGAAATGGAGTTGAGACGCGCGTGTCAGTCGTGCAGGGACCAATTTAGTGAATTATAAAGTAATTTATTTTTATGTCTTCCTTATGGTAATTTTGAGTGCGCCAATGTGTCCAGGAGTACCGAGATAGTCAGAAAAGTCTACTCGAGGGTTTAGTTTGGATCCCGAGACAGTTTTAGGCCAAACCAACTACCCGGGAGGGTATTTTAGTCATTATAGTATTAGGTGAATAGTGACCTACGAAATTTAGGTTGAGTATATTAGCCAATCCTTAGGGTTATTAGGTTTATTGTCTTCTACAAACTTTAGAGGGGGAAGAAGAGAGAAATGATTCAAAGGTTACCAGGGCCAAACAACCACCTTGCACCACCACCATCACCGGATTTGTGACTGAAAAGAGAACATCAGCACCTTATCATCTTCCTCAGAGGATCAGAACTTCTATTTCCAGGAAAGTGATTTAACTTGCAATAATTCAATGTATATATTATCCATGATAGTTTAGAATTGGAGAAAAAACTTGAAAAATGAAGAATTAATGGATTTGGAGATTTAAATCTTAATCTTGGTAGGTTTTGCATGTGAAAAAATAGTAGACACGAAATCATGATCCATGTGTAGAAAATTACGAATTCATGTTGAGGTTTATGATGATTCTTAGAGAAAATAGAAGAAATAGGGTTTTTATGAAAAATACATGATTTGATCTAAGAAATTGATAATCCATAATGATTTGATGGTTCTAAGACATTAGAAATTATCTGTTTATATTGGTATAACGTTTGGTATATTTATTTGGGAGCTTGGGACATTTTAATATAGGATTTGAGGGTTAAAATTGGTAAAACCCGTAGGCTAAAATATGCAGAAATCGTAGGCCATATTTGATGGATCGATCGACCGGCTCAAGAATGTTGATAGATCGACCATTTCCTTCGATCGATCGAATCCTCCTGAATTTGTGTTATATGTTCCTTTTAAGGTTTAACCAAACACGAATTTAGTAGGGGTATATTTGAAGCCCGAAAAACATTAGTTTTGGTTTGGGATTAAATGATAAACTTACGAGTGTCCGACGAAAGTATTACGGTTGGAAATTATGGAAAACTTGAATTTAATTCGGTTAATCAATAACTTGAGGTTAGAAACAGTAGTAGGGGGACTTTAAATTACTGAATTAAGGTTAGAGACAAGTGGGAGACTTAGTAACCTTTTGGGATAGGTTTAAGTTCTCGGGTTTATACGACGAGAGTTGTCGTGTTAAATGTTTATTACGTAAAATAATTGGAATAAAGATATATTACTTATGAGACTTGTGATATAGGACATGAGTATACCTATATTAAAATGATGATTACTTAGGTTGTGTGATTACCTAATATATGGATTATTATGTGTATGACATACCTACCATACCTGCTATCACAGGAGGTTGTAGAAAGAGGACAATCTTATCTTGTGTGCCTTCGGGGGGATTTAGATTTGGTACCTCAAGAACGTAGGACTATGAAGACTTATTTGTGAGTTGATAAATCAGCTGACCATGGGAGCGTAGGTATGTGTGTGACCCATGGGTATGTGAACTATGTTCACCTCCAATATGTGTGATTTGTATTGATGCAGTTCCTGAGTGATTCAGAACTTGTGATGCTCATGTACGTGATATACCGACATTCGATAGCAGAGTATGCATGCACCATCACTCAACCTAGGGGTGCTATATGTATCTATGTACTGAGTGTTATATATATATATATATATATATATATATATACTTGTGATTATTCATTGGTGCTTAGTTGATGAGAATGGCTAAGATATTTAAATGACTTAAAGATGTGGGAACTTAAATAATACATGAGATAATGGATTCAAATAACGAGTATTTATAATGTAAGCATGCCTTAATTGAATAATACGAGTGTTTAATGTAGTAATCCCTGTAGACAAAGATTGGTAACAAACTAGTTAGTTTGTGGCATAACTAGGATGGGTTAAGGATATACGTCAAGCGTGCACAATAGTTGAGGGGTGAGAATCTCAAGTGAGAGCACGTGACTAACATGTATATAATATTTACTGTTTAATGCAACTAAACACTTGTTGTTTTTAAAATATTTTCACCTCGGGCTCTGACCCGTTTTCTTCCAATTCTATTTTGTTTTTGTAAAAACCTTTTAGGTGCCCAACCATAGTGACGCCAAGCATAGGAATTCCATTATGTTGATGTGCTGAAGCTACTGTGGAAGTTACAGGATCTCGATAGTAGATGCCTCCACATCTATCTTTGCTTCATTCGGAGTTATTCATTATCAGTTAGGGCATGTTGCCCATTCTTATTCAGAGATAGCAGTTTTAGACTTTCATTTATTGGATTTATTTATTCAGATAGATGTATTGGGATTATTTGGCTTTTAGACTATTATTGGAGTGTGTACTCCAGATTCAGTTTATTTCATTACATTGGTTATTCGTATGAGATTGTTTATGGGTGTGTTGAATGGTTGGTTATTCATTACTTGGTTGTAAGCTAATTTAATTAAAAAAAATATAATCTCACTTTTTAAATATTAAGTGGCTAGTAAATAATTAAATATTTTTCGACAGTGATGCTAAGACTGAACCAACTTGATATTCTGTATTAATTTAATAAAGGAGTATCTACCCAATATTTAATTAGTCGGAGTGTCATATGAATAATAAATCAACACCTAGTAATGAAATATTATCCAAGAACAATTTTAAAATGATTCAAATGAACTGAAAGTTTTGAAAAAGGAACACTTACTTGAGTTCGATGTAAGGAAAACCAACAACAAAGAAAACTAGCATCTGGCATTCCCAATCCAAGCTAAAATCGCCAAAAATGAATACAAACCTCATAAGCAAGGGCAAGATCCATTATTTCTCACAAAATGCCTAAGGTTTGCTTTGGATATGAAAATATTTGAAACAAATTTGAAATAATTCGTAAAACTTCTTAAAAACTCATTTTGGGCATTTCGCGAAGTCCATGTGCCGGATTAAAAACCCTTCCGCGAGTATAGGTCCAATATAGAATTGTGCGTACAATTTTGTCCAGAAGATGCAGTGAGGGAAATAATCCAAAAAAGACTTAGCATACAAAATTGAAAATTCCTAACACAAAAAATGATATGAATATATGTAGATGCTTGAGAAAATATTTATTTTGACATTTTAAGCACAAGTTTGAAATTGAATTCACAAATCAAAGAACTCACACACACATATATATAAATGACTTTTAAATATGCAAGGTGTGAACATGATTAGGCATATATGATAAATTTGATTCGATGTGTAAATTTCCTTTGAATTTTGATTAATGACATAATTTGAGAACACATTCAAAACAAACATTAATCAATTAACAACATATACAAATTTCCAATCGAATCAAATCAAGTAGTTTTGTATCTTAATCATGGAATGATAGTGAATAATTATGAGTCACAAAATCAAAAGAATGAACATAATTACGTTATAAGATTTACAAGTTATGGTTAATTTCATCATTTCATTAATATCCTTTAGAGATCTTCTAAATGGTAGCCTCTAACCATGTATCTCCCTTATATAATATTTATCCCTAAAGTAAATACTAAAAGTATAGTACACGAGGAATTTTAAATGCCTTATCATGTTTTTCATCCCTTGAATTTTCAATCACTTAACTTTTGCTCTTTTCATGTTAATATGGCCTTTTTTACGGTGAGTTTCATACACAATTTGGAAGACACCTATTGTCGATACTTAAATTCAAGTCAAATTTATCTTACTAATGGTAGCCATTTTGTGTTTAAAACGTCTCATCAATCCACTCCATTAGTGCCTTTTACGAGGCTGTTTGGGGGCTAATTTGAGTTTTCACTCTTAAACGACATATTTTTAAGAATCATCTAAATATTTTTAAATTAACATCATATTCTCAAATCGACAGACCCATGACTACACGATCAGTTCCTACAAGTTACATTGGTCCCGTGCGAGGTGTTCGTGCCTCTTACGGGGCCGTTTGGGAGTTGGTTTGGGTTTTCACCCTTTAGTGACTTGTTTTTAAGCTTAATCTAGATGTTTTTAAATTACCGTCATATTCTCAAACCGGGAGAACTGTGACTATGCGGTCAGTTCCTACAAGTTACATTGGTCTCGTGCGAGGTGTTCATTCCTCTTACGGGGCCGTTTAGGGGCTGGTTTGGATTTTCACCCTTTAACGACTTGTTTTTAAGCCTAATCTAGATATTTTTAAATTATTGTTATATTCTTAAACCGAGAGGCCCGCGACTATGCGATCAATTCTTACGAGCTACATTGGCCCAGTGCGAGGTGTTCGTGCCTCTTACGGGGACATTTGGTGTCTAGTTTGCATTTTCACCCACTAACTACATGTTTTTAAGCCAAAGTCTAAATATGTTCAAATTATCATAGTATTTTCCAATCATATGTCCCGTGACTATGCGGTCAGTTCCTATGAGTTACATTCATCCTCTGCGAGGTGTTAGTGCCTCTTACAGGACCGTTTGGGGGATGGTTTGAGTTTTCACCCTCAAACGACATGTTTTTAAGAATAATCCAAATATTTTTAAATTATCATCATATTCTCAAATCGGGATACTCATGACTACACGGTCATTTCCTACAAGTTACATTGGTCCTGTGCGAGGTATTCGTGCCTCTTACGGGGCCGTTTGGAAGCTGGTTTGGATTTTCACCCTTTAACGGCTTGTTTTTAAGCCCAATCTAGATATTTTCAAATTATCATCATATTCTCAAATTGAGAGACCCGCGATTATACGATCAATTCTTATGAGTTATATTGATCCCGTACGAGGTGTTCGTGACTCTTACGGGGCCATTTGGGGACTAGTTTAGGTTTTCACCCACTAACGGCATGTTTTTAAGTCAAATTCTGGATATTTTCAAATTATCATCGTATTCTCAAACATATGTTTCGTGATTACACGATCAGTTCAAACGAGTTACATTAGCCCCGTGCGAAGTGTTAGTGCCTTTTACGAGGTCGTTTGGGGGCTGGTTTGAGTTTTCACCCTCAAATGGCATTTTTGTAAGAATAATCTAAATATTTTTAAATTATCGTCATATTCTCAAATCGAGAGAACCGTGACTACGAGGTTAGTTCCTACAAGTTACATTGGCCCTGTGCGAGGTGTTCGTGCCTCTTACGGGGCCGTTTGGGGGCTAGTTTGGGTTTTCACCTTTTAACGACTTATTTTTAAGCTTAATCTAGATATTTTTAAATTATCATCATATTCTCAAATCGAGAGACCCACAACTACACGGTCAATTCCTACGAGTTACACTGGCCCCGTGCGAGGTGTTCGTGTCTCATACAGGACCGTTTGGGGGTTGGTTTGGATTTTCACCCTTTAACGGCTTGTTTTTAAGCTTAATCTAGATATTTTTAAATTATCATCATATTCTCAAATCGAGAGACCCGCGACTACGCGGTCAATTCCTACGAGTTACATTGGCCCCGTGCGAGGTGTTCTTGCCTCTTACGAGGCTGTTTGGGTTTTCACCCTTTAACGACTTATTTTTAAGATTAATCTAAATATTTTCAAATTATTGTCATATTCTCAAATCGAGAGAGCCGCGACTACGCGATCGATTCGTACGAGTTACATTGGCCCCGTGCCTGTTACGAGGCCGTTTAGGAGCTGGTTTGGGTTTTAACCCTTTAACGGTTTGTTTTTAAGCTTAATTTAGATATTTTTTAATTATCGTCATATTCTCAAATCGAGAGACTCGCGACCACGCAGTCAATTCTTATGAATTACATTGGCCCTGTACGAGGTGTGAGTCCCTCTTACAGGGCCATTTGGTGTCTATATCGAAGTGCTCGTGCCTCTTTTCGAGAGGATTTTGTGATATAATAAGTGTAATTTTGAGTGATGATATAGGGTTTATAGACCACCCCTATGATAATCTAAATACAATTAAGAAGATTGTTATATGTTGAATCATAAACCCGTAGGTCTCTCGACAGTACTCGACAACTAGTTTCACTGTATTTATGTCATCCAATAGAAAACTAATTAACATTTTGATAAAAGAAGGGGAGGAAAGAAAAGTGAAATGTGTTAGGCAAGAAACTTCCCAAGCATTTAAATAAAACAAAAAAATGACAGTAGCAAGTCATTGACTCTGAGATCTAGAGATTTTTTTCCTATCTTCCATTTCTTGCTTTTAGCATTCCAATCACCATATTTACTTGATAAATCAATATGTATAGGCTCTTCTTGTGCTTTGCTATGCCAAAATGGTTCAACTCCCTCTAATAACTCAGTCCGACTTCCTTTAAGTGGCAGATTCGAGCCCCGAACTTTCCCATACTTTATCACATTACCAACTCCAAACTGCTGAACATTCTGAGGGTACTTGAGTTTCTTACCATAATCATAGGGCAGCCTTATTATAGCCAAACAATTATATTAGCAGGCTTACAACAATTAATCCATAGCAGCCATACAACCATAACAACCTTATATTAGCATTAGAGCAACAATACATCCATAGCAGTGGTAACAATACAATCATAGGTATACTCATTAAAAAGGAAAAAAATGCATACAGCTTTTCCATTTTACAAAATCTCAAAATGACATAAAGGAAGTTTCTTTTTATATGCTACTTCTGAATAGAGACGAATTCACTAGAAATGAGTAAGCCCAAAGAATCAACATCATATAATTTAATCTCCTACCACCCTCATTTTGGATATTTGTTAAATTAGTAAGCCCAAGTTCCTATATTGAGACTCATTCAATATGAAGTAGCAAAGATATTATCGAAAAATTGAAGGATTATACTATTGGTTTCCATTTGAAATAAAAGAAGCACCAAATAGCTCAAGTTACATTAAAACATATACGATTGTATGCTCAAAATCAAAGAATAAAAACAACTAAACAAAATTTATGGGGAGAATTGTTAATATATTGAACTAAGATTGTTTCATCAACTTTACACAGGTCAGAGCATATAAGCATAATGAATTACGAAGACTTTGATAATCCGCAATGGAATCTTAAATATAGGTTGAAAACTAAGGAGTCGATTTTACCATTAACATAATAATTTTTTTTGTCATATCCTTGTGTCAACCTTGTATTGTAGGAGTTTCTCAATGTTATAATTAAATTGAAATGTTTCACCTCAATCATTATCCAAGTAAATGAAAAGCAGATTCCATAGATGAAATAATATAGGATGATCGACAATCAATAGCTAAAGAAAAGCATTTTTACTGCCATTTACTATGGTTAAGGTTTGTTAAGTATTATCTCACCTTCAAGCACAATTGATGAAGAAATGACTCCACAACCCAGTAATTATTTCACAAAAGTTGAAATGGAAACTTGATTCAAGAATAATGTGTATAGATTTTCATGTGTGAAACAATAAAACTATATCCATAAGCGGGATGAGATTCCAATCTCTAATAATTGCACCTTCTTGAAGGTCCGAACCTTCAAGAAGGTGAAATTATTGGAGATTGGAATCTCATCCCGCTTCCGGACGCCCAACCGACAGGGACTCGGATACGAGGAACTCAACTAGGCGATCAAAGGCTTTATATTGCTTTAAAGGAGCCAAAAGAGGGAGAATTAATAAGAAATTCATTTCTAGAACATCTCTCTCTCTCTCTCTCTCTATATATATATATATATATATATATATAGCAGCGCCGCTGTTATATAATAGTAGTGACACACTTAACCATCCTATAGAGAGTGTCAGTGCTTGACCATCCTACAGATTATCTTTAGTACACTATAGAGAGTGAGAGCAACACATATCTTCCCAAATATAAAACTAATGGAACACTTAATCGTCCTAACTCGGTGCTTGAACTCCTAAGATCTAATATAGAGTATGAGCTGAAAAGAAAATTCCAAAGCATGGATTTCATGTCCCAAATACAACATTAGTTCAGAATTCTAATGCACTTCAATTACCTGTAGTAAAAAAGGAGCATTCGTGAAAAGAAAATAGATAGTTAAATAATAAGATCAAACAAAACTGCCAAGAATTTATCTGTTTGTAACTGATATAAAACAAATAAATAGTAAAAACATAAGATCAAATTAATGGTTAAACAATAAGATCAAACACATAGAATAAATTTAGTATTTCATACCATAATGTTGAAGCTAAACCAATGCTGAAATCCTCAACATTGTCTTTATGTTGCTTGATCCAGATGTGATGATAAATACTGGACCAACTGTACGAGGATTCTCCTAACTGTATGACGATAAATACTGGACCAAGAAATAGTGACATGCTATAGGAGTATTAAATATTTATACAACGTACTTACTGTTTGATGAACATAAATCATGAACACGTATAAATCATTAAGGCACTACTTACAACATAAGTAGGCATTGAACTGAGATTTGAGTAGGCATTATCAATAGAAAAACCCACTGCAATAGTATTTAAGTAGGCATTATTAACATAGCTACTTAACCTTTTGAAATTTTCAATAGAATGGTATGCCACACAAACAGGTCTCGGGCCAATTAAAAACTTTAAACACCAATTTTCAAAGCATAACTATGTACAGACATATCAAAATCCGATACACTTTCAATAGTTTTCATTATATGACTTAGATGTTGATCAGTGTATGCTGAAATCTCACTTTATGGTGTAACAGACATGGAAGGTGATGATGTGGAAATAGGATGGGAAGAAGTGGGTGAAATAACGAGAATCAGAGAAGATGACATGGATTGAGATGAGACAAGAATAAAAGTGGACTGAGCAGATGAGAGAGAAAGTGAAAATGGGAAAGATTCTTCTTTAAACTGAACATCTCTATAGATGTAGATACGACCAGCTGGATAAAGACACTTGAAACCTTTATGAGTTAGGTTGTACCTAAGAAAGGTACACTCCATTGATCTGAATTGAAGCTTATGTTTGTTATAAGGCCTAATATTTGGAAAATAAGTATAACCAAAAACTCGGAGCTTAGTGTAGTTTGGTTTTTGATGGAATAAGACTTCTAAAGGGGTTTGACCATTAAGAACAATAGAATTAAGCCTATTTATGAGATATGCAGAGGCCCTAAAAGCTTCATTTCATTATTTCAATGGAATAAATGCATGAACTAAGAGTGTTGAAGCGGTTTCTATAACATGCCTATATTGTCTTTTACCTAGGCCATTTTTCTCATGTGTTATGGGACAAGATAGACGATGAATGATACCATTAGTGTTATGAAAATAAGTTAAGGACCTATACTCTCCTCCCCAATGAGTTTAAAAATACTTTATAGGTGAACCAAGTTGTAACTCAACTTGTTCCTTGAAATTCGAATTTCCCTACTATGAGGATAGCTTTAAAAAGCCTTTATATGGGAGTAAGTTGAGAACAATTAGGATATTGAAACTTCAAATTTTATGCGTCAAAAGCATACAATCCATTTTCAAGTTTCGCTGCCATGAGGATAGCTTTGATAACCTGATATTTGACAAAACAATGTTCTGGATAAAAAACATACTTTAAGTTGTAGATAATATCTAAATCACACTATATGAAAATAAAAATATAGTGCGACTCATATATTATAAAGGAAATAAAAGAATTAGAGAATAATAATCCTTGAAGTCAAAAATATAAAACCTATCAAAATATAATAGACATCCGATTCGTCTTAATATCCGAGTCCTATACCTCGAAAAACATCCAATGTCATATTTTTTAGAGTTTTTATTAAATTATAAGATTGTACCAATTAACTCTTATATGATATGTGAAAGAGAGAGAAACAATTGTGTGTGGGGCCAACTGAGATAATCCATTTCATGAAATAATGGGTGTTCTCGTCATTCAGTAAGATGGTGAGCTCAAAATAATGTGTGGACATAAAATATAATACTTCTCAACCCATGTTGGAATCTCGCCTTCTTCCAGGACATTGAAGCTTTTGGATACTGTAAACCTCATTTTGAGCGGTGACCACTCACGAAAAAGAGTGGTATGTTGGCAAATCTTTGATAAACCAACATATACGTTTTTTCCCCGTATAAAGAGGAGCGAGAACCTCAACTTGACTTCATGGAAAGAAAGTATCGATCTAGCAAGTGGGGTGATAAGCACCCAAAACTGTATATTTTATACCCCGAATAGACATACTTTAGTTGCTAATTCTCGATAATTTGGGTATTATGTGCTTAACTATTTATCTTATAGGTCAAATGTCCGTTTGCGGTCTCAAAAGCTATATATTGAGGTAAATGCACGTTTCATGGAGCTAAATACCCAATCCCGTAACCTCACCCGAGCCCTAACCTAGCCTAAACCTACCCCGAAGCCCGTGTGTGTTAGTTTGTGCCTTTTTATCATTTTTTAGATTTTTAATTTGAGTCATTTTTATTTTTAGGATTTATTTTAGATTTATTTAGAATTTCTAGAATTTATTTTCTATTTTTTCCTATTTCTTTTTATTTAGTATAATTTTTTTCTGATTTTTATTTCATTAGTTTTTAGTTTTAGTTTTTATTTTATTTTCTCTTATTTTATTAAGATTAATTTTGGGGAGTTTATTTTTAGTTTTATTATATATTACTTTTTTTAGATCCTTAGATTTCATATTTTTATTTTTTTATTTTAGTTTTACTTTATAAATTAGAAGTTTTATTTTATTTTAATTTTAGTTTTTATTAATTTCATTTTTTTTACAATTTTCGTTATTTTCATTTTCATTTTTTTTAAGGATCACAAATAAAACACACACACACACACACACACACAAACATCCTACACTCACATACGCCCCAAACATATTCACTCACCCACACCACACTATCCTACACTCAACACACCCATCTACACCCGCTATCATCTTCAACCTTTCACCCTCTCTCTCCTCTAAAACCACCAAACTCCATAGTAAACATCACCACCTCCACCATTTACCTCAACCCACCATCTCTCTCCTCTTCCTCACACTCACATCTTCTACTCTGTCCGCCCCCACTCCGGTGCGACCCTAATTACCAGATCCTCTGCCAGCCACCGGTAGTACCCAACCCGCGCCAGCCAGCACCTCTGGCCAGCCCGGTCGCGTCCCTGCCGATGCCGCCATCGGTGTTAACCCTTAAACCCGACGGTCCAACTACCCAGCTCCGCCCTGCTCCGGTATCGATCCAACCCGACCAACTTGCGTCCCTACCCGGAGCTCCAATCACAAACCATTCTTGGTGCGACCTTCTGCCAACCCCCTCCGGCGGCCTGAACAAAAACCAGCACCGGTGAAGCCACCCAGCCTTAGATTTACGCCTCGAGAGAGGGTAAATGATTTTCGAGAGAAAATCGAAATTCTAGTTATAATACCTGTTGATGTAAAAAACTAGATCGCTCTAATTATTTAATCACAGATAAATAAATAAGACAAAGATTTTTAAAGTGGTTCGGTTAGGAATAAAGCCTACGTCCACTGTTATGTTATTGCTGAGTGTTTGTGGAATTCTTGATTACAAGTTCTCTCAAGAAATTCCGGTCCCCTTGAATGAGGATGATACAAGGTATTGATAGCCCTTAGGCTGTACATGAAAGGTCCAATACATTAAATGATATACATATGAAAGGGTAATACATTTAATGCAGCGTGTGCGTCAAGAATATAATGAATAGTTGAACAGTTGTCCGTCTGGTAATTAATGATACGGCCGAGATGCAGTTCGGACCGCCTTAGTTGCTCGTTGATTAAGAGTTCCTCGTAGTGCTTAGAGTATCTCGGGATGATAGAGTTCCTCGGGGTGTCCTCCTCGTTGCTCGGAGAGAACATGACTTGGTCGGGGGAAATAAACTTCCTCGTTGTTATTGTGCCATGTAGATTGACACGTATCTTCTTATTATTGGTCCACATCAGCAGATTAAATTTGGTATCAACAGAAGCCCCCAATGCTTCATGCTTGATGGGTTACTTGAAAGGATGGAGTATTTATTCTGCAATGTTGCTCGGTGCTCGTGAAATTCTTGATCTACCTTCTTGATTTGTTCAACATAAAGTGCATTATCTGCCGCTTGTAGCTTGTCATAATCTTCAAGTATGTTGATTGGTTTGCCAGCCGACCTACTGCCTCCTATGAGCTAGTGGTGGACTTCGAAACATTTTCATATAACTTCTTCTTCAATATTGGTTGGGATAGTAGTAGCAAAGATCTCAATATTGTTGATGTTGACTTTGATTTCTACCTCTGCTCGGGGACGAGCAGGAGTTTCTCGGGGACGAACAAGTGATTCTCAGGGACGAGCAAGTGCTTCTCGGATAGATCATCTGTGATGAATATCAGAATGTTGAAAGATCTTAACTTCATAAACTCCCCTTATATTTTAGATGATCCTCCTGCTGGCGAGGAACCTGTTTCAAAAGTAGAAGGAAAAGAAACCAATAGAATAGGAATCTCAATGTAATAGTTACTATTTAACCTGTAACATATTTTGAATGAAAGACTTTCATTTTTATTCGCAATCTTAATTGCTATTGTGTTGTAAAATACTTTACATCTGTGCATATGTATAAGTTAAAAAGATAGCAATATTGTGTTGTTCATCGACCAACTTAGTAATAAAAAGTTACAAGTATTGGTAACGTTGCTCGATCACTTAATAATAAAGTAATGAGTATAAAAATGTTTAAATTGTTTCCAACCAACCAGGGTGGATAAATAATGTTTGTCGACCAACTACAGTTGATGGATTTTTATCTCCGACCAACCATACTTGGTTCAATTTCAAATATTTTCATAAAATGTGCCCGACCAACTAAGGTCAATAATTTGTCCTCGTCGACCAACTACAGTTAGTGGGTTTTTATTCCCGACCAACCATACTTGGTTCAGTTTGAAATATTTTGTTCTTCAAAGAACTTTTTGTAATAATCTTTCCTCCCGACCAACATAAGTTGTAATATGAGAGTATATTTTTATCTTACCAACCGTAATTGATCATGCTGGTGTACACCTCTTAACCAAAGGAATATTTTTGGCTCCTTAGAGCTTTTGGCTCCTTAGAGCTGTCCTCCTAACCAAAGGAGGTTGGCTCCTTAGAGCACTTTTTGGCTCCTTAAAGCTGTCCTCCTAACCAAAGGAGGTTGGCTCCTTAGAGCACTTTTGGCTCCTTAGAGCACTTTTTGGCTCCTTAGAGCACTTTTGGCTCCTTAGAGCACTTTTTGGCTCCTTAGAGCTTTTGGTCCATTAGCTCTGAGGATATCCTGGCGCTGAATGAACCTTCAAAATGTTTGACTGATGATAATAGGCAGCAAACTCCTCGTTTTTAAATTGTGTTCCATGGTCTGTGATGAAGGCATGAGGGAGACCATATCGGCAGATGATGTTCTTCCAAACAAATTGGTACACCTTCCTTCTCGTATGTCACGTCAATAAGTGGCTCAGCTTCTATCCACTAAGTAAAATAATCTACTGCGATGACGAGGTATTTGAATCTTCCTCGAGTCGTCGGCAATGGTCCAACCAAATCAATCCCCACATGGAAAATGGCCAAGGATAAATGATGGGTGTCAACAATGTTTGTGAAGTTCTTCGGATGGAGGAAAAGCATTGGTACTTGTCACATTTCTTGGCATAAGCTATACAATCAGCTCTCATCGTCGGCCAGTAGTATCCCTGCGTCATCACCTTTTGCAAAAGTGTTCGTCCTGTTACATGGGCTCCACAGGACCCTTCATGGATCTCTTTAATCAATTCACCTCGGAGGGATGTACACATCTTTTCAAACCTGCCATAATTCCTCGTCGAGCAGCTTTAAACTTCCATTTCTTGGCAGCGAGCTTATCTTCCGAATACCATTATACCGAGCAGCTTTAAACTTCCATTTCTTGGCAGCGAGCTTATCCTCCGGTAATTGTTCCTCCTTAATATATGCTCTGATAGGATTCATTCAAGATATTCCTAAATCAAGGGTAATAATATTCATCGTCAGGTCTTCATCTATGCTCCGACTTTCTAATGCTTCAATTGGTATCGTTCTTCGCAGCTCGGTACGAGTAGCTGATGCTAATCGGGCCAAGGCGTATGCTCTCACATTCTCCATTCTTGATATTCTTACCAGTTTGAACAGCAACAAACTCTGATACCAACTCCATCACCTTTGCTTGATACTTGATCATCAATTCTCCTTCGGCTCATTATTTTCCCAACATTTGGTTTACGATCAATTGAGAATTACTGAAGACAATAACCTGCTGTGCCTCCATAGTATTTGACAAATTAAGACCTGCAATCATGGCCTCATACTCAACCTCATTATTAGAAGCTTTGAATTAGAAACGTAGGGCGTATTCCCTGTCGACCTCATCTGGGCTGTTCAAAACGATCCCTGCCCCACAGCCTGTAGTGAAAGATGATCCATCTACATATAGCCTCCATATAGGCAACTTGTCTTCTAATTTTTGGTCTGACAGAGTTCCTCGGTGGAATACTTTTCGCTTTCTTTCATCATGTCCTGATACTTCTGAATACACCTCTTGAATTTCGATATACCTCCTGAACTTCAATATTCCTCCTGAACTTCAATATACCTCCTGAACTTCAATATTCCTCCTGAACTTCAATATTCCTCCTGAGAAAGTGATTAGTCGGGGTTGAATTTGATGCTCGACTGCATGATGATATAAGAATGTGCCACCAAATGAACAAATATATCTGTAATAGAAGCCCCCAACTGTGGAATGTGAACTTTGAATGAGATTTATCGACCAATACCAACCGGAGTTGGATTTTATCTACCAACCGGAGTTGGATTTTGTCTACCAACCGGAGTTGGATTTTATCTACCAATCGGAGTTGGTGGTAATTGATAATGAATGATGAAGACTTCCTCGGAGCTGACCAACAGATTGTCGGGAATAAGATAATATAAATGCTGGAGACCTCCTCGGCGCTGACCAACAGATTTGTTGGGAATAAGATAATATAAATGCAGGATACCTCCTCGGCGCTGACCAACAGATTTGTTGGGAATAAGATAATATAAATGCAGGATACCTCCTCGGCGATGACCAACAGATTGTTGGGAATAAGATAATATAAATGCAGGATACCTCCTCGACGATGACCAACAGATTGTTGGGAATAAGATATAATAAATGCTGGAGATATCCTTGGAGCTGAATAAGATATAATAAATGCTGGAGACATCCTTGGAGCTGAATAAGATATAATAAATATTTGTCGAGCTCCATGCTGAAATGAGAATAGAATATGCATCCAAATAGATATAAAGAATAATTAAAAATAATAAAGTGCCTCGCCGATCAGTCGAGGTAGAATCATATAATGCTGAACAAGAATAAGATCTTTCAGAACATAAGAATATGGCCGAGAACTTTGTTGGGCCTGCATATAAATAAGAATTACCTCGACCAACTATCCGTTGGGGGTGAAATATAATAAATGTTGTAGATTTTCCTCGGAGTCGAATATATATAGAGAGAAGAAATTTTTCGAGCTCCATGCTGAGATAAATATAAAATATGAATCCGAACGGATATAGAATAATTTGTGCTTCCGCATTCGTCGGCATTGAATCTTGTGCCTATAAAAATTAATAATTTGCTCTACCATATGTGTAGGCTGAATTGATTAGTCATGAGAATAATTTACTCATCCAATCAATATATGATATGTATCAGCATAAAAATTTCAAAATATGAAATAATATGTTTTATGCCAAATGTGTGTGAGATGGACAAATTATTATCAAATATGCATCATAAATAAGACGTAAAGTTTTTTGTAAATTTATTTAATCTCCAACAACCAATCAGGTATTAGTTGCTGTTTAAAAATATTTTTGGGGTGATCATAAGTTAAAAAGACTTAAGCCCCCTGCTTGTCCCCAAGCCGAACTCGTGTTTAAAGAAATATCAGGGGTGCTTCGCATTTTTTAATACCCCAAGATTCTACTGCTGCCGACAAACGACATGGATGTTGCCGACCAACATTTAAGGATATCTCAAATTATAGAATATATGGTTGGATGACCAGAATATATCGAATCTTGAGATCAAAAAATAACATTCAATGTAAAATTTAAGCCTTAAGAATGTTAATTAAATGAATAAATATATAATCCACTAGATCGTGTGATTCCGACAAAGAAACCTTGTGATGTGATGAACAAGGGGCCAACATATCAAATTTGTGCCCAGAGTCTTGATATGGTCATGATTGTTTTACTGATCCTCTTTTACAAGAGGTGAGTAATGATTTTTCAGGTGAGAGAAAATTACTTTTTATATTGATCCCTTCCTATTCCCAATTTGGAGAGATAAAAATATGGTGAATGATCGAAATTATTACCAAATTTATATCAAAAATCAATCCATTTGATTTTATTGACATAGATGGAAAATGAACCAAATTAAGTATATAGTTCATAAAAGTGAATGCAAAGAGACTCAAACTTGAAGAGAGAGAGAATATATATGGGTCATGATTTCCATGAGAAGACTTTTCATTGTCTTTAACCTTTTCCCATTCTTTTATTAAAAATATGATGGGAATTTGAATAGACATCAAATATCTTACAAAATTTATTTCAAAATCAACAATGAAAATGATCAAATCTTATCATCGTCGTATATATTGGTATATGTAATCATTTAAAATATTTATTCCATGATATAAAATTAAAACTTGAGAATCAAGCAAAGAATTATGATTTATGCAATCTACTATTTTTCAGATTTCTAAATAAGGATGAATCTAACAGTTATGATTTAAAAATCATGAGATGCAACATTTTGCAGATAAAAATTGGACAATTAATTTATGTATATAAACATAAAAATCACAATTCAATCAAAAGATGTATGTATAATTGATTATACGTAGAGAAAATAAAAACTTAGCTTTTGGTGGAGAACAACGCTTGTAACACGTTCCCACAGACGGCGCCAATTTGTTGATGTAAAAAACTAGATCGCTCTAATTATTTAATCACAGATAAATAAATAAGACAAAGATTTTTAAAGTGGTTCGGCTAGGAATAAAGCCTACGTCCACTGTTATGTTATTGCTGAGTGTTTGTGGAATTCTTGATTACAAGTTCTCTCAAGAAATTCCGGTCCCCTTGAATGAGGATGATACAAGGTATTTATAGCCCTTAGGCTGTACATGAAAGGTCCAATACATTAAATGATATACATATGAAAGGGTAATACATTTAATGCAGCGTGTGCGTCAAGAATATAATGAATAGTTGAACAGTTGTCCGTCTGGTAATTAATGATACGGCCGAGATGCAGTTCGGACCGCCTTAGTTGCTCGTTGATCAAGAGTTCCTCGGAGTGCTTAGAGTATCTCGAGATGACAGAGTTCCTCGGGGTGTCCTCCTCGTTGCTCGGAGAGAACATGACTTGGTCGGGGGAAATAAACTTCCTCGTTGTTATTGTGCCATGTAGATTGACACGTGTCTTCTTATTATTGGTCCACATCAGCAGATTAAATTTGGTATCAACAATACCCATTTTAGATTCGAACTAGAGATAGGGGTTTCTTAAGTGGGGTATTATAATTTGAATTTCAACTCTATTTTTATTTTCTAAGATTTATATAAATTTTAATTGATCGATCCTAGCGGGTGATTAATTAAAAGGTGTGTGGATCTATTTTTTTTTAGAGTTGTGGGGTGTTGAACTTAATTTTCTAAAAAGGTTACTATTAAAATTATATTTGCAACGAGAGTTGATTTGTAAGTTTGATATTAATTTGAGAGAATTCAATTAATTAAATTAATTAATTAGAATAGCTAAAATTTATGGTGTAATCCCACTCCTTGATTGTTCTCACAATTATTTACCTCACTTTATCTCTTATTTTAGTGTTAGACTTTATTTTCCATTTTAGTCATTTTCTAGTTAGTTATTATCATATCACATTTAGTTTAGTTTAGTTTAAATCATCACCTCACCCAATTCTTTTAATATTTGAAAAGCTAAAAAAAAAATAGAAAAGCAAAAATTCCAAAAAGAAAATAAAAAGTGAATTATAATTGAATTTGTCTCTAGCTTACCCCCTTGGAAGTGGATTGATACCCTTACTTACCTCTACACTTGAGTTGACATTATTTTGTAGGTATTTGAGGTTTTGACTAACTTGGCTTTCAACAACGACACATAAAAATTCAAGTTATCATGGGGACTTCATGTTTGAGAAATACCAAGAAGTCACTAATCGCTACGTGATTTTTAAAACAAGATCAATGTTGTACTGGAGAAGCAAAGGGCCGTCACTTCTGTCCCCATCAATCAAATTGGCTTAAGAGTTGTGGAGGAAGTTCAGAGCAAAAGAAGCAAGAGTGTTGACAAGAAAAAGTGTGCAAAACTGTGCTTCGAATAATGTTTAAAAGGAGGTCAAACAAAATTTCGGTACAATGATTATTACTTAATCACTATATTATACCTCTAACAAGATATTATAGGAAATGGTGGTGTTAAGAAGATAATGGAAATTGACTAAAAGACATTAGAGTAAATTCTTAATTCATCTTGCTCCCCACAAGTTATAAGTAACTTGAATAAAATATCAAGTGACACTTCACTTACATTCGAGCATTCAAGATCGAATGAGACAAGCATAATTTAAACAATAACCTTATATGCTTAATTATATACAAAGAGTAACAAAATACTTAAAGTAGTACATCAATTCAATTCTTTCATGTCATGAGCAGGGAAGACCCACTCAGTTTACAGACAAAAGTTATTATTTACTTGTTAAAAGAAATGCATAGATACCAAGGGTGAAGCAATACATGTGTGCGCGCACGTACGCAAGAACAATGGAAAAATGAAACAAATCATTGGAAGATTGAGAGGGATATGCTTACAGGATGCCTAAGAAGAAATGAAGACACCTTCTCTTCGTTCTCTTCATGATCAATGGAACGGGCATTGTAAAGGCAATAGGAGAAGTAGAAATGTAACTTATATATTCTTTTTATGTAAACATTGTGTGTAAATATAATAATATCTATTATTATGAAAATCAACCTCATAATTCTCTATAACTAGCACGGTGATTCGCCACTTTCACAAGACTACTTAGTGTTTGGCAAACATGCTCCTGTCGCGGAATGAAATAAACAATTATAATTACAAATAAGAACAAAGATGAACTAAGAATAAATGAACATGGAAACGGAAATTGTGAATTGGTGAACATATAATAGGTTGTGTGAGGCTTAGGGAACATGGAGAACATCATTCAATATAAATTTGTGATTATCATCAGAAGATATAATTGATGAGCCAATGTTGGTAATATCTATACCTTAGCTATTAGCATTAGAAACCTTGCCAATGCCATGATATTAAGTAACATATTAAATATTTTATAGATCTTGAGTGGTATGATTATTTGCCCTGGTATTGGCGTACCAAGGATCATGCCCAACATCATTAATAACTTTTTATGCCAAACATCACTAATACTATCAAAGTGCTTCTAATAGCCTCTTCGGTTCCACGATACATGTCTGTAATTTAACAACAATAATAAAAAAAAATTAGTTAAAGCCCAGAAAAAATTAAAACTACAAAGAACAGGGCGACCAAGGTTTTTCTTTCTATGTATCTATTATATCAACTAAAAATCAGTAGTGAACCATTTGGATAAAACTACCCACAGATATAACAAGCCTTAAATTTTAAAATTAAAACTAACATTAAGCATATAATGGGTTCTGATTTATCACATAAGCTAACACATACAATCCTCAAATGAGTTCTCCTCAAATGGGTTTTGAGTTGAAGACGGTGATAAATAACGAAAGAAAATATTACATTAAGCATATAATGGGTTCTGAGCCATGGAGTGTACATTAAGTATATAAATCTTACATTAAGAATATAAATCTTACATTAAGCATATATAAATCTTACTTTAAGTAAGAAAGTAAACCCTAAATGACGAACCTGTAGCCATGGTGTGTGGAGTTGACAATGAAGAGATAGAGAGAGTGTGGTGTGTGGAATTAACGACCGATTAACTGAGATGAGAGGGAGGGGCGTGTGGTTTGGTGTGTCGTGGTGTTGAGGGGAAATGAGAGAGAGATGAGAGTTAGGGAGGGAAATTGTGTATCTGCGTGAGAGAGGGGAGAGATGAAGGTTTGGATTTGAGCGGGAGGCCTCAAAAGTAAGGAAGTCTAATTTTTTTGAGCATTTTATATTTTAGTAAGTGTACTAAATTTTGGCACACTTAAAAATAGTGCCAAATTTTGTCACTGTTTAAAGTGTGCCAGGTTGTTATTAAACAGTACCAAAATTTGGCACAATTTTAAACTGTGCCAAATTTTCTTACCAAGGTGTGCCAAATTACTGTTTTTGGTGTAGTGCTTTTCAATCCTTCAAACCAGTTTCCTCAAAGGTTCCCAAGTGAGGTTGGCATAAAAGTTCTCCCAGACCTTGTCAAACCTGGTTCCTCGCAGGTATCGAGTAATATCATCTCAATATTACAACATAACTCAAATTTATGATACATATTATAAATACACAACAAACAAATAAAATACATGGTGAATCTAATTAGCTTCCTCTACGAGCTTCCTCATTCTTCAATTAAGCTCCACTCTGCCAGCTTCCTCAGTTTTTGATTAAGCTCTACTTTGTCTTAATCTGTCGTTAGTCCCTTAATGAGGAGGTTCATCTAAGCCCCTCTTACATCTTTAAAATTTTATTTTTATGTGGTGGTAGGCCTGTCAAAGATCGAATTTTAGTCCCAGTCCGATCTTCATATTCACATAGATATTGACAGTTTTAATTCGATAACCTAATTATCTAATTATATGTTTATCTGCTAATGAATAATGCAAATAAAAATTAACACTAATCTGATCAGCCAACAATCAGATCCAATTAAATAAATTTAAAATTTATTATTCAATACTTGTAAATTTGACTATTTATTTATGTTTATCTCACGATAATTATTAAACTCTAAACATACATCGCATCAAATTATAATCATAATTATATTTGTGTTAATATGACGATTACTATTACACTTATTAATAGAAATTATATATATAATACAATAAGATAATATCCAAATCGAAGAAACCTAATAGGATTTATAATAATGTAATGCATAATTCGACTCCGATTCCATCCAACACTTTTGTTAATAAACAATTTAGATTGAACGTAACTTATGTGGTGACCTTTTTGAAAATGTTTAAAGATAATTTTTAGGATGCTTCACAATTAATCCCTCACCATTAATATTTTTTTTACTCCAGTTCACTAGTATATATTTGCATTAGAAAATATCCCACTCTTCGTGTATATACATTATAAAAAAATGTATAGGTTAATTAAAATATGACAGAGTATAGATAAATTGTGTAATTTATTATTCTTTTTTACTTTAATACATTGTTAATTTTTCATTTTAGATTAAAATACATTTTAATTGAAAAATTAAACTTTGCCCAAAATCGTTAAGTTTAACTGGCACGTGGATTTTTTTAATTAAATAGGTTGGATATGGATTTACACCAATTTGATTTACCAAACATCTAATCCGATAAAATATGTTAAATAAATAAGGCATTTAAAATGTTTATCTACCCTTTAATTTTTTTCCGAAGTCATTATTACACTAATAAACACAATTTACATCTTAAATACATCATATTTCTAATTATATATATATTAATATCACAATTATAAATATACATATTTTTAATATTTTTAATATGGTGAGATAATATCAGATTCAATGCGAAGCCTACTAGATTGGATATGGATTTGAAATCTAAGACTATCTTCAAGACAATAAACATATTAGCAAAATGCTATTTTTTCTTCCCCATTTTGTGATTTTGTCACTGTAGAGTAAGTGGCGAAATAATATTTCTAGATTGGGACATAATTCGGAGAAAAATACTTCCAATTTTTCTTCCCCCAAAGTTGCAAACCTAATGCTCGCGCAACACTGGATTGTCGAATGGGCTTTTTTTCGTCTTTTCACATTTTTTGACTTTAAAAAAAATTTATTTTCATTATTCCCATGTCAATTGGATTGTGTTATAGCAGTAGTAAATAATTAAATGCAAAATTAAAAATTAGGAACGAAATTACCCAATTTTTGGAGCAAATTAATCTGGGACAGAGAAATATAAGAAATCCCGAACTGGACAGTCTAGAACACGGCTGAGTCGCGGACAATGTCGCTCTCTTTAAGGTGTTTCGCGGCGCTGCCCATAGTGTGCTGACAGTCACCCCAGGATAAAACAGCCTCCAAAATCAGAAAATACGGATTGATAAAGCACAAAAATCAACCCGGTCTGTGTACACCCATTCTGTATAATTGCTCGATTCTAACGATATAATTAATCTGTGAAACGAGATTAATTATTCTGGAAAAAAAAAATTCGGAACTGTTTGGAAGATGAACTGTATGTGGTTTTTTTTTTGTTGGAACTGTGTTGAAAACGGTGATCTCAGCCTCCTTTTATGCAAAAAAGTAATTACCATTAGTGGGCAAAAACGTGGAGAGAAAACTGGAAACGTGGGTGGAAAAAATCAACAGTAAAAGACCCATGTTTTTTCGGAATTAATTACCGTTAAAAATAAATTTTTAAAGCCCAAAACCGTTAATTTATTTGTCCAAAAAATTATTTCTTAATGAGCCCAGGACCCAGACCCGGACCCCGACCCGGACGGCGGCGGTGGCGCGCGCGCGCGTGTGTGACTTGGCCCATTGGGTCTGCCCCACATACCCAGAAAATATTGAATGCCCAAAGAGCTGAACCTTTGGTCCCCAAAAAGAGTATATTAACTCCATCCAAATGTTGGAACCCACGGATGTGGGACTTGTGCCAAAGGCACTTTCAAAGTTTTGCAACTTTAACAGCTCTAAGCTGTCAGGAGGAGCTGTAACCAACAGATTGCTATGGGAGTAGTTTTGTCAATTTTTTGCTTATTTCTTTGGAGCAAATCACCTTTTGAGGGAGCAAAAATGCATTTGAGCATTTTTGGGGAGGAAAAATGCTCCATTGCCTTGGAGATGGGTTAATTATCCGATGTATGTTCTAAATTTGTATTAATCACATATTTTTATTAGTAAATAAATTTAGATTGAAATTAGAAAATTTTCTGGAGAAAAGACTTATCAACAATCCTATTATACAAATAAGACACTCATTAATATTTTTATAAAAATAACCCCCCAAAATATTTCACTTTCCAAAATAACCCTCTAGAAGAACTCTCACATATAGCTTTCATTACCTCTCTCTCTCAATTCCTCTCTTGCATTGATTAGAAATCCATCGGAAGCAACGATAAGCCACACCGCTTCCTCTCGATCATAGCAACCTCCAACACGACCTTTTGGTGGTGGCAACTTCCTCTCTCGTCCCACCTATATTTGTTTCAAACAAAAAAACACCGACAAAGTGAAAAATGAGAAATTCTAGATCTAGTATTTAAGATCTGACAAAGCTTCCCTGGAACTACAATGTAAAAATTGTGATTTGAGGAAATAGAGAGCAATCCTTTGAAGATATAATGCATTTGCAAAATTAGTATCATGGTTTGGGAAGAACATGAAGAGTTAAAAATGTACATATGACGGTATTTATATTGCTCTTTCATTATATAATTGCACCAATTGGATATAAAAATTTGTTAGGACAAAGAGACTATTCATTTAAAATAAGAAATAGACATTTGGAAGGTACTTTTACTGCTAAATTATTGTGCAATGTCATTTATTTTAGAAAATTATTGAATTTGATTCCTTAATAGATTTTTTTAATAATAAGTCTTGACATGATTTTTATTTGGAGATTCAAATGATTACATAGCAAATTAAAATTTTCAGTTTCAAACAATGAAAATAAGTCCCCGCATTTGACTGAAAATTTAATTTTGTTTTAAAATATTTGCTAAAAGTCCTAAAAAAGCACAACTACTAGACAAATCTCATTTATAAACAAATCCATATGGTGACCTTTTTGATAGTGTTGAAGATATTTTTATGAGGTGCACCTGTTTCACAAACGGTGGGTGGCAAATTTAAAGACCCATCAATTAGGTTACGGGTCATTCAAAATCACGTGTAGAAACTCGGCATGAAGACAACAATGTGTACGCATATAATGATATAATCCGTGTTGCGGCCGTGTATTCTATATACTCAAATCACATGCTATCACTTTCCCTCAATTTGTATATATATCCATGTGGGGATGAATGGCCAAAAGGAGTTTTCTTATCCTACTTTATCCATATATATTGTGTATGAATTCCCACTAAAATTAACTTATATAACAATTTAATAATAATAGAAAAAGAAAATTATAAACCGATCCACTTAAACAACATTTTTCTCAAATATAAAAACCCAAAAAGTTTCTCAAATATTGATTTGAAAATCTTCATCTCCAAGTAATCCGATTTGAGAAGGTAAAAGCCTGTTATGATTGGATCGTTTGGGTATTAGTCTGAAAAATTAAGTGTTTTTTTAAATTTAATATAGGTAGATAGGTTTTTAGGGTTAAGGGTAGGATGGAAAAGTTTTTTCAATGATGATTTTGGGTTTAATGCATACCTAATTTGCGTGGAATTTTTCACATTGATATACACAATGTGTGGAACTTTTGTAATGTATACCCTTACATATAAGTTATCAGGAAAATGTTAACATGTATTTTAGGGGTACGTGTTTTGAACCTCAAAATAATAAGTATAGAAGTTCAACATAAATATTTGTATTTTATTAATTATATATCAAAATTATGTCTCTACTATTTTCAAGTTCTAAACGTGTGTCCTTAGGGCACATGTTATCAAAATTCAAGTTATTATATTAATCAACTAGAGAAAAAAAGCTTATTTATTAATGACTAGTTTGGAAAACTCCTATATGTAAGCATTTTGCATTTCTATAATTTGAGAAATTTCAAGGGCTTTCACTATATTTGAGATAAAAATTGACTTTCGGATGATTTTTCATGTGTGATATAACTAAAAGTTTACAAGAAAAAATCACAAACAAAAGGAGGTTATTTTTACACCGATCATGGAAGATCACTCTAACCCAACAAAAATAATAGGAAATGTTACTATAAATAATATTAACCGTTGAAGGACTCTTAAAAAGCACTATAAAATCATTTTCGCCTTTGACTTGGATTTTCTACCACTGCACAAGAGCTTAAGGATTTGCCACTAGCATAGGCTACCATTGCTTAAGGATACCTTTTTGTTTAGTTACTTGTTTCTTTATTTATTTTTTAATACTTTTGTGTTTTGATCAATGATAGATTCAAAAAAGAAAAAAAAATACAGAACAATACATGTATTCATTCTTTTTTTGGTATTTTATGTTTTGGTATTTTATGTTTTGGTATTTTAAAAGCGATAATTTCACTAAATTGATTTTTAAAATATTTAAACCAAAATCAACCACAAAAATTTTAGTACGTTCAGGTTCAGTAATTTCGGTTTACGGTAATAAAAAATAATAAACCACTACCATTTTTCGGTTTAATAAGATACCGTGCGATAATAAACTGTACCATAACTAATCCTAGCAATATTTCAAAATGAACTTATTAAATTTGAAAGAAAAGGGAGGCCATTGTAAGTTTTTTTCGAAAAAAGGTTTCAAGGATTTTGTATTATTAGAAAAAAAAAAAAAAGAAGAATTTTCCTCTTTTGAATTAGTTATAATTTCTTTGTGTTGAAATTAGTGTTAGTCCTACCTAATTCGTATGTAACGCTAAAAAACTTTAGCAGAATGATCATTATATTTTCCATTATTATCTTAAACATAAAACAAACAAGAAGCTTTAATATGACTAGCTGGATTGTTTTTCGCTTTTCATTTTTATAACAATATGGTGATTACTCAACTAACAATGAATGACGGTTATTGACTTCACATTTAACAAAACCACTCAAACAAAAAACTAACAAAATATATGAACAACATATATATAAAAAAAGCCAAGTCTCTTGAAGTTTCTAAAGTAAAAATAAATGTAAGAAATAGTGTTCCCAAGTGTTTAAGGAGCCTAACATCATTCTTAACGTGACAATAATTGGGCCTAGCTAGGGACACGGTCTTTCTAGATTATTACAAACTCTTTGTGGGCATAATGGCTTTGTACCTAAAATTGATTTATATTCCATATTTTATGCATCCAATACACCACTTCACACTTTGCTCACATAACTTTTGTCGGAAAGAAAGGAGTTTGCCCTCATGTTTTGCCATTGCCGCATCCCATAGCACACATCTCCATACACTAACACATGATTAGTTGTCTCCTCTCTCTCTCTCTCTCTCTCTCTCTCAAGTGCATGTTATTTGAGCAAAGACATGAAGTACATAAACAAGGGGAAGATTATTATGGTTCCATATCCAGCACAAGGACATGTTACTCCCATGCTAAAGCTTGCTTCGGCCTTAAGTAACCGTGGGTTCGAGCCGGTGGTGGTTGTTCCGGAGTTTATTCACCGTAGTATCGCACCCCAAATCAACACCGACGTGACAAAAATCTCATGCATGTCTATTCCAGACGGTTTAGACGAAGGAGCGGCTCGTGATTTCCTGAACATTGAGATGGCCATGGAAATCAACATGCCACACCATTTTGAGTGCCTTTTAGGGGCGCTTGATGGTGTCGTGTGTGTAGTTGTAGATTTGTTGGCATCGTGGGCTATCGGGGTGGCCCACAAGTGTGGGGTGCGAGTGGTGGGGTTTTGGCCTGCCATGCTAACTACTTATCGATTGATCGCAACTATACCGGAGATGGTCCACACCGGCATTATTTCCGAAACGGGTAAATTTCTTTTTACCACTAAAAATTTAGTCATGATCGCAAGTGGATAACGAATTATCCAAACAGCCCATATGTCTTCGACTCACGTTACATTTTATTCACGTAAAACATAGTTTTGCTCATTTTATTTACGAACTTTTGTGGAGCTTGATTCCCGAATTTGTCTATGGGAACAACAATTTTAACTGACACTTGTTCCATCTTTTTATCAATTTTCATGGAAAATATTTCTAAGTCACAAAAAACTTGAATTCCATTGAAAATCGAAAAAGTACGAGGACACCTCCCACCATATTCTATCATTTCATGAAAAATGAATTATTTTTCAAAAGAGATCTAATTTTGTATTCATACATGTTACTTTTTATAGAATTGCAAATTATGACTCTCGTATTTAAACTTATTGTATCTATTCTCGATGGTTCATTATGTTTTGATTTTGACCAACCATTCATTAAAATTAACTTAGTGTTTTCTTTTAAAAAAATGATATTTTTAGTTTACCGTAGAAAATAAAAATAAAAATTCACATCTATGTTGCTTACAGTAACCAAGATATTTTTTCCCCTGAGACATGTGCTATCATAAATAAATTGTTGCGACAGCAATGTTTGTATTACTTAATATTTTTCCTATTTATTTGACGAGTAGTCTTATCTTTAGAGTTGTCAATAATTCTAAAGCGTGTCATGTTTCCCTCTCTTTCTAATTTAGGCCATTGTTGATTATTTTCATCCATTATTTGCCATATTTAGAACCACCACTCTAGCAAGTTATTTAGGATGGAATGTATTAAAAAACCTTATTTAGGCACATGGTATATACTAGATAAATAAATATATAAGTATGGGTCAACTATCATAAATTAACAGTATAAAATCTTGCGGACGTTTTAAATGAGAACATGTAAGAAGATTCGATGTTGGGTCAAGTAATTGAGATTCAATGTGCCAGACTGTCTATTACGGAAGTATCATAATTCAGTCTCTTTCTATGCCCTTCCTGATAAATTTGGAGTTTAATGAAAGTTTCAAAGTTGAGACTTTTGATGTTGATTATGTTGATAAAAACAAATAATATTGTTTATAATATAATTAAAGGTTAAATGCGATAATTATAATGTGTCACAAGAAATAATTATACGGTGTCTCTACATATTTAGAGCGCTAGAATAAACACTTTAAACTTTTCATTTTCTTAAAATAACACAAACATGATACGTCAAGGTGTGACGCAAAAAATGTGTCAGAATCACCTATGAGCTTAGAATTACTCTTATCTAAATTCTCACTAATTTATTTGTTGAATATAATTTACTTTATTTCTTTATATATCTCTCTCTACATTTTCATATTCGAATAAATATAATAAAACAACACCATGAAAGAAAAAACATGATGTTCTATTCAATTTTATTCAAAAATAAATATAAATATGAGGGTGAAGAAACAAAAAAAAATCAACACATCTAAATTGGGCCCTTTGGGTTTTTCAAACACAAAATTCTTGTTCGATATTGTTTTTGTAAAATTCAAAAGAAAGTTTAAGGAGTAAGCCCTCAATAATATGGGGATATTCTGTATCGCCGAACTTAAGCCATGAACACTAAAGAAAATATCTCTCCCACTTCTCTCAATCTCAACATATATGGGTATGGGTTTTTGTTTTTTAATTTCAATTCTTTCGTTCCAAAAAGTGTCAAAATTATCTCGGAGTTTCATAAAAAATGTCAAAAAAAATTATTTTGGAGTAAGGGAGTCCTTTAGTGGCGCGTGAATAGTATAATCCTTTGTTAATTAAAAACGTGGTAATGAACGATAAAATGATTTTTCCTTTTTATTTAACTTGAAAAATATTAAATGGTACACATTCAATCTTTCATTGAAGAAAACATATTTACAACTGATCTATGCCAAATGCTTCGATTCTCACCATCTTCTTTCGTGTTATATGGTGCATGATACTGTATTCATTATATTTTAGTTTCCTCGTGTTGTGCATGTATTAATGGATTTGTATAAACTCATTAATTTCAACAAAAAAAAGGTATAAACTCATTAAGAATAAATCCTTGACATGTATTTGTGATGTGTTAAAAGAGTTATACTATGAACCAAAAGCTGAAGTCATTTTTTTAAAACTCTTAAGACTAAATTTGAACATTTAGACTTAAGAGTTACCAAATGACATTAATTAATTTATTTTTTACTTGTGAATGGTTAAGTGCTACAATAACCAATGAATATGAACACTTGATATAAATCTAAACATCAATTTATAAATTCATTCAAACATAAAAAGAAAAATATTGGATTCATATTTCAAATTCAAACTTCAAACTTTTTTAACCTACTGCAAAATTACATTAAATCAACTTTTTCACTCACATTGATAGGTTGTTATTTTTCCATGCAATAACACCCCATTTGTAAATTTTTGTAGGTATTCCACAACATCCAAGTTCCCTATGCTTTGAACCAAACCAACTAAAGCTAAGCACTGAAGATCTCCCGTGGTTAATTGGAACACCATCTGCACAAACCTCAAGATTCAAGTTTTGGATAAGAACCCTTCAAAAATCCAAAACCCTCTCATCTATTCTCATAAACACCTTCCCAGATGAACACAACAATAATAATCTAATCACCAATCCCCTCATTTTGCCAATTGGGCCTTTACTAAAAAATGTAACAGGCACAGATAATCCCACTTTTTGGAAACAAGATTTTAGTTGCCTAAAGTGGCTTGACAACCAAAAAACTGGCTCAGTCATTTATATATCCTTTGGAAGTTGGGTTAGTCCCATTGGAGAAGAAAAAATTAAGAGTTTAGCAATTTCACTTGAGGCAACAAAGAGGCCTTTCATTTGGGTGTTGGGGCCTTTGTGGAGACATGGTTTACCATGTGGCTACTTTGAGAGAGTTTGTAAGAGAGGAAAATTGTGTCATGGGCTCCACAAATGGAGGTTCTTCAAAATAGGGCAGTAGGGTGTTTTATTTCTCATTGTGGGTGGAATTCTATTATGGAGTCTATACAATGCAAGAAAAGGATGGTGTGTTATCCAGTTGCTGGGGATCAATTTGTCAATTGTGGGTACGTTGTGAATTTGTGGAGAGTTGGGGTGAGGATTGGTGGGTTTGGGGAGAAGGAGGTGGAGGAAGGTGTGAGGAGGGTGATGGAGGATGAAGAGATAAACGGGAGATTAATGAGGTTGAATGAGCTAACAATGGGGAATGAGGCTAAGTTAAGAGTGAGAGATAATTTAAGTGCATTTGTTAATGCAATCTCTTCATGACATAATACATAGTTTTTGCACATTTTCTTATAAGCAAATATTAAAATGTTTTAGGTCTGAATATAGTAAAAACTAGTGTTGTGTAAGAGTATATGAGCCTTGTCGATTGTATGTTAAAATTGTTAAATATTGTAACATCCAACCCGTGGAGGAGACTCAAGATATTATATATTGTATTTCACGACTTTAGTTTTTTCACGTGGGACATTATATTTTCAACACGTACCCTCACGTGTGGTGTGACTTGAGCATAACACGTGGACACTTTATATTGGGTGATGTGGAGTTATTGGGCCATTATATAGTTTGCTCTGATACCATATTAAACATTGGAGCATCCAATCTAAAACCAATTGACAATGGGTAGAGGGGGGGACCCAAGATATTATATATTGTGTTGGAAGGATTTAGTTTTTTCATATGAGACTTTATAATCTAAAAATGCATCCTCAAGTATGGCGTGACTCGAGCTTAACACGTGAGCAATTTATATCGAGTGCTGCGGAGTAATTGAGCCATTAAATAGTCTACTCTGATACCATATAAAATATTGGATAATCCAATTCAAAACTGATTGGAAATGGGTGGAAGGGCCCAGGATATTATATATTGTGTTGTAAGACTTTAGTTTTTCATCTGGAACTTTATGTTCTCAACATTCCCCCTCTCGCGTGGTGCGATTTGAGCCTAATAAGTGACAATTTATATTAGGTGGCATGGAGTAATTGGGCCATTAAATCGCTTCCTAATATACCATATTAATTATTCGAGTATCCAACCCAAAACTAATTAACGATAGGCAGAAGGGACCAATGATATTATCTAATGTGTTGCAAGACCTTACTTTTTCCATATGGGAATTTATATTATCAATAAAAATCTTATAGTAATAGCATGTGCCTTTACTTTGCATGTTATGAATTTTTTTAATACTTTTAAGTTGACACATTTTTGGAATTTAATTCACAATGTGTTTTAAATAAGGTTATCACTTCTTTTGTGAATTTTTCATTTGAAATTTCAAGATCTCGATTTTTTAAGTCATGTGAGTTAACCCATTTTCAAACGGGGAGAAATCACCCACAGGAATTGACCCGATTCGGGTGAATCTTGCGATTCACTTGAATACTGTGAGAATCCTATGGGTGAATTACCTCGCGGGGGGAGGCAATGTTCAAGAATACCCCCCCCCCCCTCGCGCTTGGACGGGGGGGGGGGGGGGTGGGGGGGATTGCACAAACAAATCACCTTCAGGTAATATGTGTGCGTGATGTCCCTTATCCCGTCCTTCAGAATGGCTCATGGGCATTAAGAAAGCATTAGTCCTCATTTGTCTGCCCATCCCACTTGTTATCCTTCGTGTTCTAGTGAACAAATAACGTGGCATATAGAGGTACTACGTTCTTTTACTCAAATAAGCGAAGTAATTCTAGAGCTAATACATAAAACAAACCCTGACTTCTAAAAGGGATGCATTTATTAGATAAAAGGTCGATGCGAGCTCTACCCGTTTCTATGATGATTCATGATAACTCAATGAATCATAGGCAGCCCGTGCAACTCATCTGCCTCAATGCTTAGCAACCAACACGTGCCTTTGGGAGCCTGAAGGCTCCTACTGCTGGTCGGTAAACGAGCAGAGGGCGCATGTGTCACATTTTTCAATGTTCTTCATCGACGCGAGAGACGGGATATCCATTATCGAGAGTCATTTGTGTTTTAAAGGCATAGGACTGTTGTGCACACTGCAAATGGGGAAATGGTAGACAGGCTCTTTTATGGTGCCAACATCCCCTTGGTGGAATACGTCCTTGGTATCGACTTAACTTGGACAACTCGAATTATTTCTAAGAATCCAAGTCGACGACGAAGTCAAAGTTCACTAAGGAGTGCATAACAACTCACCTTCCGAATCAACCAGCCCCGAAAAACCCGCAAGCTCATTTCTATATTGGGCCTCATCGGCCATGGTGTGCAAGAACCCAAGCGGTGGCCTTTGGCCAGGGCGCCCTCGGTGGACTAACCAAATAACGAACCTCAGAGAAATCTGCGCCAAATAGTTTTTACAAAAAAGAAGATCTATCGTTTCCCCATTCCTTCTCAAAAGCACGAGAAACCAGTATCTGCCCCACTCCTAACCTTCCAAGAATGGGGAATCGGGAGGGAGCGATGACAATGTGTGATGCCTAGGAAGACGCGACCTCAGCCTAATGTCTTCAAGCATAACTTGCATTCATTGCCTTGGTGCTACGTATCACCTAACCGATATTTCCTTGGTGCTAAGCTTCACCTGACCGACTTTTGTCTCTATTTGGGTGTCATTTGAATGACGTTGCCTTGGTGCACTAGAATCGGTTGACCGAATTGCTGGGTTATCCTAAGATAATCTTCATGAAAATAGAAATCTCATGTGTAACAGAAAGGGAAAAATCTCGTTTGATTTTGATTTTCTGTACGCATACGAATCGTAAAAGCGTGGCGTAATGATCCATTAGACCTTCAGAATTTGAAGTTAGAGGTATCAAAATAAGTGTTATAAGCCTTATTATAGACACCATTTATTTCACAATAAGATTCAATATTACTAAACTCATCTGCATAAACTTAATTAGTAGAATAATAATGTAACTCTTCAACACTTATATTGTATGGGATGTTCTCTAATTCCTATATGTGAGGGTAAAACTTAACTCCTATTTGTCCTCATAATTATTGACTTGAGAAGATGAACATGATATCTCTTTCACATATTATTTAGAATGTGATGATGCATTTTGTTGTTCTCTTTCACCTTGTTCAACTAATTCTAACGCACAAGGATCCTAAATCCTTGTTGGACACCATTCTTTGCACTCTCTCTGGAATATCGTCCAAACTTCGTTGGTTATTGTGCAATGGAAAATATTCTCAGAAGCAACATTATCTAAAGACGAGAATCAACTCTTCATAGTAACAAAATTAAGTTGGGATTTTATTTCATTAATATTTTTTTATGAAAGACGATAATGATCCTCACTAATAACCTTCCAAATGTAAAATTTAATATATTGAAGGAAATTTTTCATTTTCATTTTCATTTAACAAGATTTTTCTCAAATACAGGGGGTTTGTGAGATTCTATTCCTTCCCACAAAATACTCCACATTGAGTTGTTTATGATCTTTAAACTAACATTATACGTTTAAATAAAAATAATAATGAGCTAAAATTTGATATAAATTGTTGACCCAAATACAACCCAAGAGGAATGAGGTGAATTTACTTTTTAATAAATCAATAGTAAATAAAATTCACATAAGTTTAAATCTAATAGTACAAAATATGATAAAGTAATAAATATGAGGATATTAGAGTAAATATAAAGACATGAAGAAAATGTAAAATAATATAACTTACGAGCGCCAAGATTATGTTGTTCGACTTTCTTTGGCATCCATGCTCGAGATGACAACGAGGAACTCAACTATCCTTAGTCATTACAGTTGGACCATCACCACGGTCTAAATGTGAGTGAGAAAGTGTCATTATCACTTCGACCTTTCCCTTGTTACGATAACCCACTCTTCAAGAATTCTCTATTAAGTAACACTAACTCGAATCCTTAAATCTTTAACCTCCCCTGAAATAAAATCTAAAGGTATTTACCAACCTTGCAATACGACCCCCAAATTTTTTCCCATCTTTAGTCACAATACAATAATTTGAAGCTTCTTTTTCAGACTTTGAACTAATAAGTTAGATATTTTCTTTGAGGTCACACACTGGTAAGATTTAACATAAACTATCTTGTATGTAAAATTAGGGCCAATGGTAACATCAAGAAGGTGCCTCTCGTTGGTTCCATAACAAGAAGTTACATATGGACATTGAAACTTTCACTCATTCTAATGAGTGATACGTCCAAAGATCCTTTGGTTGGATATGGAAGTTGCATTCTCCATCCTCGGATTGCGCTATCCTTGACCTCTTCAATAAACCAAACACCTCCTATTTTTTCTTGGAGTTTATATCTTCAAATTGAGAAGTAGAACAGGTAGAGTTGAATCTTTCCTAGGTGGTATTCAATTTCAAATCACTCTCGAATCTTACAAATCATGAATATAGGGTTGATTCAAGTTTTATCTCAATTTTGTGAAGATCAGGTGAAGATGGCAATTCACATGTTTAGATTTGATCAGTTGCATCGAAAATACTCTCTCGTGTGATAAGTACTCAGAAAAATGATCTCAAAAAATGGGAGGAAAATATCCTATCTATTGAATTGTTTTTAAATATGGGTCACAACATGTGAAAGGATACAACTAGTCCCTGTGCATATGGTTTTTTGAAGAAATCATTGCCACCAGGAAAATGTGATATCCATGCGCACAGTACCAAATTGACGTGCAAATGATTTTATCCATTTTAAATTCTGAACTCAAACCGTGCTTGGTCGTGCGCACAGTGGTGATTTGCACCCATGAGCGCGAATATATTCTTAATATTTTCTAAGCCTATTTCATATAGCCATGCACTCTTCTATAAAAGCCATCCGTGTGAATGCTTGTAGGCAGAATCTGGGATTCACCTAAACAATCTTGGCAAGGCAATGATTTTAAAAAACATTTCACTTGACCAACATAAATATCATTTCTTAGAAAAGAATATAAATGTGTAAGTGTGTGTTAGCCTTGGATGATTCAATTAAAACTACTTTAAAAGGATACAATATTTGAATTTTCAAAGTTAGCATGCGAAAGCTTTGATGTAGAGAGGTCGTATGATCTTCAATTTCAGTGTTGATAGATTCTTATTAACAAAACTTTCTCTGACTATTGTTTCACTAAGAATCAAGCTTTTTTGATCGATCTTAAGCAGGACTCAAATCGTTGACACGTAATTAATCCAACCAAATTATATATACAAATATTTATATTTTTGAATTTCCTACTTTGACTATTTTATGAAAAAAAACCCCAAACCCTAAAAAACTTGATTATAACAATCAGACTCACCTACATTATCCATATAAGAGTGGTGTGTCGTAATGAACATGAAATCAATAAGACACTGAAAAACCAAAAATCGAGTCTGAACTATGGGATTGAGCCTCACCATTATGACAATACCTGAAATACATTGATCAAAACCAAAAGATCATGCATGTATAACATGCATAAAGAGAAACTCCAACTCCCCCTACTATGGAAATCCTATAATACAAAATCAATATGAGAAATATATATGTGACGAATCATGAAGTCATATGTAATACCCCGTGATTTTTAGGACTGAAAATCTAATTAATTTGGGAGAAATAAAATTTATCTAAATTGGAGAATTTTAAATTGGGCAATTGAGGTCAAACTTTGAGGATGTGATAAACTAATTCAATTGATAATTCTGAGTGCGCGGTTGATCCCAGATGGGTCGAGATAGTAAAAATAACTGTACTTGGGTTTTATTTCGATTGCGAAACATTTTAAGTTAGTTTGACTCGAATTGGAGTAATCGAGTCATTTAAAGCGTGTATTATCATTTAAAGTTGGGTAATTGAGAGATGATATTTAAGTAGGGCTCGTGAGAAACCAATCTCATTTGTGAGAAAGAGAAAACCCTAGAGAGAGAGAGAGAGAGAGAGAGGAGGAAAGGGAGAAGAGAAAGAGAAGAAAAACTTGGAGATTCTGGCCAATACGCAATTTCGAGGAAGATTCAACCTCTACAACTTTGAAGCAAGTGATTAAACTTGCTTAATAATCTATGTGTGTTATTTATTTCATGATTTATTGATAAAATTATAGATTTTGGGTTTGTATGTCAAAACCTAAATTTTAGTTAAAATCTTGCATTTAAGGTTGTTTAATTAGTTGGGTTGAGTTGTAGTATGAGTTTTAATGTTAGAAACATGATTAGGTTGAGGATTTATGGTTAGAGGATGGTATATTGAGTTTTTGGAGGGTTAGCTTTCATCCAAAATGAGCAAGGGCCGAAATATCTGGTATGACCGATCGACCGCGCCTCAAGGGAAAAGCTTACTGGTTGTTTTCCAAGGAAAATTTAAGAACCACGGTCAATCGAGGGTCAGGGGCCGGTCGACCGATACTATATTTTTAGTCCAATAAGGAGATCTTACTTCTACCCTTTTTCTTTTGGGTCTAAAACTTAGGGGCTTTCTTAGTTAATGTATTATAGAGGGTTAAGTTACGATATCAAGAGATTGATTACCTTAGGATAGTGAGGAGGTATTTGGGTCTATTTTAGGAATGGATTTGGAGCGTGTGGTGCCTCTCTCATTAAGGAAATGAGAGTAAGGATAAAAGGAAATTGGAGGATATTAATTTGAGTGTTATATACATTTGGTTATGCTATGATATTCCTAATGTCGATTAAATTTAGGAGACTATTTATATTATCGGTGGAAGGGATGAGTAAGTTTCAAGTGAGAGATCGTATAATAAATTATTATGGGAAGGTATGCGTTATAGCAACGGTTAGTATAACGAGAGCTATATACATATGGACGAATTCATTACTTCCATACCTACGAACGTATGATAGCATATAATTATATGTATATATATAGTTGGCGTGAATGTATATACCTTGTGTGATGGTTTGTGTATATTACGTGATTGTATATATATCTAGTGTGAATGATATATATATATATATATATATACTTATTGTGTGAGCATACCCTCCGGTGCTATCATGGGAAGTTGCGCGATGTGGGTGAGTCCCCTGGCTTGAGGAGCAGGGAGCGTATAGTCCCCAGGTCATAGTCGTCCATTATTTATTGCGTGATTTTATTTTGGGTGAGAAGTCTTGGGTATGATTCGTTCTCACTTTGAGGTACGAAACTATGACCGCTTCCCATACGTTGTGATTTGGTTTTTACCAAGTTGGTGTGATCTAGTCCGATCGCTGGTAACCCGAGTCAAAGTGAGTTATTCCTGGAAGATAATAGCATTGTGATGTGTATTTTTATATCCTATAAGTGAGTATGTTTTGGATATTTCAAGTACAGGCTATGTGTGCTATGTGTACGTTCTTGTTAGGGTTGAATAATTATGCTCCATAACTAGGATAATGTTATATAGACCCTAAAGGTACTGTGTGATAACTTATTTAGGTAATTAGAGTAGTATTCCAAATAAGTATCTGATGTTATTTGCGTTGTGTACCAAGGGCATAATGGATCCCGACGATCAACGTTGTCAAGGAGTAGTGTATCGGGGGGGTTCCTTGTTTGGATTTCGCTTTGCGAGACGTCCCACACATGAAACGCAGTGCAAGGTTGAGAGAAGTTTAGTCCTTAGTATTCAGACTTATGTGTAGTAGCGAATTAATGCTTTATGAGAACAAAAGCGGGTGTGTGGCTATTCTGATTCTAATAACTTGTTTAAGTTAATAATGCAAAACTGGTGAATCTTAATTATATATTAAGGTATAAGCTCGGGTGCAACATAGGAGATGTTAGAATAGTAGTTCATTATATATAGCAGAGATTAAATGTGTGGAGGGTTGAGAGCATAATGAATCTTGATGAATAACGTTGTCAAGGAGTAGTGTATTGGGGGGGTTCCTTATTTGGATTTCACTTTGCGAGACGCCCCACGCACGAAACGTAGTGCAAAGTTAGGAGTGGAGAGAAGTTTAGTTCTTGGTGCTAGTGATTTATATGTATGTAGATATATACATTTTGATGTAGAAGTTTGGGCGTTAACTTAGGAGATTGTAGAAGGAGAAGATTTTGGGTCATATTTGAGTTAGTGGGTTGTGCGGGTGTAGTCTATGTATAGATTAAGATTGTGTTATACCTAGAAGGGGTTGGGTAGGTTATTGTGGTTCATGTGCATATGTTTAGGTGCGCGCTTTAGTTAAGAGGTGAGTGGGAGTTCCAGGAGAGTGCGACTCCACTTTGATAATGAAATTATGAATTTATACTTATTATGTATTTTAATACACTTGCTAAAAATATTTTCACACCTCGGGCTCTGACCCGTTTATATTTATCTCTTGCTATATATATATATTGTGTTATATTAGGTGTCCCACCGCAAGGACGCCAATGATGCCTTTCTATCTAGTGTCCTCGAAGCTATAGCATATGCGGACTGTTACGGGGTTTTTGAAAAAGCCGTTTCCCATCTCTTGTAAATCTAGTCAAGGTTTCAGTTTGTATATCGGGTTTATACCCAAGATTTTTTGTAGTATCTTATATTTTCTCTTTTCAGGATTGTTGTATTGTCTGTAACCCGACAACATATTTGGGCATTTTCTTTTGTGTTCTTATGACGTGCTATAGAATTATTTTCTTTCATCTTAGTATGTGTGTATACATTACCATGTTCAGTAGTTATTATATTTTGGGTTTGTTAATGTTCGTTGCATGTTTTAAAATTTTTGGCATCCGCTTATTTTTGTATTGGGTAGTTAGCTATGTTTTTTTTAGTCTCGTGAGTAGATGCTCAGAATGATCCACTTGAGATTCCTGATTTATTATGGTATAGGGCTGGCCACCCGTTATTATTTTAAGCGGGGTGTCACATCATATGCAATAGAAAAATCCCTATAAATCATATCAATCTCAACCAAATATGCTCCCCTTTATCAAACATATCTTCGAAATTGATGTTTCTTTCTCCCCTACCTTAAACATTTCTTCCCCTTTTTAACCCAGAAAAGTCAAAGATGAGTAAAAATAACATAAATAACAGGTATAACACTATAAATCAACAAAATCACAATATAATAGAACCAGCGAAGAAAAATCTAGATTGACATGTGATATAACCAATGCTAATATAAAGATAATCCATGTAGATTATCATGAATATGGGCATAGTATCATGAACAAGGCCTATAAAATCAACCAAACATGTGAACATGATGACATGTGATGTATAACGTCAGTAAATTTTCAAACATAAACTCGTAGACAAAATATATCTGATCATATTTGCATGTGAAACAAGATAAAATGATATCATCAAATTTAACTAGAATATATCACAAGAATAGAGTAGCAAAATATAGAAACACCAAGCTCTAATATAGAGACCATCAATAGATAAAAGTAAACGCACACATCCATTAAATATATCCAATACCCATATAATTAAAGTACTCCAAAACATAATAGGAGTAATACATGATAGGTACAAAAGTATCCAAATGTATTAAATAGTACATAATATCCATCAATACAACTAAAATAGAGATACATATAAATATTTGGTCCTCATCAGAAAAATCCTCAACCAACTCGTGATGCTCATCACCATCACCATCATCATTTTCCATTGAATCCTCCTCCTCCTCCTCAACCTTAATAGGGGAAGGAGCAAAATGGGGACTGGCACTACACGAGCCCAAAAAAGCCATGCCTCAGTGCTTAATATTAGCTTTGCATGACCAAATATGATCTAAAGACCAATCGAGATGGGTAAATAAGTATTTGAAATGGTTGGTCATAGACGTCATCCGTATGTCAAAATGATATACGTTATCCCTCATGTAAGCAAACTAGCTATTGAGGTACTCTCAAATGGGATAATGAGATCGTGGTGCATGAGCGGTTATAGTTGGAGCAGGTGTACGCACAGATCCCTGTACTTCTGATATGTTCTCAGCCTCTATATTTATAGAAGGTGCTGGAGTCCGCCTATAAGTATAACCAACTGAACAAGAAGCGCTGATAATCGTAATAGATCCTAAAATTTAGCAAGCTGGTTTAAGTAAAGGGACGGTACAACTTGAGAGTAAAGGTAAACCGTGACCATACGTGTGTATAGGGAAACACATCTTGGGATGAATTCGATGGTCCAGATTGCATAACCTTAAGAAAGATTTACGAAAAGTTGATGGACTGACCCATAACAAGTGCGTGAATAAGGTGACCTACAGAATATAGGAAATCCAGTAGAATGTCTACGAGGTATGTGGTTATAAATAACCACAAATTGACATATAGAATGCTTATGCCTCAAGGAATCCTATAGAAAGAGATTACCAACCCATGATATCTCTCTCCTAACCAGAAATGTTGCTAAGTTATGATGACTGAGATTATGCTTCCTATATGGAGTGTAATCTGGACGATCCTCTCACGGCAAGTTCCGGTGGGAAGCTAAGATATCCTCATTTAGGATGATCTAACCTTCACCTAAAAAGTATGTTAGCATCAACAAATTCTCAGATGACACAATCGTGTTTGCATAGAATTTACGAACAAGAGTAGCGTTAGTCGTTGAATGTGGGCTAAGAAGATGGGATGAAGAAAGATGTTAAATCTGCGTATGACTGAATAAACTCTCCTTTGTCCTAGTAAGATGTGGTAGGCCCACATATCTATCGATTTTCATATCTTGGGTCTCAAAACTGATCCGTAGGGGTGAACCATCCCTAGTAAACCTATTAGTCAGAGGTCATCTCGGGGATTAAAATAAACGCTAGGGCCTGTTTTGGTTCTCTATTCAGAAAATTCGATTTAAACACTGTTTTTAAATACAGTTTTAAAATTCAGTTTTTTGTGTTTATAATTATTGGTGTGCGTTTGGTAAAGTTATTTTTAAATACAGTTTTTTGAAAATTTGACAAAATTGACAAATATGTATATTTATATCATACATATGCGTGTGTGTGTATATATATATATGTATGTACATATAAACATACATAAAACTTTCATACATACATGATACATGAATGTATACATACATACATCATAAATTATATACATGTACATTTAATAACATGTATTTTTAGGTATATTTAATGAGATATGTTGTGGAGTTTATATATATATATATATATATATATATATATATATATATATATATATAACTTTCATACATACATGATACATGAATGTATACATATACATACATACATACATCATAAATTATATACACGTACATTTAATATCATGTATTTTTAGGTATATTTAATGAGGTATGTTAGAGAGTTTAACTCTCTCTCTCTCTCTCTCTATATATATATATATATATATATTTATAATGATGTCGCATATATAATTCACTATAAAATTATATACATACATGAATTGATAATATTTTTTAATACATATGTACTATATGTATATTTTATATTATTCCATACATTAATAATATATGTATAAAACTATATATAAGTATCATGTATCTATTGATAATATTATTTAACTTTATATTATTCCATACGTAATTTTGTGTATATGTACATATATATTTTTTATTTATAAGAATTACACACATTAATGTATTATGTATGTATATTATATATTAAGGTATAATTGGTTTAAAATATTAAGAATGAATAATTCTGAGTTGAAAAATAAAAAAAACAGATGTTATAAAACACCCAAAATCTGTTTTCTGAAAAACTTGATTATAACACAGGATTATTATAATTCTGTGTTTAAAAACAGGTTGTCAAACGAAGATTTTTATCAGAATTGTATTTAAACACATAAAACAGAATTATAGTTGCAAACCAACAGGCCCTAAGTGCGCTGACGTGAAGTTCTCAGTGAACTTGGAGGTGATGTAGGTGTCTCTTGTGAACAAGAAGTCTCACCAGGACCACTTAGGGATCGTGATATAACTCTCTCGTGTGTATTTCTATTTTTACACCTTATAATGATGGACAAAGGCAAAAAAGATACACATAGTCAATAAATGGATATAAATCCAAAGAAAATAAATGATGAAAATGTGGAAATCAACCAATTAAGCCCAAATCACACATCTGAACTGTAATACCCCGTATTTTTATTGATTTTAATTATGAGATTAATTGAATTAAAAATATGAATTAATTGGTAATTAATCGGATTTAAATACTAGCGAGATAAGAGTTAGTATTTGATTATGATAATTATGTTGCATATTACTGAGCGAGAATGGTAATATATGATTACGAATTTATTAAAATTGTCACGACCGAAAAATATGACAGTTTTGGAAATGGAGTTGAGACGCGCGTGTAAGTCGTGCCAGAACCAATTTAGTGAATTATAAAGTAATTTATTTTTATGTCTTCCTTATGGTAATTTTGAGTGCGCCAATGTGTCCAGGAGTACCGAGATAGTCAGAAAAGTCTACCCGAGGGTTTAGTTTGGATCCCGTGACAATTTTAGGCCAAACCGACTACCCGGGAGGGTATTTTAGTCATTCTAGTATTAGGTGAATAGTGACCTACGAAATTTAGGTTGAGTATATTAGCCAACCCTTAGGGTTATTAGGTTTATTGTCTTCTACAAACTTTAGAGTGGGAAGAGGAGAGAAATGAAGGGTTTTCAAAGGTTGCCAGGGCCAAACAACCACCTTGCACCACCACCATCGTCGGATTTGTGACTGAAAAGAGAACATCAGCACCTTATCATCTTCCTCAGAGGATCAGAACTTCTATTTCCAGGAAAGTGATTTAACTTGAAATAATTCAATGTATATATTATCCATGATAGTTTAGAATTGGAGAAAAAACTTGAAAAATGAAGAATTAATGGATTTGGAGATTTAAATCTTAATCTTGGTAGATTTTGCATGTGAAAAAATAGTAGACCCGAAATCATGATCCATGTGTAGAAAATTACGAATTCATGTTGAGGTTTATGATGATTCTTGGAGAAAATAGAAGAAATAGTTTTTTTATGAAAAATGCATGATTTAATCTAAGAAATTGATAATCCATAATGATTTGATGATTCTAAAGACGTTAGAAATTATCTGTTTATATTGGTATAACGTTTGGTATATTTATATGGGAGATTGGGACATTTTAATATAGGATTTGAGGGTTAAAATTGGTAAAACCCGTAGGCTAAAATATGCAGAAATCGTAGGCCATATTTGATGGATCGATCGATCGACTCAAGAATGTTGATAGATCGACCCTTTCCTTCGATCGATCGAATCCTCCTGAATTTGTGTTATATGTTCCTTTTAAGGTTTAACCAAACACGAATTTAGTAGGGGTATATTTGAAGCCCGAAAAATATTAGTTTTGGTTTGGGATTAAATGATAAACTTACGAGTGTCCGACGAGAGTGTTACGGTTAAAAATTATCGAAAACTTGAATTTAATTCAGTTAATCAATAACTTGAGGTTAAAGACAGTAGTAGGGGGACTTTAAATTACTGAATTAAGGTTAGAGACAAGTGGGAGACTTAGTAACCTTTTGGGATAGGTTTAAGTACTGGGGTTTATACGACGAGAGTTGTCGTGTTAAATGTTTATTACGTAAAATAATCGGAATAAAGATATATTACTTATGAGACTTGTGATATAGGACATGAGTATACCTATATTAAAATGATGATTACTTAGGTTGTGTGATTACCTAATATATGTATTATTATGTGTATGACATACCTACCATACTTGCTATCACGGGAGGTTGTAGAAAGAGGACAATCTTATCTTGTGTGCCTTCGGGGGGATTTAGATTTGGTACCTCAAGAACGTAGGACTATGAAGACTTATTTGTGAGTTGATAAGTCAGCTGACCATGGGAGCGTAGGTATGTGTGTGACCCATGGGTATGTGAACTATGTTCACCTCCAATATGTGTGATTTGTATTGATACAGTTCTTGAGTGATTCAGAACTTGTGATGCTCATGTACGTGATGTATCGGCATTCGATAGCAGAGTATGCATGCACCGTCGCTCAACCTAGGGGTGCTATATGTATCTATGTACTGAGTGTTATATATATATACACTTGTGATTATTCACTGTTGCTTAGTAGATGAGAATGACTAAGATATTTAAATGACGTAAAGATGTGGGAACTTAAATAATACATGAGATAATGGATTCAAATAACGAGTATTTATAATGTAAGCATGCCTTAATTGAATAATACGAGTGTTTAATGTAGTAATCATGTAGACAAAGATTGGTAACAAACTAGTTAGTTTGTGGCATAACTATGATGGGTTAAGGATATACGTTAGGCGTGCACAATAGTTGAGGGGTGAGAATCTCAAGTGAGAGCACGTGACTAACACGTATATAATATTTACTGTTTAATGCAACTAAACACTTGCTATTTTTAAAATGTTTTCTCCTCTGGCTCTGACCCGTTTGCTTCCAAATCTATTTTGTTTTTGTAAAAACCTTTTAGGTGCCCAGCCATAGGGACGCCAAGCATAGGAGTTCCATTATGTTGATGTGCTGAAGCTACTGTGGAAGTTACAGGATCTTGATAGTAGATGCCTCCACATCTATCTTTACTTCCTTCGGAGTTATTCATTATCAGTTAGGGCATGTTGCCCATTCTTATTCAGAGATAGCAGTTTTAGACTTTCATTTATATCATTTATTGGATTTATTTATTTAGATAGATGTATTGGGATTATTTGGCTTTTAGACTATTATTGGAGTGTGTACTCCAGACTCAGTTTATTTCATTACATTGGTTATTCATATGAGATTGTTTATGGGCGTGTTGAATGGTTGGTTATTCATTACTTGGTTGTAAGCTAATTTAATTAAAAAAAATTATAATCTCACTTTTTAATATTAAATGGCTAGTAAATAATTAAATATTTTTCGACAGTGATGCTAAGACTGAACCAACTTGATATTCTGTATTAATTTAATAAAGGAGTATCTACCCAATATTTAATTAGTCGGGGTGTCATATGAATAATAAATCAACACCTAGTAATGAAATATTATCCAAGAACAACTTTAAAATGATTCAAATGAACTGAAAATTCTGAAAAAGGAACACTTACTTGAGTTCGATCTAAGGAAAACCAACAACAAAGAAAACTAGAGTCTGGCATTCCCAATCCAAGCTAAAATCGCCAAAAATGAACACAAAACTCATAAGCAAGGGCAAGATCCATTATTTCTCACAAAATGCCTAGGGTTTGCTTTGGATATGAAAATATTTGAAACAAATTTGAAATAATTCGTAAAACTTCTTAAAAACTCATTTTAGGCATTTTGCGAAGTCCATGTGCCAAATTAAAAACCCTTCCGCTAGTATAGGTCCAATATAGAATTGTGCGTACAATTTTGTCCAGAAGATGCAATGAGGGAAATAATCCAAAAAAGACTTAGCATACAAAATTGAAAATTCCTAACACAAAAAATGATATGAATATATGCAGATGCTTGAGAAAATATTTATTTTGACATTTTAAGCACAAGTTTGAAATTGAATTCACAAATCAAAGAACTCACACACACATATATATAAATGACTTTTAAATATGCAAGGTGTGAACATGTTTAGGCATATATGATAAATTTGATTCGATGTATAAATTTCCTTTGAATTTTGATTAATGACATAATTTGAGAACGCATTCAAAACAAACATCAATCAATTAACAACATATACAAATTTCCAATCGAATAAAATCAAGTAGTTTTTGTATCTTAATCATGGAATGATAGTGAATAATTATGAGTCACAAAATCAAAAGAATGAACATAATTACGTTATAAGATTTACAAGTTATGGTTAATTTCATCATTTCATTAATATCCTTTAGAGATCTTCTAAATGGTAGCCTCAAACCATGTATCTCCCTTATATAATATTTATCCCTAAAGTAAATACTAAAAGTATAGTACACAAGGAATTTTAAATGCCTTATCATGTTTTTCATCCCTTGAATTTTCAATCACTTAGCTTTTGCTATTTTCATCTTAATATGGCCTTTTTTACGGTGACTTTCATACACAATTTGGAAGACACCTATTGTCGACACTTAAATTCAAGTCAAATTTATCTTACTAATGGTAGCCATTTTGTGTTTAAAACGTCTCATCAATCAACTCCATTAAGTAAAGTGCATTTTTCTCACATAACTCTCAAATGGTCCATATATTGTTTCAACTCACCAATATTAGATCTCAAAATTTAATAATGGTTCAAAATCAAGAACTAAATGCAGAACACATAGCAGTAATCATATGATTCGAGTGATATGCAAGTGCTTGTGTAAAGTGAAATCACAACCAACAATTTCAACAAAATTTGGATATCATGACTTATCATGTGAATTCTAATGTATCATTAAGATAATCAACATTTGCATCAAATAGTTAAGAATTCATGTTTTAATCATCATTTAAGTTAATTTCCTACATCAAATCAATCAAATCAAGGAACTTAATCATATATCACAAAAAATAAAATGGAAATCTTTTTGTCATTTTAAAATATGAATGATATAAATATGTATAAGCATACTATGCAAGGAATAACACATATAAGTGAATGCATGAAGATGCATAAAAAATACTCGCAAAAAGTATGAAAAATGATCCCAATATGATAATTGAATCATTATCTCGAAATATTCGATCCCAAAAGAATCAAGGAGTACCTAGGAAGGGAACCTACAACACAAAGACCCTAGGTATCCTCAGAAAACTAACATCTAAGTAGGGAGGGGTGATGACTCCCCAGATCCTAAAGAGAAACAAATACCATTTCTTTCTTAGCATACTTTCTTTGAATTTTACCTACCTTAATCTTCTTTCTAGGAGTATTTGGCATATATTTGACATTCTTAGGTATCTATATCTCATTCCTCACATGATTCTTATGCCTATTCCTTCTAACTTGAGTAAAGGTTCTAGGTATAGGAAACACTCTCTCAACCTCACTCCTAACATTATCTATAAGTTAACTATTCTCATCAGCTCACCTATATTTTCTCTAATCTCACTAATAAGATTTATCTTCATAAACTTCGTCTTATTTTTAGTGAACCTCACATTTATTTATTTCAAATATATACAAGTTTGGTAAATGATCACATAACCTATAATATGTACAAAAAGGCATATATCTCCTAAAATTAGGTTTCGGTTCATGAGCTCTTTTCTAACTTTTTCAAAACTCTTTCTCTTAAAGAAAAAATGGGTATTATGATTATTTTTACCATAAAATGATAATCCATAGGCTTTTGGACTAGTTGTAAAGTTAGGGATGACTTCCTTCTTTTTTAATTTAAGAATGTGTTCTTTAGTCTTATTTTCGCTACATATAGAGATTTCAACACTTAATTTTGAAACACCAATTTTTTCTTTCATTGGTTCAACATATCCAACACCATATTTGTCATTCCTAACTTGACCATGTTTCATTAAGATTCTATTAAAAATATTTGTTTTATCAATCACATCAATCTTTAAGCCCCCAGCATGTTGAAGCTCAATTTTTAAAAGGATTACCTTTTATCTTTTAAAAAAATCATTCTCATCACTTAAAGAACTAATCTTCTCTTTGAGTTTCAAACATTCCCATTGAACCCTTTTGACTTTTTCTTCTTTTTTATCTTTTTCAGATTGAAAAGTTTTCATTTTATTTATGTTATTATTATTTGATTTCTTCAGTTTAAAGGATTATTGATAAATTTCATTGAAGACCTAATGTATGTCATTAATCTCATCATCAGTATCATTTAGTGACCTATGACATGATGTGAGTGAACCTTTACTAATAGATGATAAGGTATCACTAAGAGATCTACGACTAGATCCTTTGATTCTACTTCTCTTCAACAAACTATAGAATGACTTACTCTCTTCACACACCTTCTCACCTTATTCTAACCTAACCATAAAGGCGATCTCCTATCCACTTTCCTCACTTGATGTACTCTTATCTTAATCAATCTATAAATCACTCAAGCTAACTTTGTACTTTTTCTTCTTTTTATCTACATTCTTATTCTTTTCTTGCTTCTTCAAGTGAGTTATAGAAACATATTTGTGATGTCCTATTCCACCATAAGCACAATAATGATCTTCATATATTTCTCTACCTCTATTGGTCACACTCCTATTATGACTTCCATTAGAGTGATGTCTGGTGGATTTTTAAGGTTTATCTTCAAACTTATTTTCATTTATAAAAACTTTTTTATTATTTTTATAAAACTTGCTAAAACTCATAACGAAAAAGCTATATCCATTTCAACATACTATTTTGTTTTCTCATCACTATTGCTAGACACATCTTTCTCACTATATTAGACTATAAATGGTGAATCCTTATTTGACTTTGACACACTCAAATGCTTTTTTTGATCACAAGTTTGAAGTGATCCTGCCAACTTTTCTAAACTACAAGTGTCGGTGTCTTTTGTCTCATTAAGAATAGCCACTTTGGTATTGAATATAGAATATAGCATTCTCAACAACCTTTTGACAACTTTGTTCTCGGGAATCTTCTCACCAAGATTTAATGAGGCATTGACAATCTATGTCAATTTAGCATATAATTATAATTAAATATCTCATATTCATTCATTCATAATTGCTCGAACATAATCATAATGTTTTGTGACTTAACTCTTTTAACGCTTGAGGTTCCCTCACAAAATATCCCAAGCTTCCTTCGCCATTTTAAAATTTAGTATACGATTATGCTCTTATGAACTCATGGATGAAAATAACACATTCAATGCAATAAAATTATTATTACGATTTACAAACTCAGTATCCAACCAAAAAGCCTTTGTTTCTTCACATTAAATCCATCTTCCTCAATCATTAATAAATATATCCATCCTCAACACTCATCTACACTTTATCATGCTTCGATATCAAGTGAGTTTATAGTTTCACTTTCTAATTCCCACAATTTGAGCCATCAAAATAGGTTGGAAAATTAATGGAGCTACTATCGTGATATTCATTCATTGTCAAGCCAAGATATTATACAAAAAGTAAACTACATCTAGGAGTAATGAAAACTATAAGAAAGACACAAATAAGTAAGATCTACTCTAACACGTGAGAGATTAAAAGAGAAACTTTTGATACCAATTGAGGGTGGTGTGTTATATTCATTGTGTTCAACTCAAACAAACCCACAGAGGGATTGATTAGTTTTAACAAAAATTTCTACCAATTTTTTAAATTTACTCGAGCAAATTTTAGATCCAACCTAATTAACATGCATTTAGGTGTGAGATCTAATAGATCTAAGAAAATTAATATTAAGTCAAAGTTAATTATGTGAAATAACTAGATAAAACCCTACGATAATTTATTAATGAATCATTTTGGATCGAAACTTAGATTTAAGTGTTTGTGTGCAATCAAATGTGTAAACAAGCAACAATCAACCACACAATAGGGCACTATGCATGATTTATGAGGAAAATACCTAACGATAAAAAACCTAGGTGTATCTCTAATATCTCATTAGATTTGGAAAATAATTTTACACAATTCAAGAAGGTAAGTTTTTTATTTATAATAAGAAATTACTTATGGACGATGAAACTCTTCCATTTTCAGAGTGATATGTTCAAAGCTCCATTGATCGAATATGGAATTCTCATTCTTTATCCTAGGATCTCACCATAATTGACCTCTTCAATAGACTAAACACCTCATTTCATATCTTGGAGTATTGATCCTCAAATTCAGTTATAAAATAGGTAAAATTGAATTTTGGCTATGTAATATTCAATTTCAAATCATTCTCAACTCTCACAAATCATAAATATAGGGTTGATTCAAGTTTTGTCTCAATTTTGTGAAGATCAAGTGAATATGATACTTGACATGTTTAGATCTGATCACTTGTCTCGAAAATACTTTCTTTAGGCGTGATAAGTACTCACTAAAAGCATGTCTAAAAATGGGAGGAAAAATCTCTTATTTATAGAGTTTTTTCAAAACTGGACCGCGTCGTGCGGACGAATACATTTAGGCACAATGTGAACGGGTTTAAGTAGAAATTCTTGACACGAGGAAAAGGAGACAACCATGCACATGGTACCAAATTGATCCTGTGCGCACGCTTTTAAGAAAATAAAATTATGAGCTCAAAACTTGTTTATACGTGCGCACGGTATTGATTTGCACTCATGCGCAAGGATATATGCAGAATATTTTATAAGCCTCTTTCATGAAGTTGTGTGCATGGGTAAAAAAACCCCTCAATGCGCACGCTTGTAGGCAGAATATGGGATTTAATTAATCAATCTTAAAAGGGTAATGATTTTAAAAACATGTCACTGGATCAACATAAAAATCATTTTTCATAAAAGAATATAAACGGGTAAGTGTGTGTTATCCCTTGACGGTTCAATCAAATCTGCATGAAAAGGATACGATATTTAAATCTTCAAAGTTAGCGTGTGGAAGCTTTGACTTAGGGAGGGCGTAAGATATTCAATTTCACATTGATAGATTTTAATGAACACGACTATCTCTAACTATCATCTCACTATGCTTTGACATAGAAGTAAGCCAACCACTATATACACACAAGCGCACACACACATGTGTACATTATTTAATATACGTACATTATGTTTATCTAACATTTTTAATATCTGAATAAAACTGTTTTCAAAACAACATTTTAAATAGGGCAAATTACACCGAACCGCCTTAAGTTATATCAGTTTTGTAGATGGCCCTCTAATCTAAAAATTCTGACAAAGAACCCCCTAAACTATTGAATTTTGACACCTGACACATTTTCATTGAAAATGAGTAAAAATGCTAAATTTTTATGCATATTTTTTAGTTGTCAAAATCCAATAGTTTAGGGAGCTAGTTGTCTTGTTTTTAACATTAGGGGCTATATGTAGAACCGCTATAGTTCAGGGGGTTTTGTATAATTTACCTTTTAAATACAATAAAATATTTTTATTAACAATTACTATTGAAAAGTAGATTATTAAATTTTATGAGTCTTAGAAATAAGTGCTAACATTTAAAGAGTACTAAGTGGCCCTTTATTTATCTGACAAGGTGCCATATCGGGTTAATGAGAGTTGATAAATAAATTTAGTGAACATATAAAGGAAGACATATTGATGTCTTCAGTAATGCACTACATTGATAATGAACAATCTATGAATCATTGTGAATATGTCAACTGAGGGAATAATGTCCAGAGTTGTAGTCATTAACAACAAGATATAAAGGGATATAATTTTATTTGTTGTGGTTACACATTAAATAATTAATTCTTTAAATTGTTTTCAAAAGATAATATTACCGATATGGATATCCATAAATATGGATGGTCTAGTTTGGATACGGATTATCCATGATGGATACCTTAATATCCACATCAGTATCCTATTTTTCAAGATATTTAAAAGTGATATCCGAATCATCTATTTCGATATCCATAAAAAATGAAATTCTCAGATACCAACTATGATGGCCTGTAAAATCTATAACTAGATTCATTAGGTCCAAAAATAAATAATGTAGTTGTCTAAATAATTAGCTACCATTCTAAGCATGAGTGAAATAAACTAAACCGCGTAATAATAAATAAATGATACATAGCAACATGAATAAACCATATAATCTTTGATGCCATATTCCCAATAGTAAATAAAATCCATCATGGGAAAATACCCACTCTCTCAAATGTAAATACACTTTAGATAAGATAATAACTAATATAGTAATTCGATATGACTAGAAATGTAAAAGAACATAAAGGAATGAGCATGCAGACTCGACACCTACATCCTATATAAGAGCAACAACAAATAGGAATGAAAGTGGGAATCAGGGTTGTGGCTACAACTGTGGTCTAGGACCTGAAAATAAATTTCAATAAGAGCGTTAACAACAAGTCTACGAAGAGTAATAATTTAACTGATTTTGGGCTACAATAACAACTACCCATACTCCTCTCACATTTCAATTGTTTTTAAATTGTCCCAATCCAAATAACCCAAAATATAGTATGTGTCAAATTCCAAGCCCCAGTAAACCTAATGTTTAATTCTAATTCTTCTCAATTGAAGTCCATAATTAATGCCAATATATACATTTCTAGTATAATATCAACAAGTAAAGATAGTATTAAAGTATAATTATCCACATAAATGTGGTTCGCAACACTTAAAAGTAAATGAACTACACATGAACTATACATAAATTGGAAAAACTATCCCTATCTCCTTCGGGGATCACTCGTGTGTACCGAGTATAGTTCTAGGTCATCCTATACGTATAACCTCAAAGCATCAGCAAAGGGATATGTCACTATGTCTTCACATCATTCGTATAGGCGTCCATACCAAAGATTGTACGAATATCACTCCTGTTTATTCCCCCTGGGATAAGTGTATGAGAGCAATAGGTCCTAATGTAAAATGACCAAGGTAAGCCTATCGTTATTACCAGGGTACCAGCATGGCCGACGTGGTATGCGCCCCCTAAAGAATCCCTCTTAGAATGTCCCTCACGAGTAAACATACTTGGTATGCTTAACACATAAGTCCAAAAAATAACAATTCAATCCACTCCTAGATTACTAAGCTATATTCCAAAAATATTAAATTAATGGGTGAATTTGACTTTATTACATCATTAATCTTCGATTTTAGGCTTAAATACAATTTTAATTAAAAATTAGACTTCAATACAAAACCATTAAGAAATCTATTATCTTAACTTCCATATGACATTTTTTATTAGAATAATTATAAAAAAAATCTTTTAAAAAGGGAAAACAAATAAGAAATGAGTTGTGAATAATTGTTTTTTTCTAAATTTTCAAAATTTTAAGAAAATTTTACAAAAATCCTCAAAAATAAATAAATAAAATCCTCCAAAATGAATACCCACCAATGCCAACCCCTATACACAACAGTACACCACCGATGCATCCCCAAACCCACACACACACAACACCCCATCGTTGGTGCTCCTTCGCACACCCCCGCCCCACCCCAGCCTCATCCCAACCGCAACCTAGGATCCATAATTTTTTCCCTTCTGATTCCCACTTCTGTAGAGCCAGTTGATAACACTAGAGATATCACAACTTAAACTTGTATAGAGCTCAAGCTAACAATCTATAGTATTGGAGATAAGAGTGAAGTGAAGTTAATACAGAAGGAGATGATGCAAAGAAGATAGAACAATGGTATAAGTGGTTTAGACGTAAGCTACTCCACCGTGCAAGGTGTTTGGTGGTGTTTTCACTATAAAATGAGGCACTAATGGATTTAAGAATACAACTCTCAAGGTTTCTTTCTCTACTGGATATCTGAACAGAGTTTATCTTAGGGTTTCAATATTTTATCCCCCCTAAGGAAGAAGATGAATGGTATTTATATCCTTGGGGGTGTACTGTGCGCCCCCAAGCATGTAATAAGATTGCATAGGATGAAGTAACCAATTAAATCTAGCCGCTGTCCCTGGCATACATATGTCATGATGATGAAATATTCCATCACATACCTATGAAGATATAATGTAACTGCATGCCCAGATTAACTAATTATGCTTCTCAATTATCTGACATGTGGGGTAGATATCGTCCCTGGTAGTCCCGACCTGACTGAGTATTACATAGAGGACCTTCCTTATAGAGAATTATGGAGCTGAGTCGAAGCATGGTCTCAATTTATCGGGGTGGTAGAGGAGGATGAGATGAGACTTTTGAAGTTAACCTTGGTACAATTGATGGGTCTCGACCCCTTTATCTTGGTACGAGGACGAGACGAGACTACTAAGGATGAACTGTACTGGGGTGACCTCTGACTGTCCAACTTGATGAGTGACGGAGGTTGGCTTGACCGGGATGAGTCCTGTCAAGGAAAATGCCACACTTATGTATATCAATTACCCCTAGCCCTTAGTCTTCAATGTGAGTGGAAGGATGAGGGGTATAGTTATCCGACCCTTTAATATCTGAGGCATAGGACTCTAGTCAATTTGGCAGAGGATAAGGACGTCTTTTCAATGCCCTAGGCTTAAATGCCTTTTAAGTGTCCTTGTCATCAACTATGTGGTCTGGTGTGTTGCCTAAGTATGGAAGTTACAGTCTTGCCTAGGAGAAATGTGCTGTAATGATGGTTGTGTGTGAAAATATGTGTAATGATTAGTTGATTTAAAAAGGGTTTAAAATTCTCACTTTCTCTTTCTTTTCCACTTTTCTCCTTCGTGATCAAAACTTCTGCAACTTCTAAACCACACTCTCTCCCCCTGTTCAGTACTTCCCAGTCGCCTTTAGGAGTCTTCCAAGATTTATAGGTTTTCCTTTCCACTTAGGTAACCTTTAAATACTTTTATCTTGAGTTTCTTCCATTGATTAACTCCATTGCATGTCTTTCGATTTTTCGGCTATTTCTCTATTTTTTTCGGCGACATGTATAGGTGGTTATAGGGTTATTTTTCTTAGGTTTAGTGGTGGTATAGTGGTTCATATGTGGTTAGGGTTTCTTAGTGGTGTTTTTAGGAGGTTTCGTGCCCTGTTGGCCCACTGTGAGGTTTATCGGTATAACTCCGATTATCTTCTCCGGTGAGATTATTTCAGTGTTCTTGAGTAAAAACCCTTTAACTTCCCTCTTTTAATACAAAAGTAAAATTAGGTCAAACTTATAACTGTTTGAATGTTAAGGACTATATACGGGTTGATTGACTAATACCCAAACCTAGGGAGAGGCTCTTCAGTGAAATACACAAGTGTGAAGCCCAGGTCGAGGCTCAATGCAAGGACGGAGGTGACCCTATACATCCAATTCACCCAGTCCCATTAGCTGTAAATTACCCTCCTATGACTGAGGTCAGTGATTCAATGTCTGAGTAATCAGCTTCTTCGTACCATAATTCCCCTGTCTCTTCTCAAGACGAGAGCGAGTATTCCTTCCAAAAGGTAATGAGGGTTCCCACCTCTAATCCAGAGGACTCTGAGGCAGCCGGGACTTCTTTATGTGCTTTATCTTCTCAGTATGATGAGTCCTACAACTGTACATATCATTCTATCCATGAGATCTTGGACACCAATGATCCGAGAGTGGAGGTATCATTTTAAACCTCTCCTATGGATGTTTCAATTACGTCCATGTTTGATGCCTAATCGTCAGATGGTGTCAGGAAGGAGTTACGGCCGCTGAGGCGGAGGAACTCTCATCTAATTCAGATGAGCATCCACTTGACACCAGTTATGCCCAAAAAAATCTCAGCACTGTCAGGGAAAATGACCTATTAATGTGGAGCCATATGTATGGGATAAAATCTGATGTGAATATGAGAGTGTTAGCCAGAGACGAGAGGGTTGAGATCAATAACTCTTCCCGTGAGCCTATAAACACCCTTTATGGTTTTGGGTGTCTGCATATAAATCAGTGCTTTGATCTCTGATATATTGGCTTCAATCCACCTCTAGTTGAAAATGAATCCAAGGAACTTACCTGCACCGACTCCGAACACACATTTTACAGGATTCAGCTTCATCTTGTAAAGGTCCACAGTGTTGAATGTTCTTGCAAGGTCAACCACGTGATCCTCGGCCATAAGGCTCTTAGTCAACCAATCGTGTATATAAACCTCCATTTGCTTCACGATCTAGTCTTCAAATATTTTATTTACTAATCTCTAATTGGTTACCTTCTATTTTTATGGCCAAATAGCATGAACTTGTAGGAGTAGGTTCCATTATCTGTGATAAAAGAAGTCTTCTCAGCGTAGCCTTCATCCATAAAGATCTGGTTGTACCTTGAGTAGGCATCCATAAAGCTCACCAGTTAATGCCCAATCGTGGCATCTACCATCTGATCTATACGAGGTAAAGGGAAGCTATCTTTAGGGAAGGTTTTGTTTAGATCAGTAAAATTAGCATACATTTTCCGTTTACCATTGGCTTTTGGTACAATCACGACGTTGGACAACCAGTCTGGGTACTGAACCTCCTTGATGAAATCAGCTGTTTACAACTTTTTCACCTCTTCTTGGATAACCCCATACCTTTATCTTGCATAGCTCCTTCTTCTCTACTTCACGGGATTCACATTCTCATTAATGTTTAGTTTATGGTAGATTATCTTTGGACCTATTTTTGTCATATCCTCATGGCTCCATGAAAATATACTTTGTCTCTTCCTCAGCAACTTCATCAACTCTTCTTTCACTTTCTTCTTTAAGGGTTTTTCAACTTGGATGATTTTTTTTTTACTGAGGACGATGGATTCTACCTCTTTTGCGGCTTTGCCTTTCTTTAATTTCTTCTCGTCCCTTGGGTCGAGAGTATCCATGTTGTAGGAAGTGGTCAAATTCTTATGGGCTTATTTCTGTTTGGATGAGATGAAGCAACACTCTCGGGCTTCCACTTGGTCCCCTTAAACTTCCCCTACTCCATAAGGAGTCAATAATTTGATCATTTGGTGGTCTGTGGACGGGACATCCTCAAATTCTTTAAGAGCTACCCTTCCAAGAATGATATTCTATGATGAAAATACATTTTCATCCATGATAAAGAAGCTTACTTTTTGTGAGGCATCTCGACTAGGTGCCTATATAGATGTCCATTTTAAATACCCTAAGAGGATGGACTTTCTCTCCAATGAAACCTATCAATGGTTGATGATACGGACTAGCCTCTTCTTCCTGAGTTACAGACCTTTGAAGTAGTTCGAAAACATAATATCGGTTAAGTTGCCTCCATCAATTAGAATGCATGACACATCATACCCATGAACCCTGGTGCTGATGACCAAAGGGTCATCATGGGGGTCTAGGATGCCCTTAAAGTTCGTTCACGAGAACCCCACCACTAGGGTGTCCATGTCCACTTTCTTAAATTTCCTCAATTTTGGCTCAATAGCAGCTGAGTCAACATCCATTTACTTAGGTGCTAATTTTTCTTCCATAATATGTTCCTTATAGCCGTATGAATCAGTGCCTCCCTCGGCTAAACCTCCACATGTCATCTTTACATAAAAGGATATCATGTGCATCCTACATTTGGCCTCTGGGATCTTTGATGGGAAATTTGGGTCATCTTCTGCACGATCCGATCCATCCTCTTTATTATCGGTCGGAGCCTATCACCTCGACCTTTTATCCTCCCCCCGCCGTGCTTCTTTTTGGAATCATCCTTGGTGCCACTTTGGTCCACATACTTCAGGAGCCTTCCCTACTTTAGTATTTTCTCTATCTCATCTTTAAGAGAAAAACATTTGTTTGTCATATGGTCGTGATCTTGATGGAACTCACACCACTTGCTTTTGTCCCTCTTATGAGGAGGGGACTTAAGCTTCTTCAACCAGCGTAATGCTCGGTCATCCTTAATTTCATTAAGTATTAGATCGAGACTCAGCGTCAATGGAGTATAATTGGAAAACTTAATATCAACTGGCCTTTTCTTTTTGTCTTTCCCTTATGCCTTTTGAATTTATTCACACTTGCTTCTTTTTCATCTTCTCCCATTGCCTTCATAGCCTCCTCAGCATCCATGACCTTCCCAATAATGGCCAGAAGTACTACCATAGACTTGGGAGGATCCTAGGCCAACTTCTAGAGAATCTTACCTTTCTATAGTCCACTCATAACGGCCGTCATAGAAATATTTTCCTCGTAGTCCACCATTTTAAGTTTTTCTTTATTGAACCGAGTAATGTAATTTCTCAATGTTTCATTTTCCCCTTATTTCACATATAAGAGATCTTCGGGAGTTTTACGCCAAAAAAAAGTTGTGAATGAATCTCTCGACTAACTGTTTGAACTTCTCGATTGAGTTCTTGGGCAGAGAAGTATACCACATATGGGTTGCCCATGTGAAGGTGCCAGAGAAGGCACAACATCTCATTTTATTCGAGAAAGAATAAATATTGGTCATTGATTGGTACATTTCAATGTGGTGTAGTGGATTTGTGCTTCAATTATACTTTGGAGTTACAGTTGGAGGTTTGAACTTAGCTGGAGTAGGGAAATTTACTATCTTAGTTACGAAGGGAGATCCTTCCATGTAACCTCTGTGGATTGGGTCTCAAATTTTCAATATATCGCTGACCTTATCCTCCAGCCTCTTAATTGAGTTATTCCAAGGCTTCTCTATTACTACCGCATTGTCCCCTCTGCCTTTTTTATCAACTGGATTAGGCAGCTGTTCTCGTCCATCAGTTCCTCAATGACTGTTCACTTCCCTTTGCTCTCTTTCTCAACCTTGTCATGGTCGACCCTCACCATGTCCACTATTACCTCTAAAGGCAACATTCCTGCGAGATCGAGAGAGTCGATCACGTAAATCTCTTAGAGGGCTAAGATGATTAAATGCTGACCCTCTGCTAAGTCTTTCAAAGCCTAAAATTCTAGGTTAGCCTTCTGGTGTTGGCCTTGAGCTATTTCCCCTGTATGTTCGTACTGGGCAAATCATGTCACCAGAAACCTCATATGATTCCGAAGAATATTCCTCATCACAATCTTGATCATTTAGATCCTCCTTCATTTATTTTTCTAGGTGAAGTCACCTGGGGTTGATAATGTCTCTCCGTCACTGGCGGCACTGTGCCTCCTTCTATAGGGTCGGGGGTAGTCCCCCCGTCGTCGTATCCACAACGTCCCTGACGGTAGGAGTGATGATCTTCATCACTGCGCCTGGTGTCCTTGCCATCATGGGTTGGCTCAAAGACGTAAATTGTTCTTGTATATTTTTCTGGCTGACCACTAGCGAACACAACGCCGCCGCCACTTTACTCATTTTTTACTGGGGTGGTGCATGGATGAAGCTTGGGCCAATGCTTGGAGGCTGATATGAATCCATACTGTGGTGAGAGTGTAGATGAACTAGATGAGTTAAAAGAAACTTGAAGGTCTCAAACATAACTATTTCAATGGTGATTCAGGGTCTAGCTACGTTGGAGTTAGGTCACCGCCCGAGATTCAAGGAGGATCTAAGCTAAAAATAAGAGGAATAAGATGAAATCTCGCTTCCCATAGATGGTGCTAAAATGATGATAGCAGAGATAACACCACTTAAACTTGTATGAAGCTTAAGCTGACAATCTACAGTAATGGATATAAGAGTGCAGTAAAGTAAATAAATAAGGATATGAGGCAAAAAAGATAACAAAGTGGTATAAGTGGTTCAGCCTTAGATTACTCCACAGTGAAAGGTGTTTTGTGGTGTTTTCACTATAAAATGAGTCACTAATGGCCTTAAGAATACAACTTTTAACCTTTCTCTCTCTACTAGATATCTAGGTAGAGTTTAGCTTAGGGTTTCAATATTCTTTCCCCTTTAAGGAAGAAGATGAATGGTATTTATAGCCTTGGGGTGTACTGTGAGCCCCCCAAGCATGTAATAAGCATGTACATGATGAAGTAACCAATTAGATCTAACCATATATCACTGGCACACATATGTTATGATGATGAAATATTCCATTGCGTGCCTATGAAGATCTGTTGTAATTGCATGCCCACGTGGACTAAATGTGCTGGAACCTTATGTGACACGCGGGGTGGATGTCATCCATGGTAGTCCCGACCTGGCCGATTCTAACATAGCGGACCGTCCCTATAGACAATTATGGAGATGAGTTGAAGCGTGGTCTCGGCTTATCGACGTGGTACACGGGGCCAAGATAAGACTGCTGAAGTTGACTTTGGTACGGTTGATATGTCTCGACTCCTTCATCTCAGTACGAGGTCGAGACGAGATTGCTGAGGATTAAACATATTGGCGCGACCTCTGACTGTCCAACTTGATCAGTTATTGAGGTCGTCTTGGCCGGGCTGAGGCTTGTCAAGGAAGAGGCTAAACTTATGTATATCACCAGTTGGATTTGATTTGTGTTTTAATTTGTGGAATTGGTTTGAGATTTAAGGTCGATTCCGAGATTTGATTAGTATTTTGGTTTGGCGTTTTAATTTGTGTTTTTATTTGAAATTTAAGTCGATTCTTATATTTGATTTGTGTTTTGGTTTGAGGTTTTACTGATAGGAGGAGGGGTTGCACTGGTGGTTGTTAGGGGGGAAGAGAGGAGGTGAGCCGATGGTGTTTTGTTTTTGACGATTTTTAAACAATCATTTTTTGAGGATTTTTTCAAGTTATGAGGATTTATGATTTTTTTAATTCAAAATTCATTTCTTATTTCTTATTATTTTTTTAAAAAGAATTTGTTTTATTTTAACTCAAAATGCCACATGGCAGTCGAGCTAGCATATTTCTTAACGGATTTGTGTTAAAGTCTAATTTTTAATTAAAATTATATTTATGTCTAAAATCAAAGATTAGTAATGTATTAAATTTAAATTCACTCTAAATTAATTAATCCCATTTAATTAAGAATTACAAAACCAACTTGACCCAAACTCGTTCTAATGAGATCCTCGGCTCATTCTAACGAGACCTCAGAAGTCGTTCGATCAACATTCCAAAGTCGTTCGAATTAAAAACCCACTTTGTTAAAATAAATCCCTAACTTGTTCTAATGAGAACCTAATTAAGAATCCTATAAATAATACCAAACCCATCCTCAGTCAGGTATAAGTTACATAACATCATTACTAACCTATATCTACAAGTTTTACCTGATTCTAACATGGATTTAAGGGTTAGTTTCAGATTATACAATTAAGAACCTCGTGTTTATAGTTTTACTCAATTAGTCTTAAATTTGGTTCAATTAATAAACTAAACAAGGGGTTCTGCTGATTCATTAACATGATTCAGTGTATAACAATTTTAGTCATATTTTAAGGAAAACTTCATAGGATTCATCATTAATTTCCTCTATAACATTAATAAGTGATTAAGGTTGTATTTTCAATTAAACCAATTTTGAAATTAAGGCTTGATTATCAATAATCGTATTTATAAACATGTAAATTTCAGATTTCAATGAGTAATTATTACTATAACACAAACCCAAATAAAATTCTTAAACTATGTAAACTTTCCCTAGCCAAATTAGATGGATTCAAGTTTCTAAACCTCCAAATCCCCTTATCTCTTATGTTCCTCTTCTCTCTAAGCCTTTATATCCAGTGTTTCTAACATAATTTAGGTTAAGAACTGCGCCACAAACTGAGAATGGTCACAACAGGTGGCTCATGGCCCATGATCTTGGCCAGGTGGTCATGACCCAATATTGTGACCAAAGCAAAAAAATGCGTGACATAGTCTGCGATCAAGATAAAGGGTGACACCCACTGGTTATGGTCACGGCCATAGACTGTGACCATAGGGGTTATGACTATGGTTTATGAGAACCTCATGACCAAATAGGTGCCAAAACTCCCGCCAAAATAGGTAATGGCCCCGAACCGTGACCAGGTGCGTGAAAATATAAATGATTGAATTAAGTTTGGTCATTAAAGTAGACCATTACCATATTGAAATAGTCATTGTGGTGGTTATGGTTCTAGTTCGTGACCCACCTGCCATGGCAATTTATTTTTTACATGCCATACAAAATGGTCACGGTCCAAGTCTGTGGTTATATTGCTGATGTGTAAAAAATAAATGGTCACGACAAGTGGATCACAACCTAGGACCATGGCCACAACCTGTACATATAAACACCCCACATCATTTTCTCATTTTAGTGAAGTCGCTCTCTTTCAAAATTTCTTTCGAATCTCTTTCTACCTCGGTGACATCTTGTAATACCCCGTAATTTTATTGATTTTTATTTAAGGGATTAATTGAATTAAATGAGAATTAATTGGGAATTAATCCAGATATAAATACTAGCGAGATGTGAGTTAGTATTTGATTATGATGTTAAAATTGAATATTTCTGAGTATATATGGTAATATATGAGTATTGGAAATACTTAAACTGTCACGAGGCAGAAATACGACAATTTGCGAAATTTAGTTGGAACGCGCGTGTCAGTCACGTCAGGAATGAATTTATTTAAATTAAAAAGTAAATTTTACTTTTATCAACCGAATGATCATTTTGAGTGCGCCAACGCTTCCAGAAGAGTCGAAATAGTCAGAAAACACTAGCCGGGGTTTAGTTTGGATCCCGGGGCATTTTTAGGCCAAACCGGCAACCTAGAAGGGTATTTTGGTAATTTTAAAAATTAAGGGATTAAAACCCATGAATTTTAGGGTTAAATTAGATATTATAAAAAGAGCCACTAAGGCCATTATCAGCCAAAAAGTGAGAGAGTGGGCAACATAAGTTTTTGAGAGAAGTTAGAAAGAGGGAAAAGGGTTTCCAAACAAAACCATCTCCCCACCATCATTTTGGAAGAGATTGTGACCAAAAAGAGGGGAGAATCAACCTTGAAACACTGGCAACAAATCTGAGGAAAAAAATCTAAGGCAAGTGATTTGATATTATTAAGTTCATTGAATATTTCCTCCATGTTTAGTGTAGAACTATTTTTGCCTTGAAAGTTTTGAGGAAAACCTAATGAAATTGTTATAGAAACTCTAAAGTTGGGTTAGGGATTGCATGTAGAATGACTATGGAAAAATTTAGTATTCAAAAACTTAATTTTGATGATTTAAAAACGGATTTAGGATGGGTAATTAGGTACAATAAAATTCTGTATTGATGTTCATAGGGTTTGTGGTAAAATTTGGGGATTATTGTTAATTGCATGTTGATTAGGAGGATTTCACCCAAAAAAATATGTTAAGAAGCGACCTAAGAGGACTTAGAGTAGTTTAAGAACATTAAAATGTTATTGGGATGACCTTAGGATGAATTTAGAGAAGAGAAAAATGAAGAAAAACGAGTTGGGAATTTTCTGGGCGTATTCTGCCATCTCGTTAGAAGACCTGCCTAGGTCGTTCGAACGACCTCGTTCGAACGAGCTTCTAAAGAGATTACAGTACCCCTTCTAACGATTTCATTCGAAGACTTTTTTTGAACGACCCTCGTTCGAACGAGATTTCTAACGAGTTGACATAATGGCCTTTTTAGGCCTGATTTTATTTCCAACCTTCAGTAGACTTATTTAATTGAGTGATAACCTTCCCTTGTTCACCAGTGGGTACAGTTGTGAGAGTTGAGTACGTTGAGGATTAAAACTTAGAATTAAGTAGTAAATCGGATGACATCTATAGGCTAGGATATAAGTAACTAAAATTACGACGTGAGAAGAGTTGATAACTTTAATGTATATAAATCGGGGACTTGTAAATGTGTAACATTAAATGACGGTATAGGGATGAGAAATATACCTCTATTAATATTATGGGATACCTAAGATGTGTGAATACTTGGTATATGTAGTTATTTGTGTACAACATACCTACCATACTTGCTATCACGGGAGGTCGGTGTTCGATCAGGGCCATCTAATCTTTGTGTGCCTACTGGGGGGGATTTAGATTGGTACCTCGAGGACATAGGCCAGAGAAGGGATTATTGAGAAGTTAATAAGTCTACTGATCATGGGAGCGTAGGTATGTGCGTGACCCATGTGATGTGAACTATGTTCGCCTCTATTATATGTGCTTGTTATTTGTCGAAACGATTCCTGAGAGATTCTATAATGCGTGATCCTTATGTACGTGATGTACCGGGATTTGATAGCAGAGTATGTGTGCACCGCATCTTAGTCTAGGGGTGCCACTATTGTATATTATGATGAGATTGATATACTGAATTATTGAAATTAACTGTTTATATAAGTACAAGTGTGAATTAATGAAATATCTTTGTAGACTTAAAAAAGGGAAACCACTTAGTTATTATTGAAATTAATTTCGAGGAATGAAGGTAAAACGCTCAGTTTATAGTAAGGCGTCGGTAATTAAACCATGATTAGTATAGTAAAAGTCATATATATTGAATTGGACAAGTTTGATAGTAGAATATCTAGAACGGGTACGGGTACGATAGGTGTGCACGATTAGTTGAGAGGTGAGGAACTCATGTGAGTGTACGCACGATCATGTATTTTATATTCACTGTTTAATGATATTAAACACTTGATGTATTTTAAACTATTTTCACAATCGGGCTCTGACCCGTTTGCTTTCAAACCTATTTTATTGTAAAAACCTTTTAGGTGCCCAGCCACAAGGACACCAAGCGTAGGAGTTCCATTCAGGTGACGTGCTGTAGCTGCTGTGGAAGTTACTTGACCTCGATAGTAGACGCCTCCATTTTCTATCTAGACTCTACTTCAGACTCACTCATCTGTACGACATGTCTCCCCTTTTCTTTTAGAGACATCCTACTTACTCAGTTTTATTTCAGATTTTGGGTTGTAATTAATTTGTAATCAGTATTTGGATTATTAGAGGAGTATTCCTCCAGATTCATTGTCATTCCATTATTATTCTATTGTGACTGTGTTGTGGTTGTTATGTTAGCAGTTCATACTCTAATACATTGCATGTAAATCAGATTTAATTAAAATTGACAACTCACTTTTTAAATATTAGGTGGCTAGTAATTGTTAAAATATTTTTCGACAGTGATGCTATGAACTGAACCAACTTGACATTTTGAATTAATTTGAATAAAGGAGTAGCTACCCGGTATTTAATTAGTCGAGGTGTCACAGGTGGTATCAGAGCATCAGGTTCTAGTGTCCTCAGGATCTGTACGGCTTGTTATGTTTCCGCTGAGCTTTCTTTGATATAGAGCCCTATATTTTAGGATTGTTGTACTCTTTTGTGTATGTTTCGATCTTCAGCTATTTTGAGATAATAACTGTGAACTTATAAGACTTTGCTCTCATTTCAGATGCCTCCACGATGTGCACAACGAGTTCCCAGGGATGCTCAGCCCGAGCCACAGCCTGCTCCAGTTCAGGGCTCCTTGAATGCCGCAGAGGTTGCCGCTATTGTAGCTCAAGCGGTAAATGCCGTCCTAGCAGTTGTGCAGCAGGCACCGTCTCAGGCGCCGGTAGTAGCGCCAGTACAGGCTCAGGCATTCTCGTATTCTTAGGAACGTGTCCGTGATGCTTTTCAGAAAGCATACCCTCCGGAGTTTGCAGGTAGCTCCGACGTCGTTGTGTCCAGTCAGTGGAAGAAGGACATCCAAAGACACTTGAGGATGTACGAGTGCACAGATGTACAGAAGCAGATATTGGCTACTTTTAAGCTAGTAGGATCAGCGTTGCAGTGGTGGGAGTACATTACCACCACGGAGGAGAGAGACGTCCTTTATATACAGGAGTTTTGGGTGCGGTTCGACCGCAAGTATTTTCCATCAGCCGTTCACACTGAAATGAGGAGGAAGTTAATGAACCTCAAACAGGAGGGGAAGACCGTGGCCGAGTATGAGGCTGAATTCACTAATCTCTTGAACATATTTCTCGATGAAATTCCAACCGAGGAGAAAAAGATTTAGAAGTTCATGTATGGGTTGACTTGGAGGATCCGTCATCACTTGTTGGGTAATCTCTCGTTGGCCACTTATTCTGATGTGGTTAACACAACACTGCTTCACTGCCAGGACCACCGCTTTCACTTGTCATAGGGTAAGCGATCAGGAGAGTCCAGCCATCAGGGCAGGACATGGGGGAATGGTTCCAGCGGGGCACAATCTGCTCAGGGTCAGCATAGGTAGGGAGATCAGGGTTCCCAGCAGGGGGATTTTAAGAGGTTCAGATTTGGGGGTTTCAGAAATGGTCAGGGAGGTTTTCGTCAGAGCCAGCAGGATCAGCATGGCCATCAGGGACAGCAAGGCCAGCATGGTCAACAGCAACAGTTTCATCAGGGCCAGCACGGCCAGGGGAGGAATGGCAACGGCCACCAGGGCCGTGGGAAGCAGGGTCCGAGAGGGGGGAATTTTTCGGGGAAGTGTTTCACTTATGGAAAAATTGGCCACAAGAGCCAGGAGTGTCCTGAGAGGGGCAGGGCCTCACAACAGCAGCAGCAGGGTGCTCGACATGAGCCCCAGAGACCTATGTTTCTCGCCGCCCTCCCAGCACCACCATAGATGCCAACTTTACCACCCATCCCAGCAGTCCCAGTCCAGCAGGGACAGCTTCAGTACGGGAGAGTTTATCAACTCCAGCATGCCTCAGCCCCACATGATCCACTTGCTATTGAGGGTTTGTTCTCTATTTAGGGGACTATGGGGTGTATTTTATTTGATATGGGGGCCACGCACTGTTTTATCTCCATGAGATTTGCACGCACTTTGGGGTTGTTATACACTACAGAGAGAACGATTACTTGCATAGATTCACCGTTGAGTATGGATTCCGTGATTTCTCTTATTTCTAGAGGTGTGGGTATAGAGATTGGGAGATTTACTTTACCTGCGGATATATTAGTATTAGATATGACTGAGTACGATGCGATTGTTGGTATGGATTGGCTAGTTGCGTATCGAGCCATGATTGATTATTTCAGTAGGAGTATCATTTTTGCCATACCCGGGCAGGAGATGTTTTTAGTGGCGATGCCTCGCCCCGAGGGAGGATCGTCCACACACTTGTATTATATAGAGGAAGAGACCTCTAAGGAAGTGGTAATACCACTTGATTTGATTCCCATTATTAGTGAGTTCGCTGATGTATTTTAGGATATACCTGGACTACCTGCTAATAGAGAGATAGATTTTGTTATCGATTTGACCCCGGGTACTCGGCCAATTGCCGGCGCACCGTACCGTATGGCTCCAGCGGAGATGAGAGAGCTAAGGGATCAGATAGAGTAGTTGTTGGGTCAGGGGTTTATCCGAAGGAGTACTTCGCTGTGGGGTGCCCCTGTGTTGTTCGTAAAGAAGAGGGATGGATCGTTGAGGTTGTGTGTAGATTACCGGGAGTTGAATAAAGTCACGATACGGAATAAGTATCCGTTGCCTCAAATCGATGACTTATTCGACCAGTTGAGAGGAGCTTCCTTCTTCTCAAAGATTGACTTGCGATCGGGATACCATCAGTTGCGTATTAGGGAATAGGACGTCTCGAACACTGCTTTCTTGACGAGATATGGTTCCTACGAGTTTCGGGTTATGCCTTTTGGCTTGACCAATGCTCCAGCCGTGTTTATGGATTTGATGAATAGAGTATTCAGAGATTTCCTAGACCAGTTCGTCATTGTCTTTATTGATGACATTCTGGTTTACTCCTACACAAAAGAGGAGCACACCGAGCACTTGAGACAGGTTTTGCAAACGTTGCGTCAGAATGAGCTTTATGCAAAGTAAAAAAAATATGGGTTTTGACTGAAGGAGGTTCAGTTTTTGGGGCATATTATTTCACATCGGGGGATATTTGTTGATCCGGGGAAGGTATCCGCGGTGAGGGAGTGGGGATAGCCCACGACACCGACTGAGATTCATAGTTTCTTGGGCCTAGCAGGATACTACAGAAGGTTTATTCGGGGTTTCTCTAAGATAGCGGGTCCTTTGACACATTTGACTCGCAAAGGTGTGTCATTTATCTGGAGCGATGCCTGTCAGTTAGCATTTGATGAGTTGAAGGATAATTTGACCTCAACGCCTGTGTTAGCATTGCCCAGACCGGGAGTTGAGTATCTAGTCTACACCGATGCATCCTTACAAGGACTTGGAGGTGTGCTGCAACAGGAGAGTCAAGATATATCTTATGCTTCCCGTAAGCTTAAGCCTCACGAGAAGAATTACCCCACCCACGACTTGGAGTTAGCGGCAGTCGTATTCGCTCTTTGGATTTGGAGACACTATCTCCTGGGGGAGAAATTTCGATTGTTCACAGACCATAAGTCTCTACAATACCTCTTCACGCAGAAGGAACTGAATATGCGTCAACGTCGATGGCTTGAGTTTGTGAAGGATTATCAGTTTGATATCCAACATCACCTAGGGAAGGCTAACGTGGTAGCAGACGCGTTAAGCCGTAGGCCAGTAGATGAGGTGGCCGAGGTGGGGAAAGCTAAGTGGAAGGAGTTGGGACACCAGGATGCAGTGGCCCGATCGTTCATGTCTGTGATGACTGTTACACCTCAGATTGTTACGAGAGTGATAAAGGCCTAGGCAAATGACTCATTCTGTCAGGAGTAGATAGTTCGATTACTAAAAGAGGGAGCCGAGTTCTATACCATTAGTTCAGATGGGGGATTACGCTTCAATGGGAGACTGGTCGTTCCGAAAGGGGAAGACTTGTGACACGAGGTAATGACAGAGTCGCACGGCTCACGGTTCGCGGTAGACCCTGGTGGGGATAAGATGTACCGAGATATGAGACGACAGTACTGGTGGAGCGGGATGAAGAGAGATATCGCCGTGTTCGTTTCTAAATGCTCCACTTGTCAGCTAGTAAAGGTGGACCATCAGAAATTGGCAGGACTTCTACAGCCGTTAAAGGTTTCGATGTGGGTATGGTAGAGCATATCCATGGACTTTATCACGGGGTTACCTACTTCACATAGGGGTCACAACTCCATATGGGTAATTGTGGATAGGTTGACCAAAGTTGCTCAATTTCTGCCCGTGAGGACTGACTACACTACGGGACAGTATGCCCAGATTTTTATTACTGAGATAGTGAGACTTCACGGGGTGCCTCTAAATATCGTGTCTGATCGAGATAAGATATTTGTTTCAAGATTTTGGGAGAGTTTCCAGGCGGCCATGGGTACAGAGTTGCGACTGAGTACGACATATCACCCGCAGACTAATGGGCAAACGGAGCGGACAAATCAGATGTTGGAGGACATGTTGCGTATGTGCATCCTAAACTTTAGAGGTGGTTGGGAATAGTACCTTCGACTGGTGGAGTTTGAGTATAATAACTCCTATCAGTTCACCATTGGCATGGATCCATTCGAGGCGCTGTATGGTAGACCTTGTCGTTCCCCAACATGTTGGTTAGAGGTGGGGGATAACAAACTCCTTGGACCGAAAGTGATTCAGTACACTTCGACAAGGATAAAGATGATACGGAGCCGTATTCGGGTAGCTCAGGACCGTCCGAAGAGCTATGCTGATGCCAAGAGGTTCTTCAGAGAACTCAAGGTGGGGGACCAGGTGTTACTCAGAGTATCTCCTATGAAGGGGATTATGCGTTTTGGGAAGAAGGGAAAACTAGCACCAAGATACGTGGGGCCATTTTCTATCATTGACAGGATTGGGCCAGTTGCGTATAGACTTGGGTTACCGGATCACTTGCATAGGATTCATGATGTGTTCCACATTTCCTCGCTAAGAAAATATCTTAGGGACGATTTGGCCCATACTCACATTGCTTTAGAGGACATCGATCTTTAGCCTGATAGTTCCTATGAGGAGGGGCCGATTGTTATTCTGGACCACATCGAGAGGAAACTGAGGTCGAAGATAGTACCATTAGTACGCGTTCAGTGACAGCATCATAATGTCGAGGAGTCCACATGGGAGTGCGAGGATGAGATACGAGAACGTTATCCAGAACTATTTTTACCAGGTATTCATTATTTCCTAATTTCGGGACAAAATTTTGTTATTAGGGGGGAAGTATGTAATACCCCGTAATTTTATTGATTTTTATTTAAGGGATTAATTGAATTAAATGAGAATTAATCCGGATATAAATACTAGAGAGATGTGAGTTAGTATTTGATTATGATGTTAAAATTGAATATTTCTGAGTATATATGGTAATATATGAGTATTGAAAATACTTAAATTGGCACGAGGATGAAATACGATAATTTGGGAAATTTAGTTGGAACGCGCGTGTCAGTCACGTCAGGAATGAATTTATTTAAATTAAAAAGTAAATTTTATTTTTATCAACTGAATGATCATTTTGAGTGAGCCAACGCATCCGGAAGAGTCAAAATAGTTAGAAAACACTAGCCGGGGGTTTAGTTTGGGTCCCGGGGAATTTTTAGGCCAAACTGACAACCTAGAAGGGTATTTTGGTAATTTTAAAAATTAAAGGATTGAAACCAACGAATTTTAGTGTTAAATTAGATATTATTAAAAGAGCCACTAAGGCCATTATCATCCAAAAAGTGAGAGAGTGGGCTACGGGAGTTTTTGAGTGAAGTTAGAAAGAGGGAAAAGGGTTTCCAAACAAAACCATCTCCCCACCATCATTTTGGAAGAGATTATGACCAAAAAGAGGGAAGAATCAACCTTGAAACACCGGCAACAAATCTGAAGAAAAAATCTAAGGCGAGTGATTTGATATTATTAAGTTCATTGAATATTTCCTCCATGTTTAGTGTAGACCTATTTTTGCCTTGAAAGTTTTGAGGAAAACCTAATGAAATTGTTATAGAAACTCTAAAGTTGGGTTAGGGATTGCATGTAGAATGACTATGGACGAATTTGGTGTTCAAAAACTTAATTTTGATGATTTAAAAACGGATTTAGGATGGGTAATTAGGTACAATAAAATTATGTGTTCATGTTCATAGGGTTTGGGGTAAAATTTGGGGATTACTGTTAATTGCATGTTGATTAGGAGGATTTGACCCCAAAAAAATATGTTAAGAAGCGACCTAAGAGGACTTAGAGTAATTTAGGAACATTAAAATGTTATTGGGATGACCTTAGGATGAATTTAGAGAAGAGAAAAATGAAGAAAAACGAGTTGGGAATTTTCTGGGCGTATTCTGCCATCTCGTTAGAAGACCTGCCTAGGTCGTTCGAACGACCTCGTTCGAACGAGATTACAGTACCCCTTCTAACGAGTTCATTCGAAGACTTTGTTTGAACGACCCTCGTTCGAACAATCTCGTTCGAATGAGATTTCTAACGAGTTGACATAATGGCCTTTTTAGACCTGATTTTATTTCCAACCTTCAGTAGACTTATTTAATTTAGTGATAACCTTCCCTTGTTGACCAGTGGGTATAATTGTGAGAGTTGAGTAAGTTAAGGATCAAAACTTAGAATTAAGTAGTAAATCGGATGACATCTATAGGCTAGGGTATAAGTAACTAAAATTACGACGTGAGAAGAGTTGATAACTTTAATGTATATAAATCGATGACTTGTAAACGTGTAACATTAAATGACGGTATAGGGCTGAGAATTATACCTCTATTAATATTATGGGATACCTAAGATGTGTGAATACTTGGTATATGTAGTTATTTGTGTACAACATACCTACCATACTTGCTATCACGGGAGGTCGGCGTTCGATCAGGGCCATCTAATATTTGTGTGCCTACTGGGGGGGATTTAGATTGGTACCTCGAGGACATAGGTCAGAGAAGGGATTATTGAGAAGTTAATAAGTCTGCTGATCATGGGAGCGTAGGTATGTGCGTGACCCATGTGATGTGAACTATGTTCGCCTCCATTATATGTGCTTGTTATTTGTCGAAACGGTTCCTGAGAGATTCAGAATGCGTGATCCTTATGTACGTGATGTACCAGGATTTGATAGCAGAGTATGTGTGCATCGCAGCTTAGTTTAGGGATGCCATTATTGTATATTATGATGAGATTGATATACTGAATTATTGAAATGAACTGTTTATATAAGTACAAGTGTGAATTAATGTAATATCTTTCTAGACTTAAAAAGGGGAAAGCACTTAGTAATTATTGAAACTAATTTTGAGGAATGAAGGTAAAACTCTCAAGTTATAGTAAGGCGTCGAGAATTAAACCATGATTAGTATAGTAAAAGTCATATATATTGAATTGGACTAGTTTGATAGTAGAATATCTAGAACGGGTACGGGTACGATAGGTGTGCATGATTAGTTGAGAGGTGAGGAACTCATGTAAGTGCACTCACTATCATGTATTTTATATTCACTGTTTAATGATATTAAACACTTGTTGTATTTTAAACTGTTTTCATAATCGGGCTCTGACCCGTTTGCTTTTAAACCTATTTTCTTGTAAAAACCTTTTAGGTTCCCAGCCACAAGGACACCAAGCATAAGAGTTCCATTCAGATGACGTGCTGTAGCTGCTGTGGAAGTTACAGGACTTCGATAGTAGACGCCTCCATTTTCTATCTTGACTCTAGTTCAGACTCACTCATCTGTAGGGCATGTCACCCCATTTCTTTTAGAGACATCCTACTTACTCAGTTTTATTTCAGATTTTGGGTTGTAATTAATTTGTAATTCAGACTTTGTATTTGGTTGTATTCATTATTTAGATTATTAGAGGAGTATTCCTCCAGATTCATTATCATTCCATTATTATTCTAGTGTGACTGTGTTGTGGTTGTTATGTTAGCATTTCATAATCTAATACATTGCATGTAAATCGGATTTAATTAAAATTGACAAATCACTTTTTAAATATTAGGTGGCTAGAAATTGTTAAAATATTTTTCGACAGTGTTGCTATGAACTGAACCAACTTAACATTTTGAATTAATTTGAGTAAAGGAGTAGCTACCCGGTTTTTAATTAGTCGGAGTGTCACACATCTCTCTCTTTCCTCTGGTGGCATCCCTCTCCTTCGTCCACCCTTTCTAGTTCAGGCATCATCTCCACTTATTTTTCATATCATTTTTTATCTAATGAAAATATAGGGGGTGTATTGTGTGTGTATGTGTGAATGTACTCTTGGTGTTTATGTGTATATGTATATGTATGTGTGTATATGTGTATGTGTGTATATGTGTATGTGTGTGTACTGTATGTGTTTATATGTGTGTATATGCATGTATTCTGTGTGTTTGTGTGTATGTATATGTATGTGCATGTACCCAAATAAGATTCAAGTGTGCAAATACCCAAATAAAACAAACCCCTGTGAAAATATCGAAATTTAATAAACCCAAATGTGAAAATACTAAAATATTGTAATTAGATTGTAAACACTATTATTTTAAATTTTTTTGAAGAGATAGAGGATATGGGAATCGATTTGTATTAGTCTAAGATAGGTTTACTTTAATTGAGAAATAAATTTAGTTTGTGTTAAAATAATATTAGTTCATTAAAATATGAACTTAATTCATGAAATCGAATTTTAATCACATTATAACCTAGTTTTCGTTATGAGAGTAATATAATGTTTAAGAATTAATCACAAAGTACTGAACCAGGGTTGGTTTAATGTTGAACTAGTTTAAATGATCCACCACGAGTTCATGTAATTTGAATATGAGCTCATGTAATCATAAAGCAATATATTTCAATTCAATATCCGTTCCCAATTTATAACACACACACACACACACACACACACACACACACACACACACACACACACACACACACACACACTCTCACATGTATAACACATACACAAACACACACATGTATAACATATAAACACTTTCGTACACGGTCACGATAGGTGGTCATGACCCATGATCGTTACTAGGTCAAAAAAGTGTGTGACACATGCCGTAACCAAGCCAAAGGGTAACATCCAATGGACGTGGTCATGGCCATAGACCATGATCATAGGTGATAATGGATGTTTACAAACTAAGTTAAAACAAAGTATGAATTAGTGTGTGAGTAATTATGGGTGTTTGCTAACCCAAACTAAAACTGAGTGTGACCCAACGTAGTTGAATTAGTGTGTATATGTGTGTGTATGAATTAATGGGTTATAGAGAGGGTGGGAGAGGGATTATTACCTCACACTTCACACTCATTTAGCCAACAAGTAACATTAGAAGTCTCTTTATATTTCTCTCTTCATTTTGCCACCATTTTTTATAACTGTTATTAGCCTATCACTATAATCTATATTCAGTCTACCAAATGACAATTTTAAGGTCTAGAGATATAACCTAGATGGCCAAATCTCAATCTTAACTGAAAACCCTAACAAAAGAAATAATCTAGATGGAACCCACCTAATACGATAAGGAATTTAAGACTCATTTAAAAGAAAAGTTTTGAGGAAAACATTTGTTTTACTGGGAATATAAAGGGAATTGAAAATCAAAATGGTAGTAATAGTAATAGAAGTAATGAGAAAACACACACACTTGTATAACACATATGCGCACAGGCGCGCACACACACACACACATCTATATATACTTACGCGTGTTTTTACTCGGAAGGATGTATAGCAACATTAGGATTAAATAAAATAAGATAAACACAAATTGGATCGATTGAAAAATAAAAATTAGTAAATGATTCATTCGAGCCATTATTTGTAGGACTCATATTCACACCCTCGTATATTTTTCTTAGGAGAAATGAGGCACGGTGATAATCATTGGCAATTAGAGTAAGAGAGGATGTAATTGGACTACACTTATACCTTTTTTCTTAGTGCGAGCCATATAGAGGTTACTCATATTGTAAGATATCATCTATCTGATGCTAGATTGCTTGAATATAAACTGAGGCGTAACCTCTATTAAATGGTGATAAATTACCAAACAAGATGATATTAATAATGATGAAATAAATCCAGATGAAAAATAATCAACTCTTTGATATGAACTCATAAACACTCATGTATAAATCGATGAAAAGAAATAAATGCCATGTATTTAGAATCATAAATGGACCTTTGAAACAACTAGCTAGAGGGGGAGAGAAGAAGTCGCTCTAGATAAACCCTAGGTAGGCAACTCAAATAAATGTAAGTCCAGACTTAATAAATACCTAAGTTCTTAGTAGAAATATTGAATAAAGGCGTTAATGCTGGAGAATAAATGCTTTGGTTCTTGGTAATAACTCTTTCTCGTGTAGAAATATATGTTCTCAGTTATCTCTCTCTTCTGAAAGGGTGGTTGGGATATCTATGTAGTTAGCTAGGTACATTCAAGTAATCTCAGGGTCATTAAATTCAAGGACAACCTCTTATGCCTTTACATCACTGGAATTTAATGTAAAGTTATGCCAGTGTGCCACTATGTCAATGGCATTAAATTTTAACAAAAGGCTTTAGTGACCAATTATGTGTCAGGCGGCTGCCCCCAGGTGGTAGAATACTAGACCCTCTAACAGCCCCCCAACCTCCATAGTTTACTCAAGTTTGTATTGGACATGGGGTAGGTCATTGCGTGACGTCATTAAGACATTTTCCAGTCCAACTAAAGATCGTTTAACACTAAACCCAATAGACAGAGTAAGCCATGGTTATTTGGATGATACCCTATTCGTGTTTTATCTAGCGTGTTTAGAGAGGTTAAGATATGCCTTAACGTTTCCTTAATTCTCAATCCTCTAAACCATTTCCCTCGTAGGTTCCACTAATGAGTTTATTCTATAGAGCATGAAAACTCTCCCAAGCCCTGCCAGAGCTGGTCCCCTGTGAATACTGGTTTATCTCACCAACAGATTACAATACGTATGATTATTTATAATATGTCTTATAAATACATAACTTAAGTAAAAATGAAATACAATGCTTCCACGAACAACTCTTTTAAGGAAGCTTCCTCGATGCCTACTTCAAATGCTTGAAGCATCTTACTAGCTTCCATCCTCCTCTATTCTTTGCTCGAGATAGCTTATGAACTAACTCACTTGACTCTTTGCATTCTTTTAATGTGAGGAATTTTTTATAATTATAATTTTTCTCAATAATCTCCCCTTACACCTATTTACAAGTATGGGAATAAAAAGATCGAACAGTTTAACTACCTTGCAAATCGTGGACTTCATCTCTCGCAAGAGTACCTGTTTGATCGTATTCTATTTTATCTACCAAAAAGATAGGATACGGAAATAGGGAATATATTTCTCATACAAAATCCCGACGTAGCCCTAATGTTCCTTACTCTATAAGAGATGGACGAAAAAAATATTCACCCATTAAGGAAACAACTGCGTAATGAGAGCATTGACCAAGAGTTGATGTCTTGCGAGATATGTACATTAAATTGAATATTACCAATAAGTTTAAGAAGAAAGATTTTGAGTTCATGTAACGAACATATATAAATCAATCATAGATACACTTCCTGTTAGTTGGACATGTGAAAAAATCCATAGATTTTTAAAAAGTAATACCTAATGGATGGAGATCATACACATTGAACGTATTTTAAAGCCTTATTATGAGAAGGTATATACATATATATAGTCATAACCCCAACAAGGATTCTCATTTCCTGCACCCCAATAAGGATTCTCATCACCAATGGGTGAATAATTCTCTTCTCCATCATTAATTCACTCTGTCACTCCATCTATAAGTAGGAAAAAATCACTTGTTAATCTAATACCCCCACCCCCCACTCCTAACACATCCTGAGCAAATGCGAAGAAGCCCATTGGGTTCTCCATTCTCTGGAATAATGCTACTGACAATAAAAATGACATCTAGATCTTTAAATACCAGTGTTTGTTTCTTAGGAAAGTGAATGTGGGAGTCGGGGAAACAGATAAGTGGAACTTAGTTAATCAAGCCATCAATGCTGACATTTTTGAATAATTTTCTAAGTGTTTTTCATTCCTCGACTGTTCAAAGAAAAAGGTTATTTCTCAGGTTGCTAAATAACTGAGAATGTATCGAAGAAACATTCGACATAGATATTTATCGAAGGGGGCATTGAGCTCCAAAATTTTGTCTTTAAAATATAGAGTCCCTCCGAATGTTGAAATGTTGGTCAATCAATGCAAAAACTTTTTCTAAAATGAGGCGATGTACCAAAAGTTGGTCCAGAAGGAGAAAAATAAACAAAATAGGGCGAAGAAAGTTTGTATACACAAGCTAAGGTATAAATGTTATAAATATTTGAGAAGTGAATGATCAGATAGGACAAGGGGAGGTCTAGATGCCGATAAATAACCTAATTGGAGAAACTTGTACGTGCATACCCAACGGGACAAAGATAGTAAATTTCCACTATAATTGGCTCCGACTCTAGTCAATATGACCAGGTATATATATATATATACAAGTTATGTAAAATAATATTGAAATCATATGACTAAATTTAATTTCACGCTACAGGAATCGATAAAAGCCACAAGCAATCAATCCGTTTTGAGACCTTATGTTAAAATTAAAGATGATGCCCTGACCCGGACCTTTGTAATTAATAAAAAAGTAGGAAAAAAGGTGTTGGATCATATATGCCAAAAACTAGAATAAAACATAGTGCATCTCTTGTGGACAAGCTCTTTTCCATGAGGACTAGTATATTTAGAGAAAAGGCAAGTCAGTCCAAGACATATGGGGATGTGGAGGAGATTAAGAGTAACCTGAGAGTGTTAATTGGGCACCTTGTGCCCTTATTTAATCAAGGTTTTCAGCCCTAAATGCCTCCATAATGTTTTCCTTACCCTCATTCTCAAAGTTTCCACTATCCCCTGTCTTAAGGTTTCCTCACCCAAATGTCGCCTCCTTCGATATTCCCCTCCCCAGTTCCTTCGCATGCCATAGTACTTGGATCATCGTCATCCACTCATGGTGACTATGATGAGATGTACTATTTTAGGGACTTGATCGATAGGAGGATTATTGGCATGTGCATACTCATTTCCTTAAATGTCAAAACTCCCGTTTACAATCGCCCTTTGCAGATGGATAAGGCTCAGATAATGGTTGATGACATAAGCAAAAGTTGCAGAGAAATGCCCGTGCTTGTTGATAGTAGAGAAGGGAACGTAATAAAATACTATCATAACTATTATTTCGCTTGGATAGTTTATTTATTAGTCAAGACTAGGCCATGAACATTATTTAATTTGAGAACAAATTGTATTTTTTTAAAGTTATTTTACATTTTTGGGTCATTTGTTGACAATTTTAATGTATGCAACATGAATTTAAGTTTATGTTGATTAATTTGAGTTTAAGTTGTGTTGAATAATTTGAATGAATTATGAGTTGTGTGTTCTTTTAAACAACATTATCTTTGTTTCAACCTATTAGTATAGGTGAATTTAATTTTGAATATTATTTAATGGATTTCCCATAATACGAACAGTGGATGGGGGAGAGGAATCGAATATCTGATAATCATGTAAAAGGCATTCAAGAAATTATTAAATATGCATTTAAAAATATTAAAAGTGATAAGATTATGTGTCCGTGCACCCGTTGTATGAATGGATAATATAAGTCTCTAGAAGATATTGAGTTTCATTTTCTAAAATGAGGAATTTTTCAAGACTATAAGATATGTACATACCATGGTAAAAATAATGTACATTATGTTCCTAAAGAATTACCTGTACCGGACCGCATAACGGAACCCCACAGAGTGGAAATGGTACATGATTCGCCAACACATCTTCCTTTCACCTACCTTAGTCACAAGACTCACAAGCCTTATGATGGTTACAGATTCCCCCACCATCAAAATAATTAACCAATGGATACAGAGAATGTGCACTATGACCAAGTTAATGAACAAGTTGATGCTGAATTACTAGAAGATTAAGAATACATACAATTGAAAGATGATGCGACTAGACCATTGTATAAAGATTAAAACAAAGATCACCTGTTAATATATGAAATGATTGATTTACATAATTTGAAGAGTCAATTTAGTTAGTCGAGAAATAGCATAACTGAAATTCTTAAGTGGGTTAAAGACATTCTCCCAGAAGAGAATACATTACCAGACAATTATCCTAGCATGAAGAAGATATTAAAGGGTTTGGTTTTGAAGTACAAATCTATTCACGCGTGCAAGTATGATTGCATATTATACCACAAAGAGCACGAAGAGAAAGATGAGTGTGCTATATGCATTAAGCCTAGATATGAGTCTTGTGAGTATAGAAAAGACAAGATTGCATAATATCACATGTGCTTGGAAGTTCCACATAAGGCTTTGAAGTATTTCCCCCCTCGGTTCTTGGTTAAAATCATTTTTCACTGTAACGTGGATAACGGAGGCCATGACTTGTCACACTCGATGCGAGGTGTGTGGGAATCTCATGTATTATCCGATTTATTCACTCATCTAGCAACTTTCAAACGCATGACACCATGAATTCAAAAAGGTACCACGCAATGTCAATCTTGCATTATCAACTGATTGGTTTAACCTTTTCATTAATTTAAGCACTAATAATAGTTATTGGTCAATTCTCATACTGCCTTTAATTCTCCCTCCAACACTGTGCATGAGAAATGAGTTCTTATTATTGTGTTTATTGATTCCTGAGCCACAGGCTCCCGACGATGATATTGATATATTCTTTGCCCTATTAATCGAAGAACTTAAAGAGTTGTGGGATAAAGGCATGAGGGTGTTTGACTCTCATAAGGGTTAGGACTTCACACTTAAAGCAATGGTGATGTGGGTGATTCACGACCTTTCTTCTTTAAGACCTTGTTTGTTTGCAATGTTTATGGTTATTATGGATGTCCCATATGTGCGGAGGAAATTGAAACCACTTGGCTATATCATTGTAGTAGACCAACACCCTTTTGGGAATTACAATTCTAACTTTTTACCTGTCGATCACAAGCATAGGACGGAACCTGCTCTACTTTTTATTTAGCAGATCGAAGAGAATGCAAAGGTTATGACTGTGGGGAATACATATATAGGCAAACATCCTCAGTTTGTAAACATAAACTATAAACTAGGCAGGATCTGAACGACCCTAGTAAAATGAATGCATGGTCCAAACGATTGATATTTGTAACTTGCCATATTGGAAAGATCATCGTGTAAGGTATGAAATTAAGGTGACGCATGAGAAGAAGATTGTTTCGGATATATGATAGGAACATGTCTAGGTGGCTCTCATTCAAAAAAAGGATCGACAATGCACCACCATCTACATAAGATGAAAATAAAGAATAAATTGTGGTTATAAAATGATCATACAGGAGCAAGAATTTCTATCCTCTCGATTGCTTTCACTTTGCCTACTAGTGAGAAAATATCCTCTTAGACATGTTGTTCAACTTGAAGATTCTGACTGGTTATTCCTGTAATTTGCACAATGTAGTAAGCGACAAAACAAATGACCTAAAACGTGAAAGTTTCACGACTGGCATGTCATCATTCAATTAATCCCCAAGTTTTTTTATGCATTGCTTCTTTGAGCACAAAGATCTCTGTCGGGAAATTATGAAAATAAGTTTGTACTTTACCTTACTTTGTGCAAAAATGGTAAACAGAAAGAACATCAAAGCTGCGAAATCAACTTTAGCTGAGGCAATTTATGTATTAGAGAAATATTTTCCCTTGCCTCTTCGATATAAATATCCACCTACTTGTTCATTTATGCGATGAGGCTTTATTGTGTGATCCTATTAGGTATCACTGGATGTTTTCTTTTGAGCGCTTGATGAAAACCTTCAAAGATTACGTTAAGAATACATGTTATATTGGAGGATCAATTGTTGAAGAATACATAACAATGAAATCATTTGTATACACTCGAGAATATATGCCAGAATAAGAGCTCAAGAGGTTCAAATTCACGAAGAATGAGTGAACGAGGAACCTGATGAGTTTGAGGATGAATTGCCTTTTAGGGACCCTAAAGAGGTCAGACTTACCAACCTACAATACAAGCAAGTAGTTCGTTACATCTTTCAATGTCAAGACAAAGTTAAAGATTGGACGGAGTAAGTAACTAAATTATTCTTATTTGATTATATGTATTCTCTATATTATGATCTAAAGTCTAAAATTTACCTTTAGGGAGTATGAGAAAAAAATGCCCAAAATCTGAGGAGAAATTGCACGACAAATGACTTTTGGGCATGGATATCAAAAGAGGTAATTTACACCTGCTACGAGTGTGGTTTTATATTCACGTGTGGTAAAAACATTCCCTAATACAAATTCATCAATAAATGTAGCTTTTAAAAAGTGGTGATGTCTATTCAAGGTTTGCACGCCTAGCAAAAGGTCTCACATTTCATGAGAAAAAATTGAAGAAATTCCGCACCATTGATTTTGATTTCATTTCATATCCATGTGAGGAAAGGTATTTGATGCAAAATAGCGAAATTTCAATTTTTGCCTTAACTACCCGTGTTGCTAGCAAAACCAATAAAAATCCAAAAGATACAGTGTTAACCTATTATGGAATTGTCCAACATATCCTGGAACTTGATTATTTAGATTTTATATAAACCGTATTCTATTATGACTGTGTGAAGGTGGAGGGCACTACGAATGGTTATAAAGTTTATCTTTACTTAAAACTTATCATGGTAGATTTAGTAAAGATGAAGAGTAAAGATCACTTAGCCGATGAACCTTTTATTTATGCCTTTGAGAATGTGGAAAACGTATTCTACTCAAAGTGCATAACTAATGGCAATTGGTCTATTATTGTGCATGCACCAAAGGGTATGACTACAAAAGAAAAGGAATTAAAGGCTCCCAAAGAGTTCCAGTATGTTCTTGATGTCAACCCTAATATGAAGGATCTTTCGATCGATTTAGAAGAAGATTGATTATCACAATATTATTTTAAGCTTAGCAATGCTATTTACATCCTATTATTATATTGGAACTAGACAATCCTATTTATGCCCAAATTGTATCTTATTATACTATTGGTGATATATTGGTGCTTTAGTTTAATTTATGAATGTTTGTTTGATTTATGAACGTTTAGTTTGAAGTATTAATGTTTAGTATGATTTACGAATTAACTAGGATGCCACGTGACCAAAGTAACTCATAAGAATGTACCACGTAGTCACGGGACTCTCGCTAAAGGGTGAAAACCATAATAACTTCCAAACGGCCCTGTAAGAGGCACGAACACCTTACAAGGGATCAGTATAAGTGATAAAAACTGGTCTCATTATGACGAGAATCTTAGTTGGAGAATGTGAAAAAAGTTACAAATATCTAGACTTAGGCTTAAAAACTGCCTCTTGAGGACAGAAACCCAAAGCAGCCCACAGACAGTTCCACAAGAGGCAAGAACACTTCTCATGGGACCAATGTAACTCATAGGAACTCTTTTTAGAGTCACGGGACTCCCTCTCTGAGAAGATGATGAAAACTTGCAAATATCTAAACTTAGGCTTAAAAACATGCCTTTAGAGAGAGGAAACCCAAAACAACCCCAAACTCCCCCTTAAGAGACACTAACACCTCGCAGAGACCAATGTAACTCATAGGAATTTAACTCTTAGTCAAGGGACTCCCAATTTGAGAATATGATAAAAATATACAAATATCTAGACTTACATTTAAAAACATGTCGCTAAAGGGCGAAGATCCAAAGTATCCCTTTAACGGCCGCGTAAAAAGCACAAACACCTCGCATGTGAGAATTGTAAGTCGTAGGAACTGACTGCGTAGTCATGGGACACCCCGTTTGATAATATGATGATAATTTACAAAAATCTAGTCTTAGACTTAAAAACATGCCCCTAGATGGCAAAAACTCAAACAATCTTCAAACAGCCCTACAGGAGAGTCACGAACACATCGCACGATATCAATGTAACTCTTAGGAGTTGGTCATGTAGTACGAGACTCCTAGTTTGAAAAATATGATGAATTTTTTTACATATCTAGAGTTAGACTACAAAACATGATGTTAGAGGACAAAAACCCAAAACAACCCACAAATGGCCCCGTAAGAGGCACGAGTACCTCGCATAGGACCAATGTAACTCGTAGGAATTTACCACGTAGTCGCGGGACTCATAATTTTAGAATATGATAAAAATTTACAAATATCTAGACTTAGGCTTAAAAACATGTCACTAAAGGAAAAAAATCCACAACAACCCCAAAACGGCCACATAAGAGGCACGGACACTCCGCACAGTACCAATGTAACTCGTAGGAACTAACCACATAGTCACCGAACCCTCGATTTGAGAATATGATTAATATTTGTAACATATAGACATAGGCTTAAAAATATGCCGCAAGAGGGAGAAAACCTAAAATAGCAACCAAACAGCTCCATAAGAGGCATAGACACCTAACATAGGACCAATGTAACTCGTACGAATTGACTGCGCAGTCACAAGACTCCCTATTTGAGAATATTACAAACATTTGCAAATATTAAGATTGAGGCTAAAAAACATGCCACTAGAGGGTGAAAACCCAAAGCACCATTAGAGGTATGCATACCTTGCACGGGCCAATGTAACTCATAGGATCTAATCGCATAGTCATGGGACTCCCAATTTGAGAATATGATAAAAATTTGCAAATATCTAGAATTAGGTTGAAAAACATGCCGTTAGAGGAAAAAAACTAAAAAAAACTCCAAAGGGTCCCGTAAGAGGTACGAACACATCTCATGAGATCAATATAACACATAAAAAATGATCGCATAGTCACGGGACTCCCAATTTGAAGAATATGAAGAAAATTGGCAAATATCTAGACTTAGGATTGAAAACATATCGCTAGAGGGCAAAGCCTCAAAATAACACCCAAATGACCCCGTAAGTGGCACAAACTTGTTGCAGGGGATGAATGTAACTCGTAGGAACTGACCCGTTTAGGGGTTGTTTTGGGATTTTACCCTCAATCGACATGTGACCCCCAATTTTCATCAAACATGTGACCCCCAATTTTTTTAAAAACCCCATAAAAATGGTCACACAACCAAATTGTGTCCTTTTAATGTTTATAAAAACAATTAGGGTTCACGGCCCAGGTTCGTGACCCATTTTAAACATCGTCTCACATAGGCCTGTCAATGGATCGAATTTTATTTGAATTCGAATCCGATTCTGATCCATTTAAATGGATATTGATCATGCCTAAAATTTGATTACCCGTTTATTAAATGGAGCGGATTTGGATTCATATACTCCGATCCGATTAATATTTTTAATATATATATATATACTAGTATATGCCCGTGCCTGAAGGCACAACAAAATTTTTCCAAAATATGTAATCGCAAAATGGCAAAAAACTTCAAAGTATGCAATCACAAAACGGTAAAAAATTTCAAAATACGTAATTACGAAACGAAAATAATTTTGTTCAAATTGTATATAATTTAAACATCGTATAACAAAATCATCAATTCAACTTAATTCAGAGAATAACACCAATATTTTAGTTGAGAATATTTATTATATAACATAAATAATCGTAAATAATTTTAAAAAAATTGGCCATATTTCACCCTGTTTATAGGACTAACCATCAAGATCACCGAACAAATAAGATCCCAACCCAAATCAAAATTGAAAATAATAAAAATGAAAGAGTTGGGCACTCTATTATAGAGGTGGAAGTTGATCTATGCTGGAAGCAGGCTCAGGGGGAGTTTCAATGCTCGACACCACAACTGCATTTTCTTCTGCCTCGGCCTCAACTTCTGGTGGTAGAAGACTTGTTGGTTTGCGCCTCATACTCAGCTTTGGCTTGGACCTCCGAGTCAGCTTGGATCTTAGTCGCTGCTGCTTCGGACTGGGCCTCTGATTCAGATTCAGATTCAAATTCGACTTTGGCTTCAGCTTAGGCTTTGGCCATGGCCTCAAACACCAACACCTGAGTTCAGTGCTTTTGTTCCTATAAAAAAATGTCACATGTATTAAGCATTGTAAAGACAAATATACAAATTAAAAAGTAGTCATATTTCTGTAAAGAGAAACATATATTTCTGATGCAAAACAATTTAGATGGTGAGGCTTAACCTTCATACAAATTGTGTAAAACTTTAAATAGAAATTGATGTGCCACAAAACTCAAAACTAAAAAAAAATTGGTTGGGGAGTAGGTAACAAATATATAACCTTAGCTACCCCTGCATAAAAAATAAATTGACTTAAAATGTAACTTGAAAACTTAGATAATTAGTTTTTAGAGTTGACACTTTTGAGTTTGGAGCAGGGGATTTGGAGGCAGCAACAGGCGGCGCCAGAGGCAGCAGTAAGTGGCGGTGGAGGCAGCAGCAGGCGGTGTCGGACGTAGAAGCAGCACTGTGGCAGAGGGAGGGAGATAAGAAGGCATCTTCCGGCCGAGGGAAGGTCTGGAAGAGAAGAAGGCACCCTTTTGTTGGTGAAAACAAAATGATCGGGGGGAGAGAAGAAAGGCAGCCGTAACATCTTACATTTTTGGTTTAAAGCTAAAGCGTAGGTATTTAAAGTTTTGGCTCATTATACTTTAAAACCCTATAAAACATACCTTTCACTTATTTCTTTCACATAAAACACCTTGAATTTTTTTCTTGGTAATTTTTTTCAGAAAAGTGAGGGAGAGCCCCCCCGCACCCCCTCGGCCCTCTTAGTAGATCCGCCCCTGATGTTGGGCCTGCATAAAAAGTTAGAATCAAATCATTAGTCAAGTTGCAAAATCACCATAAAGCAAATTCAAGGTCAGCTACCCGACCGCTACAGCGCTGCTGCTGGTACTATAAATAATGTATATATGTTCACATATGTCAATTATAATAGAACACCGGTTGTAAGATTGAACAGAATATTTCAGCACCGTAAAGACCAATGAAGTGTGACGAAGTTAGCCTATAAGTTAATTTGATATCACTTGAAAAAACCTGAATGTAAAAATCAATAAGCATATAAAGTAAATGGATTATAAGTTTTAAAGATATAAAAAATAAAACATAAAAACTGGATTATCACCATTAAAATCATATGCTTTTAAAATCGATTTACCCGAAGTTTTACGATGGAACTGCAAGCAACATTACAATGGAACTGCTTTTACCCCAAGTTTATCCACCTTGGCAACTGCTCTGATGTGCTTTATCCACCTTGGCAACTGCTTAGGCCATACATCAGGTATCAACCAAGCCGAAAAAGGTTTATAATCAAGAAAAACAGCTTGTAAAGAAGACATGCCATTTAAAAAATCAAACGAACAATTTAATATTCAACCTCAGAGATTGAAGTAAGTAGAGTGGACACCAAGATTCATACTTAGATGAGTATATATACCTACACAATAATGATTTCCACTCAATTGAGAAACCCAAATACTCTTCAGTATCAAAAACATGATATATTAGAAATCAAAACACATTTGTAAGAAAAAAATCTGAAACCAAACCAAATTATGCTCCACGTCCTTTATTAACAATCTGAAAGCAAAAATTCAAGATCCTATTCATACTCGGTGAAACATGACATGAATTTTCACAAATCCAATCACTTTAGAATTTTCCTTTTAAACCACAAATTACTGTCAGTAGAAGACTTTTGGAAAATAATATATAAGAAAAATAAAAAAGTGGGTGAATGCAATCTTGATTTAGAAGTGGGTTGATACCGACTAAACATACGGAGCTCTATACCAAAGAGTAACAAATCTGCAAAAATTATACCATATAAAGATTTAATATATAGAACTATTTCCAGATTTAGATCAAACAAAAAATCTTAATATAAAAAAAACATTGAAACCTTAGATTCTGAATCCAATTGACTCACACACAGAAAACCTTGGATCGCCACTGTTACCGGATCCCCACTGTCATCTCTATCCCGACATTTTGGATCCCCATGACCTCTGTCCCGACATTCTAGATCCCCACTGTCAGCAATTGAATTATTAGAGAAATTCAACTTTGAAAGTAAGCTTAAAAAGACCTGAAAATTTTATGCACAGAGAATCTATATTTTCGTAATGAAACATAAAACTCACCCAAAATTAGTTCAAAGTTTGCATTTCATGAGCTTGTTAACTGAAGCCTGAATATTTTCCATGTTGCACGTTGACCTCGCATTTGCACCCGAAACGCTAATTCACAATCTGAGTGTGCCTCATTCACCCTAAGGTGGCTGCATAAGGCACTAAGGTTATAATCGTGCATTAACAACTAAACATGTTGCTTAAACACATACATGAGTCATGATCCAACAAATACGATGTTGTTTTAGTCATCCTAGTAATGGTCAATAGTGAGATGTTGAAGTTAGTAATTGAGAGCAGTTACTTAGAATTTGTGTCCCTTTGGATTGTAAGTTGTTCTAACTGTCACATCTCAATCGTTTCCATTTGTAACAAACTTAGCAGAGGCACTTATAAATAGCTCAGTGGTGTGATTATAATATTCATTCATTGATCAATATATAATGTGTTTTCTTGCAAACTTCATCTCTCATTCTTTCATTGTAAATAAACTATTGCTATAATGCAATCAATGATTATCTGCAAAATAAATGAAAGGAAAATATGAACATCAATTGCCCATTCACATTTGCATATTACTGGTGTTATGGTCTAATCAAAACGTCAATCAGTTTCACAATTGAAGTTTCTAAAGGTGATTGCCTATCATTTGAGAATATATGAATTACAAAGAATTTCTAAAAAAGTTGTTGAAATCCATTATGTTACATGAAATTGAGGCATGTTTGCCTCTCCTTACAATCTCTTCTGTGATTTGAACTAAAATAATATGCCTATGATATGGATGCCTAATGTACAGTATCGAAATGCTTTAGAGAGGTGACATAAACGGTTGGCTTAAGTGAAAAAAAACATGGTAGACTACAACACATGAAAATATGTTAAACTGATTCAAACAACCTTCTTAGGACAAAGTAAAAAAAGTGAAAAATAAATCTTAGCCTTTACCATTTCTCTAAAAACGAAAACAAAAACAAACCTTTACTTAAAGAAGCATGTAGTTATATAATGAGCGATGAGAAAGAAAAAGATGTATATACCATCTAAAGAGAATTACACATTAAAATGCCAAATTACGATAAGGAAAGTCTTTAATGAAAGTTTGAGCGATGATCGATGAACGAAAAGCTTTAATGAGCGATGAGCGATTCTTGGAAATTAATAACGAAACCTATCAAAAAGTAGCAAGAAACTTGTACTAAAGCACAAAATATCATCATAAACTATGGAATTCAAAAACCACTTGTGGATACCCTGAAAGCCTCTTTGGGGCATTTACTCAAACACTTGTGCACTAATTCAATGGACAACAAAAATTATAACCTTTTTCCAATGTAGTGTCTCAAATTTGGAAAACCCAAATATCAACCCCATATTCTAGCATTTGTTTTAGAGATCTTTTGACAGAAGGCACAAAATACACATATAAACACGATGGCACCAAGATAAATTAACTAATATTGACAAAATAACATTATAATTAAGAAACTAACTCAAAATTTAGACAAAATAACATTGTAATTTATACATGTTTGAAAGGAACCCAAAATCCAATAATGTAGGGAATTTGTAAATAAGAAGAACACAAAATTATATTTAGAGAAAGTTGTGGGGACCCAAGCCTTTCGCATGAGAAGAATTATACAGAAAATGATTGGGAAAAAATTTAAATTTTGGATGGATGTCTTAAAGAGGGAGGTGGTAGTGGTGGAGATGAGATAGAAGACATGGGTGAAGAATTTGTTGCCATGGTAGTGTGCTTAAGGCTGCCTGAATCTAAGCAGTTGCATTCAGATCTATATTGTAACAACAACTATCATTAAAGTTTTCGAAAACCTTGGGAATCATCCAACAAACCCAATCCCCATACAAATAGATTTTCATAATGTATTACTATTTAAGTAGAAGTTGCATCATTGTTTAACTGATACATTTTCATACAAATTTCAGAACATGAATCCCAATTTTAAACTAAACAATATTACCGTTGATGAGCTTCCAAATATGTCTTCCCAAACTTATCACTACGGTTTGGGGGATTGGAATACATCACGAAACAATATTACGTGTTTATGCCCAAACAGGTATCGGGGGTTGAAATACATCACAAAACAATAGTTTATATCGAGCATATGTCCTGCTATAAATTGAACATGACTGATTACGATGAGTAGTTAGAACTACTGATTGTTTGAACTACGGTATTACGTGTTCGAACTACTGATTACGATGAGTAGTTAGAAAACATAACACTTGCATTTAAATTGAACATGACTGTTTAACACAAAACATCATCAACCCTAAGATTATACGTTAGTGCTGAACTATCACTCCTAATATTATTGAACTACAGCTCCTAAATTAAGCTGATTCCTCATAAAGTTCCTTGAGGCTGAACAGAATCAAGCCAACAACAGTAAATTGAAGACCAAAAAATAATTTATCACTAAATAAAAGATATTACTCATGAAGACCAAAAAATAACCATCGGTTCCAAAAAATAAGTAAATTGAAGCTTGGCTAGGTTTTTGATTAATGACCAACAACAACAAATCAACAAATAAATTGACTATTCGAAGTGATTGCACCAAAATATGAAACTGATTATGATAAAGAAAGAAGGTTAGATCCAAATCTGGAAGTCGAAATCATAAAGAAAACACAAATAGTAAAAAATTATACCTCATAGTTGTAGAACCGAACCCGAACTCGAAAGGCCCTCCTCAATCCATCTTCAACACTTGATCTATTAATGTATCTGTAAAAAGAAAATGGGAAAGATAATAAAAAAGGCAGATCTATTAGAGGTGGGTACAAAAGGTACTTATTAGATTCAAATGTAAGAGTTACAACATCAGCCGCGAACGAATGGACGGTGGAAGATTAAGGCAGCGGCTGACTGAGACGGGAGGCGGTAGGGTTTCGAATGGGGGGGATTTGTGAGAAACGGTAGAGAGAGAAAATGAAGGCAGATTAGGGTTTGTCTTTTGGGGTTGGAATGTTTGGCTCATTGGTTCACGCGTGTTGAGCCAATGTCAAAATACTTCATGTACATGGGAGACTCTCGCACGTTGGATTATACATGTGGCAAAATGTAGACCCTTTGATTATATTGATAAGATAAGATGTTACTATTCATAACACCATTGTCCCATATTATATAGATATATATATATGTATTGTATTTAATAATCTTTTAAATATATATTATAATAGTTATAATATTATATAAAAAAAATTCCCTCATATAAAGGGAAAATGACACACACACATGGCTCCTAAGAGTTGAAAATTAAAATATTGCAAATCAAGTGGTCAAAAGTATATGTTCTAACATATCATTATTTATTTTTTTAAGAAAAATTATTATAAAAATAAATAAATAATAATTTATCGGATAATCGAAATAGATCCGAATCCGTTTAACATAAATGGATATATATTTGGAACCCTAACAAATAATCCGATGGATAATCGGACCGGATCGGAATTCGTTTAACATAAACGGATATGAACTTAGATTTGCTTGATCCGATCCGAATTTGACCCGTTTATAGGCATAGTCTCACGTATGGTCACGACAGTGGTCCGCGATGCATTTTAAACATTGTCTCACACATGGTCACGGCTCAGGTCCGTGACCTGTTTTGAAAATTTTCCCATGCATGGTCACAACCCAGGTTCGTGACTCGTTTTAAACATCGACCCATGTATGGTAATGAAGAAGGTTTGTGACCATGGGGTCAAGGTCCAGGTACATCATCATGGAGCCAATATTGTCCAATGCGGGAGACCATGTCATTTAGGGTCACAAATGAAGTTTGTGACCAGGGATTTTGGTCAAGAAAAAAATGATCATGGCCCATGTTTATAACCCATGGCCCTGTTCACGACCTAGGTTCATTACCATCTTCGGTATATGGTGTAGTGAAGCCTAATGACTTTCTAATGTAGCTTCACATGAAATTAGCTTTAGGTCCAAGCCCAATATGGACCTCAAACCAATGAGCCCAAATATCACCCAAAATGTACCAAAACTCTATCCAAACCATATAATAACCTAATAGACTCAAAACCCATTATTTTCAGTATTTTTTTTAAAATGTCCCAAATGTCAACCCGAAATATTACATAATTCAATAAATCAATTATCTCGGTAACACTTTATATTATCCAGTATGAGCCAATAAGTCAATTATTTAATTATTAATTACTTATGTACGACATGAAGTTATAAGAAACTAATTCAGGATTAGTGGAACCAGGCACCGAGGGAATAATTCAAAAAAGTAAAGCCTCGACACCTAATCCCTGACACTTCCATAGTCTCCCATAATACACACCCACTTTTAAATACTTGATTAATGAGTTACAATGTATTAAGTCCGATTTCACCAATTGATTATATAGCACATATAAAACATAAATAGTGACATCATATGTCATGACAAGGAATTCCATACTCGAATAAGGGGTATAACAAATTTCATAATTTAAATAATGCACATAAAATATGGGGTATTACACCCGTCCTTAAATAAGGAATTTCGTCCTCGAAATTTATGTCATATACCTGACTTAATGATCTCTGGATACCTCATACTCATGTTGTCCTCTCTTTCCCAAGTGGACTTATCCTAGCCACGCTGTCTCCACCTGTACTCTAACTACTGGTATGACCTTTGATGGCAAGGTCTAATCTTTCTGCTTAAGAATATATCGCGACCTCTCCACGTAGGTCACATCTCATTGCATCTCAATCCCATCGAGTTTGATGTGATTATAGGCATCCTCATCCCTCAAAAACTTCCTCAACGGCGACACATGGAAGACATCGTGTACTTGCTGAAGAACATCAGGTAATGCCAAGTGATATTCCGCCGGGACCACCGAATCTAATGTCATGAAAGGTCCTACATATTAGGAGATAATTTTCCCTTCTATCCAAATCTCACAACTCACTTTATTGGGGAAAACTTTAGTAGCACTCGATCCACCACTTGAAACTCTAACCTACGCATCCTATGATGGGATGAGTGCCACCTTCCCTGCTAGCCCAAACATTTCGTGCTCTTATAACTCCAGCCAACATCTCAGTGAATGCTATGGTCACCCATACAATGACTCATATGCTACGTTAACAATATTATATTAATGGCTATTGTTGTTAGCAAACTCCATGAGTGGAAAATGGTGATCGCAACTTCCCTTGAAATTTAACACACAAACCTGAAGCATATTTTCTATAATCTGGTTCACTTGATTAATCGGACCGTCTAACTGAGGGTGTAACACCATACTCAAGTTAATATGCACTTCGATCGCATCCTTAAAACCCCTAAAGAAATGAGAAATAAATGTACTTTCCCTCTCGAACACAATATCGAGTGGTCCCCCATGAAGACGCATAATCTCCGCAATTAAAATTTTGGTGTACTACTTTATGGTGTAGTCTGTTCGTACTGGAAGTAAATGAGAAACCTTCGTCAATCTATCGATGATGACCCAAATGGAATCATAGCCCTTCCGTGACCTCAATAATACCACTATGAAATCCATTGATATGCTCTCTCACTTCCACTAGAGAATATCCAATGGTTGCTACTCCCCTACCAATCTCTAGTGTTGTGCCTTTACTAACTGACAGATGGCACACCTAGATAGAATATCAGCTACATCCCTCTTCATTCCATCCCACTAATATGATCACCTCATGTCTTAGAACATCTTATCCCCCCCGAGATTCACGATAAACCATGAACCATATTCCTTGACCAAAACCTCCCTTTGCAACTAAAAACCCTCAAGGTCCACCAAACATCCTTATAATCTTAATCCCCTGTCTAAACTGAATGAGTAAAAGGTAACTCCTCCTGAGAAGATATCATACCTTCTATTGACAAAAGTATTTTAAAGCTTGTGCTTAAATCACCTGCGATGGAATAATAGGTATAACAACTACAACTATGAAAAAGCACCTGCTAAATCCATCTCATGCAAGGTACTCCACCTTTCAGCCCAAAAATCGGGTAACTCATCTCCATTCTCTGCCCATAAAGCTGCTAAAGTGATCGCCAATCTATGTCTCAAAGCATTTACTACCATATTTATCTTCCCCAAATGATATTAAATCGAGAATCGATAGTCTTTCACAAGCTCTAACCATCTCCCGTGCCTCATGTTCATATCTCTTTATGTGAATAAATACTAGTGTCTCTTTTGATCAGAAAATAATGTAAATCTCTTACCCAACATATTGTGTCTTCAAATACTATGAATAAAGAATACTGCTGCCAAATTCAGATCATAGGTGGGATAGTTTCCCTCATGAGACTTAAGCTTGCAAGAAGCATAACCTATAGGCCTCTCCTTCGACATCAATACTCCTCCTAACCTCTGAAGTGATGCATCCATATAAACCATATACTCTATGCTGCCCAGTGGTAAACAAGGACATATGCAGTTGTGATCCTCTCCTTGAGCTCCTTAAATGTTCTCTCACAGTTTGTGCTCTAAAAGAATGGTACCCCCTTGCGGGTGATGAGAGTCAGTGGCCCGATAATATTTGAGAACCCCTGAATAGACCTCATGTAGTACCCAACCAAACCCAAGAAACTCCTAACCTCCGTAGGTATCGTGGACTATCCGCAATCCATTATCGCTTATACTTTTCTAGGATCCACCAAAATCCAATCCTTGAATACAATATGACCCAAAAATTCCACATTATTGAAGAAAAAATACACACTTAGAGAACATATCGTATAACTTATGTTCTCCTAGTGTTTGCAAAAAAAAATCTCAAGTGCTATGCGTGCTCCACCTCTGACTGAGAATATACCAAGATGTCATCAATAAACACTATGATGAATTAATCGAAGAATGTGTGAAATATTATATTCCTAAAATACATAAACACTATTGGCGTGTTATTCAACTTAAATGGCATGACCCAAACCTATTACGATTCATAACGTGCCAGGAAAGCAGTCTTCAGAATATCCCCCTCCTGAATATACAACTGATGATACCTTGAGCGCAAATTAATCTTGGAAAATAATGATGAGCCGCACAACTGATCAAATAGATCATCGATACATAGCTACAAATATTTTTCCATATTATGATCTTGTTCAACTCTCGATAAGACACACATAAATGGAGAAAACAATTATTCTTCTTGAAAAATAAAACTAGATCTCCCCTGCACCTCCATATAAACCCCTATCTTAATAACTACAACATCTGATCATGCAACTCACGCATCTCTAAACGAGCCATCCGATATGGTTCATTCATATTGGGCTTGGATCTTAGTGCCAAATCAATAACAAAGTCGATCTCTTATGCTAATGATAACCCCGATACCTCTTCAAGCACGTCCGTAAACTCCTAGACAATCAGCATTTAATCTAACGATACGACGTTATCCTCAGAGGAAATCTAATATATATTATAAGTATGTGCTAGACCCTCCCTCGAGCCTATGCCTAATAAGTAGAAATATCTCATCATGGTAGACGTTATCTCCTTCCCGTTGCAGTCGATATGTGTATAGTACTGCACTAAAAAGTTCATTCCCAAGATGACGTCACAAGTCGACATGTCTCAAAGTAATAAGTTAACGTAAAAACAAAGATGAATGATATCAACTTCCAAGTCCCTACAAACCTAACTTAAGTCAATACCCCTACCCACTAGGGTGTCCACTTGTATATATAAATTGGTAGCGATGTCTAATAACCTCGATGTATAAGAAAAGATATAGCTATCAAATGAATGTGATGCACGTAAAAAACTCTTTCATAACTACCATAAATAAAGAGCATACCCTCAATCGCCTTAAGCGATGTTGACTGATCATATTCATAATGAAGATGTGTCTGCATTTATGCCTAGTCTCTCGGCGGTGGTAAAACCAGGTGCTATGACGGTGGTGACAATGCTCGATACTGCGATGGGACTGGCCTAAATTACTACTTCCCATAAGGCTTCTAATGTTAAAACTGGCACAATTTTACCTGAAAGCCCTTAAGGCACCTTTTAAAAGAGTGTCCATATTCACCACATGAATAACATATCTTGAAAAATGGGCGGCCCAATTGACCCCAACCCTAGGGTTGATCTTGACCTCTAAAGTCTTGGTCATATCCCCTTTGACCTTGGCCCTACTAGCTATAATATCGCTAGCCTAAGTGGCCCTATCCCTAGCCATCCTATCGGCACATCTCATCTACTGAAAACCTCTTAAGGGGTTGCTCCCCTGTATCTGATCCCTCTGGTGGTGTTATGAGACTCCTTATCCCTCGGATGACTAACCACCCTTAATAGTCTTCGACACTGGACAACTTTTCCTTTTTCTTCCTTTGTCTCCCCCTCTCTTTCAAAGTCCCGGTGATCCTTGTAGTGAAGCAAAGTATCATCCACTACCTATGCTTATGAGATTAAGGTCGGATTATCAAGCAACACTTGCCTGATCTTCCACGTCAATCATCTAACAAACTTATCCATCTTCTTTGCCTCAGAACTGGCAATGTCTAGGGAAACATATGCAAGGCGGGTAAAATCTCGCTCATACACTGCCATTATATGACCTTTCTTCTTCAACCTGTCAAACCGTGCTCACAAACTCGCCTGTTACGACGACGAGAAATGCTTCCCCTCAAACTTCACCTAAAATTGAGAAATAATTAGATATAACATGTTTTCCTTAGTGCTAACACACTCCCATCACTTTAATGCATCCCCACAAGTCTAAAACTGGTTAACATCTGTTCACTTTCCTAAACATAAGTTCCTCTCTATATTACTCTTCCAATATAGCACCACCATTGGGTCTATGGATCCTATGAACTTTGGTGGGTTTCCTTTCCCAAAGTCACTCCCATCTCTCCCCGAGGTAGGGCCGACAATATGGGCTCTTGAGGATGAAATCGCCCATAATCCACCCAAAATAATGAGTTTGGATCCCATTAATTGTGTTTGTGGGTAAAAATGGTTTGAACGATCCAATAAGATGGTTTGTTGGCGGGTCATTAGCGGGTCAAAATGGTTTTGGACCCTCACAAAATTAAAACTCAAATTACTAAAGAGTTAAAAAAAAAATTTTATTCAAGTATTTACTTATATATTTTTTTTCAAAATTATTCTACCATATTTATTTGTATATGGTATAATAATTGTTTTTCAAAAAAAAAAAAGCGGGTGAACCCGATCCTATCCGGGTTTGACCCGACCCGACCCGAATTTAACCCGACCAAACCTGCCCAAATTATTATGTCCGACCCGCTTTTGACCCTCCCAAATTTATCCATATCCATTTTTGACCCGTCCATAATCGCCCATTTGCCACTACTACCCCCAGGTAGAAGTAATATGAGGGGCATCTGCAGGTACAACTGTTTGCAGTGGTTGTTGCTCTTAGTGCACGACAACCATTGTCACAGCTACGGTATATGCTATAATCGCTACCAAATCAATCAGTGATAATGCGAACACTGCTTGTACTGAGGCTACTGTGGTTGTTGCTGAGGCACTATTGATTCTGACTCGACACTCGTGACTGGTCTTGATCGTGTTGCCCTTATAAGTGAAAAGTTCCAATCGAGTCAATTTATTTGTATTACCTTTATTCCATTTGGAAAAAATTTGCTTGAGTCATAGTTTAGGATTTGAGTTTAGTTTGTCCTTTAGTCCTATGATTCACAACGAATGTCGAAGAGGCCAAGTGAAATGTCATCAACATTATGCAGAGTTTCATCTTCACCCTTCACATGATCTCTTTAAAAGTATGTATGGTGTATTATTTAGTTTTAGGTGTTTATAATTTTAAAATTAATGAGGCTTATTTTCAAAAACAAGATTTTTTTAAGAAATATTTTTTTTAATTTTTAAGCCATTCAAGCAAGCTTCAAATGTTCTTCAAATGAGTTATGCAGTATTATTCAAACGGCCTTCATACGAGTTATGAAATCTCGTTCAAACAAGCTTCAAAAGAGATGTTTCTGTTTTGTAGAAAGTTTTCATTCAAAGCTCATTCGATGATCATTCAAATGTGTTTATATATATCGTTCAAATGACTTAAATTAGTTCATTTGAACGAGTTTGCCTCAAAAATTATGTCGCCAACTTTTTTGAATTTTTCTACAAATTAAAGGCTTGTTAGAGTTTTTGAACATAGATTTTGCAAAAAACAATTTCAGAGACAAATATTGTGCCTCACAAACCCTATTTTATTCCCAAAGTTTGAGATCCATGTCTTAACATCGTATGTGTATTGGAGATCTCTTATGTACTGCACCAAGGTTTTTTTCTCTACATATTGGGGAGTATTTCGAGTAGTGGATACCGTGTTCGCATTGTGCATTGGCGGGACAAGTCTTGAGGCATGTAGATTTGTGGAAAATCAAGACATGAGAAAGCTCCTGCATTCTATTGGCCATTGGAAGGCGTATAATGGTGACATCAAATAAGGTATCAAGGGACAAGGATAAACATATAAGGTTAAAAGCGTGGAGTCATTAAGTTTAAGTTGTACTTATATATACCCCTATACCATAGTGGACTTGTGTGGCTGGGGCGCCTGAGGTTTTTTTCGATGTGGGATTTCATCGTTTAACGCCATGTAGTGATTTGTAATCTTTTATTTTTGATATATCACTTAGATGCATTCTTAGGTCAAGATAAAATTGGTAAACTACTTAGACAACACTTTGGTTTAATGGTGCAAAGACTTAAATAAGTTTAATTAATTTGAAAATTAAAAAAATGGTGTTTGCTTGATAATTCGTATAGCACTTAGGAGCATAAGCACTTTATCATCCCTCCCCTAGTGTTCACCATCTGAAAGATAGTAAACATAAGAGTATAAGTACATGTATAAAAATAGGAGAACAAAAACCTAAATAATATATATCTAAATTATCAAAGAACGCTATGCGAAAAAATGACCCTAGGACACGAGAACCGGGAATACTTTGATACCAACTGGGACACCTAGTGAAATCTGTAGATAGATTTATTAGGTCCAAAAATATATAACACATGAGTGTAAACAATTAATTAATATTCTAAGCATGACTATAATGATCTAAAGCGCATAATAATAAAGAACTAATAATAATAACATTAATAAACAACATAATTTCTGATACCATAATCCCAACAGTGAATAAATCCCTCATAGGAAAATATCCACTATCTCAAATGTAAACAACTAATTCAATAATTCGACTGGAAATATAAAAGAACATAATGTAATGAGAACGAATTCTCGAGATCTACACCTTAAATAATAGCAAAAACTGAAAGGAATGCAAGTGAGAATCAAGGTAATGGATGCAACTACATACTACAACCTGAAAACGAATTTTAACAACAACGTTAACAACAAGTCTACAAAGAGTAAGAATTTAACTAAATTTGGACTACAATAAGAGCTACGCATATTCCTCACAATTTGAGTCATTTTTAAGACATCCCAACCTAAACAACCCTGAATATAACATGCGTTTAATCCCAAGCCCTAGTGAACCCAATGTTTAATTATAAGTTTTCTCAATTAAATATAATTAATAGGTTCCATAACTAAAGTCGGTATTACTGTAAGAAAACATTTATAATATAGTCAATTTGTATGTAATTTGACTTTAATCCGTGTTTGGACAAAACTCTTTGAGTTATTAGTTAGGACTTGCATGTGTTGACGTGTTAAGCCTATGACGTGGTTTATTGAAGATGTGGCGGCCAAGTTAAAATACCTACATCATCGTGTCATATTTCGTGCTCGTTTTCGTCGAAGTCGTTCGAAGGATCTAGTAAACTTTTTTCAAATTCGAGATTTTTCAAACTTCTTTTCATCCTTATCTCGATTTTGAAAAACCTCCTATAAATAGGAGTTCGGAGCATCACTTTAAATGGAGATAAAGTCTTATGTTTTGAGTTTCCAAAATTTACCAAAAATCTCTCCGATTTCTCCCAAACCCTAGTCTATACACAAATAGTTTTTATATCTAAGTTTCATCTCATTATTCTTTGAGATCTTATTTTTGGACACCATTGGTTTATTCGCTCATCATCTTGATATAGAAAAGTTTCGTGCTATAGATTCCATTCTTAATCTTCTTACTTATGATGGACTTCGTATTGTGTGACGGTTACTGAGTTGTTTGGTGGATAGCGAGGCGTAAGTGGACTATTGCATGTGTTTATGCGTAGGTCGAAGGAAATAAGAGCATCAAGTCTTGTGAGGATGTCTAGTCTTTGTTGTAAGTCAACGGTCGTGTCCTTTGTAATTACACACATAGCTAATTTTCATGGATAGGTCGTTTTAGGTTTTTCCTATTTGGGTTTTTCTCGTACTTCGTGCGTTGTAGTTAATTTACTTATTTTATCTAGCACTCACCTAGATTCATTCTTAGTTTGAGATAAAATTGGTTATTCTATTTAATCACAACTTGATTAATGCAACATTTTACTTTGGATTAAATTGTTTAAGTTTAATATTTAATTTTTAAAAACTAAAATTTGGCTTTTGTTTAGACCATTTCATATATAACCGCTCTTTCATATACATCCCTAGTATAATCTCGATAAAGGAATGAAAATATCAACGGCTAATATCCAGATAAGTGTGGCCCCCACACATACAGTAAATGGACTACACATGAGCTCGCACATAACTACGAAGGCCTATTCAAGTCGCCTTCGGGGATCACTCGTGAGTACTAGATATAGTTATAGGCCGTCCCATACCTGTAATCTTGCATCAACAAAGGTATATGTCATTACGCCTTCCTGTTATTTGTATAGATTAGTAATGTATTAAAGTCAAATTCTCCCTAAATTAATTAATCCTATTTAATTAAGAATTACAAAACAAACCTGGCCCAAACTCATTCTAACGAGATCTCAGAAGTCGTTCGAATGACATTCCAAAATCGTTCGAATTAAAAAACCACTTCGTTCTAACGAACCCCAAATTCATTCTAACGAGTACCTAAATCTTGTTCAAATAAGATGTACGCAGAGTCATCTTCCCCAAATACAAAAATTCACCATTAATAACTAATAAAGCTAATTTAGAAGCCTCTAAAGAACACTAAACTCATCCTCCTTCAGATATGATCTATACGACATCATTAATAACCAATTTTTACAAGTTTTACTTGATTCTAACATGGATTTAAGAGTTAATTTCAAATTATACAGTTAAGAAACCTAGGGTCATAGTTTCACTTAATTAGACTCATATTTAGGTTAATTAACGAATTAAACAAGGGGATTTGTGTTGATTTTGATGGTACCCGGTTAAACCCTTAGCCTTCCAAAATCCCTTAATCCTCTTCAGTAATCCTCGAGTAGGAAAAAACTCCTCAGCTGATCCTACACCTCAGGAAGATAGATACTTGGTTCCAAAGACCTTTGACACTTCCAATAATAAGGAACGGTATTGTATCTTACCTCAGTCATGCCTCCTCTCTCCTTAAAGGGTTAGTCGTCCTAGCATACATACCCAAGTGGGATCAGAGGCCTCAAAACCAAGGTTTTGTCAAGTCTGGTGTCGAGGAAAAACTTCAATCTAAGAGAAAATGACCTCCCCATGTTGCTTAGCCCTCAACACCTAGGTGACTCACCGAAAAATATCTCGATTATAATATAATACTAACCCACGATAGGTCCTAAGCTCATAAGGCATCAGCATATCTTTTCTCGACTAGTCTGACAAAGAAGGTATAAAGCAGATCACTGTTCCCCCTACCCCACTACCCAATTCCACTTTGTAATAACCCATATTTTTCCTACATAATAAATAGAATATTATGCGTGTTTGAGTGACATGTAATGTCAAAACTTACTACTTCAGACAAAAATAAAGTTCATAATTTAGAGCCAGTAAAAATATTAACAAATATTTTAAATTATGATTTAAGAAAAGTATGACTAATGGGTCTAATAATATGATAGGCATTATTTTTTTTATTATTGGTTTATGTGGATGATGGATTATGAGGGATAAGACTAATTAAAATGAGGCATTTTGGAATTATCTACTTAAGATCCTAAATTAGGCCCAAGTCCAATTGGGCTTTGAATAGTAAGTATTTAACCATTATGAGGCTCATTTAAACACAAAACACAAATTGGGAACCTAAGATCTTGGAGAAAATAAGACTAAAAGGAAGAGATAAGATCTTGGAGATTTGAGCCCTAATTCTACACTATTAGAGGCAAGTTTAATTTGAATTCTTGTATAATTGAAATTGTTGTAAATTATGCCTATAAATTTGAATCAAAACCCTAATAGAGTAATTAAAATTTGATTTAAATGATTTAATTAAGTAATTTCGTAAGTAACATAATTAAGAAGAATGTGGAATTGATTTATCATAATTTTGATCAAATATTCCCAATAATTATTGTGTTTTGGATTAGGCTTTGATTAGATTCTGATTTGTTCTTATAATCCTTTCAAAACCTTAGGATTTTTTCGTAAAATATGTAGATAATTATAATCAAATGGTTGAAAATTTGAATGTTAGGGTTATTGAGAGAGAAAAAGGGTTTAATTTAGTTCTTGAACTTTTATTAGGATTTTGATGTTACAATTGGGTTCCAATTATGTTTTGCATGTAGTTCCACTGATATATATATATAAGAATAATATATGAAGGTTTTCTTATTTTTAATGGAGGATTGATTTGGATTTGGTTGGGTTAGAGAAAACAAATCCCGTAGGGAGGATTTTCCAACACTGAAACACGTGATAGACTGACACTTCTACCACAATCGACTGGTGCCTTAAGTTATTTGACACCTATTCTATTATTATTTTTATTTGGAATTCGTCATTGAGGGGTTGTGTCATCTAGGGGTTGTTTGAGGATAACTCCTGATCTAAATTGATGCATATTACTTTTGTTTATCGTATGAATTGGATGGCTCAAAATATAATTTAATGGATGGATTCCTTAATCTCTTTTAAATGAAATTAAATTGAATGAATTTAGTTTAGTATTCAAATTTCGTGGTTAAGATGGTTATAAATTGTTGTGTTCTTTATGTGAAGCATCCCATGTGTGAGTATTCGTGGTGAACGTACTATGGGGATTCCATTTAAAAGGGGAACGTATGACAACCATTATGGTACCTAGGTAAGTAGACGAGATATCGTAGACAATTTTACCTTGGGTCACACATATAGGTACCTGTGTCGGAGATGCATTATGGTGATATTTATATAAAGGTTTTCTAATTTTTAAAGGAGGATTGATTTGGATTTGGTTAGGTTGGAGAAGACAAATACCGTAGGGAGGATCTTCAAACACTAAAGCATGCGGTCAACCAACACTACCACCGCATTCAACCAGTGCCTTCAGTTGTGTGACAATTATTCTATTATTATTTTTATTTGAAAGTTGTCATTGAGGGGTTGTATCATCTAGTTTTTTTTAGGATAACTTATGATCTAAGTTGATGCATATTACTTTTATTTATCATATGAATTGGATGACTTTAAATATACTGCAATGGATGGTGTTGATGCAAAAAACTGGACCGAATCCCATTTTTATGATCGCAGATAAATAGATAAAAGCAATCCAATCAAGCACATGAGAGACAAAGATTTTTAAAGTGGTTCGGCTATAAGGAAAAGCCTACGTCCACTGTTATTTTATTCCCAGGGGTTTACAATAGCACAATGTGGTGTAGAGAGAGAAAAAGGTGTGGATCTTGTGTATGATCTCTCTCGGTTCTCCCGGATCTCTTTCCTTTTGGCTAAGGGGATACATGTATTTATAGTAATGGGAGATAAAGAGATTCATTGTATGTAGACATTTATGTCTACACTCAACGAATCTAATTGTTGAACTGCTTGGTATGCTATGTGTTGTCATCTATTAATACAGTATAAATGTACATCAAGGCTCATTAAATGCGCTGTCATCTTCATTAATGCACATTAAATGCATAGTCATCCTTTGATCTTCCTGGTTGGTATGCCGACCAACTCTCCTCGGGTGCCGACTAACTCTCCTCAGGTGCTGACCAACTTTCCTCGGGTGCCGACTAATTCTCCTCGGGTATTGACCAACTCTCCTCGGGTGCCGACTAATATTCCTCGGGTGCCGACCAACTCTCCTCGGATGCCGAATATTGCCACGTAGGATGACATGTGTCCTTTTCTGATTGGTCCTTGTAGATGAAGAATTTTTGCGTTAACAGAGGCCCCCAATGCTCCATGCTTGATGGTTTACTTGAAAGGATGGAGTATTTATTCTGAAGTGTTGCTCGGTGCTCGTGAAATTCTTGATCTACCTTCTTGATTTGTTCAACATAAAGTGCATTATCTCCTGGACGACATATGATGCAGGCTGATCGATGGTTGCTAATCTTTCTTTAGAGGAACTCCGTGTGCTATGTATCACCCCTGGGAATTTGGATGCAGCCATGCCATAGTATGCAGCTTGTAGCTTGTCATAATCTTCAAGTATGTTGATTGGTTTGCTAGCCGACCAACTGCCTCCTGTGCCGAGCAACTGAGTGCTAACTTCAGGTACTTGATTCTTCTGATTTATGATTCTCTGAATAATTTGTCGAGTAACATACTAGCTTTTGAACCCAACTCTTCAATCTGATTAGTACCAAGCTAGTGGTGGACTTCGAAACATTTTCATACAACTTCTTCTTCAATGTTGGTCGGGACAGTAGTAGTAAAGATCTTAGAGCTGTAGATGCTAAATTTGACTTCTGAACTTCAATAGTATGTGCATAATAACTCTTGAATATGACTCCTAAACTTCTGAATGCCTCCTGAACTTCAATATGCCTCCTGAACTTCAATAGCATGTGCATAATAACTCCTGAGTATGCCTCCTGAACTTCAATAGCCTCCTGAACTTCAATATCAAAAATAATTCCGGAGCAAGAAAAATAACTTTTGAATGATAATTAGTTGGGGATGAATCTGATGCTCGACTGCGTGATGTTATGAGAATGTGCCACCGAATGAACAACTGGATTTTTAATAGAGCCCCTAAGTGTGGAATATGATCTTTGAATGCTTTCTCGGCCTTAAAGTATGTTATTTGATAGATTTCCCTGTTTTGCATAGACAATAAGATTTGTTCCACTTGATGTTTGCTGTTCGACCAACCGGAGTTGATGGAGATTGAATCCTAACCAACCTTGGTACTTTTTGGAATAGTTTTACTTCCTAACCAACATAAGTTGGCATTTTTAGGAATATATAGTTTTACTTCCCGTATGAATACATTTTTTACTTCCCGGAGGAATACAAGTTTTACTTCCCGGAGGAATACAAGTTTTACTTCCCGGAGGAATACAAGTAGCTTTACTTCCCGGAGGAATATAGGTAGCTTTACTTCCCGGAGGAATACAGGTAGCTTTACTTCCCGGAGGAATATAGGTAGCTTTACTTCCCGGAGGAATATAGGTAGCTTTACTTCCCGTAGGAATACAAGTAGCTTTCCTTCGGAGCTGAATATGATAATAAGTATTTCACCGAGCTCCATGAAGAGATGAATATAGAATATGAATCCCAAGGGATATATAGAATAATTGTGCTTGAGCCGATATCTGGGCCTGAATATAAATAAGAATTGTCCCGACCAACTATCCGTTGGGGGTGAAATATAATAACTGTTAGCTTTTCCTCAGAGTTGAATATTATAATAAGTATTTCACCGAGCTCCATGAAGAGATGAATATAGAATATGAATCCGAACGGATATGTAGAATAATTCCTGCTTGAGCACTAATCAAAGCAATAATAAAATATATAGTTCCTTGCTGAGGTGAAATTTCATAATGCTGAGCAATGATAATAGTTTCCAGATTGTTTCCGAGCATTCGTCGGCGTTGAGTCTTGTACCTGTAAAAATTAATATCTTTCTCTACCATATGTGTAGGATGAATTGATCAGTCGTGAGAATAATTTAATCATTCAATAAATATATGATAGGTATATGTTTGAGAAATAAAAATATTAATTTCAAAAAATGAAATAATATATGTTGGCTGATATGTCGAGGCACAATTGCCTGATGTCGAGCAATACTACTTTTCGAAAGGTTTACGAGAGCTTTCATCGGGATTGAATCTCGTCCCTATGAAATTTTAATAAGCTGCCCGAGCACCTGTCGAGACTAGATCAAATAATTATTGTCATGAGAATAATTATTCAGCCAAACAATATGTGATGTGTATCAGCATAAGGCAATAAAAATTTCAAAATATGAAATAATATGTTTTATACCAAATGTGTGTGAGATGGACAAGTTATTATTAGATATGCGCCATAAATAAGACGTAGAGTTTTTTGTAAAGTTTATAATCTCCAACAACTAATCATGTATAAGTTGATGTTTGAAAATTATTTATCACTTGGTTTTAAAAATTTTTTTGGGGTGATCACAAGTTAAAAAAAAACTTAAGCCCCTGTTTGTCCCCGAGCTGAACTCGCGTTTAAAGAAATATCTGGGGTGCTTCCCATTTTTTAATACCCCAAGATTCTACTGCTGTCGAGAAACGACATGGATGTTACCGACCAACATTTAAGGATATCTCAAGTTATAGAATATATGGTGTCGACCAAGAAGCAAATGGTCCCCGACCAGCTGAGCAATTTCGCCGATCAACAAAAATGGTGCATTGACAACACCGAACAACATTAGATGTCACCGACCAAAAAGTGGATGGTTGGATAGTTTCCGACCAGTAAATTGAACCCTCCGAATAAGACTGAGATGTCGCCGATCAAGAAGTAGATGATCGTCGACCTGCAATTGGTTCCATCGAGCTACAATAAGAGGCTCCGACCAATAATAAGATACCTCGTAGTTGGATAAAATTATTTCAACGTTGCTGATGGATCTTCTTCAGCTTATCCCCGACAAACAAAAATTGTTTGGTTAAGCTTCCCTTTAATAAAAGATGGCCCAAGATGATGCCGACCAACAATATGGACCAGAATATCTCGAATCCTTAGATCAGAAAAATAACATTCGATGTAAAATTTAAGCATTAAGAATGTTAATTAAATGAATAATTATCTAATCCACTATATCGTGTGATTTCGATAAAGAAAACCTGTGATGTGATGAACGAGGGGCCAACATATCAAATTTGTGCCCAGAGTCTTGATATGGTCATGATTGTTTTACTGATCATCTTTTACAAGAGGTGGGTAATGATTTTTCAGGCGACAGAAAATTATTTTTTATATTAATCCCTTCCTACTCCCTATTTGGAGAGATAAAAATATGTTGAATGATCGAAGTTATTACCAAATTTATATCAAAAATCAATCAATGAGACTTTATTGACATAGATGGAAGATGAACCAAATATAGTTCATAAAAATGAATGCAAAGAGAATCAAACTTGAAGAGAGAGAAAGTAGATCTCGATCATGATTTCCATGAGAAAACTTTTTATTGTCTTTAACCTTTTCCCATTCTCTGATTAAAAATGTAATGGGAATTTGAATAGTCATCAAAGATATTTCAAAAATTATTTCAAAATCAACAATGAAAATTATCACATCTTATCATCGCCGTATATATTGGTATATGTAATCATTTAAAATATTGATTGATGATGCCAGGATCATCACCACCGTGTAAGGTGTTTTCAAGCTCAATATAAGGATAACAATGGCAGCACAGTTATATAAAGAGATAGGAGAATGAGATGAGGATAAGAGGAGAGGGCACCAGTATATAAGTGGTTCAGCCTAAATTGGCCTACGTCCAATGTGAGTGTGTGTGAGTAATATCACTGAATGAAGGCACTAATGGCCATGGATACAACCTCTCAAGCTTTCTCTCTCTACTGTATATCTAGACAGAGTTTTAGCTAGGGTTGAATATCTGGGATCCTTTTGCAAGGTAGGGGATGTCCCCTATATATAGTACCTAGAGGGTGTAATGTACCCCCCATGCATGTAATGAGCATGTGTGTGGTAGCCTCACCAATGTGGGAGTGCCATCTGTCACTGTCACATCTAAGGAATGATGATGAAATATCCTCCCCACGTGTGGAGAATAATCTTGTTATAACTGATTTGTGCCCATGTGTCCTTATCAAAATGTCAACAGATGCTCGGCTGCCATATTGGTGCATGACCTCGGCCTGGGAGAGGCCGAGCTATAAAGGTTCGATAAACGTCTTCCAAGATGTGCCATAGGGAGTCTCGGCCTGATCTCAGCCGAGACATTATGCTGGGGTCGGCCCCTGCCGAGGTTGGACTGATTCCATGTTGAAGATTACCATGGCTTCTTGTCACCTCGGCCCAAGCCGAGGTTGGACTGGTTCCATGTTGAAGGTTACCAAGGCTTCTTGTCACCTCGGCCTACACTCTACCGAGGTTGCCATACCCAGGTATATGAGAATGCTGTTGATGCCTGTGATGCGCATAGTGTCCATTGGAAATGTAGGTGGTAGTGTCGTCCTGGGCCGACCTTACTAAAGCCGAGGGCTGATATCGTGGGCCCATGGCTTATCCAGGGTCGATCAATATCTCGGCCATCACCTCGGCCGAGGTTGGTGTCTCAAGGCCGAGGTTACACTTGGGGCATATCAATCACCCCCAGCCCTTAGTCATACGTGAGATCAAGGTGACTAGGGGATTAGTATGCATCCGAGGCCTGTCTTCTTACGAACCAGTACTTGCTCGACACATGTCCAATGTTGGAGCGTGCTCGCTTGGTAGGTATGTGCTGTCAGCTGCCCTTTGGGGCTCCCAAGGCAATGATGGGCCTTGGGAAACGTGCCCACGTAGTTAAGGGTTTCAAAACCCTTTTCCCTCCTTCTTCTTCACTTTATTCCTGTGCACGATTTGTTCTTGCGATTTTCTCTTTCTAAAGCTTCTCTACTCAATGCTCTTCTACCGAGGCCTTTGTTGGTTTTCTTGCGAGCTTTTTTCATTTTCTCTCATCGTTTCATTTCCAGGTATTTTCTCCCTTCCATTTCCTTTGTTTTTCGCTTTTTGTTTGCATTTTCCAGTGAATTTTTGAGTTTTCCGGCGAGCACCATAGTTTCAGGCGAACTGTGTTTGCTTCGAATTTCTTGGTTTGATCTTTAAACTCCTTTATCTTACAAGTCAATCCTGTTTGTAGTTTTAGGAGTTATTCCCAAGTTTAGGGTCGTCCTCTGATGCTCAGACCTTTATACCAGCTTCTTGAGGACTTCCCCTCTCTTAGAGAGAATACCCTAGAAAGGATTAGGCAAATAGAGAGAGCTCAGGAGGAAGCTCGTAGGTCACAAGAGTTTCCCATTAGACCCTTGTTTCCACCACCTCTGAGAGTGATATATCCTGACCCCCCGGAGAACTTCTATCAGACAGGGGTTCCTGCTGATCCAACACCTATGTCTGAGTCTGAATCTTCTACCTCAGACCCCATGTCTGTGGACTCTTTTCAGGAAGCCATGGATTTCACACCTCGGCCTGGTCAGGCCCCTGATCAAGCCTAGGTCTCCAGTCGAGCCTCATCCCATAATGGCTCAAGCACCTCAGCCTCTTCTTCAGAGGTTGAAATTATTGAGCCGAGTGTGGCTGTGCCACCCATTCTTGACGCCATTCCCTGTCAGACATCACAGGGGCAGAGTTCGTTCAGAGATTTGCTAGTAACCCATCTACATCTGCTCCGGCCGACGTTGAGCTTGATGATGATGAAGATGCTGAAAGCGATGTGGACGTCTCTGAGGCGACCGAATTCGAGAGCATGGTAACTGAGGTGGATCTTCTGTGCTTCATATATTTATACTCCATTAGTCCCTCCATAAAATTAAGGAGACCTCTGAGCGAGGAGAGGGCCTATCACTGCCGAGATGGAGAAATCTGCCTGTACGAGCAGATGTTTAAGTTAGGGTTTTGCCTACCCATTCACCCCATCATCAGATCCATTCTCTCTTATATCAACTTGGCCCCCTCACAGCTATCTCCCAATGCCTGGAGAGTTATCATAGGGGCCATTATCTTATGGAGGGTTGTCCACCACTCTGACCTCCCAGTTCAGGTCTTTACTGGTTTTTATGTCCCAACCTCGGCCAAAAACCATCCGAGCTACTATCATTTTGTGGCTCGGAGGCCTGAGAAGAAAATGCTCCAGGTGACTCAGACCTCGAACCATAATTGGAAGCCCCGCTATTTTTTCGCCTCTGGACCATGGGAATTTGGCCCATGCGTTCCCTCTTCCACACTTGAGCCGAGGATACCCCTCAGATGGGGTAAGGTCTCCATGTCTGCCAGGGCTGACCCTGGTCTAAGTCTTCAGAATATCCAGAAGGTGAAGGCCCTACAAGACCAAGGGGCACATGGTCTTTTTGTTAAGTTAGAACATTTGCTGACCCCCCATTATCTCTCGGGGACGGGCCTAGGTGGAAGTACCCTTGTTGACTTTGGTAAGGATTTTTCTTTTAAGTTTAACCTCTGAACTCATTCATATCTGATCTCTAACCCATATCTTTTAACTTTTGCAGAGCGACCACAAGGCATTACAGACGAGCTGTGGGAGATGGCTGCACTGAGCTTAGTGAGACTTGCCAAAAAAGCTGGTCTGAACACTCCTCCCCCAGCTCCCTCTACATCCAAATCTCAGGCCTCAAAGAAAAGGGCCCCAGAAGCCCATGCCTCTGAGGATCAGAGGTCGAAGAAGAAGGCCTCTGAAGCTGCAATTCCAATCTCCTCGGCCGACAGCCTGACGGCACGTCTGGATCCGTTGAAGTTAACCGATATTGTGGTCCGCCACAACATGCAGGCCGTGGATGCCATCGGCTCTATAATGACTGAGGCTGACAAGCGCTTTTACAGGGCTATGGACACCCCCCTGCTGATTGAGTTTGGCCTTCACAGAGCCATCCAGGTATGACTTGTCCCCTCGTCAAAATTTTATAAGTGCAACATCTGACTTTTCTCTAGCTTAACCTCTTCATTAAATGTGCAGGGAGTGACTGCTATGCACCACTTATCAAACTGGGCTCTGAGGAAATTGCCCCTCATCCAGAAGGGGCAAGAGGCCGAGAAGGTTCAGAGCGCCGTAAATGCTGAGGTCGACCGTCTGAAATCAGAGCTGCAGAACTCTGAAAATAAGGTTAAGGGGTTGGAGAAAGACATTTCTCTACTTGTCAAAGACCATGCCAAAGCCCTGAAGGCAAAAGATGACGTTCTGCAGCAGAAGGTCAGCTCGGCTGTCAAGGCTGCTCTTGAAGATGCCTCGACCCAAATAATTTATGACTACAAAGCCTCTGACGAGTTCATGGGTTTTGGTTTTGAATATCTCGAAAGAGGTATCAAGGCTACTACCAAATGGGATGAAGTCCGGGAGAAGGAGGTCGGTAATTTAAAGGCCTCTGACTTTGTAGGTCTCGGCTTTGCTGACCCCCAGTTTGCTCAGGTGCTTCAAGAGGTGGAGGACGAGGCTGCTGCTCCAGCTGAGACTGCAACTCTGGGAGGGACCGAGGTCGGAGGGGCAGACCATACTAATGACGCGGCCGAGGTGACTAATGCTGATCAAGCCAATCAGGCCGAGGCTGTTAATGTTCCCCCCAAACCTTTAGGATTTTGTAACTTGTAATAAATAATTTGTAATTTATAACTCGTAACTTGTAACACCATGGTATTTTGTATTCAAGGAATATTTGTAACAATGCCTCTGAATGCTATATGATCTCTTCCCTTTACTGAATGTCACGTAATCTCTTCTATTATTTTGTTGTAGTGGTCTTGTTTATACTCAGTCAATAATTCTGACCTCAGACCTCTTCACCACTGAATTGTTATTAGGCTTTGAGGTCGTCACCTAAGACGTTATCCTCATAATTAATCTCACCAAATTAATGATGTTAAGGGTCTGAGGTCATCTGTTAAGGTGTCTAACCTCAAACCTCATCACCACCGAGTGATGTTATGAAGGTCTGAGGTCGTCACCTAAGACGTTATCCTCATAATTAATCTCACCAAATTAATGATGTTAAGGGTCTGAGGTCATCTGTTAAGTTGTCTGATCTCAGACCTCGTCACCACCGAGTGATGTTATGAAGGTCTGAGGTCGTCACCTAAGACGTTATCCTCATAATTAATCTCACCAAATTAATGATGTTAAGGGTCTAAGGTCATCTGTTAAGGTGTCTGACCTCAGACCTCGTCACCACCGAGTGATGTTATGAAGGTCTGAGGTCATCACCTAAGACGTTATCCTCATAATTAATCTCACCAAATTAATGATGTTAAGGGTCCGAGGTCATCTGTTAAGGTGTCTGACCTCAGACCTCGTCACCAACGAGTGGTGTTATGAAGGTCTGAGGTCGTCACTTAAGACGTTATCCTCATAATTAATCTCACCACATTAATGATGTTATGGGTCCGAGGTCATCTGTTAAGGTGTCTGACCTCAGACCTCGTCACCACCGAGTGATGTTATGAAGGTCTGAGGTCATCACCTAAGACGTTATCCTCATAATTAATCTCACCAAATTAATGATGTTAAGGGTCCGAGGTCATCTGTTAAGGTGTCTGACCTCAGACCTCGTCACCACCGAGTGATGTTATGAAGGTCTGAGGTCGTCACCTAAGACATTATCCTCATAATTAATCTCACCAAATTAATGATGTTAAGGGTCTGAGGTCATCTGTTAAGGTGTCTGACCTCAGACCTTGTCACCACCGAGTGATGTTATGAAGGTCTGAGGTCGTCACCTAAGACGTTATCCTCATAATTAATCTCACCACATTAATGATGTTAAGGGTCTAAGGTCATCTGTTAAGGTGTCTGACCTCAGACCTCGTCACCACCGAGTGATGTTATGAAGGTCTGAGGTCGTCACCTAAGACGTTATCCTCATAATATATCTCTTGTCTAAGAGTGAAGCAAGAACTGTCATGGAAACTGATCTTTATTAATAACCTCTTCTCAATAAGATGGTACATTTACATAAAATTCTACGCAACATCATATGTAATATCTCTTTAGGTGGTCAGCATTCCATGGGTTAGTGAAAGTTTCTCCTTCTAGGTTTTCTAGCCTGTAAGTGCCAGGCACAACCTCTTATGTTACTTTATAGGGGCCATGCCAGTTCGGGTGTAGCTTATTTGGCTTTTGTAGGGTCTTCTTTAGCACTAGGTCTCCTACTGCAATGGGTCTTGACTTCACCCTTTGATTGTAGAATTTCGCTGCCCGCTGCTGGTAGGCTGCTTTTCTGACCTCTGCATCTTCTCTTCTTTCTTCGATAAGGTCCAGGTCTAGCCTCCTCTCTTCCCCATTGCTGTCTGGGTCGTAGGTCTGAATCCGATGAGTTGGTAGTCCTACTTCCGTTAGTATGACGGCCTCTGAGCCATGTGCCAGCATGAATGGGGTTTCTCCTGTTGGTGTCCTTACCGTGGTTCTGTAGGCCCATAACACAGCGTAGACCTCTTTTGTCCATCTCCCCTTCGCATCTTCTAACCTCTTCTTGATTCCGTCCAAGATGGTTCTGTTTGTGACCTCGGTCTGGCCATTTGCCTGAGGTCGACCAGGAGATGAGAAGAACTGTTTAATCCCCACTCTTAGGCAATACTTTTCTAAGGAGGAGTTCTTGAACTGGGTCCCATTATCCGAGATGAGAGTGTTTGGGAGGCCATATCTGCATATGATGTTCCTCCAAATGAACTGGAAGGTCTTCCGCTCTGTAATTGTTATCATCGGTTCTGCCTCCACCCACTTTGAAAAGTAGTCAATGGCAACTATCAAGAATCTATAGTTGTTGACAGCTCTTGGCAAAGGTCTACCAAGTCAATTCCCCGTACCGTAAATGGCCATGGAGAAGAGATTGACGTCATAGGCTGATGGGGTTGATGAGGGATAGTGGCGAACCTTTGACATTTGTCGCACCTCTTCACATAGTCTGCAGCGTCCTTAGACAAGGTAGGCCACCAGTATCCCTGTGTGATGATCCTCTTGGCTAAGGGACTTCCCCCTATGTGGCTAGAGCAGGAACCCTCATGAACCTCCTGTAAGACCCGGGGTACTTCCATGGGATGCACACATCTGAGGAGGGGTAATAGAAACCCCTTTTTGTACAAGACATCTCCTATCATTGAGAACTTGGCAGCCCTGTATCTCAACTTTCTCCTTTCTAGCTTGGACTCAGGCAGCTCTCCCTCTCTTAGGTATCTGACGAGCGGGTCGATCCATGAGTCTCCTAGGTTCACATTGTGACAAGGGCTACATACCTCATCCTCCTCGATGGTCGCCTTTCCTAAGACCTCGATTGGAATGGTCCTTCCCATATCTGTCTTCACCGCTGAGGCCAGACTTGCCAATGCATCAGCGTGATTGTTGCTCAGTCGAGGCACTCTCTTCAGTTTGGCCTCTTCAAAATATTCTAACAACCTTCTTACCTTCTTCAAGTACTTGGCCATTCTTTCGTCTTTGGCCTCGTATACCCCCAATACTTGATTGACAACCAACCTTGAGTCGCTATGGAGTAGGAGTCTCTTTACTCGAAGAGTTATTGCCAATAAGAGACCTGCTATCATGGCCTCATACTAGGACTCGTTATTTGAGGCATGGAAGTTGAATCTCAAGGCGTATTCAATGTTGGCGCCATCTGGAGCCGAGAGTATTAGTCCCGCCCTGCTTCCACTGTCACAGGAAGAGCCATCAACGAAGAGGCTCCAGACGTCTGTATCTGATGAGAAGACCCCTTCTCTCATAACCCCCTTCTTGAAGAGGTATTGATCCTCTTCGTTCTCTTCTATTCTGCTCCGGGTTTTGCCTGAGATGACCTCTTCCCGATCTCGGAAGACGTTTGGTGCCGTCTCTTCTGAATTTCTGAAGACACTACGGTTCGTCTCTTTCGAATCTTGGAAGACACTACGGTTCGTCTCTTCCGAATCTCGGAAGACACTACGGTGCGTCTCTTCACCCGTCATCTAATCCTTTCACTGTCTCGACCTCTTCCCAGGTGAATTCTGCGATAAAGTCTGCGAGGGCCTGCCCCTTGATGGCTGTCCTAGGCTGGTAGGTAAGATCATATTTCCCTAGTTCGATGGCCCATGTCATCAATCTTTCGGACTTCTCAGGTTTGTGCAGAACCTGCCTTAGTGGGGAGTCAGTGAGGACTACCATGGAGTGAGCTTGGAAGTAAGGCTTCATTTTCCTTGAGGCATGTATTAAGGCATAAGCCAACTTCTCCATTCGGGGATAATTTTGTTCAGACCCTTGAAGGGCCTAACTGTTGAAGTACACAGGCCTCTGGACCCCATCCTTTTCCCGTATGATGGCCGCGCTGATGGCTGATTCAGAGACTGCCAGATACACATACAACCTTTCCCCCATGATGGGCCGTGATAGCAACAAGGGAGACCCTAAGTAGGACTTGAGTTGGTTGAAGGCTTTTTCACACTCTTCGTCCCATTGGAAGGCCTTTCTTAGAACTTTAAAGAATGGAAGACACTTGTCTGTTGCCCTAAAAACAAACCTGTTAAAGGCAGCCACTCTTCCCGTGAGTCTCTGGACATCCTTGATACTCCTATGAGTCTTCATGTCGAGTAATGCCTTGATTTTCTCAGGGTTTGCTTCAATCCCCCTCTAATTAATGATGAATCCCAGGAACTTCCCGGCTCCTACTCCGAAGACACACTTTGCTGGGTTGAGTTTCATTCTGTACGAGTCCATGACATCGAAGGTCTTCTCAAGGTCCGCTACGTGAGTACATGCTTTCAGTCTCTTCGTTAGCATATTGTCTACATATACCTCCATGGTCTTACCTATTTTCTCTTCGAACATCTTATTGAAAAGACGTTGATACGTTGCCCCCGCATTTTTCAGACCGAAGGGCATCACCTTATAGCAGTACGTCCCTTTGTCAGTAATGAAGGCTGTCTTCTCAGAGTCTTCAGCATCCATGAAGATTTGGTTATAGCCTGAATAAGCATCCATGAAGCTCATGAGCTCGTGCCCTGCCGTTGCGTCCACCATCTGGTCTATCCTAGGTAAGGGATAGCTGTCTTTTGGGCAAGACCTGTTCAGGTCAGTGAAATCTACACATATTCGCCACTTCCCATTGGCCTTAGGCACAATGACTGCATTTGAGAGCCACTCCGGGTAGGTAACCTCTCTTATGAACTCGGCCTCTTTCAACTTTTTTACCTCTTCCCGGATGACGTCGTACTTCTCCCTGGAGTAGACTCTTCGTCTCTGCTTGATTGGCTTGGCATCTCTGTCCACGTTGAGCTTGTGGCTCATGACCTCAGGGTCGATGCCAGGCATGTCTGCGTGAATCCATGCGAAGACACTCTGTCTCCTCCTGAGGAAGTTTATTAGCTTTTCCTTGATTCCTGGTTCTAGGGCCTTACCGACCTGGACGGTTTTTTCCGGCTCGTCCTCATTGAGGAAGATGGATTCTACCTCTTCCGCGGCCTCACCCTTCTTCAATTTTGTTTCGTCTTTTGGGTCAAGAGTGTCAATGCTGTAAGTGGTGGTTGCTCTCTTATGGTCTTCTCTCTCTTCGGCCGAGTTGAAGTAACACTCTCGCGCCGTGGTCTGGTCCCCTTGCACTTCCCCTACTCCATAAGGAGTCGGGAATTTTAGCATCTGATGGACCGTCGACGGCACAACTTCAAACTCTTTGAGGGCCACCCTTCCTATGATGAGGTTGTAGGCCGAGAAGACGTTTTCGTCCATAACGAAAAAGTTTATCTTCTTGGTCAGCCTCCTAGGCCACTCATCCCCCATCCGTACATCCATCTCATACATGCCTAATGGGTGGACCTTTTCGCCACTGAAGCCTATCAATGGGTGATGATAGGGCACCAGCCTTGCCCTGCTAAGACCCAGACTCTTGAAGCAAGGCCAGAACATCACGTCTGCTGAGCTTCCCCTGTCTATGAGGATCCTCCGTACCTCGCACCCATGTACCCTTATTGTTATGACCAAAGGGTCATCATGGGGGGCTAAGATACCCTTGAAGTCGAGTCTGGAGAACCCCACTACGAGGGTGTCCATGTCTACTTTCTTCCTATTCTGCACTGTATCAGAAGACGTTAGATTCGCAACTTCGATCTTGGCCAATGACCTGGCCTCTGCTACATGAGCCTTCCTGTCGGCTACCTCAGAGCCACCTCCTACAAACCCCCCACATATGGTGCTAACACCAAAGGAGATCATACCGACCCTCTTCACCGGGGTGTTGTCATCCTTCGGTGGAAGATCCGGGTCGTCTTCATCATCTCCTTCTGAATCATCGTCCCTTCTGGCTGGGACATTGCCATGGCATCTGTCATCTCTTCTTTTCTTAGAGTCATCTCTTCCACCTTTTGGAGCCTTACCATTCACATACTTCCTCAGCTTTCCAGATTTCAGCATCTTCTCAATCTCATCCTTTAAAGCGAAGCATCTATCTGTGACATGGACATGATCCTGATGGAACTCGCACCATAGGTTTTTGTTCCTCTTATGTGGCGGGGCCTTCAGTTTCTCTGGTCACCTCAGAGTCCGATCAGTCTTAATCTCATTGAGGATGTGCTCACAGCTCACAGTCAGAGGAGTGTAATGAGAGAACTTGTCATCTTCTGACCTCTTCTTCCCCTCTTTCTTACCTTGGGACTTTCCCGTGCTACCACGGTTCTCCTCCTCATACTTGGCGGCCATTGCCTCTTTCGCATTCATCACTTTCCCTGCGGTTGCCAGCAGCTCCGCCATGGACCTAGGGGGGCCTTCCGCCAGTTTCCACAATAGCTTCCCCTTCTGGAGGCCTCCTATAAGGGCGGTCATGGCTATGCTCTCTTCATAATCTTCCACCTCCAATTTCTCTTTGTTGAATCTTGCTATGTAGTCTCTTAGGCTCTCACCCTTGGCCTGTTTGACATACAGCAGGTGGATAGTCTTCTTTTGAGGTCTTACCCCAAAGCAGAAGTTGTGGATGAACTGCTCAGCCAAGCCTTTGAAGTTCTCAATTGAGTTCTTCGGAAGGGAGGTGAACCAATTATGAGCTTCCCCTGTCAAGGTCCCTGAGAAGGCCCTACACTTCGTTTCATCGGGAATCGAGTAAATGTCTGCTGCCGACTGATACATCTCGATATGGTGTATATGGTTAGTGCTGCCATCATACTTGGGAGTCACTGTAGGAGGCTTGAACTTGGCTGGGGTTGGGAACCCCACTATCTTAGTCACAAATGGGGAGCCCTCTGAGTAACCCCTCTGTAATGGGTCCCTGCTTTTAATGAGGTCTCCTATCTTCTCCTCAAGGCGTTGGATAGAATCATTCCAGGGTCTTCTGTCATCAACTTGGCCGAGGTTATCCCCTACCACCTCCCTGCGATGGACAGAGGGTTCCCCAGCCGCGACACGTTGGTTGTTGACCTTTTCCTGTTCTCGGCCTCTTCTTTCACAGGGTCGGCCATGGTCTGGCCGACCCTGCCTACCCCCTCTCTGGGAGCCTGCTGCGCTCCTTGACCTCGACAGCCTCTGTCTTAGGTCATTCACCGGGCCCAGCCTCTCGAAGGCAGACCCTCTGCTCAACCTATCAAAGGCCGACCCTCTTTGTTTGGCCTCTTCTCCTCTTCGGCCGACACATCCTTGACTCTGCCTAAGAGGTCGTATAGTGTTATTTGACACCTCATATGGCTCCCAGCAGTCTTTAGGGGCTTCTTCAGCTTCTAGGTCATCATACCTGTCCTCTGGGCAAGGGTTTCCCTGCCTCCTCAGGCGCAAGCGCCTAGGGTCAGTAACGTCCCTTCTCCGCTGGGGTGCAGGCTGGTCCTTTATTGGCGCCTGGGGGTGGTCCCCTGGCGTCAGGACGAAGATGAACCGCCGCCGGAGTGATCATATTCGGTGAGACTCCAGGTGGCCTCATCATAGTTTGACTAAGCTGAGCAAATTTCTCCTTCATGGCTTGTTGTGTTGCAGCTAAAGATTTCAAGGCCGCTGCTACCTCCGCCATTTCGAACTGGGGGGCGCCTGACTGGAACTAGGTCCTCCACCTTCGGGCGGCGGAAGAGGCGGTGGTAACTTTGGTGCCATGTGTTAACAATAAAGAGCTTGAGTAGCAAGTGAGCTTAGCACCTCACAGGACCTCTTTCAATGGTGAAACAGCTCCACGCTAGGGGGAGGCCTGGTTCACCACCAGAGTCTCCGGTGAGGTTAAGCAGAAAAAGAGGAAGAGATAGCTTCTCGTTCCCACAGACGGCGCCAAAATGATGATGCCGGGATCAGCAGCACCGTGTAAGGTGTTTTCAAGCTCAATATAAGGATAACAATGGCATCACAGTTATATATAGAGATAAGAGAATGAGATGAGGATAAGAGGAGAGGGCACCGGTATATAAGTGGTTCAGCCTAAATTGGCCTACGTCCACTGTGAGTGTGTGTGAGTAATATCACTGAATGAAGGCACTAATGGCCATGGATACAACCTCTCAAGCTTTTTCTCTCTACTGTATATCTAGACAGAGTTTTAGCTAGGGTTGAATATCTGGGATCCTTTTGCAAGGTAGGGGATGACCCCTATATATAGTACCTATAGGGTGTAATGTACCCCCCATGCATGTAATGAGCATGTGTGTGGTAGCCTCACCAATGTGGGAGTGCCATCTGTCACTGTCACATCTAAGGAATGATGATGAAATATCCTCCCCACGTGTGTAGAATAATCTTGTTATAACTGATTTGTGCCCATGTGTCCTTATCCAAATGTCAACAGATGCTCGGTTGCCATATTGGTGCATGACCTCGGCCTGGGAGAGGCTGAGCTGTAAAGGTTCGATAAACGTCTTCCGAGATGTGCCATAGGGAGTCTCGGCCTGATCTCAGCCGAGACATTATGCTGGGGTCGGCCCCTGCCGAGGTTGGACTGATTCCATGTTGAAGATTATCAAGGCTTCTTGTCACCTCGGCCCAAGCCGAGGTTGGACTGGTACCATGTTGAAGGTTACCAAGGCTTCTTGTCACCTCGGCCTACACTCGGCCGAGGTTGCCATACCCAGGTATATGAGAATGTTGTTGATGCCTGTGATGCGCGTAGTGTCCATTGGAAATGTAGGTGGTAGTGTCGGCCTGGGCCGACCTTACTAAGGCCGAGGGCTGATATCGTGGGATTATGGATTATCCAGGGTCGATCAATATCTCGGCCATCACCTCGGTCGAGGTTGGTGTCTCAAGGCCAAGGTTACACTTGGGGCATATCATTGATTTCATGAGATAAAATTTTAACTTGAGAATCAAGCCAAAAGTTTTGATTTATGAAATCCACCATTTCACAGATTTCCCAACAAGAATTAATTTAACAATTATGATTTTGAAATCATGATATGCAATTTTTGCAGATTTCATTAATAAAAATTGGACAACTAATTTATGTATATAAACATAAAAATCATGATTGAATCAACAGATGTATGTGTAATTGATTATACGTAGAGAAAATAAAAACTTAGCTTTTGATGGAGAACAATGCTTGTAACACGTTCCCACAGATGGCGCCAATCTGTTGATGCGAAAAACTGGACCGAATCCCATTTTTATGATCACAGATAAATAGATAAAAGCAATCCAATCAAGCACATGAGAGACAAAGATTTTTAAAGTGGTTCAGCTATAAGGAAAAGCCTACGTCCACGGTTATTTTATTTCCTGGGGTTTACAATAGCACAATGTGGTGTAGAGAGAGAAAAAGGTGTGGATCTTGTGTATGATGTCTCTCGGTTCTCCCGGATCTCTTTCCTTTTGCCTAAGGGGATACATGTATTTATAGTGATGGGAGATAAAGAGATTCATTGTATGTAGACATTTATGTCTACATTCAACGAATCTAATTGTTGAACTGCTTGGTATGCTATGTGTTGTCATCTATTAATACAGTATAAATGTACATCAAGGCTCATTAAATGCGCTGTCATCTTCATTAATGCACATTAAATGCATAGTCATCCTTTGATCTTCCTGGTTGGTATGCCGACCAACTCTCCTCGGGTGCCGACTAACTCTCCTCGGGTGCCGACCAACTTTCCTCGGGTGCCGACTAATTCTCCTCGGGTATTGACCAACTCTCCTCGGGTGCCGACTAACACTCCTCGGGTGCCGACCAACTCTCCTCGGATGCCGAATATTGCCACGTAGGATGACATGTGTCCTTTTCTGATTGGTCCTCGTAGATGGAGAATTTTTGCGTTAACAGATGGATTCCTTAATCTCTTTTAAATGAAATTAAATTGGATGAAAGATCATTAAAAACATTCTTCTTACTCAATAAATGACGAATCTAATCGGTAGGATGATCCATGGATCAAAATGTGGTTCTCAAATTAAACCTCTCTAAAGCTTGTGACAAAGTATCTTGACTTTCCTTACCAAAACTCTTAGGATATTTGGATTTTTTGAAGTGTGGATACATAGAATATAGAGGATCATATCCAATAACTGGTTCTCTACCATTGTAAATGTCCAGGTAGAAGGATTTCTCAAATCTCACAAAGGTCAGAAGAAAGGAGACTCTCATTCATAAGACTTGTTTATTTTAGTAGCTAAATTTATCAATTAAGGCATTCATAGGATTTTCAAAATAGGTCAGGTCCTTACCTTTTCACATCCAAGAAACTTCCCTTTAATCAGTAATTTGAGCTTTGTTGATGACCAAATTATCTTCTGGAATGGAGGTAAACATAACTTGAATAATATTCTAAATTTTTTTTAAAAGCTTTACAAATGCTCTGGTCAAGTTGTACAAATTTATAAATGCATCTTTATTATTCATCATTATTTACCTAGAAGAAAAATCAGAGAAATTGAATCATATACTATGACGAGATTAAATACTTGGGGTGTCCTATATTTTACGGGAGAAGCAAGCATGATTACTTTGAAGACCTTATTCTAAATCAAAGCTAAGACTGAAGGGTGGCAGGATAAATTTCTCTCTATTACTGGAATAAGAACTTTAATTAATTAAGATTTGACTTCAATGCCTATTCACTAAATAGCAGCCCTCAAACCTCTTCAAATATCTTTAAACAAAATTCAAAGTCTAATGAGTCATTTCATGTGGGGATCTTTAAAATATTTTGGAGACAAACATCATTGGCTCAAGTGGATTAAGTTGTGCTACCCTGAAGAAGAAAGTGGTATGGTATTTATGAACATTGAAGACATTTGAAATGATTTTAACATGTAACGATGTTGAAACGTCAAGAATTCTTCAAGTCTATTAGTAGATTTTATGAAAGGCAAGTATAAAGACTTTTCAAGTAGACAGGGATCATCTATTGTTTGAAGAATTATTCTTATAATGGACATCACCGATAGGAATACCATTGAGATTGATGGAAACAAGTATTGGTTATTGACTTACAGTGGAAAATTCACAACCAGATCTGCTATTGAAATGATTGGAAACCATAAATCATTATCTTTGCATTGCAAATTCATTTGGAAAAAAGAGTATCCTCTTAAAATCTCTTTATTTCTATGGAAATGCTAATATTCATCTTAAAGGGATCCATTTGGCCTCTAGATGCAAGTGTCGATACCTACATAATGAATCCCCCACTCATACCTTCTTACATGGTCAAATAGCTAAATTAGTGTGGAAGTTTTTTCTAATGCCTTGGGCTTTAAAATTTCATTCTCATCTCTTAACCAAATGCTTATGTGTTGGTGTCTCAAGAAATCTAAATTATATTTCTTGAAATACTTGTTGCTTATTCTTCCAGGTTTTATTAATTGGGAGATATGGATTGGGAAAAATAAGAATTTATTTAAAGGCACTTCAATAAATAATAAGACAATCATTCAAAAAAATTTTTAGTCGATCAAGACTAGATCATCTCAGACAACCTTTACTTTTCAAACTCTTCACTATGAAGATATCATTTAAAATTTTGGTCTAAAAATAATCACTACTTCAAAAAAAGTAGTGAGTGCAAAATACTGACGGGGCTGCAAATGGATCAAACCAATTGTCAATATCTTCAAGCTTAATACTGATGGGGTTGTAAAATTTAATCCAGAAACTGATGGAGCAGGATGAGTCACAAGGGATCATGATGGAAATTTTTTAAAATCTTTTCCACCATTTAAAGGTTCAATTTCAAATACAAGGGTTGAATTTATTACTATTTTAAAGGTTGTTAAGATCAAATCCATAGTGGTGGAATCTGACTCTCAAGTTGTAATTAATATTCTCAAGGGAAAGATTCATAAACCTCTATGGAATATCGTTGACTTAATCAAATATATTAAAGAAATAGAGAATCAAGCTGAATTTATCCATTATTGGAGAGAAAGGAACTTTTTTGCTGATTGTTTGGCTAATCAAGGAAAGCATAGAAAATCTTTTGCATGCTAAAATCAAGTCTTGTATATGCCTAAACCTACTAGAGGTTATTTTAGGATGGATTTCAAGGCCTCACATAAATTATATCTCTTTAGATTTTATTTGTTATTTTTTTATCTTTTTGGGTTTTCTTTCTTTAATGCATAATAAGCTTTATCTATCTCATGTAAGGCCTCCATGGTAGGGTTATTCTACCTTATCTAATAAATTGGGGGTTAATCATTCTTTCAAAAATAAAAATAGTTTGGTATTCGAATTTCATGGTTAAGATGGCTGTAAATTGTTGTGTTCTTTATGTGAATGCATACCATGTTTGAGTTCTCATAGAGAACGTACTATGGGAATTCCATTTGAAAAGATCATGTACGACTCAGACCGCTATGGTACCTCGGTAGTAGACAAGATGCCTTATTCAATTTTACCCCTGGGTCACACGTCTAGGTACCCATGTCCGAGACAGATCATGGGGATATTTAATTTATATAACCTTAGGTATGATAAGTTATATGATTGATGGGTAGATATGGTGATTTATTCCTTTCCTTGATGAGGTCTTAGGTTCCGGATGACCTATTACTATAATTATTACGCACGAGTGATCCAAGAACACTTTAGAGCTAGGACTTTTTTACTTGATTTACTTATATGATCCTTATCCTCTATGACTATTTTAATTTCTACATAACATTTGACTTGATTAGAGTAATGTTATCTTGAAGTTCATTGTTTATTTTTGTTTGTGTACAATAAAACTTAACCATGGGGCTACTTATGATTTGGGATCTTAGATGCGAATTATATTAGGATTGAAGGGTGGGATAATTCTAAAAGATGTTAACAAGATAGAGGCATGTGAATAATTATGACTTATTACAACTTCCATTATACTTCTATTCTCTCTAAACTTCCTATTAATGTTGTGAATTTAACATTTTAGGACCGAGGACAGACCCTCTGTAGCCTTGATCGATAGTGTAGCTGTCATTGCAGAAGATCTACATTAGGATGTAGGTGTCACTAGCCTGCATGCCAGATCTATCATTTGTTTTTATTTTTCGTTATAGTGGAGACATATATAAATTCGTATTCGTATATTTTGTATATCCTATAGTTGTTGGGTTGTCATGTAGATTTTTCTCATGTGGACGGTGTCAAAACACTAGGATATCTTTTTATATAGATATTCAGTTTTATTTTCAATGTCTTTATTTTCTTGCATTCTTAGAATAGTACTCATTTGTTTAGACTCTGGTACTTTTTTTAATATATAATTGATCAATCTATTTTTAAATATTACGGGGTGCCACGTTTGGCATCAGAGCATTCCATTCTAGTGTCCTAGGGGTCATATGTGCGTTCATCGTTACATCCACATTTGTGTTCTGTAATACTTTAGATCATTACATTTAGTAATTAAACTTTAAGTCTTGCATGATTTATTAATGAATTTTGGATTACTATATTTCAGATGGTGAACCTTCAGAGATGTTTAGGATGACATAGATCTACAGAGAGTGTTGAGGCTGAGGCCGATGCACCTCTATCTCCACAATAGCCACCATCTGCCACACCACATGGGTAGGCACAACTGTGGAGATAATTGATTTAGCCTCTATTTATAGCCCAGGTCATCATATCGATGTTGACATATCTCCAACATCAGTCGCATCCACCCCTAGCCACACTCACACATGATCCTTGGGAGACCACCTCTTCTTGGGAGCGTACTAGGACAGCTTTTGGTAAGGGACAACCTCTAGAGTTTATGGGGTCATCTAATCCTATAATGGCACTTTAGTGGAGGCATGAAATTGAGTAACATTTGAGGTTGGTTGAGTGTACCATTATCCAATTATGGATATCTTCAAGCTTCAAGTTGATGGTAGATGCCCTAGATTGACCGGAGATTATTACCACCCCATAAAAGAGGTCTTAGATGAATCCATCATAGTTTTAGGTCATGTTTGAGGGAAAATACTTACTATCTTTGTAGCAGAGGAAACTGAGATCACAGTTTGACATGATCAAGAAGGAGGGTAAGACCATTGTTGAGTACGAGCGCGAGTTCAATCATCTTATACAATTTGTCCCAAAGGTGGATATATCTAAGGATTTGAAGATGGATCGATTTTTGATGGGGTTTAAAATGGAAGATTAAGCAGGTGTTGGTGGGGAATCCGATGTTTACAATATATTTTTAGATGGTAAATGCTGCTTTGCTAGATTGTGTTGATCACCACGAGTTCTTAAGAGAGAAAGAGAAGGAACCCAAGAAGTAAAGATCAGGAGTTGTCCAAAGGCCAAAGGTGTCAGAGCGTAGGGAGTATTCCCGAGCACATGTAGGATCTAGGTAGATACTTGGAGTTCCTACACAGGGGGAACAACCCCTAAGATATTAATAGATGATAACTATTATCGACAGGGTGGACATAGTTAGGGCCACCCTGGCCAGGCTTAGTTTGGGTATCCGAGTTAGAAATATTAGGGACAACTGAGCCAGAGAGGATAGGTCCAGCAGGGCTAGGTACATCATCAATTTGGCAGGCCTCGAGGTTAAGAGCACATGTAGCAGGATTGCCAGCGGGGTAACACTTTTGGTTGGACAAGTTATGCATGTGGGAATCTAGAGATGTTCAGTAGGGATGTCAGCTAACACTTCTTGCACCACCTCAGTTTCAAGCGCTCCCACCCGTACCTCAGTTCACAGCATTACCTCCTCCTATAGATCAGGCGTAAAGACTCCCTCAGTTGCATCAGGGACGTGTGTTCAACATCTACCGGGAGAACTTGAGAGTATATTTTATATTTATGCTAATTTTACCAAATTGCTTTTTAATACAAGAGCTTCACACTCCTTTTTTAGTTCTAGATACTCTATTACATTGTGCGTGATAGGTGTAGATTTTTAGGTTACTATGCATGTAAACGCTCCAATAGGTGGGGAAGTTGCATTATGCCAAATTTGTAGAGGCATTGTTGTAGAGATCGACATGCTATGTTTTTTCGTCAACTTGTTATTGTTAGATATGGGTACTTACGATGTTATATTGGTGATGGATTGGTTGTTGACTTACCATGCCCATATTTATTATAGTGAGAATATGATTACGTTCACCATTCTAGAGCAGGATATGTTCCTCATTTCCATGACTAAACGTGAGGGGGAGTCTAGCACCCATTTATGTTACATTAACGTGACTATGTCTAAAGAGGTCATGAGATATTTATATTATATCCCAGTGGTCCAAGAGTTTTTGAACATATCTGAGGAGGTATTAGGGTTACCATTGATGATCTAGAGATATTTTTATATTGGCCTAGAAGTGAGAACCCGACCCATTGCGAGAGAACCTTATCATATGGCCCCGTGGAAATGCGAGAATTACCGAATCAAATGTACAGTATCTTTTGACTCAGGGGTTCATTTTTAAAGAGTTTGTATTCATGGGGAGCTCCGATATTATTCAGAAAAAAGAGGGATGGGATACTTCGATTGTGTGTTGATTACCGAAAATTGAATAAAGTCATGATACGGAATAAGAATTCGTTGTCCTGAATTAATGACTTATTTGACCAATTTAGGGGTGCATCGTTCTTTTCAAAGATCAATTTGCACAAAAGATATCACCTGTTGAGAATTATGGAGGATAATGTGCCAAAGTGAACTTTTCTCACTGGTTATGGGTCTTTTCAGGTCATGCTATTCGGATTGACCAATGCATTTGCCATCTTTAGGGATTGTATGAATGATATATTTTGTGAGTATTTGGATCAGTTTGTCATTCTATTCAGTGAAGACATTTTGATTTACTCAAGCTCAGAAGAGGATCATACTCGTCATTTGAGACTAGTACCACAGACATTGAGGGAGAATAAGTTATATGATAAGTTCTCCAAATGCGATTTTTAACTCAAAGAAGTGCAATTCTTGGGAAATATAATGTCGAAGGTAGGGATTTACGTTGATCCTAATAAAGTATCTGTGGTGATGGAGTGGGGATAGCCCATGACACCGATCGAGGATAGGAGATTTTTGGGTTTGGTGGGCTATTATCACCGATTTATTCAGGGATTTTCAAGAATTACAGGGTTATTGACCAACCTGACCCGAAAAGGGATATATTTTATTTAGGATTCCAGTTATCAGTGAGAATTTGAGGTGATCTAAAAGAGGCTCATCATCTCTCTAGTCCTTACATATTCTAGGGGAGGCATTAAGTAAATGGTATTTACGGATGCTTCACTTCAATGTTTGGGCAGAGGTTTGATGCAAGAAGATATGCCTATAGCTTATGCCTCTTGAAAGTTAAAAATGCATGAGAGTAATTACCCAACACATGATTTGGAGTTAGCAGCGATGGTATTTTCCCTCGAAATCTCATGGAATTATATGTTGGGAGAATAATTTTCATTATTCTCCGATCAAAAAATCCTTATGTACTTGTTCACTACTAGAAGTGATGGTTGGAATTCATAAAAAAACTATCATTTTTCAATTCATTAACACCTAGGGAAGAATAACGTGGTGGGGGATGCATTGAGTTACAGACCAGTGGATACCCAAGCCACTTTATGGGTGGAATATGGAGAGGACTTGTCGAATTTATGGGTGAAAAAATGGAGTATGGTGAGAGAATGGGCTTAGCGAATGATTTTATGTCAATGGTGATGGTTACCACAACCATTATTACACTAGTAGTTCAGGATCAGTTGATGGACATTATTTGTTAAGAAAAGGTAGAGGAGATATTAATGGGAAAAGTTCTTTCCTTCTCGATTGAATCTGATGGGGGTTTACTGTTTCGATAATGGATAGTAGTGCCAAGGATCCAAAAATATGAAGAGCAATGCTAGGCAAAGGTCATGGGTCACAGTACACGGTGTATCATGGAGGGGACAAGATGTATTAAGATATGAAACGATCATACTGGTAGTCCTAAATGAAGAGGGATATCATTGACTATGTATCCAAGTGTGCCACTTATCAGTTGTTAAAGGTGGAGCACCAATGACTAGCAGGAGAGTTACAACCTTTGGAGATCCTTTAATGGAAATGTGAAAGAATATTCGTGGATTTTATTGTCGGGTTACCATGATCGTAGAACGATCATCATTCTATTTGGGTTATTGTGGATAGATTGATGAAGGTGGTACATTTCCCACACTACACCAAAACCAGTAGATTATTATAGTCAATTGGTCACAGTCCACAACTGTGACCGGTTATCATGGTCCAAAACTATGATCACTTCCAAAATACCATAATCAATGATGTGATAGGGTTAAAGGGTGGCCACAATTAGTATATTGTCACGGACTGAAGGCGTGACTAGAGGGGTAACGATCTAAAACCATGACCCACCCATCACCCCTTTAGGCGCTAAACTTTTGGCCATACTAGTCACCATAAGGTCCACGGTTTAAAATCGTGACCCACCCGTGACCAATACCAGTAAATTATGGTCACGTTTCAGAACCATGACCCTTAAACCTAGTTAAAAATGGTCTTGTTAAGTTGGTCATGGTTCATAACTGTGACCATTTCTCAAGCTTTCATTTGTCATAGTGGTGGTCGCAGTCTGGAATCGTGACTAAGTTTAAGTGATTGATTGGCCACAGTGGGGGTCACAGTTCAAAACCATGACTAAGCTTTGGATATAAATTCGAGAAGTTAGGACAGTGTTCGTATCCCCAGTAGTGTATATCTTTCTCTATCTCCTCCCCACTAAACGATTTTCTACGAACAATGGTGCAAATATCTCTATCTCTCGACTAATTCAGGCTACTCTTTCTCTCTGTGTATGTTTCAATGTGTGTTTTAACGCGTGTACGTGTGTGTTTCAATATATATGTTTTTCACTGTGTGTATTTCAATGTATGCATATGTGTTTGAGAATATATATATATATATATTTTAAAATGTTAAAAAAAAATTGAGGTGATATTTGAAGAAAACCTTCAGGGTTAAAATCTTGTTTACAAGATTAATAACAAACTGTTATAAGTTTTGTAAACTCCAAATAAACTTTTTGGGCAAAATTCTTTTTGAAAAACACAAGATGTGTTGTAAAAGATTTTCTAAATGTATGGTTTGAATTTGATAGTTGGTTACCTTCTTTTTTGTTTTTAATAAACATCTACTAAAGTTACCATGCAGTCCCAATCACAACAACAATTAAGAACATTAAAAAAAATAGACACAAGAATTTTAACATGATAAAACCCTTAAACAAGGGAAACATCCACGGTGCCCTCTACGGCACAAAACAAAAATTCACTAGAATAAAGAATCAGGTTACAATGCTTAAGCAAACCATAAACATCCTAACCTAAGTTCAGAATATACCTACTTGAGATTCTCCACTCTAAAGGTAATCTGAATTGGACTGATCTTTTCTTGCTACTTCTTTGCTTTTTCCTTGATCTCTGACGCGACTGAAAATGTGTCTCAGAAATGCGTACTCTCTAGGCTCAAGTGCAAGCCTGTCGCTCAAGTAATAATCCGACAAGTCGGGTATCGATCCTCAGGGAAAAAGGACAAGGAAGTTGTGACGACGGGAAAAGACGAAGGAATCCTAACTTTGACTTTAAAAAGAAAGAAAAAATGTTTTGGTTTTGGGATGACTAAACCTAAATGCAATTATGAAATTATGAAGAGATGAAAATACACTAAACTACCTAAAATATGAGTGAAAAAATGATTTGAAATTTTTAACTAAGTGATGAGAAAAAAACAGGACGGGAATACAATCCCCCAACCCTAGTGTATTGCAATTATAATACTAATCACAAATTTAACTGATTAATTTGACCCAGAATTTAGTACTCCCAAGCATTATGTATACGAGGTTGAAGCCCGCGTCATACTTAATCTGAGGACGAGTAAATCGGTACCGCGATACTTACACTCGAATTGCATTCTAAATCATCCCGGTTACCTAGAGGCAAACAAGATATAAAGATCTATAATTGTTGTGTTCCTACGCAATACGGTCGTAATCTATCACTAAATTCAGAGGACTAATTTTATACACATGCAATTAACACATCAGGCTGGGTTCATGTATCCCGGCCTTTTAAACCTAGACGGACATATTAAACTGAAGGATGCATGGAATAGTAATGTTGCATGTGAAAGAACTCATGATAAAACTAGATTGAAATACGTAACTAAGTATTATGAACGCATAAATTGATTCAAATCATGCAAGAAAAATTACCATGCAAGAACAATAATCATAAGAATGAAACTTGGATTACCACTTGAAAACAAACCCGGAATTATATCAATCTTGCAGCAATTAATTCAACTTATGTCCCTAGATGTTTTTCTCCTTTTCTCTCTACCAAAACTAAAAAAAAACTCTCCAGAACTGTCGTTCCTAGGTCACTAAGTATGTCCAAATCTGTTTTTGAAGGAGTTTTAACTTCATGGGATTCTTTGAACTAATCAGAATAAAGGAGTAAATTCGCGCTTCAGGACCCCCCGAACCGGTTCGCATGTTCCCCGAACCGATTCGTCCCCCAAACCGGTTCGACATTGGGTTTGGGAAATTTCGCTGGCTTGGGTGCCTTTTTCTTTCATTCTAACACTTAGAATTTTTTCTTGTTTTCTTCCTTTCTTCCTTGGATTTTTCTTCAACTTTAATTTGTCATAACTCAGCAACCGTAACTCAGATTTAGGTGACGTTTCTTTCAGTGTTCTCGTTGTTCCAAGATTTTCAACTTTCCAGTTGACTCCTCCTCCAGGATCTGGATACAAAGTTACCAAAATGCCCTTGAACTTTCCTTCCTAGCCTTTCCTTCATTGTTTCGCTTTCTCTTTTGCACAGCTTGCATAATTAACCTGTAAAACAAATAGGAGGAACACGAAACACAAAATACTTGCCAACGAAGGTTAGTAGCATAAATGTGCGTTAAATCCATATTGGTTGCATAACTCGGGTTCACAAATGTACCGAAATTAGGGGAATAAATATACAATATTTATGCCCAATCAACCCCGCCTAACTTAGAACTTTGCGCGTCCCAAGCAATGTAAAAGAGAAAGAATAAAGTCACGACTCTTCTAAATAATTTGTGGGGATAGAATACCCTATTCACGGGCAAGGGATTGAATTTAGCGCATACAACAAGCCTTTAAACCCCCAGGTTACCCTAGTAGGATGAGTGGTGTCTCGTGAGGGTTTGCAGAGAATATACCCACAAAATTCGACTCAAAGAAAATTCAAAATACACAAAAATTGTACAATTCAAACTTTTCCAGAAAATAGTCATCATCAAGTCATATGTACGAGTCTCAAATCGTAGTGTGTGTGTGTGAAGCCGGAAATTTAACTGCGGGTTTCCACCGATTGATGATTACGTTACTTACCAGAAAATTCGTTTTGATTTCAAATTCTCACGGAATGCTCTCTCAAACGAATCACTCGGAATGTGGCTATTCTCTCAGTATGCGTGATATAAAGAGTAAATATAATGGACGCAAAATTACGCATACAAGTAGAAAGACGGAAATTTTATGATAATAGGATCTCATCAACGGATTATGGTTTCAAAAATGGGAACATTGCCTCTTTTTCGCGCATTCAATCTCTTTTATTATCTTTTGATGTATTAGCTTTACACGCGGTAACTAATTTCGCAATTTAGACTCGGTTAGGACTTTTCGGGTTTTAAGGTATATTGGGTAAAATGAAGATGGTAGGGAAGGCTGGAATTGGAAAAGTCATTTATGATGTCCATTTGTGCTTTTTTCGGGGTATTGCTCATTTTTTTTTCTGTTTTTCAATTCTTTTCTTTTCTTGCTATTTTTGTTGAGCATATCTATTTTTTTCCTCCTTTTTATGCACTTTCCGGACTGAAATTTTGAATTTTTCCATTCTTCGCAATTCCGGGCTATTTGGGTTTTTCGGGTTGTCAAACGAAAGGGAAAATCTATTCGACTCAATTTGGGTTGCAAAATGGGTGATTTTTCACGAATTTTTACGGCCAATATTTTTAGGTGAAAAACAATGGCCTACTTCATTGTCCAAAATACCAATTGCGTTACCATATACGCTTTGAGATGAATTTAAGTTTAGGGATCAATTTTGGCACGTTTTTCAAAGCAATATCACACACGATTTTCATAACCGATCAAAATGAAAAGATTGAGATCCTTGGCGACTTTTTTTTTAATATGCTGAAAAGAACTTTGAGTTAACAATTAACTCGGATTGATTTAAAGACTAAAAAAAATGATAGGCTCGAATCTCACCGAGTTTGTTAATCTCCACACTTATTCATTAAGTCGTCAATTTTCGCTCAATTTCCATCTTTCGTCAATTTCGACTTTGTGTGTGTTGAAATTTTACAACTTGAGACTTTAAACCGACTTTTAATGATATTTTTGAAAATTTTGAATTCCAATTTTTATTTATTTTGAACGAAAATATTTTTGGGTTTTCAAAATTTTATGATTTTTTTGGAAATTTCTGGACATTTTGAAAATTTGTGAAGTTTTAGAAATACGCACTTGTTACCCCCCTAACTTAGACTTTTGCATTGTCCTCAAGCAAAAAGGACTAAAATCTAACTCAAAGCGAATGAAAAGTGCGGAAAAATAAAACAAACAAATATTAAAATGCAACAAGACACTATATGACACTCATGCATGACTCAAAAATACAACAACACTCACCCCATACGCGTCGGGGGTGCGACGACCTCTTATCTCTCCACAAACTCACCCGACCCCACTCACGGGGTTCGATGCTCGCCTTATCACTCCCATATTTCTATCATAGACCAACAACCGGAATAAGTTGGGACCTCGCCCATAGATAAAGGATAGATCGGGAGACTCATCGTGACTAATTGGAAAGGGATCCTCGTGATGCTTACTCAAAGTATAGCTTGCGTGCACTGACTTAGAGGGAACTCCTAATTTTCGTTCAATTTTTGGAATGCATGGGTCGGGCTCTAAGTCGGTTGAAACACAACTTTTCTCCTCACTCGCCTTCGGAACCTCTAGTGGTATGGGTGGATGGTCACAAAGAAGGAATTCATCGATTTTATCTTTCCATTCGCTTTCTTCTAGGTGACTAAATGAATCCAATAGAGTTTGGACTTCGTCGTTAAGGCTCTCATCCACCGGACTGAATTCTTTTTAAACTTCTTCCATGCTCATGTCCCCTAGCTCTCTCTCCCGAGTAGTGCCTACATCCTCTCTTACTTGCTCGATCTCTAACTCCACTATTTTTCTTTCTTCTAACCCCTCTCTCTCTCTCTTTCCATTGCGGTATAAGTTCCCTCGCTCTCATGACTAGACACTAAGCAAGATTCTAAGGCATCTCCATATAAATTTTCCTCAATGTGCTCTTCTACGATCTCATCAATTAGGCTCACCGCGTGAAGATCATCTTCTTCCCCCGTATATTGGGCTATATGGAAGATGTTAGTCTCTAAGGTCATGTTCCCAAAAGTGAGTGCATTTTCCCATTCCGAGTATTGATGATTGCGTTAGCCGTAGCTAAGAACGGGCGCCCAAGGATGATGGGAACATGGCTGCTCGAGGTGAAGGAGGGCTCCGTGTCCCAAATGACAAAATCTACTGGGAAGTATAAGGTGTTAACTTGGACGATCACGTCCTCAACTACACCTCGTGGGATCTTCACAGTTCGATCCGCTAATTGGAGAGTGATCCTTGTGGGCTTGAGATCGCCCAAATCAAGTTGCCTATAAATGGAATAGGGGAGGATATTGACACTTGCTCCCAAATCAAGTAAGGCTTTTTCGATTTTATTTTCTCCAATGATGCAGGAAATGGTGGGTGCACCGGGATCTTTGAATTTAGGCGGGAGATCATTGAGTAGAATGGAGCTCACGTTATGTGCTAGAAAGACATTTTTATTTACCTTCATCTTTCTCTTTACTGTCAACAAGTCTTTGATGACTTTTGCATATGCTGGAATTTGCTTAATGGCATCAAGGAAAGGTAAGTTCAGATTTACTTGCTTTAGCACGTCAAGCACGTCATCACGTGGGTCTCCTTTATGGGAAGGAATTAGCCTTTAAGTAAACGGTGCCGCGGTGGGTGGTTTCACTACTACCTCAGGCTCACTAACGTCTTCTTTGTCACTCTCATTCAAGGGGACATCTTCGGCCTCTATCGTGCCGGGCGAAATCTCCTTGTCTTTAGGTACGTCTTGTGGGGGAGGTGACAAGTCAACTACTCTCCCACTACGTAGAGTGGTAATTGCGCTACATTATTCAGAAAGGTCATAGGGTGTCGAGCTAACACAAGTTTGACCTTGGAGAGGTCTTTGGCCCTGGGCAGGAAACTTGCCCTTCTCTTGGACACTCAACGAGGATTGTATCTTTGACAGATTTTCATTTATGTCGCTAATCAGATGATCATATTTAGCATTGGGTGCAGTCTGGCTTGTGATAAATTGATTCATGGTATCCTCGAGAGTTCTCCGCGGTGGTGGGATATAAGATCCTTGAGGTGGTGGTGCTTGCACATGTCCTTGCATATGTGGGGCTTGTTGAAAGTTTTGTGGTGGAGGAGGGGAAACATGGGAAATAGGGTTCATCGCAGCGTGTTGTTGCCCATAGCTAAAACCAGGATGGTTTTTCCATGAAGGGTTATAAGAATTCCCGTGTAGTACACTGAAATTGCCCTTAAAACCTCCTATACCACTAACTTGCTCTTGAAGCATCACATTGTAGGCGGGTATAGTCGGGCATTCCTCAGTTGAATGACGCGCCTCACAAATTGCACACACCTTTTCAACGGGGTTTGGTATGGATCCAGTTGGTCCTCTTCCACATCTCCCACGTAGGTCTCGCACTTCTTTCTCAAGTATATCTATTCGACTTTCCGCTATAGAACTCTTTTCTACATGAAATAGGCCGAACGCTGACGGAGTGGTGGTCACTTGACAATTTCAATTTTGAGCATTAGGGTCAGATGTATCCCAGGATTGGGTAGTCTCAGCGACATACCTCAGGTGAAGCTCAGCATCGTGGGCGTCTAAGTCGACAAATGGACCACTTCCCATGGTTAAACAAGTTGCTTGGAGTTAAGATTCAGTCCATTATAGAGAAAAGAGATGATTTGCGCTGCATCAAATCCATGATGGGGGCATGAAGTAACTAACTCATTGAAACACTCATAACATCGATAAAATGGCTCATTTTTATGTTGTCTGAAAGCTTAAATTTGAGCCTTTATGGAGATTGTTCGATGTGGTGGGAAGAATTTCTTGAGAAACCTCGATTGTAACTCGTTCCAAGATGGAATCGAGCTTGGAGGTAAAGACCATATCCAGGTCTTAGCTTTATCTTTGAGCTAGAAAGGTAAGAGTTTGAGGCGGATCACCTCTTGTGTGTAGGTTTGATCATTGAGAGTATCGCACACATCCTCAAATTCCCTAATATGGAGGTATGGCTTTTCAGAATCCATACCATGGTAATGAGGTAGCATCTGGATCATCCCATTTTTGAAAAGGAATTTCCTGGCATTATACGGGAGTATAATGCATCCCGGAGTGATAGTGCGCTCAGGATATAAGAATTCTCTCAACGGGCGGTATGGGGGCTCTTCCTCACCGGCAGCTGCACTACCGTGTTGCAACATCTCCCTCTCTCTTAATGACTCGGTGCTCTCACTTGGTGTGCTCAAGGTGTACTCGGGGGTGTGTCCTAAGAAGGAAAACAGAGTGTTGTTTGAGATTGAGTGTGACGGTGTGGGAGGTGGGATCCAGAACTGTGGGGCGTTTGGAGTGTGAGGGCTATCGGGGTTATATTCAACGATTGGATTTTCGTGAATGCTGGTTGGAGTATTATGGGGTGTAGGAGTGAGTTCAGAATTTTGCATTAATGGCTTATGAGAGATGATGGTGAATCTTTTTGTGCTTTTTGATTTTTTTTTTATGTTTTTGGATTTTTGGAAATGTTTAGTCAAAGCTTTGGATTGACTCGATCTAATCCTAAGTCTACCTAGATCCCCTGAAACGGCGCCAAAAACTTGACGCGACTGAAAATGTGTCTCAAAAATGGGTACTCTATAGGCTCAAGTGCAAGCCTATCGCTCAAGTAATAATCCGACAAGTCGGGTATCGATCCTCAGAGAAAAAGGACAACGAAGTTGTGACGACGGGAAAAGATGAAGGAATCCTAACTTCGACTTTAAAAAGAAAGAAAAAATGTTTTGGTTTTGGGATGACTACAACTAAATGCAATTATGAAATTATGAAGAGATGCAAATACACTAAACTACCTAAATATATGATTGAAAAAATGATTTGAAATTTTTAACTAAGTGACGAGAAAAAAACAGGACGGGAATACAATCCCCCTACCCAAATGTATTACAGTTATAATACTAATCGTAAATTTAACTGATTAATTTGACCCGGAATTTAGTACTCCCAAGCATTATGCATACGAGGATGAAGCCCGGGTCATACTTAATCTGAGGACGAGTAAATCGGTACCGCTATAGTTACACTCGAATTGGATTCTAAATCATCCCGGTTACCCAGAGGCAAATGAGATATAAAGATATATAATTGTTGTGTTCCTACGCAATACGGTCGTAATCAATCACTAAATTCAGAGGACTAGTTTTATACACATGCAATTAACACATCAGGCTGTGTTCATGTATCCCGGCCTTTTAAACCTAGCCGGACATATTAAACTGAAGGATGCATGGTATAGTAACGTTGCATGCAAAAGAACTCATGATAAAACTAGATTGAAATACCTAACTAAGTATTATGAACACAAAAATTGATTCAAATCACGCAAGAAAAATTACCATGCAAGAACAATAATCATAAGAATGAAACTTAGATTATAACTTGAAAACAAACCCGAAATTGTATCAATCTTGCAGCAGTTAATTCAACTTATGTTCCTAGATGTTTTTCTCCCTTTCTCTCTACCAAAACTAAAAAAAAAACTCTCCAGAACTACCGTTCCTAGGTCATTAAGTACGTCCAAATCTATTTTTGAAGGAGTTTTTACTTCATGGGATTCTTTGGACCAATCAGAATAAAGGAGTAAATTCGCGCTTCAGGACCCCTAAATCGGTTCGCATGTTCCCCGAACCAGTTCGCCCCCCAAACCGGTTCTACATTGGGTTTGGGAAATTTTGCTGGCTTGGGTGACTTTTTCTTTCATTCTAACACTTAGAATTTTTTCTTGTTTTCTTCCTTTCTTCCTTGGATTTTTCTTCAACTTCAATTGGTCATAACTCAGCAATCGTAACTCGGATTTGGGTGCCGTTTCTTTCAGTGTTCTCATTGTTCCAAGCTTTTCAACTTTCCAGTTATCTCCTCCTCTGGGATATGGCTGAAGAATTACCAAAATGCCCTTGAACTTGACTTCCTAGCCTTTCTTTCATCATTTCGCTTTCTCTTTTGCACAGCTTGCATAATTAACCTGTAAAACAAATAGGAGGAACACGAAATACTTGCCAACGAAGGTTAGTAGCATAAATGTGCGTTAAATCCATATTGGTTGAATCACTCGGGTTCACAAATGTACCGAAATTAGGGTAATAAATATACAATATGTATGCCCAATCAATCTCCTTCTCTTTGAATTCTGATTCCAGCATCTCGTTCAAAATACAAGATTCTCATACAGAACCACAGTGTCTAAGTGTTCGTGTGAGATAGTGTTTGTGATGTGATACTACATGAAAAAATGATACTCACCCTCTCAAGATTATACAAACAATCCTAACAAATTACAATCAGTTCTAAAATGATAGGTTACTTTTTAATCTTTATTTTCCAAGCCAAGTTTTCTTGATCTTTTATTTATCCACAGATCTCAAGGATACCTTTCTCAGAAGATGGTTCAAGGTCTTAAATAATTTTAGTATTTTGAAAATATTTTTGAAATTTAAACCTCCAATTGATATCCAAATTGGGCTAGAAGTCTACTTTATTAAAACAGATTCAGACTTAACATGTAGATACTGATTCAACAATTTTTGACATAAAACTTCTTTTCAGATCTATGGTTACACCTTAAAACTTTAGCAAGAGTTTTTTTGTTCTTTTTATTTTTGTACACACGTATCTCATAAAACATGAAATAGAAAACTAGAAACACAAATAACTCACTAGATCTGAAAAAATACTTTGAAACTTAAAAGTTTATATTTCAAAATTTGTTGAACAAAATAGATCTAAGATACCAGATCTAAAAAGAGACACATAAAACAAATCATGTGATGTTCTCTTTTAGAAAAAATCAGTTTCAACAATGAAACTTAAGTATCTCTTAGAGATGAGTTCTGAGAGAATAAAATATTTGAAGAGGTCTTCAAACGAAAACTCAACACCAAAAACACAGAAACCCTAGAAGGATCTAACTCTCAAAAAGATGGGTTTTTGGTGTATGTAACTTTTAGGTTTTGGTGTTTGGCTTGGGAGAAATCACTCAGAGGTTTAAACTACGAAGAAACTAGGGTTTCTTCTTTCTAATCTCTCTCTATTCTTTCCCTCTCTTCTCTCTTCTCTCTCTTTTCTCTCAGATTTCACGAAATGGCAAAAAGTCTAACATACTGAGGCTTGGGTCCTTTTTATACTAACAGAGGAAGGATCGAGAACATCGGCCTCAATCTTACGGCTGGGATTGAGTCTTGACCGTTTGACTTTAATCCAACAGTTCAACACTAGTGGTGGGTTAAACGTTTGGTGATTGGTTTAAACAGGGTTCACGAGGATTGACTCACAACACATGTAGTACGTTGATAAGTTTGATCTAAGGGATGAAAATGTGTACGCATTTTCTGTCTTATAGAAAACACAATCTAAGCCGTTGGGACGCTAACACGTGTACGCACCAAACGCAATAAAAAACGAGTATTTGAAAATAATTACTAAGGCTACCTTGAATTCTTTAGCGCTTTTGAATTCTATCTAGGCAAACAATCAACAAAGAAAATAACTTTCTGAAATTCAAATTTTACCCACAACACTTTTAAAACATTTTTTAATTAATTGAAAAATCATTTGAAAATTATTTAAAAATATATAAAATGATTTAAGATTAATTAAATTGATGTTAAAATGACTTGAAGTGTTGAAGAACCATTAGAGTAAATAGGTGATATGAATAATGCATAGTGTGTGTCCTATTTGAGGTTTTAATGATAGAAATAACTTCCCTTTGTTGATTATCTTGGACAGGATTTCTTCTTTGAGCTTGTACATTTGAAGGGATGGAGTTCTAATAAAATCTAACTATTTTGTCTAGATATCCAAACTAGTTGGAACTCTTATATATGTAGACTTAAGTAAGTCAATATATAGTTTGCTCTCAATTTTTTTATGTGATATTTACACATTTCAACGGACCCATGTAAAAAAATCAACTCAATTTTTTTTTGCTATTTATAAAAAATCAATCAAACTTTCGCAGTTTTAAAGCACTTAAAAGCTGCAAAAAGTTTGACCGATTTTTTTAAAACAGTAAAAAAACTTTTTCGAGATGATTTTTTCTATTTGGGTACGTTGAAATGTTTAAATATTACATAAAAAAATCAACTCAAAAATATTTTTTTAATATTTTAAAAATATAGGTGTGCATCAGCACATGTGCAAACATAGTGTGTACAAGAGTCTGCCCCTCTCTCTCTCTCTCTCTCTCTTTCTATTTATATATATATATATATATATATATATATATATATATATATATATATAATAGTTTATGCTCGCACCTGTAAGGTTGCCCCCGCTGTGACCTGAGGTCACGGGTTCGATTCACGGAAACAGCCTCTCTGCGCAAGCAGGGGTAAGGCTGCGTACATCCAGCCCCCCAGCACCCCGCAGTGGCGGGAGCCTCGTGCACTGGGTTTGACCTTTTTAGTTTATGCTCGCAGCTGAAGGCACGAAGAAATTTTTTCAACGTACGTAATCACGAAACGCCAAAAATTTCCAAAGTACGTAACTGCAAAACGGCAAAATTTTCGTTCCCGACAAAACAATATGTAATTTTTTTAAAAAATGGCCATAATATCTTTTATTTATAAGACTATACACCCTATTTAACAAATAATATATAGTCTAACATTAATGAGCATAAAAAATAATACAGTCCATTCGAACTTCAATGATAAAATAAAGTTTACAACATGTGGAGGTGTCAAGTTTGAGAAACTAACGCATATGTAAACATTTCTTAACACCCAAAGAGATGTTAACAAAGAAAGTTTTATATTAAAAAAAGTACCAAGTTGTTTCATATGTACACACTTCTAAACACACTAATGCATACATACAATATCATTGGCTAAGCTACTGTTGTAAGTGACGAAGATTGTGGTCAAATCATAAATGTTTTGTATTATTGTATCAATCGTGATAAATTTTTTTGAAGGCATGCATAATGTTCTAAAGTTCCACGTAGTGTATAATAAAACAAATATTTTATAAAAATAAATATTTATAAAAATTGGGCAAAATTTCCTTTGTTTATATTACTATCCACCCTGTTTAGACAATACCAAATACCATAACAATAATAATAATAGTCCATCTCGGACCTCAAATGTATCATCAACTATTTAACTCAGAAAATATCATGTATCACAATAGACGATTCGAAATTTTGAAGAAAATTCTATTTACACCCGGTCATTGATTTAATATTTGATTGGCTGGATTCTGGGCAAACATGGAATCGGGGCACGCACAAACATTTGGCAGAACAATTGGAGTAGTTGACTTATTAGTCTTCAACAACATCTTCAAGGAAATAGTTGCGCACATCTGAAAAGAAAAAGGCTTCGAATAAATATTTTTAGAAATAGAGCATCAAGTATATATAATATATGCATGGTGAAATAGATTTGTCTGCTTGTTGACCGAGCTTGTTCAATTATGTCTACTAATCAATTGATATCGGTTGGATTACTTGATATCAAGAATAATTGCAACTCTTTTCAGTCTTGTCTTACTTTTTGGCGGATATTTATTCCCAATAAAGAGTATTTGAAATTTATTTAACATACAATTCCTCCAAGCATGCCTAGATTTAGCATCAGTTTTACTCACGATATATACTTGCGTAGAATAAAAGAATGAATTAAAGGCCCCGAGGAGATAGATGCTTCGGATCAATGTCTGGAGAATTCTACTGAAATGTCTTTTTCTTCCAGAGAAAAGACACACCGATCAGCTCTTTTTCATTGAGCGCTACTTTTCATCCAGGTTTAAAAGAAGCTATTCTCCTAGATTCATTTAGTTTAATTAAATTAATTAAAAAAAGAAATGAGTGAGATATTACCTACATCCAGTTGCATACCCTCTTTCCTCTTAATTTTCATGTAGAAGTAAATGAATAAACACTATTTGGCCTACTTAACTTGACAATACACCACTACCTTGGGGATTTTTCTCTTGAGCATCTCGGGTCTAAAGATTTCAAAAGAAGTCTACAGACAGGTATTAACATTCCAAATACAATAAAAAAAATTATAAACTACATACACAAATTACCCAAGAGATTTAAATCCCAAATAAAACACAAAAGCTCAAACAGGTGCCTCAACCATCATTAGATTTCCATTTCCTTAAAATGTTTCAACCATAACTCCCATTTCCGAAAACATCCCTCCGATAAAAAAATCTAAAACTTTATAGTATTAAAATTAATCATTAAGGGAATCAAAACAAAAATTATTAGAGCACTGTATAGTCCTACATGTAGGCAAGGATTGTTTGGCACATTGTTTTCAACTATGCAATCATCACTGCAAATGAGATCTATAGTGGACCATTTAGAGATCCATAGTTGGTTGACAAATGCTCTGCTAATAAAGAATTAAAATGATAAATATCCCATAAAGGAGGATATTCAAAGTAACAATATTATCAGACCTCATAAAGGATCTCATCCAAGTGTGAAGTATATTTGAAAAAGGCCATTAGGCCATTATAAATATAGAAGTTTTAAAGGAGGATATGAAAAATAACAACTTTTATAGGTTGTATTTTACCTGCAGTAGATAAAACATTTCCCTGCCAAATGCTATGAATGCACGACCACTTTTTTGGTATGTCGTTCATTCGTTGCTGGCCCATATATTCACTTCCATTCGAAGTTGTCAAATCTTTCTCTCTTTGGTAGCTTGATGCATGTGAATTTGGATAATTAGTATATAGAGAGCAGCGTTAAACAATAACGCTCCTGATTTTGCCATATCTTCGACCCACTAAGCCAATGGTTGAGATTAACACCTTAATTTATTATTCCACCCGAACATTTGAGAAATCCCGCCCGAACAAAAACACACCCATCTATTCTCTCTTTTCCTATAATGTTATCTGACACACTCTATCCGCCTTTGTAAACCCTCTTCTCTCACTATCCCTCCCTCCAAACCCATGACCATTCCTCCACCACTCATATCTTTCTCTGTGTGTGTGTGTGTGTGTATGTGTGTGTGTTTCTTGATATTCTTACCCCCTCCGTTCAAGCATTTTTTTTTGGTCAAATCATCTTTAGTTGCAATCAAGGATTTGTTTTGTTAGGTTTTAAAAATTAGTACTTTGGTGTGATTTTTTTTCTTCATATGTAGTGGCATATTTTGGTTATTTTGCAGATATAATCGAATCCTTCATATTTGTTCATGTATCAAGTATGTATTGCCTATAATCTGTGTTCAAATCAATTTATTATATTCTTTGGTACTAACACGTGTATCTCGATTTCAGATTATTGGAGCTTCAAAAGTGGTTATTAAATTTTCTATGATTGATTACCACGTATACTCTTTTGTCTCCCTCTATGATATGTGTTTTTGTTATGATAATTTGTTGTTATTGTTTTCGTGGTGCCGATAATGGTGGTCTAAATGAGTAGATGGGTTCTGATTTTTTTTTACTAATTATATAAATATTAGGGGTTTCACTAAAATATTGTTTGATTTTAGGATAAAACTACTACTTAAAAATAGGGATATAACTAACAGAAAAATTGATCATTGTTGCTTCAAGTTATGATTACTAATAGTATAGAGCTTTGTGTTCTTGATGGTATGCTTTTACTTTTTTAAAACTGTTTTGTATTGCCTTTACTAAATTTTTTAACAATTTTAATATGATAAATTATGGAAGTATATCATGTTAGTTGAAATAACTTCTTATATTGCATTAGAACTTCTAAATATATTGAGTTATACTTAGATTTTTGTTCCTTTTGAGTTTGGTAATCATTGCTTTAATGTTAAACATTATTTCTTATGTTTTATAGTAATTATTTTTTATGTTTTAATTTATGATCAATTTATAGTCGAATAACTAATTTCGTGTTGTATACAGAGCCATTAGTCTGTCAACTCGCATTATCTCCCAATTTTGTGGAAACATCTCACCTCACACCATCTCTTTCTCTCGGCAAGATCTCCAACTTACATTATCTCACTATTTCTTAGGTAATTCAAAAGTTCACATTTTGAGTTTCTTTATTTGAAATCGGCTATTCGATAGAAATTTTGTTTCCCCATTTAATTTTATTTTAGTACAAATAACTTTATTTAATTCATAAATTTTGATCATCAGGTGATATCTATGCTTAATAGCGGATCGATTCAACCATAGTTTGGGAGGCAAAAGGTAATATTCTTGGTACACAAATAGTTTATTCAAATTTTAGGCATTTTAGGCTTTAGTGTTCGAATTAAAACTTTGCTACTTCTTTTATAAACTCATGCAATCATTTTAATTTGTATTATCAATTATAGTTTTCCTACTCGATGATACTTACTTTTCCATTTAAGTAACTTTATATGTTTATTTTTTAGATCTTTTTATCTGTCATTATGATTCATGGATGTAAAAACAAATGCCTGAAATAATTCTTTGATTCTTCAGTATGTTTCTATTTGTATTTAGATATATTTTTTAAATTAATCATATGGTACTTAATATGCTTCATATGCTCTATTTAGTATCAATTAGTAATTGAAAGCAACCTCCGTAACAACTTTGGATAGTACAACATTCAGTAGGTATGTTCATGGTTTGTAGGTTTGTTGTTTGTTAAAAGATACAAAGTTGTTTTAATATCATCGAGAGTCAATTCCCTAATATTCTCCACCAAGTCCCTACTTTTCATCACCTTTTTAGCATGTCTGCCTATGGGATAACCTCAGTGCGTTTGAAAGTTATTGATTTACATGTGCATTTATGTTCGGATGCTCACGCGCTGCTGGAAGATTCCATATGCAGGCTTGAATACCATCGACCCTGTCTTCCCATAATGTTTTCGTGAAATCCTTAAAAAAACTACTGAGGTGATATTTACTATATAATATTTAAGTAGTAGTGCATTTGTTTTATAAGCTTTCAATTTAATGTTGTTAATATCAGTTGATACAAGATACGTATCGTCTCGGGTAAAACCATGTTGTATCGCTAAAAGTATCATTTTTGGCATGTATCGGTGATACGAAACTAAATATCGTGCAATGCATATGAATCATTTTTAGCAGAAGGTACTTTTATGGTTCAGTTAATTCCGAATCTGAGTTCCAAGATTAACATACAATTATCTCTTTGATTCCTTATTTTTTTGGTATTTTGGGTTCCAAATAAGAGTTCAAAACAACGTTATTTGGGTTATGCATGTCTCAATTGGTTGTACGCGTGGGGTATTAAGTTGGAAATAATTTGTTTTGTTGATCTCTGCTTTCTGAACGTCATTAAAAAATATTTGATAAAAATAATTGTAGAGGAGTATTTTCTTCTTCTTTAGTGTGTTTTCTTTTTTTATATGTACTTTACTAGAAGATTACATAATAACTCTGGAAGAGTATTTAAATTGCTATGTTTGATTGTGCATTTGGATTTTACGAATATTAACAAATGTCGTTTAATCTATTTATGGTAGAATTATGTTATAATGATAAATCTTATTTTTTTCCAAGGGAAGAATTGTCGAAATTTAAGGCTTAACGTGAATGTGGTATCACCAATGGCATTGCAATGTATAAATCTTGTTAGTTTATACATACATTTATGTTAACAGTTCTTTCATTAAACATACCTCTTGTGTTTCTTTAAACATACATGTATCTTGCTTGCTTCCTTTAACAGTTCAGGACCTTGCTTGCTTTAACTCTTGGTGTTGAGAAGATGTTATGTTCCTTGCTTTAAACGTCATTCGCAGTGTATAAAGTAGCATCAGCAATTTGCAGCAGTAGCGCCTCTCATTAAACTTAAACTTTTAAGCCAGGTAACTATCTAGCCCTCAGCAAACATTCGCAGTAGCAGTGACTCGCAATCGGAAGCCAATAGCGCCCCTCATCTCTTTCGGGTATTATTAAAGTATTCTCTTTGATGAGGTTGTTCTTAGGAGTACATTTGGCAGAGTATTGTGTTAAGATATGTTAAAATTTGATCTATTTAGATTCTCACCAAATGAAATCCCTATTTTGGAAATGTTGTAAGTGTTTCTATAATTATGTTTTATGAATATTTGACTCATTATAGTCGCTTTGCAAGGAGAAAATGATCTATGATCTGATCGGGTTCTATATTTTGGTAGATTTTGAACACAATTTGTTGTATTTCTTATTGGAGAATCCAAACAAATATGTATTAATCATCATATATTAATGATTATTATCACTAATTGTTCATCATCATAGTCTGGATTTATGAGCTGATAGGGTTCATTATAGTCGGTTTGGATTCAAAATGGGCGATGGATGGTCTGATCAGGTATGTGGCGAAGGAGTTTCCCAGTGGAATGGAAATTATTGCACTCAGTCCAGGTACAATTAAAACTAACATGTTTGCGTCTTGCTTTGGCAATTTGACTACTCTTTATTAGACCCCCGAGTTATGGGCACCAAAGGCAGCTGTAATGATACACAATCTTACAATGGCGGATAATGGTGCATCACTAAGTGTGTGATTGACGCATCTTAGCAACATACTAGCAATCTTTCGTGCAGGCATGGTTAAAATTATAAGTTATTGGCAATTATTATACATTATATATATTGTTGCATTAAATTTTGCATTTTTGTAAAAGGTGTTGCGATAACCACTTCAGCGGTATGTCATTGTCACTGAAATGTACTAGAAATCAATTAAAAATGGAGTTTGATAGCTATTGACCCGTCTAAGGCTGTGTAATTGTCATATAACCGATAATCCTTAGAATATGCAGAAAAGATATATGATATTTGAGTCCAACATCAGGTTTACAATTAATATGATTTGGAATTATCACATTTATAGTGCATTAAATGGTTAAAAAAACTTATTTTATGTGTATTGTATCAGTAGTACTATACAGGTTATAAATTTTTTCTTTTGTTCTAATTTGTTTCCTCTTATATTGGACAGGTCATAATGACCAAAAAATTGTGTATGACTTTGAGAGACGGTATGCGTGTACTAACAAGTGTTCGTAGTAATGCTCCTACTAAATTATTCTTCATCGATCTGCAGTTATACCTCTGTTGGATCTTGCGCAATAGTAACATGGAGGGTGGCTTCCTGTTTCAGCAATGAATGCAGTGACTAAGGTTATAGAAGTTGCTCTTATAGAGTTTTATTTGATTGTTGGATTAAATAATGATTAAAAAAAGATAGAGCATGTGTAGTATGTGTTCCAAAGGTGCAAAAATTCTCAGACATACATGGGATACTCGATTAAGATAATATTTTATATTTATTTTGTTTACATTTTTCCTGGCATTTCATCATAGATGAGTATTATTATCATGGGTTTCGGTTATTATTAATTAAAGTGCAAATAATGATTTTTTTGCGATTACGTACTTTTGAATTTTTCGTCGTTTCGCAATTACGTACTTTGGAAATTTTTGACGTACCTTCAGATATGGGTATCCGCTAGTATATATATATATATATACTAGTGTATGCCCGTGCCTAAAGGCTTGAAGAAATTTTTTCTACATACATAATCGTGAAATGACAAAATTTTCCAAAGTACGTAACTGCAAAACGGCAAAATTTTCCTTCCCGACAAAACAAAATGTAATTTTTTTTAAAAATGGCCATAATATCTTTTATTTATAAGACTATCCACCCTATTTAACAAATAATATATAGTCCAACATTAATGAGCACAAAAAATAATATGGTCCATTCCAACTACAACGATAAAAGAAAGTTTACAACATGTGGAGGTGTCAAGTTGAGAAACTAACGCATATGTAAACACTTGTCAATACCCAAAGATATGTTAAAAAAGAAAATTTTATATTAAAAAAAAGTACCAAGTTATTGCATATGTACACACTTCTAAACACACTAATGCATATGTACAATGTCATTGGCCAAGCTGCAATTGAAAGTGACCAAGATTGTGGTCAAATCATAAATATTTTGTCTTATAGTATCAATCGTGCTCAACTTTCCCAAAGGCAAGCATAATATTCTAAAGTTCCACGTAATGTGTAATAAAATAAATATTTTATAAAAATAAATATTTTATAAAAATTGGGAAAAACTTCCTTTGCTTATATAACTATAACCCTGTTTAGATAATACAAAATACCATAACAACAACAACAACAACAACAACAACAACAACAACAACAACAACAACAACAACAACAATAATAATAATAATAATAATAATAATAATAATAATAATAATAATAATAATAATAATAATAATAATAATAATAGTCCATCTCGGACTTCGCATGTATCGGCAACTATTTAACTAAAAAAATATCATGTATCACAATAGATAATTCAAAATTTTGAAGAAAATTCTATTTACACCCGGTCATTGATTTAATATTTGATCGGTTGGATTTTGGGCAAAGATGGAACCGGGGCCCGCACAAACATTTGGCAGAACATTTGGAGTAGCTGACTTAATACACTTCAACAACATATTGAATGACATAGTTGTGCACACCTGAAAAGAAAATGAATTCAAATAAATATTTTTAGAAACAGAGCATCAAGAATATATAAGACATGCATGGTGAAATAGATTTGCCAGCTTGTTGACCGAGCTTGTCCGTGTATGTCTACTGATCTAATTGATATCGATTGGATTACTTGATATTAGTATAATATAGAGCATCGGTTGGATTACTTGATATCAAGCCTAATTGCAACTCTTTTCAGTATTGTCTTACTTTTTGGCGGATATTTATTCCCAATAAAGAGTATTTGAAATTTATTTATCATACAATTCCTCCAAGAATGCCTAGATTTAGAATCAATTTTACTCACAATATACACTGGCATAGAACAAAAGAACGAATTAAAGGCCTTGAGGAGAGAGACTCTTCGGATTGATGTCTGGAGAATGCTACTGAAATGTCTTTTTCATTCGGAGAAAAGACACATCGATCAAATCTTTTTCATTAAGGGCTACTTTTCATCAAGGTTTAAAAGAAGTTATTCTCCTAGATTCATTTAGTTTAATTAAATTAATTAAAAAAATAAATGAGTGAGAGATTACCTACATACAGTTCCTTACCCTCTTTCCTCTCAATTTGCGTGTAGAAGTAATTGACCAAACACTGTTTAGCCTTCTTAACTTGACAATACACCACTGCCTTGGGAATTTTTCTCTTGAGCGTGTCAGGTATGAAGATTTCGGAAGAAGTCTGCAGTCAGATATGAACATTCCAAATACAATAAAAAAATTACAAACTACATACACAAATTACCCAAGAGAATTAAATCCCAAATAAAACACAAAATCTCAAATAGGTGCCTCAACCATCATTAGATTTGCATTTCATAAAAATGTTTTAACCATAACTCCCATTTTTGAAAACATCCCTTTGATAGAAAAGCTCTAAAACTTTATTGTATTAAAATTAATCATTAAGGGAATATAAAAAAAATTATCAGAGTACTGTACAGTCCTACATATAGGCAAGGATTGTTTGGCATACTGTCTTTAACTATGCAAACATCAGTGCAAATGAGATCTATAGAGGACCATTTAGATCTCCATAGTTGGTTGATAATTTCCCTGTTAATAAAGTTGGCACACAATGAATTAAAATGATAAATTTCCCATAAATGAGGATATGCAAAGTAACAATATTATCAGACCTCATAAAGGATCTCGTCCAAGTGTGAAGTATATCTAAAAAAGGGCATTAGGCCATTATAAATATAAAGGTTTTAAAGGAGGATATGCAAAATAACAACTTTATACGTTGTATTATACCTACAGTAGATAAAACATTTCCCTGCCAAATGCTATGAATGCACGACTACTTTTTTGGTCTGCGTTCACGCGTTGCTGGCCCATATATTCACTTCCATTCGAAGTTGTCAAATTTTGCTCTCTTTGTCATCTTGATGCATCTGAATTTGGAGAATAAGTACATAGATAGCAGCGTCAAACAACACATATATCGTCATTAACAACGGATATATGTTGGGTATTTGAGAATACAATTGGTAATTTAATCATATCGCTACTGGTAAGGAAGTATACGCTAACTTATGTAATCAATTTGGTACCATTTGATAGTGATTAATTTAAATTTAAACTTTATCATGTGTATTATAAACTAAGAATTAAACTATGACCCGCTAGTAAATATATTGGACCTATTAAAAATGCAAGCTGGTGTGCTCTAATTGGGAACAAAATTCTAAATATGATGTACACAGAGGTCTAAATCTCATTAATCCATTCAAAGACCACCACAAACCATGTAATAAGACGAACAGAAATAGTTTTTAATCATCAAACCATGTAATAAGACGAATGATCTACAGTTAATGATAAATGGGAAATTTGGGATATGCACAATTACAAAAAATAGTTAACATCTCAAATAATATAAAACAAAAGAAACAAATAGAATTATTCAAAAATAAAGATTAAGACATGCTTCACCACACCATCACCCACTTCTCAGTGAAACCCTTTCCGACTTAGATCAAAAATAAAATAAAGCAACTATTGAACAAATAAGAATGCCTCAGATATCTCAGATAAAACCTCACAATATGTATTCGAATGACTTAATTCTAAAATCTCAAATTCTATAAAATTAAATCCCCAAAGTTTAAGCACGTCTGTAACTTATCAATCTTGCAAACACCGTGAAATCAATACTTTTTAACCTCAAAGAAAGAAGAAGAAAATACCCAATTAAAAAAAAGGTTGAAAGTCTCCATTTTGAAAATCCCCAACTCAAATTCAAAACAAATGGTCCAAGGTCAAAATAGAGTTATACACATAGATATGCGTGCATGTGTGCATGTCTTTGTGAATGGTTTAATGTCTCCACTTTGAAAATCCCCAACTCAAATTCAAATTAAATTGTCCAAGGTCAAGATGAAGTATAAACATGGATATTTGTGTGTTGTAGACACCTCATTCTGTTACCCCCTAACTCTTCTAAGGTCCCTAGAACCTCCCTTCATCACTATAAACCTAGGTCATGTCCCGAGTATTGACCTAGAAGCCATCGGGCACTCCTAGGCTCCATTTGACCAAAAAGTACAACTCTTAAGCTCAACCAAAGCTGAATGAATCTTCTAAGGGCACTGAAATCCCTTTCCAACAGTTCATCTTGTGTGCGATTCTGACTTACCATGCGGACGAACGATCGGTTTGTGTCTGAAACTTGATCTAGAGGCCACCGGGCGCTCCCAGGCTCTGTTTGACCTAAGTCAACTCTTCATCTCGACTGAGGTTGAATGAATCTTCGAAGGGAACTAAAATCCCTATCTAATGGTCCGCTCTGTACGCAATTCTGACTTACCATGCGGACGAACGATCCGTTTGACTCCGAGAGGTCACCGAATGCTTCCAGGGCCCACTTTACCAAAGTCAACTCCCCAAACCGGGACAAACTCTTTGGAATGTCAAAGTACATCTCCTAAACTTTCCAACGGTCTATCCCGTGGGTTATTCAGACTTACCATGCGGACAAACGATCCGTTTGCGTTCGAATGATTCCTTATCCAATTGACCGACAAACGCTTCCGAGCCATATTTGACCCAAAGTCAACTCCCGAACCCGGGAGCGGTCCAAAGGACTTTCAAAGGTCTATGAATTACATTTCCAATGGTCCACCCCATGCACAATTTTGACTAACAGTTTTCCCTCGACAGCCAATTTTCTGAAAAGTCCTGAAACACACTGCCAAACGACGAGTTCCAGACCCTGCCTATCGGGAGTTGCCGATAGGCAGGACCAGGTCTATGTCGATCGGCAATGACCTGGGCCTATAAAAGGAGGCCTTCACCTTATTTTCAAATGAGGAGCCCAGATCTGATACAAATCGCTCTCAGCGAATCACAAAAACTTCTCTCGAAGGCAGCGCGATTTCAACATCCAAATCCCTTCCTAACTTCCACGTTTCTTCATCTTTTTCATCAAACTTGGTGAATTAGCCACTCTCTATCATCATCCAAGTGCAAGGGCTGCTCTCTAACATTCAAAATCAAGCTCAAGATCTTTAAGAAGGTCCAATTTTCTCAACTTTCTCTCCAAATTCTCTTAAATTTGCAATAACTTGTTTTATTACTTAGCACTTTTATTATCTCATCTCACACATCCTAATATACTTTTTATTTACTATTATTGCACATATCCTATTTTCATATAAATAAAACCCAAAAAATAAGAAAAAGAGGGTTTGCTCATAAATTCCAAATAGGGATTCTCATACTTTTCTCACAACTAAAACACTTTTTCTATACACACACACATTTACCAATAAGAGATCCCCCATTTGGATTTGTGGGAAAACCCCACCCCTCGTTTTGTATGCCAACTACGTGGACTTTGATACCTTTATAGGCTACGTAGGCGTCTGAGGGTAAAACCCGAGACTCGAGTCCTTTTCTTTTTTCACTATCTCTCTCATTTTTTATCTTCTCTAAATCCAATTTTCTTATATTCTATACACTTGTTCTTAGTGACGTGTTACTCCATATGCGTTATCGTTCCATTATAACGATCAACGTAGGGGTAATCGCGTAAATCTTATCTTTCTAATATTATTTTTATACCTTCCTATGGATGAATCGCTTTATCTCTTACATGATACAAGTAGAGGATTCCTATCTCCATTATATATATATGTATGCACACATATCACGAGGAAATATAAAGGAAAATAACAAATATCCATGAGAGACCGAAAGGGTGGAATGGTTGCCTAACACTTTCCCATTTCGTAACTTAGCCTCTGAACCTTCTCGAATCATTTTGGTTTCGCATGCACCAGTATGTCTTTTGATGCCATCCTTTGGGATGGCTTCCCCTTTTTTATTTTATCTCTTTTGAGTAAAATAGACTGGCGATTCTGAATCTCTCTACATTTTTACACCTCATCTCAAATGACGTCGGCCGAAGCGCTCCCGAGAGGGATGCGCGGGACCCGAGGATCCTTTCCCTTCGCGTGCTCGTCCGCACCGTGAGGATCGAGGATGGCCACAATGGTGACTCCGCTGGGGACTTTCGTGTTTTGAGGGCTTGACTCTATTTGCATGGATGTTATATTTGTTTATGTTTCACTTATATCTGCATGTTCCCCTTTTTCAATGTATATCCCATGCTTATGCTTATGTTCACACACTTATAGAAAATTCTCCATGTACACTTCGCACCATGTGCACCTAGGATCACATATATCCACATGTTGCATGCATCACCCATCCATACTTGGTGTACCTTTGGTACTTGTACTTTGCTCCCTGTTTGGCATAATCAAGAAAGGCATTCTCATTATAAGATACTAATAAGAGAATCATGCATGATTCACACGAGATCACCAAAGAGCATTTCTATTAACTAAATTTTACTCAGTAACTGGAGGGTCACTTCGTGATGGGCGCTGGTCCAGCAGGTCGCAGTTAGCCTAAGCGATATGACTCTCACCTTCCATTGGCCAAGTACCTTCGACGTATATCAAACGGTTCCTCCGCATCATACCTCTTGACCGAAGTCATGAAGGGAGGTATATAACATGGAATTCGTTCACGTACGATGAGTATATCGAATTCGCTCTCACACATACTGTCCCCACGAGGTATATAGTGAGGCAATTCATGTACACTCAGGTATATGAAATGGCTTGTCCACACGTACCGATTGCCCGCAAGAGCAAGACGTATATCGTGGAAGTCACGCCAAATGGGGGAATCCTTGCCAATTCACCCAACCAACTGCATACCCGCATATTGGTGTCAAACCTAGGACACGCACTTTAGATTGCCAATTTCGACCCGAAACTCTGTCGAAATTCCGGGTGGGCCTACTGCCCAATTTTTGCGCATTTTTAAAATGGGATCCTGTTTGTGAGCCTAGTTAAAAGTTCATCGGTAGCTTTGCATATATTAAACACCCCACTTTTCCAGGCTCGAGTCCCGTCCGGTATTGCATTTAGGAGAATTAAATACAAGTGAGAACATAATAATCATGCTGAGTTCCGTCTCCAAAAACATTTCTCACTTCTTTATCAAAAATCCAAAAACATTTCTCCCTTCTTTATCAAAAATCCAAAAATAGTTTCTTCCCTTTTTCTAAAAAATAAATCCCATTCTACGCCTTCTCAGATCAATCGCAAGCCCTTGGCCTGGCTCCTTATTGGCTTCGGTCTTCAGTCAAATCATCCCAGAGTTTCATCCGTTCCTCTACTACTTCTTTCGAGTCCGAAATCCATCCACTTTCTATGGAGAATACAGATCAAGTAGCAGTCATATAGCCAGATCTGATGGCAGTCCTAGCTCAGCTCGTGTCCAAGATTGACAACCTCCAAACTGAGGTCTGAGAGATGCAACGAAACCAGGTTCCTATTCCTCAAGATCTTGAGGCCCTATTCCCTCGTGCTATGGGTCCACCCGAGCCTATCTAGGTTCCCAAAGAATATCATCACGCTCCACGTGCTCCTCCTATCAATGGGCCGCCGCCAGCCCAGCTTCCGATGCTAAACATTGCCCAGCCTATGGCTAACCTGCCTGTGGCCATTGATCCAAAAGAGGAAGAGTTGAATATGGTCAAGGAGGATCTCAAGATGCTCACCAAGAAGTTCGACCTAGTCAGTTACTCTGAAAATTACATAGACTACACCCACATGTCTCCTTATCATAAAGCGAGGTTACCCGAGAAGTTCAAGATGCCAATCATCGAGAAGTTCGGAGGGAATGGACCCCCGATTGTTCATCTTCGCAGTTATCATCATTCCATGACTCTACTAGGGGCTTCTGAAGAGGTGATGGCCCAATTGTTTCAGCAAACTTTGAAGGATAGTGCCCTCTGATGGTTTTTATCTCTCGAGGAATCCAGAATCTATAGCTGGGAGGATGTAGCCCGAGAATTCATGTCGCAGTACAAATACAACGAAGAGCTTGAGGTCACCCGTCATGATTAAGAGTTGCTCAAACAGAACCCTGGGGAATCAGTCAGTAACTTCATAACCCGTTGGAGGGAACAAGCAGCTACCATGACCAATCGGCCATTTGAGGAAGAATGGGTCAACATAGTGAATAAGAACTTCTTGCCCCATGTCCGAGCGACGATGGGAGGACAATACTGTCCCCACTTCCGATCTCTCAGAGAGTCAGGAGTAGAAATCGAGGAAAGTCTTGTTAAAACAGAAGTTGAACCAAAGAAGGTGTCCGAACAGTTTACCCCTATAAAGTATGACAAGACTATCAGTGCTACAGTCTCAACCATCAATAACATCTCTCAACCAACCACATCATGGGCACCAGAAAGCCGCCCTGCCCCTATCCGAAGGGAATACACTGAGCTCCATGCTCCCCTCTCCAAAGTTTACCAAGCCTTGTTAAGCCGAAACCTCATCAAACCCTTGGATCCCCATCCATTGCCAAATCCACTCCCAAGAAACTTTAAGGCCGATGCTCATTGCGCCTTTTACTAAACTGCTGGCCGTACCACCGATCAATGCTTTCACCTCCGAAATGTAATCCAAGATCTCATTGATCGGAGTACCATCGCCCCACCAGCCAATCCTAAGCCAAACACTACTCACAATCCACTCCCAAATCATACCAATGCCATCTTTTTAGAAGAAAACTGAGATTTCGATCCCTCAACTCAAATCACACCCATATACTCTCCTAAACCTCTTCAAATTTGCCCATATTTCCTCCTGCACCCTACTAGCCTCACTGATCAGGCACTGTCACTCCTTACCAGAGCATGCATCGCTGTCCGTACCCGTTTTGAAAATGGAAATATGGAATTGTCAGATGTGTTAAACCAACTCCTAGAGTTCGGGCTGAAATTTCCCTCACAGATGGTCATCGATTGCCAAAGGTTCAGTACACTGTTCTTAGATGCACGAAAGTGGGCCCAAAATTCAGACAAGTGGGTGGTACCAACCGATGAAGTCAGCCTAGATGATGTTGTCCAGATTATGGAAGAATTATTCGGGCAAACCAACAACATTTGTAGTATCACCGGGTTACTTGACATTTTGAAGCTACAAGGGCGCTTGGTCCCTTCAACCATACATATCCCCACAAAATGGGAAGACCTGTATGAAGAAGCCGTTGAAGTTGTGGAATACATTGACTTTACATCGAAAGACAGAATTATTGCCATCGGATGGGGGGAAGAATTCGAAGATTCGAGTGAAGAATAAGCTTCGGGAAGAACTGGCCCAGTGGTCAACATGTGTGGGATGATATCATTTGAAGAACTCCTCATAGAAATAAACAAGGTGGCAGAATAACCTGAGATTGATGAGAAAACATGATTCATAATCTTTCCTTCTTCAGTAAATCATATGACCAGATCAGGGAGACACTACCAGGTTCCAAGCTCACTACCAGCAAATGATAAGGGGAAGGGAGTTGAAAACCTTCCTATGCCATAGATGACCATCGAGGAGAGCAAGAACCTCGATCAACAGAAGAAAACTCAAGCTAACATCACTCTATGAGGGATTTTCATGTCTTCCCATCTGCACAAAAAATGCTTTAATTAAGTTTCTCACTGGACCCACAGTTCCTCCTTCTACCACACCAGAAGAAGCGGTAAATTTGGTCGGATACTTAACCTCTACCCAAATGCTATCATTTTCTGAAGAAGAAATCCCCAGAATTGGGCCGAATCACAATCATGCACTCAACATCTTCGTCGAAGTTATGGGGAAGGCCGTGCCACTCTCTCTTGTCGATAACGGATCCGCCTTGAATGTCTACCCACTAAGAACCTTCAAGTGTTTAGGCCTAAAAGAAGGCAACCTCGCTCCAACCTTCGCCGCTATAAGTGCCTACGATAATACCCGTCGGGAGGTGATGGGATCCATAAAACTTGTAATAGGGGTTGGCCCTATAAACCCTGTCATTGAATTCCAAGTCATAGACATCCCAGCTTGTTTCAACCTGTTCCTCGAACGACCCTGGCTCCACAGTATCAAGGGTGTGTCTTCCTCACTCCATTAGAAATTGAAGTTCTTCGCCGACGGACGAGTCATCAACATTTTGGGAAATGATGAAAATGTCGAGGGTGCAAGCACCAGCAGTGCAATCCTTGAGATACATCACGGGTCAAATGATATGCTCCTATCAGGATTTCGAGTTGAGCCACTCCTACTCCCGGCAGGGGACGGTTTCAAAGAAAGGGTTTGTCCAGAATATGACCCTCATGACAATGTCAATGTGATTGATATGTTTAGAAACATGCACTTTATTCCCCGACTGGGGCTAGGGCAAAGGCAGCAAGGGATACTTGAGCCCATCGAACTGAAGAAATCTTTCCCTCCTTGTGGCTTGGGGTATCAACCATCACAACAAGAACTCAGAATGATCCACCAGTCTCGACCAAAGGGAAGATTAGACTGCATCCCAACTATCCTACGAGACTCCTTGAATGGACGATTCATCAAAGAAGGCGAAGACTTACTCTTTTACGGTTTTCCAGAACCATGGTATGACCACACAAATAAGAAGATAAATCTTGGAATGGAGATCTTTTTCCAAGATAGCTACCTATGGGCCTAAAGTTTCCAACACTGAGTACAACCGCTCATCAAAGATACCAAAGATACTGAGGAAAGTGATTCCGAAGATTCCTTCAACTTATAGACACTGGCGCTGGCCCTCTGCATGGTTCATTCAGGCACTACATAAATTGATCCATCCCATCTGATTAAAGCTACTGGTACACCCCTCCTCAACTGGCAGGCTGCGCCAGTTCTACCTCTTAAAATCTCCCCTAACCCCAATGTTTGCCCTATTTCTTCTTCTATTGTCTATCCTTGTTCAAATGTAATCGAGACCTCTTTTGACGAGGTTCTCAATGCTGTTTTTCCTATCAATGAAATAAATGAAGATTTTGAGTATCTTGTTGTGCCTTACACTAACTGTTTGGATTCTAATCGAACTTTTGATGATGATGATTTTTTAAATGAACAATTCTTAACTGATCTAAATAAGGTTAATAATAAATAATATAACCGCATTCAAGTTAATGAAGAAGAGACTGTTGTTATTAATCTCAGTTCTAATAGCTAACTGCGTGAGATTAGGATAGGGGCTACCCTTGACGAGCATGGGCGCGCACAACTCGAAGAATTGCTAAAGGAGTTCATGCATGTCTTCGTATGGCCCTATGATGATATGCCCGGCATTAATCCTGAAATAGCTCAGCACGAGATCCCCACTCTCCCAGATTACAAGCCGGTTAAACAAAAATTGAGAAAGCTCCGCACCGAATGGTCGCTCAAGGTAAAAGAAGAGGTGGTCAAACAGTTGAACGTGGGATTCATTCGTGTGATCGCATATCCCACATGGATAGCCAACATAGTACCCATGCCGAAATCAGGAGGGAAGGTTCGAATGTGTGTAGACTATCGAGATTTAAACAAAGCTTCTCCTAAGGATGATTATCCATTACCCAATATCGACATGATTGTGGACAACACAACCAGTCATGCTCTCAAGTCATTCGTCGACGGGTTTGCCGGATACAACCAAATCAAGATGCACCCAGACCACTAAGAAAAAACCGCATTCATCACCCCACGGGGAACCTTTTGCTACACCGTTATGCCATTTGGTCTCAAGAACGCTGGGGCTACCTACCAAAGGGATACCACAACCATCCTGCATGATCTGATTCACAAAGAAGTCGAGGTTTATGTGGATGATATGATTATCAACTCCAAAACTAGAGAAGGTCATATTCTCGCTCTCCGAAAGTTCTTCAAACGACTGCGACGGTATCAGATGAGACTCAATCCACAGAAATGTGTCTTCGGCGTTACAAAGGGAAAACTCTTGGGATTCATGGTCAGTGAGAAAGGGATAAAAGCAGATCCTTCAAAGCTGAAGGCCATACTTGAGATGCCAACGCCTTGAACAGAGAAAGAAGTCCGAGGTTTTCTTCAGAAATTACAATATATCAGCCAGTTCATCAGCCAGCTAACCTCCATCTATGAACCGATCTTCAAGCTCCTCCAAAAGGATTCAACCAATGTTTGGAACGAGGCCTGCCAAGAAGCTTTTGATCGAATCAAATAATATCTGACCCAAACTCCGGTGCTCATGCCACCACAACCTGGTCTCCCTTTGCTCCTATACCTAACCATAATCGACACTGCAGCTGGGGATTTGCTAGCCCAATACCTTGAAGACTCCCGCAAAGAAAGAGTCATCTATTACGCTAGTCGCAAACTGGCTGGGTACGAGGTCAACTACACTGCTTTATAAAAGGCGTGTGCCGCACTTATCTGGGTCACCCAAAAGTTATGACACTACATGCTCACCTTCCCCATCAAACTTGTATCCCGAGTGGATCGCATCAAATACCTGCTTGAGAAACCTGCCTTATCAAGTCGAATGGCCCGATGGTTGATGCTCCTAACTGAGTTCGATATCGTGTACGTCACGCAAAAAGTCATTAAAGGAAGAGCCATCTCCGACTACCTCGCTGATTACCCCATAGAAGAAGCAGATGTTTGGATCTACGAATTCCCAGATGAAAATATCCTCTGCACCGCTCAAGACCACCTTCGATGGAAATTTTTCTTTGACGGCACTGCCAACAAAAAGGGATATGGCGTTGGGATACTTATGATCGCCCCAGATGACTCCCACACTCCCATCGCTATCAAATTGGATTTCTCTTTCACCAACAACATGACGAAATATGAGGCATGCACAGTGGGCCTCAAAGTTGCTCTCAAGAAAGGCATTCAATACCCTGATGTCTATGCGGATTCTTCCCTCATCATCGGTCAAGTGTTCAGAAAGTGGAAATTCAAGGACGAAAAGCTCCACCCCTTCCATGCCCACTTAGAAGAGTTAGCCTCCCGATTCCGAGATATCACCTTCCATTACCTACCCCGAGCAAAGAATAACCTAGCCGATTCTCTTGCTCCCTTGGCCTCTATGATCGATATGCCCGAAGGAATAATAATAACCCCCTTCCTAGTTCAAAAGCAAGACAAACCAACCCACTGCTACCATATTGAGCTTGTCTCTACCGAAGACCCTGAACTAGCCGATTGTTAGTACTATGATATCTGGTGCCTCCTCAAACATGGTAGGTATCCCGAGGGTTCTAATAAGAAAGACCGAACAAACCTTCGAAGACTGTCCGCCCAATACATCATTTATCATAAAGCTCTACTCAAGAGGAACTTCGATGGAACTCATCTACACTGTATCGCAAGGGCTGAGATTGAGAAAATAAAGCAAAAAATCTACAGCGGGGAATGCGGGCCCCACATAAACGGTCACTTGCTTGCTAAGAAGATCATCCGATAGGGCTACTACTGGACCACCATGGCCCAAGATTTCACTGCCTATGTCCGGAGATGCCTCAAATGCTAATAGTTCTCCAATCTTCAACACCTGCCTCCGCGAGAATAATACAACGTGACCTCTCCCTGGCCATTTTCCACCTGGGGTATCAGCATCATAGGGAAGGTTACACCGAAGGCTTCAAACGGACATGAGTGCATCCTAGTTTCCATTGATTACTTTACCAAATGGGTTGAAGCTGAGTCATACGCAGTATTGAACGCCAAGAAAGTGGCTAAATTCCTCAAGAAAAATATCATCTACCGATATGGGGTCCCGCACGAGTTAGTGTCAGATAACAGGTTGTACTTCGAAGAAGAAGTCACATAAGTAGTCAACGAGTACGGGATTTAGAGACACAAATATTCTCCCTATCAACCTCAGACCAATGGTGCAGTTGAAGCCGCTAACAAAAACCTCAAAGCCATCATCAGCAAGATGACCGAAAGCTGTAGGGATTTGGCCGATCGGATCCCGTACGCCCTCTGGGGATATCGAACCTCAATCCGAACCTCTACTGGGGTTACCCCATACTCTCTGGTCTATGGCATAGAAGTAGTCCTACCTGTGGAGCTGGAAGTACCCTCACTACGCGTCATGCTCGAAAGCAAAGTTAATGAGGAAGACTGGTGACAAATCCGTCTCGATGAGATGACCCTCCTAGATGAAAGGAGATTGAAAGCTATTTACCACATATACAGGGGTACCATCACCGAATAGCGCGATCATTGAACAAGAGAGTCAAGGACCGCGGTGTACGGGAAGGGGATTTATCCCTCAAGGAGATACTAGAACCCATTTGGGACGCCAGAGGGAAATTCAAGCCTAATTGGAGGAGCCCCTACATTGTGAAGAAAATCTTATCTGACGGTGCCTCCATGCTCACTGACCTAGATAGGGAAGAGATGGCTCGTCCAGTCAACCTGGACCGTCTTAAGAAATTCTACCCCTAGTCCGAAATCTCGACGCGCTACGACTCTTCTCATCTCCCTTCTATTCTTAAAAAAAACTCTCTTCATTTCCCTCTACCCAGAACTATGAGGGCCTGATCCTATGAAAAAAAAAACCATTTTTTAAGAAAAATAAAAAAAATTCAAAAACCCTAGAGGTAGGTAGACAGCTCTTACATCTTATAGGAGCACGACCCTTTCTTTTTCACAAAATGCTATTCTTTTCTTATCTCCGAGAACGGCAGTTCATTCTAATAAAAACATGAACAAAAGGATTATGTATGCCTTAGCGACCGGTATAGATAATTCAAAATTACAAAATTTATCGAAAGGCACAGCTAGATGATCAGAAACCTGCTTATTTCATTAATAAGAAATTACAACACAGATTACATAAGAAAAGGAATGGATAACTCCCTTCCCCCTACTACAATAAAAAGTTAAATCAACCCCCCCCCCCCCACCTCTATTCCCTATTACACAAATAAACTCTCCAAGAGTCTTACCCACAGCTACCAGAGGAGCCTGCACCCTTATCATCTACATCTTGGGGCCCCAAAATTTTCCCTGCCTGGATGGAGTGTCGTAAACACTCCATGGACCGATAAGCCCGGACCAGCTTCGAAAAAACCACAACACCCCCTTCCATGGTGTTAAATAAAACAAACCACCTTCTTCCAGTCTCCGCTGCCAACATCTTGCTGACTACTTTCCTCCACAACCACTTCATATAATCTTTAGGGACATTCCAAACTCTCCCGACTGATTGAGAGGGATGGGTCGACGGACATCGATTCTCCCACAGAGATCCAAGCAGAAGACGCGGGCGCTAGGTAAAATCCTCTACCGGAAAAAAATTTGAGGTTCGAGGTGGCATGACCTATGCCCAGCCAAATTGGCGCAGAAGCTGCCAAGGGAAATAAAAAGAGGTTTGACTGAGACCAACCAGCCGCACATATGAGTACTCTTCGAGCTCCAGAACAGGCTACAACTGCCCCCACCAAGGCACTAACCAACACAGATTCCGACCCCCATGCTCCACAAACCAATTCTCCCAGCTCTCAACATACAGGCCAATGCTGATGAAGTAACGCGAAAAGAAGTGGGGTATAGTCAACAAAGGATACTCTGGAGGGACCGCCAAGTCGAGTCTTTCAAACTAACCATATGAACAGCATCACGAGGCTACCCCTCAGAAAGTCAGAACGACCTTATCTCCAGGCATCCAGTCCATTCAGTGTCTCCTCCAGTATCAACGCCGCAGGATTGCGACGGTATGACATCCATAAAGTAATGACTGCAAGTTGCGGGTCCACCAGCAGTTCCCTAGTCACCAGCAGCAATTTTGAAACCAGGCCTAAAGCAACGGCTCCGGCGTAGCCAGCATCACCTACTTCCAACAAATGCATGGATTGCAGCACCGCCGGGAGGGAGATCATTCCTCTAGCAACCAATGATCTAGCTGTCAAAGTCAAAATATGAAGAAGCTCGACCAACAAATCCTTGGGAGAACGAGAAAATTCGGGCAAAGCCGCAGCAACATTGGGATTTACACCCAGCATGGCAAAAAACTCCTCGTAGGTAGGACAAACTTCATCCAATCCAAAGAGAAATACATGGTCTTAGGGGTACCAGAATTGTACCGTCGCCATCAGCATGTTCCACTCAATCGGCCGATTGCGCCATAAGGAGACTCGACTCATGTTGAAAGCATCATAGTCGACATTATAAGAGCACATTGCTTACAAGGCTTCGAGGTAGTTAAAAAACTCAAAGCTACCAGGGAGAGCCATCTTGCAAGGCTAAGAGATAGGGGGAAGTAAGTAATAATGCGAAGGTGTGATGAAAACACTCCACGCTCACCCCTTTTTATACTTGAGAACCCTCACAAGCGACATAATCCCTGTAGAAATCGAAGAGAATCCTACCCCACAAAGTACCAAAGACTGAAGAGGGTACCATTTTTAGAAATTTCCCTTTTTTCCTCTTTTGTCAAATCAGAAGACTCAATAAAAATAAATTGATATTCTCAACAGAATTTCAAAATCCCTTTTCCTCTTTATATAGTTTCCCCATTTAATTAAAAACTTTACTTCAAAAATTCCAAAAATACTCCTTTTTACGGTCTCAACAGCAAAGTAAAAAGCGCATGTGCATGCATTCATTCATCATTAATAAAAGATAATAAAAAAAAATCCATTGCATTGCATTTATTTGTTTTCTATGTTACATGATCTTTGCAGGAAATAAAAAGAAAAAGCAAAAACAACGGGACTCAGCCCGAACCCACATTCTCTCTCTCTCTCTCTCACTCACCTTTCTCTCTAAGAGCTTCCACCCCTGCGACGTGCTCTCTTCCCCCTACGACGAGACGATGCACCGCCACAACCCGATCTAGAGTCCTCTCCAAACGAAGCAGATTGCACCAAGCAAGAAGGAACGTGAACCGCATCCCCAATGTGGGCAGTCACTGAGGATATCCAGTCTCTGATGTCTCTTAGCCAAGTGGTCGACACTCGGACTTGCTACAAGGAAAAGCGAAGTCAGTATCAAAGCAGAGATGACCAAAATAGAAAAGAAAGAAAGAGGATAACAGAAAGGTATAACGCAGGTCGGAGGACCTCCTCTGTCAAACCCAACTCCTCTGGATCAATCTCATGAGGAGGATGCAGCATATGCACCATCCCTCCATCAGCCCGTCGAATGTTGTACGAAGGAGTGTGCAACCTCACAAAAGGAACCTCTGAAGTCGCAGCCGCCGCAGATGCCGTCGGATCGTTTCCACTGTAGGAAGATCCCACCACCCGACTCGAACTCACAGGAGGGAAAGGGCGTGGCATCATATATGTTGGGTTCCATCCACCAGCTCATCACAAAATCCATATAGTCATACGACGCAGCCATATCAGTATACAACAAGTAGGACTCGCCGATCATCGCCGTGATCCTCACATCCTCCGACAGTAGTCGCTCCTGCCTCATAGACGTAGGAGGTTGCACAGGTGGCACCACGACATCCTCCTCAGTAATCTGGCGAACCACCCTCGCCCGGAGATACCAGGAATGGCCGAACTCATGCACCAGTAAACTCCTCATCAGTGCGTTCACCCCAGTCCTCCCCGAATTCTGAATGGCCGTCCCCCAGGGATAAAAGGTCACCTGAAAATCTCCAAGGAGACATAAATCAATACAAGATCAGAAGGCGCAAAAACCAAGACTGAAGATGGAAAGAGTCTTACCCTACCACTGGTCAGGTCATTCAAGACCTGACGCACCGCCTCTAGTGAGAGAGATCCCTTCGACTGCCGATTGGCCTTATGCCATCAATACAATCAGCAGGAGTCCCCAATAGTGTCGTCCTTCAGAGCAATCAGCTGGGTATTGCACCCAATGACCTCATAAAACCACGTCTGTCAAAGATAAGAATTCACAAATAAAAAGAGACGCATAAGTAAACTGTGAATGCATGAAAGGAAAATGCGAATGCATGAAAAGAAATGCGCAAACTGAAGAATACCTCAAGAAGGTACGTGGCTCCAATAAAGGTCTCCCGGCAGCACCGACTGAATGCATCCAGGGAAGAGTAAAGGGTCGCCAAAGTCAGACTCCCCCAATCATAGAAAGGGATGTTCGAAAACATCCTCAATTACGAAAAGAACCACAAATAGACGACGTCGCCGCTCGACGCCACCATAAAACCTCCCAATACCAGCAAAATAAATAATCGGGCCATCTGCCTCACTTGTAGCCCGTCCTCCACATCAATCACCCTGCCCAACAGAACAACCTTTAGCAGGGACAGCCGGATAGAATCCCTAGAGACTATCCTCCCTACATCACCAAGTGACGCACGCACTACGTCCGGTCTCACCCGCAAAGAGCGATCCACCTCTATCTGCTCTCCATCACAATCCAGCCCCAACAGTTGTTGCACATTTATAGGAGTCATAGTTATCTCCCCAAAGCCAAAATTAAAGGTGTGGGTAGTATCCCACCACCTTTCTCCTAAAGCGCACAGGACCGCTGTCGAACGAGGCGTCTCATCCAGCGCATATACCAACCTCCCAAAACCCGCTGATGATATCACCCAACGCACCACAGGTGGGAGATGCTCCCAGACATCCCTGAGCCCCGTCGTCCCGCGAGCGCGCATGTTCTTCAAAGAAATATCAGACTAGCAAAAAGGAAAAATCTCGTCAAAAGTCAAGAAAGAAAGAAAAATCACCAAAAAGAAAGGAATGCCAAAGGTCAGGTTACTTACATAATCGCCAGGAGTCACTCTCAAAGAGAGATGACGTGATGTCTCCCGCAACAAAGTCCGCTCATCCGCAACAGGCTCAAACGCATTAAAGGAGTTCTCATTCCCCCAAACAAGAGGCGCCCTGGCCCTCCACTCCATATTCGCCCAGTCATCAACGGTCAACCACTCCCTATGGACTGCAGTGCTCACAAAAGCGGCCATTTCTTGAAGATCGGAATGCTAGAACGATTTGCAGAGAAATCGCAGAGAGAGAGAAAAGCAAAGAAGACGAAAAAAAATGAAGGGATTTGCCCCTTTTTTATAGGATTCCAAGCGCCATGCCGATCGGCACTGACTCTTTACCTTCCCGAGGTAGCCCAAAAGTCCGTGCCACTGCCGAATGTCACCCCTCATACCATGCCGACCGGTACCCCCCTTAAATTTCGTACAGAAATTCCCAGAAAATACCAGAAAGCCCCGAAACATCCTCAAAAAATTCCTAAAAATCCCAACAAAGATTTAGAGCCTTTTCACCAGGAAAATCTCGCATTCCCTCAAGCGGAACCCCTCTTTTCCAGCAAAATCCTCAAAAACCAAGTGAATCTCCTTCCGACAAAGACCTAGAGGATCTCTAAGGATCACCTGATCACTTCTCCAGCGGAGTTTTTACAGCACCAAAATTGGTTATTCCCCTTGCGAGGCCTCCTAAGGAAACCAAAGCTTCCCCAGCTATCAGCTCCCCAGCTCAAATCAAAATCACAAAGCACTTTCTCCAGTAGAATCAAAATCCAATCTTTATCCACTCTTAGGTCAGAATTAACCTCGGTCTTAGATCGTCACCTGAGTTAGGTCATAATTGACCTCGATCCTCGGTCGTCACCACTCTTAGGTTAGATTTGACCTCGGTCTTAGATCGTCACCTGAGTTAGGTCAAAATTAACCTCGATCCTAGGTCTTCACCACTCTTAGGTCAGAATTGACCTCGGTCATGGAACGTCACCTGAGTTGGGTCAGAATTGACCCCAGTTCCCAGTCGTCACCATTCTTAGGTTAAAATTGACCTCAATCTTGGATCGTCACCTGAGTTGGGTCAGAATTGACCCCGGTCCTCGGACGTCAGCACTCTCAGGTCAGAATTGACCTCGGTCTTGGATCGTCACCTGAGTTGGGTCAGAATTGACCCCGATCCTCGGTCGTCACCACTCTTAGGTCAGAATTGACCTCGGTCTTGGATTGTCACCTGAGTTGGGTCAGAATTGACCCCCGTCCCTCGGTCGTCACCACTCTTAGGTCACAATTGACCTCGGTCTTGGATCGTTGACGCGACTGAAAATCTGTCTCAGAAATGCGTTCACCCTAGGCTCAGGTGCAAGCCTGTCGCTCAAGTAATAATCCGACAAGTCGGGTATCGATCCTCAGGGAAAAAGGACAACGGAGTTGTGACGACGGGAAAAGACAGAGAAACCCTAACTTTGACTCTAAAAAGAAAAGGAAAAATCGATTTGGTTTTGAGAATGCTTACAGCTAAGTGGAATAATGAAATTATGAAAAATGCAACTACACTAATCTACCTAAATTTTGAATGAAAGGTGATTTGAAACTTTTTGTTTTAAATGATGAGAAGAATAGGACGGGAATACAATCTCCCAACCCTAGTGAATTGCAGATATAATATTAATCATAAATTTATCTGATTGATTTGACTTGGAATTTAGTACTCCCAAGCATTATGTATACGAGGTTCAAGCCCGCGTTATACCAAATCTGAGGATGAGTAAATCAGTATCGCGATAGTGACACTCGAATTGCACTCTAAATCATCACGAGTACCCAAAGGCAAAACGAGATATAAAGATCAACAATTATTTTGTAACTACGCAATACGGTCGTATTCAATCAATAAATTCAGAGGATGAATGTTATATACGTACAATTAACACATCAGGCTAGGCTCATGTACCCCGGCCTTAGAAAATCTAGCCTAGCATGATGAAAGTGATGGAAACAGTGCTTGATGTGCAGATTTTCATAATTAATCTAAAGAAAACTTATGAATAGAATTTAAAAGAAGAAATTACTCACTAATTTTTACCAAAGCAATAATTGCAGCAATGAATAAAACTGATAATCCAATAAACTTTGAACAAAGCTTCAATCTTGGAATTAAATCGGGAATTTGTATCTAAACTAGGGTTTCTGGAAAAAGAATAGAGAACTATATAAAATATCCTTTAATCTACGTGCTAAGAATGATAATGAAATGGGTTTATATACCCTACAAGACTCCAAGAGTTTTAGCAGCACTAGGACTCTCTATTAGAGGAAAATTAAAAAATTAAAACTGCGACAGCCGGACGAGTCCCCTTCCTCCCCCGGACCGGTCCCATGGCAGACCGGTTCTTTTATTTTTGCCTTGTTCGGTTTGATTGTGATCCGGGGTCTTCGGGATTTTGGAAAAGCGGACCGGTCCAGGGTAGGGGCGGACCGGTCCCAGGGTTTGACAACTTTTTTTCTTGGATTTTTTTCTCAACTTCAAATTGGCATAACTTCTTCACCGTAGCTCGGATTGAGGTGCCGTTTTTTCCAGTGTTGTTGTAATTGAAAGTTATTCAACTTTCCAGTTGGACCCACCTCCGGAATAAGGCTAAACAATTACGAAAATGTCTTCAAATCCCTGATTCTTGGTTTCTTTCACTATTTTGAATTCTCTTTTCCATCTTTCTTGCATGAAATACCTGTAAAATACATAAGAGATACACAAAATATGACATACTTGACAAAAAGGGTTAGTAGCATAGATATGAGACAAATTCAAGCTATTTACACCGAACGGGATCATAAAAATATCGAAATTAAGGGGATAAATGTGAAGAATTTATGCCTAATCAAATCCCCCTAACTTATGAGACCTGACGCACCGCCTCTAGAGAGAGAGATCCCTTCGACTGCCGAATGGCCTTATGCCATCAATACAATCGGCAGGAGTCCCCAATAGTGTCGTCCTTCAGAGCGATCAGCTGGGTATTGCACCCAATGACCTCATAAAACCATGTCTGTCAAAGATAAGAATTCACAAATAAAAAGAGACGCATAAGGAAACTGTGAATGCATGAAAGGAAAATGCGAATGCATGAAAAGAAATGCGCAAACTGAAGAATACCTCAAGAAGGTACGTGGCTCCAATAAAGGTCTCCCGGCAGCACCGACTGAATGCATCCAGGGAAGAGTAAAGGGTCGCCAAAGTCAGACTCCCCCAATCATAGAAAGGGATGTTCGAAAACATCCTCAATTACGGAAAGAACCACAAATAGAAGACGTCGCCGCTCGACGCCACCATAAAATCTCCCAATACCAGCAAAATAAATAATCGAGCCATCTGCCTCACTTGTAGCCCGTCCTCCACATCAATCACCCTGCCCAACAGAGCATCCTTTAGCAGGGACAGCCGGATAGAATCCCTAGAGACTATCCTCCCTACATCACCAAGTGACGCACGCACTGCGTCCGGTCTCACCCGCAAAGAGCGATCCACCTCTATCCGCTCTCCGTCACAATCCAGCCCCAATAGCTGTTGCACATCTATAGGAGTCATAGTTATCTCCCCAAAGCCAAAATTAAAGGTGTGGGTAGTATCCCACCACCTCTCTCCTAAAGCGCACAGGACCGCTGTCGAACGAGGCGTCTCATCCAGCGCATATACCAACCTCCCAAAACTCGCTGATGATATCACCCAATGCACCACAGGTGGGAGATGCTCCCAGACATCCCTGAGCCCCGTCGTCCCGCGAGCGCGCATGTTCTTCAAAGAAATATCAGACTAGAAAAAAGGAAAACTCTCGTCAAAAGTCAAGAAAGAAAGAAAAATCACCAAAAAGAAAGGAATGCCAAAGGTCAGGTTACTTACATAGTCACCAGGAGTCACTCTCGAAGAGAGATGACGTGACGTCTCCCGCAACAAAGTCCTCTCATCCGCAACAGGCTCAAACGCATTAAAGGAGTTCTCATTCCCCCCAAACAAGAGGCGCCCTGGCCCTCCACTCCATATTCGCCCAGTCATCAACGGTCAACCACTCCCTATGGACTGTAGTGCTCACAAAAGCGGCCATTTCTTGAAGATCGGAATGCTAGAACGATTTGCACAGAAATCGCAGAGAGAGAGAAAAGCAAAGAAGACGTGAAAAAATGAAGGGATTCGCCCCTTTTTTATAGGATTCCAAGCGCCATGCCGATCGGCACTGACTCTTTACCTTCCCGAGGTAGCCCAAAAGTCCGTGCCACTGCCGAATGTCACCCCTCATACCATGCCGACCGGCACCCCCCTTAAATTTCGTACAGAAATTCCCAGAAAATACCAGAAAGCCCCGAAACATCCTCAAAAAATTCCTAAAAATCCCAACAAGGATTTAGAGCCTTTTCACCAAGAAAATCTCGCATTCCCTCAAGCGGAACCCCTCTTTTCCAGCAAAATCCTCAAAAACCAAGTGAATCTCCTTCCGACAAAGACCTAGAGGATCTCTAAGGATCACCTGATCACTTCTCCAGCGGAGTTTTTACAGCACCAAAATTGGTTATTCCCCTTGCGAGGCCTCCTAAGGAAACAAAAGCTTCCCCAGCTATCAGCTCCCTAGCTCAAATCAAAATCACAAAGCAATTTCTCCAGTAGAATCAAAATCCAATCTTTATCCACTCTTAGGTCAGAATTGACCTCGGTCTTAGATCGTCACCTGAGTTAGGTCATAATTGACCTCGATCCTCGGTCGTCACCACTCTTAGGTTAGAATTGACCTTGGTCTTAGATCGTCACCTGAGTTAGGTCAGAATTAACCTCGATCCTAGGTCTTCACCACTCTTAGGTCAGAATTGACCTCGGTCATGGAACGTCACCTGAGTTGGGTCAGAATTGACCCCAATCCCCAGTCGTCACCATTCTTAGTTTAAAATTGACCTCAATCTTGGATCGTCACCTGAGTTGGGTCAGAATTGACCCCGGTCCTCGAACGTCAGCACTCTCAGGTCAGAATTGACCTCGGTCTTGGATCGTCACCTGAGTTGGGTCAGAATTGACCCCGATCCTCGGTCGTCACCACTCTTAGGTCAGAATTGACCTCGGCCTTGGATTGTCACCTGAGTTGGGTCAGAATTGACCCCCGGTCCTCGGTCGTCACCACTCTTAGGTCACAATTGACCTCGGTCTTGGATCGTTGACGCGACTGAAAATGTGTCTCTGAAATGCGTTCACTCTAGGCTCAGGTTCAAGCCTGTCGCTCAAGTAATAATCCGACAAGTCGGGTATCGATCCTCAGGGAAAAAGGACAACGGAGTTGTGACGAAGGGAAAAGACGGAGAAACCCTAACTTTGACTCTAAAAAGAAAAGGAAAAATCGATTTGGTTTTTAGAATGATTACAGCTAAGTGCAATAATGAAATTATGAAAAATGCAACTACACTAATCTACCTAAATTATGAATGAAAGATGATTTGAAACTTTTAGTTTTAAATGATGAGAAGAATAGGACGGGAATATAATCCCCTAACCCTAGTGAATTGCAGATATAATATTAATCATAAATTTATCTGATTGATTTGACTTGGAAGTTAGTACTCCCAAGCATTATGTATACGAGGTTCAAGCCCGCGTCATACCTAATCTGAGGATGAGTAAATCAGTATCGCGATAGTGACACTCGAATTGCACTCTAAATCATCACGAGTACCCAAAGGAAAACGAGATATAAAGATCTACAATTGTTTTGTAACTACGCAATACAGTCGTATTCAATCACTAAATTCAGAGGATTAATGTTATACACGTACAATTAACACATCAGGCTAGGTTCATGTACCCCGGCCTTAGAAAATCTAGCCTAACATGATGAAAGTGATGGAAACAGTGCTTGATGTGCAAAAATTCATAATTAATCTAAAGAAAACTTATGAATAGAATTTAAAAGAAGAAATTACTCACTAATTTTTACCAAAGCAGTAATTGCAGCAATGAATAAAACTGATAATCCAATAAAATTTGAACAAAGCTTCAATCTTGGAATTAAATCTGGAATTTGTATCTAAACTAGGGTTTCTGGAAAAAGAATAGAGAACTATCTAAAATCTCCTCTAATATACGTGCTAAGAATGATAATAAAATGGGTTTATATACCCTACAAGACTCCAAGAGTTTTGGCAGCACTAGGACTCTCTATTAGAGGAAAATTAAAAAATTAAAACTGCGACAGCCGGACAAGTCCCCTTCCTCCCCCGGACCGGTCCCATGGCGGACCGGTTCTTTTATTTTTGCCTTCTTCGGTTTGCTTGTGATCCGGGGTATTCTGGAGTTTGGCAAAGCGGAACGGTCCAGGGTAGGGGCGGACCGGTCCCAGGGCGGACCGGTTCTTTTATTTTTGGCGGACCGGTCCCAGGGTTTGACAACTTTTTTTCTTGGATTTTTTTCTCAACTTCAAATTGGTATAACTTCTTCACCGTAGCTCGGATTGAGGTGCCGTTTTTTCCAGTGTTGTTGTAATTGAAAGTTCTTCAACTTTCTAGTTGGCCCCACCTCCGGAATAAGGCTGAAAAATTACGAAAAAGCCCTTCAACTCCCTGATTCTTGGTTTCTTTCACTATTTTGAGTTCTCTTTTCCATCTTTCTTGCATGAAATACCTGTAAAACACATAAGAGATACACAAAATACGAAATAATTGACAAAAAGGGTTAGTAGCATAGATATGAGACAAATTAAAGCTATTTACACCGCACGGGATCATAAAAATATCGAAATTAAGGGGATAAATGTGAAGAATTTATGCCTAATCAAATCCCCCTAACTTAGAACTTTGCCCGTCTCAGGCAATGTAAAAGAATCCTAGCAAGGTTTAACTCTTGAAAATCATATTTTATTGAGATATAATACCTTTTTCGCGGGAAAGCGATTGCATTTAGCGTATGCAACAAGCCTTTAAACCCCTAGGTCACCCTAGTAAGCCGAGTTGTGTCTCGTTAGGGTTTGCAAAGAATATACCCACAAAATTCGACTCAAAGAAAATTCAAAATACGTAAAAATTGTACAATTCAAATTTTTCTAGAAAAATATTCATCATCAATTCATATTTACAAGTCTCAAATCATCGTGCGTGTGTGCGTAGCCGGAAATATAACCGCCAATTTCCACCGATTGATCATTACGTTACTTGTCCGAAAATTCGTTTTGATTTCAATTTCTCACGGAATGCTCTCTCAAACGAATCACTCGGAATGTGGCTATTCTCTCTGTATGCGTGATATAAAGAGTAAATGTAATGGACGCAAAATCACGCATACACGTAGAATGACGAAAATTTCAGAATGATAGGATCTCATCAATGGGTTACGGTTTTAAAAACGGGAACATTGCCTCTTTTTCGCGCATTCAATCTCTTATATTATCTTTTGGTGTATTAGCTCTCCACGCGGTAACCAATTTCGCAATTTAGACTCGGTTAGGACTTTTCGGGTTTTAAGGTATATGGGGTAAAATGACAATTGTCGGGAAGGTTGGAATTGGAAAAGTCATTAATGATGTCCATTTGTGCTTTTTCCAGGCTATTGCTCATTTTTTTTCTTCTTTTTCTCTAATTTTTTTTTCTTTTCCTGCCATTTTTGTTGAGCATATTTATTTTTTTCTTGCCCCTTTTTATGCACTTTCCGTACTTAAATTTTGAATTTTCTCATTTTTCACAATTCCGGCTATTTCGGTTTTTCGGGTTATCAAACGAAAGGGACAATTTGTTTAGCTCAAATTTGGGTTACAAAAAGGGTAATTTTTCGCTACTTTTTCTGGCCAATATTTTTGGGTGACAAACAAGGGCCTACTTCATTGCCCAAAATGCCAATTGCGTTACCATATGTGCTTCGAGATGAATTTAAGTTTAGAGATCAATTTGGCACGTTTTTTCAAAGCAATATTACACACATTTTTCAAAATCGATCAAAATGAAAGGATTGAGATTCTTGACAAATTTTTAGGCGCTGAAAAGAACTTTGAGTTAACAATTAACTCGGATTGATTTAAAAACTCACAAAAAGTGATAGGCTCGAATCTCACCGGGTTTGTTAATCTCCACACTTATTCGTTAAGTCGTCAATTTTCGCTCAATTTCCATCTTTGGTCCATTTTGGCTTTGTGTACGTTGAATTTTACAACTTGAGACTTCAATTCGACTTTTAATGATATTTTTAAAAAATTTGAATTCCAATTTTTATTTATTTTGAACAAAAATATTTTTGGGTTTTTCAAAATTTTATGATTTTTTTGGAAATTTCTGGGCATTTTGGAAAATTTGTGAAATTTTAGAAATACGCACTTGTGACCCCCCCTAACTTAGACTTTTGCATTGTCCTCAAGCAAAAATGACTAAAATCTAACTCAAAGAGAATGAAAAGTGCCGAAAAATAAAACAAACAAATATTTAAAATGCATAAAGACACTAAATGACCCTAGCACATGACTCAATAATACACTAAAAATCACCCCATACGTGTCGAGGGTGCTACGACCTCTCATCTCTCTAGGAACTCACCCGACCCCACTTACGGGGTTCGATGCTCTCCTTGTCACTCCCGTCCTAGGATTATATTCCAACAATCGGAACAAGTTGGGACCTCGCCCATAGATAAAGGATAAACCGGGAGACTCGTCGTGACTACTTGGAAAGGGATCCTCGTGATGCTGACTCAAAGCGTGGTCTGTGTGCGCTCACTCGGAGGTAACACCTAGGTTTCTTTCAATTTTTAAGATGCATGGGTCAGGCTCTAAGTCAGATGGACCACAACTTTTCTCCTCACTCGCCTTCGGGACCTCTAGTGGTATGGGTGGATGGTCACAAAGAAGAAATTCATCGATTTTATCTTTCCATACTCTTTCTTCTAGGTGCCTAAATGAATCCAATAGAGTTTGGACTTCGTCGTTAAGGCTCTCATCTAGGCTCTCATCCACCGGACCGAATTCTTTTTAAAATTCTTCCATGCTCATGTCCCCTAGCTCTCTCCCCCAAGTAGTGCCTACGTCCTCTCTTACTTGCTCGGTCTCTAACTCCACCATTTTTCTTTCTTCTAACCCCTCTCTCTCTCTTTCAATTTCGGTATAAGTTCCCTCGCTCTCATGACTAGATACTAAGCAAGATTCTAAGGCGTCTCCACATAAATTTTCCTCAAAGTACTCCCCTACGATCTCGTCTATGAAGCTCACCGCGTGAAGGTCATCTTCTTCCCCCGTATGTTGGGCAACATGGAAGATGTTGGTCTCTAAGGTCATGTTCCCAAAGGTGATTTGCATTCGCCCATTGTGAGTATTGATGATTGCATTAGCCGTATCTAAGAATGGGTGCCCAAGGATGATGGGAACATGGTTGCTCAAGTTAAAGGAGGGCTCCGTGTCCCAAATGACAAAGTCTACTGGGAAGTAGAAAGTGTCAACTTCGACGATCACGTCCTCGACTATGCCTCTTAGGATCTTCACGGTTCGATCCACTAATTGGAGAGTGACCTTTGTGGGCTTGAGGTCGCCCAAATCAAGTTTCCTATAGATAGAGTAAGGGAGGATATTGACACTTTCTCCCAAATTAAGTAAGGCTTTTTCGATTTTGTTTTCTCCAATGATGCAGGAAATGGTGGGTGCACCGGGATCTTTGAATTTAGGCGGGAGATCATTTAGTAGAATGGAGCTCACATTCTGTGCTAGAAAGACATTTTTCTTTACCTTCATCTTTCTCTTTACCGTCAACAAATCTTTAATGACTTTTCCATAAGCTGGAATTTGCTTAATGGCATCGAGGAAAGGTAAATTCAGCTTAACTTGTTTTAGCACATCTAGCACGTCATCACGTGGGTTTCCTTTATGGGAAGGAATTAGCTTTTGATGAAACGGTGCCACAGTGGGTGGTTTCACTACGACCTCAGGCTCACTAGTGTCGTCTTTATCACTCTCATTCAAGGGGACATCTTCGGCCTCTTTCGTACCGGGCGAAATCTCCTTGTCTTTAGGTATGTCTCGTAGGGGAGGTGATAAGTCAACTACTCTCCCACTACGTAGAGTGGTAATTGCGCTACATTGCTCAGGATGGTCATGGGGTGTCGAGCTAACACTAGTTTGACCTTGGAGAGGTCTTTGGCCCTGGGCAGGAAACTTTCCCTTCTCTTGGATACTCCATGATGATTGCAACTGTGAAATGTTTGCATTCATGTCATTCATCATGCGCTCATGCCTAGCATTAGTTGCAGTCTGGGTATTGATAAAGTGGTTGATAGTATCCTCGACACTTCTCCGCGGTGGAGGGATATAAGATCCTTAAGGTGGTGGTGCTTGCACATGTCCTTGTATGTGTGGGGCTTGTTGAAAGTTTTATGGTGCGGGAGGGGCAACATGTGAAGGAGGGTTCATTGCTGCATGTTGTTGCACATAACTAAAAACGTGATGGTTTTTCCATGAAGGGTTGTATGAATTCCCGTGCGGTGCACCGAAATTACCCTTAAAACCTCCTATACCACTAACTTGCTCTTGAAGCATTACTTTGTAGGCGGGTATAGTCAGTCATTCCTCAGTTGAATGATCCGCCTCACAAATTGCACACACCTTCTCGACGGGGTTTTGTATGGATCCAGTTGATCCTCTTCCACATATCCCACGTAGGTCTCGTACTTCTTTCTCAAGTATATCAATCCGACTGTCCACTATAGAACTCTTTTCTACATGAAATATGTCGGACGCTGACGGAGTGGTGGTCACTTGACGATTTCGATTTTGAGCGTTAGGGTCAGATGTATCCCAGGATTAGGTAGTCTCGGCGACATACCTCAAGTGAAGCTCGGCATCGTGGGCGTCTAAGTCGACAAAGGGACCACTTCCCATGGTTTCAACAAGTTGCTTGGAGTTGAGATTCAGCCCATTATAGAGAAAATAGATGATTTGCGCTGCATCAAATCCATGATGGGGGTATGAAGTAACTAACTCATTGAAACGCTCATAACATCGATGAAATGGCTCATTTTCAGGTTGTCTGAACGCTTGAATTTGAGCCTTTATGGAGATTGTTCGATGTGGTGGGAAGAATTTCTTGAGAAATCTCGATTGTAATTCGTTCCAAGATGGAATCGAGCTGGGAGGTAAAGACCATAGCCATGTCTTAGCTTTATCTTTGAGAGAGAAGGGGAAGATTTTGAGGCGGATCACCTCTTGTGTGCAAGTTTGATCATTGAGAGTATCGTACACATCCTCAAATTCCATAATGTGGAGATATGGCTTTTCAGAATCCATACCATGATAATGGGGTAACATCTGGATCATCCCGTTTTTAAAGCGAAATTGCCCGGCATTATACGGGAGTATAATGCATCCCGGAGTGACTGTGCGCTCGGGATATAATATTTCTCTCAGCGGGCGGTACAGGGCCTCTTCCTCACCGGTAGGTGCATTACTGTGTTGGGACATCTCTCTCTCACTTAACGACTCGGTGATCTCACTTGATGTACTCGGAGTGTGCTCTGAAGTGTGTCCTAAGAAGGAAAAAAAAGTGTTATTAGAGATTGAGTGTGACGGTGTGGGAGGTGGGATCCAGAACTGTGGGGCGTTTGGAGTGTGAGGTCTATCGGGGTCGTACTCAACGATTGGATTTTCATGAATGCTGGTTGGAGTATTATGGGGTGTGGGAGTGAGTTCAGAATTTTGCATTAATGGCTTATGAGAGATGATGGTGAATCTTTTTGTGCTTTTTGAATTTTTTTTTGGTCAAAGCTTTGGATTGACTCGATCTAATCCTAAGTCTACCTAATTCCCCGGCAACGGCGCAAAAACTTGACGCGACTGAAAATGTGTCTCAGAAATGCGTTCACTCTAGGCTCAAGTGCAAGCCTGTCTCTCAAGTAATAATCCGACAAGTCGGGTATCGATCCTCAGGGAAAAAGGACAACGGAGTTGTGACGACGGGAAAAGACGGAGAAACCCTAACTTTGACTCTAAAAAGGAAAGGAAAAATCGATTTGGTTTTATGAATGATTACAGCTAAGTGCAATAATGAAATTATGAAAAATGCAACTACACTAATCTACCTAAATTATGAATGAAAGATGATTTGAAACTTTTTGTTTTAAATGATGAGAAGAATAGGACGGGAATACAATCCCTCAACCCTAGTGAATTGCAGATATAATATTAATCATAAATTTATCTGATTGATTTAACCCAGAATTTAGTACTCCCAATCATTATGTATACGAGGTTCAAGCCCGCGTCATACCTAATCTGAGGATGAGTAAATCAGTATCGTGATAGTGACACTCGAATTGCACTATAAATCATCACGAGTACCAAGAGGCAAACGAGATATAAAGATTTACAATTGTTTTGTAACTACCCAATACGGTCGTATTCAATCACTAAATTCAGAGGATTAATTTTATACACGTACAATTAACACATCAGGCTAGGTTCGTGTACCCCGGCCTTAGAAAATCTAGCCTAACATGATGAAAGTGATGGAAACAGTGCTTGATGTGTATAAATTCATAATTAATCTAAAGAAAACTTGTGAATAGAATTGAAAAGAAGAAATTACTCACTAATTTTTATCAAAGAAGTAATTGCAGCAATGAATAAAACTGATAATCCAATAAAATCTGAACAAAGCTTCAATCTTGGAATTAAATCTGGAATTTGTATCTAAACTAGGGTTTCTGGAAAAAGAGTAGAAAACTATCTAAAATCTTCTCTAATCTACGTGCTAAGAATGATAATAAAATGGGTTTATATACCCTACAAGACTCCAAGAGTTTTAGCAGCACTAGGACTCTCTATTAGAGGAAAATTAAAAAATTAAAACTGCAACAGTCGGACCGGTCCCCCTCCTCCCCCGGACCGGTCCCAGGGCGGACCGGTTCTTTTATTTTTGGCGGACCGGTCCCATGGAGGACCGGTTCTTTTATTTTTGCCTTCTTCGGTTTGCTTGTGATCCGGGATCTTCTGGAGTTTGGCAAAGCGGACCGGTCCGGGGTAGGGGCGGACCGGTTCTTTTATTTTTGGCGGACCGGTCCCAGGGTTTGACAGCTTTTTTTCTTAGATTTTTTTCTCAACTTAAAATTGGCATAACTTATTCACCATAGCTCAGATTGAGGTGTCGTTTTTTCCAGTATTCTTGTAATTGAAAGCTCTTCAACTTTACAGTTGGCCCCACCTCCGGACTAAGGCTGAAAAATTATGAAAATGCCTTTCAACTCCCCGATTCTTGGTTTCTTTCACTATTTTGAGTTCTCTTTTCCATCTTTCTTGCATGAAATACCTGTAAAACACATAAGAGATACAAAAAATACGAAATACTTGCCAAAAAGGGTTAGTATCATAGATATGAGACAAATCCAAGCTATTTACACCGCACGGGATCATAAAAATACCGAAATTAAGGGGATAAATATGAAGAATTTATGCCTAATCAATCGTCACCTGACTCAGTTCAGAATTGGCCTCGGTTATTAGATCTTCACCCTAAGCCCGCAGAATTGGCTTTGACCCACATAATTGGTCATCCTCATCACTTAAGCCCGCAGATTTGGTTTTGACAAAATTCGTCATCCGCGGCACACCCCTCAGGTCCTTAGAATCGGCCTCGACCCTCTGAATCAGTCATACTCCATCAAAAGCATCATGTGGTGTCTATTCGACGGCCATCATTTATTCCAAACTCACCCGTTGAGGGGCTCTGTAGACACCTCATTCTGTTACGCCCTAACTCGCCTAAGGTCCCTAAAACCTCCCTTCATTACTACAAACCTAGGTCATGTCCCAAGTACTAACCTAGAAGCCATCGGGCACTCCCAGGCTCCGTTTGACCAAAAATTCAAACTCTTCAGTCCAACTAAAGATGAATGAATTTTCAAAGGGCACTAAAATCACTTTCCAACGGTCCGTCCCGTACGCGATTCTACTTACCATGCGGACGAATGATCTGTTTGCGTTCAAAACTTGATCTAGAGGCCACCGGGAGCTCCCGGGCTCTGTTTGACCTAAGTCAACTCTTCAGCTCGACCGAGCCTAAATGAATCTTTAAAGGTCACTAAAATCCCTTTCCAATGGTCCATTTCGTGCGCGATTCCGACTTACCATGCGGACGAACGATCTGTTTGATTCCGAGAGGTCACCGAATGCTTTCAGAGCCTAGTTGACCAAAGTCAACTCCCCAAACCAGGCCAAACTCTTTGGAATGTCGAATTACATCTCCTAACCTTTCCAACGGTCAATGTCGTGCACAATTTAGACTTACTATGCGGACGAACGATCCATTTGTGTCCGAACGATTCCCCGTCCAATGGACTGACAAACACTTCCGAGCCATATTTGACCTAAAGTCAACACCCGAACCCAAGAGAGATCCCAAGGACTTTCAAAGGTCTCTAAATTACCTTTCCAACAGTTCACCCCGTGTGTGATTCTGACCAACGGTTTGACGTCAGTAGCCTATTTTTTGAAAAGGCCTGAAACACACTGCCAAACGGCAGGTTCCAGACCCTGTCTATCGGCAAGTGCCGATAGGCAGGACCAGGTCTATGCCAATCGGCAATGACCTGGGCCTATCAAATGAGGCCTTCACCTCATTTGTAAAGGAGGAGCCCAGATCTGATACAAATCGCTCTTAGCGAATCCCAAAAACCTCTCTCGAAGGCAACGCGATTTCAACATCCAATTCCCTTCCTAACTTCCACTTTTCATCATCTTTTTCATCAAAAATGGTGAATTACCACTCTCCATCATCATCCAAGTGCAAGGTCTGCTCTCCAACATTCATGATCAAGCTCAAGATCTTCAAGAAGGTCCAATTTTCTCAACTTTCTCTCCAAATTCTCTTAAATTCGTAATAACTTGTTTTATTACTTAGCACTTTTATTATCTAAACTCACACATGCTAATATACTTTTTATTTAGTATTATTGCACATCTCCTATTTTCATATAAATAAAACCCAAAAAACAAGAAAAAGAGGGTTTTCTCATAAATTCCAAATAAGGATTCTCATACTTTTCTCACACTTTTCTCACAACTAAAACACTTTTTCTACACACACACTCACAAATAAGATATCCCCCATTTGGATTTATGGGATAAACCCCATACCTCATTTTGTATGCGAACTACGTGGACTTTGATGCCTTTATAGGCTACGTAGGCATCTCGGGGTAAAACCCGAGACTCGAGTCCTTTTCTTTTCTCACTTTCTCTCTCATTTTATATCTTCTCTAAATCCAATTTTCTTATATTCTATACACTTGTTCTTAGTGACGTGTTACTCCATATGCATTATCGTTCCATTATAATGATCAACGTAGGGGTAATCGCGTAAATCTTATCTTTCTAATATAATTTTTATACCTTCCTACGGATGAATCGCTTTATCTCTTCCATGATACAAGTCGAGGATTCCTATCTCCGTTATATATATACACATGCACACATATCACAGGGAAAAATAAAGAAAAATAGCAAATATCCATGAGAGACCGAAAGGGCGGAATGGGTTCCTAACACCTTCCTATTTCGTAACTTAGCCTCCGAACCCTTCTCGAATCATTTTGGTTTCGCATGCACCAGTATGTCTTTGGATGCCATCCTCCGGGATGGCTTCCCCTTTTTTCTTTTGTTTGTTTTGAGTAAAATAAACTGGCGACTCTGAATCTCTCTACATTTTTACGCCTCATCTCAAATGACGCCGGCCAAAGCACTCCCGAGAGGGATGCACAGGATCCGAGGATCCTTTCCCTTCACGCGCCCGCTCGCACGACGAGGATCGGGGATGGCCACATGTGCATTTATGTGTGTGCAAGTGGGTGGGTGTGAAAATCGTATATCTATGTGCGCATGTGTGCGTAGGAGAATAAATAAAGGTATTATGATCTTCCCTTTACTAATGTGGCATAGGCCTCGACGTCGACCTGCTCGCTGCTTATGATTGGTCTTTGTCTAGAACCCTCGTCCTCGGCTTCCATCGCTGCTTTAGATGTTGCTTTGTTAGTTGTCCAGTCTTTCGCAGTAGTAACGGAATGCTCATGGACTTCTTGGATCTAAATGAAATTCATGGAAATTCAATGTTGAATTTTTTTTTGCTCATGGACTGATCGGCTTCCATTGATCAACATTGAAATTCAATTCTCATGGCTGCTCGGCTTCCATTGATCAACGTTGATTTTTTTTTGCTTTCAAACTCATCTAGTGAAATTCATCTCGTTGGTGTCATAATCTCTTATAGATAATGTTTGTGGATGTTGGGGAGGCAATGAGAGTCTCGAGATAAAATGTTAGAGAATTGAAACATGTTTTAGCCAAAAAAAAGTCACAAATAAAAATCATTAAAATTTGTGGAAAATGTGTAAAATTTGTGAAAAATGTGTAAAATTTGTCATCAAGATAACCTATTTTTAGGCCAATGTCTAAATGACATATAAAAAGAATTATCCAATGTTTAGTCCAAGTGAATACAAATATATGCAAATACTATTATTACAGCTATAATAGTCATTTACACAACTATTTTTAGTACAATGTTATAGTAGTTATTTTTAGTCCAAAACAATGTGTAAATGACATGTTATGTTAATACAAAGACTATTATAGAAGCTTACATTGGGCTAAGAATTGTATACATCAGATAGCTTGAAGCCGAAAAAAAATCGTAAATTTGAGGACATGCATGTATGATATATAGTGACAGGGATACCAAAACAATTTGGCCATGGTATTGTTTATTGAGATATACTTGAGATACCTTCTCGAACAAACAATATAAAAAATAAAAGGAATATCATCAAACAGTTATAATACAACTTATTACCCATCTTCATAAACATCAAAACTAATACCCATAAATGTCAAACCTTCAAATGGTTATATTGTTTATATTGTTTTTTTTATATTGTTTGATGATATTCCTTTTATTTTTTATATTGTTTGTTTAATAAATTACCACATCATCAAACATGCAAATCGTATATACTTGGGATACCTGCAAATCATATAAACTTTAACATATAAAATGTTTCATCCTCAAGATTCAAAATTAAAATCCCAAGATAAAGAGATGTGTGTACCCCGTTTCAAACCCTGCTTTGGCTGTGAGCTTTCGGTTCTTTCGACCTCAGAATTCTACTCAACTCGACCTGAAAAACCAAACCCAAATAAAAAATGAGAAATCCAATTAGTACATCCAAAAAAAATTAAACACAAATGGAAACCCATCTACATAATAATCATAACATAAAATGGGGTGAGTTGATGAGAGGGTTTCGAAATCCCTAAATTTCTCTCCGATTTTCTTATTTTTCTTGTAGGATCTTCATCTTCACATCCAAATGCGATTTTTATAGAAATCTAAATCCCCAAGGTTCTGTATGTTTTGTGTCGTGCATTCGTGAGAGGGAGATAGTGAGGAGAGGGGTAGGGTTCGGGGAAGCATTGGATGAGGGAGACTGGTGAGGGTGTGCGTGTATAAGATTGTCGGGAGAGAGTCGATAAAATGTATGGGGGCAAGGGACCGAGAGTTGGTTGTCCCAAAATTCCCCCATTTTTGAATTAAAATGTAAGTTTTTTTTTTTTTTTTTTTTTTTTGGGGGGGGGGGGGGGGGGGGAGAAGGGGAAACCAAATAGTTGAGGGGTAAATTTGTAAAAAGAAAAAAGATTTGATCTCAACCATTAAAATATCTAAGGAGGTGGCACCAATCTGCACCGTTAAAAATGTGTATATTTTCAAAAAACTTCCCCATCATATATATACACACACAGTGACAGAATTAAAATGCACGAAATTATTTGGAGATCAAATTGAGTGAAGTTTGAAATGTTTGAAATACATGAATTATTTGAAATGCATAAAATTGCTTGGAGGTCAAAATATTTTAAAAAAATATTTCATTAAAT